>JANCRA010000001.1:26227500-28627500 GCA_024362935.1 Setophaga petechia
TATGTTATGGAATATCCCTTTCACCAGTTCAAGTCACCTGTCCTTGCTGTGCTCCCCCCTCAGCTTTCTTGGCTGAACATGAGAGTAAAATAATTAAATAGTCATTGGCTTAGGGCAAATACTCCTTAGCCACAACCAAATCATCCGTGTGTTGTCAACATTATTCTCATAATAATGCAAAATGCAGCACTGTGTACCAGCCACTGTGAAGAAATTAACTCCATCCCCACGAAAACCAGGACTACTTCCTTTAACTAATTAATGAATTAAAGCACCTTCTCGCATAAACTGCTTATTTTCTTTATTCGGATAAGAGTTTCCAGTTGTAGTGGTAAATGCATCTTGAGTTAAATCTGAGCACTACTTATTAGTCAAAGACTGTTCCCAGTTGACAGAACTGTGAAAAATGCAATTATACAAAGCTGATAGATTATTTCTTTTAAGAAGCAGAAACTGTCACATTTATTCAACCTGCATGTAGAAGCCTGCACACAATTATGTCCAGATGTGAAGATATCATTAACAGAAATTGGAGGAAATATTTTCAGGTTTTTAGTGTGTCCAGATTCTGCCTTTTTCAACAATATCAATTAGAAGACACTACAAACAATAATGCAGTCAAACAGAATTTATTCACTTCTCTTCTTAAGAAGGACTGTAATGGAGTTTCTCTGTTTACCTGATTGATGCTACTTTTAAGTGCTATCTTTATGGTCTCATCTTTCTCTTCCCTCAACAAAAAAGATGCTAACACATACACTGAGAAGACTAAAAAGGGAGCGGGGGAAGATGGGATGACCCACATAAAAAAAACTACTGAAGTTGATAAGAGCTTAAGTCTCTACAAAATTTCCTTTTTCTCTTCTACCAGGTGCAACACAAAGGAGAGAGCACGACCTCTACAAACCAAGTGACCTCATAACTGCTAAAGCTCTTTAAAAAGATATAAGCTTTCTCTTATAATGAAAGTGTCCCACAGAAAGATGAAACACTTGTCTACTCACAGGACAGAGTAGGGCTTCTTTCCAGCCACAGAGTAAACTGAACTTCCAGTCTCTGGGTTTGAAAACTTGGACCTGAAAATAGGAATGAACAGTCTCACAATGTCCCAGGAGAATATGACTTATTCCGCTGCCAGATTACTCTCTCCTAATTGATCTCAAAAATCAACTAAACTTTTTGCAACTAAAAGCTAAAGAAAAATCTCTTACTTATAATTTAATATTTTGGAAGATGCTGTAATGATGGAATCTATAAATTCATTTATACATGCATATATGCAGAGAGCATATATTTGAATGTAAACTAACAAATTGACATTTAAGATGGAAAATAAAACATACAGGTGCATTTTTTTCTGCAATTAAAGCCATGCTTAACTGCTAAAAGAAACATAATGCAAAATAACTTTTGATGATACTGGATTTGCTTTAGACATCTTAATTTTAGGTTAGATTAGCAGTCTGGAGGGAGGGAGTCAGATTGCTTGTATTGTTTTCAAAGTCAAATAAATTTGGAAAGATGTAAATAATATTTGTACCAAAAATCAAGACAAATATAGTTAAAAAGTACAACTGCAGAAAGTTTAACCTGAAAACTAAAGACCTGAACCTGAATACTTCTGCAGCTATTAGTGTAACATTTTGTCTAACATCCATATCAGTTAGATAGAAAACATATTAGATGCTTAACATGTAGCTAATAGAAAGTCTTTAATTGCTGTCATAGAGAAGAACCCAGAGAGAAAAAAAAATACAAATTTTCTCCTTTGTATGGGTAAAAAGTTTCAATGCTTGCAGAATGATTCCACTGTTACAGGTGGAGATTATCTAGAATGCTATTAAGTGGCTCCGCTTGCCCTTTAAATAGATGTTTTAATATGCAGTGTTGGCAGATCCATGCACAGACATGTTCTTACAGTGCCAGAGGCCTCAGACAGAAGTTTCCTGAGCTACAAGGTTAAAATTTTGATATAACTTGTCACTTTGGTGAGAGCCTATGACAACGAATAAACCCAAAACATGAAGTTGCTTACTGGGTGGATATGAAGCCTTAGTTGGTGTTTTTGGTTTTTTTTAAGATCTATTTATTTTTGAAAGACACAAAACACTTGGAGCAACATGAGAATCCAAATGAAATTCCAGCAAACTTCCATTAACTTCAACCAAGCAAGAGTTTCACACATTCACATTGACACAGGCCAGCACACAAAACCTTTGACAAAGGGTAAGCCTGCATAACCAGGTGCTTAAGATATGAAAGATACCATAAATAACACCATCAGAGCCAAATTTGCCCAGTGTGCATTTCAGAAATTAACGTAACATTCCATCTATTGCATCTTCTGAGATGCCTGCTGAGCTTGGCACCAGAACTGAAGTATTAAAATCTATTTCAAAGCTGTTGCATGAGTATAGAGAGGATTCTCTAGAAACAACAAGATATCATCACAGACAGCACAGGAGGTGGAGCAAGCAACATTCATTCACAGACTTTAAAAACAGCCTCCAAAGAACAGAAAAGTGTTAGCTGTCAAACTACCTATTGGCAGTGCTCTCCAGAGCAGTCAGAATCAGTCTCCCCATTTCATCTTCATTTTTTTCCTAGGCTGGGTTCAAGACCTCACAGCTCTCTCAGCATTCACAAGATCTGCTCACAGTTGTCTCAGTGTACTTCAGCTTTTCTAAGGAAGACTACCTTCATTTCTCTATCTCATCTCTGTCTCTAGTTCTGTCATATTATTTATTCTTGCCATCAGCCAAATTTGTCTTACAAGGCTTTTCTTTGCCCTTGCCTGCCTCAGTTCCCTGAAGTTACATGTACGTGAGGAAGTAGAAGATTCATAGGGTGAATCAGACCTGAAAGTCCATGTTTTTTGAGAATTTCATAGCTAGTTTCACTTCTGCAACTCCAAAGTAAGTCAGGTACCTTCTAATGTGAAATCTGTAATCTTCTCTTCACTTGGGTTTTCTATACTATAAAGCAATAATTTACCATGAAGTGCTTTTGGCTAGAGAGCACAGGACTAGAAAGTTACACTGAGATGGTGTCCTATTTCATTCTTTCTGAAATGCATTTTACTATTGGGTGGGGGGTGGGAAAGTATTTCTTAGAAGCACATTAAGATGTTTGGCTCTCCCAAAGTTGAAAACTGCCTGGGAAAAACACCAGTTGTGACTTTATGAGCTTTCCTATGTGGGAAACAGGTCTAAGGTAATATTACTTTTTTAAATAAAAACAGTAAATGTTTTTAAAAGTGGCATACAGAGAAAATGCCATTGTATTTTCACACAGAATATTTACACACACAAAAAAGTAGGTCAGTATTAGCTTATGATTCCAGTTCAATTTTATCCTTAAACATCTGTCACTGGTAACATGGTTCTCCTTTTGTGTCCCTGTCAGACCTCTCCCACTTCAGTCTTATAGAAAAAAACCCACAAAAACCAACAAACAAACAAACAAACAAAAACAAAAAACCACCTCTTTTCCCACTCTTCAATTTAATAATTTTTCTTTCCTGTCTACTTCAATCTCCTTGCTCACTCTCGGGTAGCCTTCATATCTCCAAAGCAATACTGTTCTTTCCTTTCCTATGCAAGGTCCCCAACAAAAGATTATGAAGGAAAATAAGTCCATTACAGATTAAGGTTGTTACCACTGTTATCCCTGAACGTCATGCTTAAGAACATTCATAATAAAGAAAGAACAAGTCTCACATCTCCACCTCACTACATCATGGGAAATAGTCTGGATTATAATTTTTATATATCATTTGATATGTGCATAATTTGAAGCCTGATATGTTCAAGCATCTATAAGGTTTTGCATTATTTATTCTAAATAACACAACTGACTGTTCAAAATGTTTGGATTATAAGCCTAACAAGAGTGAAATAAGACTGATGCTGTATTTTTTTTTTACTAAATACAATTTTTTCTCCTGAAAATCAACACATCTGCAGAAGTACATGAATGGACTGATTTATTTGAATGCTCTGTCCATCATATCTTAAGACATGCAGTGGTTATATACCTGTTACATCGCTCCAAAAATCATTGTGCTTTCAAGAAAAAAAATCGGAAAATTATACTAATTTTCTCAAAATTATCTTTTCCTATTTCCTACAAAGTCAGTATTTCCAGTGAGCACTTACTACCACGCTCTTTTTTTTTTTTTTAATACAACTGTGTAAATAAACAAATCATGCATTACACATGCACTATTGATTCCCAGGAAGCTAGAAGTTTGCAAGAAATGCTTATGTCAACTTGCAACACCTATGAAGAAGATAAGGCCCTTTCATCCTGAGTTGCAGAAATATGATTTTAAGTTAATGATTCTTCAACTTTCAAGTAAAATTATGAACATACGTTATTTGTGCATTTCATAAAGGCTAGCACATTTATTTATATATCTTCCAGAGAAAAAAAATAATCCATTTCCTATTTTGAAATTTGGGCAACTTACCAATTCAAGTTTTTGAGAACCAAGTAAAATGAGTAAAAATGGGAAAAAACAAACAAACAAACACCATCATCTCAAAAAAAAATCAAAACCAAACAAAACACCCCCTGAAACTAGATGCAGCTATCTAAGCATTCGGCCTGTTCTTCCATTACAGATTGCTCAGGAAAGGGGACAAGAATGTTGGAGGAAAGCTTAGAGTACAAACCCACATTTTTCTCTATATTTTGGGGATAAAACATATCACTCAGACCTCCAGAAGACTTTGAAAGAGGCTGTGTCATTGCTGCTCAGTCAATCTGTATTTCTACATATACATTTATATGCTCACAAGTACACATACACCTTTATTCCATCTTTCTCCCATGCATTTAAAACAAACAACCCCACATTGCAAATCCACCAAGAAGTGCTTAAAGATAACTTTGAAGTTATACAGTTACACATTCAAGAGTCAGGAGGCAAAGTAACAGCTAATCTTTTAGATTTATTGCAGCGGCCATCTCAGTACTCATACAGATCCAACAGAACTTGTACCTTCCAGTACTCTAGAGTCAAAGAAATAATTAACTATTTCTAAATCTAATTTTTAAATCCTATTGCATTAAAATTAAGATAGTAACTAGAATAATAAAACTGAGATAATTAACAGTTTTTCAAAAACCTCCAGATCAGTGCTATCCAAGGTACCTAAAAGAACTGCATGGGGAAAAAAGATGTCTGTTTTTTCACAAATAATAATTCTATATAATTTGACTGTGATGAATGCTGGTACTGAAGTGAGTGAGATTTAAATGCTACTCTCAGCAATTAAACTAAAAACAGTTAAATAGCTGTTCTAAAGTTACTGAAGCATAACTCAAGTAAGTAATTAGGCAAGGCATAAAAATGCTACTTCAAATTTATTATATACACAGCTCACATCCAAAGAAATATGTTCTTTTGGGATCCTTTTTCCCAGCTCTCTTTCTTGGACAGGGATGAGCATAAAAAAAAATAATTATATTTTCCTTCTTTTTTCTGCAGTGATAAACCAGACTGTCAACTGCATATTGCATCACTTGTTCAGGAATCTGCAGGATTTGGGGTCCTAACCCTGCTTTTCCTTCCATCCCATCTGTTGTGGAAGTGAATGTAGAAGGGTTTCTGTTAACATTTTAAAAGACTGTTTTAAGGAGGCAGGTATCATTTTAATCAAGGAGATGGGGTGTTTTTTTATGGTTTAAGTTTTGTCCTGGCTCAACTGCATCTCATCTTTTTCCTGGTTTTATGTCAGTTAAAGCATCTTTGACACAATCAGGTTAGAAATTCTGAATACTTATGCCTATAAGCTCTGTAGAGAAAAAGAGGCATGAGCTATTAAAACCAAAGTGCTCTACTGACAGTTCAAGATTTTCCAGCTCTGTTATGGATTTGATCAGCAACATGGTCTCCTCTGTTTTCCAAAGAGTAAGAATACAGAAGATCACAGTATAAAATATACAGCAAAGCTGAAGCCATGGCACAACACATTGCCATATATTCATTGGTATGACCACTACTTATAAGCACATTCCAAGCATTTATCTCCTCCTGCAGCTATACTGACCTGGTGCCTCACCAGCTCAGGCACATCAAATGGATGTGAATCAAAGGAGACTGGAAGATCTCCTCTGCATGATATCCAAAGCCCAGGGTATGGCCTGGAAGTAATTTATTAAGCGTACTTATTTGGCCTAAAGAAGATTTACTAAAATTTATTGTTTTCTCTGGGGCAACACAAAACCAAATTAAAGTACTTACTGAGGTGCTATCTTCAAATTAATTCTTTACAAAACCTTAGCGGTCTTCAGTTATTCCACAACTATTTCCTAAAGGCAAAGGGCCTTTACTGGCAACAAAAGTAACTCAGAAGAAAACTGGTGAAAACAGGAGTTAACAAAACAACTTTCATAAAGGCATATAAATCAAGAACATTCATAAGAAAAATTCAATTACATTTCTTAAGCTTCAGAAGCAAAGGCAGAGCACATTGTATCTGGAGCAAAAAGGGATAAAAGATACTCAGAACTGTGAAACAAAGGGACAACATGCTAGATATTCATACTACTTTCATATAACAGTGTCAGACAGTCTAAGAAGAATAGGCATGTTATTTTCTGTAGCTTTAAAAACCAAAACCTTCCTTGAGATACTTGGAACAGAAGTGCTAAGATGAAATTAACTGCTATTAAATATAATTTGGAGTTGGTTTGCTGCTTTATGATTACTTTTGTTGACAATATTTTCCACCTGGCCCCTCTGTAATCAAAGTTTTATTTTGTTAGAAACTTGTTGAGTTGTGACATTAGTTTTGCCTAGTTTTAAAAGTGGCTCCCGATAAAGCTAACTAATAAAGATAGAGAGGATTGTTTTATATCTTTGTAAATTTTATTAAACTGTGTATACATCAACCTGAGACTGATTTGAAAGACCAAGGTATTGGGGTAAGCTTCTTTTAAAATTAAAATGTCAGCATCAAGTGATAGATTTTGAGGAAAAGCCCTTTTTATGTGGCAAGCACAGACTGTCACATCTCTCTGTCAAGAAGCAGATGGCAGGCATACAGCTGAATGCTCTGAATATTCACCAAGATCATCACTCAAATCAAAAAAGGAAGCATGGAATAGACAAATGGGATGGAAGTAAATCTTAATGCTCAGATTTGCCTCAAGACACAAAAAAACCCCCAAAAAAATGAAGTGGAGAAAACCACTACCTCTCCACAAATTGCTTCCAAATTGTCTTACTTCTGGGAAGTGTGGCAGCTATGACAAATAAAGTCTCTCTTCTTAGCTCTGTTCTTGGGACAGGTAGGATTAATCACCCAAATCTTTAAAAACTGATCAAGGAGAAAGACGAAGTAGGATTAAGAGATACTGGGAAGAAAATAATTAATCCAAAGGAAATTTCTAGCTTTATTTTGAGTTTAAAAGCAAGTCAAACTAATACCATTTCAGACTGAAAGAGGGAGATATGGGGATATCCTGGCCTACTTACTTTTACTATTCAAGCAGATTATCTTTCCTCCCTCATATTTCTAAACTGCATATGTCTACAGATCAGCCCTAAGAAACTCTTGAATAGAACTCAGATTTCAGTTCTGAAGCCAGTATTTAAACAGGCACAGATAGGAAACAAAATCTTAGTCATACAACAATAGTAACACAATGGCAGAACCCATCTATTTGCCCAGGGTTACAGAACAGGGATTTGCATAGCAGCACAGCACTTGCACTGAGCATATCCCATTGTGAATGGTTGCATTTATAGATTCCATATTTTAGTATGATTGGTAAATTTACAGGCATTTTTATCGGCTATGATAAAATGCTGTCATATTCAAGCATACAATATTCTCCCATATTGCTCTGGCATCTTGATTTTATTCTTACTCTGAGAGGTACTTTGGCACCTTAATCAGTACTGACTTCAAGAGTTACCTGTAATATGCATTTAGAAATCAGAGAATTTGTGATTCAACATTTGAAAATGCAGCTGTCATATTGTTCACTTTGGTGTCAACAAAAACTGCTGAATGCTCAAAACCATACAAGTACTTGATACAAAAGCAATAATGTGATTCAGCTTTCCTGGTGTGTTTGTGAAAAAACACATTGAATTATTATCCAGTGGACAAAACAATCAGGACAGTTTTATATTATTTTACATTCAACTTGTTGATGATAGGCTTAGAAATTTTTCATATGGAAACTTCTTTCTAAACCCAAGAACAATTTTAATTTAATTTGCCAGACAAAAAGAATTTTCTTGAGTAGCAAACTTCAGTTCAAATATAAAGTTTCTTTCCAGCATTGAAGAATATTAGATTCCAAGCAGAAGACCCCTGGACAATAGAACAGCACAAGCTCTCTGTAACAATATCCTTAGAGGTAAAAACACCTAGAGAAATATCAAAAAATGAGACTGGTTGCCCAGAGAGGATATACAATTTGTGTCCTTGCTTATATTCAAACTGAGATGATTGGGCCAGCTTTAAGCAGGGTGTGGGAATAAAAGAGCTTCAGAGGCCCCTTGCAACCTCTAACATTCTGCACTTGCATGATTCCATTTTTGCTAACTCTATGCAAGTAATTCTCTTCAAATCACTCTATTAAGAGAAGATAGACAAAACAATTGAAGAATTGAGAAGAGAAGCACAGGAGGAATGAACTGGTTGCTCAGAGGTAATTGCTGAATTATTATCAGAACCAGAACCACCAGATAAGAAGTCCTGACAGTAAATTGGGCTGTTTATGCAGTAGTATTTCTAGTAAACACTTACTACTACACTCTTGTTAGAATTGAGTCTAAAGCCAGATTGAAAGGCAAATAATGAAATTCACAGAAGCAAAGCAAGAAGCACTGAAAGTGAATAAATACAGGAAGAGACATATGGAGTAATTAAGATTCAAAGTTCTCAGATTATAGGAAATCATGATGTGTTTTGTATTAAGAGAGACAAGCAGAGAGAACAAAGCTAGTGGAAAGAGCCTGAAGTCAAATTAAGAGAGGAAACAGTATGGTAGTGGTGGAAGAAGGAAACCTACTGTGAGTGCCTGAGGTGCATACGTGATGGAAGAATAAATTTATTGGAGATGGCAGTGTATGGTGACAGACTGCAAAAGAGATAAAACCAACAAAGACCTCCTTATGCACATCAGTTTTGCTGCTACTGTAGATCCCATACATTGAATCAATATGCCAAAGGGATACTAAAGAATAAATAAAATTTGTTAGAGTTGAGAGGATACAGTTTGCACCAGTTAAGAAAACATTTACTTAACGCAATAGGTTATAGTATGTTATTATAGCTGTATAATAAAATTGATTCTCTGCATCTTTGAGTACCTGGACACTTGTTTTGTGAATAAAGCATTTTCTACATACTTTAGAGATAATGAGTCAGCTGGCTACAAAAATTCTTCTAGCCATCCCATACCTCCCAGCACCCTCAAGCAGAATTAAATGCCTATCAGTTGACAGGAGAATCTGAAAACATTTTAGAGAATAAGGCAGGTCATTATACCAAAAAATGATAATCTATGTTTTTGAGAAAATGACTATGACCTAGGCGACATGTTATGTGTGCATGTTTTGGATAAAAGAAGTCAGATGTGTGTTATCAGCGCTTATGGCAGCCTCTTTCTAGCCTCCTTATAATCATGAGGTATGCTTTCTCAACATATTGACTTCTACCAATAATAGGATTTAATTAGTGAAATTGCCTGTTCCTTCATCAGGCTCCTAGAGCCTAAAGTAATTTTCTGTGTTCCTTAGTATTACATGTGACTTCAAATGAATCTCATGTGTTGTGTATTAGACCCTTCATTAAGCATGTTTCTGCTGTCCTTACAAGCTTTAAAATGCTTATCCAGAGCCCCCAAAAAATGCAAATACTTAATTTTTCTATATTTAGCAACAACCACTACAAGTGTCGGTGCAGGAAAAAATTCAGACAACATTCCAGCAGAAAAACTAGTTCTTGCAAGCTGAACAAACTATAGTTGTGGGACAAATTAATTAATACCAGCTGTGTTCATCATATACATTATAGACCAAGGACAGACTCATGCTTACTCCAGATTCAGTCAGGAGTCCACCAAAAATTAATGTCTCCGGGAACATGGAGAAAAATAAATTATGCTTTGGTTAGAACCGTACTTCCTATCCAAAATATGCTAACACTTTCTATTTCTCTTGTTTTCCTCCTTGAAATGACAGAAGAACTTGAAATATTTATACCAGTTATGACTGGAGTCTTCGTATTTGACATGTAGTGGAACCATTTGACATCTTTCTGCCTACAAGAAAGAATGCATAACCAATATTGTAGTAATCCTCTGACTGTTCTTTATAATGCGCTACTGGACCTATGGACACTAATCATAAGCAATCCTCTTGGCTTTAACACAAGAAAATTAAAAAACGGAATGCATGATAACAGGCATCTACCTGGCACTTTTAGAGGCATTAGGTTTTTGTTTGTTTTAAAGTAAGTACAAGTCTGGACCTTTATGAGTTTTCACAACTGTAAAACATTACTAATATGCATAGACATCCTCCCCATCCCCTCACACTCCTTGATTCCTCCTCCTTTCCATCTCATAGAAGATTACACTCATGATATTTCATACAGCCATTTTTTGCAATTTTGGTGTGTACTCTTCAATACACAAGTTTTAATTTGGGAATGACAAACCTCATCTGATGTACTACATCACAGTTCTGCCCCCTTAAATGGAGTAGACACTTATATCAGTCATATATCTTCCAGGTCTCTCATTTCCAGAGAATGAATGCAGCTATTTTCTTTTCATTATTTTTCAGTCAGCAGTAAGAATATGACAGTCTAAATTTAGGATCATCTCAGCCACAGGCACTGTACAGATATGTTAATAAAAAATGTCATTTTTCTTTTTCCATTCATGCCAACCTGAACAGATATGGAACACAGTCTTTGGAGGGGCAGAAATTAGAAGATTACTTTTGTAATCCTTTGTAGAACATTGTTGCTCAGCAGCTTCTTTGTGAATCAAGAAGGTGATCCTGCAATCATCACAGTTCATCAAATTTCACTTAATAAGAACTCAAGAGGGCACTGGTGAGAAATACAGTGTAAAGGGATAACTGAAATGAATTTGATGATACTGCTTTACAAATTGTATCTAGTACTATTAAATTAGTTTGATGCGTTGACATCTCAGTGGAAAAACTAAACAAGGCAAGATTTATAGCAAAAAGATTTCTCTCAACTAACACTGATCAATACAAAAAACAAACCTTCCTGTCAAAAGAATTATGTCAGATACCTTCTCCCTTTCATTCAAACCACATCAGCTGGCCTCGCAATCTTTTCCCAAAAGCCCAGACTCACACATCACGATAGCCGCAGCATTGCTATAGCAACTGGAGGGAGAGTTGCTAAAAACGTATACAATTCAATCATTCAGCAAGGCTAATTTGCAAAAAGTAGCTAATAAAAAAACCCAAAGAGATGCCACTGCTCCCTCCACATCCACTCAATAGAGAGAGCACACACACATTCTCACTCACTTGGCACTCTTCACCATCAGCAAAAAAGAGAAGCTTTAGCTGATGTAATTGTAAAAGACATTCACTTTTTGGAAACTAAATGGTACGAATACATGTTGGAATGATTGCTTTCTACCCCTTAAGATTTGTCACAACACTCCACTAAAGTTTAACACACTACCTAACACAAACGCATTTTTGGCATTGCAATTAGTTTTAAAAAATGTTTTTCTCAAGCCCAGGGGACTATTAAACTCTAGCCTTCAGAATGCTGCACGTGACATACGACACAATTTTACATATGTCAGAAGTCTGTCCTGTTAATTCCAGGAAAACAGTGGAGGAAAATATAGTTAGAAAGGCTCAGTCCCCCCTGGAAAAAGGGTTTACTGGAGGTCAGGTTTTTGCACGGTAACACATTCAGTTCAGTTGTAACTTTGCATGGGAACTTTCTCAATTAAAAAAATATATTAACCTTAAAATATTAACTTTAAAATAATTTAATTTTGTGTACTAAATACTATGATTTTTTGCAACATAGGCACTTTCAAAATATGTGTTCTGCTACTAAATGTGTTTATATGAGGGAAAAGTTCAGATTAGGCTTTATTCCTCTAGCTTCATACAAATCTGCCCCAGAAGTTATAATATTTTATGTCTCATTTATTAGGCATAGAAGTTAAAGCGTCTCAGTCTTCCTGATTTGACTTTTCAAAAGCAAATTTGACTCCTCAGTTCATATACTAGAACTTAGGTATCATGGTTTCAATGCTATCTGATCAATAACCATCACCTCTGTTTATCATACTCAAACACCTATTTTGGTTTCAAAGGCATAATTATCTGGAGTTTTAAAACTTTAGCAGTCAAATTTTTTGTATCTTATTTTCCATGTGAAACCTCAAATACTGAATTATATTGCATCAAGTACAACATTCCATCAACTTTTTATTCTTTTTCTTTCCTCTACAACAAATATAGAAATAGATTTTTTTTCTTGCCCTCAAACGCCCAGCGTAACTTTCTAAATACTTATCGAGTCTAATAGGCTGGGCTGAACTTTCAGCAGAAAATGCTCTTAATCCTTTTGGTACAAGGGTGGCTTTCTGCAGCCATCAGCTGCCGCTCTGAAAGCACTTGAAAGGTGTTGTTCTTTTTTGATAGCAGCTTGTGTGATAAATATGCCCACTGATAGCAGAAACCTGCAAGCAAATCTCCCAACTGATGCCGTGCAAAACCCATAATTGCTTATTAGTACTTTGGCTCATTTCAGATAAGAGTCTCTCCAGCCTTTCCCCCCGCAATCACAAGGTTTGTAGTGCCGAGTGGTTTGGGTTGAGCAGACAGACTGGAGAGCCACAAGTGCCCTCTTCTGGATATCCAATGCTACTCCAATTTATCCATGGACCAGCACTGAGGATGATGTGACCAGATGTCTCAAACACTCTCTGCTCAAGTGTTTTGCATTCTGTATCCCTTGTCTGAAAATGAAAAGATTTCTTGAATTTTAAGCTTTTTAGTGCAAGCTACACAGACTAAAGAGTATCAGCCAAATAGCTTAATAAGAAAATACCTAGCTGTGTAATTTAGGAAAGATCATTTCCCCATCATTTATGGGCAATGTCTCTGTCAATGTCTTCCTTAACTGAGTACAGAAAATGGACCTTTAATCCTATCATTTTCAAGCATCATTTAGATTAAGAATGGTCTTCCTTTTTCCTCTAAGTCTGACTTTTTTTCTATGTTTTGGTCTTATAATATCAATAAGGATAATCTATATATGAAGGGAAACATTAGAATGTCAAAACACAAACATCAGTATATCTTATACCTAGCTATCAATCCTCAGTGAGGTAGATAAAGTTCCTCAATTCCCATCTGTGCTGGGAGTGTTCACAGGTCTGAAATGCACCAAACCACATCCATAAATCAGTATGTGCCTAAAGAGAGAGTTAATATATTTCCTATTTATTATATTTCCTGCATTTGACAATCCAGGCATACACATTCACATGCATTAAAGATTAAAATGAATGTTGTGCATGACAACACAATTTACCCATTCAATGATTACACAGCTACTGAAAGGAACACTGTAGACATGGCTTTGCTCTATAACCAGCAGCATGTGGAAAGTTATGAACAAAATTGAAGCAAAATTGAGAAACATCTCAAGTCTCAAAGTCCACATGAATGAACTCAAATAATAGATCATTCTTTTATTTTATTCTGCTCTGCTTATATTGGTAATACCAGTTAATGCTGCTGTCTGTAGGTGATTGGAAAACACAAAGTGTAGATGATGCCAGAAAGTAAAAAACTAGCCATTGTGGATGTGGTAGCAACTGTGGAAATGCCAACCTACTTCATGAGTCAACACTAGAGAGGGGGCACCAAGGCATTTGCCATCTTCCTCTTGCCTGGCACAGAGATGGCACATCTATTTGCAGATGTATGGCACCTATTGATCAGGACTTGCACAGTTATTTTCTTTTTATCCCAACTACAGGTGTGCTTATAATAGGAAAAAAAAAAGCCCTCAATTATCTATGTCTCAAAGATTTTTCACAACATACTCAATTCTGCAGCCTCTTGGATCAAAGAGCTTCCTCATTTTTTAACCTCTCTAGATCTCTGAACTAACTTCATTGGTTTGTGCTGCTTATTAGCACATCTTTATCTGAAGAAACTCATTAACATGCTGGCTATATAATTTGCTAATTACTAATGAAAATGTTAAATTAGATCAGACATAAAATTGATCTCTGTGACATCTCACTATACACCTCTTGCCCCTCACATCCCAGCTCAATACTGCTGCTTATCATTATCTTTTATTTACATTAAGTCTTTTGGTCAGTTTTCAGTCTCTGTGGTATTTGAGTTAATTTTTACTATCCCAAATACTTCATTAGATTTTACATACATTAAGCTTCCTGTATCACTATTTTTTTGACTGCTATTTACTAGGTGATTTAGAATTTACTTTTGCCTGATATTCTTCATTCTTTCCTTATTCTATCACTCAGTAAGCTGTGAGGGCTTGCAAAAGAAGAATCTGTTTCCATATACTACCAAGACTGAAAGTTCGGACTCTTGCACAGTGCTGCAATTTTTAGGATCTTGCTTTCTATCAGCAATATATTTATCCCACCTCAGCGGCAGCTTCTCAGTTCTCCATGACTTCCGTAAGTCATTACAGGTGGTGTGGTCACCACCCTTTTATATCCTGGGATGCTCAGAATAGCCAATCTATGTTTTTCCTCCCAACCTTCTGGTCCTATCACCATAATATTTTTTTTTTATCAGTTCTGATTTGCTTCCTTACTACAACCTTCCTTAGACAAAAAGGCAATAGCCTTTACTTATACTGGTATATACTAAGCCCTTTCATTTCTGCTTTTTTTTTTCTTTCACTGTTTTAATGCTGCATTTAATAGGAATAGTAATAAATTTCCTTGCTTTCTACAGAAAAAAGAAATACTGGATTTATATATGCCTGCTTGAACATCTTTTTAAAATCCACTGATTCCCAGCACAAATCATGTGGCACAATTCTGAATAGAAGGCTTCTGTCGGGTCCATTTGTAAAACAAAGGTTACCAACATTTCTAAAAATGTTTCTGATTAACTAGAGCTTTTTTATAAATCTTTTAAGAAATCTTAATTGAATATCTGAGAAAAGATACATTGCTCTTATTTAACTATCTAATAACTATCAAGTAGATAACCAATACTCTGATACCAAGCTTGCATTATTTTTTATTTAGGAATTGGTCAGAGTGATTAAATTTTTGGTAAGTAGGAAAAGCAATTTTTGTGCAACGAAGATCATATACATCCTGAATTAAAAACTAACTATATCCAGGTCTAATTTATTTATGAGCTTTCTGGGAATAGTATTAACTTTCTGACACTACAGAACTGATTCATCAGATAATACGCAAGAAAATTTGTAGTATATATGCCTTCAAAAGGCAAAACTCAGGAAAGAATTATGTCTTTTATATATCTAGGTATCTGGCACACATTATGCCAAAAAGCTTGGATCTTTTAATGGATTATAATTAGCATTTAGTAATTCATAAAATGCTACTAACTGTCGGATTTAAAACACATATAAACAAACAAAAAAAAAATCACTGACGAAATGCATTGTAACTACACAAGACAAAAACAACAAAGATTTTTTTTTTCCTGTATACAGTAAAAAACACCAAAACAAAGAAGAAAAAAGGCCTGAAATGACAAGATTTGTTTTCAAAAAAATTTTATTTGGCTATCTTTATGGTCAAGAGAAATTAACTCTTAGCTGTCTGGTGGAGAGAATTAGGGCAAGTGCCCAAATGCAAGTTGCCTTTTCAGCTCTTTGTAAAAAACTGTCACACAGGACAGGGGACACCAAACAAGTCTGCACTCTCCTGTCTGCAGACATACCAGGAGCCCCAGCACATGAGAATGGCAGTAGACCTTTATGTATCAGAAGCAGACAACAGAGGGTGAGACCAAACTAGAGGGCTTTGCTTTAGATGGCTACAGACAGCTGAAAGCAGTTTAATTCCATTTATATTACTTCATATAAGCAAAGCAGAAGAGGAATTTAACATTAGTTTGAAAACAAATGCAGAAATAGTGGGAATGTAATTTTCAATGTGAATGTAGAAACTTGCATAAAGTGTTGGGTATTGTTGCATTGAAGTCTGTTTTTAGGGTGCTTTGAGGCCAGTATAGATTTAGAAATTCAGGTTGAATTTAATGATCATTTTAAATTATCAAAAAAAAAATTCTCTTTGAATGCTTATTTTTATTAAAGAACTTTTTCTCTGGAGGGAAGCTTATAAATGAGTAGAGAAGTTACCATTAGATTGTTGAAATATAAATTTTATCTATTTACATTTCCAAATTCTTTTTTCTGTTTTTATCAAATTCTTTTTCCCCATGTGTTGCTTTCCTTATGATCACAATCTAACATGCGGCTGATTTTAATTTTAAGCTGTTTATAGTATACCTCCAACTTTCATCTGTTATTTGCTCTTGTGATCTCTTTGGAGAAAGGAACAAGTATTCCCATCTTTACAAGCAGCACCATGAGTATTGTGGGAGTTACCAGAATAAGCACTAATAATGACAATTTAGACATCTTTCTCTTATCTGCTCTATCAGAATCAGTTCACACATACAACATTAGCACTTCACTATCATCCACCAATGATCTGCCAAAATATTTAACTTAAAAACTGACAAACATGTCTTGGCTGCACACACACTGAAGTATTAAAAAACTGGAAAGCAAGCTGTATGCTGCCTATTCATATTTTATTTATACACAGACATGGAGCAGCATTATGAGAATCATCATGAGCCTAAAAGCATTTCTCACACTCAATAAAGCTTTGGTCAGGAAAATCAGTATCACATAAAAGCAGTCACCTGTACTTGCAGATACAAGATTTCAAACAAAAGACTGCATCAAAAGACCTAAAACTTGAAGTCAAAAACAAGCTAAGGAATTCTGTGAAATTGAGCATGCTAAAAGAAAACAGATGAATTGTCAAGTTCCTGAATACACAGAAACAATAATCAAACCTGTATAAAAAGTCCAGAACTGAAAGTAACAACATAAGGAACACTTCCTAGAGTCATCATTGATGTTTCTCTGATGCCACCAGCTCAACATAGAGCAGGACTCCAAGTAAAACAACTTTAGCACTGGTATCCCTCAGGAAAGGTATTAAAAGTAAGCCAGAAGAATATATTTTAAACCACCCCACTGCCCCCAAAAACCTACCTTAAAAAACATCTTATCCAGGGCAGCACATGCAACTCCACATCTCAGTTCAGTTACACTCCAAACAGGGGAACTGTTTGGAGTGTAACTGAACTGAGATGTGGAGTTGCATGTGCTGCAAAGAACAGGGGACTCAACGAAGTTCAGACAAGGGCAACTACAAAGAAAAAAGGTTTGCAGCAACTGCCCTACAGTGAACGATTAAGAACACTAAGACTTCTTAATTTGGAGACAATGACACAAAAGGAACATCACATTTACACTTCCAAAATTTTCTGTATCTAGTGAACGACTGCAAAACTATTACTCACTAAATGAATAAACTAGAACTAAGAAAAACCCAAAACCCCAACCCTAACAATACAGAGAAAGAAGTTAAAAGACAAGAAAGATCTAACCTGCCAATGTCCTGGAAAATGCAGTTCATGGACCAAAAAAACCATGCTACTCCACAAATAGCACTACTCCTTATTCTCAGATGAAGAACATTAAGCTGGATGGTCAATTGCTGTGACTCAGCTGGGCCTTCTTATGCTGTAATCTGTTTTACCTTTTATTGAGAAATTCTGTTCTTTTGTTGAATGAAAATGCAATAATTAATGCAAACGGATACTTATTGGGCAGTCTGTTAGCTAAGATAATATACAGTACTTCAAAATGAAATGGCAGAATTTACTTACTACAAGGAATAAAAACCTAACAGAAACACCCCACCTTCCAAAGCATTTTTCACTGAATAACCTGGAAGGATTGAAGGAATGAGTGCACCCTGTTTACTGACATAACTATACACCTACAAAAAGTCAGTCACAGCTATTCCAGACTTTTATGG
This sequence comes from Setophaga petechia, assembly GCA_024362935.1. Taxonomy (NCBI): domain Eukaryota; kingdom Metazoa; phylum Chordata; class Aves; order Passeriformes; family Parulidae; genus Setophaga; species Setophaga petechia. The sequence goes on from JANCRA010000001.1 coordinate 26,245,642, forward strand.
ACATCATATTAAGGACTGTGAAGTAACTGATGCTGACAATGTTTTTCTTTCAAAAGAAAGAAAATCTGTGTCTATACCTGTGATATCAAACTGCAGTGCTTTCTCAGAAATAAGTATTTTCAAAGGATTAACAACTGCCAACCTAGTGAAGAGCAATATAGAAAATTATATTCAGATAAAAATTCTGGTCTCATATCGGGGGTAAAAAAATCAGAAACAATCAAATTTTGTCCAAGTCATCAATATGCCCCCATTTTTCAGGTCACAAATATGTCCTTTATTCTTTTTCAGCACCCACCTCTTGCTAAGGGTATCCTCTTTTGGTCCTTCTGTTAAAACCAACCAAAGAAGAAAAACAGTAACACCAAGGCTCTATTAAAGAATTAAGTATTTGATGGTAAACTTTTGACTTCTTATCTATGATGTTCAATCTCTTAGAAGGTGCTTTTGCTTATAGACACTAGGTTGAACCCACTTCAGCAGCACTGGCTTTTAACTGTTGGAACTACAGAGTACAGAACCATTCACTATCTGTTTGCATCTGAAGTCATTAAAAGTAGAAACCAGAAAACTATTAGTACCCAATCCTGCAGAATGGTGGCTGATACTGTGTTCCCTCTAACAGTTTTATTCACTTACTGGGATCTATACATATTCAAACTCATTAAACTATTTTAGTTCAAAGTACTAAATCTAGCAGAAGTTTCAGGTGCAGATGTCTGGTAGAAATATTCAAGTTCAAGCACTCCTTTAGAGCTAGTGAAAAAAAAATTCTTGCAGTCAGACCCTTGGAAAGTCAAGAGTACACAAAGAAGGAGTGCTAAAGTCAAAAAAGCCAAGTGATTTTATGTCCTCTGAGAAAAAGCCTAGGAAGCCTTAAAGGACAAAACCCAAATGTTGTGGTTTGATATGCAATTAAAACTAAGAAAGGTTCATTAAATATTCATTGATTCATAAGTGAAGGTGGTACCCTAAATTCACTAATTCTACTTGTGTGTGCATAGGAGATTTAACTTCAATCACTCAGATATCCTGACAAATTCTGTAGGTCATGAATTCTAATGTGTAGTAATTGCACTGTGTCACAGACATAAAACCACATATTAAATACTAATTGAAATTAGGTTGAGTCAGAACATTTCTAGAAAAACAGGTTCTGTCACTGAGCTTAACACTGAAAATTGCACTCTTTCACACCAGCACACCATACTATGGAAATTGTCCTTTAGTTTTATTTTTGATTTAAATAAGACCCAGATAGCAGGTAATACAGAGAAAAACTTGGATTATACTATTGGATTCTGGAATTCCTAAATTTCAAATGAAAAGTTAAAAGAACAAGGCATTTGAGAATGCTTTATTTATTGAGCAGTCCTATGCCACTGGTTAGAATTTGGCAGTTAAACCATCAGAAGTCACTGAGCCAGCATATATAATTAGGATGGAAATGCAGCTATGCATAATGCCCATAATTAGGCCTATGAAAGCTGAAACAAGCAAAACCATTAAATCAGTCAATGTTTAAATCAGATGGTCAGTGTACCTACTCACTGAATTGTTTGAACATGGTTTCTGAGGTCCATAGGTGAACTGCAGCTCCTACACACTGTGCAGGCATTTTGCAGGAAACCTCACTTTGTTAGCTCCGACTGATTTAAGACTGATCACCTACCACGTTCCAAGTACTGTTACAGGGCACTGCAAAGATAGCACAGCACACTGACCAAGCTAGTAGCTTTCTGAATAAAATATAAAATAGATAGCCCAAGTTTACAAAAATACAGCCAGTTAGTGCATATCATTTATGTATTAATGTTTTTAATGTCCTGAGGGTTTGTTGTAGTGAATTGACTTTGTATATCCTTAGCTATTATCCATTATATATCCATGCTCCAGTTTCTTTTGTGTGCTTCCTTGCTTCAGTAATAATTTTTAAGTTCAGTGATCAACAAAGCTCACCTATGCAATTGCCCTTTCACAACCACATGACACTATCTCCAATGCAGCTGAGCAACTTCATTCGAGAAGATCAGGGATTTTTGTCTGAAGCTTTTCTACATGCAACACACAAAAAGAAATTCTGTAAACATACCAGTTTGTGCCAAAACCACTTCCTAACTCTGGTAAAGTTTTAAAAAAAGTTGCAACACATTTAGGGCTTTATTTCTGCTATTTCTGCCATGTGGAAATCTGATAACTCATCCAACTTGTGACATTTAACCATAAAGATTTGCAAAAGACTGCCCTATATATTGAAGTCCCAGGACTCTCAATTCTGAAATTAACTGTATTCTTACCTACCTTTTCCTGACTAACAATACCTGAAAATAGTTTTAAGTATATGGACTGAGTAACACACACTGCAAAACAACACCTAAAACCTATCTAATTTGCTATTAAAAAAAAACTTCTTTACTGTGAGGACAGTCTCCACCTGTTGTATTTCCACCAAAACTTTGATATAAAATTAATATAATTCTTTTTTCAGCCCCCTTGGGAGTGAAGGGAAACACCATTTACAGCTCAGTCATAGATATCAGCACAGATACTGGAGTATGCAACACATTCCATAGTTCCTGTGTTGTCCTGACAAAATTAGAGCAATTCCTTTGGAGGAAATCTGTTTATCTGCTTTATGCCAAAAATCACAAGGCAGACTGTAATACTGAAATTGAAGTAGGAGGTACACAGAGTTCTTCTGACATGGTAAAAAGCACAGGAATTATGCTTGCAGCCATTCATCCAGTATTTAATCCAAGTAATCTAAGTTTATTTTCTTTCACAGTTTTTGTACATCTACCTCTAGATGTCCCTAAAAAAATCTTAATACAGGACCCATTGGACATGGACAGACAGTACTTCATTAATTTCAATGTGCTTTAATGTGTTTTAATATGTTAGCCCTGCAGCAATGGTATTCAGTTAGGAAAAATTCACTTACTTAATGCCTTCCATATTTTCTTGGCTCATAAAGAGCCTCATAGTACTGCAGGGAGCATATTGTAGAGTTATTAAATGCTGTTATTAAATATGTCATATTACTGCTGAAATCTGTACAAGGCAAGAAAACAGAGAACCCTCAATATTTGAACTTCAAATATTATACAACATTTCAGTAGCTACATTTTCACTTCATAATTCCAAAAGGTCTCAACAGAGCCTATTATATAATCACAGCTGAAGGTGAATATATTATAGTAAATGTGACAAGTTAGATGATATCTGTGGTGTTAGGGTTTAAAGATTTGCAGTCATGATGTGACTGCATTATGCATAGTGATAGTTTTCATAATTTATTCATAATTTTAGGAATACTATGAAAAATATAGAGGCACTTTAAAAACCAGATCAATGATTTGTGCATCACTCAGTAGTTGAAACTCATATTTACTGTGTGTTCTCATTTGCTTTAGTGCATTATTTTGCTGAGGGCCAGATTCCAAAGTAGTAGAAGTTTTCTTGCTGCTTATGTCATTCTACTGAAGCACTCAAAAGTTTGGGCTCTCTAAGATCTTTTATATCATCTTCTAGTAAAAATCCAGAATTTACTGAGATCATGGATTAAGAAGCTCCCCATGGAAGTAAAAACTGAAAAACCCCAAAGGTTTATATTAATTATCAGAGAAGTCAAGGCATTCTTACTTTCCATGTTGTCAAGACTTGGTAGCACAGCTGAAGATGCCATGTCAGCCTCCCGGCCTACATGACCAAGGAAATAAATGGTGCACATTGTACCACACAGCTGGAGTGTGTCACCTCCAGAGCTGTCCTCCTGGGCTCTACAAGGGACAGAGCCCCCATGGACTGTGTGAATTTAACTAACACAGAATTCACATACATACCTAGGAACAAAAGATACAAATACAGACTAAACAGAGAAAAGAATGGACTAGTGCTCTGGCCAACAAGGAAAATATGCTCAGGAAGTCAAGTCATCCATGAAATGCCAAGACAAAAAGGACTAATAAAACCTTTAACTAAACACAGAAACACACCTACATACAAACATATATATATTTAAAATCATATCATGTTAATATATACTCTGAGAACCTTGTAGTGTATCTTTGCATCTCATCAGAGAGATCTCAACAGCTGAGTGCTCCTTTCTCAAAATGGATCCTGAAGGATTAGGAAATACGTTGAAAGAAAAACACAAATAAAATTTTAGTACCTAAGAATCTATTTTACAATTAAATATTTAAAGAGCTCAAGCTGTTTTCTTTAACAGAATATATGAGGAATAACTTGATTAGTCTATGAAAGTATCTTCACAGAGGAAAAAAGGTAGGTAGTAAAGAATTCTTTAGCTGAGAAAATGAAACAGGAAGGAAAGGTTAAAAGCTAAAGTGACGCATATTACAATTAGAAATTAGGCACTCATTTCTACCACAACCAATTAACAAGTACATTTGTAAGTTCTTTTCCTGTTGAAGCCTTTTGAAGAGCTCTTTTGTAATCTGAAAAGAAACAATTTCATGCGAAGTTTTAAACACACTTCCTGCTGCTTCTCTTCAGATTAAAATGTAACAACTGATTACATAAAATGAACTGCCAGCTAGGATAAAAGGGGCAGGGAGGAGAAATGCCCTTTTTTTTCTCCCTGTAACAGAAGAACTAGAACTTGGTAAAAAAAACTTACATAAATTTCACCTCACATACTATAGCTCAAAGGAGTCAACCAATTTATCAGCATTGCTCCCACAGAAAAGTTCTGCCTTAGGACTTGGGGTATTGCAGTCATAGAATTTTTAGTTCTAAATGAACATCCAGTAAGTTTTAGGACTCACTCTCAACAACAGAAGTACAAGCTTTTAACACCTTTTATAAAAAAAATTTGTGCCATTTCATGTCCGTCATTTTTAGTTCTGAACCTAACAAAAGACACCATAATGAAATGTCTCACCAGTGATTGAACAAACTGAAAAAAACACAGTCGAGCTTTCAGTAACATTAGGCAGGCAATATTAACAGATTATATTCCACACTGAAAATTGTTACAATAATAATTGAAGTCAATTGCCAAATCAACAGTAATGTAAAACATACAAGTAGCCTAGCTAAAAGGTTTCTAGTCATTTTTCCAAGTACGCTTACAGGCTTAAAATAAGCTGATGAACTAAAAGCACACAGGAGAGTAGACAATTTTGATTATCTGGCCATTTAATATATGCTAAGCATGAAAAGAAGGATACTAAGAAATTCACACTACTCTGTAGCTTCCTAATTTTATCTTATCATCAAAGAATCTAATGCAGAGCAAGCTGGTTGAATCATTTAATTTCTTGCAATTTTTTTGCTAATTGTAATGCAAATATCATTGACTACATTTTTCTTCTGGGTAAGATTATTCTACCACCAATAGTGGGGAAAACAGCCTTTTTCATTTCTTTCCACAAGAAACATATTATGTATATATTTCAACCAATTTAATTTTACCTCCTTTCTTCAGTCTTTTTCCTATCAATTATACATTAGATTAATATTTGACTATAAAATTAATAAAAGCTGATGGTTTTTTTCCAAAGTTTGGCAAAATAAATTTCTTCAAGTGCAATGTGTAGAGTAATCTCCAGAAGTATTCTATTTCAGGAAGTTATTTTAACTCTAAAATTTGCTGTCTTTTCACATTTATTCCAATAAATGTGAATTTTACACTTTTACAAAGTTTTGACTCCATGGCTTTCAGGCATACATTCCACTCACTTTCTTGAGTGATACAGCCAATGAACTGTTTGACACTGAAGTCAAACTGCTCACTGTTGCTCAAGTGTGCCTGCCCTGCAGCTGCCTGGTCGTGTGCAGCTTCTGCTGCTCCAGATATACCAACAAGCTAAGAGTGAATGTCAGTCAATAGATCTGCCTTAGCAAAAAGATTTATATATTCTTCCATAAAGAAAAATAACTTCACAAGTGTAGCTCTTTCAATGTGTCTTTCTCAATGACCAGTCTAGGGTCTAAAAATGGGGAAAACAGCAAAACAGAAAATAGCAAGAGCACCATTTGTGATCTTTGTCACTGTCATTTGTCTAGCGTTACTGAATTACATGAAAATACTCAAGAAGAAACATAAAAATATGGTAAACTGTGAGAATAATTTCAAAAACTTTGTCATAGGTTCATGGTGAGAAAGGTGTGTGTTGCATGCAAGGAATTACACTTGAATTTTAAAAATCCTTGGCAGAATAATGCAGTACACTCTAGAGTTTGCTTTGTTTTGATTCATCTTGTTCCAAAATCTCATCAGAAACAGCAACATTATCAAATATTCTGATTTTTAAATTGTTTCAATAAAGAATTTACCAAAATTATATCTTGCTAGTTATTTTAAAATCTACAACTGAATAATATGGATTGAACAGAGTGAAACAAAGGCTTGTTATTGCTTTAAGAAAGTTGTCCTATTGATTAGTACTATAGAGTCAGTACTGATGCCTCAATCAAACTCAGCAAATTCATGGGTTTGGAGTGTGGTGGGCCACTTGCATGCCAGGTGCCTATAAAAGCTGCTCTATAACTCCCCTCCACAGCTGGACAGGGGAGAAGATATAATGAAAGGCTCATGGGTCAGGGTAAAATGCAGGGAGAGATCACTCAGCAACCATCATCATGGGCAAAACAGACTTGACTTAGGGAAATCAGTTTAATTTATCATGAACCAAAATAAAGAGTAGGGTAATGAAAAATAAAAACTACATTTTAAAAGAGCTTTCCCCCATCCCTTCCTTTTTCCTAGGCTTAACTTCACTCCTGAATTTTCTACCTCTTTCTTCCCTGCAGGGCAGGGGGATAGGAAATGGGAGCTACAGTCAGTTCATCACACATGCCTATCGCTCTTTCCTCCTCGAGGGGGCTCCTCACACTCCCCCTTTTCAACATGTCTGTCCCCCAGGAGACAGTCCTCCACAAACTTCAATCCTTCAGGGCACTGACTACTCTAATATGGGCTCTCCTTGAGGTCTCAAGTCCTGACTGCAAACCTGCTCCTGCACAGGCCTTCCAAGGGCTCACAGCCTCCTCCAGGCAATCACACACCCCAGCTGGGCTCCTCCATGGGCTGCCCATGGGTCTCTGCTCCACTGTGGCCCTCCACAGCTGCCTCACCACAGTCTGCACCATGGCTGCAGGGGAACCTCTGCTCCAGCAGCACCTTCTCCCTCTCCTTCTGCACTGACCCTGCTGTCCCATATTCTCACTCCTCTGCCTCCTACTGCTGTTACACAGCTTTCCCCCCCTCTTAAATCCTTTATCCCAGAGGGGCTATTACTGTGACTGCTGATCCTGGCCTTGGCCAGCAGCAGGTCATCTTGCAATTGGCTCCATCAGATGCAGAGGAAGTTTCCACCAGCTTCTCACAGAAGCCACTCCTGTAGATCCCCTGCTACCAAAGCCTCTCCACATCACACCATTACATGGGGCCAGGAGCCATGGTGATGCTTTTGACTCAGACAAGCTTGGAGATAAAATTACAAAGAGATTATAAACCAAGAGCAGTAGCTTGTTGCCATTATATTGCAAGAGTTCTATTGTCATTACATTGCAAAGGTTCCATATTGCTAGTTTCATACCTCCTTGATGTTTCTCATGGGCAGCTCCTCTAGGCACTGATTCTTCCTTCTCCTCGCAGTAGCCAACTGACTCCAGCTCCCCTCAACCAACCAATCCACTCTTTTATAACATTCCTCTCATTGGCTACAGGTGTGGGCTGTTAAAATCAGGCCTGTTCCCAATCTCTAATAATTGGCTCAGCTGCAACTCCTTAATGGGGTAAGATTACTTTCTATACTACCTTTATTTTCTTATATTGTATCCCCCTACAGTAGGTTCTTTCCCAGTAGAGGAGAAAAATATTTTTATAGGCTGGGAATTGGGTATTTTTTGAATTTGGGTACGCGCCCCAGAAATCTAGTTCAATATCTGTGACTGTGGAAAGAAATATGTCAGCCTGTTTAAAAAAATGTTTCAAAAAGTCCAACAACATAAAACCAAATAAATTTCTAACAGATGATCAAGTTTTCAACCAGCTGGCAAATTACACTTAGGTAGTGAAAGGGGAAAGATTGTTTGTTATAATGGGCCTGCTGATTAGTTCCCCTTTGCAGAAAGAACTAAGTGAGTAAGTAAAGCTTGATGCTATATCAGAAATATTCTCCAATCTCTTATTCTTTCTGTAAGTCTGAAATGGAAGTTCAGTATTTATTATCAGTTAAAGCAGTCTCCAAAGTCTAAGAAAGGTATGTCCATGATGACATCATCTTCTTCTGTACTAGAAAAGAATACATTTGGAACACTACTGACCCAATGTACTGCTGATAGCTACTGTGGAATAATAATCTCATGGACAGAGTAAGATATACAAAGTTGTCATAAAGAAATGTGCTCCAGGCTCATGACTCACAGCAATGGTTCTTACAGCACCAGGCCTTCTGTCTTCCTCACTTATAATTATCCACTTTTCACCCATCTGTGGAAAACAGAGGCCATGAATGAGAAATTCAGTTTTGTGGAATATTTTTGTTCATGAGGTCCATAAAAAAGGAACTGTGTCACAAAAAGTTTCCTCTCCCTTTCTTTCCTTGATACCACGCTTCCACTGCCTTGGGAAGCAAAACATTTTTGCTTTCGTTGCTAAAGACATTAAGCATGTGTGATATAATACAGAAGTCCTACTCTGCATCAGCAATGCTGTGACCCATTTTTTCATTACTCCTCTCCACCTTTTCTTCCAGAAATGTGCTTTTAAAACTCATGTATAGTTTCTATATAGATAAGTGTATTTCCTCTGCCTAGAGATTTATCATAGTTGAGTAGAAGTTGTACCTGGGACACAATATGTGAAGAGCAAGCAGGGAAGATGCTGAGATGCATGAAAGGCTATTTTTGGACTTAGTTCTAGGACCTCCTTTCTTGCCTGAGCACATGGGGACAGAGATGGTGTACAAAATAGGGAAAATGTGACGTGGGTTTGACTTTGAATGGCAGGCACAGAACTGGGCTGCAATTCCTGTTTCAAAGACTTTGGAGTGCAGTGTAAGGAAAGAACTACAATGACCTTGGGAGAACAGAGTAAGGTAAAGAACCAGAGAGTGTTATTTAGATGCCAGTACTGAATCAGAAACGTTGACAAATGGAAATTCCTTTCATTGGTTTCATTTCTCTAGAATTTTCCCAACAGAAAATAATAGGCAATCAAAAATCTAAGAACTATTTGAGTTAATTGCAGTGAAGTATATGAAAATTTAATTTCCCAAGGTAATCTTGCAAAGGAAATGGCAAAGGAAACCGTTTTCTTTCTAAAGTGGCAAAAAAGCCTAAGAAGGTTAAAAACATGGCCAATGAAGAATAAAATGTAGAAATAATGCAGTCTGAAAGAGACTAAGATTAAAAGCCTTTTCCTATGTTCAGCATTTCAATTTTATGCCACTTTTTTTGAAGACCATTCAGATTCATTTTATGCTTTCAATACATTTTGACTGGAAACATAAATCAGCTGACAGACACAAACTCAAGTAAGCTGAGACTTGGAGCTTATAGCAATATTGATAAAAGCTAGTGGGCATTCCTGCTGGAACATTGGCATTTGGCCTGAGAGAGTACTTTGAGAGATTTTTCAGATTCTTGATGCATCTAAAGACATACTGTTGCACTGCAAGTAATAAATGCAGAAAGGGCAAGGGACGGGGAGAAGGGTTCTCTCTATGGAAACAACAAAATAATTTTTCTAACAAGATTCAAGGATGTAACTTACAGAGGACTGGGTAAGTTTCAGAGCCTGGATAAGTTTTAAGCAGAGATGCAGGGAAAGATAAAATTATATTTTATAGATTTCTTTGGTTAGTTCCTATCATGCAGAAGGGAATGTGTAGGAAAAATGTGCAGTAACTTTTTATGTCAGTTTGACTGGCAAAGCATAAGCTGAATTAGACTGTGTGAAAGGTGAAGTGAAGCTATTCAAGGAGGGTCATAAGTAAAAAAAAAAAAAATCCTAAATTTAAAAACATGTAAATAATTCAAAGCAGATTTATTTTCTTTTTTTTTTCTTTTTTTTTTCTTTTTTTTTGTTTGTTTTTAAGATTACTCTTTCTTTTATGTAACTCCATGCTGGAATACCCAATTTATTAACAACACAAAATCAAACTGGAAATATATCTCCAAAAATCTCTCTCTGTTTCTTCCTCCTAAGTCAGAATCAACTGTGACAAAACCACCCTCACAGGCTTTTGTGTAGGCCGTTCAGTAAAAATATCTGTTGTTGAATACTCCACAATAGCTGTCTTCACTCTGCCCTAGATCTTTGAAAATATATCTTAATGTCTGTAAATCCCTTGTTCCACTGTGAGTTCATTCCTTCACATCACTGGATGAAGGAAGCAGATTATTTCCTTCCTCCTCAGGTCATGTTTTCCGGACATGATCGTTCACCAAGCTTTTCTCTGCTATCTCTTCAGCTGGCCAGTGTTTTATTTGAAGTGCAATAACCAAACCTGGATACCAGGTGCTGGGTTTGGTTGGGTTTTTTTCCTCTTACAACAATATAAATTTGACAACTGGTGTTACCTTCAATAAAACATCTCCAATTTTTTTTCACTTTTTGGCTTGCTAGGCAGCTTCTATCTTTCATTCCTCAGCTGATTATTTTTACTGAAGTAAAAAATAATTTCCATTTGTCCTGCTTGAACTGCATCCTGCTTTACAGACCAAAATACCAATTAGCAAGATTGTTTTAGATCTTAAACATCTCCTCCAAAGTACTTGCAGACATCCTCCCTCCATTTCAACTTGATATAAAAGAATACATCATCTTAAACCATTTTAAGATGCTTCTCCCTGGCTTTCCTTTGTTTAATTAGAATTCTACAATTCTACAAGAATTTTTCACCTCACCACACCAAGATTTTGGTTTCCATCACAGTTTGCATTTTGGGGAGCTTAATGAAGGTGACATTGCAATTATTTTGTGTGTTTTGGCAGCTAGGGTAAGAAGCAACATCAAGCCTTTGATCAATAACTATTAGCTCTTCCATTTGAAAAATCCAAAATAGACAGAAATCCAGCTTTGAAAATAAGACTTGCTTAAAATTTACAGCCAAACTAAAACTTGGTTTTTCCTAGTATCAATTAGAACATACATCTGGATTTTCAAGCAGCAAAGTTATAGTGTAGAAAGAAAAAATATAAAAGAAAAAAATTTATTGAATAATAAATCAGGTATATATTGAAAGAGAAACAGAACAAGAGTGCAACAAGGCCTTGTTCTAATTGACTAATATAAACATTTACATTTTTTCATAAGGATTAACGGATTAAGTTGCTTTATCATAAAAGGAAAACATTTCTGTTTATGACCTAGTGTTAGACAACAGTAAATGGCTTAATCTGGTTTTCTCTGAGGGTAAAGCTGTATGTAGTAATGGATTTAAGATATATATATACAAAAGTTTATTATTTAATTTTATTAGTGCACAAACTGTAAAAAGTTTTGGTACACATTTGTCTGTGTAACCTTTTACAACCAGCATTTCTATTCCAGTATTGCATGGGCTTACTTTTGTTTTCCCAGAAAAGAAAAAGTACTCTGTACCATGTGAAAATATGGTGAGATAATCCTCCTAAAATTGTGCTTGAACGGAGTAATGGATTCCTAATGGCAAAGTGATGATATGTGAACACCGATCAATATGAATTATTGAGTATCAATATGAATCAATGTGCATTAGCAAACTCAAGCTGAGAAAAACCAAAGTGCTTAGAGGCCATAACCATACACTGGGCTCCAGGAGATGATTTCTCTGTTCATATTCCTTCTTTGTGAGACAGCACTCAGCAAATCAAAAGGCAATGAATTTCTGTGTTGTGTTCAATAGAAAATTTAAAAATGCTGTGTAATACTCTAGATTTATTCTGTGGCGTAAAAGAAAATTATTGAAGTATAACAGATCAGAATTTTAAGACAAATAAGGAAGTTTTGTCAGCAGAGTGGAACACTGAGTTCACCTTTGAGCTTTGTCTACATAATCCTTACATTTTATGCTGCATTTGTTGAATAAAATGCCATGCCATGAGTTAAACACTCTGGAAGAATTAGTTTGGAACATGAATTAGTTTCAGATAGAAAAAATTAAAATAAGAACTCAGCTACATGCACATCATTAAAAATCTGGTTATATTATAAATAAAGGATATTTGTTTTTGTAGTATAGACCAATAAAGCAGTAGTATAAAGCAAAAAATATGTATGGTACAACAAAAACAAATAGTCAAATTAACTGACCAGAAATTTTTGCAATACAAATAATATAATTTTACCAAAAGAAAGAGGTCTGAGAACATATACATGCTTGATGTTTTCTTTTAATTCCAGTAAAGAAGCTTCAGCATCTGGAAATCTAAAAAAAGAAAAGTGATCACTCAGTTATCACTGCAGCATTGCTCATTTCTAGGGTTCAGGCTTTAGTTTTCCAAAATATTTGTCCTGAATCTCAAGTGCTACTCTGTACAGATTTACTAAGAAACTAAAAATGGACTGCATGTTTTACAGTAAAGTGATGTTCTCCTTGATTTCAACGTTTTGGAGAACAGAGATAGGAAAGATGTAAAAGATGTGTAGTCAAAAAGCCACAAAAATCCAAAACCCACGATCAGGTTGAAGTCTGAAAAATGTAAAGCAGGTCTAATAAAATTTAGAAGAAAAAACACTTTGTTCTTTCTAGTTTAGTGTAATTGAAATATAGATAGCATCTATATTCTGTTCTGCATCATCTCTTCTGTTCAGAAGAGCAGAAGCAGTAGCATTGGTAGGCGTAGATGCTTTAGGAAAAAACTGACCATCATCGTGCATCATACATAACACAACTGAAAATCAGAACAAATTGTTACAAAGTATACAGTGGATTTCAAACACTATCTATCCTATACTGTATAGCATTCACTAGCGTATCCTGTTATTTAGAAGATTGCGTCCATTTATGACTTTGGGACTGAAGTGGGGACCTGCAGACTCCACCTGGGTCTACTGCTTCACAGCCAAATCTCTGCAGCCTGAATCTGCAACAGCTTGACTCCACTTGTCACTGACATGGACAAAAAATTACAATATATGTGAGCTAAAAGCCTATATTGTAAGCTTGGTGCAACAAGAAAATAACTGGAGAGCAACTGATTCTGATTTTTAGGATTTATGTCCTTCAATTTCTTCTAAATGATTGAAAATTAGCTTTAGCCTCACAGTTAAGGATTGTTAAATTTTATAGATGATTTTCCAATCTCCTATTTCTTTTTGCTTCTCAATCTCCTATTTATTTACATTTATGAAGTATTACCCATATACCACAAAACATAAATGTCACAAAAGTAATCCTGAATGTTCCTTCAGACAGGAAATATAATATTTATTTTTCTGAAGTGTAAGAATAACTGTGTAGCAAGTTATGAGAAGTCATTTTTCAAGCAAAAAATATTGTCCCTTTTGCTGGAAAAACAGAAAGGGAAACTCTTCACTTGTGTCCCTGAGAATGCTGGTTTTCTTCAGATTAGTTCAATGATCCAGATAATAAATTAATAATAAAATCACTACTGTGCATGATATTTTTAATTAGGGAATATATTACAACTCCTACATTATAGTTTCAGGCAGCAAATATAATGCTCTAGATTTCTGCCTAGAATACTATTACCATTTGAAAACACTTTCTAGTAGATTCTAGAAGAACAGGAGGGTCGATTTTCCACACAAAAGATGATGCTAAGCCTTTTTGACTAGGTAATATCCTACAAATCTATTTTTTACATCTTTGTACAGCTAAAATTCTTCTGAAAAAGTTAGGGAGAGGTTGATCCTCACAACAAATGCAATCAAATTCAATCCATGACTATCATTTGGATACTTCACACATTCACCTCTCAAAGGTGCTGCAGCACATACATGCAACTCATTTTGGCATGGCTACACTACCTTCAGAAATTAAGTATATCTTTTCCACAAAACCTAGGTCAAAATAAAAAGTGAGAAAATTAATCTCTGCATGTACATACTAAAAACTCTGTAGACCATCTGAAAATGGGTTTATGGCACTTGCAAACATTATTTCATTTTGTTAATGATTTAATCAGAGACTTTGAGACTACTCCATTTTTCCAGGTATTTAATTTCTTAAGAAACAATTGGAGTATTCTCAATGTCACAGGTTTATTTCACCCATTTACCTTATTTACTCACGTTAAGCTGGTAACATAAATTAGACTAAAGCATAATTTATGACTGCCTTAGGCATATCATCTTGAAAGGCATTCAGTCTCAACCTATAAACATCAACAGACTGACAATTCATCTCTTTCTTGGTAAATTTACTCCAGCAGATAATCATGCTCCCTTTCACACATTTGTTTGCCTGATGGGGATGTGCACATGCCCTGTGCACCTATTATTATTTCCTTCTCCTCTACAATGAAGTCCTTTAATATGCTGAAGTTGCCCTGCATTCTATCAAGTCTCATTTGTTTGTTTGTTTGTTAAATTAAACAGGCCAAGCTTATTCAGATTTGCACTAGAGGGGTATTTTTGATGATGTTACTCTTTCAAGATACTCATGCAGGCACTAGAAGCATGTTGTTTGTTTATTTATGATCACAAGAACAGCTGCAGCATATCAGACAAATAAGGGATCATTGTAGGAAGATACTTGGAGACACCATTAAAGACAGGATAAGTATTTCCCTAAATATTATTATATTGGATGGATATTTCCATCTTATTTCCATTTCTGTAGAAGAATACTGCTTATAGAGGATTTTTATGCTTACAGGTTTTAAGAACCTTTGCTAAAGGACCTCATTAAAAGTATTTCAAATGGGCAGGAGATCTTCGAGAGCTGCCTGTGGTCGCCTTACCCAGCACTGTGCCTGTCCAGACAGACCTTGGGCAGCAATCCTCCCCGTGCTGAGGCTCTCCTCTGGACCACCCGGCCTTCCAGCATCTCCTGCAAATGTGGGACCTTGCACAGCAAACAGTGTCTTCTCTCCTGCACCAACACAGCATCATCTAACCTAGGCATGGAGCTGCTTGGGCTGGGGAAGCATTTCAAGTGAAGATAATTTCTCTTTAAATACATAGGAGGTGAAAACACTGTGATAAATTACAATGGAATAAAAGATGAATTTGCACATGGTTAGAAATACTTATGTAGGTTACTAATGATACTGCTGTCACCCAACAGTATGGCTATTACTGAGTTGCTCAGAAACTTTCATAGAATATTCCAGCACAATTATTTGAACAAGGGTGCATTACAATGCATAAATGATCTTTTTACATGTGAATAAAGACTTAGAGCTAGCTAGATTATCTGGTTCCAACGTGGTTAAAATATAATTATTTCACTCACAGAAAGATTCCTATTCTGTTTCCCATAACTATGTGATGCATTCTCAATGCCCTATTGTGGCATCTGCGTGCAGAGCACTTCTAAACAGTAATTATTGGTATAATTCTCACACACAGCCTCTATGTGTATCACAAGCATGGGTGGATTCACTTGCTGAAGCAGAGCACTTGTTTTCCTTGCTAGAAACTGAGGGAGGAAAAGGAAACATAAAATCTCTTTTCGGTCTATTACAGACTGCAAGTGGCTCAGTGCAAAAAAGGAAAGAATATTTTTGATTACATGGCTGCAAAAACTGTAACACTGCCCCTTATTTTGATAGCTAGCCTACATTTTCTTACATCCACTGTAACTACTTATGAGGTGTAAAATATATGCCTGGGCTTGATCTTCCAAGTTAAAACTGAGCTGAAGCTTAGTCTTCTGAGAAGGACAATGCTTCATGGGACTCAAGCTAAATGAAATGCAGCAACAGGGACTGCCTGTCTTTACAGATATCATAAGGGAAACTGATATGGCCTGAGATCTCACTGTCTTTTCAGCAGAGCTATTTTACAAGGTAGAAGGGAAGTGTCTCCTAGCACAGGCAGCTGAAGAAACACTGGCACTGCAGCAGAGGGAGAGGTGGCAGCAGCAGAGCCAGGACTGCCCTCCAACACCTCCCCTGGAGCATGGGTCAGTCTGTCCCTGGCATGCTGCAGAGCAGGAGCTGGGTTGGTAACCAAGCCCCCTGCCTCTTCAGGAAGACACTGGCTGAGAAAAGATTAAATCAAAATATGCTCACTGTGATTATTGGCTACAGCAGTTACTAAAAACTGAGGCGCCCTTGCCCATTATTTTCAAGACCTTTGAATCTTGATGGGGATTATGTTCTGAATCACATCTCAAATCAGGTTTGCTGTATTTCTTTCCAGGAGTCAATGGGTAACTATGCTATCATCCATAAATCATATCCATCCATGTGACTTAAAAGGACAAGTTATTTTCTCTCTGAGGTTAAAAGTCAAAATAGATGTTCAGGAAATAATACTTTTTTTCATTACACTTGTGACCATGAACATGTCCTTTTCTACTAGGCAATGTTGATATTTACATAATAAATCTAATCAGAGCATATTCAAAGCACAAGGTGTAACAAAGAGTGTCAAGTGAAAATGGGTTCCTACCTGCACCATGAAACACAAAAATACACCTGGAGCTCATAAAAGATATTTTAACTAAAAAAAAAAAAAAAAAAAAAAAAAGTTAAATTCCATAGATTTTTTTTGTCCTTGATACAGCCTTGCCAAAATTGTTGCCATTTGGTCAGAATCAGAAACATCAGAAACATCCATTTAGTCATGATCCAGGATAGTGTTCCCAAAAGCACTGAGATAGCTTTACTGACATCTCAGTATTTTGCTTTCCATTGTGCCCTTAGCCACTTAAAATGCAACAGGCTATCAGCATACTGATGCTGCAAAATTTAAATATGGGAAATGGGCCCACCTCCTAACTTCTCAGGAGGCAGTCAGTGGACATTGGCCGAGCTGACATTGACATTTCCAGATCATCAACACCCCCCTACCTCCAGACAAACAGTCTTGTGAGAAAGATGTTTTAACACTAGGACAGAAAGCACGGAATGTTGAGTAGAAGTCTCAGGATCCTGTACTTGCCCTGGAAAGTCTGTCTCTACCCAATAGGCACCAAAAAGCAGACCCATACCCTACAGAGTAATGCACCTGGGCCTACATTCCTGAAAAAACAAACAAAAGAATTCAAGATCTCACAGGTTAGAAAGAAAAAGCTAGCATCTAATGTATGCAAACTGCATCCCCCTGCATATTTTTAGGTGTATACTGATTGACTTGTCTCAGTGCTTAAAATTAGGCTGCCTTTAGGAAGCCAAGTCTCTTTCAAGAACTACTGATGATGATATTATTAACCTTTGGTATTGAAATGTTGTTAGTAACACCTGATTTATCCCAGTAAACAGCACTACTATTTCATCCTTAGCCCTGGACTGTGAAAGTTTACAGCTTTGAGGTTTTCATTTGTTTTGTCTTTTCAGAAGGTGCCAATAGAAGCAAACTACCCATCAAACTGATATGGATACAGACTGTTGCATGAGGGATGCATTACAATTTTACCTTTCTTTTAAAAGGTATGTTTTTAAACGTAGATTTTTAAAACATTTGTTATTTTAATTGGTTCTAGATTCAAATAGAACAAATTGAGCAGACAAATAATTATTCCTTCTTCTGTCTTCAACTCCCTTGAAAGGTCACAGAACTTTTTTTTTTTTCAATAAAAAGCTAGGATTGTATCTGCCATTAAGATTATATTGTGATATAACTTGTACTGATATAAGGATTAGTTTTACTCAGATTTAATAATTACAAAGACATTCATATTAATCTTAGTTCAACATTGGATATAAGCAGGCCTTGGCTCCCCATGAGATAAAGAACTGAATCCTGTGTATTCTGGCTGAGGCAGTTCAGAAGGTCAATAAGCAGGACTTCTTTGTCATTTAGAAATACAGCATTTCCTTCTCTTTGTTCAATTCACATTGTTGTAACTACTTCCAAGCAGGTGTTTAGAACACAAACCTTACAGACACTAAATTAAGGAGATGTTTGGTTCTTGAAACCTGTGGTCTGGTTGGCTTGCAGTTGACAAGGCAACATCTGACTTTTCACAAGTTTCCAAGAGCAGTAAACTTTATTCCTGCTGATAGCAGAAGCAATTGCTGTGTTCAGAATAAAATTGATTGGTTTAAAAGTTTAACTTCATTTTCTTCGTTTCATGTTTTATGCTCTAAGGTTACATTTAAATATCTTTCAGATTATCATTTTGTAAAAAACAATTACTTGTATGTTACTGGGGTAAAAATATGTGTGAGTGAGCACCAAATCATTGCAAGGTAAGAGGAAGTGGGGTTTATTTTGAACTGGAAATAAGTATTTAACTTCCTCATGCAGAAAACAGTATTTTCATAGTTGAACTTCCACAATTTATTTTGAAGATCAGAGGAAAAAAAATTAAGGGAAATAATAAAATAAAAGCAAGAAATAAAACTGCCATCATAACCATCTGCAGCAGGAACTTTGTGTATTGTGATCCAAACATCTGCCCTCATGATGGCATGAGGGGGCACAGTCTTGGGAATTCTTGATTCTTGATTATTTGGCCTCATTTTGGAATAATATCAATAGTGGCAACTCAGCATACACAAGTCTGTAAAATATCACACACAGATTGAGCACCTAACACTATTACAACCATTCTGCTTTGTGAGGTATGATCCAACTTAAGATGCTCCAGCTACCACCTGCTACTGCCAGCCCCCCCAACAGAGCTTAGCACCTCTGCACCACTGCTGAGTCAGCTGTATTTTATTTTCGGTTTTGTTTGAAAGTGTTTGGATCCCCTAAAATTAAAATTCATGGCACTTTATTTCTTCTAGAAAAATTGCACAGTCAATCTGTGCAACTGGCTGGCAGGTCAAACGAGGCTGAGAGAAGAGCACAGAACTGTGTCGAACCGACTCTGGTCGGACAGTGGAAGGCACCTTCGTTTGGCTCACATGGTGCTATTGGCTTCTTCCAGGTAGACTGGCTTCTTGTTATCTCTCCTGTTTCCTTCTTCATGCTACTGGCTTTATCAGGGAGGAGTCACAAGATGCATTAAGTGCGTATCAATGCTACAGGATATTTTGGCATTGTTATCAATTATTTTAAAAATCCATCATTTAAAACATAAATGAGTCCATGCTCAACGATGCCTTGTCAACTGCAAGTAAACCATAAAACATTTTGCATACCAATTCAGTGGTAACATTCCACTGGGACAGTAATTTCATCTTCATTCATAGGTTCTGAGATTTTTCTAGCCCAATCACCTCCTCTGCACCTGAGTAAGTTGTTTGATTTTTCTCGCACCTCAACAAATAAATTTCACTCATTTTTTTTCCACATGCTTCAAATGTTACATATGCCACAGACACATTACTTACTAAATAGTAATATTAGCACAGAACACAAGGTTCTGCTTTGAATTAAAATTTTCAATATACAGTAATAATATGTGAATAATTAAGATATGTTCATGAGGTATCAGCATCAGCAACAGTTCAGAGAGCTACAGAGCCCTTTTGATTCAGTTTGTCAGCACCTTAGCACTCTGCCACTGTGCTGTCATTTGTTATTGCATCCCTCAGCCTTCCCTTTCACCTTCAAATCTTTACATTCTACTTGGCTGTCCTAAAACTGCATTGGCAAGCTCTGCATGTCTATTACAAAATAATAGCATTGTAGTCTGAGGCAGCAGCGTACACCCAAAACCAAAATATATTTTACTCAATTTAATCTATAACTCTTGACATATCAAGTCATAGGCTTCAGCACAGCTCCCCTAGTGCTCCCTCTCTGCTCTGCTCATCATGCTGCAATTTTCTGCCTACTAGGTACATTCATTGATTGATCAAGGCTTGCAAAAATCTGAGTTCAATAGGATAGACAGGACCTCAGCAAAGGCTGTTTTATGCCTGTCAGCAGTATGATGGGAATTCTATCATGAGACACACAGACTACTTGCAATCTCATAATTTCATTAAGCAATAGTGCAAGTGGTCTCGCTAGACTGAGTAGATGACATATTTGCATGAACAGTGAGTGTTATCCACCTCATCTAAAACAATACGGAATAAAACAGGGAGCTTAACCAGAGAAAGGTCTCTTCTGAACAAGCAGATCATTTTCCAATCACATAGTCACTTGCACCTAGTGGGTTAGGGAAGAAATGAAGAAAGGTATGAGATCAACTCTAAAAAGAGAAACTCACTCTCCTGAAAACAAGATATACTTACAGAAATTACAATGTCAGTGCCAGTACTGGGGAAGCAGCACACTCAAAGTAACTTGTTAGTCTCTGAAGAATTATATTCTTCTGCCAGCTTTTTCAGGAAAATCTAATAAAACATTGATGATATAGAAGAATCATTTTCTCTGCATAAAGATTAAGTGGGAACATGAGTTT
Organism: Setophaga petechia; assembly: GCA_024362935.1. NCBI lineage: Eukaryota > Metazoa > Chordata > Aves > Passeriformes > Parulidae > Setophaga > Setophaga petechia. The sequence continues at coordinate 26,266,041 of JANCRA010000001.1, forward strand.
ATTTGATGGACAGTTTTTGCATTCATCTCACATCTGCTCAGGAACTGCAGGAATCATTGGGAAATGGCACATAGAATATTTCTAAACTGATGTGCATCTGAAATAGTAGATGTCAACTCGAGTCCTACAGGAAGTGACAGTCAATACCAGCTTGTTGCCAGCAATTTCTGCAACAACCTATAAAGCTTGACACAGCTAGGCAGTCTTGTGCTAAGACTAGATCCTATTGTTTCAGAAGAAATAAAAGGGAAGACAAGTATTACCAAGATGTATCAAAATGCATAATTACACACAAGCCTGTGTGCTGGCACTTGTCAGAACCTTCAGAGGGGACTGAGGTTCTGACAAAGAGTATTAGAGTTTAGGAGTAAGGGTAAATGCCTTAGGAACTCCATAAACTGGAGTTACTCAGCTGAGTGATTTCTACAGAGTTATTTACCATCTGTTGGTGATGACTCAAGCTAAAACAAAACTAAAAAAATTGCAGATGGATCTTGATCCCAATTTTTTTTGTGTGGGTTTTTTTTTTTTTTTTTGGTTTTTTGTTTGTTTTGCTCTGTGACTTTTTTTGTGGTTTTGGGGGTTTTTTTGGGTTTTCGGTGTTTGGGGTTTTTTTTGCCTGAACTGTTCCAAACATCTGAGAGGATTAAGATTTTGCGTCATTTTGGAAGAATAGATTTTTATAGGGAGTGTCTCCTAGTTTGTACTTATTCAGAGCTAATTCTCAAACTATTTATAGTAATAAATGATGCCATGAGTTTCAGCTTTAAGGCTAAGTAATCTTCTTGGAAAAACTTCCAGTCTGTTTGTAATGCATTCTGAAATTCTCTCTGCTATTTATTGAGGCATAGATTATTCAACTTCCTTCCTCACACATATATTATGTGGTGAATGGGATTTACAACAGCCAGCCTGCTCAGCAGGGAGACTCCTGAATTAGCCAAGACAAATTACCAAAAAAAAAAAAAAAAAGAAAAAAGCACAGACTGAATCCTTATATATCTCCTGAAGCCTTAGAACCTTGTCAGAATTTTCTGTATGGAATGCAATTCACATCCTTAAAAGTTCCAGAGGACTGGGGTGACCAAGTAATCACTTTGAATACAGAAAACTGGCTCAATCTTTTCTTCAAAATAGAAACAACCCCTCCGAGTAGAGCTACAGTCTCTTTATTGTTTAAGATATATGGAGTTTAAGCTAATAGTAAAAAAAAAAAAAAAATCCACATTAAAAGGAAGACACAGGTATCTCTGTGAAAACCATTGGGGTCACTCTTGTGTGTTAAATTCAGGTTTGCAAAGAAATCACCTTTGAGCACCCTCACTGGGGACCCCAGGAGAATTCAGTATATCTGGGGTATGGATATCAATGGCACTAAAGCAGGAAAAATCATAAAATACTCCTCTTAGTCCAGATGGTAAATATGCAAGCAAATGCACTATTAGTGTGATCTGCCAAAGCAGCATGACCAGGGAAAACTAAAAGTTCTTCGTGTCTGTGCATGAAGTGGGGTCTTTGTGGATTCCTTTACAGCACAGAGTCTCTGTTGCACTGTAGGCACCTTCCCTGCAGCAGTTCCAAAGGGAAATAATGAATGTTCTTGGCAAACAGGACTTGGAATTCTCACAGTGAACCTAGTAACAGCTTGACTACTTCCAAAGCTACCTACAAACAAACCAAGTTTTTTGCTGAAGCCTCAAGTGCAATCAGGAAAGACAGAGTGGAGAGGGGGCTGCCCATCCCTGACCCCCACAGCACAGAGCAGGCAGGCTGGACACGTGGCAGCTGAGCAACTTTCTGAGTTCAGATTTAACACCTTTTCCAATGTAAGGCTTTAAATTGAAAGTGACGTAAAACCTGAGGCTTAATTCAACTAGCTCTCTTCCCTTTTATTATAGGTAGCTCGTGAAGTTTTAGACTGCCTTTCAATCTTTGTCATCTGTTGATCTATGTTCAGAAAGTTACTAGCTTATAAAGGCAGCAAAGGTTCTATTGATTCTTTTAGTTTTGTTTCACATATGCGGGAAATTTGTTAAATGGAAGCCTAAGTTGAGCAAACATGAAACCTCCCTCAACGAAATTCATTTACTTGTCTTCAGTTAAAGGGCAGAACTTTACAGAGTGCTTTGTGCATGTGGACTAGCTTTAACTAGAAATAATAAAATTCAGTAATACTAATTAACTTCATTTGGAAAGAATGCTTTCTGTCATTTCAGTGGCTTACAGCATTACTTTCTCAACTACAGGTCCCAGCATACCTGGGCAACTGCACTGCTTGTGTTCAACAGCAAGCGAGGAAATTTTGCCCCTTTCTTGAATCCCACTCAAAATAGCTAATGAACAATTTTGTGTAGAAGACGACCTACACAACTGAGAAGCTGAAGTGTCATCAGTCCCCATCTTGAAGAGTGAAAATAACAAAAATGCCTTTGTGGATCTGATCCAACAATTTGTACTCTCCACCCTGATAATGGTACAAAGAATACATTTAGAAAGCACAAATTAAAATTAATTCTGTTTTCAATTTATGTGCTACCATTAAATATACACTATTACCTTAATACAAACTAGAAGGGATGTGATTTTCAGTAGAGGCAGCCTCTGTTTACTAACATAATTTGTTCAAGAGTTGTAGGAGCAGGAAGGTAGAACCTATAAATTCCAGACCATGCTGCCCACATGAACTGAATAGAACTGCTAAAACAGAGATATATGGCTGAAGGCCAGATTTTTATGGCTGAGGCTGTCTACTGCTTATGGCATCAATTTTTAGGCATATCACTGATGTGCTTCTGCTGATGTAACTGCAGTGATTCAACAAAGCTAATACTGCTAATTTTAAATTGCAGAAAAAGATACTCTGTCCTCATTTATTACTTTTCAACTGCAAATACACAGAGCTTATATCACACAATCCTCCTTAATGTGTTAGCTAGAGGTATAAGAAAGTAGGTCCAGAAAGAACACTTTTTCATTAAAGTTGCTGAACACCAGAAGCTTGCTTTGACTTACTCAGTACCTCTGTAAATCTGGCCTAGTGTGATTAGTTGCAGTAACACCGCTGAGAATCAAGCCTCACATTTTGTGTCTCACTGTTGTGGCTTAGCCAACAGTCATTTCTTCCTGTGACAAGGAACAAAACCCACTGCTAGTGGATAGCAACCACACAACATCTTTCTTCCAAAGAAGGGTTTTGTTGTGGATCAAAGAGTTAACCTGTAATATCTAAGAATTAACAAAGGATCAGATGGCTTAGTAGATAAATGTGTCTTCCTTCTTGGACTAAGTTATTCTGGCTTTACAATACATTATACGTGGCTGCAGTCAAAAGTACAACAGGGCATTAAGAACATTTCTGTAAGCTCTTTAAATGTACAAAGTGTTTCAAAATAAAGGAAATAGTACAGCTTCTAAGCCGTGTTCTCCAGGTTTCTTTGAAGGAGAGAAGAAAATGACAGTACTTTCCCTATGGGGAACTTCCATGTCAAGGTAAAAAAACTGTCTATTTGTAACCCAGAGTGCCTTTTGTATTACTATTATTTGAATCCTTATCTTTGTCCTTTGGAATGCTGTATCTTTAGAGGACATAGAACAACTATGTTAGATATGGACTTACAAAAGATATATATAATACCACAAGGTGAAATGATTTCACAGGAAATGTCTCTTGTAACATTTTTGCCATAACACTTTAAGTAAAGCAGTCTTACTACTGGCCTTATCAGGAAGATGGGGAAACAGTATCAACCTCCAAAAGGTTAAGGAAGGTAGTACAAAAGCATAACTGGGACTCACAAATGCGTCTTCATATTACAGATTTATCTTTGAAAGGCTCTAGCATGAGTTATACATTGTCTTCAAATCCTACATTCAGACCTATAGAAACAACCCAACTTACAGTAGCATCACACAGTAACCTCTTCCAGTTCAGGAAGAAAGAAATGTGTTGCTAACCTTTATGTAAATCTCTTTCATCTATTTTTTTAAGTGCAAAATACAGTGGTAGAGGAAAACACAATATTTTTCCCAAAACCATGAAAAACAGGAAGACAAAGCCATTTTTTCCCTTTACCCAAGCATTCAGATTTTGATGTACTTTCCTTTTAAAGAGTGCTGAGCTTAGCAAAGCTGTAATGTACAATGTCAAAAAGCTCGGTCACAGATGATATGGATTCTCTGCAGTGAGAGTACAGGAATGATTTCTAAAGTGTATAGTGAGAGCACTGCCATTGTCTTGACCTTTTATCTATGTCTGCTGAACAACTATATTTTATGCATAGAATTCTCTCCAGTTTCCTGAACTACGTCTAGTCTTTATACATACTGAGAGATGGAGAGGAAATCCCACAATAGGAACACAGAGAAAAGAAATTTGCATGTATATTACTTTAAAACCATTTCAGCTTGACCTTCCATGAAGAATGGTTTAAAGGATGAATGCTTTGACTGTGAATGCAAAGGTTAATTGTCTTTATTGAGTATTGCTGAAAGGACCCTAGTAAACCATGAAGGTTTCTTGGAGGGACGTACTAAAGAAGGATAGGAGAGAGAAGGTTTTGCATTAAAAGGACAAATCCCTTAATATCCACATTAATATGTCCATGTCCCAAGCAGAAGACTTTAATAAATGAAATAGACTTTCATAAGAGGCTGTTGAGTGTTATAGCGTACTACACTTTCTATTATGGAGTGACTGACTTTAAATAGAAATAAAACTACCTACCTAAACTCATCAAAAGTCCTCCCACACCACACCAAGCACATTGACTTCTCCGGCTCCTTCTTTTAAAACATAAATAAATTTTAAAAATTACAGAATTCCTCAGGGTATTAGTTCTCCTGTTAGCTTAGATACTGAAGTCATTTACATGTTTAAGACCATAAAAGTGCTCCTTGCTTAAATTTTTATGGTTTCCTTGTTTGAATTTCTTTATCAGATATTTTACAAATTACATAAATTGCATTGGAAGACTATTGTCACAAAAACCTCTTCCGTGACCAGTTTCATGCTATGTTGTGTCAGTAGTTTTATATCACCAGGAAATGTAAAACTGCAAACAGACTTTAAATATCCTCTCATGAGCCAAATAAAAAAAAAATCAGCTAATATTTACAAGATGATTCAGAAATAAAGTGTTTAATTCTTTTGCATATTAAAAGTGGCAATTTCAAGACACTTAAGCACACTATTAATCAAACATTTTGGGATTGTAATGAAGAATTCTCACTGAACCAGTGCCTTCAAGTAACAAATGGCTTTCAGGATGTTTTTTAATCCATCATATTAATAATCTCACTGTTACCACACATTCAATTACAAAGCAACTTTCTTCCAGAGAAGTATCAGTGGTTTACACACTACAAGGAATAGTATCTCCCTCTAAGACTGTACACAAATTGTGGTTGCTAAACAAACATAAGAGGAACAGTCATGATACACATTAGAGGAATTATATGTCAAATGAATGAGCAAATGTGAAGGACAAAATCTGTAATAATCCATCCAATGTCAATGCAAATCACAAGTCAACAGGGTCCAGCAAACACAAATGCCTCCTAACTCTTCTTTGCAAATGATGTTCAATTTCAAGCAATTACATGCCTCAACACAGTTTTTAAATACACTAAATGCAAAGTTAATTCATCATCTTTTGCATATATAAACTACAGAGTCCTATAAAATTCATAATACTCATCCAACCATACCATTTCATGTACGTTCAAAATGTAGGTAAAGACTTTCATATACAGTAGGTGACATAAAGTCCTTCACAACACAAAGCCCAAGACTACAATACAACTATGATATAATTGTTTAGTTTGTGTACTACTCCTTTAAAACAAAAACCCCACAGGCTTGTGACTTGAAAAGTCAGAGGAAAGTTCTTGTATGCAGCTGAGAGAGATGAGACAGATCAAAGGAAAACCAGAACAGCTCAAAACCTCTGGAAGAGCAGTCTGTATTCCATACTGATTACTTTCTTCAGGGTTTCATGCACAGGCTAGTAAGGGAAAGCACAACCATCTTCATCAGCAGGTGTTGCACACATGATACCTGTTGAGCTTTTCACAAAATCACCTTTCAAAATGCCTATTATCAACATAAACAATTCAGAATCCATTACAATCAGTGCAATAAATAACACAGAAATTTTGAATTATTTGAGGTGTATAGAAGCTTTATATATAACATAGTATGTGTTTTCAGTGTCATTATTACTATTTTCTTTAGAGACAACGCATTTTTTCTTTGTTAGTAGGGAAGATGTCAGTATTTTTTTAGGCTTATTGGAATGTATTTGTCTTAGCAGAGGAAATCCAGAAGCAAGAGAGTGTCCAGCCCGTTTCCAAAATTCTTGGCAAGCTGTGCTGCAACAAGCTGCTACCATATTTGACATTCTTGACATGAGCCCTCCACGCAGTGTGGTGTGGGAAAGTTCCCTCGGCAACTCAGGACCTCTCTGTCTGCCTCCTATCTATGTGCCCTGACTGTCCCTTTGGCCTGGCAAGCGGCCGTGTCGGCCCAGGAGAAAAGGAGTGGAGCACTTCCTCCCTCCTGAAACTACCCGGAAACTGATGAAACCTTTCACGACTTGGAGCAGCGTGGAAGATGCTCTTTACTGTGCTCAACTGCAGCAAGGTCACCAGCTGGGAACTTCCTAGACCCCAAGAGCTTTGTCCCCCACCTTGTACTCCTGGTGCTGGCAGAGTGGCTGGAAGTCTCGCACCGAGAGGAAAGCCCGGCTCGCCGGAGGGAGGTGCGGGGCCCCGCGGCTCGGCACGCCCATCGCTGCCGGCGGGAGCTGCTCCGGGCGGCCGGGCCCGCACCACCCCCTGCCGGCCGCAGGGGCCGCCTCCCGCTCCGGCGGCGTCCTGCCGGCGCCTGGGATCTCTCCCAGCGGCCGCACATCACTAAAACACCCGGGAAAGCCGGGAAGTGTATCGTGCCAAAGCGGCTGGTCCCAGAGCTGCCCAGACCCTAACAGCATCTGCAGAAATGCCTCCTTTGGAAGTTCCTCTCATGCTTATGAGCGGAAGAGTGCCGATGCTTACTTCTCAGCTGCTTCCTTGCTCAAGGTCGCTCAGCCTATACAGGCTGCAACAGGAGTCCGAATTGCAGCGCAGATAACTACGGGATAACTGGAAACCCCTGCTCTTCAGCCTAGGCTGGATGCCTTGCTCACAGCGGAACGTGCCTAGGCTTTACGGACAATTCACTCGAAGTGCTGCCCTCTTGTAGCATTAACATATTTTCTTTAAAGACTCCTTAAAAATAATCCGGTACAATAAAACTTTTCGCCTGCTTAATCGGAACACTCGTCTTTTGCATTCCACGCAGCTGTGAATTTCACAGCATTCACAGCTGTCTCCTGTGAATCCTGTGAAGGCTGAGGCAGCAGGCAGAGGACTGCCGGGCAGCCCAGGCAAGCAGCGTTTGCGGCAGGGAAGCCCTGGAAGCGCTGTGAGGATCAGCGATTCCCAAGCAAATCGTTTTATGGGCTTTCCTCTCCTACGCTTCCGTCACCTCAAATACTCAAAACAGCACTGCAGACCTGGGGTGCCTTTCCCTGGGGAGATTAGTAGGAGTTCCGAGCAAGGCTAACGGAGGGATGTACTTTCAGATCTGGTTTATAGGAAAAGGAAAGGAGCCCCCAGCAGCACTTCAGCGCTCGCCAGTTTACCTTCCCAAAGGCGAGCCCTTCTCCGCGGCCCCGGGGAAGCCGGTGCCCTGAGGGGGTGTCCCGCGGACGGCCATGCATGAGGCGGCGAGGGACGTCTACCTTCGCCTGTCCCTCTCATCGCTTCTTTGGCGCTACCTCCGCCACCACCGCGGCGAGGTGTATGTGTGTCCCGCCCCTCCGGCACGGCCGGCGTTTCACTCCGGCTCAGCGGCCCCGCGGAGCTCGCCCCATGCGCCCGCTCCCTTCCTGCTGCCTTCCTGAACAAGCCGCCCTCTTTACCGTGTATAGACTGGCAGAGAGATTTATACTATTATCATTAGTATGATGATGAGATGATGATGATTTGAGCCAAATTCCGTTCAGGGCCGGGGGGTTGGCAGCAGGTGTAGGAAGGCTCCGTCTCCGCAAAGGAGCATGCTCAGCGCTCTCAGGCATGCTCCTTCAGCGGGGAGAGAGCCAGAGCTGGGCCGGGGGGCACGGGGGGAGCCGAATCCTCCCAGCTCGCACCGTCCTCCTGCAAAGTTTGATCGTACCAGCGGCCCCCGGGCCGCGGCCCAGCAGCTCGGCATGCCACCGCCGCTGCCTCAGCTTCGCTCGGCTGGGGGAACCGGACACCGCGCGGGGGGCGAGCCGAGAGGGGGGGTGGAGGGGTGGGGAAGGGTTTCCCCGTCGCTCCCGGCGGCAAGGGGAGGAGAAAGAGGAAGAAAAGGAGATGCCCAGGCCAGAATGGCTTCAGAGCCAACTTCTGCCGGGAAAGGCGCGAGTCAGTTGCCGCTTTCTCCCAGCTGTTCCCGGCGCTGCCCCCAGTGCTTATGCAAAGCCGAGAACACACGGGCAGTACCATCATCACCACCACTATTATTATTAATACTGCCATGACGATGCTGCGGGCCGCGCCGGCAGGAGGGAAGCCGCGCTCGGCTGGGGCAGCCGCCCTGCCGCGCTTCCCCCGCCGGCTGCGCGCCCCCCGCCCGGGCTGCGGGAGCCCCGCGCAGCGCCCCGTGCGGGCCCCGCGGCCGTGAGGGCAGGGGGGATCCAACCCCGGCCACAGCCACGGCACCCGGCGGGTCGCCTACCTTGAGCTCCTCCGTGTCCAGGTTAGCTGATCTGTCCATAGAGCGAAACTGAACGGAGCGGACTGGAAACTACGGAAGTTGTGCCAAAAAATGAAGAGGAACAAGGGGGTGGGGGGGGATAAAAAAGGGGGAGGAGGGGGGAAATCTAGTCTGTCAGTTTCCAGCCTAAACTCAGCCTTGTCCTCCAAACCGTGGCAGCTCCCCTCAGTCTCATTCTCCGCGATCACGCCTCCACCGGTTTAAATAAATAAATAAATAAATAAAATATTTCACTTTTTTAAAAAATAACTCCCTTAAGGATTAAAGCGACAGGTGATCCTTCCCTGGTGAAAGAGATTCGCATCCTCTGGCAATGAAAGGAGACAGCAAAAAAAAAAAAAAATCCACTCAGTTTAAAGATTTTTTTTCTTCTGCAATAAGCTCAGAAACCGGCGAATCGCTGTATCCCGAGAAAAAAAAATCCTTCTTCCCTGGACAGCATCATGCAGCAAATTTCAAGCAAATGTGTTCAAACTGAAGAGAACAGTCTATGATAAAAGCCTTTCTCCGTCATGCTACCAGAGTAGTCTGGTAGCTAATTTAGCACCCTGTGAGCGCAAGACATTAGCGATGAACAATTTCGCTGGCAAGATAACAAAATTCCCCAAGTCCTGCATAGGGTCAAAAATTGTTATGCAGCTAAAGACAGTCTATAGTAATAATACTAATAATGTATATATACACATACACATATATATAATAAAAGAAAGTCTGTACGGTATGGTCTTCTTTGAAGGTTATGCTGGAAGAGTTGGGAGGAAAACAGGAGATGGATCTCTTGCAGAAGACAAGGGAGAGAGACAGAGGCAGAGATTTCCCTCTCCGTCCCTGTTTTACTGTGCTTCACCGCCAGGTGACTGACTTCCCTCCTCTCGGCTGGCGCGGGGGGATTTCTCAGCTCTGGAGCAGCAGCGTTTCCTCCCCGAGCAGCCCCGGCTCCCAGCGCCGCCCTCCCCGCTCCCCGCGGCCCCTCCGCCTCCCCCGGCCGCTGCCGCACCATCCCAAGGGCTCCTCTCGCTGGTCCCCGGCGGTTTGAACAGCAGACACAGTGGTCAGTTTAAAAACCAGCACTGCTTTGTATCTGTTTTGTAATTGCTTTGTGTGATACTCATGTATCGTTCCTTATAAAAATGCATATATATATATATGTATATATATTTATATCTGCAGGTGTGTCTAAATTAATAAGGCGGTGTGGAACTTAGTCTTTGGCTTGTAGCGTGCAGTTTTGTGCAGCTGTTGAGTGTATCATTGATGGGCTGCAGCTGTGATGGAGCAGCCTTTCTGATAGCACGTGGATTAAGTCTGAGACTCTCTCAGGTTGTTACTTTTACTAATCCCCTTTTCCAAAGGATTCACTGTCTTCTAGTTCTCAGATCACTCTGAAGAGAACCAAAATTAGATTTTAAAATTCATATTTCTCCCCGCCAAGATTTTATCACCATCCTTTTTCATAAATCTGTCACTTGCAGTTTTGGAGAAGATTTTTGTGATTTTTGGATTCCTGCTATCAGTCTTTTGGGGACCTTATTTATGAACTCCATTCATGGCAAGTTCAGAATTATCACTTTCTTTATCCCCTGCTTTATACACTGCTTTAAATAGGATTAATGGTCCTGATAATTCGACTTAAGTAAGCTAACTTAATAGCTCAAAGTATACACTCAGTTTCCGGTTCCATATAGATTTGTTTGCAGCTTCCACCACTTCAAGGTTAGTATAAACTTAAGCCCTGGGTGAAGCCCTGTTTCTGAAGACTGGATATAGCCCTCATTTTCTGGACAGCTGCAGATGCAAGGCAGATGCAGGCAAATGACATTTCTCCTTTCTGCACAAGTCATACATGGCTTCTAGGTTCATTGTGAACGCATTGTATCGTTATTATTGTTCATCTAGAATGGCAGTTGGTAAAGGTTGAACACTTGGTGTGGCGTTCCCATGCAAACCAAAATGCTCATGTCCAAATAAAAGACTGCCAAAGTAGATGCTGAAGCAGCTGTAGGATCTATATAAATTTAAGAGTGTTTTCACCTAAAAAAAAAATACCACTATATCCACCCACTCCCCAAATTAGAAATCTGGAGAGACCTCTGTAAGAGACCATGCTGGAGAAAGAAGATCTCTTAGAAGATGCTTCAAAGTCTCAAAATGTGCCAATAAGCAGGATGGATAGAGGAAAGGACTGCCCCTTTGTGTGAAACCAACCAGGGGACACATCATGAGAGCACCTTGGTGCCCTGGCTGGTGTCACTGGGTAACCAGAAGACTCCTGAGCTTCTCCCTAAATCCATGCCTGTTTGCATGGCACTTAACAGATCAACAAGTAGCTGCACGAAATGCAAAAACAGAAGGCCAAAGACCTGCTGTACCTTGATCTTCTACTGATTTGTTGCTCCTACATTTGGAATTTCTTGGATCTAGAATTCCTCAATTTGTTTTGATATTGGCACAAAATCTGTGGTAATGTGATATATTTGAGAATCCTCTGCTGAATTTGGCTGATGCCAGTCAGGAGTTCAGTGAAGAGACAAGGAAAATTGACAAGGCACTCATATAAGCCTAACTTCCTTAGTAAACAAGACAAAAGAAATTGATTTTGACAGTTCCTTGAATAATACTTTAAAATATGTTTCACTCCTCATAGTTAATATAGCCTAACGAGTGACTTTAAAAATTCGGGTTTATTGCTGCTAAGGCAGGCATGCCAAACTTGATTAATACCAAACTTCTAGTTCCTTCAGATATCTTAGTTTTTTATCTTGTGTATAATCTGTAAGGCATTTCTTTTCTCTTGGCAGGGCTCTAATTCACAAGACAGGGCTGGCATTTTCATCCTCCTTATTCAAGCATGGCCCTGTGTCTTAGTTGTTGCACATGGTGTGGAATTATTATTTTCATTAAAGAATGCTTTCTGTTACATTTATTCAGGACTGTTAAGAACCGTTTTCGGCATAAGTGTCAAGACAAAATTTTGCAAACTTCATTATAGGGAAAAACTGTAACCATACCAAAGGCTAGATCCAAAAAGGAACCAGAAAACCTCTACGCAAATCCTAACCTGAGCTCTGAAAATGACACCTGAACCTGAGGCAGACAAGTGTCTGGAAATAAAAACTCAAAGAAAGCAGCAGTCTGCAAACTCACCAAGCAGTAACTTTGACCCTTGATTCAGCAGGTCAACATGTGGTAGACTAGTGAAGAAATTACATTATTTTGTGTAAATCCAGTACCTTAGCTACTATGTCACTTCTATTCCTGCATTCATCTGATAATTTTTCTAGTTTTTTGAGGTTTTTTTCTGCTAATAAGTCGCTTTGAAAATGTCATTCACTGCCAAGTCCTACGCCTTTCTTCTCCCCAAGCCTTTCTGGTAAGGAAGACATTTCTGGTAAGCATAATTAAATATTATAAATCAAATATAATTAAAGATTGTGTTGTCTGGATATAATTAAAGAGTGTATGGCAGGAGAGTCCTTGAAGAATAAGCATCCTTAAAAACTGAGTGCTTAACTTTGGAGTACTAGACGTAGGTTAAGGTTAGGTTAAGGTTAAGGGTTGGTTGTTTTTTTGTGTTAAGTCTTTTAGACTGGTATTTTTTTAATTTTAATTAGTGTAGAAAGACCTGTTTTCTCCTGTTTTGCATTGTACATTTTTTTAGTTGACCTGATTCTGAAATACAAGGGCAGGATAGAGAACATACAGAGGACTTCACAATGGTCACTCAGATCAGAGCAGCATTTTTTCCAATAAGGAAAAATTCCCTCCTCAACCTAAAAGAATAAAATTCTGCAGTCATTTAAGACTGCATGCAAACAACAGGGAAGCATATTTTCCTAAATATGCAAAAGCATTTTTATAATCATAAGGTGTCAGCAAGCTAATGTAGAGATTGCAGTCAACTCCCCCTGTGGTACATCCAAACACTGAGCAAGTGCAGTTCAAATCTGTGAAGGGAGCAGAGAGAAAGCATGGCTTTTCAGCAAGGACTCATGCTTTTTTAAACAGGCACAGCAGTTTCAGTACTAGATAGCTATCATGATTTCTTTCTCTTTCCAGAGGTGGAAAGATGAGCACCATGATGTCCCAAACGAAATGACAGAGTGCCTTGTCTTCCCATCAGCACATCTGTCTCATCCTGGGGAGACACTTTTTCTCAAATAGAGGATTTTCCAAGACAGGGTCGTCTAGAAGATCATCTTGTGTGGGTTTGTCTTCTCTAGGTATGGATAACTTACTGGGTTGCTTTAAGCTCTCAGATAGCCCGTGTGGGAAGGTAAACACCACTTCTTTAAAAAAAGTGTGAATCATCTTGGGAAGTGACTGTTTCCTTCTGACTGCACCGGAGTTCCTTAGATGACTGAATCCAGAACCACATATTCAGTAACTTAATACAAATACAGTTCAACTAAAGCCAGAGTTACACATATGCATATGAAAAAAAAAGTTGCAAATCATTATGAAACCATGGAAAATTACGGAATCTGTCTTAGTGAAACCACAGGTGCTGGTCTTTCTCATTTCTCATCCTTTTAAAACAGAGAAGACAATTTTCCTAATGCACTGTTAGTAAGAATGGAAAACTAATTCAAAACCTAATACAACTCTTTTGATACATTTCTTAGGTATTTCCCATTTTAAAGAAACCAAAACCCACCAAAACTGCTAAACCCACAAACCCATTATTTTAGGCTAGGGATATAGATTCAGCATCAAATATGAGAATAGATGAGTATTAATATAGCTCTTAAACACAGTGACTTTTTTATGCCATTCTACAACACTTAGCTTTTTTGTTTGTTTGTTTGTTTTTTTAATAATGGATGTCAGGCCATTATTAAAAAAAAAATATATATGTATGTTACATTATAGTTCCCTCTCAGGAAGAGTAGTTGGAGTAACATAAAACAATTGGACTGAAGGTACCAAACTGTCTTCCATGCTTCAGAATCCATCTCAAGCCAGAAGGAATAACTTTCTTGGGCCTAGAAAAGGCTGCAGAGGGGCCTGTAAACCATTGCTGTGCCCTGGGGCTTAAGAGAGATATGAGTAAAGAAGAACTCTAGCACTACAATAAGTAAAGCAGAGCAGAGAACAAATAAATGTTTCCCATTAGCTGTTACATTTAGCATTATCATGTGAGCAAATAAATGTGTTGGTAACAAAAAGGTCTAAGGCTCATCCCATTCTTCCATTCATTGCAGAAATACTATTATATTGATCAAAAAATGGTATATTTAAAGATACATTGTGATTGATGGTCTGAGTTTGCATGAATTGGAATTATTCTGATCATGGATACAAATGAATATAGTTGTAGCATTATACCATATGTTGCTCTATAACTTGAGGTTTATGTGACTTTTTCAAGGCCACCCTTCATAATACCACACCACTTTACAGAACTTTGAAATGTATGAATGAAATCTGAATGGAAATAGGAAAGATGGAGAAATAAAGGCAATATTTAGATCAAATTAATAACAGAAAAGCCTTAGGAGATGAAATTGTTTGACTTGAATTAGGCTGGAAAAGGTTACGTGTTTCCTTCCCAAAACTTTTTTGCTTACCTTTCTCACCATTCCCCCCAATCCAAATAACTCTTCCCCTTTTTCTGCATCCCTATGCTGTTTCTTTCTCATTTTCCAAAGCATCCACCACTAACTTCACGTGTTAAACAGTTACATGAGAATACTCCAGCATAAGCCCTTTTTATAAGCTGATACAAGGAAACTTTATTTAACACACAATAAGTGATATGATGTTTGGAGAAAATGTAAGATGATGGCATTAAGAAATTTTTTTCTACTAAGGATAAAAATGAGGTAATCTTTTTCATTAAAAGGTGCATTTTCTACCAAATTGCTCCAAGAGATAAAATTTATGCATAGAATAATCCAACAGAGAGATGACATAGTTAGAAGAACTGCTTTTGCTCTGCCAATGGCCTGCTCTGTGACTTTATATAATTCAATAACACATGTTCCATATTGCATCCATTTCCACAATTGTTAGATAAAGGAATTTATATTCATCCATCTGTGTAAGTTTATGAATTAAATATTATCACAAAATAATCCAAATTTCAGCACAACAGTTTGAGTATTCAAAAAAGAATGTTCACACTTTCGGAACAACAAAGCACAATATTTCTGCATCTTAGATAATTTCAGATATTCTAATTATGTATAATCCATATGCATGTTTTTAATGCATACAGATTTCTGAAAAGTTAAACTTCCTAGCAAAATTATTCACTGACCTCTCGCAAGCAAAGTGGGCACTTTAATGGGTTAATATGCAAATATATTATTAGGTTGAAAAACCTGTAAACCTTTAATTATAATGAAAATAAATGTTGTGAATCGGGAAAAAAAATCACTCTTCTTGTGAGAAAAAAACATTGATATTCCAGAGCACTGCTTAGAGGAGCTGGACATTTCCATAGGAAAGAAATAGTTTCAGAGTAGTTCAGTTTCATCAGGAGGCAAGTGCTTTTTGCAACAATGGTATTTAGACTGTAAGCTCTTGAGGACAGAGACCTTTTCTTTTTAATATCTGAAAAGTGCCATGCAAAGATACATGTATACATTAATATTTAATACACAAATATTAGTAATATTTTGAGTGAGGAGCTTACTTTCACAAAATCATGTTACTTTACAGATTTGAATGTCAACATAACAGTGTTATGGTGTTAACTGGAGCTATTTCAGAGTAATACCAAGTAGACCTGGGTGCTGCGTGTTGGCAATCTCTACAGTTTGTAAATCAGATTTCTGCAGTTTGAGATGCTGCATGTTTATGTGTGCACAGACATCTCTCTGAGCCCCATCAGCAACCTTTGAATGTAATGACCAACTTCAAAGTGCTTTAATTGAAGTCGTAAATAGATCCTCCCACCTGTTGGTAAAAGCAAACAACTTGAAACAGGACAGAATAAAGACTGTGCTAATGCCTTCCATAAAAGAACAACTGCAGGGTGAAGCCAGTGTGCTTTAGTAAGTGTCCAGAAATCTGCAGGAAAACAGTTAAGGAGCTTTATGCATAAATATGCAGACATGAGAGCAGATGCTACTCAGTCAAACTTGGTGCCCCTACTGATCCTCTCATATGTAACAGGGAACAATCTGACAAAACCCTTTATTTGCAGTTACCTTTATCTTCTCATTGCATTCTCTACCATCTAGTTAGGAGTGAGCTCATCTTGCAGCCTTTGACTAATTCAGTTACAATGTCTGTCAACCGTAAGAAAAATCCATGGAAAAGGAGCTTTGTTAGGTGCAGTTCTCAGATAACTTCTTGCTGTACAATTTTTATATTATATTGCTATATTTACTACATTCTTATATTATATTCTTTATACACATATATGCAATTTTATCTATTTTAATACTTTCAAGCAGCAATACAGCTTGTAAACAATAGCATGTCAGTTGTATTAGGGAATGCCAGAATCTGGTTCTGTTTCTGATTGGAAAAAAAAAAAAGAAATCATCTCTGTTGCTGGACTGAATGCAGCTGCCATATCCTGTAGTCCTGTCAGAGGGCAAACACAGGCTGTATTACCTCAAAATGTCTTTTGAGGTAATACAAAAACTACACAGATAATTTATTTTTTAAATATATTAAATTATTGGTCTAACCTACTACTGGATGCATATTCTAGCATACTGCTGAAAATTAGTGAATGAATTTTGGGTTTGCTGAAATGGTGTAGTGAGAGAGCTACATCCAGAAATCTTGGGTATTTTTTACCTATTTAAGTACAAAATAAGGTGCACAAGAACAACTAAAAAAAGTATTATATTCATCTAAGAGAGCATTTTTAGCTCTTAAATGTAGAAACTCTTAATTTTTAGCAATTAAATGTAGAAACACAACATTACATCTGGTCAAACTTATCCTGCATTTAGGGAAATACTGAAGTGCAGAAGCAGCCGTGCATAACCAGCACAATGCACCACTTCTTGGAAGACAGTATCTCTGAGGAACAACAGTTCATCATGGAGGCTGCAGCCAGCCCTTTCAATGCATAAATTATTCCTCTTTTCAGTGCTGTGCATATCTGAGGGCATAATCAAGTCTTAGTGCTGGAGGGAGATGCTCTTTGTTCTAAGAAAGAAGTCTGGAAAGAAGCCATTTTGCTTAATCTCTGTGAGGCATTACTCTTAAGTTTCATGAGGAAGTGCTCTGCAGTCTCACCATTCCTCCCAAGCTCATCCACACACTGAGAATTTCTTGAACACCTTAAGGCAGATGAAGGCTGCCATACACATCTCCTTAATGTTTAGTAAACCTGCAACAAAAAATGGCTGAGTTGTTCTAAGAGTTTTTTTTAGTTCACTGCGGGGTCTGTTTCCTCACACCCAGTCCTTATAAAGGATTGTTGATGACTGCTGAGAGAGGTATGTGGCATTACCATGACCACCTACTAGTACCAAACATATAACTGCTTAGGAGAGGATGCTCTCCCAACAAAGCAACATACACGAGTTAGGACTGAGTAGCACAGTTTATTTCAGATTTTCCCCATTTTTGTACTTAAATGATATAAAGCCTTTATGATCAAAAGGTCTTTCTTGGAGATATACTAATTGTAAATAAGGTGCCAGGACAGTTCAAGAGCACTTCATGTGCAGCAACTCTTAATAAGAATCTGAATTTTTTTCACAGCACACAGCAGTTTTAGAGACCCAGTATTTGAATGGGTTGAACTAAGAGGTGGAAATAAAGGATTTTGAGGTGGCAGAAAGAACTTAATTACAGCACTTTTGTACATGTTAAGAAGTTTTACCATAATTGCCAAGACACCATTTTGCACAAATGGGAAAAGGCTCAATTTTTAGGCTTAATACTTATTGTGTCTTGTTTCCTATCCAATAAGAGGAAAGCAGATAGTCAATATTGCTGATTATAAAAATAGGGGTTTACGACTGAAGATGAAATGTGACAAGTTAACCTTTTCAAGAAGGCTCTATTTAAATAAATTATTAGCATCTGTTCTTTTATCTGATTTTTATGAGTCATTCATTCAGGTCCTAATATATAGAGTGTGTGCATGGGGTTATCTCTGACAGCAAAGATTGATCGTAGTAGTCATCCACTTTTGAAAGGAAACTGTGCAAAACTTGATATGAAAGTTGAATCCAGAAATGACAGAGTATTAACTGTGCTACTAACTTCTATACCACTGCTAATATTTTTCCATAATCCTAGCCTACTTTTTTCACTTCTTTTCCAAAGGGATTAATCCTACCTTGTATGAAGAATATTGGCAGGGGTTAGGAGTTTCAGGGATCAAAACTGTGAGACATTTCCAAAGTAAAGTTTTGTGCTAAGGAACAAAAATTAAAAAAAAAAAAAAAAGACAACCACCTAAGAAAACCCAATGCAAAATGCGTATTTGTCTGAAATATGTATTCTAATGACCTGTTCAGACTTTTTTTTTTTCCCAACTTCTTTTTATCTTTTCCTCCTATTCAAATTTAGTGCTCTAAATCCAAGGAATATACTTTTCCATTTTTAGGAACAGCTAAATAAACTAATAATAGTAATAGCAATACATATGTGTTCTGAAATACTCTCTGACTTTATTCAAGTCTACATGTGTCTTGAACCAATATGAAATTATCTTCTTTGATATTTATACAACACAAGTACATAGCACCTGCAGGAGTTCCTCCATCTCGCTAGCTGGAAACTTTAAGTGTTTCTGTCATGGTGGCCAGTGGTTGTAGCTGGTTTGCTCTGATAAACTGACCTTCTTAGGTAGCTGTAAGGGCAGCATCCAGCCTGTCTTTTGTGTGCTTCCTGCCCAGTGTCCAGCCAGCAGTGCCTGAGTGGCCTAATATATCAATTTTCCTGTTTGCACCAGCAGGACATGCTATTTGGTAAGTCCAGTTGCAAGTAAATGTTAATCATCTAAAGATAATCCATATGAAGATCATATCATAATCTTTTTTTCATGTAAATACAGATGGAGCAAAAATGTAGAAATAAGTTGGTTTTTTATGTGTAAATACGCTTATGTCTTCTGAGGCAATGCCTATGAACACATGATCTCACATATAGCCAGGAATCTTGGGCACTAACTGATAATGAAAACGTGATCTTTGCTCATAACTATATGTTCCCATCCTATTGACTCTTAACTTTAAAACAAATGGATAAAAATATTGAAATTCTAATTATTATAATTTTTTTTATCTCTTTCAATAGGTTTAAATTGCTGGTATGTGAGATATAACTGAAATGTTGGAAGACATTTATTTTTCAGGGTTTCTTTTTTCATTTCTAGGTGGAAATAAAATAGAAAAGATTATTTTGTATCACTGCTATTTTTCAATATTTGAGGCAATACTTTTCTTACAATTGTCAAATATCAGATGAAAATCAAAACCATCATCTCAGAAAAACACAAGAGCATTTTATTTATGCTCTGTTACACTTCATTCCTCTTCACAGATTTCAATATTTTTGCAAATGTATCTCTATGTTTGATGACTAAGCTATTAAGTTACTCATAACAATTCACGGTGAGTCAGCATATGTGATTTCCAACCTGTTCTATCTTTTATAACTTGGAATCAAGATTTAAGCTCACACAGGACAAAAAGTGGAGTAACAGCAGATTGAATTGCACTGCTCTTTTCTGAAATGTTAAATCTATTTGGCTGTTTTCATGACACCCAAGTAAGATGATTCCTCCTGAACACAAGTAGCATGTACCACCAGAACCCCCTTTATACTGTTGCTACCCCATCTTTCAGTTATTTCTAGCTATTCTCACATCAGAAACCTGGCAGCAGACTTCTAGGGTAGAAATCCATGCTTTACAATTAAATGAAAGAAAAAGAAATGTTCCAACCAGTATCTTGTTTTATCCTTGCAAAAAGTGGGAATATTTCCAATTTTCAGCGTCCTTTCACAAGATGAAGGGAAGAGAGAAGCAGAAATGTAGCAGTGCCAAATTACAAAGAACTGGCTGTACAGGCGATCCCATCCTTCATTCCCTCTCTGCAGCTGAGAGGTTGTGCCATCTGCCCTTTCAGCCTACTGAGTGCTGTGTCACTCATGAAGATGCCAGTTTGGACTCCTCTTTTGTCAGAGTGGGTGCAAAGCAGCTCCTATATATGGGAGAAAATGTGCTAATCTCCGATATTTGTGTCATTCCAGGATCAAAACCAGCCCCTCTTTTATGGAGTATGTAGGTTCTTTTAATTTTCCTCTGGAAAAAAAAGAAATGCAGGACAACCTTTTTGCTGGGTGACTGGAAGATTGTGTGACCATGACTGCCATGGCAAATGGAGTAGTCCATCGTGTCTTTAATGAAAACTTAACCATTTTTTTATGAAGCCAGTAAAGAGAGCATTGCCTTTGTGGTGCTGCATCTGAATCCCACTTCATCTTCAGGCCTCTTCTATGACCACAGACACTCCCTGATAAGCCTCAGCCAAAGCAACTGAGCAGTTAATCATCCCTTGACCATACTAGCTGGTCTGAGAGGCATTCCCTGATGTTCCAGGAGCTTGCATGCTAAAGGTGGTAACAATTAGAAATATCAGTTACCCAACCTAGGTGGGAAACAAAGGATAAGCAATTATCATTTGTACCTTTGGTAAACCATTTCCTGAATCATGTTCTGAATGGAATGGCACTATTGGGAATTGCAGTTTGAGAGGAACTCATACCATTGTCACTGGACTTTGGGAAAAAAAAAGTGCAGTAGTAATTAACTTGGGCTATGGCTAGGATGGAAGCTTACTGATGACCAGAGTTAATCAGCTTGCAGCCCTATAAACAGCAGAGAGGCTCTTTGAACTTTTCTGGATTGCAGCAGGCTGAATGAGCACCTCCCTTTGGATGCTTCTTGGAGCTCACAAACGCTCAAGTAGGATGCTTCTTGGAGCTCACAAACGCTCAGTTTGCAGTATTCAAAAAACTGTCTCTGAAGATGAGCCCTGGGCTGATACCCCTGCCACATCTTCATGCTCCTTGAGCTGCAATCCATTGCCTGTTGGGAAATGCAGAGGACTTTTTTATGAGTATTTCATTGCACCTAAGGGGGAATTTTTATAAGTGCCTTTGCACTAAAAAACCCTAAAAAATAGGTGTACATATTGCTTTAACTTGTGTGAGTGTGATTTGGTTATGATTTGAGCATTACTATCTCAAATCTGTAGTTAAGTCACTGTTATAATTATAGTGAACGCTATCAAATTGTTTTGTAAATGTTACTCAATAATTAAGTGCTACTAAACCCTTCTGCACCCTTATCTTTACATCCATATTCTTTGTGCCCTTATCCCCTTTTGCATTCTGAGCTTCCATGCAAATCATTCCAAATTGCTTCTAAGTTGATCATCCTTTTTATGCTTTGATCTGGGTTGTACATAATAGAGTGAACCTTGCCATCAGGCTCTGTAAAGTCACATTTTCGCAAATTCATGTGAAACCCTGTTTTCGCCAATACTTTCTACAATGTTTCTTTAAGCAGCCAAGCCACTCATTCATGACAGACTTGAATGGATTGGCATGGAATGGCAGCAGTGCATTTACTGGAGTACACAAGGCTCTGCCAGCATGTAAGACTTCTCTAAAATAACATGTAAGGTTTTGTAGTTATACCTGACCAACCAAGTTGGATCCTTTTCATTGCAGTAAACACTGATTAAAAGCCTGACACTTTTATTTACGAAAATAAGGATATTTCAAAGGGCTCCATTTGTACTGTAAGTTGAATATTAAAGAAGTTGCTGAAAAGACTGTGAGGGGGAGGGCAATTGGGTCTGGCTTTAAAATGATATGTGCAATACTTAATGGTTGTCAAAGGGATACCTTAGTAAGCTTTTGTTGCAATAAGCCATATGTGTGGCTGAGTTCAAGGTGCTTATTTATTTGCTTCCTCTGGATACCCTCTCCACTGCATCAGATACTTGCTAAGAGGGATTCCATCTCCCATAACTCCAGCTGGTAGAGGTGTTTGGAGCCTCAGTGCTGTATTTTGGTATTCCAGGGGGTGTTGTGTAGTGGTGAAATGGCCACTTTGCCTCTGCTCTGCTTGTTTGTAAATAACTGAATTTAAAGTAAGAAATGTTCAGAATAAGGGTGATGCCTGCATTGCATGTTAAGTCCAAGAAATGTGTTTTCATTAATGAACAAAGAGCCTTTAGATGAGACGCTCTAAAGAAAGCTCCTTTTATAAAATGGAGGGTGCTAGAAAGTGTGTGTCACTGCCACTATCAACTAATAGAGGTTATGCACTGATGGAAGGAACAAGGGAGCTGGCAGAAGTCTGTCTCTTGCTGTCAGTTCCAGGCTGCAGGCTTTTATGTTCATTTGTATTGCAATCAATAAGGAATAGCTTAAATTGGGCTCTGGAAGCTTGATTTTATAGTTTGCTAAATTTCTCTTTTAAATTTGTTTAAAATAAAAGAGAAGTTTCTATGGAAACCTTCCTTTGATTCAAGAAAAATATTTCCCAGTCTTGATCTCCTCCTCACACAAGGGCTGGCTGGATCTGTGCCAAAATCCAGCTGCACTCTCCCCAAGCTGCCCCTCCAGCTCAGTGCTGCCCGTGGGGCAAACACTACCACGCCCATTGTGCAGTTAATGCTGCCTCTTCCTTCACCTGTAGGTGATGTTCCCTCTTCATACTCTTCCACCTACCAAACCAGCTGGCAGCAGAAGACATTCCCCTGCCTGGGAAGCCCTGGCAGGGTGGGCTGGATATATCCTCACCATCCTACAGCCCTGCCAGAGCAATGGCAACCAGGCAGAGTGAGCAGAAGCTGTGTGGTTCTTGGAAATGGGAAATGCTGGCCACCTCGGTCTTCCTAGGAGCCTAAGTGGCTCCCAGGACTCAAAGTTGTTTGTTCTGATAAAGTTTTGTATATGGGAAAAAAAAAAAACAACTCCCTGAGATAATCTCTGATTCTGAGTTACTAAGCCTCAAAGAAATAAGATGATTGAATTGCTTGGGTTTAAGATATTTTTACCAATTATTGTCATTACCATCAGCTGATGGATATGATTTTTTTTCATGAACAGGGAGAGCTTAAGAAATTTGGTCTGCTTAGAATTCCTAACTCTCCTTTACAAAAGGCACTCTTAAGCCTCTCTCCTCTCTCAGTTTGTGATATTCTCTTTTTTTTTTTTTTTTTTTTTTTTTTTTGCCTATTGATGCAAGATATTCCCTCAGCTTCCATTTCCATTACTCAGCCTCTGACCAGTCTTTCACAGCATGACCCAACCTAGCATCTGGGTGTAAAACGCCTGATGGAAATTAGACTTAAAAATTTTTCAAATTCATCTTCAACTCCCTGCACCTACTTTGCTCACCAGCTTCACCCATCATTCATTCAAAGCTGTAGCAATACATATGAGAGAAAAAAGAACCTATAAAATGTGTTCAGAAAGGACCTATACCAGTTTTTATCTCAAAATACAGTAGTACATTTGTAGAAAGACAAGATAACCATCAGAGTTAAGTCTAGCTTCTCATCACTTTGATAGAAATTCCTTAAAGATAACAAGCTTTACACATTCATAGATTATTTTGTATCTGTGCTGCATTCAGTTCTGTATAATTAATTTTCAGTACAGCACTTTATTAGATGAGCTATTGAATAAAGAAAATAATTCAGTTTTGCACCGCTTTATTTTTAAAGTCAAGAGTAAGATGTGCTAGACTACAGGCAGGTATACAATTTTTTTTTCTTTTTTTAATAAAAACGAAATTTAAAATAAATTAATGCGAACTTTATTCAGCTGGAATAAATTCATGTAAAAAAGATTCTGATGATGAAAATATGTGCATTAATATATTGGTATTTTTCTAGTCTTTATTCCCCTAGTATAAAAACCAGAAGTGATGGCTCAATAGAATACATCCATTACCTCCCCATCCTGGTCATTCCTCACCTCTTAGGGGAATGTTGTCAAGAGAAAAGCTCCCATGTGTGTTCCTTGTGCAGCGCTGTGCAAGTCAGTGGTCTTAAATTAACATAATAGAAGAATTTCCTGGAAAAAGATTTTTTTAAAATTTCAATTTTAGCTTTTTATGTAATAATGTTTGAATCAAACATCTCAGAAAACCATTTGACTACTTGAGGAATTTCTTCTCAATCCCTCAGATGGCTAGGTAACTGCATTTTACTGATGCTCACTGTAATTTAGCTAGCCTAAGGGTGATATAAAACAGGACTCTTCAACTTCCTTGACAACTATAGCCAGATTTTATTACAGTGTGTTGCTTATGGACCAGAAACAAACAAACTTTATAACATGATGAATCACCTGGGGAATAGATCAATCTGCATGCCAGGAGCTGGGCAGCAGCAGTGCAATGCAGTAATGGCTCCATTATATTGCAGATACCATGTGAACAAGAGCTGGAAGTTGATGCATTTATTTATGGCATTAGCAAAAGATGTAGTAGTTCTTTCTGCATAAACACAAACAAAATTAAGCAAAAAAGTGTCAAACATTAAATCATTATTGCTAGCACATAGTCTGTTATTTTGACTGTATTATTCATGTAAGATGGTCTCATGGCTTTCTGATTAAAGCTGCCAGAAATTATGTTCTTTAACCTTACTGTCATCAAGAGTTATTCAAATGGTGGCATTTTTAATTAAAGATCAATCTATTTTTTCATTAAGAGAAAAAAAATCACATTAAATAATGGTCAGAAGCAAAAAAAAAAATGTTCTGCTTGTCAGTCTCACATCACTCTTATGCTTAATTAGTTCTTGTTGTTTGGAGTCCCTAGGTGAAAAATGAAAACAATCCATTTCCTAACCAAGATATAACACTGGGATTTGCCATGATAAGGAAACTACTTGAGAATATATATATGATGATACAGAGAACTCCTTATCACCTGAACACAAGAAATTTCAGAATGCTCTTTATCTCATTCAAATGTCCTTATGGCTTTATGTTTACTCCAAACAATATAAATGCATGAAGATTCCATGGAATACTATATCACAGGACTTGTGATAACTCCTCTGTTCCCCATGTATAGTAGCACTTTTTCTTTGGTCCCCCATATCACTGAGAATAAAACTGAGATGACAAGGGAAACCTCTTTGGAGCTCTTTTACCTACAGTACATGCCAAACTCGTACAGAAAGGCTGCAGCATCTGTGTTTAGGAGAAAATGTGCAAAATTTAGTATCTGTTTCCTTGGCTTTTGCCTTCAGCTCCAGCTTGAGATCTTCTGACTGCCATTCCTCTTGGTACAGAAATGAAGAGTTCCATTTCTGCATGCAAAATACTGCAAGTGATTTTGGATACTGTAAAGACAGGGCTTGATGGACTTGGGGTTGAAAAGTGTTGGTCACATAAAAAGAAAATGCATTTCCTTTATAGCCAGTGAAAAGGCTTCACTTTTCTCTCATTTGTCATGTTCCTAAGAAGGGAAGTTACGAGTGAACACAGAGGAATGACAATATGTAGTCCCTATTAAAGGAAAAAGCCTGAAGATGGACACTTCCCTATGTTACAGCTACTCTTTTCTCAATTTCCTCTTCAGGCTTTTTTCAGACCATGTTCTCTTAGGTGGCTTTTACTCTGCCTTCACGAATTCCTGCAGGTTTCCCTGCCTTACGAATCTGTCATCTTTTCCTACCTTATTTTACAGGCATCCTCCTGGCACCTGACTCACCTTTTGGACCTTCAGAATAATTTATGTGCTGCCCTTCTAGCCTTTGCAAATTGCTGCCTCTGTTTGATTAGACAACACTTGTTAGAGGAAATATCATCTCCCAGCTGCAGTCCCATTGTAAGGGCATTTTACGAAAGAGATGTCTTTTTATGTGAGTACAGTTAATGGATAATGGCCCATTATCAAGAAGCTGTGACTTTGCTTATAGGTTTTCTTTCAGCAGTGGAAGTCTTTACTGTTGTTAGCACACAAATTTCTGGAACATTTACAAAGAAGCAATTAAGGCCATATTCAGATGGGCTATTATTCTACCTAATGGGCACATAATAGGTACTTAATAGATATTTAGGCACCTATTATGCTTACCGGTTCAAAAGAGCAAAATTATCAGGCTCTTTTCGGAGGCCAAACAGGAATTGACATGAGGAGGGCTAACAGACATAAGAATGCACTATATTATGGATTCAAATTCATTGTTCTGGGCAAAAGCACAGAGCATTTCTTCTCTGCTTCCTCTGAAGGTGTTTTTCTTTTCAAAGCAGAGCTCTAGGAGTTTGTGCAGCATTATAGAGTTGGTGCTTGTATGAAAGGACCTGATGCAAGGATCAGGTGACTTTATCATGAAGTGTCACAAGCTTCCATGAGTACAGGCTCTGTAGTTTAAAAACTGATTTTTTTTTTTTTTCTTTCATTTAAACTATAAAATGCAGTTTGGAAGTTATTTAAACATTTTTTTTCATTTAAATACTTTTTATCATTTAAAATAGGAAAAGAAAAATGCAAATGGTGTCAAATGCAGAGTTGTAAAAACTTTTAGTGTAACATTTTTTCTGTAATATGTAAAATAGACCACAAGTAGTAACTGCTCTGATAGCTTGTAGAAAATAAGCTCTTTTTGTTTTATTGCAGTATATTAATAGATGAATTAGCTATATTCAAAATCCATTCATACCTAAAACATCTATAAAACTTGAATAGATTTTGCCTCCGAAAGAGCACATGGGGGTCCTCACTCCCTCTTATCCTCCCAACTTTTCTGGTCCCACAGATTTCAAGTAGCTGCCAGGAATCAGGCTGCTATTCAGCAAGCTGAACAGAAGCCACTGCAATGGAGAGAAACAAACCAGAGGCCCTTGGCAGTGGTCAAACAGCTTGAAGGAAGCATTTTGATCTGCAAAAAAAACCCAAACCAACCAATGCAAAGAAAAAACATCATGGCCCTTTTGGAAAACATACCAAGTTAAATTTTTTTTGTATAACTTTAGTCAGATACACAAAAGGTAACGACCATCAACAACCATTAATGACCATCAGCTCCAACTATCACCCCTGGCATGGTCAGAGACACCTGGCCTGGGAAAGGAAACATAAGAGAGCCAAGAATGAGAACCTAATTCACATCAAACGTGAAGAGATTGATGGCCAATAGGAAACCAAATACTAAGAACTGTACAATTTGGGGCCAGCAAAGACTGAACCAGTGAATTTCTATGGGTTCTGACTGTATAAGTGTCTGACAAAATGTAGTAAGCAGTCATGGGTCATGGAATGATTTTCTCTGCACAGTGGGCTATGTGTGCATGAAATTATTTCTGTTGCACATCCTGGCCAGAATAAAATAATGTCTTGATTCTCTAACACAGAAAATGTTGTTGGAGGACTTTTGGTTTTCCTGCAGTTTCAGAGACAGCTCCAGAAGTCAAAAGAAAGTATTTTAAAAAGTGCAACGTCAACATAAAGAGAGAATAAATCCAGAAGCTTTGCAAAAAGATAAATATCCTCCCCTCCTTCTAATAGAAATTATAATCAAGCTCAGTCAGCCACTTGAAGCGTACAGGTGGAAATCCAGCCTCTCCTCTCTCCATGCTTCCCCCTTCTGGTTCTTTCTGATGCCTCCTAGTAGCAGTGCCTACCTTCTTACTCTGCTTTTGCTGGAATTAGGAAACAACCATGAGGATTTCTCTTGGAAAAAGCACTGAATTTATCCCAGATGTGGGATCAGTCACATTATGGAAAGAATGGAAGCAATCTTTTGCTTAAGCTGTCATTAAAACAACGTCTGTGTAGTTTTTGAGCAAATCATCCTTACATAAAATGATAGTTCTGGTAATAAAATATTTAAACCTTGCTCTCAGAGGATCTCTAATTCTGCATGTGGATCCCCACAGAAGTTATTTAGACATATCAAATATTCTGTTAAGACTCCATAGAACTGTTTTTACTGTCTTTTGCTGATGAAACTCTACACCATCTTTTCCTGATGCAAGCTGAATGCCAGCAGCAGAATGTATGATTTTAAACCCTAAGGTGAAGAAGGAAGTCTGAGTTTCTAATGCTCTGCTAATAACCCTGCTTTGGCAGCTTGCAAACCAAATGCTGCAAGATAAGAAAGCAATAAATCAGATCAAAACAATTCAACGACCCAAACACAAAGCAGGATTAACACACAGGATTCCTTCTGGTTTTCCTTCTGGCCTCCTCTTCCCAGAAATGGGGTGCAGAGAACCTCTGACATGGGAGAAGTCCCTCTCCCCAGTGTAGCCCTGGAAGCCACAGCTGTTGGCTGCTGCCCACAGTGCCTCGTGGTGCCAGGGCATGGGTTTAAGAAAACTGATTTTCAAAGCTGAAAAATTAATGGCTTTTAAGCCACACAGGATTGCAGTGAGGAAAGAAAATCTCATAAACTTCTGGATTTGGGAACATTTTCCCCTCTTCAGTTCCTCAAAAAAAGTATCTGCTGTGACCAAAAGATTGAATGTCACTGGCCTCAAAAACGTGCTGAGCTGACTCAGAGAGAAGTCAAGAGCTTAAAAAGCAGTCCTCTTTAGCATAATCTTTCTATGACATTCCTAATGGACCCAAAATTGCAATGGTCAAAATAATCAGATATTTTGATGCTAATAAAAGATGTGTTAAGAGGTCTTTCAGTGGCAATCCTATTAAACTATCTCAGTTTTACAGGGTCTTAAACTCTGTTCATCTACATGTAGTGAGTACATTGCAGTCTCAACTAAATATGCTACAATCATTAGATCAAACATCTTTCATTTAATACCAGTCATTTACCCAGGATTATGCAAATAAATAAATAAATAGAAATTTAATCCTACCAAATCACCCAGCCTTATTGCCTTAGCAGAAACTTCAGGATGTTTCTCTCAGTGATTATTTAAAAGAAATGCTGTTGTAAGAGATAGAACTGTGTAGGCACTAGGTCTTGGTATCTATATCTGTATGCTTGTTAATGAAAAGCTTTGGAAGTAGAAGCTGGTATCTGAGGGTCTGAAGCATAGAAAAGGAGGCAATACATGAGTTAAAAATGTACTTGACAAATATATGGAAAAAATCTAAAGATAAATACAAAGACCTTAGTTTAGGAAATCCAAGACCCACAATGCTTAGAGTCTAGGGATGTATCACTATATGCTACTCCTTTTCTTTTGAGGTTTTTCTCCATTTCTTTGGAAACTAGAGATATGAGAAGGAACAGCTAGAAGAGTAAAATGATAATGACAGAGTGAAGACTACTTAGCACTACACATTATCCTGCACTTTGCTTATCAAAATTTCCCTTAAAATTGGAAGTAAGCAATCAAGCAAGACACTGATTTTACTAAAACAGTAAAGTAAAAAAGGTCACAGAAAAAAAAAAGTATTTTCACAAAAATTAAAGCCTAGAAGAAGAAAAATATGAAATAACATAGAAACATTAATCCATTAATACAAACTTATATTTCTAAATATAAGCCCCTAGCAATAAAGGCGAAAAGAGATTTCAAGGAAGAAGTTGTTACTTGTATAAAAATGAAAACCCCCAGTTTTATTCAAACATATCAGAAGCAGGAATCCAACCAGAAATAAAGTTGAATAGACTATGGAAACATACTGACTGATCTTCAGAAAGACAAGGCCATAGCATAATATTTAAATTAATTTTTTTCATTAATACTTAAAGAATGAGTAGGAGGAGGAGGGAGCAACCATCTCATATTTAAGAATCAGTTGTCAGAATAGTTCAATAGAATGCCTTGTAGCAAGACATCAATACAATTTCTTAACTAGGAGAACTAAGAAAATTCAAATATCAAATTGCTGAAATCCTGTCAATGGTAACCCATCTGTCAGTCAAATTAGCTTCTCTGAAGGGCAGCAAGAGGTATCCAGATATTTCTAGGTGCTTGATTTCAAAGCTGAGACTATAAATAAATGTTGTGAGAAAGACAGGCTTTTTAGATAGTGAAGTAACCATAATACATTAGAAAAGGTCAGTGTACTTTATGTAAAGGGAATGTGATTTGCAACATAATTTTTGCTTCTCAAATCTACTGGAGTCCTTTGACAGGGTCAGTGGTGTGAGTAAAAGATATGTTTAGAATAGTGAGTTAAAATCTACAGCTGACTGTGAAGACCTGCAGGAATATCTTGTGATATTAGCTCTGGAAATGGGAAAGAAATGGCAGATAAAATTCAATGCCAATGAATGCAAAATAATGCATTTGGAGGGAGAAACACAATAACCTACTATAGATGCACAATAATGAGCTCTGAAAGATCTTGTAGTCATTATAAGTAGATTTTTGAAAGCATCAGCTGAATGTTCAGAGGCAGTTAAAGTGGTAAATAGAATTTAGGAAGTATTAGGAAAGTAATAAAGAACAGAAATTGTCATTATGACAATATGTCTGGTGAATCTACATCTTGTGGATGTAATTCTGATCATCCTTGTTAAAAAAAAAGCAGCAGAAGTAGGGCAGTTGGAGAGGTAGAGGATAAATCAGATCAGAAATAGGGAGATTAAAAGTACTCTTCACTTTGGAAACTAGTTGTCTGATAGGAGGAATGTATAGAAGCTGATGTAAAATCTCAAACAATACAAATACTGTAACCAAGTAAAGTTTACCTTGTAGCAAAATTGTTAGGGATCAAGCTTAAAACAAATCAAAGAGACGGTCCTATCATAAAATAAAATACAATATAGTCACAGTTTTCATGGACTGATAAAGCTCAATAATAGGGCTAGAAGAAGAATTAGGACATTAATGTATGATAGGTTTCTCAAGCATCAGTAGGAGGAAATGTCCAGAGAACAATCTCAAGATCAAAAAGTCCTGAACTGCTGGTTACCAACAACTCAGTGATTGTACCAAGGGAGGTGCAACTTTTTTGTACTTAGGTTCCTTTTAACCTTTCACCTGAATCATCCACGGTACAGCCCTGCTGAGACCTGGTGAGGTTTGCTGAGTTTGATACAAGAGAGATTCTTAGCAGCATTTGCATTCTCTTTTACTGACCTTCATGTCCAAAACCATACCTCTTTGGTGAGTTCCCTCCTGTAAATAAATGGTACTCATCATATTGAAGATGTGTCAATAGAGAGGACATTTCAAAAGGCATGTAGCAATTAACCCCAAAGCTCCTGCCTGCCTTAAAATTTAAGACTCATCAATGTCTTTTCTACAGCTAGTCGGAAGACTCTGAGTTGTAAGTTTTCCTACTGTACAAAGCATCCAGTTTGGACTACTTTTTAAAAAAACTAAATATTTGATACAAAAAGCTTTGCAATTCTTTTAGGTACAGCTTTTGTGAAGCATCTGAAAGAGAACCTGTTTTGATAGATAATTTACTGATCACATTATCTAAAGCCTGTCATATTTCTCACTGAATTTTGTCTTAAATATGGGGAGAAATTAGCCATTGAAAATGCACAACCTGTATTTCTCCTATGGAACTTTCTAAATAGATAAGAATATATTGAAATAACATGAATTTAACTAACCTAGTAAGTTTTCATTCATGATAAAAAAAGAAAAATTAGATATTAGAAAGCAACATGCATGTTAATGAAAGGAAGAATTTTTGTATATGTTTGGCGTTTTCTTTCCCCAGCTCTTTTGTGTAGTATTAGATTGAGTAACTAAATGGCTGTAACACCCTGCCTCAGAAATATCCTTATTTAAGTGATGAGCAGGAAATTTTTTAGCTGCATTACACTTTCCAAAGCACACATGTATGTCTGCACATTGGAAGAAAGGGAGGTTCTTATGAAATCTGTTCTTGTTATCTCCATGTTTAAATTGTCAATAACTTCAAGTAAACATAAGAATATGACAAATGCAAATTTAAGGTTCTGTTGCTATAGAGCACGACACAACTCCATCAGAAGGGTGCAAGAGAGAGATTTTATTAAACCAATGTAGCTTTTATAGTTCTTCCAGATATTGACACCCATCTAACACATATACAGTGCCCATTGGCCATAAAAGAGAAACAAAGTTCTCAGTAGACAACCAGGGAGCCACGTCACTCAGCAAGCCAGTGAGAGTCCATATCTCCCAACTTTCTCTCGTTCCTCTGGTCTCCAGGGTCACAACCTTGGCGTTCCTTCAGGAGAAATAAAGGGCTTCTCCTTATCTTCAGGAGGCCCTTGCTAGCTCACAGGGACAGCACAGAATGTCTTTCCCACAAGGTTCCACATAAAAAATTGCGAGTAATAAATTTCATTGATGATGACGAGATATTGCGGAAAGTAACTTGATCATTTGCTCCCAGGGTGCAAGGAAACAAAATGTATTTTAATCCTACCAAGCATGTGGTTGTATACCAGGGACAGAGGAGCGAAATAGTTCTTTGCAGAGCAGTGACTGTAACCTAGGAAGCAGGAAAAGAAAAAGTTCTGGAATATAGCAAGAAGGAGGGATTTCTTACATTTTATTACACATAAACCAATGATTTATGCTCATACTCCCCACAAAGGTCAATGTGATTTTTGATTATAGAAATAGGAGAGTTTCCAAACTAGAGACACTTTTATGCTACTGTAATATGTATTGGAAAAATTCTCAGTTGATGTTTTAGTAACATCTTTAGTGGTAAACAAAGGTCCACATTGTTTAATCATTGTGGAGATAATGATTGAGATTGGATAATGTAGAATTGTGCAGTTTCAGCCAGAAAAAAATTATGGGTGTAGGGGGATAGAATATTAGAAAATAAAGATAGTGTAGAAAATAATCTTACCCCTAAGGAGTTGCAGCTGGGCCAATTATCAAAGATTAGGAACAGGCCTGACTTCAACAGGCCACAGCTGTAACCAATGAGAAGAAGAGTGCTATAAAAGAGTGGGGTGGCTGGTTGAGAAGGGAGCTGGAGTCGGTTGGCTGCTTGGTGAAGAAGGAGTCAGTGCTTGGAGGAGATGCCCATCAGAAATACTAAGAAGGTATGAAACTTTTGTGAGGAGGAGACAACAGTATGGAACCCCTGCAATAAGATGACAAGATATAGGCAGGAATAATTGTTTCTTTTGGTTAATTTGTACTTTACATATATTTATATATGTCATAATTTATAGAGCTTGTATTCATATAACCATTAGGTTATATGAATATAGGCACATGAGGTTGACATAGATTTATACAGAATTTTAGAAATACATCATCTCCTCTTATTTTTATGGTATGTATTTCTTTTTTAGATCATTTTCATCACGCTATGAAATGATAAAATATTACTGAAACATAAGTACATGTATTTCCAGGAACAAGAATATTGAAAAGGTTAATTTATGGTATTAAAAGAATGGGTCAGAAATTATTCATTAATTTGATAACATGAAAACAATTTTTCCTAGTTTCCATTTTTTTTTTGCTATTGCACTGCCTTACGTGACTATGTATTTTGTCTTCTCATCGTCATTCATCACTAAAACTTAATGATATTGATGAAGTAAATACTCTGCTGCAGACTTTCCTCTGAGGGAGTCTCATCAGTGACAGATGTTGATTGAGAAGTGTGTGCTGTGACTATCCCAGCAATATCACAAAGACATGTTTCCTTTATTTTGCTTTTTGCTGGAGCTCAGCTGCTTTTGAAACTAGCTTCCTTATGTAAAGATTTCAATTTGATCTGGAACAGAAGTAGCAATTCAACCAATTTGACTGCAGTCTTCTAAACTACCCTCATCTCCTCATTGCCTTTAGATAATGAAAGCTTCCAGATATGAAATCTCCAATTGCGTGAAAAAAATGAACTCCCAAAGTTCTTGGTGTCACTTTAGATTCACAAATCTACAAAATTACAATATAATATAAAATGTCTAAATTTAGCAACTGAATATCATAAATCACAGCTACTTTAAGTGTACCTGATCAGTGTGTTTGAGGCTTTATTTGCTAAAGCTGAGATTTGATTCTGCCAAGCTAGATAAAATAGACAATAAAGATATTCATAAGATAATCATCTGTAGTGCAGGAAAAAACTGTTCATTACCATTTTTATGTATATGTTCACAGTTGCAAGCTCAACTGGTACTAAATGAACTACATTCTTGTTTGATAGAAGAGAAGAGTTGAAACAAAGCTAAAAACATGTCATCTCCAATTTGTATTACCACATGTTATTTACCAAAATCAAATCGTGTGCACTTTTGCTTGCTCCTGTCCACCAAGGCAACAATGCTGAGTCAGAGTCAGTAGAATCTTGCTGATGTTATTGTTTTTTTGGGTCTTTGGAAATGGTGATCCACCAGCAGCTGAGATCTGTGTGCTGATCTATATACAGCCTAATAGCTCTGTTCTCATTTATTCCCTTGTGCCCATTCCATGGCTCTCACTAATTAGAATGAAATTCTGGAATAAATAACACATCAGAAGGCTAAAGGACTTTCTATAGCTGGAAATTAAAAATATTTTACTCATTATTGTGAATATATTTAAAAAAAATCAAATTCAAACTAGGATCTCATTCTGAGGCCTTCAATGTTTACTAATGTAATTTTAAAGCTACGAGCATATGAAAATAGTTAAAGACAGACCCTTTGTGTCATGCATTTGCCAAGACCTGTTTTGAGGCTTTCCCTGATTAATTGAATCAGTGAAGGTGATGCCTTTGAGGTTCTCTATGGATCTTTCCACAACAGATTAGCATTGCTGTTATTGTTTACATTTATGTCTAATGCTTGGATTACCACTCTCAATTAATTTTTACATACAAAAATATTAAAAACTTTTAAATACAGTTACGATGTCAGCAAGCAGTGAAAAAGAAAGAAGCTGGCTGAAGCTATTATGTTTCAATATAGATAAAGTAAGGGAATATTTGCATTTTGTATGTTGATAACTCATTGAATATTTATCAATATTGACTTAAAAATGTTAAGTACAGAAGATGAGGTTTCTGGGTTGCCTGGATACACTGTGATTTTTTTTTTTCTCTGTGGGTTTCAGATTATTCTTTAAAAAATCAGGAAATTGTATGCTTCATTTTTGAAATATTGGTCACACAAGCATACTCCTGCTAACATCCAGTAGATCCAGGCTTAAAGACACCAGAAGATTTACTTCCTTTTTGATGCTACTTCTATTAATTTTTTTCCGGCTTGTCTCTTTTTATTTACAGTCAGTAAAGCTTAGCCTCAAATGCTTTAAAAGTTCCTGTTACACACTTACCTATCTCATTTTGAGGTTTTGATGAAGGTATATGACAGACTCAATGCACATTCCTGATACTCTTTAAGTAACCTAATTCCTACCCCCATTGCAATGGTTCAAGAAAATTATATTTTCAGGAAAAAAAGAAGAAACAAGAAACAAATTCTCCATTCCTGTTCTTTATTTGGAGTATATGTGCCATATAAAAGGCTGTATAGGCATAGGTTAGGAGATGACACAACACCTTCTGTCTGGTTGGGGCAGTGGTTTGCTAAAGGCCACAGGAAGAACTTGACCACTAACTGGAAAACCTCCCAAACCAATTTCACAGGAAATTTGCAGGGCCTGATTCTCAGGATCTGATCACAAAACATATGCCTAAATTCTGCGAACAGCCAGATTTGGCAGGTATTCTCAAGTGTGAGTACAGCAGGCACCAGACAGCACACAAAGTGGTTGTACAGAAGACTTCATTAAGGTGCACAGTGGGTTTTCTCTCAGGAAATGGCAGCCAGACAGCACCACTGATCCTACCACTGTTTTATCTAATTACATCACTAACCCAAGCCGAGAAGGCCACAATTCATTCCCTTCAACTGTCAGGATGGATTAAACTTTGCACCTAGTAATGCTTCTACAGGTGCTTCTTCATTTCTTTTTTTATTTTCGAGTGGGGGTATGCTCTTGAAGAGCCTTTCCTTGTGTCTCTGCATAGAGCCCTCCAGACAATGGTAACAGCACTGTCATTCCAGTTGACTCCTTTGAAAGCCCTGAAGTGTTTCTTTCTTTTGCCCCTTTGGGTGGTGAGGAAGTAGAAGATGTATTCCAAGAATACCTTTCTTCCCTCCAACTACTGATGGGTATTCCGTCCTTCAGGGCCAGGCTACAGCTAGCATGAAATAAAATTCTGGGAAGCATGTAGTGTGCATGTCAGTCCTCAGCATTGCTCCCATCTCCTGCTGCTGGGCTGCACTATATAGTGCAGCCATAGCCTGGGAGATTGCCAGGCACCTCATTGCACATGACCTGAAATTGTTTAGTGGCACTGAAGTGAAGAACTGAGAACTTATTTTACTGGAGATACACAAGTGCGTGCACACAAGTCTATAAAGTAATGGTTAGTGTACTTAAAATGAGGCTGTGATCTTAGTACCCATTCTTTTCTAAAGAGGATTTTCTATTTTTATATTGTCAATTTAACTGCAGAGTGTGGGTTAACTTCTGAACACTTTCTGGTCCAGCAGAAACTGTCATGCTCATGGACTTTCATGTAAGCTATTGTTTTGCATTGTTTGAGCTCCCTTTGTATCAGATAAACAACAACAGAATTAATATCTCCAATAATGTCTCTTTAGAGAGAGATGGTTATTAAACACAATAAATGAAAAACTAGCATTAAAGATGTTGCAATGGTCTTGGGGTGATCACAAGAACTATTTACATAGAACTATAATATAGACTATTTTCAGGAACATGCAGAGGTAGTACTTAATTACCAATGCAGCAGAATAGTTTGCATTTTTTTTCAAATTTTCTCTTCTTTAAAATCCAGAGTATCCCTTTCTAAATGTAAAACATCATTAGGAGAGGCAAAATATAAAATATTAATAAGATCTTTCTTTACATCAGAGTAGAATACTTTGTGATTTCATCAGAGAATAGAATAGGATGGGTTGTTCCAGTTTGAGGGGATCTACAAAGATCATCTAGTCCAACAGCTTGACCACTTCAGTTCAGACCAGAAGAAAAAGGATATTAAGTATGCTGTTCAAAAACCTTTTAAACACTGGCAGTGTTGGGACAGACACCTCTCTAGTAAACCTGTTCCAGTGTTTGTACACCTTCTTGGTAAAGAATTCCTTCCTTATGCCCCATCTAAACCTCCACTGGTGCAGCTTTGAACCTTTGAACCATTCCCATACTGGATGTCTCTGGAAAACAGAGAAGAGATCAGCCTCTTCTCATCCACCACATCCCTTCCACAGGAAGCTGTAGAGAGCAATGAGGTCACTCCTCAGCCTCCTCTTCCCCAAAATTGACAGTTCCAAAGTCCTCAGCCTTTCCTCACAGCACAGACCTTCCAGCTATTTCACCAGCTTTGTTGCTCTTCTCTAGAGCATCCCATTCTTCTTAAGTTGTGGGGCCAGAACTGCATACAGGGAAGGCTACACCAGTGATGAATACAGTGGGATAATCATCCCTATATTGTGCTAAATTTTAAGGAGGTAAAAAATTTCTCGGACTGTTTTCTTCATCATAGAACTTACTTGCCCTGACCTGTTTCAGTGAAAAATACTGAAATAAAATATGCAGAGTAAGTGACTCAATAGAGATTATAGATAATCCTAGAGAGGAAATTGGAAAAAAAAGTGTGATGGATAAGAAATAGGGCAGATGCACACATGTCAATCTGCTAAACTTATGTGCTGTTGTGTAAACTCCCAGCATCCAAGAAATATTTCTATTCCCTGATGGAAAAAGTAAAAACTTGATTCACAACAGCTTTCTACTTTAAGAAAATACTACCACTCAGAATGGCTTTTTGATTTAATTACAGTCAGATAGTGAAAAACTGATTGAAAAATCGCAGGCATAGGCATAAAAGTTCTTTTGCCCTGTTTACTCTCTGCCATACAGAGAGCTATTGCTTAGGTTTAACTGATGATTAATTGATGAATCAACATTCCATCCAGACTGCTTTTGCATCTTTATGGTGATAGGAATAATGAAGTTCTGATACAGCAATTGGAACACCTAATCACTGTGCATTTCATAGCACTGGGTCGCATATTACTTGCACAGTCATACTACTGTGGTAAGTGGGAGAGAAAAATGAGTATTAATAATTAAAATATAATATCAAACTGTTCTACTTACATTCCTGCAAGAGGAGGAGGATCAGATCAGAGTCTGACTTGAAAAGAAGAACCCAGCTGAAGTAGAAATGGCAGGAGCTCTTCCTGTTTGATGCCTTGCTTTCTGAAAGTCAAGTGACATCAACTGATGTGATGTAAATCACATCCTGCTTGTATGTGGTCTCCATGGCTGACCAAGCCAGCATATCCCAAACTTCCTTACTACAGGCTACTTGATAGAATAAAAGTCGCTTCTGGGATTGCTTTCTGACATGCAAAAGCATTCTCAATACTTCAATCCTTTTGGTAAAAGCTTTTATCCTGTCTGGGTCTTCAGTTCCAGCTTTCAAAGTTGGTATTTAAATATATGTATCTACATCTGTTTATCAGAAAAACAAGACCTCTTATCTCCAGAATATGCAAATATTGAAATAAATGCATTATTAAAACAAAATATTACATTAACAGTGTTTATTTTTATGGTTGTATATGTCAATAGATTAAATATTTAATCTTCATAAAGTCAGTGAGAGACATACTGTCGTGTTCTCCAGTAAAGTAAACAATTGAAAATGTAAGACTTTCAATTGAATTTAAGACTTTCAAAGAAATCCCCTTTTTTAGATCATGGCAAGAAAGCAGTGACTCATCAAATTATTCTACATGAATGTGTACAGTTCAATGAAGATGCAGATGTCCTCTAAATTATAAATACTGATTTTTCTTGTTGCTGAAGCCTCCCTGACGGCCTCTTGCAACATCCTTTAAGTAAAATGCCAGTTAAAAAAATTATGGGACAAGACAGTAATATTTTCATTGGCTATTTTATCAATATCACAGTTGAGACATATAGCATCTTCTCTCTTCTCTCCTTTATCATTTCATCTGTGTAACACCAAGTCCAATTGATAGAGACCTAGTTAATTATTGTATTATATTTTACATCTGGAAAAACCCTCTATCAACAGACAATTAATGGAGTAAAGTGTAAAATCCAACAGTTAGAAAATGGAAGTGGTTTTCTGCTTATGCACCAATCTGATAATTACTCCGTGCACTTGAGGTTAAGGAGAATTTGAAATACCTTGAATGTTTAAAAAAAATGCAAATACTTCTGCCTAATAAGGTGCAGTGCTTAAGTCTGTGAAACTACTTAAAAGGTAAGAGATGTTGAACTGCACATAACAGATGAAAACCAATAGGAAACAAAATTCAGATGATGCTAATAAAAGTACACCCTCTAGACCACAAAGCTAGTCCAAACCACAGGTGTCCAGAAGATGAGAGCACATCATCTCTCACATATCTAATTGTAGTGTGTGATACATTCCTAATGGTCACACTGCCAAGGAAACCAAAATCATGGACCTGATCAGGCTGGACTTTCAGGTGATACGAGTCTATTTCACTTCTGATCCTGAAACCCATTATCTTTTGCCATGTCACAGTTAGAAGTGGGGGAATCTGTTTCTTTGGATGCCTAGTTTGCTTAAAATTATGAATTCTGGACACTTTCTAATGTTCTCAAAAAAGTTTTGAATCTCGTGGCTGATAATGGTTTGTGTGTAGTTCATGGTTTTAATTTTTCAGTGAGGATAATTTTAAAGGAGAGGTGGACTATTTACTACTTTTTCCCTATCCCTTAATTCTCTTTGCTTTTGTTGCTCCCTTTGTTTCCTTATTCTCCTCTTCCTTTTTTCACTATCATTTGGAGAAGTGACAGGAGAAAGAAGCCAAGGAAGTGAATTTTTTGCTTTGTCTTGAAGCCAGGAAGGTTTGTGCTCATCCCAGTGTCCCTTGGTACTGAGTTGCCAAGTCTGGGTGCTGCCACTTCAGCTCCTATGGACTTCCCTCCCACGACAGCTTCATTTCTCCTAAGGAAAGTAGCTGTGTCAGAGCATAGCTTTGTTGCAAAAAATACTAATAGCTCCAAAACCAGTAAAACAAAACTACTTTCTAGTATGTCTGAAAATAGTACCTCAGACAGCTTTAAGTTAACACATATTCATGCAGAATAAAAACCCTTATAGCACATTTTTTCTGGAACATATATGATGGAAATAAATAAGACTCTTTTTGTGAGACTTTTTTTTTTAATCAATTAAATGCATCATTATGAGCTGGAAGAGATATCTACTTTTATGGGCCAAATCCTTGACTAAGACAATGCTATTTTTACATCTTCATTTCCTGAGTGCTGCTGCACCTCCAAGCCAAAAACAGGAAACCTGTAAAACTAAGTCTAGGCTTCAGTTCTTACATTCACATTTTAGACTCTAATGAAGACCTTCCCACTAAAACTTGGGAGTTTCTTTTGAAACTTTGAGTTGGTGGAAATGTTATACTTTTGTGACTTAGAATAATCCTTCAGACATCCAAATTTGGCCATGGCCATCCTTCCTCAGAACTTACATTTAGCTATGAATTTGTTTAGACGTTTTGGGGGGTCTTAAAATTTCATGATAGAAGTTGCTTCAGTTTATCACTAGGTAAAGAGATTAGGTACGACTAGGTAAGATTTAGTATCTTTTTGTTTATTGACACATTACAGCCGAAATAATCAGGATTGAACTGAACACAACAGCCCATCTGCTGCAAATAGCTAAGGAGAACCACTTGATATGCTCAATTTTTTACAACTTCTATTATTCCAGACAAATCGGCACTTAGCGTTTTCAGGGCCATTTGTCTTTGTTTAAACATTTTTGTTGTGTTTTGTAACAGAAATGTTTTAGTGCTCAATTCCCAGCGCCACATCCCTCGCCATTTCAAACAATAATTTCAAGGCTTTGCATGGCAGTGGCGGGCCCCAGATGCTCAGCTGTAGGAAAC
This sequence comes from Setophaga petechia, assembly GCA_024362935.1. Lineage (NCBI taxonomy): Eukaryota > Metazoa > Chordata > Aves > Passeriformes > Parulidae > Setophaga > Setophaga petechia. The sequence goes on from JANCRA010000001.1 coordinate 26,306,622, forward strand.
GTTTTCTCCAGCAGCAGCAGAGGCAGCAGCATCAGCAGGAGTTGCTGTCTCCCCGGCAGGCTCGCAGGCAGCTGCGGGGTCGGGGCCGCCCGCACCGCTGGGGCCGCGATGCAGCAGCGATGCTGATGCAGCCCCAACGCCCCCGTAATCCTTCTGCAGGAGACTTGGCACACTTGTCTCTGCTCCAGAGCAAGAGGCTGCAATAACCCATTAGAAGATATTTTTTTCACTAGGGGCAATAAAAATATGATCACTGACAGGTCGTCATAATCTCCTTCCAGAGTGCCAGCCTTAAAGAATTGCCTTCCTTGAATGTTAAACTTTCTTTGCTCAGTAGGCAGGCAGGCTGTCTGCCAAGGGGGGAAAAAAAAAAAGAAAGTGTTGTTTTTGCGCACTCTCACACATGACCCGCGTATTTGTGACTGGGTTTTCAATGATGCCCTGAGGAGCTGTGATGCCTGCGACTCACTGCCACCTGGAGGAGTCCGGTTAACCTGGAGAGTCTCTACCTCCAGAGTTTTAACCCTTCAGATTAATTTGCCACTGCTGACAGGGAAAATTAGGCTGGTAGCTAGGGCTAAATATAAATAAAAGTTCTTTGTGTGCATATGTGTGTTTTTAAATCGTGATTTATTAAAGAAACAGAGAATTGATATAAATGAAATATGATTTCCCTTCTCAGTAAACCATGCCCACATTGCCTTACTACCTTTAATCATGAAATGCAAACACAGCTGGAATTTTTTATTTCTCCATTTTCTTGATTTTAAAATGGGACTATTTATTTATTATTATAAATAATATTAATGGGATATATAAAATGGCAATATTTTACAAACAGTATAAATATAACATTTTATATTTTTGTCTACTTATTGATTTTTAAATTCAATTAACTTTAGTGAGAGCTAAAGTTCTGTTGCATTCTTGGACATTCAGATTTCAATATGAAACCTCTGGCTACCTAATATTGTGAAAGAATTCATAGTGTTTTTAGAATGATGACAGTCCAATAAAAAATATTCCCTCAGCATTCTAGAGATATTGAAAGTAGTGGGTCACATCTAAGAAAAAATGTCTTCCTATTTTCTCTGATATTTTGCCAATTGAATGCACTTTCTGTTCTGATGGTATAAGGTTGTGTATACACTACTAAAGTGCATTTTAAAGTATCTATTTACTTAGTAAATATTACTGAGTCCCAAGAACAGTTTATAATTCAAATTATGGACTGGAGCCACATTGATTCTCAGTTTAAAGTAAGATTTTAAACATATAGTGTTAATTATTTAGCTCTATAGTCAACAAATGCTTTACATGCTAAAATCCATCTGAGGTCTGCACACCTCTGCAAATAAACCTTTTAAGTGGCACAGCGTGAAAAGTCTGGCTCTGGCTTATCTCCCTTTTCACATGTAAGGTGCTGATGGGAAGGTAGAAATTGATTTTGATGCACACCTATTTTGATGCTACTCCTTTGCCCTGGGTGTTGTCTGAGCTGCAGTCTGGGGCAGGTCCCTGCCATTGAGGCGCTCCAAGGCGCTGCCACCAGCCTGGTCAGCCTGGGACACCCGCACGTTCCTGCCTCCAGCACACAGCCCGGGGCACGCAAAACTATTCAAAACTATTGTGGGGCTACACAACTTGCAGCATTAAGCCATAACAGTCTTCTAACTTTGCAAAATTGAGCTCTGACTCGTGTAAGAGCAAATGGTAACATCTCCTGCATTTCCTTTCTTCGGACTGCAGTAGATAAATCTGTTACAGGAACTAAGTGTTGGAATTGGATAGTGCTTTTAGGCATTTTGTCCATAAATAATCAGCAAATGAGCACTGAAGAAGACACTAAAGAAGACACTTTTCAAGGCTAAAAAGAGGTTATTTGACCTAAAACAGACGTTAAAAACCCCCAAAAAACCCTGTCTTGCAAAACAAAGTTTACATGAAAGTAAGGTAACTTTTGCTGTTATGTTTCTTTATAGAATTTATCAACAGTCCCTTCTAAAAATATATTTTCTTTTAAATTCCTCTGGCTGAATCTACCTTAAGATTTTATTTTATTTTAGAACTGGCAAATTTTCATTTTGCCTATAAGAAGCAGAAATCTTTAAGCATGACTATGATTATTGTGCTCTTCTTCACCATGATACCTAACTTCCGACTTTAAACAAACTGAGAGAAAAAACATTTTTAAGATTCAGTGGGCTAAAAGTCTCTTAAAGGATTTCTAAAAGTTGGATAATGAACATTCATTTTCTAAATTCTTCTTAAAAAACTAACAAATTTATAATCTGGAATTAAAAAATGCTGAGCGCACTCTCAGTTCAGAAGAAAGATTTTTAAAATATACCCTGGAAAATTAAAACAACCCTTCATCCCTTAATTAGAGTTTAATTTCCTGCCCTATTTTCTGTTCAAGATTTTAAAAGACATTATTGAAATCTTTATGACTAGAAGGACAACTATAATCTCTACTCCAGGGAAACAGGCCTTTTTGTTTGATTTTTCATCTAAAATAATTCCTCTGAAGATCTTTCCCTCTTTATATATTTTGTCATATTTTGGTAAGATTTTTCTTTTAATTTCCTATATTATGAGCTTTCTCCTCCTCTTTTCTCACTGGAAAGGTTTCTGGTGTTTTTCCTCCTTTACTCTAGGCTTCTGAGTTTTTTGTATGTTTCATACATTTTTAATATTTTATTGGATTTACTTCTTCACTCCTTTTCATATATTTTCATGTATTTATTTTTTTCCCATATTAATCAGTATCATTTTCCCCTCATTCTCTGAAGCTGTCCCTATTTGTTATCATTTGGCTTTATCTTGGGGGATTGTGAACCCTTGCAATCTGCCATTAGATTGTGTGTCATGAGGGTAGAAAGAGTAGAGTTGTATTTAAGGTTAGTAGAATCAATTCTACTTAATGGTGATGAAAAGACATTGGAAGGAGGGCCTGTCCCTGATCAGCTGGAGGACTGACCCTGCTCTCTTTCTACCTCTGGAAAGCATGAATGATGACTGTATGTGAATTTGAAAACCATGAATGATTTGAATTCTAAGATACCCTCATCTCAAGTAACAGGTGAAGAAAGCCATAGCACAGAGTGCCTTCATGCAAAGTTAAATGTAAGGTACAAAAGATAAAATAAATGCTGTAGTGAAGGAGCCTCCAATCAATTCCCTCTGCTCACTTGCTAATAAAGACATTTTGCATCAGACAGATGAAAACATGAAGGGACTGGGGAGTTTCTTGAGGTCAGACTTTCTTCTAGTAGATTCAATAACATTAGGAACTGAGGGGATAAGAGTGAGATGTTTTTCCTTCTTTTGAGGGAGAATAAAAAGCATGTACAAAATGTTATTACCTAGGTGGAATATTGTCAACTAAAGTTAAATTTAGAAGAATACTAGACTTAATTGCTCTTTGGAAAATTTCTAGGGGAGCTTAGATAACCACAGGCAGTTCTTTGGCTTACTAATTTTTCCTCTTCATGGGGGAACATTGGTAAAGAACGCAGGCAGGGGATCCTGGCCTGAGGTTTACTGAACAGCAAATGAGAAACTACTGAACAGGAATTGTTGGACATAACAAATAACAAAGGGAGAATCTGAAAAAAGGTACAGAACTTGAGGAGTGACTAGCTTTTAGAGATTGTTAGGGTGTAGTTCTGGGAAAAAATGGCAAGTCTGCAGATAATTATGTAGAGGGAAGCATAGAGAACCATTTGAGGAGTAGGACCTTGTGTTGCCAGCAGTACCTAGGTGGTCTGAAGGACTAGTTACTACCTGTAAAGCTGTGTTTTCATTAAACTTAATGCAGCAAAGCTGGGTCTTTCTTTTATATTTAAATCAGTGTCAAAAATCATAAACTCTTTACTCAGCAGGTTTGTACTCTAGTACAACTAATTCTAGTTAATTTGTGTTTCTTGAAAGATAATCATGCTGATTAAAAAAAAAAGTAGGAAAATAATTTGCTGCATAGATACCTATAGTTTTCATGTATTGAAGTGTTCATAAACTGGAGCTTGTGACAGCAAAGATGATGTTTTTGGGCTCAGTGTAATATTGGGCCAGAAAGTAAGATTTGTCAGGAAGATAAATCTAACTTAAAATAGAGAAAGTTATCAATAGCAGTTTATAAACTTTAATATTTTGTATACTATGAGTGATCTAGTGAAAGGTGTCCCTCCTGTCCTGTAGACAGGGGGTTGAAACTAGACAATTTGAAAGTCCTTTCCAACCTGAGCAATCCTATGATTCTATGAATCTAGCAAATTTTTAGATTAATTCCTGTGTTTTTATAATGGGTTAGGTAGGGTATAATGGGTTAGGCTGATTTACAGGACCTCTCTCTTTAGCAGAGCTCAGCTCCATGAAGGGAGCTATTGCAAAGCCCTTGTATTGCCTGTGTTTCCCATAAGGCCTACCTGAGGCTGCAATAAATCAGCAGTAATGAAACTTCACTAGCCCTAATTTATGCAAACTCTGATCTGGACTTTCTTCTGAATTATACAGTTCAGTTAGTTTGTGGAACCCAGTTGGTTTTAATACACCTCTGCACTCTTGAAGGCATCCAACACCATTGATTTCCTTAAGATAAGACCACTTGATTACACTACATTCCATCATTTTCTTGGCTACAGAAAATGTCAAGATTTTTTTTCCTTAATCTTGATTCAAAAGTCAGAATGTTATCTGAAGAGTGTTTGTATTTCCTAGGCTTCTAATTATCCCAATGTGAAAGCACAGTGAATATCTTGAGCTCACCTCAATAAGAATAAAGGTACAGTTATTAATTTTTTAAGTAATCTGCGTATGTCTGATTTTGAAGCAGATGTAGATACTGGAGAAATGCATACATATTCTTTTGTTGAAAATTTCTGTGTTTCTTATTAACTCAGTATTTCACCTTTGTGAAATGCATGTACCTATATGAACATGCTCACAAATCCGCACATGCTTATGCATATCTATAAGAATAAAGGTATTCCTTCATGTAATGATTATTGGATCAAGGATAAACGTTTCATAGAACAGTAAGCTTTAGAACCTTCTGACTGATTATAAGATCACAAACATGCAACATTATCTTATGCTGTCATTGGAAACAGTGAATTTATTCCGGTTTTTAAGAATCGCCATAAAGATAACAAAGTCTCTTTAAGACTAACCACTGTAGAGAAGCATCATCATACATAGGGCTTACCCAGGTACTTTCTTTTGAACTTTTCTGTATGAATTATACTAACAAAGGTTGTATTATTTAACTTTTCCATTACTCATTTTCCTAACATATGAAGAATCTTAATTTGTAACAGCTGTGTTTAGTGCTTGACCTGGGTGGGCTGGGTGTAAAGCATGTAAACCACTTTCAGGTTTGAGAGCCATGTTTCTGTCAGCACAAGTAGAAATACAGCCAGTGGTCTCACTCAAATTCTATGTGTTATTCTTTTCACAGTAAAAAGCCACTACAAAATGTAACATATTATTTATCGCTGCTAGTCTCTGGTTAGAAAAGGTTCAGGGCTGGGATCAGAACAAGTGATGAAGGTCAGGAATGAAACACATTCATTTTTAAGAATGCAATAGAAAGCTTGAACATCAGTTACTAAGGAGTATGGGTCACTGACTTTGCCCATTCTGGACACAGATAACCAGCATGTGTCAAAGAGATTGCAGTGCAAGGCATGAAAATAGAATCTGCTTTAAATCTAAGGATACAAAGCATTTTCAAGAATGTTGAATATTGAGAAAGAATAGTATAAACAAGCATGCATTATAAATATATTTAATTTTCTCTCAGCCCTACTCATATCAGCATCACCTAGGATACCCATGAAAGATGCATCTGCTCACAGTTCTAAGTCAGTCCAGGTGAGAAAACTTGAAGAAGTTTGGAAGCAGGGGTTGTCTTCCACAGTAAGAGCAGATGGGATTTTGTTTCTTTTACTATCATTTGCTTTATTCACTTATCTTTTTTGACCAGAGGATTGGATTTAAAAGAGGCAGGTGACAGCATGTACTGAAATAGTGCTCTATCAGTACAGTCACGTGTAACTCCTCCCTAAGGAAATCACTATTGCAGAGAACTCAAGTAAATTATGTGGGCTTGAATATACAGAATATGCTCAAAGTTCACTGTCACTCAAACTTTTTTGTTTTTTTAAGGAAGACTTTAAATGCTAGGAGAGGCCACTGAAGCATTTATCCCAGCATGGTATTAGTGTTTATTACTTTAAGCCCCTTGTCTTATTGCTTGCTTCAGTGAACTGAATGCTATTAGGCAGATTATTATGAACAGCAAAATACATCTTTCTGTCTTACCTTCCCTAATTAGAGTGACAGACAACATGGTTTTATGGAGGTGACTTTGGTCTAAAACTCAAGATATTTAAGCCTCTCTGCCATTTGTGATCACAAGGGGTAAAAGATATGTATCACTACATATCTAAATAATCAATATTTCTAAGAAACTCTAACTTACTTAGTTTTTAGAGAATGCCCCAATATTTTTCAGAGGAGTAATAGAAATAAACTTTGCTGTTCATTTTTGGGGGTTTTCTTTGGCAGTTTGAATTTTAAGTGAAAACCTCGGAATCTGCTAAGTTTAAAACTTGAGATTGCTCCTAAGCTTTTTCTTTTTTTAAAAAACAAAATCAGAATGACATGATAATATAAAGTACATTTAAAAATCAGAAATAAGGAAAGAAATATGAAAAAATCCATTACTCTAAACCATAGTGAAGCTAGCCAAATTAATATATTACATGAAGTAATTAATCCAAAGCATCGCAGTCAACACTGAAGAGATCTAAATACGTCGCAAATATCAATTTTTGGTCACAGTTTTATTTCAAATGTTCTTTTACTTGGATAGTATGCCTTATGTTAATAATATGCCCATAGGATCTACTAACAAAAATGTTTCAAGTCTTATAACCCTTATTTTGATATGAGCAATATATTTCTTTTGTTGCTTAATTATATATTGAGCTAAAGGAAAATCTGTGTTTAACAATGTTTCACATAATACAGTTGAAAAATTTCTAAATCCTGTTGTTTCAATAACAGGTTTTGCTTACATATCAATTTTAAAATTATATATCTTAGTGTTCGTTGAACCCTGCTAGTTCTTAAAATATCATTCTCCTTCTATTCCAAATAATGCCACACCCTGACTGTAGCATTGTCCCTGTAAGGACAAACTTACAGCCTAAATATTCACCTTTTCTAGATTAGAGGTATATTATATAGCATATTAACTTGAATAACAACCCCACTTACTCTGAGGTGACTGAATAATGTTTTTCAGTCTGATAAGTGGTGAAGACTTGTTAAACTCATGTGGGAGTAAGTCCTAAAATGGCCAGGACTATTTTTTTCTACTGGTAGTGAGATATTTGTTGGAGGTGGTGCTGGTTTGGATTATTTCTGTCTTCACGAAGCATTTGCTAGTAGACTATTATGCAAATGAAATTAAAATCTATAAAAATACAGAAAATGGATATACATTAGAATATATAAAATATATAAACTAAGATAATACAATACAATGGTAAATTTCAAATTTTTTAGGGCTAATTAAAGTAGCTCCTGTTTTTTACATTTCTCAGCTAGAAGCTTGGACTTTTTAACAGTGCAACACCTAAAGACTTGGAAATATACATGCAACTACTTTACTGAGTTAAGTAAACCAATCTACTATGATGGAACTCACTGAGAGCATGAAATTGCTTGTCTGTATCAATAACTATATTTTTTATGAGGATGTTCAGTCTTACCCTGTAAGAGAATGATTTTTCAGATTTTCACAGAGGTTAGAAGTTTTATGGTCATAAGCTGAAGCAACAATTCTGACCATAACTTAATAAATTTCTGCTCAATAGAGAAACACTGAGATAGGGAAGAAAAAGATGGAAAACTCTCAGGAGGGCTAACTTGTCAGAAAGATCTCTAAAGAGAAAAGATAGAGCAGTGTGAAAAACAGGATTCATGCCCCATAAAGAATTCTTTGGAAATGATTCATCTTGAAATATAACAATTTTGACATGCCAAAAAATTATGCTAGAATGAGTTCACTGAAGATAGTGAAAGGCTTTGTTTCTAAAAATTGATTCAAATAAAACATTTTCAAAATGTCACAGTGTTTACATTTCAGAATGCCATTTTGTTGTAAATTTTCACATAGAATATTAATATTCTTAGCTGAAAAGTAAAGTACACTTTCAAGCATTAAAAAAGGAAAGGAAATCAATTATTTTGTCAGGAAAAAAATATGAGGATAAAAAATTCAGAATAACTGTAGAGATTCATCTGTACTTTGAAAAAATCCAGGACAATTGTTATATTCTGTGAAAGAGTTAGCCATTCCAAATACCTTAGAGTCCTTGTGGAGAGACAAGTAAATAATACGCTGTGTTGACACAGACCCTGACAGTCAAATTGTGTGAATTCTATGTACTGGAGGTTTACATGTATTAGTAACCCTGGGGTTCATGTCCTGCTATTCTTCAGCGCACACTTACACTGAGTTTTTTGAGAAAAATTTTCCCAGAAGTTTATTTTACATGCTAGCACTGATAGCCAGAACCATGGTGCTCTCCTGATTGAATCAGTAGGATGTGGCCAGTGGAGCTACCTGGTCTGAGTTTCAAACTGTTGGTATTCAACTATGAATAAATATGTGGTCATCAGTCATACGAAAGTCAAAGAAAAATAATTTCTCAAAACTGACACCTATTATTAAACACAAAGAAATTGCTGTGAACCAGCTCTCTGACACACAGGGAACATCTAACCCTGTCTGCCAGTAATAACCTTGTCAAATGAGTAGATCCTCACACATACATTGAGAAACAGACATATCTTTCTCTCTGGCCCCAACAAGAAGAGAAAATACTCATTCTAGGTGTTGTTATCATAGTTCTAATGTCTCATACCTTCTCGATGATTTTCTTGCAGGCAGCTCTTCACAGGGGTGATGTCTCTGCTTCTCCATCAGGGCTCCTCCAGGCTCTCTCTGACTGGCCCAGCCCTTTTATCCCAAACCTTCTCATGTGGCTACAGCTGCCACCCAATTAAGGGCATCACAGCTGCAGCCCATTTACAGTAACGAGAATCAGAGCAGAGTCACTTATACAATACATAGATCTTTTACTAAGAGGCCAGCTATACAACACGTACTATAATCTCACAGCCCCTACATTTCCCCCTTTTCTTTTAACAGGTTTTACAATTCACAATTACAATACATATACATAGCCCCGTATCTTTCTGTCCCAGCTCTCAGGCTGCCACAGCTCTCAGCTGTCTTGAATACAGACATTTCCCTAGATCTTCTCGAGGCTCTTTTCCTCAAAGGCCATGCTTCTAACAGCGCTCTGCTGCCACAGCTCCTCGATTCAAAGCTCCTGCTCCTTTCTATTTGTCCCAGCTCTCAGGCTGCCACAGCTCTCGGCTGTCTTGAATACCCAGATATCAGGCTGCATCTTCACTATCACATCGGGGTCACCAATTGTAGTTATCATAGTTCTAAAGTCTCATACCTTCTCGATGATTTTCTTGCAGGCAGCTCTTCACAGGGGTGATGTCTCTGCTTCTCCATCAGAGCTCCTCCAGGCTCTCTCTGCCTGGCCCAGCCCTTTTATCCCAAACCTTCTCATGTGGCTACAGCTGCCACCCAATTAAGGGCATCACAGCTGCAGCCCATTTACAGTGACGAGAATCGGAGCAGGGTCACTTATACAATACATAGATCTTTTACTGAGAGGCCAGCTATACAATACATACTATAATCTCACGGCCCCTACATCTAGGAGAATGTGATTATTTACATTTTTATTTGTCTTCTCCTTTTTTTCTTCCTGGTAAAATTGCTGGTGAAAGCACACTTGGATAATGTAATCAATCTTGTAGCTATTTAATGAGTTGTTTAATTAAAGTGATATTTTATGATCCATGTATGGATTGCACAGTGTTATTTGTTGGTATTATTATAATATAAAATAAATACCTATTTAACCAAATGTACCAAATGTACCAAAAATGTACCAATAATTATAACACAGCTTGTTAGAATTATATAATAATAATAATAATAATAATAATAATAATAATAATAATAATACCCCAAGCATTTTATTCTGCTTTCTAGTAAAAAAAAAAAATGGAGCCTTTAGTCCTCTTCTCTCACTGCATTTTGTGGTATTGTTTATTGATAATAACATATTCAATCTATCAACAATCACATATCACTGAAGATGATAGCATGCTAGATCAATTCTGTTTCAGGTTAAATGAAGGAACAACTAAATCTTCCTATTTGGAGGTAGCTGAAAGCATAGAAGCTTTTGAAAGAGTCAGTCATTTGATAAAGAGGCTGAAACAAGTTCTTGAACAGCCAAGGTGTTTCTGGAATAGATAACAAATTCTATGACAAAGGAATTTCCAAGCTGTATGGAATATCTCAGGGGTAAAGGATTAAAAAGATAGGGACAGTGAATTTTGCTGAGGGAAGAAACAATGAAAAAGGTGATTTTTGACAAATATTTAGCTAAAAACACTGCATGAACATCTGAAGAATGAAATCTGTCTTCTGTTGCTCTGTCTCTAACCAGGAAGACAGGAAATATTTTGGAAAAAAAATACCCAAAATATGTTACTGAATGTATAAATCAATTTCATCTCTGATTTGAAACAGATTTTAATCAAAAACAATACAGGCAGCTCTTTTACACCTGTTGAGGGAGAGTGGTTTCTCTCCTTACACTGTGTACTGGAGCATGGCAGGTGACAGATGATTATGTGGTAGCTTTCAAGCACTTAGCAGTCACATAGGTGACTCTGGAAAAAGGAATTTTATTTCAAATAAACAGGGATTTTGGAGGTACTTATATGCATTGTTTTATACACACTCTAAAATCCACTGGTAGTTGAGTTTCACTGGCAGAAAGTCCTCATGTGGATCTGGAGAAAATTCAAAGGTAGACAGACTAAAAAGTAGTTTGTAATAAGAGTGGTGGAGAAATGGATGGGATCTCTACATCACTGGAACTCGAAACAAAAGAGAAACTCATAACACACTAACATTCCCTTTTCCTAATTCCTGTTCTCAATAAAGGAATAGAGAGTATGAGTGGGACATGGCTGCTGACTGCAAAGCCATGTTACACATGCTCAGTGGCAGTGTGGAGACCATTGGAGATTAAGACTATCACTGGTGAAAATCAGTAGTGCTATAGCATCAGGATTATTTATCAGTTACACTTGGCTATAATTGCATGTTGCAGCTGCATCACAACCTGTGGTCATCACAAACGTGATTTCTCTCTGACATGATCTATAGACCAAGTAAGCACACCAAAGTAAAGGATGTTGGGCATCCAAAAACCCAAGCAAGTGCAAAGTCCAAAGAACAAAGCTGTCATGAGAATACCTCATGGATATCTGTTTCCCCAGCAGCACAATTAGTGCTATAACATAGCAGAAAAAAAAAAATCTTTAATTACCATTGCATAGCAGAAAGTACAAATGCAAAACTATCAAAACCTGTTTGTTCAGGATGCCAGTTTGTGTCAGCTTTGGTAGTTTCTTAGTATAAAACTAAATTTCATGGTGTTGTGAATTGATTGCTGTCTCAGCTGGAGCAGCTCTGCTCCCCTCCTCTGTGCCTTTCTCCAAGGGCAGGGAATACACTTCCCTATAGGTAATCTCAGAGCTCAGATTTCGCTCCTTTCATGGGAAATCAAATTACTGATTATGCCAAGACAGACTATCCCTGCTTGCCACCCCAGTTAGGGGGATTGATTCTTTCTGTTCTTGGTGCCTTCTTCAGCCATTAATCTACTGACTTCACTGGATCCTGCCTTTTGGTTTCTGCTTTTACGTCTGGTCTCTGACAGATTCCTTTAAAAAAAAAAGAAAATAAAAAGATTATTTTTTTAAAAAATGTTCATATTTTTCAAAGTTTTGTGGGGTTGAAGAAACATTATTTACAGTTAGTTACTCTTCAGTTGAAGATCAGTTAAATGAATAAGTTAGGTATTAGTGTTCTGTGAAACAGATCCCAGGTGTAACATCCCAAGGGACAAGTAAACAGGAAACAACCCAAGCACAGGAATCCTTAAAATTTGTGCTGTTTAATATGATTTGAAAGGAATAACACACAGAAGTTTAGGTGACATTCCAAATCTAACTTTAATTTGATTAAATTATTGTTTCAAGAAAGTGGATTGTCTATTCCCTTTTGAAAAAGAGAAATATGTCAAGTTATACCTAAAAGCTTGAAGGAAGTCTTAAAAAAAGATGATAATTTCTGAAAGTAATCCCTAAACTCATATTTTCAAGGGTAAATATATTCTTTGAACCAGAGGTAACAAAATAGGAACAGAGTAGGACCAGTTCTAAGACTGATTTCTGACCAACAATGGTTTTAGCATTTACAATCATGTAATAAGGGATTCCTGTAGCAAAGAAGCCAGTGCCTTCATGAGGCATGATCCAATATAGTCTATCCCCTAGGAAGTTTTGTTTGTGTTTACTGATTTGTAGATTAGATTATTTTTAAATCAATAAGATTGGTATAAGATAGAAGGTAAAACTTCATCGCATTACTGGACAAATATTCTCTTTAGTTTCTGAAAAAAATATATGATGCATAAAAACATCTTTTTCTTTTTGTAAAGCAAAAGCACAATCCATTAGCTGCTTGCTTGTATTGGTTCTCAGCAACCCAAATTAAATAATGCAGCACTATTCCCATGAGCAAGATTTTGTCCTATTGTCATAAGACTAAATCCATAGTTATTTAAATATATTTTAAAAAATGGGCTAGTTTTCCCCCTAAATCTGACTTTACTATATACTCTGCTTTTTGTTCCTTTAAAATACTGTATGACAATAATTTTTGCAATTGATTTTATACATATACCGATATGTGTTAATTCAAACACTTCTTGCAAATGCCTACTGGCTAGCTTCATCATCTCAGCCATTGGGCATAAGCTGTAAGGAATATAAACTAGATCATAGAAAAGTAATGAAATGAAAAATGCAGAGGTGAACAGAAGAACAGAAGAGCATTCTGCTTCATGAAAATACCTGGAGGTGTTGGTTTTGGTTGTTTGTTTTTTTTTTTTCTTCTTGTACTGAAGTAAATTTTTTCTTTATTAGACCTGTTCATAATGTTTAAGTGAAAGCTGAAATATAAGATCTGAGAATACATAATATATTCTATTCATATCTGTATGGATATTTAAAAAATTATGCCATTTCTTACTAAGTATTGCTTGGCTGACTATTTATTGACATTGTTCTTGGAAGCAAATGGAAATTATTTTTTGCTTATGCAGACAGAGTAAATCCATTTTGATTTTCTATCAGAGATGTTTTAAAACACCACATGTAAGATTTAAAATATAATGATCTTAATATGTGTTTTATCAGTTTATGAAAAAGTCCAAGTACAAAAGTTCAAGTACAAAAATTCTGGTTTTGTATATTAAAATATCTCCATTTGATGAAGTGAGCACTCTTCATAGTTCTTGTTAGTATTTTTTGCTCAGATTTTTAGTAGACAAACATTAAATTCCATCCTGCTTTTCAGAAACAGTTTCTGTGGAATTGAGCACAATAAAGAATCCCAGTCCAGCAGTATGCCCTGGAGTGCCTTGTTTCACCTCTTGAGTAGTCCTGTTAATTTCAGTAAATGATATGAATATATAAAATTATAAAAAATATATATTATTCTCAATCTCAAGCACAAGTAGAAACTAGGGGAAACAGCTGGTTTAAGAACTATTCCTACATTTTATTTGTAATTAAATTCTCTGTATAATTTATCATAGTCTACTAGTATAACCCATCTAGTCTAGCTAACTGGTTTCTCTAACAAATCTATTAATAATACAGATACTAATAGAGAGCTTGAATAAATAGTACAGTATAGTATCATGGCATGACTGAGTTGAGAGATCAGTCCAGGTTGCTCAGTGTTTTACCCAGTCTGGTCTTGAAGCAATCCACACCTGCCTGAGCTCTCTGGGTGACCTGGCAGACTTTTCTCATGGGGAAAACATTGCTCTTTACATCCAATCTGAACATCTCATTTTGGTTTATACCCATTGTCTCTCGTCCATGCACCACTGTGAAAACCCTGGTTCCATCTTCTCAATGACATCCCTGAACACCCTGAGGACTACTCTGAAGTCCCACACAGGAAAAAAATTCTACCAGCTGAACTCTGGTCATCCAGCCTCTGCTTAGAGGCTAAGTGATCCAGTCCCTCCCAGCTTGGTCACTATCCTCTAGATTTGCACTTTTGCTGTACAGGTTTTTGCTTTATAAAAAGAAAAAGGTGTTTTTACGTATCATATATATTTTTGTTATGAAAATAAAGAGAATATTTGTCCAGAAATGCAATGAAGTTTTACATTCTATCTTATACCAACCTTATTGATTTAAAAATAATCGAATCTACGCATTAGTAAACACAAAGCTGGGGAAAATTTCCTGAGGGTGATCCAAGCGCTCTACAGAGGGAGATAATGCCTGCCTTTAACTGACTGACTGTGCCCCTGCTAATGCACACAAGGAGAGCCGTGGCTCTCCCTGCTGCTTGGGTTCTGCTCTCCAGCATCTGCACAGCCTCTTCCAGGGAGCTGCTCCATCCTGGCAGTCCCCAGGCTGTGTCGTGTCAGGGGGAGGCTTCTTTACAGGTGCAGGACTTTGCCTTCACTGAGTTTTGTAAGGATCCCATTGGCCCATTCCTCCAGCCTCTGGATGGCAGTCCTGCGCAGTAGCATACCAGCTGGTGTCCCCTGCATGGTGTCATCTGCATATCATAGAATCATAGGATAATTTAAGTTGGAAAGGACCTTTACAATTATCAAGTCTAAATATAAATTTAATGCTGCCAAGTCCACCACTAAGCCATATCGCAAACTGCCACATCTACAGGTCTTTTAAATACCTCCCAATGTGTGTGTATTTGTGTGTGCATGTGTACATACATATAGTATATATGAATGTATTTGTGTATTTGTGTGTGCATGTGTACATACATATAGTATATATGAATGTATTTGTGTATTTGTGTGTGCATTTGTACATACATATAGTATACTTACTCAAATTTTAGCTTATCCACCACTCTGTCAGGCATACCCTGGACAGAGGATTTAAAAAATAATTGTCCATTTTTCTGGTCTAATTAAGGTGTTTTAAACTTCTGCTCAAGTGTAGTGGTGCTAAATTAAACTAGAACTGAAAGTGAGTAAGACTCGTGCTTTCAAAATTCATGTGCAAGTTCATCTTATTAATAGTCTTGTCTAAATGTTTTCTTTCTTTCTCCACATCTTGTAGGGAATGTTACTTTGAAGAATGGTGGCTTTGTCAGAGTTGGTGGAATGATAATTATTTTAACATTAATGAGGGGAATATTTAAAGCTGTGAAACAATAAGGCACAATCAGGTCTATCAGAGATAAGTAGGAGGCCTTTTATCTCCAGGATTCTTGATAAGTTGATTCATACATTTTTCTGAGAGTTGATATACCCCTCTAGTTTTAACCCACAAGCAATCATTAGAGTTCAGTGGGATACCAATGTCTCACTAGGAGAAACTTTTACAGCACATTCCCAAACTGAGTTTCTGTGGGGAATCTTGAAATTTGTAGTGCCTTGTAGATGGCAAATTGCACCTGCAGGTTTTCACTGTTCTTAGATGATGTCTGGGTATACAGTGAAAAAAGTCTCACTTTAAAGAGCTACCAGCAGAGTGGAACTTCCCAGATTGGCTGACAAATGCATCCTGATTTAGAGAAACATTGCTTACAATTTGTCCCTGAATGATTTATAACCTTCCAAGACCCCTAAGAAGTTCATTATATACAGAGATTTAGTCATCCTACAGTTTCCTCATGTAAATAGGTGCAATTACACTGACTTATTTTGTCTTCTCCGTGTAATTTTTTTTAATCTTTGATCACATTCTGAGGTCTCCTTGTCTTCTCTTATCTGGAAAAAATTTTAAAAAAGAAAAAAGATTTCTGGTTACATTCTGTAAAGTTGGAATCCTTCAGACAATCCAGAGTTTTCTGAAGGTTTATAATCAGATGATAATCTCGATTTTCAGTGCTTTTGCACAATATTTTCTTCCATCAAGGAACTGCTTCTTTTCTTTTCATATAATCCTTGAACAACCCTGAGTAGAGCACAAAATTATATATTTAACTTCCTCATTCTCATTCCCCTTAGCTAAACTGTCAAATGATGGCTCATGTCCTTTACTCTCCAGTTTTTGGCTTTGCACCACCCACAGGAAAAGAATGGAAGGGAATGGGGCTTTTTTCTGGAGTTTGCAAGCAGCATCAGTACAATGAAAACAGATATTCAGTCAGATACAGAGTTAAGAAGAAAGGTTATCAATGTGGTCAATGATTACATTGTAGAACCAACGAAAGAGCAAAGCAGCACTCAGAGATTTGCCTGCTAATGGAGGGGACTCTGCCAGTTTTCCACAAGAGGATGAGAAGCAGTCAGCTACTGACCAAAGAGATGTTCCACCAGCTGCAGAGATCACAGGCAGTCTGCTCGCTGGCAAGCCCCTGAGCACTTTAAAAATGAATATGATAAGTCTTACATTTCAATCTGCCAATAGATGTTGATCTACCAATGGCTTCCCTTTGAAGACAACTGAAAATAATCTAAACTGTATGCATACTTTTTTTACTGTTTCTTGCTGTTATTTTATTATTGATCAAAAAGAGCACATGATATTCAATCTTTGATGAATATAAGATCCACAGGCATCATCCTGCATGTCAAATGCAGGAATGCAAAAATTCCAGAAAACAGCCAGTTCTGGGCCTATATTTCAGTAAAGAGTTAAACATTGCTAAAGAAGACAGAACTAAAAGTTATAGTTGTTATGTTTTTAGTGTCTCCATACTGCATTTAGATTGTACATCCAGTTGCTTCATATTTTAACACTTTCCCACATCTCTACTTACATTCTGAAATCCTCATTATTTTACATATTTTTTTTCTTTTAATAAGTTTTCTTCATTTTTCCATGTACTTTCTAGATCTTTTCCTCAACATTTTATATCAAACTGCAGTTTCTGGAATACTTGATTTGCTTTCCAAATCTTTTATTTTGTTTTTCAATTCTTTCTTCATGACTTCACTCTTTGTGCCTATTCAGTCTATCAGACTGTCTTAGGTATTTTTAGACAGCTGGTATCTAGGCGCCTTATTACTTATTACTTAAAGATATCAAAAAGTGCTGTAAAATAATTCTATAAAAAGAATCCCTCACCAGGAGGAGTCGTGCTGTACCTCTATACAACAAATCCTGACAAAGGACTGGTCATTCCAGCTCCAGTGCATTACAAGTCTGCAGGACAAACAACCTCAGAATTAAAAGTATCAGGCATAATTCCATTTTTTTTGTGATGTGTCTTTGGTACAAATGGTGACAACAGGCACCTTTGGATCCACATAGACACAGATAGGCACAGACAGCGCAGATACAGCCAGGGACTGGACACTCAGAGACATGGCAGGAGCTCAGGACTCAGCTGGAAGACCCCAGACTTCCCTTCTCTTTGACTGTCAGGGTATAAAAGCCCAGGGGTTCTTTTGCTCAGGGTTCCTTTGCTCAGAGTCCCTTCTCAGAGGCAGCAGCTTCAGTTGTTATTCTCTTGTAACACCATGATTAAATTACTGAAAGGATCCAGAGGTCTGAGATTCTGCTATGGAAAGGCTGGGGTCAGGCTGGTAAGGAAACCTGATGTGACTGTGTGAGTGTGGGGTGTGTAGCAAGTCAACTGGGGCACCTATAGGGTCACTGGAGCTGTTAGAAATTATGTAATTTTCCTGAATGTTTTTTTTCTAATTAATGGTTTTAAGTAACTTTCTAACTGCTTGTTGGTCATAGGCAGCATCCATTTGCCATCAGGCTGGGTTCCTTTTAACAGTGTGTTATTGCTGGTTTGAGTTTTGCTGGACTAGATCTCATATGTTGCAATAAAAAAAGCCTGAGGGAGTTGAAGACTGAATACCTGGGATCTTATATTATTGCCCTTCAAGGAGTTGTTGGAGTAACAAGAGGATATAGAGGACATTAATAAAGACATTGCATCATGAGAGTTGAAGACTTCCCATCTGAGAAAGGACAATAAGAACACTGAAGAATGTGGACCAAATTAGCATGAAATGCAAGAAATCAATAACCAATAGGGGATAGAATACAAATTAATGAAGATAATTATATAACTTAGAACCAATGAATATTAATTTCTTTGTTTGCTAAAAGTATATAAATAAATGAAAGATCTTAAAAGGTGTATGTGTAGCTGGAATGATTCATTACATATCCTGTTCAGAATAAAGTAATGCCTGGCTCACTAACACTTAAAAGATGGTGTTGGAGGGTTTAATTTCTTCCCAATGAATTCAGTGACAGAGCCTCCCACTGCAAAGGAGCCTCAGTTCCAGCTCAGGTGGCATGAGGGACTGACAGAGGGGCTCCTCCAGGGACAGACAGGAAAGTTTCCTTAACAATCTGTTTCATGAAACAGAATTATGAAGTTAGTCAGTGAGAAATGAGACACAGCCTCTTCTTCTCACCTGCGTGCCACATCCTGCTCAAATGAGCACACAACAACATCATTACCAGGGTGGAGAAAGATGAGTACAGCCTGAGAATTCTCACTTAGGTACACACAATACTGTTGTAGCTCCAGAAAAGTAATAGTATTGCACTACATGTAGAAGCTCTCACTCCCATACCATCATTATCAACAGCTTTTCTGTGTGAAGTGGTAAAATGCATTTATAATTTGTCTTCAAAGAAATGAACTATGTCACACAAAATCAATCATGATCCTTCATTTTGCCACCAGAACTCAAGATGCAAAACTCCCTAATAATCTTTCTGGTTTCATAGATCTCAGGGAGGATTTTTTTTCTTTCAAAATTTTGCTGCTTTAAAGTATTTCACAATAATAACACTACTCATTCTCCTTTTGCTTTAGTCTCTCAGATGAACTAGGAGCACTCAGAAGTTTTGTGGTGATTTTGGACAGATTCCTTTTCTAAACTGGAGGCAACAAGTGCTTCTCATCTCCAGTGTTCCATCTTGCAGAAGGGAAGGAGGAAATGGAAAAAGGCATCATGGGTTTAAGGTGATATCAGTGAGTATTTGTTACCTGATAAAACAGAACTCAACAACCTGCCAGTGTTGTTTGGAAGAAAACAAAGATAATTTGGCAGCCCTTTTGGCCAGGAAAGCCCTGCATCTGCTCCCTATATATGTTTTTTACATTGGCAATGTAAAAAACTGCTGCTTAAAGTTGCCATCCAAGTGTAAAATCAGACCCAAAAATTCTGAGTTACTCAGTGAGCATGAGTTCAAAAGGCCCTGTAAAACTTCAGAAAACTATTGATTCATCCAGTGAAAAATCACAAGGAGGATAATAAGTAGGTTCCCAACACCATGTCAAATTATATTTTGGCCACACACTCACACACACCAAAAAATGATTCAAACAGTTTAAAGCAAATGTCACTGAGAGTTCTTTAAGGTTTCAGAAGTGTCTGAAATCTCAGTACCACATACCTTATTATAGTCTCAGACTGAAACAGAGAAAAAAAATTATTCCTGATCTTATTTGACTTTACAGCTTTGAATGAAGTTGTTATTTAGCTGGAAACTGAACCAAAGAATTTATTCTTCCTGTACATGCAGAAGAAGCACATGTGAAAAGAGAGATTACTATTCCAATTAAATAAGTCCAATAATTAAGCTAATGACTCCTACTTCACTCTCACTTGCATTTAGAGCAAATTCTTACTGCTTGTTCTATTTTATTGAAAAGATAACTAAATTAATCTAAGTTCATACTATTTAGATTTTACCCGCCTTCCATTTTTATTTTTTATACCTTTTTAATTTCACTTGCTTATGTATTCATTAGCTCTTTCTTGGTCTCAATCTACATATTTGTATTTTTTATTTGTTTTTGATTGGGAGTTTGGTTTCTATTTTGTTTTGAGGTTATACTTGCATATTGCTGTTTCCTAATTTGTTTTACTGTGGCACATTGCTGGACGAAATCTTGAAAATTTTCAGCTAAATTTGCCCTTTTAAATAAAAAAGAGGACCATGGACTGTTTTCAGGTCTTGTGTGCAAGGGATGAATTGAATGGCTGAATTAATAGTATACTGAACATTTTCCTGTCTTTCCACAGGCTCCTGTGCTCATACGCTCCTAAAGGAGAATTACCATCTGTTGAGTCTGGTGTGGATATTTTCAGTCCAGAGGGCCTCATATGAATTTGGCAGCTGTGTTGCAGCACAACAGAGTGAAGTTACCTACTCCATAGATTTTGTGGCATACAGTGGGAGGTTATGTGGGAGACTTGAGGCTGCAGAATCTCCTGGGATAGTACAGAAGATTCTCTAACAGGAAAGGAACCTTCTTCTATCTTCACCATAATTTCTTTTGGTAAATGCTGTCTTGAAGTCAGGAAGTATATTAACAACTAAAAAGAGAATAGCCAGAGCTCCCATGGTTTGTCTTGTTCTCTGACCTTGCCTTACTCAGTAATATTAAATGTAACTATCTTGAATAAGAACATACTCTGAAATAATGCTCCTGTACAGTGATGTACAGTCATAGCAGGAAAGATTCTCAGTGAATTCCTGACTTCTAGCCTTCTTGCATAGTTGCATTTGGATAGGCTCTGAATGACATGTTCCTAGTATTGGCATAATTTGGTTAAGCTGTCAGCCTTGGACCAGCTGATGCTGAGTCTGGTGGTTCTCACTGTCAGCCCTTGGAATTCTCCTGTTCCAAATGGACACACATTTGCCCCATTAAGCAGTCAGAATATCTGATTTCTTTCTGGTTGTGGCAGATACTTTCTAGATTTAAGATGGGCTGTAAGCATTAATGGCTAGCATTGTACCAAAGCAAAAAGTCTGGCTCCTTGCCATTTCTTGCCCTGAGCATGCAGTATTTCAAGTGTCTAGTACACAAATTGAGAATTGCCTGTTTGGGAACCTGCTTCAACTGCTCAAAATGTGCAGAAAGTTCATACAAGCCTTTTCCTCTTCAAATGTGGGACTTAAGCACTCCATGCCTTGTAAAATGACTCATTGAAATTCGGATCTACTATTGCTTGTACTCTAGAGTTTGCTCATTTAAGTCTCTGACTCAGTGTGATTTCACAGTCTGAAACAATTCACATACTGGTGCTGTTTTTAAGCTGATACAGAAATTGGTCTATCACCTGGCAATTCTGTACTTGACTAAGGATCAAGGCAAATGCAGCAAACAATCCATACACACTCTTGTTTTTGTAGATAAAGTCACACTAAACATGCCTGAGATATGCCTGAACTGTCAACTCTACAGGTGGCTCTCATCTAACAAATTACACAAACTGCCCTTTCCTGCTTCTTCCATGGCCTGCTTCTTGCAAAAATCAAAACACTCTAATTTTTTGCTTTTTGATGTTTTCCAGTTTGTTTTAAGGCACATAAATTTTGGAGGTCTAATCTAGAACTGTTCCCATCTAAAATGTTTGCTCACTTTGTTCTGATCTCGATGAAGTTATCAACTGCACAAACATGCTCTACTTAGACTTTGTATCAGGTAAATCAGTCAGTGCACAGAGAGATGGAAAATAACCTGAATGGAAACATGAACAATGATGTCAAGGGAAATACTGGTTTTAGGGATGTTGAAGAGAAAAAATGCTCAATCTACATAAGAGCCTTAGAGGGCTACATATAACTAAATATTTATGAAATGCAACATGCTTCTGCAGGAAAAGGATAAAAACAACCATACAATACTGGCAAATCTTGATATGTCAAATGGAAAAGCACTTTTTTTTCCCCTCATGTGCATATTACATAGCAATAACCTCTAGAAAATATCTGCAAGCCCCTTTTATAACCACCACTGAAAAGAACAGGAGAGTAAGATGTACCTCCTTAGTGGTAACCAGGAAAGTGTGAAGGAAAGCTTCCTGTTTGACCACGCACAGGCCACTCTGGCAGTCAGACTTGCACCACCTGCTAGGACTGAGGCCCCTTTGCAGCAGGTGGCTGCAGTGACCCTATGGGTGCCCCACTTGTCCCTTACACGCCCCACACTCACACAGTCACACCAGGTTTCCCTGCCAGCCTGACCCCAGCCTTTCCATATCAGAGTCTCAGACTTTGTGATTCTTTCAGTAGCTCAAACATGGTACAACAACAGAATAACAGCTGGAGCTGGTGCCTCCAAGGAGAGACCCCAAGCAAAGGAACCCCTGGGCTTTTATATCCTCACAGTCAAAGTGCAGGGAAGTCTGGGGTCCTCCAGCTGAGTCCTGAGCTCCTGCCGTGTCTCTGAGTGTCCAGTCCCCGGCTGGCACCACAGGTCCCCGTGCCCTTGGCTGTGCAAAGGCAGGCTCCAGTTCATGGCCTCTTCCTTGGGGCTCTCACAACTCAGAGCTGAATTCAGAGCTGGCTCTGCAGCTGCTCATGGAGCCACCAGTACTGAGTGTATTCCTCAACAAAAGCTCTCTAATATGATACAAACCCAGATTCATTATTTAGTAATCTCTATTAGATATAAACAACATGACTTGCGAGATTATTATAAAAGACTGTGGTTGCGATGAAATGTTTTTCCCCATCCACTGAGAAAGGCTGATCAGTGAATATTAAATTTCCCTATGTGCTGTTTCAATTACACCCCTTTTTGATTTCTCATTTCTTGGCAAACTTTCAAATTAGGAGCATATTAGCTTGCTCTTCATCTCACTGGTGGTAATTAAATATGTTTTAAAACTGGATTTCTCCCTTGAAGCTTTTGTTTTCTGACTGGTAGGTTTTGGGTTTTTTTAACAACTACTTGGATCAATCACAACCTTATTTATATCTTCCAAATAGCAACTAAGAAAGTACACCAGGTGGGCATGACTTAAAATACCAAGGTCTTAAAAACTGTTTGTAAAGTAAAGCAGGTTGGCCAAAGCAGGAGAGAGAAAAATCAGACCTAACCTCAAAATCATGATGTGTGTCTTGAGGCAGAGAAGCAAAAAATAAAAGTCCTAGATTTTCAGGTTCTTTTCTAGTATCTCCTAACATCAGGTTCAGGTCCTTCTTAATATCTCAGGTTCAAGAAGTGTGTGTCTTGTACAGCCTTCTAAAACCATATATCTTACATCATGGCATTAAGGCAGAAACACTGACTTTTAAATATGCTGAGTATGTTTGTGACAATTTTTCTCATTATAATGGAAATCAAGTTTGGGACTGTTAGAAGGACTGAGTTCTCTGTTTGATCCAGATGCTTTTTAGTTGAGCTTCTGTGGTTGAAGGCTTTTGTAAAGATAATGGATGACTGCAGACTTGAATGCAATCTTAATGTTTGAAGTCTTTCAAGATATGTGCTAGGTGTTTGGCTAGTAAATTCTTTCCATCATTTTAGTCTTTCATGCATGGCCCACAGCAGAAAGTGAAGTTTCTTATTTTGAATGTTCATTTTCATCCATTTGTGTAATTCTGGAATTGCTGCAATATCTCTATCTTTGTAATGTTAAAAGCTGGATATTAAAGCAAGCCAGATATCAGCCTACATTGTAATTATTTTGTCATGATTATATATATTTCTGCTTAGCCTTTTAAGACAAATATTAATAAGTTTATCTCATATCCTAGTTAATGGAGCTCCATTAAATTTTGCATTTACTTTTT
This sequence comes from Setophaga petechia, assembly GCA_024362935.1. Classification (NCBI taxonomy): domain Eukaryota; kingdom Metazoa; phylum Chordata; class Aves; order Passeriformes; family Parulidae; genus Setophaga; species Setophaga petechia. The sequence continues at coordinate 26,330,379 of JANCRA010000001.1, forward strand.
TTCCTAAATTCTGTTAGAAGCTTTCTTTTTGCTCATTTATGACATCAACAGGCCCAGTTGCTTAAATTTGCACTTAAGGATAAAGGACTGTACATACATGTATCATCCCACAGAGAATGACTCTGGACATGTTCACCCTTGGACAGATGCACGTAGGTACTTATTGCCTTGATTGAATACCATCCCCACTAATGTCACAGGAACTGTAATTTTAGAATTTGATGTGCTGAGTTCTTCAACAGGGATAATATGTATTCAGATTATATACTACAAAATAATTCATAAACTTAAGTCAGGATTTCATGCTCTAAGTTTAATTTAGAATAGGTTAAAATATGAATAGCTACATTTCCATTTCCTCTTTGATGTACTTAATGCATCAATTTCAAGCAAAAAAATTACATACATTTCATTAATGCTTCTGAATATATGCTTCTTCTCAAAAGGCTTGAGAACTCTCAGAAATTGCTAGAAAATGAGTGTAGAAAAACCTTTGAAAAGCTCAGAAAACTGAATTAAGCTGTCTGTTGTCTCTGGAAGTCCTCACAGGTGTGAGAGGAGTCGTATTTTGAGGTTTTGCTGATCGTGTCTCTCCTGGAATACACCATGAGTAATAGTCATGACAATAAAGTGAATCTTTATTAAAGGTAACAAACAATTAACAGAAATAGTAGCCAACAGTAAATCTGAAAATTATGAAAAAAGGAGTTCCTATGATTGAGCATTCTCATTAATTTAATAGGAAAACAGATAATTAATAAATAATTTATTTTACATTCTTGGCTATTATTCATTATCACAAAACTATTGTCCTGGCTGTGACAGTCTCCTCCCAAGACAACACCTTGGAATAGTTGCTACAGAATTATCTTCCAACACTCATCCCTCCACTCCCCAAAAGTTTTAATAATTTGGAAGAGCAAATAAAACCTTATGGTTTTATTCATACAGGAATTACACTGCATACCAACAGTCTCCCCATTTCAACTTATTCAGTGCAATTTTGATGTGTTGCTGTGGGTTATCAACTGTTCCAGTGAAATATCTGTGTGAACTCACTGTTCCTAGATAAACTTTCCTTATTTGCTACAATAGTGTCTAGTTGCCATCTCTGAGACTAGAGTGCTATAAATGCCTCTAATTAAATAAGGAATGGATTCTGCTCCTGGACGGTTATCATTTAAAAAGAATAGATGGGAAAACAGCAGAAGAAATAAGTATTGTTAAGTACTTATTAAAGATGAGCAGCTGAGGCAGACTCAGGAGAAGTGTGAATAATAATTTCTAAGGAAGGACTGAAGAAAAAAGACCCTAAAGTGCATGGACTGAAAACAAAATTCTTTTTCATCAAAGATTTAAAAGTATTTCTTTTATATTGAGAAGTATGTTTTGTTCAACACACAAAAATATATTTTTGAGGAAAGCCATGGAAAGAAAGCACTAAGTTTAGAAGATATTTTTTCTTTTCTAAGGAATATGTCTTGCTCCATTCTAAGGAAGAGATGTTGCTCCTTTCTACACTGCATCTTACAGAAATCTAGAGTGAATTTTCTTTTATTGTCACTCCATCTAACCAACCAAGTCCCACAGTAGCCTACTCTACAGTAGCCTGTGGAGTATTCCCTCCCTCTAGTAAGAGGGAGTGAAATGAGATTATTTGCATTTTTTCATGCTGACTTAAATTCTACTCTATATAAATGTCTTAGACATAAAACTCTGCTGTTTCTGGTCATTATTGGAGTAATTATCTCTCCTTTTCAATGCATAGGTAAGTATTCCATGTAAGATGGAATGTCTTTGACAGAAAGCAGAGAAAACAATCCACATCAAGATGTTATGCAAAACCTTTAAAGGATGAAAATGAAAAGTCCAACATCCTCCAGGATGATGGGAGAATAGAGAGAGATTCTATGAATTTCCAGGAAATTTTGTATTAAATAAATGATGGAGTTTGTGTTCTAATGAATTAGAGAATTTAGAATTTACTTTTTCTTATTACCATAAAAAAGTTTTCAGGGTTGCCAACACAAACTATTTTGATGGTTCCAAAAAAATTTAAACCATTCAACCTCCTCCAAATGAAACTTTTGGTTAAAAGGATTCAAAATTTATTATGAGAAGTAAGGTAATTTGCTCAATTAACAGATGAAATTTCTGTTAGGGACATGAATATAAGTATGGATAGGTATGAAGCATGGGTTTCTAGCATGGGTCCTAGTCCATATCTGTTGCCCACTGATTACTGAATTAAAATTAAAAAAAAAAAGTGGCAGATAACTTAAAAAAAAAAAAGTAGTTAAATATGGCATATAACAAAAAAAAATAATTTGCAATTTCATGAAGCTTCACCTAATTCAGATTTCTCACAGATGTCAGCTTTCATTTTCATTATCTAGTTTTCTGTTCCATTTGGATTTTTCATGTCATATCAAAGAGATCACGTTTGACTCCAGAACCGAAATGCTGCATGACTAAGGAGTGAGAATCCTTTTTATCTTCCAAGTCTTGAATGGCATGAAATTTTGTTTCCAAGGAAACTGCAGATTTTACTTTGGTAGAGGCCACATGACAAAGAAGGTGTAAAAGCCATTTTGTATATTGTGTCAACAGATATAAAAGCTGTGTATAAAATTCTAGGGTTTAACATGCCCCTCCTTCCTGCCATGAAACACAGGTGAAGCTCATTTTGCTCTTTCCAGATATATGAACTGACCAATGCAGTAGATCTCTAGAATGAAAATGTAACAAACCTAGAATTCAAGTATTACTGCTATCCACAAAAGATAAAACTAAAACCAGTAAATATTTCTAGAGATCACAGTGAGGGTCATTTTCTTCTATTGAAATAATGACAAGGTAGGATATCTCCACCCTTGTGAGCTGGATTACAGTGTTGTCTTTACACAGATTTTTACATGCTAGAAAGAGCCATCACCCATAAGAACCCATTTCAATCCACTAAAGTTTAGTGTTATCCTAATTTATATTGGCTGAAAACTTACTATCTAGACTGTGGTTTTCAGTATTTTTCAAAATAGGCCAACTTTATGACATATCACTAAATGTCACTAAGGCCAAATTCCTAAATGTCAAGTAACATGATGTTCATATTTTCTGTCATCTCTTACCAATAGTAGACATCTCTTCTTGGAATACATTTTTTGCTTTCATACATTACTTTTGCCAGTTGCTGGAACTCCTGTTCATTATTTCCCAGCTGATTCCTAAAACCAATTCATTTAGCTTGATGTTACAGCAGTCATTAGAAAATGATGAGTCAGAACTTTCACATGCAGTGCAGCATGGTGAGATCATACAGTTCACTTTTCTCTTATTTCTACTTTTCCTTAACCTCTATTGTGTCTTTCAATTTACTAATATTTTATTTTTGGTGAACCAAACTCCTGAAAGGAAATCCTCCCTGTCCTAAAGGAGTAGCAGTGAAGATTTATATCATTGCTGCAATCAGCTGTATAATCCCAACCAGATAAGCTTGCTTAGATTCTTCTAAATTTAAATTTACCTGGATATCTTTTTGTTTTCCCACAGAAAACGGAAACTATTTCACAAATCACATTATTTATGAAGAGTCAGCCACTGGATATGAACTCTACATTCTCCTAAAGATTGTTCCCATACCATCAGCCCATTATGCCCTCTTCATTCTGTTAACTGCTTGTCACAGTTGCATGTAAGCTTTATTTCTAGTATTGATGTGAACTATTAATTTGATTAACTCAGAACAGGGAATGGCAGTCCATAATGGGATTTAACCTTGTGAACAAGCAATAACTAATGAGTGAAGGTCTTCAGAAACTCATGTCCTTTCAGATAAAATCTGCCCTCTAAGCTGCTGACATTCTAGTGATAGGTACCGAACCCACTTATCATTCAAGGCAAGAATCTTTATCATTAGTAGCACTGGGAATAAACATCCATCATGTAGGTTTTATTGTCTGCAAGGGCTGCTTTTATGTGCTTAGTTTTAGAGCTCTCTTTAAAACAATTTGCCTTGCATTGCAAGGAGGGAGAAAGCATTACTTTTCCTATTAGATGACAAGAGCTATATTTTGAAATCTGGCATCTAGACCATACCACTCATAGGTTTCACCAATAAACTTCTGAAAGCAATGAGTACCTGAGACTGAGAGTAGAAGTGACCACAAAGCAAAGAGCAATAACAATTTGAGTTGTTGGCTTGATTATGATGGGAATACATGTAGTTCCCTGAATACTTTAGGGAAAGGTATAAGTATTGGACCTCTGCCCTTCTCACTGGAATACACTCAGATAAGAAAACCCATTTTCTTATATAGATTCTTTTTTTTTTGTTTGTTTCCATTCTATATCTTAAATTATTCTTTGTAATAAAGATGAAAGTGCACCTTTACTCCTAAGCAGTCTTAAATGATCCATGCACAAATCACTATTCCAAAAATTGTTGATTGGGACCATGAGTATCAGTCTCCTATTCACTGCTGCTTGTCTCTTCTAGCATGGAAATCCATTTTATGAAATTCCTGAGAAGAAATATCCCATATGAAATACCACTTTCAAATATGAAAGCACATTTTGAATGTAAATAATGACCCTAAGTCACTGCTGCTGTCTGTGATCTACTTGCTCCTGCCGAAAGGTTCCATCAGGTTGTATTATTATTATTATAACTTTTTACTTTTTCTAGAAAAAGTTTCCAACAGAGATATTTAACAGTATAAACAAACAAAGAAAACATAGCATTAAGGCCTTAAAAATTTTAAATCCTTATTTAAAGAGAACAGCTTTCACCTGATTCTCTATTAAGGTCCAAATGGAACAGCCCATAGGATGTAACATATACGTAGGATGCCATACATACCCTAGAGATGTCATCACATGAAAGACTATTTATTCCAAAAGACTGATTTATTTGGTGGTCTCCTTGTTCTTTTCTTGGTTAGCTCAGTCCATCTCTCAATCTTGGCAGTGCAGAAAAAAGACAATATTTTAGAGTGTTTGTGGAAGGGCCTGGCTGACTTGGCTCACTCAGCAGCACAGGTGGGACCTAATTTCAGGCAATACAGTGGCCTCGTATAACACAGAATCCACAGTAAAATTTTATGGGAATAAAAGTTCCATTGAGGCACTCCTGTGAACACTGTTCTTTGCTATAATTTTAAACGCTTTTAAAAAAAATGTTCCACCATTCATATTAACTTTATTGACATTTGCTGTAGCTATAAATGAAACAGTTAAAGAGCTGGAGGCGTTTTGAAATAATTGCCAGCTGAGAAGATTATGGTAAAGCTTGTGAACCTGTTCCCTTTAGCAATTCAAGACCTGATTCTGAGACAATGAAGTGTGTCTTGTCCTATGCAAAGTGGGGAATAATTTCTGTGGAAAATGCTTTGAGAGGAGATCTGTGTCATGATGGGTGGAAAATGATTCAATAATTTAGTAGCTGTGTGGAGGTAAAATATATGAAAGGAAATAGGAATAGCAGGTAGAAATTGTTATTAATCTTTTACAGGTTTCATTTAAAACAAAAGTCAGATCTTCACCCAAGTGAAAAGTCCATTCTGATGCAGCTAGGAGGAGGTTAGCAAATGTATAGTCATACCATTCCAGAGCTTGCTAAGGACAATTTACATTATAAAAATGGCTACAGCAGGTCAGAATGACTCTATTTTATTCTCAGCTACAAACACCTCACTTCACTTGTTCTTAAAGGAGTCAGAGTAGTGACATCATGTAATGCTCCTGTCTCATGTGTGTTATTTTAATATAATGCAACCTACTCCCAGGGCAGGGACACAGTCTGAGCTGCCACCCTTCATTCCCCATCAGACTGTCTGTATTTGACTGTGGAGAGTGACTAAACCCCCTGAACTTTTAGAAGTGTGTTTGTGGGCCACCAAGGCCATAGAACAATGCTGTTAATAAAGCTGCAGTATTGCACACACAGCAGCAAATATAGCTCACAACTTGAGATCACCATAAAAAGAAGCTCTCCAATCATGACAATAAGATCCACCCATAAGGTAAGTCAAAAATGTCAAAATGTATGAGACTTCTAGGATATTATTTGTCATATATTAATATTACAGGGCAGTTGGCTTTTTATTCAGGTCTTTTAACAAATTTTATACGTACTATAATACTTATCCCTTTTATCTCCTCAAATAAAATAACCTCTCTGAGAAATTAAATCCCTGGGGTTTTATGAGAAATTTTCCACCTTTAATTTTAGAGGTCAGAAACCAAATGGCACAATGTTTGCAAGCCAGGGGGAAGAAGCATGTGCTAATCTTATCACTTCAGCTTTCCACCTGACTGCTGGAGCAGTTTCAGGGGATAAAATACCTAAAGTATGCCTAGAAGTGATCCTTACAAAAAAAAGAAAAAAAGAGAGAGAGGGAGAAAAAGGAGAAAATATTTTGGGTTTGGTCTTGGGAAATTTCATCAGTTAATGTCACCTGTTTGGCAATGCCCTTATTGAACTGGCATCATGCCTTCCAAGAAAGCATCTTCAAGCTGCTGAGCAGAGGACTAGCAAGCAGAAGAATTTTTTAACATATACATTATATACATATGTGTGTGTGTGTGTGTATTGATATGTATATATGTGTGTGTGTATATATATACACATATATATACACACATATAGATATATACATGCATATACATATATACATATGTATGTGTTTTCTGTTCTGGTGATAGTAAGTATATGTGGAGGGATAGAATGTAAGAAAATAAAGATAGTGCAGAAGGCAGTCTCACACCTGAGGAGTTGCAGCTGTACTAATCACCAAAGATTAGGAGCAGCCCTGCCCTTAATAGGCCACAGCTGTGTCCAATAATGATGAGTGCTATAGAAGAGTGGGTTTGCTGGGTGAAGAGAGTTGGGACTGTGATGAAGAAGGATTCAGTGCTGTGAGGATCTGCCTATGAGAAATCACCGAGAAGGTATGGGAAATTTTGCAATAAGCTGACACCAAGTATAGAAATATTTTAAGGGTTAATTTGTGTGTAGTTTGGGTTGTTTTGCTATGGAGGGAAGATTTACTGTATCATTTGTGAATTTGTACAAAAAGTTCATCTTTTAAAGCAGAATTCCATACTAATGGAATCAATCCTTTTTCATAAGAATAAGTTTATGGTTTTTTGGGGATGTAGTTGGAGGGGGGTATCTCTGTTGTTTGGTGTTATATAAACATATAAAGAGAGGCTGAGAAGCAGACCAAAATTTACTTATGCCTATATGTCCCTCTTTAGTTAGGAGTAGAAAGGGAATCATAATAATTGTTACCAATCTTCTCTTTTCAACCAATACAATTAGTATTATATTATTGGAGAAGAGAATAAGTTGATCAAACACAATTTATGAGAAATCTAATTTATGAATATTTTATATTAAGCTGTTTTTCCCAGATATTGTTCATCATATAGCTTGGTGAAAATTTAGGTAAGTTGTTTGCAAAAGTGTGAACCCATATTTGAAAAAGAAGAAACTGTGACATTTTTCTGAATGCAAGTTTGTAAATGATGGAACTGAATTTTTTTCTCACGATCTTTCAAGATTTTTCAGCAAGGACAATTCATACAATCATTTTCTAACATTTCTAGATTTAGGATGAAGGACCAAATGGAAAGAAGCTTGCTTTAAATAAATATTAATAGCAGGGCTTGAATTTAAAAAATTTTTTTTTTGTGAAAACAATGATATAAATGGACAGGAGTAAGGAGATTGAAGGATAGAAAACTATCAAGATAAGAGGAAATTAGCCCTTAAAGGATCCAATAGTTCTCTGTCTGCCCTTGCCAAAATTTGGTTATGACAAAATTAATCTAATTAAATTAAAAAAGGGTCTATGCCCTGTATAACTAGAAAAAAATCCATGATCCGAAATTCTCATAATGCTAACAACAAGGATGCTTAGAGTTTATGCTACCAGCATGCTAAAAAGACAACACAGGCAATGTAATTTAATCATTTCAGAAACCTAAGTGGATGAATCTCTCCTTCAGATATAAGACTCCATGCAAACAATTATAGAACAAAACGACACAAACACACTGCTCCTGGGTGCATAAATGCAGGACCTGGGTACAGGTCCTGTACTGGAGGTAATATAACCTCATTCCTGATTAATCCTTTCCCATCTCCTGAGAAGTAGGTTAGTATTTTCTAGTGAAACATAAGTAGGATATTGAACCCTGTAGCTGTGGTTCTGTATCTGACTAGACTTGGTGCAGAGAAGATGCATTATTGTCTTTGCAATGTAATATGGCCCCCAGTATCATACGTTTTCATATAGACCCCAAAATATTTAATTACAGTACTGCAGATCCCAGTCTCCAATTCTTTCTCTCTCTCTATTTTTTTAAAGCTCTTTACACAAATCTCTGATTTTCATATCTAGTGTTAAAGTCTTATACAACAAAAAATAACTATAATCCAGTGTAACTAGTTACACTGTAACTATTGTCTGTAAAAGTCTGGTTTCACTGCACATTTATTGACACTGCTGATCTCTTACAGCATCAGTTTTCCCCTAGAATATTTTCCTAATTTACAGTTTGTTTCACTGTTATTCCTATTTTTATTCTATATGAGACACCCATGTAAAAATTATGCCTAAGGAGGAGAGAGGGGTGACTTACTGAAAGATTTGTAGTGGTTCATATCTGAGAATTTATATTCAACAGAACAGTGCCTTTAGCATCAAATACATCTGCATTGCCCTTGAGTAAATCACCTGCTGTGTGTTGGTATACTTGGAATGCTTACTACATAGCTATTAATTTAATTAATGAAAGAGCCAAGCTCATTTTAGGATCAGGCCTTGGGGGTATTTCTGAATTTTCCATGCAAAATAGACTGTGTTATCTATGATCATTATTCCTACCCCTTGTCCTCCGTGCAGTCTCTCCCCTTCGTGACCAGGCAATCTTCTTGTGCCAGATGTGAAGAGTTTTCAGAAGAGCAATTGTTCACGTGCCCCTATGGATATTACACTGAATTATACATCACCCTCTAATTTAAGCTTAGCCTACTGATGTTTTTCCCTATAAACATTTGGGATGTTAAATCTCTATAATCTCTATAAACATTTGGTCTGTACCTGGCTGAGCTGTTGTGGCTAAAACTGCTGTTGCTGCTGAGCTAGAATTGCTCTTTGCTCTCACATAAATATGTTCTCAATTGAAGCTTCCCACTGGCATTATATCTGGTTTTGATTTTTTTGTGGCTTTCATATAGTCTTTGAAATATTTTGACTTTTTAAAAAATTTGGTGGATATTCATCTGCCCTGCCCATTTTCCCCCACTTTCAAAACATCACTTCCTTTTCCATTCCCTTCCAGACAAACAAACTGGCTGTTGGTTTGTGGTTTTTGGCGTAGACACAAGATACTTAACTATGGACAAAATTTTTACTTCTATTCAATTATAAACAGAACTTGAATTTAAACCCTTTCAGAAATATTTACTATCCCCAGTAATCAGCATTAATTCTTTGACATCAAAGATTTTATTTTAAATATTGTCCTCATTCAAGTGCTTTTATATATGCTACAGATAGAGGTGTCAATTTTTAAATTTTGTCATTATACTCAAATATTCTGACATCTTCCATTTAGTTACATACACACTTTTGGCTTTCATGCTGACACTAATTTTTATCTCTTTGATTGTCACATCATACTAAATGTCATCTTTTCCTACAATAACATTAGGTCAGTAACAAAATCCATGCATGTGTACTTGAATTTCTTGAGTTGATCTAGATGCAAAATGAGTGATTTCTACTTCCTTGGAAGATATGTGCCCCAATGGTTCATTTCTGAAGTCAGGATTTAGTAGACACTGGGTTCAGCATTTTTAAAAGAAGACAGTGTCATGCTTTAGAATTTTTATTTGGATACTGCAATAAGTTAGGTACTGTGTCTATTAATTTATCTTTTGATTTTATCTCCTTTTTCATTATAAGAAAAAAGAATATTGATATTTCATATCCTTCTGCTTTTCATTTCATTTTCCATTAGAACTAAAATTATTAAGAAGTTCTGACAGAGAATAAGAATAGGTCAATGGCTTAAATGTTAAGGCAAGATAGATGGTAGCTCCTAATAATAGTGCTGGGAGAAAGCTGGGAAAATCATCTTAGAAAAGAAGTTTCCTAACAATAAATCCTTATCATTCCCTCTAGCAACCTTGTTAATGAGCTAAACCACAGCTGGAGCACAAAGTATAAGGCTAACCTATGGCATTTACTATTTTTGGCTGCTTAAATCTAAATAAGATCTATCTCATTAAAGTGTGGGAAATTTTTCCTTCTGCAAATATGTTTTGCAATAGAACCCTACAAAGGGAAGACACATTAATGTTTCTCTACTTCCCTTGGCTTTAACTTTCAAGCAGAGTGAACATATTAAGTAGCCACAGAAACCTCCCTGCCTCAAGGTTTTGCTTGTGCATTACAGAAAAAGCGTATACTGAAGGCAGAAGTTTTGAGTAAGATGTAAAATGCACTGGGATGGCAACATTGGTGAATATCAGGCTGAAATTCTTTAGAACAATTGAAAACAATTATTGTTCTCTCCACTGGCCTCAATTTTGCCTCACCCACGTCAAAGGATCCAAACCAAACTGGTAGCAACTGAACCCTCCACTGAGACTTCTGACAATAATTTCATGTGAAGAAATATAAACTTATTCAATAACTCTCTTCATTTTTTGCCATGATATCTCTCTATCAGATGTGCCATTACCTTTTAACTTTGCAGTGACAAATAGAAAAATCTTTTTGTATTTTTGTTGCAAGAACAGAAATTATGAATATTTATAACAGATTGGGTCTACAGGGCATAAATTGCCATTTGCTTAAACTGTACCTAAATGCTTTCAGGTTCATTTTTAATTACTTCTTGTTTAAAATTTTAAAAATAAAATAAATATAAAATAATTGCATGTATTATTTTTATTTCCTTAGTCTTGATACTTATGCCAAGCACTTGTTTTATTATATAAAGCATATGTAGATACTTATGCTTTTACTTTTACCAGAGCAGTTGCTTGGAGATCACTCTTAATTTCAAGTATAGCTCTATTAAAATTTAATAAGCGTTAAATTCTAACTATCACGGGAACAAAACTCTTTCACAATTCTCATGGAGAAATTGTGTATACTGTGTGCTTTCCCTGAATCCTGGCTACAGCCAAAGTTTTGGGGTTTTTTTCTTCTGAGATGTAATAAATTGGCATATCTTTTTTTTGATAGAGAATGAAGATTACTCTATTACAAATCCTTGGTGTTAATAAATTTAAATCAGAACTTGGAGTATGCGTAAAAGAATTGTGATATATTTAGAGAAATATTAAAAGGGTATCAAGTTATAACGGAGAGATTTTGAAGGCATACAATTATTATTTTTAGAATTTATATACCAATCTTGTGTGTGGCATATGGGTTTGCTTTTTATAAGGATTTCCCAGAAGTAGAAATGGAAAAATTTAATAAATACTGGCAAATATGAAAACACATCCAGCTGATGAGGATAACAAGGCGATTGCTGTTGCATTTTTACACTATAGAGAATAACTTGCAATGATATAAGAGAATTTATTCAAAATTAGGATTTTTTAAAAATGTTACTTCTTGGTGTCTGCTAAAGGAAAACAGAAACCTTAACTGGAAGACAATGATAATGAGTCCCTGTGTGTTGCAAAAAGTAAACACATCTGTAGAATTGAAGAGTTTTACAGTCCAATTAGAACTCAAATAAGAATATCCATTACAATGACATTAAAGGAGAATGTTTAAGCTTTGTCATTTAACAATATGAATCTGGTACACTTTATTTCAGAAATCCTGGAAAAAATATTTTTAATTAGTAAATAGAATAAAAATTATTTTCCTGACATTTTGCTTAGAGGAAATATTGTTAACAGTTAAGGAAAATGCCTTTTTAAGGATGATGTGTGAAGGAAAGGATAGTAGTTGTTCAAGTCCTCTCTGACCTACACAAGGAAATGCTCATGGAATTAAGAGATTGATCATTCTGAACATGATAAATACCTGTTCACATTTTGAAGTGTCAACTTGCAGCTCTTCCTCGTGCAAAACATACCTTTTAAAATGCAGAGTAACCAAGTTCGCAGCATAGACTGAAAGCAAACTATTACCTCACTATAAAATTAGCAAGATTTTCCCGCTCTGCGCTATAACTTTATCATTCAGGAATGACATTTAAGAGCTATGAATCCCTTATCTAAGTTTTAGTGTTCAAAATTTTATTTCAACTCTACTAATGTCCATGAAGGCATAAAGACTTCACAGAAATGAAAAAATTAATCAGCCAGCATTTATTTGCTGGGGTGGGGGTGGGTGTTGTTCCTTTATTTTCTTCTCTTTTTTTGCCTTTCTGGAGTCTGGTCTTCTAAGAAGATACAGTAGATTGTTGTGAGATGCCTCACTCTTCCAGGAAAAAAAAGCCTAGGGGTATTTGATACTAATACCTTAAAATCACTGCTTCCAACCATCCTAGAGCCTCTCAAAGAGATTTACCTTCTGCGACTATAGAAAATTACATTATAACTTGACATTACGTAGCAATTTTCTGCACCTTCTAAAGAGGTGAACTAAAAGATATGATCCTACTTGCTTTAAATAAGACTAATTTCTTTTGTCATTCTCACAAATCTTAATTTTTGGTACTTGGCTTAATAACTTTTGCATGACTGAGGTATACAATGATCTTTTAATTTTTTTTCCCTTGGCTTCTCAGTGCTTAGTTAGACATCTGGAGAAATACTTAGGACAAAGAGTGGCTAACTGTTAAATTGGGACCTTAGGTGTAGAACTCTATTCAAGATAATGTCAGAATTTCTTTCCAGTTTGAAGATGAATACAAAAGTGGCAGTTTGATACATTGCAAGTTTCAGTAATTGCATTGCTGAGATAGAAAAGACCTCTCACTTGACTAGAAATGAGGGGTGTAGCAAGTGACAGCGAGTGTCTCAGCAGTCTTTGTGGTGGCCTAGCCTTCAGCACATTCTGGTGGCTCCTGAGGTGTTGGCTAAAAGCTTTATTTCCTTGGATAGGACAAAAACTTTATTTCTTTTGGGTAAGACATAATAGAGAGAAGAGATTGCATATATTTTTGAACTGAGGAATCTGTGAATGAGTCCCTAAATTTCTTTCTCAAGACAAAGGGAAGGAGGACGGAAGAAGTAAAAGATCATGTGGAAAGAGTGCAACAGAAAGGATGGGGGGAAAATACCCAATACAAATTACGAAGAGCTAAAAGAAAGCAAAATTATTTGATGAAAAAGAGTAAAAGACAATTAGATTATAAGGGAAATATCATGTGATTAGTGTTAAGGGAGAGGTGATCCATTGATTGCAAATGTTGATAAGATTCAAAGATGGTGAAGAACAAGCAAGGAATGCAACTCAGATTCTAAATTGCAAGATCTATAGGCATCTACTGAGTGTAGCTAATGTAAAGTATTTCCGGATCCTTTATTCATAAGAACTGATAATCTAAGGAGGCTATAGGGGACAGAAGGATGCAAGATAAAGGTATCATGGTGTACCACAGAAGCTGAGGAAGGGATTGGCAGTTCCTGCAGGGGGTGGGATACAGGCCTGGGCTAGTGAGGACTGCAGACCAGAGCATCACCTTGCCAGAGCAAGACCCAACCCTCCCATTCCCCTCACATAAACCTGAAATGCTTCAAGCCAGCAGCTCCCTCCAGTTTCTCACACCTTCTGAAGCAGGTTGAAGAGTGGAGTGGAGACAAGTAGCTCAACAAGGTTTGAGGTAAAATAAGGTTATATCTTACAATAATAACAAGATAATGCACGAAGTTAATTTTACGCTTATCCTATGTTTCTTTGTCAAGACCATTTTATATTCTTTTTGTTAGAAATGTATTCTTTACAAGTAAATAATTAATTCATACCATTCCCAAAATATTTACCTTTCTTTTAAAATATGGACCAAATCCTAGCTGCATGTCTTATTACTGTGATATACCTGTTGTCTCTTTCAAATTTAAATTCACTATTCCATGAAGTCACTTGTTAAAATAAAAGAGGTGGAAAAGAAAAATGTAACACACTCTAGAGCTACTGGAGCTACTGACACACTCTTCTGTCTTCTATCATAAAACCTGAAGATAAGAAAAAACACAGGTTCAGCAGACTTTGGATTCTATCTTAATACTATGTAGAAAAACTTTGGAGGCTATACACAAAAGGACTCCATTTTTTGTGATGTTGCCAGATGAGTTTTTCTGTGCTATTTCTATTTATTGCAGTCTTTCACTGCATGCAGAAGCAGATAATGCACATTTATTGGCATATCTGTGGAAAAAGTTCCCTGTTATGTTGCTTATTTATTTAAATGTCTAGTGACAACACAAGACAATATTAGGATTAACAATCTACTGATTAATAGCAAAGAGCACATTTGTAGTCAAATGGTCTCTATCAATGAGGCCTATGGAGAACATTTTGTACAGGAGTTCAGCAGTTCATGGAGTGGTGCCATTACTCACATAAAACCACCTGTTATTCACCTCATGAGCCTGGTGTCAGTGCTTCAGAAAGCTTAATCTTATGTAAAACACTATTTCTCATGTTTTGAAAGAGATGCTTTTTAAGTGGTTTAGAACAGAATACCCACATTGGCAGTCACATTTGACAACTCTGTGAACCAGAGTACAATACAATGCAATATCTGCTCCATGATTACAGGCAGAGAACTACAGAAAAAGGTCAGTGGACATTTTGCTCATTATTCAGATGAAGAAATGAACAACTGCTGTGTTGGTCTGGAAATTAAAATGACTTTTAACACAGTACAACGCAGCAGAGGTTCTGCATTTCTGATTTTATCTTTGGGGGCAAGTATTTCTTGCTGTCTTTAGGCACAATATGTGAAACACCCTGCTTTTAAAAGCAAGCTAATTGACTTTTTTAATAAAAAGAGATGATTCTATTCTTTTTTAATTTTAATATGAAAGGTTTTGAAAGTTAATATTTATTTTAAAATTATTAATTGCATAATATATTTCACTTTAATCTCACACTGCTTTCTTTTAAGACTTCATGGAAAGCAGATTTTAGGAAAATAATTATTTTAAAAGAGGAAATAATTTTAAGCCTAAAGCATGCAAATGTTGTGCTAGTCTATCTGCATTCATGATCTCAGTTGCTGCAACTGGCTCTTTTCTATATATGTAAGAAATAGTTATTATGAAGCCTGTTAATATGCACAGATATATGTATAAGCCTGTGTATATGTGAACAAGCAGGTACTAAAGCAGTGAGCATGTCTGCAGCAGTGAGGAATATAGGCCATTGTTGCTGAGGTTTACAAAACTTGCTGCTTCTGTGCCAGCTTTGTGCCTGCAGATCTTCTCAAGGATCTCTGATGAAACCCTCTCCCTGAAATCCTTGCCATGTGCTCCCCCTGTTCCAGGGCTTTACTTGTGTGCATATGAAGGATTCAGGACATAGCCCACGTGCCTTAGATTTGTTACCTTGATTCATGCCGTGGAGAAAGAGCCATGAGACAGCCTGTAGAGACAGAGAAAAGTAAAAGTTAGAGAAATAGGATGGCTGAGACAGGAACACTAATAAAGCAAGGAGAAAAACAACAGCAAGGAATGGTTTAAAGCCCAAAAGGGAAACAATGACGCTAATTAGTTTTGCTGGGGGTCATTGGGTTGAGTGGTCAAAGCTGTCAGTTGATGGGAGACAGCAGCATCCAGGACCTGGCACGTGTTGATGCTGAGGCTAACACTGCTGCCCTGGCGCCGTTTGTCTGGCACCTGTGTGCTGTGGTGCGTGGTCTTGGTGTGCTGTGCCAGGAAGGATGAGCATGACAATGCTCAGCTAAAAGCTCCCTAAAACTCCTTTATGCTTTAAGTTGTGTATACACCATTCACAGAGTCTCTGTGCTCCTGGCTAAATATGTCCAGACAGAGTCCCAAATGGGGGGCTGTGACATCAGGAGGAATTCCTTGTACTTCATCATGGAGGCTACACAGCAGCACCTGGTAAGAGTCAGTTCCACAGAACACATGGCCTACTGTCTGTCAAGCAGGATCTTAGTCAAAGAAAATTGCTAGACCCTTTTCTCATTGTGTCTTATTAAAGTGTAGACTTAAAAGGACAACAGGCACTTTTGTATTCATGACCCAGCTGATGCCATGCTAGAGATTTTCTGTTAACCATTCACACTCAGCTCAGCTATAAGAACACCACAAACCTTATGTTGCAAATGTCATGAGCAACGGCTTTCAGCACTGAACATGTCAAACTTTTTCTCATTTAGAAGTACAGGATGACTGTAGAAAAATCTATTTTCAGTTAGAGCACTGAAAATGCTGGGACTGTCTAGAGAAGCTTTAAACTAAGCAAAATGAAAGACACATATACAGATTTTTGAGCAATAATGGTTGAACAGTGGGTATATTTTTGAAAGATATAGAAATGGGGATAGGTAAAGAAATTATAGTAGTAGGATAAATTGGCAACTGGATGTGGTATTACAGTAAAGGTTTGGGAGCCTGGACTAATTGTGACTGAAATTTTGCCTTTTCTATTATCAAATGTTGCAGCCTTCTCTAAAGCAGCACCGACATAACATAGTTTAATGTATATGCACTTTTGTGAATTGATGTTAGTCTTACATTTAGCATCTATTTCTCTCCCTTGTTTCATTAATGATGAAGTTTCTCCTTCTTTATAATTATCATTAGTAATTGATTGCACACCTTGAAGAAGAATACTTATGTTTTGGGGGTTCTTGGACACTGAGTGGGGCTGGAAGCTTTATTTTTTGCCCATTTGATCAGTGCAATTGCAACATTTATAAATCTGCTTTGTTAATATAAATTATCTTCTTCATTGCCATATTTGAACACGTCCATTTCCAATTCAAACTCAGGATCCTGCCACTATAATTATATATATGTCTTTGTGAACATATATAATTAATCTAAAGTGTCTTAGTAAGTAAAACCTGCTTCCACTGGTGTCTCTTGTCTTTGGTGACATGTTGCATCCTCTGCTGCCTTGTTTACCTATGTAATATACATTATCATAAAGAAGAAGAATAAAAATACAATACTCAGTTATGTGCTTTAAAAGGTGTTTTAATCCTTATCTTTCATACAGACCAAATAAACTGGAGCTCTTCATCTGCAACATATCAGCATTATAATTTTTTTTTGTGATTAATAAATAGTGATTTTCTGATAGAACTTATCACTTAGAAATAAGTATTGATTTGTTGAGATAAAATGACTGAGACAAAGTGATGACATGATGCAAAATCCTTGTGATTAAAGCAGCTTTTGACAGATAGAGCCAAAACATTCCAGCTTATGGTACGCAACCTGGTTAATGATTAGGATTTGGTCAAGGCACAGTAAATCTGGTTCTTTCAAGGCAGAAATCTGAATACAAGTGAAGCAGAAGCAGCCCATATTCTGTTCACATCATAACAAAGAATTCGCCTTTTTCCTTAATTTGTGGTTGCTCTCCATGACCAGAGCAACATACCTTTGGAATGACAAGTCAAACTTTTTTTTTTTAACTTCAATTTCTGCTGATGTATAAGATATCAAAAATCACAGAATATGCAGAGTTGAAAGTGACTCACAATGATCATTGAGGCCAACTCCCTACCCTGGGCAGGACCATTCCCAAGAGTCACAATATGTTTCTGAAAATGTTGTCCAAACATTTGAACTCTGTCAGGATTTATGCTGTGACAACTTCCCTGGAGAGCCTGTTCCAAACACCCTCTGGGTGAAGAAACTTTTTTTGATAACAAACCTAAACCTCCCCTGATCCAAGTTCAGGCCATTCCCTCGGGCCCTGTCTCTGATCACCACAGAGAAGAGATGCATGGTGGCCACTCCTGTCCTCCCCAGGAGGAAGCTGTAACTGCAGCGAGGTCTCCCCTCAGTCTCCTCCAGTTTGAACAGACCAAGTGACCTCAGCTGCTTCTCATGAACCTTCCCCTCAAAGCCCTTCACCATCCTCGTGGCCCTCCTTTGGACGCCTTTCAACAGTTTAATTTCTTTCTTTGTATTCTGGCACCCAAACTGCCCCCACCACTCGAGGTGAGGCCGCCCCAGCTCAGAGCAGAGCAGGACAATCCCCTCTCTTGCCTGGCTGGCGATGCTGTGCCTGATGCACCCAGGGCAGGTTCACCCTCCTGGCTGCCAGGGCACTGCTGGCTCATGTTTTACTTGCTATCAGCCAGGACCCCCAGGTCCCTTCCCATAGCACTGCTCTTCAGCATCTCATTCCTGAGTCTGTCTGTACATCCAGGATTTCCCCATCCCAGGCGCAGAATTCAGCCCTTTCCATTGTTGAACTTCATCTACTTGGTGACTGCTCAGTCCTCTTATTTATCAATTAGATAAATTGCAGGGCCTCTCCCAGTTTTGTATTGTCTACAAACTTGATCTGTATCCCTTCCAATTCTGCATCAAGTCATTTATGAAGATGTTGAAGAGCA
Source organism: Setophaga petechia (assembly GCA_024362935.1). Taxonomy (NCBI): domain Eukaryota; kingdom Metazoa; phylum Chordata; class Aves; order Passeriformes; family Parulidae; genus Setophaga; species Setophaga petechia. The sequence goes on from JANCRA010000001.1 coordinate 26,348,910, forward strand.
CAGGTTCTAAGATGGAGCCCTGCAGAACTCACTAGCGACACATAAATATACGTAAGTCAATATGTAATTCGGTCTGGCCTATTGCTTTGCCAAGGGAAAGATTTTTCTTCAGAATTATAGATATAAGAAAGATGCATGAAAGAAACAAAAAAAAAATTAGTAGTTTCCTTCTTTTGATTATGTTTTCAATTTTAAAGTTTTGCATTTGTTTTTCTATTTTTACAAGAACTCTGGCAATAGTGGGTACTAGTTCTTCATTTTTTCTTTAATTCCCTTTCATATTGGTATATTTTTTAGGTAAGAATATCCCAATTCATTATTTTGTCCTAAACAATACTTTGAAGATTGTGAGTGTCTGAGCTTTTGCTGTATGTTTTACAAAGAAATTAAATTCCTATTTATATTTGGAAAGCTGTTGTGGATTTGCCTTTTTAAAGCAGAATTTAAAAGATCTATTTCTTGTGTTGCTTTTACTTGCTTGGGATGCAAAACTCCCTAGAACTCTGAGAGCAGCACTTCATAAATGAAATTTACTATTATTGCTGGTTTTTCCACAGTAAAAGCTATTGTTAGCGACAACTGAATTGCAGCCTTAAAGTTCCCTGTCCAATATGATAATGTTCCAATCTTCTGTCTGGGCTCAAAGATCTTATGCTTGGGTTATGCTAAAGAATTTTGGTTGACTGAAGCTGGTTCCGCTTTTTTTAGAGGGAAAAACCATATTTAACAAGAATTTGTCAACAAACAAAACAGGATCTATTTACAAAACAGGATGTATTTTGAAGCACTCATTTTCATTAGAACACACACAAAAAAAAGGAAGAAGTTGAAATATGAAGGTCAGAAGTTTTGCTGCTGTAAATATTGTGTTTCATTCATTTAAACAAAAATTTGCCTGTTCATAAAAGTTTGTCCTCAAATGTCTCCTACTGGTATATCTCAATGAGGAGTTATCATCCACAATGTGCTGATCTTAGTGGTGAGTGGGAGTCAGTGCATATGTGTAATTGTGATAGATGTCACTTGAAACTTAAGTCATCTTTTTCATCACATAATTAAATTAAACTTTTGAGAAATTTGCTAGATGTCTCATTGCAACTAAAGTGTAACTTCAAACTGGAAGTTTTAAAAGGGTACTTTGTGCTCATTTCATTATTACTAAATATTAGAGAACAAGAAATTCAAAGGTTTCATTGTAATATGAATTCTATGCAAAACCATTTAGTGCATTAATATCTAACCTTTAAATGAATGGATTATTTCTTAATGCAGTAGCATTATTATTTTATGGCTGAGATTATCTGGCAGACTGTGCTAACTTTGTGAGTCCTGTGTGATTTACTGTGCTCCAATGGTGTATTGCTGTAGGCTGCCTGAATTGTTAAAAGGAGTCTTGGAAGACTGTTAGGACTGAAAGACAGGGTAACAATCTGACACAAGTGGGCTTTAAGTGTCCTATTTCATAAAATTTTAGAACAGGTTGAAAAACCTTCCAGGGAGAAATCAGTTTACTCCCTATATTCAGTGTAGGAGCTTTGGTGTAACACAGGAATGTTTTCCTTCTCGATAAAATAATTATTTAAAAATTGTCCAGTTAATTTAAATAATTTGATAGGTTCTTCTACTTAAAAAAAAAAAGCAGAAAAGACAAAAGAGTAGATTAATAAAACTTGGAAGAAAGTGATACAGATTCTGTTTCTTTCTCTTCCTGGCATTCATCTTTGTTGATGGAAGCACAAAATCAATTTCTCCCCTGCTTGAAAGGTATTAATCCCATATTGTAACAAGAACTCCTTCTTACTAGCCTGTGATGTATATTGGGGTGGTTACACTCAGGATCTCCCCCTGACTGTGACCCTGTAAGTATTGGACATGCATCAAGACTGACTCTAGGAGCTGATGGCTTTAACTGTACTTCATTCATTCCCCCAGGTATGACAGACTTTGCCTTCTGAGCCCACTGGCCTGTATTAACTGCAGATACCAAAAAAATGATGCTTTTTAAATATCTTTCAGATGGATGTTTGGAATTGAGACAAGAAAATCATATTCAGAACAAGAATTTCAATAAAATATGCCCTACAATTAAGTCGATGTGCTGTTGTCTTTCTCAGCCATTGAATATTTAAGTAGAAAAGCATCACCAGGTGAGACTGAAACTAGCTTACCCCAGAGTTTTTATTAAAAGGTACTGAGCATACTCTGGAGGTACAGAAAATCTGGTAAGTCCGAGGGTAAATGCATTTGGGTCAGGCACCATGGGGTGTAGGCACAGAGGGATTTACAAAACACAGGGTCTGGAATATATGAGAGAATGGCTGTCATCAGCCTCACCATATGCATCCTTCGGTCTATGAATGGTCTTTAATCAGGTTCTCTGTAATTTTTCCCCACAAATATTTTAAAAATAGAAATAAAGTTATTGTTTCCTATTACAAAAATATTTACTGTCTACAGTTATGTTCTTTTGCTTTAGAGGTTGTATATACAGCAATATATCTCATTTTGCATATGTGCAAAATATATGTATTTATGCTTATATATTTACATAAATGCCTATATGTATAAACTCAGATTGTTTTGTTATTTTTACGACTGTGGTACATGGCATTTGCTCTTTCTCTTTGCTGTGCCTGATACCTTTAAGTAAGAAATGTTTGGATTAGGGGTAAGTCCCTGAATAAAAAGGGAATTTTTTAGTAATTCGTCCCGTTCCCTGCCCTGGCATGCTGCTGGTGCTGGTTGAATTTGCTGGGAAGGGAAGCTTCCCCAGCACAGGATGTGTCTCACAGGGGAGAATGGGCTTTGTAAAAACTGAGAAATGATGAGACAAGTGAAGGGTGGCACCGAGACAACTCTGGGACATGATGGGAGGGAAAAAAGCGATATTCCTGGAAGCAGATAACATGGTGTGGAGCTGGATGTAGATTGGATGGTCACAGTGCAGGAAGTCCCTAAGGGCCTCCAGGCTGAGGGGGAACCTACAAGAGGCTGCCCTTTAGGGTGCGTGTTTGGCATGCCCTTCATTCTGTCTCTCTTAGCTACTCACAAGTTGTTCTGTTTTAAAAGATGCTTTTAACACATTTTTTTTCTGTTCAAGTAAAAGTAGGATTCTGTTTTTAAAAGTCCTGGTAGCATTTTGGAGGTGGCAGGCTGCATGATTAGATCCATTAAAAGCAGTGGCAAGATAAGATGTGTCATCGTAAGGGAACAAGAAGGTGCTTATTATCTGCTGCATCCCAGTTTTATTAGTCTCAAGGCCATATTAAAGAACACACAGGAGCCATGCACAATCCAAACACCTTTACTATTTCTAAAAAGAAGGAACATGGTGGGCTAAAAGGTTGCTAGAAGAGTGGAGTGATAAGTGCTTTGGGATGACTGTCAGAGTGGAAGCTGGCTCAGCAACATTAAAAGGTCTAAATAAACAGGTGCATCAGAAATCAGTCCTTTTTATCCCAAATGTTTGACTTTAAGGAATCAACAGAACATGCTGTGTTTGGCAAAATCTCCATAAGTTGCCTCAGTCAACTTTTGCAACACTCTTCCAGCAGGAAGCCCTTTAAGGGAAGGGGGGAGGAAACCTTAAGCCTCCTACATTAATTAAATTTTGTACCCAAGTGTAACTCAGGCCTTTGTCTGAGCCTTATTACTGCAGAATACTCTGTTGAAAGTCACACTCTGGAGTGGGTGCTCTCAGGGACACCCAGCACCCAGACTCCTGAAAGAAGTGTTGTAGCTTGGTTACCAGAACAGTAACTTTTCCAAATACTTTCTGCTAATGAAGAGTCTAAATTTTCACATCTGCTTGGTATTTTTTTCCGGTGTGTTCTGTGGATATCACCAGTGCTTTCAGAAATGAGGGAACTGAAGAGGAGCCTAGTCCTGAGCAGAAATCCAGGTGCTTTTACACAGGGCAGGTGACATGGGGCCAAGAGGAAGAGAAAGAGAGGGCTGTGTCATGGGAAAGAGGAGAAAGGTTGTCAACTCCTCACTTAAACTAAATCACAAAAGAAAGATCACAAGGATACAGACTCAACATAATCAGTTCTCACAGACCTACAAAGGCATGTAAGCTTCTGGGGAAAAGGGTCTCTTGAATTATTACTTTAAATATCAATCAGCAGTATATTCAGAACCTGTGATCAAAGTCAGTCCCCAAGGTTTGGTAAGCATCTGTCTGACACATCATCCAAAGTGTTTTAATTACAAATCAGGAATCTTGTTCCTCCTGAGGGATAACTGGGGAGACTAGATGCAAGTTGCATGTAGAAATAAATCTGAAAAGTCAACAGGGATCCTTGGAAATGGGTAGTGGAATCCTGGTCCTTGTCTTCAGTGGGAAAGGCTGGTGAAAACTCAGGTCCCAACACCCTTCAGGTTGTGCTCAGACTTCGGGACTCCCCTATTCCTTCCATCCTGGGAGATGGTGCTTCAGCAGGGCTGGGTTCATAGCCTCTGCAGGATGAGCCCAGAGCTGGAGTCCTGCAGCAGCCCATGGCATGCCAGGGAAGCCTTCTCCAGCTGTGTGCCCTCAGCATAACACCCAGGCACCTCACTGGGGCTTCCTGTCCCAGCCTGCAGAGCCAGGACACTGCCTGCAGCTGTGGATCTGCTGGTGGCTCACCCACAGGGGAAGGTGTGACACCTTTCATCAGTGATATGTGAGTAAAAATCCAATGAAATGTCAGTTTTCACAAACATTTCTTTCTGATGCATGCTGCCAACTCTTTTAACAGCAGCAGAAAAAAAGCCCAGTCATTTTCCAAGCCTCTGCATCTAACATATCAAAATTCTGTTGCTGTTTTAATCTGATTCAGTGGTAAGACTCATGTATAAATACACGTATATTTATATGTATATTACATATGGTCCAGAAGGCTGACTTTACTTTAAAAATATTAGCAGACAAAATGAGAAATGCCACATCAGTTATCATAATAATATTATGTGTCTTTATATTCAAATTAAGATTCCAAATTCGTTGGTGGGTGAAAAATTACAAGGCAAAAGGAAGCTGACTGCTAATGGTACAGGGGATGGGATAATGGGCACCAAATAGGATTTTTGATGTGGTAGGTGATTGCAAGCAAGGAGCAATATTTCCACAATATTTGAGAGAGAAGTGAATGTGTTCCTTTCACTTGTTATGTTGGTTTTTTCCATCTGAACAGATGCTGTTGTCACTTGGCAAAGTACCCCTTCACAAGGTCAAATCCAAAACATTAGGATTGTTTCTCTTGATTTATACTCTTATTGTTTTCTGCATGAAAAAAGCTATGGCCTCTTCCTTCCAGTTAATGTGCCAGTAGCTTAATTAATTTTGAAAGTGGAAGAGAGTGCAGGAGACAGCTGATATTAATGAGCTGTACTAACAATATTAGGAACTGACTGGAATTATTTATTAAAAAGAAAAGTAGGGGGTTTTTATATGCTTTGGAATAGCTGCAATAAGTAAATCTAGACTAAAACCAGATTTTTATGCTATATGCCTATCTTCATATAGCTACTGTACCCCAGGAAAAAAAAATCTGCTCTGAACCCGAGCTCTGTATTTAATTCCATACTTTAAAAATTTCATAAAACTAAAACTCTTGCCTACAAATGACTTATCCATTTTGAAAACTAACATGTGACTTATAACTAAGGGAGACTTTTTAGATAAAGTTTTGCAGTAAGATGGATCTACACTCGAGGGATTGCTTTGTCTGTGGATAAGTCTATTTCCTCCTCTATTTTTGTACTCTTAGTCCCCAAGTGTCCCAGTTAAGTGGCCATTCACCTAGGTACCATACATTCATACATTTTCAAAGCATGCACATTTTTGTATCAACAGAAGCAAAATGTTGTTAAGATGAGAAGAAAATAATGTGCCAAAACCAAAGATATTCATGAATCTAAAAAACAGCTAATGGTAGGGGGGGAAAAAAAACCCCACAAATTCACAGTATTCCAACTCACTTGAAGGGAAGCAAAAATGACATCTTCAAAATAAGGAAACTGGGAAACTACTATGATCATACATCTAAATAGATGTATAAATCTATTCTGATTATGACATATTTATTTCAGTCTTAATATTCTGTGAGTTGGAAAGATAGCCTACTATCTTGTTAGCTTCAATTTTGAGCTTCTGCCCTTCTTAATGAACTTATTTCTTGCATCTCCTTATGATTTTCTTCACTATTCTGCTCCACTTTGGATTAAAAGATATTTTTTAAAAAACTTTGGTTATAAAGATTTTCCTCAATATCACTTTGATATTGAGGAAAATCTTTATAACCAAAGTTTTTTAAAAATATCTAAACGGAAGATAAGGAATATCACTTTGGGCCAAAACTAAGCTTCTTAGTTTTGGCCCAAAGTGATATTCCTTATCTTCCGTTTTATTACACTCAGATAGACACTATGTTACTTTGGGCCTATTTCTTCCAAAAATATATGAGCCTTGTTTATCAAGTGCTAGGAAATATTTGTTCAAGCTGACCATTGTGGAGGGATAGAATGTAAGAAATAAAGATAGTGCAGAAGGCAGTCTCAAACCTGAGGAGTTGCAGCTGTACTAATCACCAAAGATTAGGAACAGGCCTGCCCTTAATAGGCCACAGCTGTGTCCAATAAGAAGATGAGTGCTACAAAAGTGTTGGAGTTTGTTGGTTGTGCTGTGAAGAAGAAGGAGTCAGTGCTGTAAGGTGATGCCCGTGAGAAATCACCGAGAAGGTATGGAAGTTTTGCAATAAGATGATCACAGATGATGAACAGGCTTTCAAGTGTTTTCAAAGAATCTAGGAAGGGGACTAACTTCATCATTATCTTGAACATAGTAGAAAAGGAGAGATCACCATAATTCAATTTGTTTCACTGCTGTGATTCCAGAGCATTTGCAGTGCAAACAAGAGCAGTGCCTGACCAAGTCTTTCTACCTGCAGACACGTTCACCCCTGCAGTTACAGAACAGCACCAACAGCTGATAGAAGAGCCCCTTTTTTTACTCTTTGACACAAAATTTTCACAGACTTCCACAAGAAGGTTTTGCATCAAGAAAGGAGGATGCAGGTGCTAACGAATGCCTTTTGCATTGGTGAAATTGTTTATCATTTTCACTTTTATACAGCAAAAGGCAAGAGATCCAGGTTCCAGGGTGGAAGCAAGGAAGAGAACCCCAACTACTCAGTCCTGACACTGTAGAGGTATATTTAAGCTTGCTTGGAAGGGTGAATAAACCTCAATGGCTATAAATGAATAAAATATTACTTAGAGTTAATGCAGAAATCCCCTTTTTCTAATGGTACATATACAACTATATTAGGTATTGTAAGGTAAACTTTACAGAGAAAAATCATACCCTTCTCTGTAACTCTAGAAATAAGGATATTTTTTATACTCGTAATTAATTCCTTTACTGTGTAAATTTACACAGGATTAATTGTGTAGTGAAAATCATGTTTTTCACACTGTTCTTAGTAATTAGTATATTTAGCATGTAATCAAATATTCAAGTGTGTATTCATGTGAAGTGGTATTCCAGATCTTAGGACATATTGATATTTATTCCAACTGAATGCCTCTTCATTTTGAAGAGGTGATGAAATGTTTTGCTCTTCAAATTAACAGCTAACTAGGACTGATGTGTATCCTGATCCCATGAACAAGGTAAGTGAAATTTTCCTTTCTATAGAGAGATGGTAACTGTTATCACAAGCAGTGACATAGGAAACAAAAGTCTGCTTGCCCTGACTTCGGGGAAAGATCTTCAGCTGACACTGTGAAAATGAATTTACAAGTAGAATTTAGAGCCTCAAACTAGGTTATAAGCAGAATTAAGCAGTTGCAGCACAGCTTCAGAAAGCTCACGAGTGAACTGCTTATCCACTGAGAGAAAAGGTAATATACTTACACCGTAACAAAAACGAGATAATAAAAGTAAGTGGTCAACACATGGGTTTCTGTCTGCTGTAAATATAGACTTGCACAGTAAAGCCAAAGGAAGCCTGGATTGACTCAGGCACAATATATGGAAAAGAGAAGAGAAATTTGCTAAACTTTTATTTAGCAAATGAAATAGCCACAACAACCAAAATTGCTGTTGGATGCCAGCAGTTACTTGGTGTGTTATGCAAGTCATTCAGGTATCTCCTTTCGTGCACAGCAAAAAAAGTTATGTTCTTTAGATGACTGATAGCCTCAAGGTGAATTCCAGTTAAGAAAGGAAAAAGAAATTCATTACAGATTATATAATCCCTGAGCATGCTGTAAGTCCTCACCATGATCTTTCTCTCCTGTTTTTTGTCATCCAACCAGACAATAACAGCTAAGCAATAATAGTAGAGGCACCTAATTTTCTTTCAGTGCTGGACCAACAATTTTGCCTTGGGCTTGGAAAAGGAATTGGAAAAAAATAAAGAAAATCTAGTATTGCTTGTTACTTGGAACATACCTACTGTCTTTACCCTAACATTCACAGCTAAAAATTACCACATAATTACAATTTTAATATCTGCAAAAAGGTATCATTATCAAAATGTGTTTTAAATTTCACCAGATCAGAAACACAACAGTCCAAGTGCTAAATTAATCTTTTAGGCTATCATGAGAGATTTTTACTTACCCTTGCATATACTGTGACATACGGTAGCTGAACTAAGGTAATCAGGTCATCTAAAGATGTGTGGGGGTGAAAAAAAAGTAAATTATTAAATGTATTCTAAAACTCTGGTTGCCAGTATCTCGGAGATGGAAATTATGCTACTAAAGTAGAAGTAATCAAAGTATATGAGAATTAATTTTTATATAAATAATGTTGCAATACTAATGTTGCAATATTTTATCATTGATATGTTAACATTAGCACTACCATCTAGAAATGGAAATATTTCTGCACCAAATTGTATTTTCTGATACAAATCTAGATTATTTCTAAGCCAGTTCTAATAGAGCCAGCCCATGCTATTTAGTCCTCTCTATTTCAGTTCCAATTTTTTTAGCAAATTAATGCAGTGTATTCCTTAGGAGAAAAAAGAAACAGGATGACAAAAGCAATATAAACTTCTGGAATGTAAGAAAGCATCAATATAAGCTTTATTTTACAGTCCTAGTCAGCCACTCTTGTGATTTTTGGAACTCGGTGTTTGGCAGATATTATTTTTGTAAAGATTTCTAAAGATTGATGGTGAAATTGTAAATTACTATAAGAAAGAATTCAATATTGCTATACAAAAGATGTGCAGAGTTATTAGAGTATCACCTGCAGATAGCATTTTATAGTTTTAGTTCCTTTTGGTTTCAAACATACCTACTAATTTCAATACATTCTGGAATTAGGCTGAATTTTAATATGTCATTAAATTAATAATTTCTGTCTGCTCTAATATAATTTTCTATGACAGGACCTGGGGAAAGTTGATCTTAGCACCTAGTGTGGTGACTGTAAAACTGATATATCATTCACAGCACCAGCAATGCAAATCCCCATCAACGTGGAATAAGAATCAGTTTCCATCAAAATCGTTTGGAGTTTTTCTGAAACTCAAGAAAACTTCAAGGCATAAAAAGGCAGAAATGAATGAATGATGTCTGACTTCATTTTAAAGGTCATAAAATACATTTATCATCTCTAATGTCTTTTATGTTTCTGTAATTAAATTATATTGTTCGTGTTTTTTTCACAGTCCTTGTATGAAACCCAGGGAGGTATAATGAATACTATTTATAAGGACAGAATGACAAGATTATTGGAATGAATGCCTCATGAACTGTACAGCTTAAGGGTGAGTGAATAAAATTTTCCATCAATGATATTCATAATTATTACAGTTTTGCTACTTTGGGAAAGAATGAACTGCTGAAGTATGTTTCAGTTTTGACTCGGCATTTAGTCAAATATATTGACTGGGCTAAGTAGGAGCACAATAGTTTTGTCTCCTCAGCTGAATACATTGGGCATAGCCAGAAAGTGGAGTTGTCAGAATCTCTGTCATGGCACCCTCGCTCCCTGCTCTGGTCCAAACTGAAGCAGCACAGGATTTTGATTTTATAGTACCCAAATTTGAGTGATGCTCTGTTTGTGAGGTAAAATTGAAAACTGTGCAATGGTCTAGCCTGCACACCTGGCAACTACTAGAGTTCTGAGTTCATTTATTAATAGGTTGAAGGCTCCTGCATAGAAAATTTTGCAATTTTAGCAGTCACATGATTAGAAGTCTTTTCGAAAGTTACTCTTCTCTTGTTAAAATACATTTGTTCTGTCAAATTTTATTATGATTTTATATGTGAATTTTCTCTCCATGTATTTGTATTTTGTATGTACTTGCTGAGAACAATTTTGCTAGACTAAGGAAGCTTAGTTCTCCCTTCAGCATTTCAATAGTTCTCAGCAGCTGTTCTGTACAAATTAATCTTTCTTGAATATAGGTGACCAGCTTTATATATGGTATTCCAGATGGAGCTTCAGCAGGAACTTGTACAATAGCTATAATGTTTTGTATTAGCTAATAGAATTATCTTACTATGTAGTCTTTACACCTTCTTGGTGGTGTATTAGTTTGATATGTATTAGTCATCCTGTAAATGAGTATAAGTTCTGTCTTGTTCAAGAGCTACAGCAGGCACCACACATCAGAATACCCACACCGCATTAATATCTTTTTTTTTTTTGGTGCCTATTTGGGAAAATAAATTTTCTGTAGTGAGAAACGTACTGGTTGGGTATATTTCTCTAGAAACAAAATACTGAAAGAATATAACAGAAAACAGACCCTTTTTTTCCACTCTTGTGCCATGAGGCAAAATTTGTGGAGAGACAAAGAGTCTTAAGAAGATTGTCTTAATCAATATTATCAATATCACAACAATAAACAGGTAAGAGTAAATGCAGGCATAGCAAAGTGAACATTTTTTGTGTAAAAAAGAATAATACACCTTTTTTTCGTACCCCCTGTTAAATGTACATTTTTTTGAAAAGAATAATTATACTATTTTGGATGGAAGACACACATTAGAACTATAGAAAACTATTGCCCATTTTGCTGTCAAAAGTTGTAGTTTTCCAAGACCACAATGATTCTTTGGAAGTATTCCAATTTCTCACCAACTCTATTATAAATAGGGACTTGGGCAGCTGAGGAGTTGGAACTTTCCACGTCCTAAGCAGCATTGTTCTCTCAAGATTCTAATGTGACTGGAATATCTTGCAGGGTTAGATCCTAAAGGAGCGGTATATCCCTCTGTAACTTGTACAGAATAAAATTCCAGTGCTGAATTAGTCTCTGGACTGACAGGAATGAGTGAAGAGGCTCTGTCCAAGTAAGGATACAAGATGGACACTGCCTGGTGAATCCACAATCCAGAAGAATAGTCAGTCCTGCACTACTGCATTTATGGCTTGAGGGGTCAACATCCCTGATAGTCTGATAAAATAGATAAATACAAGAATCCACAATTTACCAGTCAAGACAGATTGTGCAAGAGCTAAAACTAGTCTTCTTGGAATTTTCTCTTAAACACTATAGAAGAATAAAAGAGCTATCCCAAAAGAAAAGCAAAAACTACATACAAAATATTTTCTACTAAGTAATACTAGCCACAATTTTCTGTTGTTTTTGTGAAATTAAAAAAAAATGTAAGTTCCAGTTATATTCATCAGAAAAATGAAACTGGAATTAACAGTTTAAGAAAATAAATGAATAATAAAAATCATTAATGGTGAGGAGATTGTGCCAGTTTTGAAAAGATTTCAGTATAATTCTTCCCTTTGATTATTCAAATGCTTTCAAGACATTCTATAAACCAAGCGAGTAGTTGTTTTCTGGAGTGGTAGATAAACACAATATAATCTCTCACATTGTACGACATGTGCTGTCTTTTAAATAAGGACTTACGTAAAAGTAAAATTTGTATCATTACATTGTGATTTAGCAGAACATTATTTGATGAGTATTCTTGTTTGGTCAGATTATAATCTTTTAGTAGCATTCATATTCAGTAATCCACATGTTTCATTCCACCTAAAGATTTCAGATCTGCAGCACTGTGTCAGTTTTGCTGTGAGTGCAATACGGAAGTAATCTATAAAGGTACTGACATAAAAATCTGATTTAGAATGGTGTGACTGAATGTTCTGAACAATTTAGAGTCTGAGGTAAAGCACTCTAAGTTCAAGGTGGTATTTCTGGCAGCTGCATTGAGTACTTTTTGTAGGATGTGTGAACAGCCCAGACTGCTTGAATCACTACTGTATGCTACCCAGACAGATCATAGTTGTGCTGAGTGGGCACAGTCTGTACACAAAAGCAACTCAATTCATTCCACAACTTTGTGGTCCAAGATCAATATAAACACTGATATATCTCCACCACATTCTCAACACTTATGTGTGACAAAAACAGTCTCCTAAATTCCTGTGAAAAGGAAACTCCTCTCAGTGGAATGAATCAAGCTCAAATGTGATCAATTTTCAATTGTCTTGCATTTGTTAACTGTTTAATCAGCGCTCATTTAATATTAAATTAAGTACAATAATTTGAGAAATGAATGTCTTCCTTTTTTTCCACCTCCCACCAAATCCAGGCTGTTACCTAGCAAAGTGGATTATCATTGCTATGCAGTGCATAACAACTGATGAAAATGATCAGATTATAGAGCTTAACAATGCATAGTGAAGGATGGTTCATTTTATTTTATTTTAGAATGCCTTTTATGACAGCATGTTCTGGCAGATCGTGTTGATTAAACAACTGATAATGCCATGTTGTAAAACACTGCAATTCTTGGTACTTCATGCAGAATTAGCATTAAAAACTGAACTTGGCTTCTCCTTTCTGAATATAGTCTTGCTGAGAAAACATCAGTCAGAGTGCCATTATAATTTATTCTCTGCTATTACTACAGAGTATGCTGTATCTAACTTTTCAGAGAGACAAAAAAGTGAAGCCTAGTCTCTACCTTTCTGATCACAGAGATTTTTTTAACCTATTTTTAAAATTCTGATGTCATGTATGAGTTCACTATATGGAAAATGCTTTTATGTTGCTTCAGTTCATTACTCTGTACTGATCTTATCACAAGAGTGTTATTAACTCTTTTTGTTGATAATTAACACACAATCAATATTAGTCTGTGAGCAAGTAAAATGGCCTTCAGTTCCAGTCTGTAGAAAACCTACTCAGAAATTTAGTAGATGTTTCTTTTCACATCTTTTAGCTGGCTTAATAGTGCGTCTCTCTTGCCCAAAGAATTTCTTATTGGAGTTAGAAGGTGAGGAGTAAAGGAGGCAACCAGTTTAACCATTGTCCATCCAATTTTTATGCTTCCAGCATTTTTAATACTTTCAGCTGAATCTTTCCAAGATGCTTTCCCCAAAAGAAGATAAAACTTGAGCAAATTAAAGAGAATGTGAATGTTTCTCTTGAAGGCCCAAAAGATCATTTTACATTTGTTGTTTGATTATCTGTATTTTTGCCCTTCAGTGTGCTGTCAAATCTAGCATGGTCTAATAATGAGAGGCCAATCACTACTCTACTTGCTTTTCAGGAATGCCTCAATAAGGCCATATTTGAAAATAAAAAAGAAAAATTATTTGGTTCAAAATAGAGAGGACTCTGAAATAAAATACCAGATTCAAAGACTCATCAATTTTAATAGAATTAATCTCTGACTCCCAACTTTATATCTCAATTTCATTATGACACTGTTGAAAAGTGTATAACTCATCATAAAAAACAAAAATCTGAAGAAAGTAAACTGATGAGATTATTTTACATTAATGACAAAAAAGGAAGCGAAAATGTAAAGAAAATAAGAAACAAAAAGTGCAGATAAAATATTATGAAGTAAGGCATAAAGTGATTAGTACTAAAGAAATGCTTCATTTTGGCCTCTAAAAGTTATCTATTTCTAAGCAGAAAATCATCCCACTGCAAACATTTAAAAATCAAAGCATGCATCCAATGGGTTCATAATAAGAGATTAGGAGTCTGACAAAGACCAAAATCCAAACCTTTAAAAATGGAGAATAAGAAGGTCCTAAATGATGTCTGTATTGCTAAGCCTAGATTTGAAACACGATCCTAGAAGATTGTGTCACTACTTTTAAATGTCAGAGGATAGTAGTCACCTCTCAAGCTGAGCCAACATTTTCCCTAGGAAAAAATCTACATTATATTTCCATAGAAAATAGGCATTCAATGAAAAAGAATACAAATTAATAGAAAATACACTTTAGCAATTGTGTTTACCATAGATTAATATTTCCTCTCAGGATCACCATTTTTTACAAACGTATTCTATGTGAACATATTTATTGAGAAATTTAGGGGGTACCCTGCAGATTTGGGGTGACATTCACACCTCTAACACTGGAACATGCCTACAGTTTACCATGTATAAACATGACTAAGATGCTTTCTTCTTTTGACATCACGGTTGTTCTACACAAACAGTGATTAGCTGAGGCCAAAGGCCGCATTAACATCTAGCTGGGCAGAAAAGTACCTGATAAAAAGTAGAATAGATGATGGAGGTAGAGAAAAAATGATACAGCAGCATATAGCAGAGATATACTTGTGGGCTTTTTTGGAGTGGGTAGCAGTGATAGATAGGTACTGGAACACCTGACTGGCCAAGTTCCCTTGGGGCACACCGCAAATAGCTGACCTAATTGCAGGTGCTGGGATTGCTGTTAAAGTCAGCAATTGCCAGCAGTTTCCAGAGAGTAGTACCTAAGGAATTTCTTTAATTCCTAATTGTGGAAGAGAGGATTCAAACATTGTCATCAGCAGAAATTATTTATGCTCCCGTTACTAATGCTCAGAGGATGCTATTTTCTTATACTCTGCCAGCAAATTGACTAATTTCCCAACAGAAATATTCATATGTGATACGAAAGAAAAAATAGGAGCTGCCTGTCGGCTGATGTCATGTGATAGCAAAAAGCCTGCAAGTATCCAGTCGCAACAGAGGACAGGTGACGCTCCAACTCTTACTATCTTGGCCATGGTCTTCCAAAGTACATAAAAAGTACTGAACTGAAAGTCTCAGGTCAGGAGCATCATGTTTTTATGAAAATCAGTTCCATATCAAATAGGAGAAATTAATGTACTTTCTCAATAAATGTAATTTTCTACATTCAGCTGTATACTTTATGGCTAGGGGGCGTCACTAAGAACATTCATTCTGTATTAGTGAATACCAGAGAATACTGGGGAGTTATCTCAAACCCATTGTCTGGATCAATTAACACAGTTTAGAAAAATAGAAAATTATCTTAAATTCTGCATGGAGTTGAGGGTACACATCCTCTATAGAAAAAAGTTTTCAGAGATTATTTATTCTTATTCTTAAAATACATGTCTTATTTCTGGTCTTGGCTTGTATAATGTTAGGTTGGTTCTTGGTATATACACCTGTAATATAAACACACAGCAAACCCTGTTCCAAGCTCTTCATACCCAAATATGCCTCTGTCTTAGAAGGGAATACTTCTGTTAAATAGATTTTCTAATAAACAACTGATTTGTGACTCTATCCTTTAGAAAAACATGTCTAATACCATTTTCAAAAATAAGAGAACAATAACAGAAATTATACATGGAGGTTCAGAGATCAGGATATTCCTGCAAGAACCCTAGGTTGTAGAAGAGATATTTTTCTTCAGATGAGCGCCAAACATTCCTCCTGGTATTAGTTAATCCTAAATAGGGTAAGCACATGATGCTTGTGATGAACACACTTTTATCCTAGACAGTTAAAGACAATTGTGGGACTGAGATGGAATTAATGGTGTTTTGACAATGGGATGGTGAGTCTACTAGAAAATTGCCCGTTTTCCTAAGGAAGGAAGAATTGGAAGGCTATGGTTGGAGTATCAGAGATTAAGTGCTTTTCCATTTCTTGCTTTCATGTTTTCACCTTATGTTGTAGCTGTTTCTGTAGCTGCTCCTCCTGCCATCCACATATTTGCCCTCTGGATCCCGATACAGAGGAGTGTATCAGATTACCTCTGTGTATTGGCGTGGTTGCATGAGCAATCATTAAAGTGTTCAAGCTGTGAGACTGGAGACTTTTCCCTTTAGAACATTAGGCTACTTTGGGAAAACACTTGAAAGTGTATTGACTGAAATGTGATGAAGTGGGAGTTCCTAAAAGCTGGCCTTCATAGTGAAGCTTTGTTTTGTGAGGAAGTGTGGAAGCATTAATGTTGAAGTCCACGAGCACAAAATAATTCATCATGACAGGAAAACCTTAGATTTTTAAAGTAAATAGAGTTTGAAGATAGCAGTAAGACTAGAAACTTTTGATGCAAGGTTATGGGCACTTAGATGCCTATAATCTGCTGAGAGAGCTGAGAAAAAAAGTTCTAAAGGAACAACCGAATTGGCAGAGGAAAAATGTGCTGTGTTCTTTCATTATTTGCATTTGAATTGATGAAACCATTCTCAAGATGAATGGTTGTAGTGGTTAAAAAGTATGGGAACTTCAACTGCTTGAGTTTAGTACAATATAGGACTTAAGAAAGCATGGAAATACAAAAATTTTTCAGCTAACAACAGTATTTTTATCCCATTATCTGCATATTCAGGCATCCTGGGAGAACAAGTTTATCCTGGGAAGTAGAAGATAAAGCTATGAATCAGCTGCTAATTTTTTTAGCCAATGAAAATATTGACTGAGCCATCACTCTTGGATTTTATACTCCAAAGATACTTGCATTCCAAATCAACTCCTATTAAGTAAAAAGCTTATTGAACTCAGAACTAAACAAAGGAATCTGCTCAGCATACATATCTTGAGAATTTATGGGCTCACAGCAGGATTGTCGCAGACATCTTTTCATGAAAATCCTTTCCTTAGGATTTTTCCTCCTGAGAAGCTGAGAGAACTCAGGAACAAAATGTAAACAATGGTTATCTGCTGCTGTGGAATGCAGCAGGTGGATCTGTGACTGGCCCATCTTGGATGTTTGTAATTAATGGCCAATCACAGCCCAGCTGGCTCAGAAGAGAGTCTGGGACAGCTGCCTTTGTTATCATTCTTTCTTTTCTACTCTTAGCTTAGCTAGCCTTCTGAGAAGAACTTTTTCTGCTATTCTTTTAGTATAGATTTAATGTAATATGTACCATAAAATAATAAATCAAGCCTTCTGAACATGGAGTCAGATCTCCATCTCTTCCTTAACATAAGACCCCTGTGAACACTGTTACACAAGATTAATAAAATACCATTGTTTCGTCATCATCTTATGCCATGGAAAAAATTATTCTTTTTTAATTCATAGCTATCTATTTAATTCAGTCTCAAATAGAATATATTTCTGTCAGTTCTTTAAGCTGTTATGAAGTTATTTACGGCATCTTACTAAGTAATACTATAGATATCAGTGCCTGCAACAAGTAAACTCAATTCTTTCCAACTGAAATAGCTTTTGCTCTCTGAATCAGTGTGCCATATCTACTCTAATTTAGGATTATTTTTAGGTTTTAAATACCAGTCTGATATAAAAGTGAGCCCTGAATTCTAGCACTGCCTCAGTGGTATGTTGAATGCTGAAATTTGCACTAGTCTTCCCATCAAGAACTTCCCATCAAGAACTGTAAGTCTACTATCACGTGTGGTATTTGGAAAGTTGATTGCTGGCTCAAGTGTCTTATCATAAAACAGTTTTCAATTCAGTATCCTGACATTTTTATTTGTCTGTTCTTTACTGCTCAGAATTAAGGAAGGGGCATTATTCCAAGCTATTTCTCCAATATCATTAGGAAGCAACATATCTTTTGACCTCTGAATTAAACTGCAAATCTTTTTATATACACAGTATTTTGCGGTGCTGAGTTACTCCTTACATTAAATCTCCAGCTGGTTTACTTTCCCACTGAGAAAATGCAACCACTTGTTCAGCAAAAAGGAGATTACCATGAAATAAATTACTGTTTTTTCAAGGAAATTAAAGGTTTATGGAACACCTTGATTCAATGTAGAGCTTCATTGCTATTCTAGAACTCCCAGTCGGCTCAACACAAAGCATCTTAATTTATTTTTATTTATATACATAACAAGGAATATCAAGGTCAAAGTTTCTTTCAGGAATTAAATTATGTGAAATTGCTTGGAGTTTATTTACTCCTCACAGTCACGTTGAACGTAAGCTATTAAGCCTTCCATATGTGCAGCCATTAAGCATCTGACCAAAGCCTTTTCAAAATGTCTTCATTTCTGTTAACTTTGGGCTTAGAACAGACGTGTGTTTTTTACCAAAAAAAGCACTGAGTGTGCTCAAGGACACATAGATCATAATGATGGATTCAATAAAATTCACAAAAAAATAGAGTGGGAAAAGTTTGGACAGGGGGGAAAAAAAGCAGTGTCTCACTAGAACTCCCAACTCAAAAGAATTTTTTTATCTGTGTAGAAAAATTCAATGAAACCTTAATGGTAATATTGTAATAATGACTTGGTCCTGTTCATATCAGAGTTAATGCACAAGTTTGAGTTATTTTTCAAGGAGATAGGAAGAAATACATATATTATTTCTCTAAGCAACTTGTGGACAGAGTAATAGCAGTCATTACCTGTTTTTTCTACAGGTGTGAGATAGACCCACAGTGGGATCACTCATTGTCTCCATTGTCTGTCCAGTAGGGAGAGCTCCATTCTTTTTCTCTGCCTTTCTATCATTCAGGAGTTGTATGGTGTCAAGCTGCTTGGAGCTCATTTAACCTCTCATGACCACTTGTAAGCCAGTCAAACCTACCTTCTTTAATGTCTAAACATTGGCCCTAGAGCAAAAGCTGTGATAGGGAACAGGATCTGTCCCAGATTTTATACACATCAACTAAGAGATAAAGGTATTTGTTAGGTTACATACATGGGGCTGTAGTCCCCTAAACAAGCTCCTACACAGGAGACAAGGAAGTGGATTGCAGTATCTGTTCTGTGGTTACCATGTGTGTGTTGCTAATCTATATTAAATGGAACTGCTTTCAGTTAAGGCAGGAAATGTAATGGAAGAGCTGAGGTCCACTTTTAAAGCTGATTTCCTCTATCCTATTTTCTGTTCTGCTGTGTACAGATTCTTTCCATCATATACTCCAGCTCAGTGTAATTTATGTGTGGTCCCAAGAGATTGCCCATGGCAGAACTCAATATGCATATTTTGTCACCTGTTTAGTTTTGAGTTGTTCTAAAAACTTAATTTTTTTTTTTAGAAAAAAGGGGTTTCTTAGGTGCAGTGTAAAGCCAATTAACTGTGTTCAAAGGCTCGATGGGGACTCCACATTGATTGCAAAGTCTGGCAGAGACGTGCAAGAATCTACAACATCTCAGAGATGCTAGAATCAAATGAAACACCATTTTTAGGCTTATGAAAGCAATGCTAGATGTGGCTTGGCCCTGCACTAATGCAGTTATACAACTGTTGGGTTTTTTTTGAAAGGATGCATGATTTTCCATTTTACTGTGTATTCACACACGTAACCTACATCTGGTCCTGATCTGGTGAAATCCACACGTTGCTGTGCCGTGCCACACTTTTGTAACTGGCTCTGATTTGCATTATCTAGCAAGTCTGCTGTATAGAAGTAATATGCACATCCAGGAATTTAACTGCAGCCACAGGATGTTAAGAGGACTTTGGTTTTGTGGTTTTGATAATGTGACATTAAAACAAGGTCACTCCGCTAGGGTCTTACCTGTAAGTGTAACACAGGCAGTAAGGGGTTTTTCTTATGGATAACTTTCTAGTATCTTAATGGGTAAATTTCAGTCACTTAACAGACTTCAAGCAGGTGGTATTTAAGGTCTTAATTGTCCTCTGTGTGAGCAGACAGTCAATGCCTATCACCATGTAATAGCTCTTCCATGGAAGAGAAAGAAATCAAGGAATGGATCAGAGCACTTTTAGCTCTGAGGGTCCAATAAAAGTCTTCACATACAAAAGAAGGCATTACAAAAGATTCATGTTCTCTCCTTTACTGCACTCCCACAAGCTGCTGATTATACCTCACAGAATGCACTGTTCTAGAACAAACCTCCCAACGCAAAAAACATCTGTAACTTGTCAATACTTAGATAAATACAAAGGGAAAAAAAGTCTTTTTGTTACTGGTAAGAACAGGGCACCCTGTGGAAGCCCTTTCTTCATCAGTCTGTGATGGCTTGAACCCAGCCAGTGACTATTCAACACACAGTCACCTGCTCACTCTCCCTCCTGCAAGAGAGGGAAGAAAAAAATACTCAAAAAAGGCAATGCAAAGGCATTCACTCACTGCCTCTCAAGGACACTGATACCCAGCCAGCTCCCATGCAATGGCTACCTTCCCCAAAATACCCTCTCCTCAGATTCTGTCATTGGATATGTTATTTATACAATCCTTTGGTCAGTCTGGGTGTGTCCTGCTTTGTCGGGATCATTTGTTTGTCAGAGTGACCCCGAGAAAAGTTCCAAAGTCTCTTTTCCCAGCCTGCCGCTTAAAAAGGGAGTCAGAACTCTTCATCTTTCGGTCTCAAGGTCGTTTATTAGTTCTTATCTATAAAATTTTCTTTCTGCCCAGCAGAGATCTGCTCAGCAGGGCAGCCACAGGCACTCCGCCTGCCCCCGGGGCGGTGTTGTGTCTTTACACTACAAACTACGTGTACAATATTTACAATTACTCCCCAATACCCACCACCCATGCCAGACAGTGAGCCTCTACTCCAAACCAATAAGTAAGTGCCAACATCACTACAGAAGATGGAGGCCAAGAAGAAGAAAGAAGAAGCACAAGGCACGCCCCGATTCCTCCATCCTGTCTCCATAACCCCCCTGTACAGGGATAGAACCCCCCTGTACAGTAATCCTAAAATACATAATTCACCCTGTGATAATTTCACTAATATTCCACTTAAACTGTTGTGGCTTGCTATCTTCATAGAAGGTTGGCATTTGCTCCACGGGCCATAATCAAACTCACAGAGGCATTTTGGGCTCCGTGCCAGGGCCTCCGAGCCCCCCGGCAAGGGTCCCGGCCGCTCAGGACAGCCAGAGGGATGTCCTGAACCCGACACTGCTTGTGTCTCCTTCAAGCTCCTTGCCAGCCTCCAGCCTACTTGCTATGGGTGGCAGGGTGTGAAACAGAGAAAGCTCTTAGTCTGTGCAAACATTGTTTAGGAATAAACCAAACAATTAAGACTGTTTTAATCACATATCCAAAACACAATGCCATAGGGGCTGATACAAGAAAAATTTACTCATTTCCAGTAAAACCTAGTACATAGTCTTATTCCTTCCCTTTAAAAATATATATTTCCTTTGTATTTCATCTCAGTGCACACATTTTGTCATTTAACCATGTTAGCAGGGCAATGTGAGCATCCTAAAATGTTCCAGAGACATTTACACCTTCTGCAGGTATTTCACCTATATCTAGGTAAGTGAGTGATATAGATCATTGCATCAAACTGTGCTTTGTTTAAGATAAATTACTTTTCTCTATCAGTCTTGCAAATGCTGCTGGAGCTTATTGTAAATAAAGGTGACTTTTAAAACTAATACTCCTCATGGAGTATAGAAAAGGAAATGGTCTTCTAGACTCTGGGAAGCTAAAAGCATCTGCAAATATCACTTGTTAAGTCAAGTGTAGTTACATATTGGCCATTACTCAAGCCTAGTAGCATTCCATTAATCTGAGCTATTGGATGTACATCTGAACCAGATATTGCATTTAGCTTCCAGAAATCAATACAGAAATCAGATATGCTGATAAGGTTCCGGAACTAATGTAATTAGGCTGCAGCATTCTCTATGAAATGCTGTAATGACTAACTGTAGCATCTCCCATAATTTGCCTTTTACTATATTCCATAACTGTTCAAGATCTGAGTCATTTGTAAAACTCTTCCAGCTTCAGGCGTTTCTGTTATAGAAGTAATCACTTCCAAAAGCTTTTAATTATCTAACTTCTCCATGCTACCCAAGAGCTGACTAACCCCAAATTATATTTCTGAACCTTTCATCAGTTTTCTGAGGTTCCAGCAGCTTCAGAAATAGGCCACTTGCCATATATCCTCTATGTCCATCACTGTTACAGGATGAGACATGATAAATCTGAGCCCTTCACTGTTTTCTCACCAGGAAATTCCTTTGCTAAATATTCTGAACCCATAATATCAAAAGACTTTGGACCAATTATTCATCTTCTTCAGGGGAGAACAACAATATCTGATGGCCCATTTCTGTACCAATAATAAGTATAATCTTATTAAAAATTTCTTCTGTGCACAGCTGCTGACTGTAGATTTTTTCCCAGTGAAAGGATAGAAAAATTCGTACTTCCTTCTATCCTAGTATGTGTTGCACAACAAACTGATTTGTAGTAGTCCCTTGTTTCTTGCAGTAGGTGGGTCAGTAGTCCCTGCAGGTTGTTCTCCAAAGAGCGCCATAAAGGGTGACAACCTTATAAAATCTTCCAAATTTTGAAGACTTTACTGATTCTGGCATCTACCAATTATTTGCTTTTGAAATGCTTTTTCATTCAAAAAGTTTCATTTTGAAACTGCTTTTTCATGCAGAGCCAATATCACAGACAAAAAAAAAAAAAAAAGCTTAAAATGTGAACACTAAGCAGATCACTGAGAGTATGTGTAAGGACAGGGTAAATATCCAAATCTGAAACACATACACAGACTAGATGAACCTCATGCAGGAGCAACAGCTGGTAAATTTGAAGAGTTGTCAGCATAGCCTTTGCAAAGATGTTGCAAGTACTTGGGGCCTTGATTATCCCTGGTTTGGCACCTGGCTGATGTAGTAAACACATCCCTGGGACAGTCTGCTGACCCCAAGGGAGCACCTTCAGCCTATGGCAGCACTGAAGGACTGGTAGCAAGTCCCAAGGGTTCAAGTGAGAATAACCCAGAGTTTATATCTTTCTACTAAAGCCATTTATGGATGGGAGTACTAGAAATAGGATGTGTCACAACTGAGTTTTGTAAAGCTAAGTCTGAGATCCAGCCTGTAGGCACCTCATTCTCCTAACGTACACACTTCCTGTTTCCTGTCAGATTAAATACTGTACTAATTACCTCTGTTACTGCTACCTTAGCATGTAACATATTAGAAAAAGTATTAAGCAAATTCAAAATTAGTTTATCTTTTTCTATAGCTGGAATATCTTCACAGGGGAGAAGAGGGAAAATAGATGCTTAGCTATAAATTCATATTCAGTCATAAGTTGAACTCCGTGTATATCCATGGGGACAAGCTTTAAACTGCAAGACACAATTTTCTTGCCGTGAACTACACAGTTATACACTCCAAAATTAGTGCGTGATTGTCTTCTCCTAGTGCTGTGTGAAGCTGGACATTGTAGTTCATGGAATCTGGATGCTTCGAACAGTTTTGTTTACATGGTTTTCCACTCTTTTAACTGGTAAAGCATTTGTGTAACAATGACATCTCCTTCCAAGTCTTGTTATTCAAGGGTTTTCAGATTTCCATCATACTTTTTCAAGGGAGAAAATAAACCATTATTACTCTCTATTCCTGGTAACCTTAGAGAGACACAACAGTAACAGGACTGACATAAATAGCTGAATAATAAGCTAGGCAGATGTTTCCATCTCATACTTCTTCAACAGCAGTTTTAACTAAATTCCATTAATGGTGCAAAATTCTACCTTCTATTATACCTGTGAACCTAATAGAAGGAGTAGAAAGTACAAAGATATTTTAGCTTTGTGGATGCTTTTTTTACCAGTAAATATAGGACAGCCCTAAAGGACAGCCCTAATTTCTGTCTGAAATTTCAGGGTAGAGATGCGGGTGCAGGGCTGCAGCTGGGAAGATTTTCATTTTTTGCCTAGAATCGGAGAAAATATGATACAGAGTCACTAATCATAAAAAAATCCTATCATGTTGCTGTTGCACTGACAGAAGACAAGACTGTTCTACAACTCAGGAAATAGACATAGCTCTAGTGTAACATTGTAACATTGTACTCCATCTTCAGTTATATAATTTATGTGTCATGAACCTGGCTCACATCTCAAAATCTACATTTGCTGAATTGTATCATCACTTTAAAATTGGCTTGTTAGATGAGGGTGAAATAAAACTTGCAGTTTCTAAGAATTACAAAGCAGTAGCTTGAATATATTTTGTAGACCTCCCTGAAATATGTCTGAAGAGTATATTTTAGAAACTCACATAGAAAATAAAGGACTGCTGTGTCATTACATAAGAAACTATACTGTAAATCTGTGATGTTGCTTTCATTATCAAGGAGAAATTCCTTGAAGATACTTGAAGACTGAAAATGGACTCCTACCTGCTGAATCAGGCCTAAAAAGGAAAAATTACTCCTGCAGTATATGGATAATCATTTGCTATCACACATTGCTGGAGTATTTTTCACTTAAAAAGTTATCTAGAGAAAATATTTGTGAAATTATTAACATTTTTATGGAACTTCCATGACAGCACTGCAGGGAAGTTTTGATGCAGTTGCTGTATCTTTCCATAGAGCCCTGTACTGTGGATTTCAATGATTTTATGATACATCTAGTATTCACTTAAAATATAGAGAACTCATTTTATTAACTTCTGTTTATGGCTGCAAGATCGCACTGCAGAGACCTTTTAAATATAATCTCCAAGTGTTCAAAAGGATTTACATACATTATTACTTGTAGGAGAACATGATTTTTAAAGGTGTAGATTTGGGAACATTGAGTAAACAGAACTCTTCTATTTCCTAAAAATCAATTTTATTTTACGGAAAAAATTATACTTATTGATACCAATTCCATGTAGAAACAGCCAATTACAGACAATAAAAGTATCAAAGAACAGACCAACATGTGGAATATAAAAATAATTTTAGTAAATATAGACTTGAAATTTGAAATACAAACTCAAAGTCACTACATAGGAGTAGCATAAAGAGAAATGTATTTAGACAATTATTCACAAGTGAATCACACACCACAGCCAAGGAAAAGTGCCTGGAAAGAGCAGTGCACCCAGAAGCACCAGAGAAGCCACCTGACTATGTCACCTCTGCTCTTCCCCACGTGGGACTGAAGCATCTGTACTGATGTGTCCCAGCCCCACAAGCCCAGCCCCACATAAGGCAGCTGAAGCAGCAGCTAAGGTCTGCAAAGGAGATCTCTGTGTGAGCCTCCACCCACATTCCCTCTTTTCATTGCTTTAGGAGCTGCATTTAATCTCATGTCGTGGCTTTGGGAGCTGCATTTAACCTCATGCCATGGCTTTTCTTTTTGACTTGGTGCATTCTAGGCACGTCTGAGCCTAACTTGCCACGTTACTAATTCCTGCTTCCCCTCACCTCGGCTGATTTGACTCCCTGGCTTGACCTCAAACCTGTCTTGTTGCTACAGGTTTTTCCAACAGTCTCTGAACTGTGGCTAGCCCCAGTTACTGCTATGGGATTGCTCTGCTAAAGTGCCTAAAGACTGTATGGTTTGCTAGTGAACCCACCTGGCCATCATCCTCAGCCCCCTGGTTTTCCTCTGTTCAGGAGCCACTCAACCCTGGACGCTACCTCCCACCTTCCCAACAAGTGTTGGGAAGTGTTCCCAACAAGATGGGTATGAACAGCAATCTTTACAGACCCTACTGAACTGGAGGGACCCCATAAAGCTTCAAAATTACTAGGAAAGTGCCAAAGGTTTAGTACAACTTCATGTGGAAGTAGAAGCTCTTCTGAATGTCAAGCTGTAAGTAATATGTCAACAAGTGAGGTCTTTAGTGTCTGTAAGATGCACTGCTAGATGGAAAATACTAACATCTAAGTGGGATTTCCTTACCCCTTTCCTCCCTTAAGAACACACTTATACAACACAATAGCTTGGAAAAGTATTCTTACTATAATTAGTCAAAGGCGATACCACAAAGGTCAATTCACAGCATATTAATTTTATAGGCATAGATATATAGATCTATATAACTACATAGGCCTCCTATACTCAGAAATAAAAGCTAAAGGATTTATTGGAGTGTTTCTCATAATATACCTAAATGTTTAAGAGCACTTCAGAATTTGTGGATATAATGCTGATATCTGGAGAGAAATAAACTTTCATATAGAACCCTTAAACACTAATATTAGCAGTATAATTATATCTCAAAGGAGAGAGACTTTCTGTCAGTATAAGAACATTCTGAATGACTGACATAATTATGTCCTGTAGATTTTTCCTGCCATGGCTGGAAATACTCTAAGCATTGGAGGCAAAGAATGTGGTTGTCTACTGATAGGCTTTTAATTGTAACATTAGATTTGTGGTTTATAATAAAGACTGCAGCAATAAGTACTCAGTGAAACTTAGAAGCTAGATTCTGTTTAGCTAGTTATCAACATATTCTTGAAAGTCCTCTTTTTCTAAGTGAAAAAGACTCTCAGATCTAGGATGCATCTTGTGTCTGCTGGGGTTGTCATCTAACAGTAAGTTTATTAAAGTCCAAATAAGATTGTTTAATCAGTTGGTTATACTACCAGTAAATGGGCATGAGGATCCAAGGGAAGCAGAAATCTGAACAAGCAGTGTATAGGCTCTGCACACAGTCTTGTGTTATATTTCAGCTGAATTTTGCTTCTTAACTATAGGGATCAGTCATCATTAAAACTGCAGAGAGCCAGCTGAGCAAGCCATTGCAGTATTAGCCTAAACTCACCCAGCTGAAACCACAGCACTGGTTGCTGACATTTCTTTTCATTCATCTGTGCCTCTGTTACTATTCAACAGGCCACCCACTGTTTCCTTGCATATTGCTGTATATGCACACTGGAGATTATGCACCATCATGCTCTATTTCTCCAAATTTTTCTTAAAGTAAGGGATCCCTAGGGCTTTCTAGATGCATGGCTTTCCAGCAGTACAAAGCTTGGATTAACGGTGCCTATAAACTCTTCTCTGATAGGTGTTCTTCAGTTTAGCATGTGCATACTGGCTAAAATGGCAGGTTCACCACCAGATGCTTGTTTTAAGTAGTACTGGTGTAACCATAAATGTTTGCATATCAGGAAGATTCAGATCACAAGAATATTAAGAATGTGTTGAAAGTCAAAAAATATTGAGTGGATAAGACAATATTCCTTTTTTTTGTTTTGTTTTGCCATGAAGAAATTATTAAGCTGGAGCAAGTATAGAAAATAGGCTACACTGCATCCATTAGTCTGACAAAATCATCACATTTTCAGGAGATGAGTAGTTAAGTATGGATGGTATTATGCTATTACTAGTACTAATTAGGCTTAAACAAAAGATAAAATAGAAAAATCAAGACAACTAGTGCTGTACAACATCTTTTTGTAATTTCTTTATGTGGCACATGACATTAATCCTTACCATCAATTTACAAAAGCAACTTTGCAAAATTCTACAGAAGTTATACCATAAAGTGATGCAGCTCTTCTGGAGATTTTTCTCCTGATTAAAACATGTTTAGCATATAAAGAGTAACAGAATATTGCCAATGATCTGAAAATGTAGAGATTAGAGCTATTCTCCTCCCCCCACCCCCCCAGTCGCCTTCCCCCTAATCTGTTTCAGACATTCTGTATGGCTCAAAAAGTGTGCAGTAGGAAAGAAATTCATTAATGATTTCTGTGGGATGCTTCATAAAATATTTAGGACATTTCCATTATTCTAGCAAATTTCCTCCTCCTAATATAAAAGTGAGTAAGGTTTAACAGGTATAACAGGTAAGCTAGTAGTAGCTAATGCTATTTCTTTCATTTTCAAAAATCACATAATATTTATCTGTGCTTTGAATTCTAAGTGCCTAATTAATAGGATTCTTAGTATTTTAATATTATTTAGACAGAAGAGGTAAAGATTTCTGCCTATTAAGAGGTGCATAATAGCTAAATCCCTGAAAGTTCAAGCTCAAAATTTTTGTTTCATCATACCAATAAACACATCTTAACGCTCTTGGAGCTTAGTATTTTCTATAGAACTTTCACTTTTTTATTCCCTTTCCTGAGACTTTTAATCTCTGGTACAGGCTTTTTTTGGTGATCTTCTTATAAGTAAGAATGCAACTCCATGTTCTTTTGTTGATTTTTCACTTACTGTTCTAGACAGAGAGACTTCCAGATAATGCTAGGAAATAACTAAGAAATAATAGCTGTTCCCTAAGAAAAGCAGTAAGGAAGAAGGGGAATAGGTGAAGGGTTTCTTAGGATCAGAGGCTTGGAACGGAGAATAATAATCTGGTAAGACTAAAGTTACATAAGGCAGTCTTTAGGACTGGGAGGAGATGGATGGAAAAGAGAGCTCAGGTTCAGGAAAAATGTTATAAGATTGGGGAATTTGTAAATGTGAAACCTAACAAGGAGTTTGGAGTATTCCCTAATACATCAAGAGCAAAATCAGGGAATAGAGCCTAAGAGCAGATGAAGGAGGCATGAAAGAAGCCCAGCCTTCAGAAGACAAGAGGCTTTCAGGAAATTTTAGGATGAAAGACTTGTTTACACCTGCTCTGTGAGCCTGCAATCCTTCCAGACTTTAAACTGCTGAGATGTATTTCTAGCTATAAGTGCTACACCCTGATGAGCAGACACAAAGAGAAAACCGGAACAAAGGCATGATCCTACCCTAAGTTTGCATAGTCCTGCTGTTTGATGATACTCTAAAGAAATAAGTCATTGAGCTGATCAATATGATCAGTGACAATATGCTTGATGTGTTTTTGTCTAGTAAAATGTAGTATAGACAACTTGTGCAAACACAGACTTTATATCTTGTCTCTAAATGATCAGAGATATTTCCATGTCAATGATATTCACTGAAATGCTGGAAGGAACATAGCTTTCAGCAGGAAGATTTGAACTCAGATCTCTGTCTTATTGAAGGCTTAGCACATTGAATAATTTTTTTTTTCATTTAAATTAAGATACATGTATAAAACTATTTGTCAAGGATTTTTTACACAAATATTCATACTTTCAGCATAAAATTTTGTAAATTTTGGATTTTTAAGAATATATATTGTGCTGAGACTGTCCTGCCCGTTTCACAATTTCACAGAAGCTTTTAAGAGTTATAATAGTCTAGCAAAAGGGGACTTATCAAACTGCTGTTATGATATCAGGGAAGGAAGAGTGGATGATATATAAAGCACCGCAAGGTTTTTTATCCAAATGTCATTGTTTTGCAGCACAAAGTTGTTCAATTTCATATTTGACATAAGAACAGGAACAAGAGCTGAATACTAATCAATCTATTTATTGTGTTAATTACACAAATAATTCCCGTCCCACTTCCTACATTTTCCCCCCTAATAATCCTTGCTGAAGTGGAAGGTGTAAGGTTTAAAATCCTCTAACACACTGATTTCAAGACTCGGGCATTTTTCTCTTTGCAGTGTGTGTTTAATAAGAGAGGAAAATAAGACATTGTACAAATCTGAAGTAAGTTGCTGGATATCAAAGAATAGTAGATTGTTTTTTCTATAAATATGGATATTAAAACTAATTCAAAATGGAAATCTAATGTTCTGAAACAGGCTTTATTGAATCTGTCAAATAACACATTTTAGAAAGTCTTTTGCGTGTTTATTCTGTACCTTAATCTGGCAACCTGAATCAATTTCTCATGATTAATTTCTCAGTTTTTGAGACCTTGAGGAAAATTGTTGATATTTCTGTTAGCACAGCCTGGTCTGAATTGCTTTTTCGTATTTATAGGCATCTTTTTTATTCATATTTGTTTTTCAGCTCCAAATATGAAGTGATATTAACTAAATGAAGTGAGTAAGTTCAAGATTTTCTTTTCAGTTAAATATTTATTCCAGTTTCTTCCTATAGATAAGTATGTTCTAACCCTTCACTAGCACCAATAAATAAAGATCAAATGTTAGTGATTGGGATCCCAAAAGAATTTCTGTACAGGTCTACAAAACACATATTTTGGTGTAGTACAGAACATAGTGTTAACAGGACTGGTGGCAGTCATCAGTCCACAGCCATGTTTAAATTATGATAATGAAGAATAGGAATTCCAAGGATGTGGAGAAATTAGGTGCTGAAAGTCTATGCCCGTAATACCACTTGAACATCCAAATTTCCATGAGTTATTCTGAAAGTTTATTATTTGATCTCCATTGTACCCTGCTGGTCTCTAACTCAGGGTGATGACACAGATGTGCTGGATACATGTTTATGCAAATCCCACTGATGTGAATGTAAATTCACAAAGTATAGAATTTCAGTCCATGTTCACAACTCTGTTCTCACTACAAATAGTTAACTTTGGATTTAAGGAAGATGTTTTAAAACTCAGCCTTTGAAGGGGATGTCTGTGTTCTAATTCTTTGTTACCAGAAAAGGAGGTACATAGAGATATATTAATTGTGCTGTGCTAAGAACCAGGTGAGAGGTAGTAGTGTTTAATAGTGAATAGGAATTAAAATGTTGAGGGTTTTTTTGTAATGTAAGTCAGCAAAGGAGGGAGAAAAAGTGTTCTACAATTCTTTCCTTCAAGAACTTCCATCTATTTGTAGGAAGAACCATATAGGACTATTGTGCTATAAAATCCATGAACATCAATTCACTTCCTGAAAGTCCCTTTGCTGTGCAGGAACAATTATCAGACTGTCTTGCAGTGCCAAGCACCAATTCCCTCACCAGACTCCTTTATAGAGCCTCATTTCCCTGCTGCTCCCTAGAATCTGGCTCTCTTTCCCCACTTGCCCCTCTCAGCTGGAGGCACTCAATAGACTGAAAAAGCTATTGTTGCTGCCTGTTTTGGAAAATAGCAGATAAAAGATGGAATTAACACTCACCACAATTCTGAAGAGCTCCAATACCACAGTTCGTGTGGTGTGAAGCAGGGTATCCCAGCCTTTGGATTTCTGCTCTTCTATTTTCAGAGTATTTCTCTTTTTTTCTTTGAGAAAGAACTGTGGCAAGATATTGCTTATTTTAGGCACCCAAGTGAAGTTATATGGCTAAAACCTTTTCCAGCTGAGTTAGAAGATTCTGTTGTCATTGTGTGTGAGGAGATGATCGCCTCCCCTGCAAAAGGTGGGGTAGCCTGTACTCTACTGACACTATACTCATAGTACAGGACTCTTCAAACTCCCTCTGATCACAGCACTTGGCCAAACTGTGACACCAGCAGCTGTTGGCAACCATATCCTCTAGCTCTACCAAATACCCTGGTGAACCCAGCTTTAGTACAGAACCAAATAAAACCTGGAGATGACACTCATTATCTTTATTTCTATGGGAGAAATCAAAAAAAGTTAAGACTTGGTTCAGTGAGGAACAAAGTATGACCTGAAATGACCTGAATAAATGATGGATAAAGACGGAAATATTATCTCACATCACATCACTGAATATTAGATGAGTTTGATAAGTTTTATTGGTTTTAATTTGGGAGTTCTGAAAAAGAATTAAGTTAATACTAAATGTTATACCAAAATTAGTCCCAAGGAGAAGATTTGTGTAAAATGCTTATTAGCAACCTTATAAAACTGAAGGCTTTAAAACAGGAAGGACTGGAGGAGGGAATGTTTGAGAAAAACAGTAAGGGGGTGGATGAAAAGAAAGAGGATGAACTTCAACCAAAAAACTCCAAAGTCTCACTTGCCATTTCAAAGTGTTTTTTCCTGCCAGCATACTTTTGCTAGGCATCAAATGGATTTCTATATATAGATCTTCCTTCACTGATTTGTGTGGTACTTAGCCAGGAACCTTGAGTAACTGTTTTTTATCATGTTGCACAATTTCAGTGCTAGACACATGTTTAGTGGTGATATAGCCTATTGATTGCAGAGAACACGTCACATTTCTGCTCTTTTATTTCTGTCTCATAAAACTAGATCTTCAATAACTTTTTTGAAGAAAGGATATCCTTAATATAGAACAATGAATCCTAGGTGGAGAATTTTTACTTTGGTGAAATAAGTTGTTTAGGATGGTGTTTCATAATATTTTGTTTCTTTCATATCTCATATTTTCAGCAAATGCTGACAGGAACTTTTGGGTCTCCAGTGATTATCCTGAAATATTCTCAAGAGTCTGGCAGCTAACCATCTCCTATAGATCTCTGTTACTCTCTGAATGTGCCATTTTCAGCTGTCTACTTGGGAAGCTTCATTTCCATATGCTCCAAATTCTAGGATTCCAAATATACTTTCCCTGCTGAAATGAAAAATCATTTCATCTCAAAAGTTTCACACATAAACATGATTATTCTGTAAAAAAATCCTAACAAGGTTGAAAAAATCCTCCCTCCCTATTTTTAAAAAAACATTTTAAAGCATTGCCCTTCATTGAGTCATGAATGTCCTTAAACCAGGACACATATTGATTTCAAACTGAAATTATTTCAGTTAATTATCTATGCCTCTTTCCTGAACTAAAAGTCCCCACTTATTCTCCATCAGTTTGAGATACTGAGAAATGTCAGTGAAGTTGCAATAATCCATATTACTGAAAAATACCACAGTGTTTGTTAGCATATGGACATAGCAAGTTTCAATCCTATATCTTACAAGTGCAAAAGCGTTTCACTTTAAATTTCAGCTTACTGGGCAAGAAGCACAGAAGAAAGGAGAAGTTTCACCCTTAAGATCAAAGAGATAAAACCCATATCGCTGAAAATCCTAGAATTTCCAGGGGCTGAATATAGGTCCTTAGTGAGTGCATTAATTAAATGTTACTGGCAAAGCTGCAAATGAATTTCTAAGACTATATATTCGAGCTGGCATCTTGCTACAGCATCATGTACATGGACATATTTTCCCTTGTCAGCTCTGGATTGGTACTGAGAGTGGAGCATCACAAATAGAGCAGCTGTATCAGAAAGTCTATTGTTGTGTTTTGTAGGTGTGTGTCTGTATGTTTAAACAACCAGAACTTTAAAAAAGCCTGTCCTATCCCCACTGACAGAACTGCCACACATCTGAACCCTCCCATGCAGTTGTTCCTATGCAGGATTGCTTTGGATGAGCTTGAAGTGGGTGTTTGGGATTTCCAGGTGTACTTTAGCTCAACGTCCTCAGGCAGCTCCTGTGAATGCATGAAAGCCTGCACACATTCACCATGTGTGTCTCAGTCAGAGGGCACATGCACCACACAGGGGATGCTCTGCAGAAGAGTAGTTGACCCAGTTAAGCAGACACAGCAAGGGTCAGAAGAGTGGAAAGAAGCACAGATGTGCAGCACATGTGCACTGAGAGTACAGTCTGAAGCCCTGCCCTGACTGCACTACAGATAAACTGTGGTGATATGTACTGCCAAAACTGGGAAGGGGTTAAACCATTTTTGGCATATAAAAGCTACCACAGAGGAGAGAGAATGAACTGTTCTCCATGTCTGTGGTAAACAGGATGAAAAGGAATGGCCTTAAGTGGCAGCAGAAGGTTTTCTGTCAGACACTGGTTAAATTTTCATATGTGTCAGTCCTGCAAAGCACTGAAAAGTGTGTCTTAGGGAGACTGGAATCTTCATTACTGGCAATAACTGATAAGAAGTTAAACAGGCACCTGTCAGGAAACAGATTCTGCTTTACAAAGGACACTAGGTTAGATGATCTCCTCATATTCCTTCTAGTTTTATTTTCTTATGATTGTATGTACAATAAGTCTGACATATCCCAAAGGTTTCCAATTGCAGTGCATGAACAGACCATCTGTGCAATACAATCTCAATATGTCTGATGCTTCCTGGAAGCATTTTACTTACTGAAACAGAAACATAACAGTTTTATCTGTTTATACAAATGTCTTTCCAGAGTCAATGGGAAAAAAGTCAGATAGAAACACTAATAAAAAAAAAAAAGTTTTCTTTATTTATTTAGCATCTCCTGTTGATTTTAAATAATGTCTGATTCTCCCAAGAACATGCTGAAGATGCTTAACATGGTGAAAGTGTAAAGGTGTAGCCATTTTCTTGAAAACTACCATAGGATCCCATCCCATGCACTCATAAAGGAAAAGATTCACCCTAGTTAAACCTGTAAAGCACACGGACATAGTAAGTTTCATTCCTATATCTTACAAAAAAATTAAATATCTTACTGTAAAGCAGTTTTTAAATGGGTTTTTAGGATCAAGTCCATAAAAACATTAGGTATTTACTGCACTGAAAGAGTTCCTCATGATTAGGAAATGTATCAAACCAATTTCTTCAAAAATTTCCTCATAGAAGGAAAGAAAAAAATCCAAAACTGACTTGCAATACCAATAGATGGTATTTTCCGAGCTGTCTTTAACTGCAGTTTTACCATGATAGGCACTCTTTTGCAAACAGCTGAATTGAATGGTTGGACATGGAATCAAAGCCTTTAGGTGTTTTGAACTTCCTCAGCTTCAAAAACATGAGGTTTAATGTGAAAATTTCTCTTAGATAAACCACTTATAATGGAAGGCTATATGGGCAAATACAATGTTATTATGAACATTTAAGAGCCAGGTAATAAAATACTAAATCACTCAAGACCATTTATCAAAGTGATAATCGTGCCTCTGCTTATATTATTTCTGCAGAATTGCATAATTCTTATAGCCATTCATATTGTAATAATTTGGGGGTTCGTATAGCATACACAAAGAGAACTTATCAATATATATCGAATATTAATCTTTAAAGCCTATTTGCTAAAATTTTAATATGTAGTTAACCTGGCCACCTGTCTAGTCAAAGAGTGGAATTTGATAAAACAGCTCAATTTTCTTAACGTGAAGAACTGAAGAAAGCGTATGAAGATATCTCTCATTGTCTTTTTCGCTTGTTTGTTGCTATTGCTGCTTTTCTTTCTTGATAGTAGTTGGTACTGATTAGATGTGGGGTAAGTTCAGAGACAAAAAATGAGGCTGTGATAATGTACATTAGGAGTTAGGGAGAGTTTAGAATAGATTTTGATTTATTTTTGATTCTCAAAAAAGTGAGTAAAAAAAAAGGTGACTGATACATAAAGAATAGGCTGGAGAAAATTTGCCTAAGCCATCTGACATTGCTTTTGCAATACTTACAGCTGATCTTGTTAAAGTTCCACATTGTAAATTGGGCTCTGCTGAAACAACATACACAGAAAGAAAGCTAGAAAAATTCCAAAATAATATCTGAGTTTCATTCAAGACCTAAAGGATATCAGATTCATCCTTCAGCCCCTGGGGGATGAAATGGAGTTTTAGTAACTGAAATATGCTGAGAATCCAGTTTTCTAAAGTGAATGTTTAGCATAAGCTTTTGATGCATAGGTATGTTCCAAAATTTTATTAAACAAGCCAGAACTTTTTTTTTTTAATTCAGCACATTTTTAAAATGTGCTGCTTTTAAATAATTATCATTTTAAGTAACATAATGACAAATGTTAAATGTCTCTTCCCTCTACACAAGAAGATAGAAAAAGGTCAAAATGTTGAGATATGGATGAGGAAGTCTGCATTTGGAGGTGGTGAAGGAAGGGTACAAGAATAAAATTGGCATGGGTTAATAGCATCTTTTAGAGAAGGTCATGAATATTAGCATAAATCTACATTCAGCTTCTAAGAAACCTAGATCAGAAAAGAAAGACTGCCTAACACACAAAGAACAAAGGACATGTGCAGGAGAAAGTGAGGGACAGATGGATCCAAATAGATTGAAGCCAGTAAGAGATCCTGGCAGGAAAACAAAGACCAAGTTGGAGCCATTAGACACCAAGATCAAGAGACCAAAAGTGGTGAGTACCAGGGTCCTGCTCACCCAGCAGAAATGCCTAGTGACTCAATCCCTTCAGGCTGGAGACAGAAGATTGCAGCCACTGACAGCTCCTGAGGGGTGCAAAACCAGCACATTGTCCCCAGCTGAAAAAGAACTTGGGAAATGTGGTGAGGACTTGTAATAAGCTAACACTTTTTTTCCTTCTGCATGCTGAAAGGGACTTTCATCTGGTATCTAAAGCACTCCTGGCAAAGTGGCTCTGGTCTCTGCAGTGGATGAAAACTGAGACTTAATCTTTTTCTTCCTAGGGACTGTTAGGAGAGGGAGAAGAAGACTCTCCAGTGACAAAGGCATTGGGGAAATGGGGGTGAAAAACATCACGCTGGTCAAATAAATGGAGGGGAGGAGAAAGGAAGGATAAGGAATCTTTTTTAGGGGATTGAGGTGATGGATACAGTGTTGCCCGAGGGAAATTGAAGAACAGTTCTTGTGCCTGGTATTTCTTATTAACTCAGTGGATTCCCACTCAGCTTGCTGGGTAGCTATATCCCATTCCATGGCACCGACTTGCCTCAGGCTCTGCGTTGAAATTTAAGCTCTCTAAAACAGGTGCTGGGGTTAATAAGAATCACTTGCAACTGCTTCATTGAGAAAAGACCTTTTATTTTCTTTATCCCCTGCTAAAATTTAGAGACATTGCCTAAGGTAAATTTGGGAGTGTGTTGTTGTTGTTTGGCTTTTTTCTGTTGGTTTTGGTTTTGTTTATGTTTTCTTTTTTGTTTTCTTTCTTTTTTAAAAAATTTGTTTTGGCTTTGCTTTAATTGGTGAAATGACATGTCATTTACTAAAAGATGAGAACAGCTAAACATTTTGACTTATATCAAGTTTCCAATATACCTTCCAATTTGGAGCAAGGATGGCACAAAAATATGTTAACGGTCCCTTTAGATCAAAAATACCTGGCCAAAAGACATGACACAAGGGATGGTGAGCAGGACAGAATCTGATCTTAGGCAAGATAAATTTGCAATCTCAGGGGCCAGTTCTTAGATCCTATGAATCTGTCTAGTTTCACTGAATAAGAGTTCTATCTTCTCACAGAATGTTTCTGACATTGTCTTCAGCAATAGTTCTGTGACTTCATAGAAAGAACATTTTACTTGAATTTTTGCTGGTAGATAGTTCCTTAATATAATCTCTTTTATAGAACTCAGTTTGGATAAAATAGGAGAGAAATTTATGTCCATTGAACACTCCTGAGCTGGTACTATGAGCTCTGTACCTCATGTTAACTTTAGCTACAGAGCTCACTGATACCTCCAATGTAGTATAGATACTGAGACTTTTTGTTTGATATACAGTGTGTTGTGCGTTTGATATATGTGTGTTGATGAATTATTGCTTAACCATGAGTTTCAGTGGGTTATACATATATATTTCTTGATATTTTGCAGGTCTAGATGGTGAAATAAAATTTTAGGGTTTTTTTTATTTGTTTCTTTTTTTCTGCTGCTGCTGTTGGTTTTGTAGCAGCAAACCAAAATGGCAAATTAGGTACTTGCAGTCAGTAAACCTATACTAGCCAGATGAGAAATCTGTGCCACTCCCATGCATGATTGAAGTATTTGTTCTGTTCAGGAACTGCCTATTTTAGGATGACATTAGTTACTGCAAATTGGTAATCAAGCTAGACAAATCTGGAGGAATAAAAAGAAGGATTAAAGATGTAGTGAACAATATGTACATCTCTGCCAGTCGTAACAGCTGTTAAAAATGTGTTAGATGCTTTCATCAGCTTTGCTTTCATCCTGTTATTCTGTGATAGCTGAAAAGAAATGAACAGTCTTTAAAATTTTCTTTTAGAATTTATTTCATAGGATGAGTTACTTTAGACAAGAGGTAAACCAAAGGGCATGCAAGAAGTATGCTGAATAAAAAAAGAAAATGGAGATATAAATTACATAATCAGACCCTCACTCATAAAGAAAACATTAAGAGAATCTGGAAGACAATACACTGTAAATGAAGTATATTTGCAGGTGAAGGCTAAGCACTACAAATGACATGGATGTGATCCCTTACTGAAAATATGACAAAGTTTCTCATTGGCTTTAATGAACTTTAGTCTCTTGTGGTATGAATTTGAAAGCTGAAGGTGAGACTATGAAAGAGATTTGTGCCCAGTAAGAGAAAAGCACACCTTGTTCTACCAGAGATTATTTCTGCCAATATAAGGCTCTGCCTTCTCTCATCTGAGAACTGGAGAGAAACTCCCTTTCTTTGAATATAGCAGTGAAGGAAAAGAGGTTTCTAGATACCCACCAGAACACTGGTCTGTTTGTCACCAGCTTGAATGCCAAGATAGAACACCAGAGTTTTTGTTGCAAGATATCATCCAGCAGATTTCAGAAAATAATGCTTATTACAACATGCCTGATCAGATGGAAAATGTTCATTGGATAAGGCAGGGAAGATAGTTAAAGCTGGAAAATTTTTATCTTCAGTGAAATTTTTTTGACCTGTGAGAGTAAAGGGAAAAGCAACAAGGAAGATGAAGAAATGTCCCAAGCACCAATAAATCTTCATGGGAGTTAGAAGAAAGCTTAAAAGCTTGGAAGTGTGACTAGAGAAGGTATTGCTTATCTCACAGCCTGAGGAAATAAGATTATTTGGGCTGAGCTTGGTCTATACTGGCAAAAAAACCTTAAAAATATAAGAATTTTGAGAGGTATGTATGTAACTTTACCCATGACCATAAAACATGCAGAGAAGAACTGATAAATGAAGCTATGGCAGCAGATAACACAGGATTAGACATCAGAAAGATGGATAGGTGAGAACTGAAGGTAAGTAATGTAAATAGTGAAAGATTGGATGGGACACCGAGAGAGCAAGCAGCACTTGAAGGGTCTGTGATCTGTTCAGGGCTTCAGATACCAAATAGAGCCACCAGAATTATTGAAAACAGTTATTAATGTGGCAATCATGTCATAGCATAGCTACTGCCTGACACAAATCACTCTGGAAAGACAGATATGAAACTAAAGATGATGGATACCACTCCAATTTGTTCTGTATCAGAT
Source organism: Setophaga petechia (assembly GCA_024362935.1). Taxonomy (NCBI): domain Eukaryota; kingdom Metazoa; phylum Chordata; class Aves; order Passeriformes; family Parulidae; genus Setophaga; species Setophaga petechia. The sequence goes on from JANCRA010000001.1 coordinate 26,387,641, forward strand.
GCAAAGAATAAAAGGATAGCCAAGAATAAACTAAAACCTGCTTCAAGAAGAAAATCATTTTAGGATTATTAAGGTATTGTCCAGGTTTAGAGTAAATTTGGGGAAGAATCCCCCAAGGAACTCCAGTGGGAAAACAGATCCAATCGGCCCCTCCCCACCCCTCAACTGGTCCGGGAGGAAAAAAAAAACCTCCTTGGAGAAAGGTGGAAAAAACCTGTTTATTAAACAATAAAACTAAAACAATATCAAACAATGAGACCCTTTGCCACTCTAAAAGAGATGACAAACTGAGAAAACCCCGTCCCCTGGTTGCAGCTCACTCAGTCTCTGATCAGTCCCTCCGGTGCTGGGATTGTCACAGGCCAGGCCCGGCCCGGTGGGCCAGAAATGTGAGCTGCCGGTGCTCCCCTGGGTGTTCAGTCCAGAGCAGGTTTCAAGAGGTCCAAAGAAAAGGAAAAAAAAACCTCAGTCCAGGGAACATCTTTGCCTCAGTTAGCTGACACTAACTAAAAAGCAAAAGAAGAGCTCTGTCCGCCGTCTGTCTGCAGACAACAACCACAGGCCAGGAGAGGGGAATGTGGGGGAGTGAGAGCAGTGTCTGGAGGAAAAAAAACCCTGCATTTTCTCTCCCCCTTCACTCTCTGCAATAAGTCTTAAAGGTGCAAAACTTACTATTCAGCATGAACAGAACAAGATGATTGGGGATAAAAGCATCATACAGCCAACCCAGGACAGGTATATAAACCAGGTTGGGTTTGTGTAGTACTGTAATGAAATCCCTGGATTGGCTTTGGATAGGAAGAAAATACACAGAAATAAAGCAGGAGAATACCTACAGAAGATTATATCAGGACAGAAGACCTTAATCTCCTAATGATAGACCTGACAATGCAGTTACAGGTGTCTGTATTCTGGAATCTCATAGTTGACAGAGTTTTTCATCAGCTAATCAATAATGAAAAATAATGCCAGAAGTAATTTCAGTAAGATCTTAGAATGTTATCAAAATGATGATCATTGGTATGAAAGACGGATGGGAGGAAAGTGGTATCAACTATCAAACCTTTATTTCTGTTAAATAGGAGAATGATAGGGTTCTGGGATAAATTTTTGAATTTCAGATGCTCACATGTCATTAGTGAAGAGAACTGGTTAGTAAAACTACAGGAACTAAGAGCTTAAGAGCTTGAATTTAGAAGAGGTTCAGAATTTCTTCAAATCAAAGAAATCTGATTTCATAGCAAGGTAAAAATGCTACCAGAAATTTAACTAGATTCCAGATCCTTCTTCAGGGCAAGATAGGATTAAAGAATGAATTTAGAAAAAGGAGGATGAGAAATTTCATTTTTAAAAAGAAAAGTTGAATGTGACAGTTCAAGAACTGCAGAGATAAAATAAATATAGCCTAAAGTAGGACTGATTGTGCAATATTAAAATCAAGACTTAACACTAAACACTCTACATACAAAAAACAAGCCAAAAAAATAAAAGCAGAATGGGGAAAAAGTGTTCATTAGCAGTTCAGATTGTATGGATACAGTCCAAAAGACAAAATTAAACCTTCATCTCATTTTATCCTAACAAGGGAAAATGGTGAATAGAGTACCAGACTATTAGAAATGAGGATAGAGATATTTCCATTGCTAATTCAAGTAGAAATAATCCTCCAAGATTTTGAGGACCAACTAACCCTTACTAGGAAATTCAATGGAAAAACCCTACAACAATATTGAACAAATGACATGTCTGATTTGGTAGTAAGCATGTTCTGGGAGGGAGAACTGTTTGAACTAAATGATGATGCTACTGGATAACAAGGGTTTGGAACAGATCACAACAAAATTCATCTAAAATTAGGAGGTTTGAGCACTGCAGGAGTGGTGGTCTGAATGAATGAGGCTACCAGCTGGAGTATAAAGAGCCATGAAAACTGGTGCAAGTCAATCTAGGAAGAGCTCTACTGACCTGTCATATCTCAGGACTAGACTGCAGAAGCCCCTTCTAGTTCCTAATTATTGCAGTAATCTTAATGCAATACTTCTTATTTTCCAATCTTTTTTTCTTACACAAGAAGAAATTCTTCCCTACTCCATGATATTTCAGAGTTTAAATGTCAAAATGAATTATGCAATGGAGTTCTCCTTTGTCCCTTTAATTTTGATAGAGTCTTTTATCTTAGACATAATTTATCTTGCAAAATTGCATGGATTATTCAAACACTAAAAGCTAAAATCAACAGAAACTGGTAACAGAAAAATTAATCTGAATTGGATGTATAGCTTAAATGCATTAAAATCCAAATTACAGACTTTATTTATTTTTCCCATAATTTTCATGATATATTACTTGAAATTATTGCAGAAAAAATTACAGCTATTCAAGACATCAGAACAGTAAAACAAAGGAAAAATCCTAACAAAAAGTAGAACAGAAGCTACATAACATGAAGACTAAGTTCTTTGCTCTAGCATTCAGTTTTGTTTCAAAACATCCTTAGTTCCTGCTGTGCATCTCTAGCAGAAATGTTGGTGCCTTGGTCTCTGCCTGGCCTTTGCTGTAATTAGTGCTAAAGTTCTGTTCAAAGCACTTCTGAACAAGTTGTCATCCTTCATTGCAGCTTCCATCTTCAGCAAAGCTAAGCTTTTCTTCAAAGTAGGAAACATCAAACGAGTCTCAGCATTTTCAGAAACAAACTTCAGTTTGATGCTCCCTCTGTCTTTCTGCCCACGACCTAAGCACTCTTGTGGTTAAGTGGAAACTAATTCCTTCCTCTGGGAACTCCTGCCAAGGACTGGGAAAATTGCATGGTTTTGATTTTTTTATGCTGTAGAAGCCATAAAATTTCAAAGACCCTCCAGCTAGTTTTATTAAGTAAAATGACATCACTCAGCAGTCCTGAAATTCTAGTTCAGTGCACAGAGGCAAGAAAAAAGAGCTAAAGAAATCCAATAAAATCTCTCTCAAAGTGTTTTAGTTATTTAAGTTTCAGCTCTCAGGTATTGTACAAAAATAAAGCTTTTCTGCCTCTAAGCTATCTGCATAGAAAACATTTGGGTTTTGGTTTTCCCTAACTTTGTTAGACTTGTTGGGAAATTTCAGTAGCAGGGATGAAGAATGCAATTAATTTGCTGAGAAACAAACATGGGTTTTCATATCCATATGCTGACGTGCAACTCTACATCACTACAAACTACCAGAAGAAATATTTGTTAGACAATCCCTAAGCCAGTAAGTTTTCTCTGGGCTTTCATAAGATCCTTCATCACTCAGATGAGATCAGTGGAATTCATTAAAGACAGCACAGATTTTTCTGGAATCTTTAACCAAGTGATATTGTCTGGCAGTACATTCAGTATATCTTGCACTGAAACTTAGACTTCATTACTTGTTGATTGTTTGGAATATTTTACTTTGTATGTCCCCTGTATTGTTCAACATATTTTCCTCCAAATTTGGATTTTTGGTCTCACATTTATTTTATGTCCTTAATTTAGTTTTAGCACTTTTCAAAAAAAACTTGCTACCTACCAAAGCAGCTATTATCACTTGGCCTTTTTAAGATTATGCCAGGTTTTAAACACATTTCTGTACAGAAGTAACTCAGGGTTGCTGAGTTTCCTTCGAGACAAGCAGTCTGTAACATTGGTGGTAGAAATCAAAAAAGTTTTCTTAGGAAAACCTTCAGGAATCTGCCATTATGCAAACTTTTGCTCCCCAACCATTACAGTATCTGTTTTCCTTGACTTAATTATGGTCCTAGATGGGCAACAGACTGAATTGCACAGATTTTCATGTTTTTTTAAATAGTCTCTTTAGATTTAGAGGTAAGAAGATCCATCTATATTATAAGCAAAATAAATCATATAAGAAGCCACATAGAAAATCATTGTATGACATTTATGGGTTGGTTTCCAGTAGTGCTGTAGATGAGAATGCTGATCATTCTAACCTAATGTATTCTGCCTGAGAACAATCAGTGTAAATTTGAGAAAAATGCAAGAACAATGTGGTAACCTATTTTTAGAAGCTTTTTTTCAATTCCCCTCAGTCAGTTCTTGCTCATGTCCTGAAGCATGAAAATATCAATGGATTATTTAAATTTTATCTAAACTAACTGTAGAAGATTTTATGGTAAATTCTGAAGTTGCCTGTTAAATCCTTATATTTACTTTTAAAAATGAAGATTGTACAGTGGATTAATTACACTTTCAAGTAAATAAGTCATGTTCTTTACTAACTTTTAATTGTCTGTCTTATAACTGGAGCATGGCTGATTTTTGATGAAAAGATGAGGCTATTTAAATTTTAGTTAATTTTAAAATCAGATGCTGTAATGAAATTGTATTTATCCTTCTTTCATTTCCTTATATGTGTATCTTTAAGTGGTAGGAAGTTTTTCTCTTGAGCCATAACACTTGATTCCATTTTGTCATTCACATCTTGTGAAATGAAAATAATTCTTTTAGTTTTGGATGAATGGCCCTGGTGGCAATGCTGATTTCAAAAGCTCCTGTCACCCTCCAAACCCTCGCTGTGCCTGCTCTTGTTATTTCTCCTGCAGCTTGGTAGGTTGTCAGCTGTTTCAAACCAAATGACTGCATGGCCAGGTTTAACCTGGACCAAAATATCCTCTTTAAACACTGCTGCCTCTTCCTCCCTCCTTCCTTTTTTTTTTGTCCCTGTACTCTTATATTTTATGCTGCCCTCAGTCCACAGGGGAATCCAGCAAAACACTGAACAGAGGACAGGGAGCTGTGACAGCTTGCCAAGGCAGGAACTTCTTAGGCCATACTTTTTCCACAAACCCTTCATCTTCAAATTGAGGCTTCTGTCTGTTAGAGAAGCTATTCACAAGATTGGATTTTTCGAGAGAGTCAGGACAAAAGTTTCATTGCTTATATATAATGATCTGACAGTCATTGTGATATGTCCCTGTTCAGGGAAAGGCTCAGTAGCCAATATTTCTCTTTTGCTGATACAGGTGCAGCTCTTACAGGCTGCACTTCATTTATCTGTAAATGTTATTTAAACTTGTTTGGGAAGGTGTAAACTGATATTTTTCCCTTTTATAACTCAGCAGCTTCCCAGTTCACGTGATGTGCAGATAATATTTTTATTTATTAAAGCCTTTCAAATAGGCTTTAATAAAGCCTATTTTCATTTTCATGTGCAATTTTCATTTCAAATTAGTCAGGGAAGTTGTTTGTGTGTAGCCATTTTCTAGTTTTGATGTAGAGTCAAGAACCCAGATTGTATTAAGTGATTCAGTAGACATTTGTCTGACAACAAGGTCTAATTTGCATATATTTATCTTCTCAGACATTCATGAGCTTTGTGTTTTACTCCACCTTCTTAGAGCTGTTCTTAAGGCTTTGCAGATGAAGCAGCAGAGACCAGCTACTAGAAAAGCTTCCCATCTTACAGAGGTTGAACAACAACTGAAGCCTTCTGTTCCAAGGAGAACAAATAAAACAACTTTACCAGCAGCTTAGTTCATCTAGATACGCTCTTTGTTCAGGTGTTGGTTTTTTTCCTCTGAGACCTCAGGCAGGATTATATCCAGGATATAATATTTCTACCTCAATTGCAGTGAATTTTGTCCTGATTTGTTGCTGAATTCTGTTTTTTCCTGAAAGTTGTAAGCACTTAAATATAATCTATAGAAGATGTAGATCATGCTCAGAAGTCATTTTGGGTTTATAACTGTACAGAGCAAGGGACTTCAGCAAACTGTGAGTATGTTGAGTTTATAGAAGCCCTGCCCACATAAAATAGATGACATTAAGGGTGATTTTTTTTTAAATAACTAAGAACACTTTACATTTTTCTAGCAAATTAATTTTGGTTTATGACCTTTATAGGCTGAAGCTGTATTACTAGAGGTGAGAGTCAGCCATTAGGGAAATTAACTTGGTCTGGAATCTGGAAAGCAGATTTCTTTTATTTTACTGTTCAAACTAGACGTCTGAACTTGCAATTTTAGTATGGAACAAGGAGGGAATGTGAAGCACTGACACATGACAGAACAATGACACACTGCTACTGAATTTGCAGACACTCAATCATGTCTGTATGACCATTTAGCCATACAGTGCATCTACAGTAAGGCCAATGTCACACCAGATGCACAGGTATTGCACAATTAATTTGATTTGCTCAGGGTGGGAGCGGGATATAAATTCTCTGTACATTTGCAGTTAATGCCTAGCTGGTCTGACTCTAACAGGAGATATGAGTCTGACTGCATGCATGCTCCACAGCACCTGTGTACACACCTCTACTCAGAAGGGTCCCAGTCAGAAATAAGGAAGTTATCTTTGGCAGTTAGCTGGCATGTATATCAAAAAAAGGTTGATATGAACTATAGAACCAACATGTATTTAGTGCCATTTTTCTCCTGTAAACTATAATGCCAGGGCTAGCTGTACATTAAATTACTGTTAAATATTTTTTGGGGGGGAATAATTCAATTAATTAACAAAAAAGAAACATCTTAAAATATGGTTTGGGGCTGAAATTTCGGCACTATGTCTTGGTAAAGACAAAGATATTTTTAGGAATAATTCAGTCATAATTTAATTGATTAATCTATTAAAGAATACATTTTAATAAATTGCTGATCTGTGAACAAAATTTCTGCTTTAATATCATGGTAATTTGGTGAACCAGAAATTTTACTGCTGGTTATATTAAGGTGCACATTTAAGATCTGAAAATAATGTCGATTCAGATCATAAAAAATAGAGCTAAATTGCCCTTTAAAAAAGGTGGTACAAATTGTTTATTAGCATTATACTTAAAAAATGCAGATGTGGTCACAGTGACAACAAGGAAAATCTATTTTCTACAAGACAATTTTGTTTTTTGAGGAAGAAGGATAGGGAAGGGTAGGGAAGAAGGGTAGGGAAGAGAGAGACAGATGCCTGATCAGAGATTTTCTGTAATTAAATAATTAACACAACTAACAGTTTCAAATCCATTCTCTTCCATCAAACCTTGAGTGTTGGTGTTGGCATCCAATTTAGCAACCTCATTGGCAATTCATATAGTATTACCAAGTAAAGATAAATAAAACCTCTTGTTTTCAAGAAAACATGGTATTGTAACATTTAGTACCTTTTTCTTCCCCCGCACTTCTCTCATAATTCCTGTAATGCCTGGTATAAGGGGTCCACATGGACTTTTTAAGTTTTGTTAGAAGTGCTCACTACTAGTGATGAGCACACTTTATAGCTTTCCATGTTTCTTCATAAAATGAAAGTGTTTTTTTAAATAGTACTCATTTCACTTGCAATCACAGCCCATGATTACTTTTTACCAGGTTTGTTGGGAGCATTTAAGACTAGTCAAAAGTTCTTCATGTGAAAAATCATCTGCATAGAATGCTCTCTACAGGGCTGTTTCCAGTTTTGTCGAAATGGAAGAAAGCAAGTTTGGCATTTTCTCATTACCCATGAGAAATTTGCACAGTCTTTATAAGTTGCTTAGAAATGTCAACCAGATCACTGACACAGGTTTTGTAAACAGTTCAAGGTATGCCTATGCTTTAGCTTCCAGCTCCAGCTTCCAGCTGACAGATGATATGTACTATAGTAGGAGGGAAAGCCTTACATGAAGCAATTGACAGAGCTGGCTTTGGTGTCCCGGAACGTGACACAGCACATCACCTCTCTTGTCCCAAGTGACCACCGGAACAGATGGAGACCCAAGTCACAGGCTAACAGAACTCAGTGGGCATGTTTCTGGAGTGGTTTATAGGTTAAGTGATTGACATCCACAGAAATCAAAGGATGGCAAGGGTATGGATGTTTCATGAAAACTTACAGGTTAGAGTGGGGCCTGTGGATGACCTAAATGAGGTGGAATAAGGAGTAGAGATTATGCTGGTTTTGGCTGAGATAGAGTTAATTTTCTTCATAGTTACTAGTATATTTCTGTGTTTTGGATTTGTGATCAAAACAGTTCTAGTAACACAAGGGCATTTTATTGTTTGTTGAATGGGGCTGAACAGTGTCAAGGCCTTTTCTGCTTCTCATGTTGCTCTGCCAGGCAGCAGGCTGGGAGTGCCCAAGAAGCTGAACCCGGATGATGAAAGGGATCTCCTGCACCCCAGGATACCATGTTCAGCAAAAAAAAGCTGGGAGAAGATGGAGGAAGGAGAGATGTAACTTGGAGTTATAACAGTCACTGTCAAGTGACTGTTACATGTGATAAAGGGCTGCTTTTCTTTGAATGAATTGCCTGCTGAAGTGAATTAATTCCTTATTTTACTTTTCTCGGCACACAGCTTTTGCTTTAGTAATTAAACTGTCTCTATCTCAACCCACAGCTTTTCTCACTTTTACATTTCTGTCTCTCTCCATCTCGCTGGGATGGGGAAGCTGAGCAAATAGCTGTGTGGTACTGAGTTGCCCATGGGGGCTAACCCAAAAAACCACAGTTAGAGAAACAATGACAACAGCAGCATTGAGTAGGAACAACACTGTGTAAGGTTTAAAAAATAATTACTTTATTTTTAACAATATAGTAAGCCATTCCAGGTAGTGAACAAGTTGGATTATATATCTGGCAAAAATTCTATATTTGATATAATTAGAAACCTGTGTTAGCAGGGTTGTTTAGATTAAACAGTCACAGTTTGTATTTCTGCAAATGTTGAAAAAACCTTTCCTTGGTAGCATCATGCTATCATAGGGCTGAGTGAGAAAATCAAAACCTGGAGTGCAGAGAAACCTCTGATTGTCTTATCTAGAAATGCAAAAACTAAGGACAAAAATGCAAGAAAGAGAAAAAAAGCAAAAAGGAAAAGAAAAGGGGGCTTAACTCTAGGAGGAATCTCTTCACTGGAAAAGTTTTGTAACTTGCCATAAAAGTCAGGTGAAGCATACAAAAGCCTACTTGAGACTGAAACTTTGTCACCTCCAGGGAAGCTCTTATGTCATTTCAAGAATGTAAAGGATTTTTTGGGCAACTGTATGTAACAGAAGAAGGTGTTTGGCAGACTGGCAACCTATCCCTGTAAAGAAAGAGTTTCCCCATTCAGCTTCACTTGATTTATCAAAGATTTTAGTCCATGAGCACTATGTCCTGACCTCCAATGTGGAGATATTTGTGTTCTTTTGTGTTCTGCCCCTAACAACTCAGCCCTGTCTAAAGATGTTTTAACAAGGTGGCAGTTGAACACATTTTCACCCTGGCAGTCATATTAAAAGACTTGTCAAAGCTTGCCTGCACAGAGGTGTTAGTATACAGCATTCAGGGCTGCCATTTACAGCACTAACTACTTGATACTACATCCACATGTTGGCACTCACAGCGACCATTAGCTACTTACAAGCTTGTAGAGATTTAAAGTTCCCCTGCCCTGGATGTATGAGCCAGCCGGTGAAGGTGGACAGCTCTGCCTATGCTGTCTGGAAGCAGAAGAGCAAGGTAATAGAGACAGTCCAGTTGAAAGGCTCATTTCTGAATGCAGTGGTCAGGTTTGTTTTAGTTTTTCTACTTAATGCAACAGATTAGTAAACTACACTTCATCTAGAAGTGAGCTTAGTACTCTAGGCATCCCTTGCTCAGGTCACTTCTCTGATTCATGTTATGATATTTGTCTGCCTTCGGTAGACATTCTGAGATGCAGCCTAGAAACAAATAATGATAATTTTGCTAGAGGAACTATAAACTCACAACCTAACTAATTGAAATTAACTTCATATTAATCTTAAAAGGATTACCTTGTCATATTTGGAGATGTAAGCTAAAAAATATTTTTTCTTTTCTAGGGCTTGTTCTAGAAAATTAGTGAAGTATTTGTATGATCAGTAAGCCATTAAAAGCACTGCTTTCCCTATCACAATCCTTGCAAGAAAGATAAATTTTTTTCATTTTATCATTAACCAATTATAGTAGATACCATAGTAACCACAAAAGAAAGGAGTTATACAAAGTCTTATTTAATTACACACATTATTAAATTTTTATTCAGATAGAATTATGTCAAAATTTTTATTTCTGTTGTGCCTACATAAAGGGAAAATTCATATAGTACTAAAGCTTAGGCAGTTAGAAGACAGTATTAAACAGCTGTAAAGCAAAAGCTGCATCTTTTAGATGTCTTTCAAGATTTATTTTGTCTTATTCAGTTGCACTTGACATGTGCTTCTTGCAGTGTGCATTCAAAGAAATCAATCTATTGCTTTTAGAGGAGAAAACAAGTTATTTCCATTTTAGCTTCTGTAATATGCCAACAATTGAACCATCAGTGTGTGTGCTTTGTTTCACAAGCAATGGTGTAAAGTCCTGAGTCAGAAGTATCTTTACTAATGTAGAAATAAGGATTATACAAATTTTACAGTGAAGACTTGACAATCCAGAATCAGTCTTGTTAGGGTCCCAGCATGCTCACTGGTAATTACAGTGATCATTGTGATCATTCCTTAAGAGCTACAACTCCTTTTGCCACTGGCCAGTACTTTCAAAGAGGCTGCTAAACCAGGAAGGATAGCTTTCTTGCGAAAAAGAAGATATATATTATCTCACAAAGGGCCATACTGTACCTAGAAATTATGCAGATGTATGCAGAGAGAAAGGGGAATCAACTTTTTCTTTTCATCCAGAGCCTGTGAGGCTTGGATAAGGACATTGTCTAATTTTAGCCTTTGGACTTGCTGGATCGCAGGGATTTCTCCTTTTCTACATTTCAAGAATTGTGAGACTGCTCCAAAAGTGAAGTGAGAGAAGTAAAATGCCTCTTGTAAGCCAACTATGTCAACTTGAAATATGTAGAGGAGAGAACATAGGCGATGCACTTTGGAGATCAATTACCCGAGCAGCATTCAACTGCCTTGGCTTTATGGTTAAATACAATTAAGAAGGTACCTAGTATGCAAATTATCAAAACAGACTTGATTTACTCATTTGCCCTTGAGGAACTGCTGAGAAAAAACCCAAGTTAATAGTAATTACCTCTAGAAACAAACTAAGCAATGTCTCAACTTATTTCCAAGGGCACATTCCTTCCATCAGTTTCTGAACTGTGAAGTCTTAAAGCTTAGTCATTAACATGTAATTTAGATATTGATTGTGAGGACTTTAATTCTGGTCATGAAGTGTCTCATCAAAATTTACTTATGAAGTCTTGTGCTTCTTTCTGATATTGAAATGCTCTGGACCTCACCATACAAACACAGGAATATCCATTTATCATGTGCACTTTTAAATAATTCCTCTAAAAATTGTCAGATTGTGCTTTAAACTTGCACACATTAAACACTTCAGTGAAATTTTTTAAAAATAATTCAAATAAACTCCGTTCCTGTTAAAGGCATTATGTAACATACATCTCCAATAAGGAATACTACATTCTTGCTTTCGTGTTTTGTTTTTGAGATACTGACACTGCAATTTTTTGAATTTCCTTTTTCTGTACAGGACTTCTTAACTAGATGGCTACCAGTTCATTTGCTTATTCAGGATTACAGTGATCTAGCAATAAATAGTTGCTAAAAATGTAACCACTAGCTAAGATATTTTTGTGTGACTGGATTCTCCAACTTTAAATCAGACAAATCTATTAATGAAAAACATTTTTCTAGATATTATGACTTAAGACCATCTGAGGTTTTAGGTTTGGCCATAGAGAAAAATATTACCATATGATTTTTGACTTTGCTAATGTCTTGCACTAATTCTTTTCTCTGCAAAGTGAAGTTCATTCTATTAATATAATTAACCTTTATTCCTTAAGAAAATATGTAAATAAGCATAACATTGTTTTGCATTTATTACAATTAGAATCAAACCCACCTCAATTTTTTAACAATTGGCAAATATTTCTTTCCTGTCTAATATAAGGTAAGATATCCAGTCATGGTTTTGTTGTCTGCTACAAAAAAAAAAAAAAGGTTTTGGTAAGGATTTAAGGATTTTGATTTTTTAGGGTTGATATGGCTAAATCAAACAAGTATTGGACCAATTCTTACATTTTAATGCATGAATGAAAATTAGAGGCAAAAGAGCAGCACAGAGTTGATTTGTCTAAGGAAGAAGAAGGACTGAAATTAATATGCAGCCCTTAAATTAGGGTTTTGGACAGTTTAGACTGATTATCATTGATTAGTTTAGCGTGCTCTTGTGGTGAAGGGTACATAACAGGGTGAGTTAGGTGGGAGCCAGCCATTGCTGATGCCAGCCTCCTGATGCAGAAGACCTGTCCACACTGTAGTACAGTCACTCATAATCTGTGAAGTATTTCTGGGCTCTCCAATAACTGCATGAAGTTCCTTTCCAAAGGACTTGGCCCTTTATATACACCTTTAAATTCTTCTGCTGAAAAAAGTGCTCTAACAGGTGGGATATGCAAAAGGAGCAAGAGCAACCATATCACTAAACAGAATATCTGTGCTAAAACCTCACCTACTGGTTATCTGCTTGGTCACTTGATGAAGGATACCAGTGAATTGCTCTTGTTGGGACAGAAGCAGAACTATATTTTCCTGTGTTGGGCTGTGACTGTGGTCACAAGGGTTTGCAGGATGAGAGAGAGACGAGAATCTTCATTCCATGATCAGAAGGCTTGATTTATTATTTTATGATATATATATAACATTACGACTATACTAAAAAAGAAATAGAAAAGAAAAGGCTTCTTCAGAAGCTGGCTAAGCTAAGAATAGAATAGAAAGAATGAATAATAAAGATCTGTCCCTTGGCAGAGAGCGAGAGCCAGCTCTGCCGTGAGTGGTCAGTAGATCCAAACATCCGCAGGGGACCAATCACAGATCCACCTGTTGCATTCCACAGCAGCAGATAACCATTGTTTACATTTGTTGCTGAAACTTCTCAGCTTCAACAGGAAAAATCCTAATGAAAGGATTTTAATGAAAAGATGTCTGCGACATTGGGCTATTGCTGCTCAGATTTTGTCCCCACCACAACAAAACTCCCAACTTAATATGTACACCATTGTTTGAGTTGATTACTCTACATGAATTAAGTAGCTTTGTTTGCAATAATGCTCTACTCAGACATCTGATTGTAGAGTTCAAGTCCCAAAGAAGAAGATGCATATTATTAGCATCTACTAATGAAACTAATTATTAGCGTCTACCTGAAACACACTAGTGAATGTAAATGTGGTTCTTCCTTGTAGTTCTGATACTTTACATTCATACAGGTAATTTTTTACTTGTGTATAAGGCCAGAAGGGAGCATTATGTCATCTGTTGTGATCTTATGTATGATATCTGCCACTGAATTTTAGCCAGTAGATGCCAACTGTTTATTTTTTAAAAGGACATTTGGTCTTGTACCAAAAATCAACAGTTAGATTCTGTCTTTTTCCATCAGTTTGAGTCAGTGCACAAACATCCTTCTTTTAAAAAATTCATGTCCTCTTTCTACCTTGACTGTGTCTGGATTCTAGTTATTATGGTTCATTAAAGCTTTTCTTTGATAAAATAGAAAAATCTTTGATGCCAGGTGTTGGCTTCTCAAGGAAATACTTGTGCATTGTGTCAAGCCACCCTTCAATCTTCTTTTTGACATGCTAAACAGATTAAGTTTTTAAGTCTCTTCCTCCAAGGCATTTTCTCAGCACTCAGTGATTTTTGATTCTTTCCTCTGCCTTCTCCAATTTGTTAAACATGAAAAGCAGTAGAATATGCAGTATTCCAACAATGCAGTCCAACACATCACCCTGAGAGATTAAGTCCCCACTTCTTTGTTTACAGCCAAGGATCAGGTTATGCTGAGGTTACTGTGAAATGTTTTTCTCTTGTAAATCCTTTTCAGGATTCCCCTGGCCATGACCAAGGACCGAAATTATTTTTTATGGATGCATAAAACATTGTGCTCTTGAATATCTTACACCTGCTATGTGATCTAAGTGATTCAACAAGATTGTTGATGATAACAGACAGTAACAAAACAGTCTCCAAGTTTTGTCACCAGTATGTCTAGGGAGTTTTTTTGTGCTAGAACAGTAACAAAAACGCCCAATAGTAGCATTTACCTGCTCTCAGCAGAGCACCACCAGAAGCATTCTGATTTTATGATTCTTTATTATTCTGATACATGAGATGTAGCTGTTCTAGATCTACATCGTTGAAGCTACTTAAATTGTTCAACATGCAATTGTATAAAAAAACTCTCAAAAGACCAAATTTATTAGATTTACAATTACCTTTATTCGCCTAAAACAATTCCATTAAAAGCTGAATATAATCCATGTAGATACATAATACCCCAAGAATTAAAAACCATAGACATTTTGATGAAGTTTGGAACCACTGTCATTGTCTCTTGCCTCGATGTCACTAGGACATTTATAATTTTATGGTTGTCATCCCACTTTTTTTAATGAGCATCTTTGGGATGAAAATTGCCTGTTTTTCTTCCTTTGTATCTTCTTACCAACAGTTTCTGAACACAGAAAAATACAGTGTTGCTTTTTTTTCTTGCATTATGTTCTATATTGCAATATTTCAACAATCAAGAAAAATTTTTAAAAACTTATCAACAAAACCAATGTACAAATGTAGCATGTGTGTGCCTGTATCACCATTAATGTGTTCAAGAAGTAACTAAATAGATTTAGAAAGCAGCCGGTTGTGCTTTCTTTTTTTTATTATTGTTTTTAATGTGAAACATTCAAATAAAAACTTATCAAGGCATTACTGGGATTTCAAATTGAAGCAAGCATACAAATTGGGAAAAACCAACAGAAAAGCCTCATGCATAGCATTGTTTGCAGAATCCTGACACACTGAAATTTAGGTTACATAACAAAAAATTGTATTGAAAGTCTGTAGTAGAGACATATTTCCCCATCAGAATCTCAGTCTCATCCAAATTCTGTTTAATTATCACACAGATAATGAAGAACCAAACCCACACCATGATGCAAGGGTAGGTAAAGATATGTGCCTATGTGGATGATAATAGGTATACAGCTAAAATATGTTGCTTTGTCAATGTGTTATTTTTGATTAATTACTCTGACTTCCTTAAAGCAGAGGTGGCAGTGGTCTCAGGAAAACCTGTCAGTGGCACCAATGAAGGGAAGTGCCTGCACTGCTCTGTGTACTTGAAACTGCATCATGTACATCATCCAGAAGTGGATAATCCTAGAAGTATTTGGACCACAAGAAGAATCAGCAGGAGTCATTGTAAATCCCATAGCATTGGAAATCCTGTGGAATCAAATAGAATGGCCACGGAGGAATTGATGAAGAGCTGATCTCATAACAATGCATTACCTCTCTTGGAAGAAGTGCTAACATAAAATAGATCAAGACACTTCTAGCATGAATCCAACAACAAATAGGAGTGGATGAACAACCCATGGTAGTTCTGCCAAAGACCTTGATTTGGCAGAAGAAAATATTTCTGCACATCATCTGTGAGTGACTGACATTATAGGATGGTAGCAATGAAGCAGTGGAAATGGTCTTAGCCCAACATTACCACGGAGAAGGACGAGGGCCCAAGGTGCAACACAGCTAGAAAGCAGACCAGCCTTGGCACTAGGTCAAACTCTCAGCCTCAGCTTTGCATGTAGGTCATGCCCACGGTGTGACCCTGAGTGCTATTCTGTCATCACTTTTAGTAATGTTACACTTGGTTGGCATAGCAGCATTTGCAGTTCAAAGTATCACAGAAAGCTGGAATAGCAATTCTTCCTCACTTTAAGTTTTATTAACCAAGTGGGCAAAGCATCCATGCAGCTGCCTGGCTGTGGTGGTTTAACTGGGACACTGATCCTAGGGGGTAAGTGGCAACAGTTATCAGCTGATGTACAACATAAATCACAGAGAAAAAGAAAAGAAAAGAAACTGGGAAAATAAAAATAGCTCCATTATTAGCAACATTAAGAGGTGAAGAACATATTTGGAGAGGGCACAGAAGTTTGCCATTTTTCTGATCCCTTGTAACTTCCTAAGCTAACCAAGTGGGCTTTGCTCTCTGAAAACAAGAAATTAACAATCGGGGAACAAATATAAACGTAGCAATTAGGAGTTGAAAACTAAACAAAAGTAAGTGGGGGGAAAACCTTCCAGAGCAAAAGTTTTACACTATCTGAGAGTCTGATCTCAGAGGTCAATTGACCAAAAAGGAAATAGTGCTATATTTGTCGTGAGTAACTTGATGTAAAGATTACAATCTAACACAATTTTCTTTTAAATCCACTGTCATGTATGGTAAAACAAGCAAACTGAAAACCAAACCCAACAAACAAAATAAACAATAAACAAACAAAAAAAATATCACTTGAATTTAATCACCTGCAATAAAAAAAAAAGCATAGTAAAAACACTTCCTAAGTCCATTATGTGTAGCTAGTCAGCTAAGATCATGTGTATGTGGGAGTTTTGTATCCAGAATTTTTAATATCTAAAAGATATTAACTTGCAAGCATTGTCCAAGTTGCTACTAGAGAGGAGCACTCATACACATTCCTTTTTTCTTGCATATGCATTTGGACTTGTTAAAGATCAGAATTTCTACTTCAAACTAATTTGGGAGTCATTTAAGAGAATAATACTCTGTCTAAAGAAAAAGAAAAATACAGCATTCAGATCTGGTGAAATCTTTAGGATCAGTATTTTATCTTGCTCCTCCATTCCCAGCAAGCATGGGAATGACATTTTTAAAGGCTATTTCTGAATCTGGCCATCCAACTGCTTGTACTGCAGTGAGTTACTGAGACTTAGTAAGTAGCCTGTCAAAGTTATCTGTCAAAAGTAGTAAGATCATAAGATCCCCTGTTCTTTCCCAAGGAGGAGTCTAAACTACCCAGTTGAACCTGAAGATTCAGGCAGAAATGAGTCCTTCCAACACAAGTGGTTATTGTATTTTTAATAATGAAAGAAAAATTGTGAGTCTGTTACTAATACTGTGTAGGTGGAAGAATTTTCCAGAACATACAATCAGTGGCATTATTGACTCTATCTTTCGGGAGTGTCATGGGGGAGGGCAAAAAGGTGGGAGGAAGATGAATTTGAACACTCAGAGCATAACATGCAAAGTACTCACAGCTTTATTTGAGTCAAGACTATTTAGTAGCATAGAGGAGAATTCAAACTCTGAAAATAGACTCTGAAATCTTTACTAACCATATGTTAAGGGAATTAAAAAGCTAAATCTTCAGCTTTCTCTTAAACAATTGCTGTTTTCTGGTATCGCTGATACTGTATTATGTGACTATTGTGGTAGAGGGTTGTAAGTGTAGCAGATACATTATAGTTAAATAGGAACAGGTGATTTTGGTGTTGGAGGCTTAATTGCCATCAGGCTTAAATTGTTTTCCCAGAATCTCAGGAGACTCTCAGCAAAGCCTACAATATTAAGATGCTTACATCCTACAAAACTTCCATAAGGACAGTTGCAGCAACTTTACATGTTCCATGGGAAAAGCAATGTAATTTTTTTTACTTAAGGATTGTTTTTATATGTTAAAGGTAGCACTGGAGTTCAAAAGTTGCAGGTATTATTTTGTGGTTTAGTAGTAATAAGCACAGAATTCTGGGTAAAATATCCATCTTAACCTGCATCATTCAGGTGTGACACCATCACAAATACACTCTTCAATTTAAGGCAGGCATAATAATGGTAGGGTTTCAAGAATTAATGGTTTGAGATTGACTTACCCAACAGTGAAATAATGTGCAATATGCATGTCACAAATATTGTGTCAGCATAATTAAATTGGAAAATTTAATTAATCTAGCATCTCAAGTAAATTTGTGTGGATAATGTTAATTTACACCTGTCCAATTTCAACGAAACAACAGCCTACTAAATAGGGATGGTAAACGATTTGCCTCTTGCATTGGGTTAAAGCTCTTTGGAGAGCTGGGCTCACAGATTTACCTCAATATCCTTTCATGCTGCTGCTAATTCATCTGTAACAGGTGTGATTCATTGAAATATTTGTGAAGAGGAAATACTTCAGTGGGGCTTTAGTCCAGATGATCAGAGATGTATACACGAACATTACTGAATGGGATACAGCATGGTGCTCTACTTGCTTTGTCTGCAGTCTGAGACAAGAGTGGGATCAAGACCTTGAAATTTAAATTCTTAAAATGTTTAAAAGTTTATGTGCCTTTCATTACACGTATGAAGTAAGTTAACTCCTCATACAGTTAAGGACAAAATAGTTGGTTTAGATAAAAATGAATATGAACAATATTTCATATGTATCCACTCTAGTAGGGACAGGCTGTAACAAATTAAGATATTCATAATTACTTTATTATGCTTTATAGATACTCCCAGTTTCATATAGAGAAGGCTTCCTACTTAATTTGCTAGTATATGGAGATATTTTTTGCAATCTTTAACTTTCTAAGGGACTGCAGTTCTGTTGTTGGTTAGGAAAGGACCTGAAGTGCACTGCAATTATTTTTCAGATCCCTTATGTGTTATAACTTTCCTGTTACTTCCAGAACAGAAACTGTGCAATTATTGACAGTTAAAATTTTAAAAAGCAGATCAAACCAATCACTTAATAGAAAACCAGAGGAGTGAGAGTATGTTAGGTTGGGTATGTCTGATATTCTCAAAACTGATGAATTCCAAACTTCTTTGCAGGAAGGTGTCTGTTGCCCAGTCTATGGAACAGAGGTAATGAAAAGCAAATGCTTGCTCCTGTTGAAGCAGAACACAGTGTTGAAGCATTCAACTTACAAGAAAAACCTTGATAATGATTTCAGATGAGACCCCATCGGAACTGAATTCATCTTTCTCAGTCTTTTCAAACTTGCCATGCAGACAGATAGTAGAGTTCAGCATTCTGAGCTTGGGGGTTTTAAGTGAGACATAATTATAATGTAAACATTTTAAAATAGGACTGAATAGTGTGAAATAACCAAAGTTCTGTTATTCTGTGGACAAAATAAACTTTGGGTGTCACTTTCCACATTTCAGGACAACTTTTAGTTGCACTAATGCAATTTCCAGTATTCCCTAGGACATCACTACTGTTACATTTTGTTTATATGGTCTGTTATTTCTACAAACCTTCTAAATTCTTGTACTTAGTGCCTCTCAACAGTACACCCTTCTTTTGAAGGGTTTGTACTCATATATGTGTGTGCATGTGTGTGTGTTCTGGAAATAGAAGCAGTATCAGCAAGCAGTCAAGGTCCCTGCCCTACTGTCTTATATTTTCTAAGGCAAACCCATTTTACCTGTTTACAATGGGAGTCCTACTATCTCTGGACAGAAACATGTTTGAAATTCAGCTTCTGAATAATAGCAGTGAGGCTTTGAAATTTATTTAATTTAAAGTACCTTGCTTTAAAATCACCCTTGACTTGCATTTTGTTGGAGGTAGAAGGTCTAGTGTGAAGTGTACATTCAGGCCTGTGCTTAGAAATATAGTGCCAAGTATTCACAGCAGGCACAGTTCAGTAACTTTACCCTGAATGTTTTTCTTTATAGTTATTCTTGCTCTTGTCTTTTTTTGTTATATTTTTTGTTCATGACGATAAACTAGTAAGCTCTTCTGAAAGGTAATCCCCTGTTAGCTTTGCAGCTTCTATGCTAATCTCTTGTTAGCTTTGCTGCTGGTATTCCTGAAGCTGATTTGCATTTCCTAATCCAGAGCTGAATCTCTTTGCTCTGGGTACTTACATTTATATGGATATGTATTAAATAATTAGCTGAAAGATTGTCCCCGTAGAACCTAACACAGACTGAAGACATTTTGTGTAAGCTGATGTTTAAATGGCTTTCAAACCAAGTATGGGGTTTTTTTCTGATTTATCTTTTCATCTGGGAACAGATAAAGCATGGTGAGGCAGGTGTGCCTCTGCAGCCCATGGAAATCCATGGTGGAGCAAAGATCCACCTGCAGCCTCTGGAGGACCCCTTGCCAGAGCAGGTGGATCCCCAAAGAGGCAAAATCCTGGCAGGATCTGTGGGCCAGTGGAGAGAGGAGCCTGTAGTTGAGCAGGTTTGCTGGCAGGAATTTGTGACCACATGGGAGGGACCCACACTGGAGCATTTTGTGAACAACTGCAGCCTGTGGGAAGGGTTAAGGTTGGAGAAGTTGGTGGAAGATGGTCTCCTATGGGAAGGTCCCTTTGCTGAAGCAGGGGAATAGTGTGAGAGGTCCTCCTCCTGGGGAGGAAGGAGCAGCAGAGACAACATGGGATGATCTGACTGCAGCCCCCATTCCCAGTCCCCCTGTGACACTGGACGGAAGAGGCAGAGAATTCAGGAGTGAAGTTGAGCCCAGGAAGAAAGGAGAGAAGGTAGGGAAGTATTTTTAAGAGTTGGTTTTATTTCTCATTATCGTACTCTGATTGAATTGGTAATAAATGGAACTAATTTCCCTAAGTCTGTTTAGCCTGTGGCAGGAACTGGTGAATGATCTCTTCCTGCCCTTTTTTTGACCCATGAGCCATTTGCTATAGCTGTGGAGGGCAATGACAGTGGCATCCACCCAAGGTCAACCCACAAAAAGTTTAAAAGGATTTACATTTTCAACCTGGATATGTTCTTACACTACAACGCTGATGTGGCTCTCATAAGTGTCTTTTCAAAAAACATTGTCCAAAAAAGATCAACAGACCTTAACAGACCTCCTGATACTTGAGGTAGGAACAGCTCAGTAACATAGAAAGCAGATTGTTTATTGGACTAGCTATAAATTACACTTCTTATATATCTATGTGTACTAGAAAATATGATACTGATGGAGAATATAATTTGTGATGATTAGATTAATTAGATTGCTGGGATTAATTTTTCAAGATACTCTATCCTTTTCATGCTTATAAACCCTAAATTGTGATTAAACCATCATATTAATACAGAGCTAAAGAACCCTGGCATTTCTTATTTTTTAATACCCTCTAACTGAGAGAGATGATTCAATTTAAGATTCCCATTAAAGCACTTAATAAAGAGTGCCATTTTTTTCATTTGCTGTGATAATGGTAAAACAAGCATGACATGATAGATACCTTAAGTATTTGTCCCCGTAAAAGTTTAAACCATTAAATATGATATATATCCTAAGAAATTCTTTTTATGCTAAGATTTCTGGTTTAGTTCCCCTGACTCTATGGATTATTCTATTCTGTATGTGTTTGTTTATCCAAGATAACATGCAATGAATTCCTCATAATATTATGAAAGCAATTTATGAACAAACAAAAAGGAAAGTTTACAAACAAAATAAAGTTTCAAGTGTATGGAGTGTTGGTGTAGATGTAAATTATTTCATGTTGAATATTCAAATCCAACTATTAATTCTTTGCCCAATATTTCTTGGATTCTTTGTTAAAATCAGTGAAAGAGGACGATAAAAATATTTACATCAGTAGAACTGTCTACACAAATGAGAAGTTTACTAGTACTAAAAGTAAAGAAAAAAATGTAGTGAAGTTGGTATGAGCTTTTCTAGTCAATCTGGCTTCATAGTACTTATCTTTTATACGAGGGGTATAAAGGATGCTATTAAATTTATTTGCAAAAGCAAAGAGTGTGCTTTGTTGCAGCTGCTATAGCTGTATTCCCAAGGAAGAGATTGGTGTGTCTTGTGCAGGAACAAAACATTATGACTAAAATTGTTAGTCTAGTTTCAATTTAGGATGGTATTTTTCAGTATTACCAGCCTGGGCAACCGTTCCATTTTTAATTTATTTTTTAAACTTTTTAAAATTATTTTTTCCCTTTTTTTGCCTTGTTTCCTTTTTTCTTTTCCTTTTTCTTTTCTTCTCTTCCCTCTCACCCCCTAAAAAATGGAGGGGTGAAATAGGTCACTCCATAAACTGATAAGCTGGGATGGCTGACAGGTAGCTAGGCAGTTTTATTTATGGAGAGTAAACAAAGCTCAGAACAGAAATCAGCAATTGCTACACTACTGCCAACCATTTGCATGAGCAGGTTTTTTTCCAATGGCATGCATCAAGATCTGTGCAATGCCAAAACCCCAGAGCCTCAGTATCCTGAAAAGCACATCTGTGAGGAGTAATAGTCCTATTAACGACAGCAATTGATTAATGGCACCGTGCCTCTCTGGGAGGCAGCTTCACTCAGCAACTCTTAAGTTTTGTTTTGCACGCTTCATCTTCAACAGCAGAAAGAGAATATATAACTCAGTACACCACCCTTCAGAACTGAATTGGATGTGATCTGGCTCATTGGGTAGGGAGAGATCAATGGGGCTTGAATGAAAAAGGGCTCTCTGAAGGTCGACGGCTGAAAGCCAGAAGAGGATATCTTTAAATTTTATTGTAAGAGAAAATCCATTTTTCAACATTAAAGTTTGCAACATCTGACTTGTGACTGTTAAATGACCATATAAAGGTAGCAAAAGATTTTCCTTAAGAAACTGTGTTTGTCCAGAAGTTTGAAATATATATTCTCTTGAGGAAGCCCTTATTACCACCTTTGACACTTTGCCTGTATCATCACCTACACACCACACCTATCTCCTTGAAAGCAGGATTATACTAACTTGAATCAGTCTGCAAGCCTATTATCTTTACAAATTTCAGATGCAGAAATTAGAACAGAAGTCTAAATTTCTTGCAGAAAGTTCTGATACATTATTTATTTTGATCCCAGGTCACAGTGAAATTAATCCTTTTTTTAATATATATATATCCTTGCAGTCTTAATGAAAAGTATAAAAATATTTTAGCATCATTAGTCTTAGAAAACACAAAAGCATTCCCAGAGCTAATATGGTTCATCATAGTTCAGTAAAATGATCAAACTATATCATTTCATGTCAGTTAAATGGTAACTTGTACTTGACAAATGCAATTACTCTTTCCATGAAGCTGAAGCATGTAAGCTTCATGTGACATTTCTCTCATTTGGCCAGGCTGCTGCTGTAAGTAAATATTCCATAGATGGGCTCCATAAAAATCAAAATGCCTGAATAAGCTTGTTGTTTTGGAACTTGTAATGCTGTATGGTTGCAAAAAATATTTGTAGGTTTCTGGGAATTTTTCCAGTTAAATCTGGAAAAAGATGATATGTGACAATCAGAGCAGAAACTTTTTTTTTATATGTCTGAATATGGCCAACCCTAATTCCTTTAAGTCTTCTGTCAGGACTTGATGGGCTATAACAAAGGTCAGATTTAAATTTAAGGAGACTACGTCAAAAGAAAATAAATACTGATTTGAGTTCCACCTATAAATCTTTGGATCTTTATATTAAGCTTTCTGGTTCTGTGAGAGCCGATTCTCTTCACTCATAAATCAATAACTAAATATTCTTATTAAAAGCAAAAAAGTATGCATGCAAGATAGGAATAACTAATTTTCAAAGCATTAATAAAATACTTTTAATCAGTTCATGATTTTTTTTTTCTCCTAGGGAAGTGTTAGGCTAATGTTTCCCCTTCATGTAGCTATCTGCAGTCTTTAAAATTTTTAAAATGTTTCTGGATTGCAAGGTCTGGTCTGAGTTAATGATCTGTTGACTTGTCGTGTTCATGTTAGCTGCTTCTCACTTCATTCTCCCTAGCCAAGCTTCACAACACTCCTTGTCTCCAAAGCCACATATCAGGCACCTGCTTACTACTGCAGCTTCTTTTCATTTGCTGTAGTTTTAGGTACACTCTCTCCATTGTCTGCTCCTGAATTCCTCCTGTCTCTGCTATCTGAGCCTCACACTGCTTTTGTTTTTGCTCTGATAACCCCTCCAGGCAATTCCCACAGCTCCTCTCTGGTTATTCTATTACATCTTAGGAGGGCTACTGTGATACTAAGAAAGGCAGTCTTCCACCTCACAGGAGGCTTTCCAACACTTATATTTAACAGGAAAATTTAAGTTCACAAGACATGCATAAGTAACATTTTTTAATTTTAAGCCTTTAGAAGACTTTTACCCAAACTGTGCTTCCCTTGCTGTCCCAAGGTCATTTGCATTTCAGCACCCACACATGTTTTAAGGTAAAGATGCCCATTCCCCTCATTACATTGTTAACAGAGCTAACTCTCAAGAACAATAATACAGCAAATGTAAACCAGTCAGGTTTCATGTAATCCTTAAAATTCATCTCACCTTCTCTAGCACGGCACTTCTTTCCAGGCTTATACTTCTTCCTTATTATATGAACCTCTGAACAGAAAAGAAATAAACCAAAACTGTCGGTGTTGCTGTTTCCTGCTAAAGGTATGGACTTCAGGTGATTGAGAATTGAGGTTATTGATTTAAAATAAGTGTAAGAAACTTGAAAATTAGAGTTGAGTTGTGTCAAATGGGTGTTGTAGTCTTTTCAAGGAACGAAGAGCTCCCAGTTGTTTTCATGTTCTTAGTAGTTTTAATGCCCTTCTCATACAGTGACAATTTGAAGGGTCCACAGTTTATCAGTCCACAGCAGGCTCAGGAGGATACCAAGAGTTTTTCAAACAAGGTTCCAGTGAAATCACTTTCTGGATTTATCAAGAGTGGCCTGCTATCTTCTAATGGAATGTTATTTTTTAGCACAGTAATTAACATATGCTTCTCTTGTCCCAGGGCAAAGTTTTCACTGAATTTTTATCTCCTACCTAAATAAAGACAAGGAAAAAAAGTGTTTTTAAAAACACACAGATCTGATCAATATATGTCTGTCTTTTTAGAGCAGAGGTCTGTGAAATCTCTGTAATCATATACCATGGTTGCATACCATTTTTTGGTTCTATTATTGCCCAATAGTAGTCAGAATCTGATGGATGTGAACAACAAATAGTCTTATCTCTATTGAAATTATTGTTTGGTAGATTATTTGAATACATTCTACTATTCCTAGGGATACATGTAACTTCTGAAAGACATGTTACAAATAGAAGCGAAGAGAGAAAAATGGCCTATTTAATGTTTTAACTGCTTGGTACTCAGATGCCTGATGTGTCATCAGACTAGCATCTGATATTATGATAATACCACCGAAGAATTCTCTGTCCAAAAAAAGGAGATACTTTAAAATATCTTCCTAGGGCCTGAGCTTTCTATTTCATTGTGGTGTTCAATTATAAAATACACAAAACTTTCTAGTGATACAGCAAGAACTCTAAAGAAATTAATAGTTCTGCTTTCTGAGTCTTCAGCACAGCTGTGTGTAAGTAACTAATGTAGCACAGAGTGTACTTGGAATTCTAGGAAAAAACAAGAGGAGTATGTGCTCATTAATTTAACATTACCTATCCTGTGCACTGCAGTGTGCACTTTCAAGAAATGCACAATCACTGATTTGAGGACTGTATCGTGAATCACAATATCAATTTAGACCTGCACAGTAAATGCTCTGGGAATTAAATTCGAATTAATTGTATCAGCATATTGCATTAATGTTATTTTCTGCAAAGCTGGCTTTGTGCGTGCCTAATGAAATCTGAAAAGTGTATGTGCATAAAACTATAAGAAAGAAGTCTTTATAGTTTGGGTCGATTTTTGGCAGGGTTTTTTGGTGTTTTGTTTTGTTTTACAGTCTGCACGGTGTGCTGCGGGCAACCGGGAGCAGAAGCGAAGCTAAGCCCGGCCCGGCAGAATCCCTCCGGGTGGACAGAGTTCCCCCGGGCCGGCGGAGCCCCCTCTGGGCGGGCGGATCCGCAGCGCTGCCCGCGGCACCCGCGCCGAGCCGAGCCGAGGCGACCCTGCCCCGCAGTGCCCGCAGAACTACATTTCCCAGGCGGCGCCGCGCCGCGGGGCGCTGCGATTGGCCGGCGCGGGCTGGCTCAGCGTGGCGGTGCGGCAGGTGCCGCCGGCGGGGGCGGAACATGGCGATGGGTGCCGGGGCAGCGCGGCCGCTGCCGCACCTGCCGGCCGGGGGCTGCCTCCCCCTGCGGCTGCTGCTGCTCCTGCTCCTCCTCTGCGGACAGCTCGGGGGAGGACAGAAAAAGAAGGAGGTAGAGACGCTCGCTTGTTTCGCCATCGCGCCGGGCCGGGGGTGCCCTGTCGCGCTGCCTCCCTCGCCGGAGTCCCCGTGTTCCCGTCCGCCCGGCGCCCCCCGCGCTCCTCCGGCCCCGCTCCCTCCCCAGCCCCGTGCAGGACGCCGGCGGGGCGGGAGGCGCCGGGCAGGCGGTGCCCCTGCCCTGCCCTGCCCTGCCCCGCTCGGGAGGTGATGGCCGGCGGCGGCGTTTCCAGGGCAGCGGCTGCGCAGGGAGCAGCGCCGGGATGGCGGTGCCCAGCATGCTGTCCGTGCCCGGGCCCGTGCCCTGCCCTGCGCCTTGAAATGGCCGGTGCTGAGCAAAGCCCCCCTCCTGCGCCGGGCTCCGCTGGGCTGGGCTGGGCTGGGCTGCGGTGGGCCAGGGGGGCCTGGCAGCCCTGCGGGGCGAGGAGCCCGCGGGAGGTGGAAGTTAAACCTGTGTTTGTGGTGCCAAGGGAACGAAATGCCCGGAGTTAATAACGAGCATCAAAGCGATGGCAGCAGGTGTGCGTGTGAGTGCAGGTGAAGGCGATGGTGCCACTTCGAGCTGTCCTCGGGGTAATAGAGACGTGGAGGAAGAAGCAGTTTTAATTCACATTCTTAGCATCAGCTTATCCTCGCCAACTTTTGTACTTAAGTAGGGAAATGTGTAAAAATGTGTAGTGTACATACTTGCGTTTTCCAGATTTCAATGCTGCTAGAGCTGCCTCTGCTTCTCTTCCTAGGTTGCCCTAGATTTCAGGCCAGGCTTTTGCATACCCAGTGTTAGGACACCCAGTAGTGTCTCTACAACTTCATTAATGGGAGCAGTTAGCTTTTAACCAGCTGATTTTTACAGCTGATTCTTTCTCTGAACTAGCAGCTCAGACAAAGAGAAAGATGGTCCAAATTTTTGGGTTTTGCTTATTTTGCTTTTCTTTAAAGAACTATGTAGGTTATTAAGGCTTACAAGCCAAAGATGTAAAAGAGCAGGGATGTCTTTCCGTTGGTGTCCAGTGACAAGAATGGAAGGAATGACTTAAATCTACTTCAGGAGAAGGTCAGATGTTGAATTAGGAAAGAGATCCTAACTCAGAGAGTGGTTGGGCACACAACGAGGTACCCAGGGAAGTGGTCATTGCCCCAAACCTGTAGGTGTTCAGGAGATGTATGGACAACGTTTTTCTGCATATGGTTTGACTTTTAGATTGCCCTGCGTGAAGCTGGGAGTTGGAGTCAATGTCCCTTCCAACTCACAATATTCTATGATTTTGCAAAGCCAAAGTTAGTATGTAAAATTCTTATTTAAGTATTTAAATAATGGTGTGACTCTGGTCTTACCAAGATAAGTAATCTGATCATTGAAATAAATCCCTTGGGCATCACTGTGAAAAATGAACACCTTCACTCTAGGCATTCATTGTCTATTCCACTCTTTCTGGAATGAGTAAGCAGTAAATGTGTTGCCCTTCTGCTGCTATAATTAACTTCTTTTCAAAACTTTAACTTATTAAGTTCCTTAATAAAATGTGTTTAATGTTTGACACTTGATTCTCTCTTGCTGTGATGTGCTGGCATTGCAACTTTTGTTGACACTTTCATGTGGAGTGCCAGCTGTGCTACCAAGATAGCTGAAATAATCTTATCTTTTAAGTGAGATCCTTTTCCTAACGAGTAAATAATGGCAAATTAAAATGGACATGTGCAACTACTTTTTAGAAAGTTTCCCAGTCCGACTGTGGAGGTGGTACATAAAAGGATGGAAGTGCTTGTTTGTTTGTCCACCTATTTGGTATTACAGTTCAAGAAGGTATTTCTCCTCTGTAAAGCTTGTTTCTCAGTGTTTTCCTTTTCAGCTGATTTAAACTAACACATCCCAGTCTTCTGGATCTTTTTGCTGCCATTTTTCGTTACTGTTTAATATTTTGCTTTTAAGACAACGGACTGCTCATACAGACAAACCCTTGGCTTTATGTAGACATAGACATAGTATCTATGACTGCATCTTTACAGATACTATTACAATATTGTAAGTTCCTGCCTCGCTTTAAATGCAAGCTTGAAATAAAGTGTAACTTGCTTTTTCTCAGCGTTTTATACACTGTATGGTTCTGTGTTGTATATGTTAGAGCTAAGATCTGACTCTTCTTGCCCCATAACCTTCATGTAAAAAGCTGTAGTAGTTTACCCCAATGCATATAAAGAGGAAAACATCTTTATGTGAGAAATGTGTTTTAAAACTGTTCTGAGGAAAATTATGTGGATTGAGAGCTGCAGGATATTGTACTGTGGGACACTGCTGTTCACACCACTGTTCAGAAGCACAGTGGTGAGAGGTAAAGGTGATGGAAGATAAATATGTTGAGTGAGCTGAAGATGTTCTATACAGACTGGTGAAATTGACACAGCTTTTTGTTTTTGGAAGTTAGAAAAATGGTTGAACACACACTGAATTGTTTCAAAGTGAACGCTGCAAGAGAAAAGCTAATGTAGTGGGATTGAAAGGTGTATCTCAAGATAAAATCATCTCACATCTCAGTTTCCTGCTTTCTCTGTGCTTTTTGTGTGTGTTTGTTGACATGGTTGTCCATAAAGAGAGGTAAGGGACTAGAAAGAAGAAAAGAAGAAACTGCTTTCCCAATCAAATTAAAAAAAAAAAAATTGATTACTTGAAAAGTACTTCAAAGCTACAAGAACTTGAGATGTTGGAGTTAAATCTTAAAGAAGGAAAGTATTCTTGGTGAAGACAATGATTTTATTTTTTTTTATTAGTTTATTTTTTTAAGTGTTGACTGCATAGAAAAATAAATATGCATAAATTCTGAATGATTGGAGGTGTCTGGATCAGTTGTATGAGCATGGAAGAGGTGGAGATGCCTTTGCAGGAAGGAGAGGACCGAGTTAAGATATTCGATATTGCTGAAGGACTTGATGCTAGCAGAGCAAATAACCAGGGAAGCTGGGAAACATTGTTATGGATTTCTGTGTTGATTGTGAAATACTGTGTTAAAGCTGTATTTAGAAAATGTGCAAGTCCTTAAATTGCTGAAACACATAGTAACTAAAGAAACTGTCTTCTCTTACAAATTACTGAGAAGTGCTAAGGTTGGTTTTAAATTTGATAAAATCTGCACGAGTTTAAAGAGCTATTTGGAAATAGATTTGAATTCGGATATTAGTCATCTGGTTTCATGGAAGCTATTTTTAGAATGACTTCTTGAACTTATAAACACACAAACATTCTTGTTGTTTTGCTTTAATCATGCTGTACCTTTTCCATATTATGGACATTCATGACAGCCTTCATGAAGATGAAGAGATAAATAGAAAATATTGGAATGTCTAATTTGAAAATGAGATGAAGAGCAGCACCACAACTTTCCCCCATAGCTCACACTTAGAAGCTAACTAGATTTGAAAAACCTGCTTTTATGATTTTAATTTGGGTGCTGAAGAGAACCTTTATTTCAGGTGAAGTAAATAAAAGTTCTTGATTGTGAAGTATCAACAAGACACTGGAGTAGGGGTATTCTCTTGAAAACTGTATGCATAATAAGAGAAATAATAATTAACTCTATCTGCACATTTGAGATAATTGTATTAATGTACATGGATTTTCTGTTTCCAGTCCTTGCAATGCTTTTTATATATCTTATACAAATTCGAGGTGGGTTAAACTGTTAGAAAAGTTAAAGGAATCAGATTCATTAACTTTGAAATATACTGCTTGGTTTTCTATTATAGATTTTCTTGTGAATGAAACACATAGAGAGAACATGGAGTTTGCAATATTAAAAGCATTTCTCATAGAGGATAATGTTTATTTTTGAGCTTTCAGGTGGGTGCCTCAGAAGCTTATTTAAACCACTGATAGGCAATTGGAGTAACTTTTTCTGCAGGTATGTGTCATTACTGATAAGTCTGACACAGGGAAGGTATCTGTTTAGATACAAGCTTTCTTCAGGTGGAAGTATTTTTTGAACTTGAGTCTACTAAAAAAGGTGCTGAAGACATATAAAAATATTGTAGTAATGTTACTCTTCTGTAAGGCAAGGTTTTGTGATATCTTAGTTTGCCCTGATTATTTTTAAAGGATTTCAAGATTCATGTATTTATAATGTTCTTTACCTGTTTTTAAGGTAAAGACCTTAAACCATATTTATAAATTCTTTACCTTTTTCTCCCTATTTTCCCCAGCTGAGTGTAGAACTTATGACAGTTGTGAGAAATTGTGGGACGTAGAGTTGGAAGGACTATCTAATTGATAATTTATCCCAAAGTTCAGCCATACTGTTATTATCCTTGGCAACTATGTGTGTGATGTGCCCACAGAAGCCCTTAGTCATGGTGACTCTACTACTTCTGGCTTTTTCTTTTCCCCTAAAGATCTAGCCTAAATTTCTGGGTGTTCATGGCCTACATTTTTGACCCTGTTAATTCTTGTCCTCATCATGACCATAAAGAACAGGTTATTGTTTGTTTGGTTGTTATTTTTTGAATTAAATAGAAGTAACTGTATGGGTTTTTAAGGCTTAAAGTATTAAATATGATAATTTTTCTGAGTGAATCTTCAGTCCTGATCATACTTTCCTGTTTTATATGAAATTAGCTAGGATAGATTGGCACTATCCCCTTGTTTCTGCACCATGAGTTTTTGTTTTCCTTTCTATAGCGAGCCTATTGTGTTTATTTGCAGTTATTGATTATTAGTATGTTGCAGCCAGAATGGCATCTTCCACTTTAAAATGTTTTTCCCATCTAATTTCTGGCAGTGGTTTATCATAAAGGTAGCAATTCTCACCCATTCAGACCTAGAGCCAGGAAAACCTGCTGTCCTTGCTCTTGCTCCAAAATGGAAAGAATACTGCTTAGTTTCTTACTTTATCTCTTGGTGCTGTTTTCAATGCTCTGTAACATTCTTTTCTTGTGTTCAGTGTTCTGCATGTATATTTAATTGAAAGGAATATTAGGAAACGTGGTAGAATGAGCAGAGAAAAGGAAAGGAGGAAAAAAATGTTTTTGATTAATGGGAAGTGTTTAGCATATATTCATTTTCACATATTGTTTAAAAAATAAATTCTCCATTTTCCAAGATCTATGATACGATTTAAATAACAGTGATAATTAAAGCCTATGTTTCTCTTCTTGGTCTGCTGAAATTCTGTTTAAAATTAAACTTGAATATAAAGCCTTCTTCATCTTGTAATTGTAAAAAATTTGGGTTTGGTCTCCAGACTGTAGAGCACTGCATGTTTTTGCTTTTGACACAGGATGCATCAAAGTGTTTGGCAGTTACACCAATTACAGACTTCTCTTTAAAAACGTTGTTAAAAATTGAGATGTGGCAAAGCTTGAATCTGTATAGGGAAATTCAGGCCTCACTGTACATTTGCCTTCAAACCATTTTATAGGTGTATTTTAAGTGGAGATTTTGTGCATTTATGATGCACAAAATGCATTTATGTAAGTGGACATTTTAACTATTGTTACAGTAGAGAGAGCCTTTTTTAAAACAATGCCTAAAGCTTTAAAATAAGTGTTCTCAGTTTGAAGTGAAATAACAGTTCTAACCCATGCCTGAAAATATAAAATTCATTAAATGCAATTCTAAATGTTTTTCTCTACTCTTGTCCTAAAAAGAATGGGGACAGCATAGAGGAAAAAAATATTTGCAAGAATTCAGTTTTTCTGCTTTTTTTTTACAACCCCATAAAACATCTATATCCCTCTCTCCTTTATTTCTAATTATCTGAAATTTTGCAAAAATTTGGCAGTTCTGGCTTTGACCAATCTGTGTAGAAAACTTTAGTGACTGCATACAATAAGTGAAATAAAGGATGCTTATAGTGACCTAATAGCATTTTCTGATTGGGTTACTGAAACCTTTTGTCCCAGAGGTCTCTGTTTGGCATCCTTGCTGTCATAAGACAGATCAGTGACATAATTGATCTTTTCCCCTGTTCTGTTCTATAACCATTTATACAGCACATCCTGTGCAGCCACATGGAAAATACAGATTGTATCTGCTTGAAATCTACATGCTGTGGAAAAATCATTTAGTGAAATTAGAATTTTTAATTCTAAGCACTGAGTGGAAAGCACTGGGTTTTTTGGATATTGGCTTGGGTCTTCAGATTTATTCTCTTCATTTTTAGAAGTGTTTTCAAGGTCACATTTTATTGGCTAAGTTAATGGTCAGAACTAAAGAAGGATCTTTACCTGGTGCTTGGTTTAGACCTCGTTCTCTTGCTCTAATAAATCTACTAAATAGAGTAGCAAGAGATTTGTACCCTTGCTATTGCAGACTTCTTCATGAAAACACTCTTCTTCCTGACTGATAAAGTAGTGGCAGGACCAGCATTTCTCTGGACAGGCTGTTCTCCCACCTAATATGATTTGCTATTAGGATTTTACTTTCTTTTGATGATTGTATCTGATAAAACCATTCTGGAATACCCCAAGTTCATAATCTCTTTTTAAGGAATTGCAGTCCTAGGCCTAACTATGCCATTCCATTAGTTTTTCTTATCCTTTGCTGCTGAATCTAAAGCAACTAATTTTTGAATTTCAGAGGAACTGGTCATTAAGCTTAGCAGAGTTTGGCTGTGTTGCATAGAACATTTTGTATATCAAGTTCATAACAGAAGTGGTAATTACAGTTATGCAGTCCCTCTGGAATGATATTTTGAACTCACAGAGCTGCTCAAGGTTATAGGCTGTAGCATCTGCTGCTTGAAGGATAGAAACAATTTTCTACTCTGCTTTTCCTTTGGCTTTTTCATAGTTTCAAATCACTATTACTGTCTTCTCTACTATTAAAAAAATAGCAGGTTCGACTGCTTTTGTTAACCAATTGACCTAAAAAGACCAATTATGACAGTCTGCTGAATATATCAGATATTGACATTTCTGTTTAGCTTTTTTGAGATTTCACTGTGTATATATTCATGTCTGAGCCATGTAAATATCTCCTCAATGTAGATTTTTGAGCTTGTCATGTAAAAGGTTAGGTAATACTATAAAATTCTCATTTATAGTTTAAGGTTCATTTCTGGGGCTTTTAAAATAATTTATACTAGGCATTTTTGTCAACTTGATTGTTTTGTGAAGTCTTTTGATACTTAACCTGTTTTTCATGAAAAATAATTGACAGTTATTCAGTTACTTAATTAGCTAATTCCCTTTATATTTTCCTATTTTCTGGTCATACATAGACATTCAGGCTTTTTCACATATTTTGTTTCTCAGATCTTGTCAGTGGCTGGTTGTATTCTGAATCTAAAATTAGGCCTTTAACTCAAGACTTTGCTGTCCTGCAAGTCTGTTTAGTATAATGACTTGTTATATTGCAGTGGTTTTCTGCACTGTGCTGAGGAATATGGTCATTTTAACAATAAAGTAGGAGAAGTATTTTTTGATTCGTATTGCTTAAACTTTCCTTGGTAATTGTAGTTGCTTTGTCTTTGTTTGCTTCAGTGGTTCAAATTGTTACTTAAAATATTTTGTTCTTTTTACTTCTCTTACTTATGTGCATATGACCCTCTTCTATTTCTGGTAGTAAACTGCAGTGAAATACAAATTCCATTTGATCCATAATTACTAGATTCACTGGGATACTGATGCACTAAAAATATGAAACTTAAAATTATTTTTCTTTTTAATCCTATTTAAGTATTTTAGTGTGAATCTTTGTCTTTTTATAAAAGACATAGCTGGAGATTCAGATTCTGCACAGGAAATTAATGTAGGGAGTGAGAAAGCTGAACAGACAGATTTTTTGAGACACAGTTCCTTTCTCTACTTTGTTTTTTTCAAGGTTATCTAGAAAGATAAAGAAGGAATTTGAATATGAATAGAATACCTGTGTCTGTTTTGACTGACCTAGGTAATGCTCTTCTAGATACCCTAGGAGCTACAGGGCTAGGGCTACATACAGTGAAGGAATAAATTAGCTGTATCTACATATGTTTAGGTGTCTTTCCAAGGAGAGGAATTTAGGCTACAATTAGGTGAGGGAATTGTAGAGCAATTTAATTAACAGTAGAGCACCTCATCATAGGTCACAGTACCAGCACTTTTTGTAGTCAGTGATCTTGAACTAGGGAATACAAAATGCAGAAGGATGTTTCTGAAATCTTATAATTCTCCAGAATTTGATGCTAAAGTCAAAACTGTAAAAGCTGTACTATTCAGAATATGAGCTGATAAAATATTGTGTACTCTTCAGCTGCAGGAGGAGAAAGTAGTGATGACAACGTATCCTGATTCTTCAGTGTGGATTATGTACATGGTCCTTAACAATAATAACAACTAAAAATCAAAACAATATAATAACTTGATTAGAGTAGTGTTTTCTTTTTCTTTCATCACATGGTGATGTACTTAAGGTGATGTGGTTAAGGTGGTATATATTCTGGTTTCTGTTCAGATCATGTGAGATGGTATAAGTGTGCTTATTGATTATGGTTTATAGGATAGCTTTCAGGGGTTTTGAGATGTGGGACCTGAATACTTCCACATGGGTGACGATGATATTGAATACAATTCCCCCTACTTGAGTCAAAAACTGAAATTTAGAAGTGTGCACAAACTCATGCAGCAATAAGTGGTTTTTGTTTTCAAGTGAATCCTTTGTGATACCTTTTACCAGGATGTCTTCAGTTATCGAGTATTTTCAGGTGATGCCTGGGGAAACTAATGCACTTGCTACCTTCTTTATCTGACTTTTAAGTGGGGCTGTAAATTATCTCATGGGCAAGTCTGGCATGTTAAAGTGTAGGGCATGTTCAGAGGCCTAGAGATCCTTGAGAATTTCCTTCTGAAATCTGTTAGAGCACAGAAACTAGTAAAGTTATCTGAATTCTATATTATTTTTACATCATACTTCTAAATATTTTAGCCATGGTTTTTACTCTTGATAGCTGATAGCTCAGCTCTAAAACATTTCAGTGGAAACTTTTTCCATTTCTGTTCTATGCTTGATTTCTAGTAAAGCTTCAATGGAAATGGAATTTCAAGAATGCCGGTTCCAGGAAGCTCAGTCCAAAATTGAAGATGTACGACTGTTATGCCTCTTGCTTGTCCACAGCTGGTGGATCCAGTTATGACAATGTGACAGCACATTGAGTGGATGAGATAGGAATTGTTATGAAAAGGACACGAATCGTGCATTAATGCTGAAGTTATTGCGTAAATATTTTTCTTGTGACATACTTTTTCTTCTAAGCTAGTTATGAATAGAAGCTCTTGTCTGAATTCTTTTTCAAATCTCTGTTAGTTGATAGAAGTGCACTAACTTCTTTAGTGGGCAATTTGTTTAGAAGAAAAGATAAAGTTATTGATACCTGCTGAACAGACTCTAGATATTATAATTGATCTTTATTTCCATTATGCTTTTTTTTTGGTTTGGGGTGATAACTGAAATCAGCCAGGAAGTAATTGTTCTGTCACAATGTGAAGTATTAGAAATCAGGCATTCTTTATTATTATAGTGCTGCACACATTTGCAGTATTTTTCCTCTTATTGAATGTGTATCATGAAATTTTACAACGGGGTTTTTATTCCATCATGACTGTACATAGTCACTACAACATACTTCCAAGCTAATACATAAACATCACTTCTCCTAAAATGAATTTACATGTCTTTGCCCCTTACTGGAAGTTTTTTTATGGTCTTAGAGGATCATCTAAAGGTAGTCATATTCCCTGAGAGCCCCCAAAATTTTAAGGGACCTTGTCTGGAACTTTTCTTAGGGCATGCGCTCTTTTTTTTTTTTTTTTGCATGAGTGCAACAAAAGCACTTAGGTTCCTCAGTATCTGTTTCTCCACTGGTTCCAGCTACATTTATAATCTACTGTTTACTTCTACATTCTTTCACCTAATTTCCTAGTTACTCCTTAAGCTCTACTTCGCAACTTCAACGGATCTGAACATTTCTCCCTGTAGTCTATCAGAGGCATTGCTAATAATTTTCCCCTTCAAATGCACTGTAAGCTTTTTCATTCTTTTGTTTCCTGTAAGCTGAATAAATCAGTCAGTGGAGATGTGGGGCTGTGTGCCTGTATATGCACACACACATATTTACACTAGATTTGCACTAGCATCTTAATGATGGTCTAGACAAAATAGCATTTGCCTTGGTGTTGGTGTCCGTGGGCTTTTGTCCTGTAACTCTAGGTGCTATAAATGATCAAAGTGCTTTAACCAGACTTTATGGAGAATGTAGCTTTCACAGTAAAACTTTGCCTAAAATGCCTTCATGTAACTGCATATTGGTTTGTGAGGCTGCTAACATAATGCAATTTCTTTAAATTAATAGTTAGCTGAATTTCTACTTTAGTGCATAAAGAAGGACAGTCCTCATCTGATTTGACATCTTGTATTTTAGCCCATTCTGTGCACAGAAACGAAACTTCTTACGTCCTTGTGTGCTATGAACTTGTAGCATTCACAATAAGAGTTAAATTTTCAATTAAATGTGACATCTCAGCCTCTTCCACAGTAGAATTATGGTTAAAGCATGTCTGGGAAACTGATACAGTGGGAGCAGTTGATATTAATTTGATTTCTGGGAAATTTTATGCTGCTTCACATAAAGTACCCTGATCACTTGTCTGTCTGTTCCTTTGGGTGCTTGGATCCTTTTAAGGTGATCTTCATTATTGTATTAATTCAAAGAGCTCAGTTTCTGCTCTGAAGTATATCAGTTGTTTTCCCCCTCTCGAGCATTGTTTGCACTCTGAACTGACCTCTTACACTGACACAGAGGTTTGGACAATGTTGCAGAATTCACTGGGTGCAGAGGAGTGGCAAGAGGAAGATAATTTTCTAGCTGAATGATGATCATTAGAAAGAGGAAAGTCCTCTTTCTAATGGAAAGGGTTCCCACAGCTATTTATACATTTAATCCAATAACTGTTCAGTGTAAAACATTGTAATACAATCTGTTCAAGTAGGTTTACTTGTCCACCATCTGGACATGAGTACTGCCTGCCAAACCAGTTGGGAGGGCAGTGAGAGAAATCAAGGTTACTTTAAAGTAGTGAAGGCTTCTCCAGATAACCTCTGTACACTTGCTTTCTCTGTTTAAGCAGCTGTCACCTTCTCAGCTGTAACTTTGTGTGACAGTGGAGGTGGCTGAAGGAACTAAGTATAGAGCCTGGTGTTCAAAGAGCCAGCCCTGGAATATTTAAAGGTAGTAGTGGTCTTGGTGGAAACATAAAGGTTCTCAAATCTGCATTTTTCTTTCAGTATTCCAGGCCATTTGGCTATTACAAGAAAGTAATATCCAAGCAAGGGGAGATTACACAAAATTTAAGTATATTTTGTAAGTGCCTAGTGGCAAACAGTAGAAGCTTGTTCAACTTTAGAATTGCCCACTCTGATTTTCATTTCTGTTTGCTGTAGATCCAAATTCCTTGATTAACTGCTCTGTGTGGATTAATCTAAGTACCTTATTACTTCTACAGATACCAAGCAAAAGAGTGTATAGCACAAGATTATACTGATTTATAGATTATATAGATTTATAAGTGATCAAATGCCACATTATTTGACTTTGTTTTAATAAAACGATAAATGAGAGGAGAGGCACTAAAGCTGATGAATTTTAGTGCAAAATTTTTTATACTGTAGAAAACATGTTAGCAAATGAACTACACCAGGAAGCAATGAAGCCTTGAGTCACCACAGTCTAGAATTCTGTTATGTTAGTATTGGAGCTTTAGCCACCTGTAGGGCACAGTACTGATGAAAATGGTCTCACCTGTGTAAGAACTGAATATTTCCCTCCTTACCTGCTTCATAAAGTTAGGACAGGTATGGTGTTCATTTTACAAGAGACTCAGCTGCACCATGTTAGATAGGTTGTAAATGCAAGTATATATTGCACATTCAGATGGCATGTAGAATCATAGGAAATAGAAATTTAATATTTCATTTTTTTGTCCCACCATATTAAAGTGATCTAGTTATGGTTGTGTTAGTGTATTAGTCTATTGGCATGTGTCTTAAGTGATTAAAAAATCTAGCTGAAGCTGTTCAGTTATAGCAATATCAGTTTTTCTGAGCAATGAATGCATTGTGCTGTCATGCAGAACTCGTGCTTGCTTGGCTGTGAGGGAGAAAATTACGAGTTCATTAGCTGATACAGCAGCTTTGTTTTCAAAAGTAATTTGATGTCTGTACTTCTCCCAGGTGAAAATGGAACTTTTCCTGGATCTAATGAACTGTTTTGATAGTAAAAATGTTATGCAGGACACACATCTTTACTCAAGTCTTTACACTAAATCTTGACTCTATTAAAAATTTAAAAAGTGTGCTTTAAAAGGGGCTTAGAGAGACACTTTTAGCTGGTTTCCATCATCAGAACTATAGCAACTTTTTCTAAGAATGAAAAATATATAGAAGTATAAATTTGATTTCATGTGGATTTTAGAAGCTAGTTTCAAAAGGTAAAAATACAGACTTCATGATAGTATGAGAATATTTTTATGAGAGTGAAATGTAATTTTGGTAAGCAAATCATATTTTTATTTTTCTAATGTAGACATTAATTTCACCTCCAGTTTCCTCAATGTGATTTATTGAGTTAGTCACTATAAGGTAACTGAATTTCTAATATTCAACATAGAAAATAATGCTGACTATTGGTGTTTGAACAGCAATAACATATTAACATATTAAAACCATTAGGTTTTGCATTAAAGCTTTCTGAGTGCTTTAACAGTCATGATTTAATATTCTACAATGAACTTCTGCTTTAGTCCTACTAATCACATTTTTTTATTTAGAAAATAATTATGTGCTGGTTTCTATTAATAGTTTTTCCTTAAACTACTCAGAAATAGATCTAAAAGTGCAAAGTAATTATTTTATATTAAAAGGATTAAGTGCTTTATCTGCCACTAGAGATTGTCTACCTCCTGTTGTACCACTGAATCCATTAATTAACTTAGCACCATGTTCTGTCTTTTCTGTTCTAATGAGCTACTTACTGGGAAGGTAGTATTCTGATTAAAGGAATTCCTGCTCAGGAAACTGTGATACTTCTGTTTCGTAATGTATGGGTAAATGGCAAGGGTGCCAGAACCTCATGTGGATGGCTGAGAGAGGTTAAAGGTACTAGGCACAAGGAAGAATGCTGAACTTAGAGGTTCTATCATATTTATGTGGGTTTTTTTGCCTTCTGAGAAACAGAATTTGCTAGGAAATTGTGACAATAAAGGGACCAATGAATGGATGGCATAATTAAATAAACTTATAGAGAGTCAATGTCAGATGTGGCAAAGAATTTATGAATGATCATTAGCAATCAATTGACAGTGAAATAATGTGAGAGTAGATGCAGATTTCTCTCACAATGACCATGGGGCATGATGAAAAGTTCGAAGAAAGTATTAGGAGACATGGTACTCTGAAATATATATTAAAATAGGTGCAATGGCTGTAATGTACACATTTTCTAATTTTTAAAAGTGAAGCTTACATTCAATTAATTGTGATACCTTCAGAACTTTCTCTACTGCCTACTTTTCTACCTTTTTAAAACTGCTTGTAGAATCTCTTTATTGAAATGTTGCATCATAAGAAAAAACAAGGAAAAGGATGGTTTTGCATATCTTGAAAAGAAAGAAGGAAAAATCAACAGTTCGAAATTGAATCCAAATTTTAGTGATTAAATAGTTGTATCATATGAACGTTTCTGTGTTACAATTTGTCATTTCTGGCAAGAAGAGAAAATGTGAATTTTCTTTAATATGAGGTAGGATTTTTATAAGTTCTCATGCTTTGCTTTGGGCCCTTCACTTTTTTGGTCTGATAGTAGGTTGGCCATTAAATTCACTGGATCATATTGCGATTGTAAACCATGTCAAGTGCTGTTTATATTTTTGATTGTGTTTGATAATTACTGTTAGTGTCCTAAAGCAGATTGATACTTGGAGAAGAAAAAACTTGGAAGAGTGGACTTTGAAACCAAAGTGGGCTTTCATTAATTTAATGTGAAGCAGTGAAACACAGTACTACTTTCTGAAGTCCTTGTAGAAGAAAGAAATTTGCTGTCTTACCTTTTCAGCTCGAGAGAGAGACATTGATAGGACTGCTCCTAATGTTGAAGTTGTCTGCAGACTTTTGGCATTTGAATTCAATTGTTAGATATGGAACTGGTTTTCTGTGTAACTTCGTTGGTTGCTTGTCCCTTTTATAAACTGTAAAGGATGATGCTTCCCTTTTTTCTTACTTTTTCCATTTCATAGCAAAGAAAGGAGTATACATTGCCTTTTCCTTTTTTTTCTTTTCTCTTTTTTTTGTTGTTGTTATTTCTGAGGCATGGCAACACAAATTATTTTCAGTCCTTCTTGGAAAAGTAGTGGTCTTTATGTGCTCTTTGCCTTTCTTAGTAGCAAATAATGTGTCAAATTTAGTAAATTTAATTTTGGAAAAAAGTTCTGTAAGTGCTCATGATAGGTTTTGTCAATCTGAAAAAGTCTGTTAGACTTAAAAGGATTTATTAAATTGAGTTCTGTGTGTTATGAAATTTTCTGAAAGCAGAACAAACTGAATGTATAATAGAAGTCCATCAAATATTTATGGTTGCACATGGTCAAAAAAACCCAGTTTCCCTGGTGTCTTTTAAAACTTTGACAATGCCAGCAAGATATGGTCTTGAAAAAGTGTGGATGCAAGGGTGCATATTTTTCTAATTTTATGCAGCTCTAGCCATAGTGCTCATAAAGAAAAATATAATTGTAGATTTGTCTCTTATAATCTTGTATCCTTCCTCTGATAGGGATTCTGCAGATTTTTGACATTTGGAGTCATCTTCTAACACAATTTTTCATTGCCTTTTTCACCTGTTTTTTTTCTTTTGTTTTTCAAGGTATAACTTGCTTTTGAAACCCTCTGGGTTTTTATAAAATGCAGATTCACCAGCTACAAAC
This sequence comes from Setophaga petechia, assembly GCA_024362935.1. Classification (NCBI taxonomy): domain Eukaryota; kingdom Metazoa; phylum Chordata; class Aves; order Passeriformes; family Parulidae; genus Setophaga; species Setophaga petechia. Next base: position 26,428,439 of record JANCRA010000001.1, read on the forward strand.
TTCACTTGGTACAGGAAAAGTTACTTTTATTCTTCCTGTGTCTACGTTCATATTCTGTTTAACCTACAAGTCTCCGTATTTCCTTCCTATGACCCAGATGGTGGGTTTTTTTTGTTTGTGTGTGGATTGATTCTTATAATTTAATTCCTATTTTTTTAGTTTTTGTTATTATCATAGCTTTTTCTGTTTTCTCTAGAAATAGAATATTCACATATATTGATGCAAACTTAAAGCCTGCTCAACTCAAAGAGCTGACTTCATCCTGGAACATTTGTGGCTGCCCTGGGGAGAGTTATGTGTGTATTTTCTGCCAAAAATTGTTCTCTAGTCTGTTCAAAGACAAATTTAAGACTGCCTGCATTCACTTTCTGTATTAGGCTGTATGTCTCTTGCATTCTTTTTCTTCCAGTCTGTTTATTCATGTTGCAGCTCCCAGTTATTCTACTTTTTCCTCATATGATGGTTTTCCTTTGTATATTTTTTGTCATCATACTTCTGAATTACTGTCACACTTTTGTGATTATTTAGATGTTTTTCCTTATAGCCTTTAGTTTTATCTTTTCTACAACATTTACAACGCTCTTCTCAAGAATTTTGGTATTTCAAAATTTTCCCTTCTTTTTGATATTCTACTCTTCTTGGTATGTACAGATGGATTTTAACAGTATTCCCACAATCTGTTTTATATCTGTTGTTTTAAGATAGATTGTCAGATTTTGCTCTCCTCTAAGGAGAGAGATGAATGAAATGCAAAATTAGGTTGAGTAAAATTTTGATGTCTCTGAAGTGATCTGTATTGTTTAGAAATTTTTCTGTTTTTCTTTCCCGTAAACCCTCTGGATTTCTTTGGAGTGGGAGCAGAAAGCATACCTGTAATCATTATAATATCTGGAGACAAGTGTGGAAAGGAATCAAAGGTTTGATTTCATTATTTGGTACTTATGTTTTCTCTTACCTTCTGATCTGTGTGATTTGTTTTAAAATCAGAGACCATGTGCACATTTAGTGCTGGTATTTATACAAGTATATCCTGTCAGGACCCAGATGGGCTCAGTTGACAGCACTCAAGAAAGACTAGGTCATACTATTTTCTTCTTTCTCCTGTTGCCATCAGCTATTTCAGTCATGATTTGAGTTTCTCCCTGTTGCTGAGTTGACTGAATGCTGTATTCATTCTTAATTCAGTTATTTGTCTTGTGTCAGCTTTCCTTCCAGGTCTCTACCCTCTGCAGTAAAGATAGAAATTTGAGAATCCCTTTTTTTATTATTTATTTTTCAGCTTTTAACTTTTTAAACTTGCTTTTGAATCAATCATTCATTTGTTTCCAGGTTGATAAGTCATTGTTTTAGAAAGTTACCTTGCATTTCACACTGCAGAAGAAAATACTCAGTTGCTATTTCCTGTGATTCAAGTTTTCTCTGTGGAAATTCCTACTGATACTGTTCTGATTGTTAGCATATACTTAAGTGTCATGTGCTCTCCTTGTGTTTCCAAACACTGCAAAGTAACAACAAGGATAAATCCTTCAGATACCCCAATTACTATTTCTAACCATAAGATACTAAAGGACATTCAGTTTTACAGATATTCAACACAGATTGTTATTCTGTTGGACCTGACTTTTTTAATCATGCCATAAAGTGTAGTAGTTCTCAGAGACTCCAAAGACTCATCATGACCTTTTGTCCATGACCTTCTTTTGTCTTTGAGATTTATTAAGTTCCTTGCTTTTGGCTTGAAGGTCCTCATTGTGTGTTGTAGGTTTTAAGTTTGCATTTCTTCCCTGAAAATTGAAACTAGGCTGCATGAATTAGCTCTATAAATTCTTTGTACTTTGCTACACTTGGAGAAGAAAAATGGGATGACATGGTGTGAAATGCTATCAAAACAAATACGATCTCTTTTAAATGCTTTTATTTTTCCTGCTTCAGTCCTTATTGCAGTTCCCTAAAATACATAAAGCTAGTAATGGATTCTGATCTCATCATGATCACCCTCTGCTCTAATATATAAAAGGGATGATTCTCATTCATTAAGCTCTAATCATTGCCTCTCTTATTATCCATCTATTGACAGGAGCCCTTATGGAAGTGATTTTTGTCCTGTTGCTGTGTTCTGTTGCATGAAAATGGTTTCGATGATATCTCTTCCCAGAACAGGAAACCATGTGCTATATTGTGATAATCAGAAGATATATTTTCTTTTTTAATTTCTTTCTGAGCAGTGGTTTAAAACTACTTTGTGCTTTGAATATTTTATAACATCAAATCATCTAGGATCTCAATATAAGATGAGTAAGAATGGCTTAACTCATTCAGTCGGAGTTCACCTAATCCAGTATTTTTTTTTCTAAGGGCATCTGCAAATGGGCACCCATAGAGGGGAAGCGTTATCGCCTCGCCAGCCTGTAATCTTCCACCTTTCCACTGTTTTCAGTTCTGGTTTTCTTGAGCCTAATGTTTTCCACTAATGGATCTCTCCATGAGGAATGCTCAGTCATGAGTAGTTCATCAATCCTAGGTCTTGCATGTCTCTTTCCATGCTTTGCAGAATGATGCTGTTAAGGAATCTACATCTGTAGTTACAATTGCATCGAGAGAGGATTGACAAGTCTTACAGCTCATGCCTTTTCATTTTATTAATCTTCATCTTTGCCAGGTATTTTGCTGTCAAAGAAAGTGAGTGCTTTTCATCTGTCCTACTATCTAGAGCAGTGTTGTCTATTTGACATACTTCTGAATTTACTGAATAGAGTTACTGTTCAAAAGGCTGTACAGCTACCTTGCTTCATAGTCAATTTGTTCTTTTACAAGAATCGCTTCTGGCCTGAAGTAGATTTTTTTTCTATCTCTTAACCATGAATATTGAATGAAGTGAAGTTGCCAAATCATTTATATTCAAACTTTTTATGTAATCAGACCTATATTTTGCCATGCACAAATTGGATTGCAATAATGTTTTTACCATCTCCGTGGAGGGGGTTTGTTTACATCTTAATCAATGTAGTATGGAAACATGTTCTTCATGGTGGGTCATCATTCTTAAAAGTAACTTTCTCCTTTTCCCACTGTGTACTGCACTAAGACTCTACCAAATATTGGTCTCTGTACTGAAGATGCCTAAGAGCCCATTCTATTACTGAACCACATACTTCTTTAATGATAATTGAGTTGATGTCTGGATCTTTCATTGATGATGGTCGTAGACACTGAATGCAATTTCAGCTTTCTGGGACTGAGAGTAATTAAGTAACATTGACCTAGGAGTAAATCTCTGATTGTTTGGCCTTTGAATTGGACATTACCTGTTTGACTTAGAAGATATTTAAATTTTCGGAACTGGACTTGTATGTTACTATTATGATAAACACATTTGGTTCTTCCTGTGCACACACATGGCTGATATGGCATATCAAACTTAATCAGTTTTTCAGATTCTGTAATCTTTATATTGTACATGCTTTAAACAGGGATTCTTTCCTTCTGTGGATAACTATCAATCTGAAAATAATGCAGTTTCCGAGTTGGTGAAAGATCAGACCTCTTAATTTTTTTTTTTCAGTTTTTTTCCAAGAAACACAAGGAATGGATGTGTTATTCATAATCTAGTAATTTGCATAGTGAAATGACAGAGACAGCCAGGAGGTGCAGGAAGAAGGAAATTTTCAGTGCAAATTAAAGGGAAAAAAATAATTAATAATGAAGAGGATGTCTGTAGAAGTTGTAGAATCTCCATTCTTGTAGACTTTATAAACTGGATAATGCCCTCAGCAGCCCATGGAAACTCCTGAATTTAACTATGATTTGAGGATGACCTCTACAACATTTAGAATTGTAAAATCAATTTTAAGTATCAAGAATGTATGATTTTTAAAACAATTTAATTGAAACTGTATTACATCTTGATAAAAGCAATGGTGCTGCAGTGAATACTCATTAGGTCTTTAAGTAACTGATAAGAGATTCTCATTTCATATAAATTTTTTTAAATGAGATGATTTTAGAAATCTTTTTCAGTCTAATATATTGGTCATCTTCCATCAGTCATTTGGAGAGAGACAAGTAGGTTTATGCATGATATGGGTTATATCCTGTGATTAAAAACTAATGGTGCAGTATTTCTCTGTGTTGTACTCACCCACCTGATTGCTCTGTGTGCTTGGGAACAAAGTGTGAAGGTCACTTCTACAAGGCCATCCTGAAATTCTGTGATGAGGGGGGATGAGGGGAGAATGGCAAGTGGAAAGTTGGAAAGTGAATACCAGTTCTAAGCTGATGAGGAGAGAGCAATTTTTGAATGAAGAAATGAGGAAGTAATTAGCCAATTATATTATTGCATATGTTTATCATACTGGCATGGGATAGGCCATCAATAGGTAATGATAGCCACTTCTTATGTCACTGCTGATGAGCAAAACATGCCCTGCAGAGTGATAGGCTAGATCCACTATCTTGTTAATCATTGGGCTTTGGGTAGTTGAAAGGTGGTTTGATATAGTTTTTAGAATATTAGCCAAATGTTTTATCAGAGTGCTCAGCACTGAAATTTGGTGCTGACATTATAAATGCCATTTGTAGATCTCAAACTTAGATCAGATGAATAATGCAAGTCCTGCTTTCATAGCTGTTAAATTTTCCACAACCAGAGGAAATCAACAGTGTGCAGATGTCTAATCAATCAATCAATTAATTTATAGGGTTTTCATCACAAGCTTCAAAGTTGGAATTAAGATTAATTTTTTTTTTTTAGAGCTCGTGTAATTTCTCCAAAACTAGTGCACTTTTTCAATTCTTTGGAACATTTGAACATTGTTTTGTCCTCCTTTGCCCCCTGGATGGCTTAAATATGCTAATATTATTTGACAGTAGTGTTTGTTCTTAGGAGGAGATTTTTTGCATGCATGCATGCAGTTCAGTGATCTGTCATATCTGTCTTAGGATCTTTGCTTGTCAAAGAGGTCTAAGAGTTACCTGAAGTAACTGTATTGGAATAAGTATTTTTAGGAATTGCACTTATACTATCACCAGTTTCAACGCCATAATTCATATTTATATCATGGTAACACCACTAGAAGGTCATTGGTAACTTCCTTGATCTTAAGCTGCATTTTATGCTACATTTTGTGCAAGCATATGAAAATAAGGCTGTCCACTTGCTGAGGGTGGGTAGATTTCATGCTTAATTTCACACAATGATTAAAACAGGATTATTTTAATCAATTACCTGAGGAAGTGATCAGCTATGGGCTTGATACCAACTTCTGCAAACTATATTCAGATGCTGTTTAGTGTCAAGGTCCCTGCCGTGAGAACTAACAGATGGAATTATTGCAAGAAGAGAAATTTGTAAGTAAACTAAAATCAATTTTTTCCATACCATTAATTTGGGAAGAAATGCTTTAGGGTTTGCAGAAATTTAATAAATATGCATAAGGTGATATTATGTTTTCCACATCCTTTACATTTATACTGGCTTATTAAAGATTTAATTAAGTTTTCTGAAAAGGGAGAGGATGCAGTCTTGCAAAAAAATGTAGATGACAGTGTGGGTTCACAATAATTAGGGCTTCGGGGATAACATAAAGATTCTCTACAGTTAATGAATATTAAGGCAATGGCTGCTTTGAAAACTTGCAAAAATGACAGTGTTTTACTTACCACATCTGTCTTCTGTTTATTTTCTAGCCCTAGTCTATCAGTATATGTGACAGATTACATATAATTTATTTCTGCAACTATGAATAATAAACAAAAGTTACCAAAGATATTTTACTTTATCCTTTCTGTGTGTAAGCAAACTTTTGTATCAACTTCTTGCTTTTCATTATCCTGCATCTTCTTTGTTGTCCATTCATTTAAATCTTAAAGACAAGTATGTCTGGGTTAATTTTATTAATATTTTCCTATTGAAACAGCTCATCACAAAGCACTGCAAAAACTGTTTTTTTAAATCACTCTTTGAATCCGTTTTCCTCTCAAGTTTCTAAAATCTTCTCTGGTTAGGCAAAAAATGTGGCAAAGCAACTGTGAACCATGTGAATCCATGGTCTTCATTGGTTCTCTTGTATTCTTTGTGTAGAAATATATAAATAAGCAAATGACATGTGTTTTGTCTTCTTTGACTTGCAGCTTTCAAACTCTTAGGGACCACAACTGTCTCTAATGTACTTCTCTGGTAATACACAATTAAATTCTGCTCCTTGATTAGGATTTCTTAGTGCTCTGATTACATAAATAATGACAATACCAAAAGAACAATTCCTTTGCACATCTGGTTCAATGTAAGTGAAACTATAATATTATACTTGAATACTGAACAATGTATTTTGGCCTATAAATTCTGTGTCAGTAATATCAAGGAGATCTATTGCTCTGCAGTTCAAAGGTTGCACTGAACTCACTCAATTGTGAGTTCAGTACAGTTGTCATGGATTCTGGTGTAGGCTTTTGTTTAACACTTTGAATGTAACTTCCTGCTTCTTTCAGCTTTGTAGCGCATACTGGCCGATACTGTTCAGCCAGATGCTGTGCACGTGACAGAAGCTTGCATCCCTTGTCCCTATAGCCTCGATCATTTTCCAGGTCTGCTTTCCTCCCCATATCATTGTTGATCCTGTGCTCCTTTTAGAATGTCTCCTGGAAATCTTCCTACAAGAAGAAATTCAATTTCTTTTCCATTCTGTATTCTGCTCCAACAGTTCTGGTGGCCCAGTCTGCCATCAGTAGGTCGATAGTGCTTACCTCTCTTTGTTCACATTAATACCCATGGGAAAAGTGCATATTTTTCTGGCAGTGGGTGTTGAAAAAGGTATAAAGTGAAAAAGGAGCTGTAGTATGGACTGTAAGGAAAGATCAGCAGATAGTGGAGCCTTCTCTAAGGTGTTTGTACAGTTTATTGAGGAACTGAATTCTCTCTAGGGTAATTTTCCTTTAATACCTGAAAGCATTGCCTTTTTGGATTAATGTTTTTAAAATGTACCCTTTCCTGAAACTTCTTGTATTCATTGAAATTTTGAGTTTCAGTTGTCTGAAAACTGCTTTATTTTTGCATATTGCTACTTCTCCCTGATGGTCTGTTTAAATGCCTTTTAGAAGTACCTGGAGAGTTAATTTTTCTCATTGGTTAACTCTGTTCTAAATGGGAACTGTTAGTGTGCCTCAAACAGAGTATCTGATTTTGTAAAAATATGAAGCTTTGATTTAGTGTTACAAATTCTGGTAACTTATCCTGAAGACAGAACTGTGTATCTGCAAATTGACTTAGTCATGCTACAGATTATTTCTCCCAGCCCCTTTTACAAGCAGTTGGTAAAAAGCCATCTGGCTCACAAGCCATGTCTGTTCTGTATTATGAAATCTTTAAATACTTGCCTTTCTGCACTCTTATTTGTCTTTTGAACCACTCATTTACATAGTTTTTGACAAAGCAGTATTTTTCAGAAAAATATGGTCTCTTCTAACCATGTGCCTCAGAAATAAATTATTGGATATTTGGCCAAAGCCAGTGAGCCAAACTAAGAGTAAGTTACTTAGGCAGTCAGATTATTTCAGTCAAGTTGGAGTGTGTGTATAAAGCAACCCATTTGTGTTCCTGGTTAATATCATCCAGTTTCAGTCCTGTATATGTAAGTCCACGTGTGTACGTAATGCAGAATATTTAACTGCGTTATTTTTAATTTTTTTTTTTTATTTGTATTTATTGTGTCTTATATACATTGTTTTGCAGAGTAAATTCAATTCAGTTTGGCTATGTTCTTGGAGTGGGAGATAAGGACTTGTGTACTAGCAAAATAAATTGGAAAGTAATGCCTCATACTTATTTTTAAATGTGATTCAGACCTAAAACTTTATAGCAAATCATGTTGTGTTCTTGTAAAAGGATAGGTTTCTGTCAAATGGAGATAAAATGTATTCTCAGTCTTTGTGTCTGTAGGGATTAGGGCAGTAATTGCATCTAATTTCTGGTGATGCTTTCTCCTCCCTGTGGTCACTGATGTATTATTTCACTGAATATTCAGGGAGGAGTTGAAATGTCTGCAGTGGATTTCTTGAACCTGAATGTAATTCCTATTACTTTACTCATCTTTAGGCTTGTCAGAATGAGAGTTTTTCGTAACTGTTTTCTTCTAAATATAGAGGGGGCAAACTAATTGTGTACATTGAGAATTTTAGTTAGGCACATGCACATATATAATGCACAGAAAAGGAAATTTTGACAGAATGAATAGGACAGTTCTGTAGAAAATGTTTTTTTTTTAATGTCCAGTTCTTGAACTGTGAAACCCTGACTCCCTTGAAAAATGTGGAGTGTAAATTGTGCCAGATGAAAACTGGAATGAATTGATAAGTACTATTTGCTTTTTCTCTGTCATATTTTTAAGACTGCAAGAAGTTTTTGTGATGAAAATCTCCCAGACTGATTATATTTAAAGTGGTGCAACCAATGTCAATATTCCTGATTGGCGTTTTTCCTTGTAATGAGGTGATTTACTGTTTGTTCTTGCATGTTCCATGAATATTCACCAATTCTGTTGCTAAGCATATTGATGTGCTTTGCACTTACTTATCACTTACAATTGGTTTCAGGGCTATCTAATCTTCCTCTCTATAGCAATTATTCTTTATCTATCAGCAGATCCTCCCTCTTACTCTACTTCAGGGAGCAGGAGGGGTGTAAGCTTATCAAAGATTTTTTCTCACTTGATCTTTCACTAGTTAACATGCCTCTTAGGTTATCTCTGTAAATGATTTTGTCTTGTTAAATTGAGAAGTGAGCAGATCAGAACCATTTCATGCTTTTGGGTCAGTTCCTGAGTTTTCCTTCCAATATCATCTGCTTTAGTTTAGACCATTGTGCTACTGTAAAAAATAGTAGTGGGAATGTGTCCTGTCTTCTAACTGGCAAACTTTGTTAGTTCTTTATTATGGCTACTGTTGCAGCATTTGTAAAGGAACTGGGAAAGTGGCTTAGAATTCCATGGGAGTAAGTGGAGTATGGACACACTCAATAAGGAAAACTTTTTTTAGGGAAACCATTTCTGTTCATTCCCCAGGCTATAAGTAAGCATTTCTGAGATGCATTTTTATTTGCCAAACTTGGATTCAAAATCTAGGTTGAATGGGAGTTGAGAATGGGAGGAGCTGGAAGGTGATGTGCTTAACTAATGTCTAATATTGACCTTAAAGAATGCAGATACCAAAACTAGACTATTTAAATATAGGATAATATGTTGAATTAGCTATGTTAAATCTTTTTCAGCTAGCTTCAAACCAAGACAAGACGAGAATGCGTGCAAATTTTATTCACATATGAATTGTTTACCTTTTAAAGATTATGTAGCCTTTGACTTAAGTAATTTTTCAGTGTTAATTCTTTGTGGAGTTATTTGAAATACAAAGATGGTATTTTCTACCTCAGCATGTCCTTGAGATGCAAATGATGAAGGTTGGGAAGATATATACTAGTGGAAATCCACTACTGCGCATGGACTAGGCTGACTTGTGGCCTGAGCTGGTACTGCCTTTGTTATATTCTTATGATGATGAACTTGGGATGTAAAGAGGACTTCAGAATATATCTGTGTGCATTAAGGTAATCAGGAAAAGAGATTATTGGGAAAATTAGGGAAAGTGTCTCTTTTTCAGCTGGGAAAAAATACGGCAGGTTCTTCTCAGATTTATTATTCTAATTGTTTTCAAAGCAAAGCTCTAGGATGAGTCTGTGGAATATTAAATTTTATAATCTTGCTTCCATTCTCCTTTATATTTTTCATTGTTCTGTATCAACATACTCCTTAAAATCAACCACAAAAAACAAACCGCCAAATAATTTTTTTCTCTCTATTTTTTCTCTGTCCTTAAGCACTCTACTCTTTAAAAGTACAAGTATCCTTTTTGTTTACCTAAACTTTAGATGCAGAATAATCATAGTTATCTACTTGGTCTTTTACAGAATTGATGCTTATTATTTCTTGACTGGTTTAGGTCTTGAAATTATGTTCCTCTTTAGCAAAAGAATAATCTAAGAGGGTTTTTTGCTTTTTTGTTTGGGTGGTTGGTTTTTGTTGCTGTTGTTTGTTTTGCATCTGTAATTGTTTTTAACCTTGATAGGTCTCATATTAGCCAAGTCTGGAGTTACAATTTTTTTTTGTGAGAATAGTAATAATATTTTGCATAATATTTATTTCTTTTCTACTATAGGGGGTTTAATCCTATGGGTACTTGGGTTTATGGATAAAACATAAAGAACACGTGGAATTTTAAGGAGGAAGTAAAACTTGTATCTCTGGTAGGTAGTCACGAGATGTTCCAGTGCCTTTGGCAGTAACAACTTTTTCCACTCTAAAGATTAATTATTTTGTCTGCAATTTTTGATTATAATTTTTAAATTTTTTAATTTTACACAAACTAGTTTGTGCATATTAGATATCTTATTTCAGAAAGTACTTAATTGCCTTGTCACAAGACAAAAAGTGTTAATTACTTATCTTCACCACATCTTTCCTCTGACATTACTCTCTTAATTCACTTGCTGTGAAGAGGCAAGTGAGAAATTTAATTCTGTTTTTTTAGCTTCCCAGTGTACTAATCAGCAAGATAACCTTTTGTATTAAGGTGCCAATAAGAAATAGGTACTTGACAATTCTCTCAGTAATACCAAAAAGACAAATTCATGATGTCTACCAATGTATTGATTTGGGGTTTCGATATTTTTATTGTTGCTGGTTTTGTGTTTGTTTTGGTTTGGTGTCTTTGGTTTTGTTTGATTTTATGTTTTGGAAGATGAAGAAGCCAGAGTAGTCATTCCTAGAATATTTTTCAGCTAGATGCTTTATGTATTCTCTGTATGAAATTAACCAGTTGTTCTTTGCTTGTATGGAGAACTGCTGATTTGTTGATTTTGTTAAAGGTCATTTAGCTTTCTCTAAATTCTTTTATGTTATATAACCTCTTTTTAAATGTTTGTTATATAGTAACAAAGAAAGTTGAAGTACTCTTGTATTCCTTGTTGGAGCAATTTTTTTTTTTAAAAGCAAGCATTATTCTTAAGGAAATTGTATCAAAATTATTTCAGTATGCTTGTTTGAGGTCTCATTGTTTTCCTATTCAAGCATTTATATTTCTGATTACCAAACAGTGCTTATGTGCCTTGAAACAATTTAATTTCTGCCCCTTCATTCTGGTATGTTTTCACTCACAGAACCAAATCTTCTCTGATTTATTCTGCATTTACACTGCATTTTACATTTCAAATGTTGAATTGATTTGTCCTAAACTTCTTTCTTTTAACAGTAGCTGCTTCTGCCCCTTCCCAGTCTTCTTTGTAATCTAATGCACTTTAAATTCTTGATGCTTTCCCTAACTAGCCTTTCATAAGATTTTTATAATATTTTTTTTTAATAAAACTTCTTTTCATTGTAGCAGTTCAATCATCTATTCTGTACTTCCAGGGGCTGGAAATACAGCATCTGTATTTTAACCTGGTGTTTGGGAAAACATAGAAAAGTGAAGAAGAGGAAGAAAGATTTTTCTTTTATATTTTTTTTTATTTTTTTTAATTTTTAGCCATAGCCACGGTTTGGCTGTCTGGGTAATTCTTCAGTGTAGCACAGTGCTAAAGGGCTTTGAGGGATTAGTCTCTATGTGGTTCCTCAGAGAGGAGAGCTGAGTTATCAATGACTTGGTAAAACATCTCTCTAGCATACCTGTTTACAGAGAGCAAAAATGATCCAGATTCTATTTAATTTTTTAATTTTTTGGGGAGAAAATCCAGTGATACCCTGAACTTTTGTTGCTCTTCTGGCTTTTTGACCTCTTTCAAACTGTGATTTATTGGTAGCATTTCACCAAAATCAAAGCAACCTCAAATTTCTGAGGTGAACTACCTCTTGGTGAAGTTACTGTCATCATTACTTTATCAGCTTTCAACATAAAATCTTGTCATTCCACAAATATGCAGGCCAATAGGCAGTAAGGGATAGAAAGGGAAATATGATTGGCTGTGTTTCAATAGCAATGCAGTTTGTGAGTTACTTTATTGTGAAACAGGGAATAAATGCACTTTTTTATCCCTAAGGCTAGTAAATGATTATTCCATTTGCAGTTTTCCCTATTATTGAGTCATGAAGGAAGCAAAAAGTATATTTCATCTATTATAGATCTTGGTTTCCAGTGATGTGATGAAACAACCAAGCTACCTGTGAAAAAACTAAGTGTGACAAGTCACCTTTTCTCTAGATGCTACCTGCTCTGTAAAGAAGAACTTGCTTTACATTAATCAAAAAAACAAAAATTAGGATGGAACCACTCTTCAGTAAAGTGGTGTCTTTTCATGCACATCCTTTAAATATCATGCTTTCCACCTAATGCTCTGGAGTTAAAAATGATCTGAGCAAGGGCTGAGAGAGTTGGGAATGTTTATCCTAGAAAAGCAGAGGTTCAGGAGGAGTTATATCGATGCAAATAAATACCTGAAGGGTTAAGATGACAGGCAGAATTGTTGGTGCCCAGTGACAGGCCTGGAGGCAGTGGGCACAGAATGAAACACTAAAGGTTCCATCCGAACAGCAGTGAGCACTTCTGTACTGCCAAGATGACTGAGCCTTGTCAAGGGTTCTGCAGAGGTTGGGGGTGGGTGCTTGTTTTGTTTGGATTTGTTGTTGCTTGTTTTGGGGTTTTATTTGGACTTTTTTTTCTGGTTTTTAATTTGGTTTTGGGTTTGTTTGTTTTTCCTAAGGAATATACTACATAAGTTATTTGAGTTTTTCCCAGGGCAGCATGTAATTTGGGATACATGGGGTACTAGAGCTACATGCTCTGGTGTATACAGAACTAAGTAACTTGATCCTGCCTTATCAGGTTCTTATGGTTTACTCTGTAACACTTTCTTTTTTTTATAGTGTGAGAGATTCAGCTGGCAAAGGTGTTTTGTGATAAAGCTGAGAGGGAACAGTTGGTTATATAGCGCTGTATGTAGAGCATTCAATTTCATATACAGTACTTGAGAATAAAAAAAAGAACTCTTTCACATTTTCAGAGATACTGGACTCTAGTTTTAGAATGAAGAAAACAGAGGAGAAATATCTGTATTGTCAGATCTTTGCTTTTAATAGAGAAATACAATTTCTTCAGATGATCTAGGTTAAATAAGGCTGCCTGCTGATTTAAGCAAGCCCTGAAGAAGTGAAGGAAAGAGTTACTTATTTTTAAACATAAATATACAATGTTAATAATGTGTTGAACAGTCCGTTCTTTGTAGGAGGGGAGAGGTACACGAAGTATATTTTAGTTCCTGAATGGCTTTCAGTAGTGAACTCATAATTCTACTCTGCTAATTGAATGGTCTGAGATGACTCTTGCGGAAAGCTGAACTTAACAAAAAAACCTCCTTGGGGTCCAGAAACTCAGAATGGCAGTCTAAATAGCAACTGCTTTATAATGCTGACTTAGTTAAGTTTAATTTTACCTAAAAATCAGAAATATTTGAAAACGACAGGCCAAATAAGCTGATATTAAACATCTTGACAATCTGCAGCTTTGAGGTGTGTTCCTGGATTTAGAAAGAGTTTTGATTTGTGAAAAAATAATTGTGCATAGAGTTGACTTGAAGTATCTGCATAAAAATAATAAATTTAGCACTCTTAAAGGTATGGCTGAATCCAGTTCCCAGGAATCTGAAGGTTCTGAATATTGAAAAAAAATAGTAATTTAGAATTTGGAGTTTGATCTTAATGAATTGAAATATACGTGCAGAATTAGTTTTAACTTTTTGTGCATAATTTTAATATTTAGCTCAATATTTCTTCCCATCTTTAAGAACGTCTGCAATATTTTTGCTAGGTCACCCTGAATTGTTTTCCACTGAGAGTAACTGGAGCTTTTTTAGCTTTTGTGTATAGCAAGCATTCTTGGAATCATCCTGGATGTCCTATATTATGCTCTCCTGAGACTAATATCCTTCCAGTATAAAGGTGACCTAAGCAAAATGTACTTTGAGGTTTAGCTGGTGCTTTTGTTGTAGAATCTTTTCTCTAATTCATAATTCAACCTTTTGATATTTCTCATTATGTAATGAATTACTTCCATGCTTATAAAGAGAAAAAATGTAAAATAAAATTATAAGTGAAAAACCTATAGTCATATAAGTCATCTTGCCTAGGCCTATTTCTATGAAACTTAAACTATTTAACTTTTGTTTATTTAATGCAATACAGTAGGTATTATCTTACCTGAAATAAGCTGTGCTCTTGTTTACAGTACTAGAGTCTTACTCTGTAATTCATATTGTTGATCTCTTAGGCTTTATTTAAATCAGATTAACTCTATCTTTAAATGAATGTAAGTTACTTTAAAGTTTGTGACAAATTGTGAAAATTTTGAAAATATTAAATAGGGTAAATTTTTTGTATTTTGAAATCAATTGTCAATTTTTGATTGTACTCAGTGGAAATTGATACTTGTATAATGTTCAGAAAATGAGAGCTTCATGTAATAGGAAAGTAACCAGATTTTTCTGAATCTGCTAATAGGACTATATATGGGCTAAAATAATAGCAAAAAAAAGAAACAAAAAACCACAGTAGTTTTGATTCTCTGTTCATTTATCTATTCATCCTTAAAAGGACATTTTTTAGGTATTATGCCACAATGTAGGCATTTTACATAAAGATGAAAATCAGCGTCTCTTGCCAAAAAGCAAATCCTCAGTCACAGCTAAATGACTTTGAGTCAATGGAGCATAATATTAAGTCAGTCATACTGTGCCAGCTTACATGGCTTCTCAGTTATGTTCAGGCAATGGCTTTTTGTAAATAAATAAATAATCTGAGAAGGAAAAAAAGTATCCAAACAGATTTCTGTATATCTTAGTGGTTAGTAATATTTGCATTAACTCATGCTTCTCTTTTCTTGCAGAAGAGAAATTATAGAAGAAAATATTTTCTGTATTGATAGTCATTCTCAATAGAAGAATTAGTTCATGAGTGTATGGCTGTAGAATAACGTGTTGCTCACTGGAATATTTGGATACTTAATCTGGGAGTTCTCCATTAGGCCTAGGGTTGTGAATCAAGAAATCACAGTTTGCAAATTTGACATGACCCATGGTTTCTATTCCTGTTTAAAGACAAGTTCAAAATAGAAATTAAGTATTTTTGATAAAGCTCCTGGTGGTGCTTTCATTAATATGAAGAGAATACATTTTGACAAAAGTGAAATATATTTCAGTCTTTTTCCTCGGGTTTTAGATTGGCTTAGAACATATTAGAGAAAAGAGTGAAGATGCAGACAGTTCAAAGTAATTACCTTTCAAGTCCATGAGCTATTTAAGATTGTGTTTAGAAGACCTATACAGGAAAGTAGCCTTCTATCTTCTCCTTTTTTAGTGTATAGAAAATATTATATGAAATTATTTAAATATATGCCATTATTGTGTGATGAGTTTTACAAATGATAAAAATATTTTTATATGTTCAAGGATACTGATATCTTGGTAGCATAAATTACATTTTTATGCAGACATCAGGTGACCAAGGACAGCAGAGGAATGAATGCCTGTAAGAACACTTTGAATGTTGAGTCCATCATCTTTCTGCCACCAATTTAATGGGGTCAGTAACTGCATATCTGTGAATGTTTATCAGACACATTTTTAGAGAAGCTAACTGTTCTTACAACATACTGGTGAAATGTGTTTATTAGTGCAATTAGTTTCTCTGTACTATTATTCTTAGTGTAATTAAAGATTAAAATGGAGACTGTTAAAGTAAATTGGAATTTAAGCTACATGCATTAGATAGATTTATGAGATAGTTTACAAGCAGTATTAGTGAAACCTTGTTTTGTAGTTTACTTTTTGTTTGTTTGGTTGTTTTTTTTTCCACAATGAGTGTCCTGAAATCATTGTGTACAGAGCTAGCATTTCTTGGGGATTTGATGCACCTGAGTGAACAAAGCTGAATTTTCATCAAGGGTGGTTTTTCAATCTACCTTAGCTAGTTTTGGTAAAATACACATAAAGGAAACATGGAAGTCAAGCCATCTTTTTTTTTTTTTAATTTGCAACATTATTTCAGAAATAGTTAACAAAATCTGTAGTTAGCTCATCTCCAGTAGCAAATGCAATGTCAAATCATTAATTAAAAAATCCTTTGTTTTTTTCACTACAAAATGTGAAATGTGAGGTACTGGAGTGAATTAGAATTTGTCAGGAAAGGGGAATGGCTCAGTAATAAACAATGCTTCAGCCTTATTAGTAGATTGAGTCTCTGGCTAATTTATACTTTTCCTGGCATAGGAATCTCATGTTACTGCTTTTGACCCAGTCTTTCTAAAGCTGAGGTCTTAGTCTTCCAGGTTCACATACTGAGCATTATTCAGGACCCTATTACATCAGAAAAACCTGAAACTTCTTCTGGAACCTGAAAGGTGTTAAGTGTCAGAGCTGGTGTTTTTCAAAGGGAAGGAGTTTAATTTGAACACTGAATCATTGAGTAATATAATTGGACTTGATTCTTTGCTTTTTTCCAATAACCCCTTATGCTTTAGGTTACCTGTGTTACGTTATTCTAATGGAAGGCAAAGTAAATGAAAGGAAGTCTAAAGAAGAAATCTTGAAAATATCAGGGACATCCAATGGACAGTCAGAGCAAGTAGCACTTAGGAAAATATGTGTGGTATTTTGTTTTTTGTTGTTTGGTACCCCCTGCCCACAGCAGTCTTATTTGGACCAAAAGAGATTTAGAGAATCTGGCCAAGAAAGATTAAAAGTCAAGTGAGGCAGCACGTGTGTATACAAGGTGATTCTTGTTGTTTATGCTTAGTCTTGTAGGCAGCTGTGTCTTGGGAGAATAAGTAAAGCTGTGTTTTCAGCAGCTAATCTGCTAGTCACAGAGTATGAAAGGGGAGGCTTGTAGATGTCAAGCTCTATTGGGTTAAGAAGCAGAGAGGAGATATGGGGGATCACTGGGAAGCAGTCCCTAATAGGGAATTGCTTCAGGTGCAGATGCCAGAAGCTTGGCCTGCTAGCATCTTTAGTTTCATAACTTGTCACACTTAGTTTTTTCACAGGTAGCTTGGTTGTTTCATCACATCACTGGAAACCAAGATCTATAATAGATGAAATATACTTTTTGCTTCCTTCATGACTCAATAATAGGGAAAACTGCAAATGGAGTAATCATTTACTAGCCTTAGGGATAAAAGAGGAATTTTTTAGAATTGTTTTCCCAAGCAGCCTTTTTTTCCAGTGGGGAGTGATCATCTGCTTAACAGGATTGAGGAAAAGATACCAATGACTGTCACTATTTCAAGAGCAAGGACATTTTTGTAGGTGATTGCTTTATGAAGTAATCCCATTTTCTAAAAAAATAACAGCTTTACTTGTTGTGTAAGAAAATTCCTGGGTTTTGGATTTTCTCAGCTTTTTAAGGGTTATTTAGTTTTGAAAAATGTTGATATATGTTGCCATATATTTTCACTTGTGACAAAGTAGTGTAGGAGCAGCAAGTAATGTTGTAGTTCTGTTTGTTTACAGAAATTAGCATTCGTTTTGTTTGCACACATAGTCATACATGTTCTTATATTCTACTTATGGCAACAGCTAATGAAAATAAATAAATGATACATGGGTGCTTCTTCATTCATTGATTTAATGTTCTCAGTGCTTTTACAGACTGTTATCTGTTGATCCTTTTGTAGCTATTTGAACATCACACCCAGAGTTTTCTTTTTACAGGAAGAGTTTGTTTTTGGATGTTTTTCCCTTTAGTGTTTCAACTAAAACCCTTTCAGTTATCCACATAAATCTGGTAAGTGCTTAGAGGAATTCTGTAAATTAATAGATTAAAATATATGCAGAGTCTTTACTTGCAGAGACTATAGAAAGGAGCAGAAAAATAGAAATCTGGAGTGAAAATGAGGTAGTGTCCCTTGTTTTCTGGATTTGAGTAACAGTTGTGTCTGTCATCACAACGTGTTTTGGTAGATTTAGCCTCTCTCTCCTACTTCCAGATTTTCTCTGGCAGAAGACTTTTCCCAGGGGGTGGAAAGAGGCAAGTTAATAAAGTCTGTAAGTGTCTAGAATCCTAATGAGAATTCACTTTGTTGACAGTTGTATGTATGGATTGTATAGTTGGACAATAAAGGGTGAAAGAAAATATGTTTGGTTTCAGTATCTTCAAAGCAAAATCAATTTGGTATAGACCATTGTCTTTTCTAACAGTGTTTTCTAGGATATTAGTAGATTATTTTTCTAAGAGTAATATAAAAATTTTGCTTTTTCATTCAACGTGGTTTTTTGTCAATTTTTCTTCACTTTTCAACACTCTTCTTGTGCACTGGAGAAAATTTTTGGCTGATGGAGAGCTCATGCTTTTATTCAACAGTGTATTTTTCCGTTTTTTGCACTTCTATCTTGAAAAAAAAAATTCTTACAAAAATATCCAAATTAGATTCTGTATTATGAAATCCTTAAGACTGGTCTGCTGGCTTCAGTATACATAAAATACGCTTTACCCTGCCTACGGCCTGTTAGTTAATGCACTGACCAATTTTCTGAGTGTAGTGTCTGTTAGGTGGGTGCCTTTTTGATCCAAAGCTGAATTAGGTGGAACTTTAAAATGTGCCATATTTCCTTAAGACTCAGCTTTAAAGACAAATACATGGCTAAAATGCAAACTTTTATTTCTCAGATTTATTTCTTCGATTTTATTATTAAACGAAATGAGGAACAGGTTGCTAACTTACTCAGGAACATATGTATTATGAAAATATTTTGTAATAGACAAAACCAGTATCAGACCTTCAAATTTTTCTAAAGACTTGCAAGTCAGAAAGACTGCACTGTGAATTCTAGAGATGTCAGTCCCAAGGTCTCTTCTATTAATTACTCTGCAAAAGACATCTTCTGAAATAAAGTGTCCAAAATATTGGTAGGATATTGAAGTGCAGTCAGTTACCTAAGAGAAGTGTAGCCTATACCAGAATGTTTTATGAGGCAAGACACTATCTGCAGTCTATTTCATAACTTTCTATTTGAAAAAAATAGATTTCTTCAGAGTGCAGTGAAGCAAGTATATACATTGTACTTAATGACTACAGTCCTGAAATATTAGCTTGATTTTACCTAGTGTAGTACACATATAAAATTAGTGCAGTTACTAGCTTTTGACTAGTGCATATAGGAAAAACCGAACAACAAGAAGTGATAAAAGTGGTTGAGAATATTATAGTGAATAGTGCACAAGAGCTATGTAAAGGTGACATTACACATGGCTGAATCTAAAGGAATCAAGACTAATTTTTAGTGATAACTGTCTTCCAAGTAAAACTACAATTGGGACTTCTCTCAGTAAGATTCTTCTATATAACTGTATTTTATAGAAGCAAATGATGTCGCACTAATAGAGCTGGATTTTTTCCCTCTCCTGATTTTTTTTTTTTCTTTCTGTCAAAATCATGGTTTTGCTTTCATACCCTTAATGCTATTTCATGGGTTTCTTTTCTTTGAATAAGGCCTAATCTGAAAAGTATTTGTTTTGCTGTACCAAGTAGAATATTATGCATTGTTGCTCTGTTAATATAAAAGTTATGTCTTTTTATTAGTTCTCTTTGGTTTATCTTTTTGCTTGAATAATTAAGCTTTTGGATATACTAGTTCCCATCCTTTTTAGCTCTTCATATGTTATTGTGTGTTACTGGCTGGAGTGCCTGATGCAAAACAAGTGAATCTTTTGAAATGAATAAAGATTTAATCCTGACACTGCTAATTGAAGGGCATCTTACAAATGTGTACGCTTCATTTTTGTGTAATTTGCTGTATGATTTTTTTTTAAATCTTCTTGAGGCAAAACCACCAAAAATATATGTCTTTTAGAAGAAGAAAAATTATAGTTGTAATTGAATCATTGATATTCTCATGATAAACAAAGTTGTAATCTCTCCTTCACATTCATGATTACAAATACTAGCTAAATTTTGGTACAAAACAGGAACAGGATCAAAAACCTAAAGGATTTTTTTGTAGGGTCAAGTAAATTCAGATATTTCAGAACTGTTCATGATCCATACTCACCAAATCTTCTTTTGGACTTAAGCCTTGTGATGAACTGTCCTAGGGTGGCACAGCCCCTAAGAGGCTCTGATAATTTTGAAGGTGGAATTTTTGACAGGCAAAATATAATTTTTCTTTATCCTTGCAATTCCTTACTTCCCCTCATATATCTATCTCTACGCTCATTCATAGCATTACTGATTTGTCAAAATGTTACTAGATGACCTAATTTTTCTACTCTATTCAATTTTTTAAAAAACTCTCAGAATACCCACCTTGTCTCCCTGGTCAGTTGCTCTTACACAAGTTGTTCTTACACAAACATTCTGTTTGGCTTTTACATGTCATCAGGCTCTCTTTTTTGAGTGTGTCCCTACTTCAATAGGTTTTTTAAGCTAGTTTGTTCTACCCCTCCCCAGTGGAGCCTGACCAGTTTGTAAACCCTGTCACTAAATTATGTGTATTTTAACAGAGTTCTTGCATCTTTAAGTTTTCTGAAGTTAGTTTCCTCTTTGTTTGATGTGCCTTCCTCACTTTCTGTTCCTGTCTGTCTGCCCCCCTCTCTGTCCTTCTCACTTTCTCTCAGCACTTAGCTTCTGAATTGTAATATTCCAGTGTCCTCCACTCTTTTTTTTAGTTTTTATTTGATAAAGCAGCTTCCACAGGGCCAGTGAGCATGGAGCTGAAGACTTAAGCCAAGATAGATGCATTAATCCTGATACACTGCAGCAATCCACCTACAGCATAGTCAGTACAACCTTGCTGAACCTTAGGAAACTAAACACTTTTCTGCTGAGCATTTGTGGAATCAGGTTTACTTGATTAAAAAAAAAAAAAAACCTTAATAGATTTTCATAGGAATAGTTATATAAAGAGGGCTGTCTTTTAGTATGTCTCATACCTTGCTTTTAAATCATTCATGTGATGGAATGCTTTCAAGCAAAAGACAATACACAAGCAGATTTTTCTTATACAATGGTATAAATGAAACCAATCAAAATATTTTGTGCTTCTAAGTATTCAGATCAGCTTAAAACATCGATCTTAAGATGGAATGTACCTAGATGAGTTTATATGACAGTGCAGTCTTGTCTCTAACAAAATATAAAACTTGCATGAATTTAAGTTCAGTATGATACATTTGTAGGAAATTCTAAATATAGTAACAATTTCTCTCTCTTTGTAGGTACATTTTTCTTTCATCTTTATACTCAAGTGACTGACAATATCCAGCTGTGATTTTTACTAAATAGAATAAATGCAACATAAGGCTGTGTTTTCTAAAACTTCAGTTTTTTAAATGAAAGTTAAATGATTGCTGTACTGGTAACTTATAGTTGGGCAGTGATCCTTACTCTACTCCTTTGTCTTTGGTAGCAACCTGTTTGATTTTATTTTATGTATTCTTTCTGTTTAAGACCAGATTGAGTTATTCTTTTAAATACTTAAAGTCTCATTGGCTACATGAAAGACTAAATTATGCTATTAGCTAAACTCTGCTACATACAGCTATATATAACTTCCGTCTTGAGTCCAGAGGAATTTGGAGAGTGCGAAGGCAGAATATAGGTAAAAAGCACTTAAATTTTAAGCTTAAACATTCCTCATGCTTGTCCTCAATTACAGAATCTTTTGGCTGAGAAAGTGGAGCAGCTGATGGAGTGGAGCTCAAGGCGTTCAGTCATCCGCATGAACGGAGATAAATTCCGAAGGTTTGTGAAGGCTCCGCCTCGTAACTACTCCGTGATCGTGATGTTCACTGCTCTCCAGCCGCAGCGACAGTGCTCTGTGTGCAGGTAATTCATACCTTGGTGACCTTGCTCATCTTCCTTACCTCGGTTTTCAATGTGTGTTGGAATCAATGTGCAGTATGCCAGGTGGGGTTGTTCTTTGCATGGGGTAGATGCTCACTAATCAGCAGGCTCATGCACTTGTTCAGCATCTTTTCAACCGCGTTTCATCCATGTGTCACATTTTAGAATTAGCCCAGGTTTTCATTTTTAAATTGCAGTTGAATAAAATCTACACAGCTTAGGAAGACTTTCTATTTAAGAAATCAGCTTGATTTTATTATCAGTTAACCATGATATTTCCAAAGACATTTTGTGAGAAAAGTGATTCATTCCCATTTAATAATATGGCACTTCAGTGATTTCTTCAGTTAAGAGATGCCCAAGGTGCTCATGCAGATGTCTTACCCTCTGATTCACAGCTTTGAACAGTTCTTATGTGCTAGCACATTTTTCCATGAGGTCATAGGTACTGTGGAATACTGTCTGTCAGAGCAATTTGATGTCTTCTGGTAGCTCCATTCTGAATGTGTATTAGAGTGCCTCTAGTAGTCTTCTAAGTTGAGGATCTCTCTCTGCAAGTCCCTAGTGCAATAAGTTAATCCAAAAATGACTAATGATAGGGAAATAGGGCCAAGGCACTGAAAGGTAGTCATGCACTTAATTACCTCACTAAATCAGAAACTGTGCTAATAAAACCTTCTTCAGCCAAAATATGCATTAGAAATTACTGTGTTTAGCAATAAATGGGATTATTGAGCAGGGAGCTCTAAACACTATTTAAATAGGTGGCAGAATATTTTGTAAGACTGAAAAGTGTAGGCTGTATATGAGGTAATACTATTACTTGTTTTTAAATACATTTATTTAAACTATATGCAAGGTTGGTAAATGTAACAGTGTGTTAGATTTCTGATGTGTTGGAATATGGCATTTACAAATGATACTTTTACTTGGGTATCTGTAATTTTCTATGTTTTTTATTAGGTTTTTGGGTTTTTACGTATTAATTTTCTGTCATTGAAGTCAGTTGGTCGGTTTTGAGGGAGAGTATATAAATTGTCTTTCCACTTCACCCTCCATATATGGACTGTGAAGCTGAAGGATTACATACAGAAATTGTCCAACATTCTCAGATGAGGTTAATTTTTAGTTCAGTAGTTTCTTTTCTGTTGTTTCTTCTTTAGGTTGCCAGAGATCAGCTTCAGGAGATGATACAGGAGTTGAAAGTTTATTATATTGTTTTATATCATTCCTTATTTACTAGTGGGTATAGCTACACTAGATGCACCAAGTTCAGCTTTATAAGGGCCATTGTATTTGTCATTATAATGGCTGTGGCAAATTCTTTCCGTGTTCTACATATAGGTCTTTTGTAGGGCATGTTAAACCACGTAAATATTGTTGATAATAAGGAAGTTTATTTTGCTTGCAACTGTACATTGTTTACTGTACTGAAAAAGAGCATATAAACTTCATCTTAGGAAAGACCAGACTAGATACCTTGTACAGTAGCAACTGAAAATCTTTAAGCATAAAATGAAGGAAAAATCAGCATACTACTTTCAGTTGGGTTTGTTTAAAGAAATGTGAAATTGCGATCCATTTGTTCATGTGAAATAAAAGGAATTTAATGAGGTTGATCATACTGCACATAAAACCATTATCAGGAAAATCGACATTTTCAAATCAATGGTTAATTAATGGACAGGAGCACTGTAAGGATATATAGAACTGAAATGCATGCATTACTTGATTGTTAGATATTCACTAGCCACTTTGCCTAAAAGCTAAATTGATTTTTTTACTTAATCTGTAATGTTCTGTGAAGATGCTCTTGTTCAAGATTTAAGTTAACTGCTACTAGTCAAAATATTTTTGGAATAATTGCATAGAGAAAAAAAATCAATGTCATATTTCAAACATGAAGAAGTATCTAGTCTGAAATCTTTGACTTTAAGTAACTTTGCCGCAAGAATGAAAAATTTTTTCCTCTCTAAAAATTGAGCGTGGTTGGTTTATGCACCACAAAACTATAAAAAAAAAGTTTTCCTTTTGGTGTGTAGATTTGATACTCTGTATTTTATCTTTCTATGATACATGTGGAAAGCTGACCAATTTTTGTCTCAGACAATCTGAGGATTTTTTCTGTGCCGCAAGGAGAATGTTACAACCTCAGTCACACAAATCACGTGATTTGTGAAAGTGTATGGAAATCATATCAATTTAAAATGATGTGTTAAAATGCTGCATACAAAGAAGTCTTTGGGACACTAGATATTTAGATAAAGCTTTTGTATGTAAAAAATATCCTTTCAGTCAATCCTGTCTGAATCAATCTAGTCCTAACACATGAAGACTTCTGAAAGCCAGCAGCTATGTACATGTATTATCATAGCCCATAGTCACACTTCTAGAGTTTTTTCAAGGAAATTTTGTCTTTATTCTAAAGCAGAACTCTTTCATCTAGCTTTGTGGACAAACAAACAAGTTCCAGTTTTCTGATCTAAAAGAGTATTGAAAGACATCTGATGCCTTTACAACTGTGTTAGTGGTAGCATAAATGTCAGTTTTTCTGTTGTCCCAGTTATTTAAGTCCAATATGACACAGCTGGTGTTAGGAAATGAAGTAGGAATAACTGATTAGCTATTCAATGTGCACTCAAACAGAGCTGGAATGTGTTTCTAATGGCTTAGGATAGGGATTTGTCCATGCATGTTTGGAAATGTGTTTGATTAAACTGTTCTGGTTCCAGGAAATTAAACTTGGTTAGTTTTAATTGATTTACCTGTTACTGCTGTTTTTGGTGTATATATTCTTCAACAGTACATTGGAAGTAGATACTGAAAGGCCCTTTGATGCACTGTGATGATGAATCAGTTTGGATGAGCAGGCAGAAATAATCTCACTCTAAATAGTGACTCCTCAGGATGTAAGACTAGTTTCCTTTTTCCCCCTTGTCCTTAGGTCTTCACTCAGCTAAATAGTTTATCTCTGTTACCCACATCAGTCACACTACTGTAAAAAATTATATATGTAAGAAGGAGAAAAAACCACATTCACTCTGACAGGAATATCTTCATAGAGATGGAGGGACTGTTTCTCAGCCTGTACTTTGTATTGCATACAGGCAAATGGTAACTACTGGACTAACTTGAATGATTTTTGGGGGAAAATTTGCTGCCAGCTTCTGTGCCTTTCATCTTCTTGCATCTTGCAATCAGCTCCCTCATTTTATTATCACTACATTTTTCCAAAGTGATCAGCACCTTTTACCAGCCAGAATTCAGTGACCCCTCTGCCTCACTTGATTATTAGTGTTTTGATTTTTACCTACAAAAGGGCTTTAGCTCAAGCCTGCTCATTCTGACTGTCCTCTGCATCTTCTGTTGTTATAATTAGCTCAGGTTTTTTTGTTGCTCTTCCATGTGATCACTCCATAAACACATTATATGAAGTCTTTTAGTTTGCTCTGAGCTTTGCTTCTCTTATCTGACTGGCAGAAGCAACCATCTCTGCTTTGAATACAGGTGCATACAAGAGATGTTTTGTTTGTTATCAAACAGTTCACAGTTTTTTCTGGTTCATTTTTCAAATTCATTGCTGGGGTATTTTCATTTAGAAGGCGATATCTGGGTCAGAGGAATGAGACTGGTCACTTGATCTTTTCCCCAACAGCTGAAGCCCATAAACAAAAAGATGCATATTTTGTGTTGGTTTTTTTATTAATGTTCCTTGAAAAGATGAGAAGAAAATGGAAAAATACATGAGAAGAAATTCCAAAGACTTTTATTAGTATCTACCATATCAGTGAGACCTCCAAGAGGTTTTTTAATTCTGAAAAAAAAAAGAATTTTGTTGGTTTCCCGCTTAAAAAAAATCTCAGAAGACATCAAATAGCTGATGCAAGAGTAGATCAACAGCAAGAAGAATTGTGGCAGTCAAGGAGCATCATCAGAAAGATGAAACAGGATCCGCTGTTTTAGTTTTTTGTTAGCTGATAAAGAGCAGATAGTGAGAAAATCGTTGACAGGTCTCTTAAATGTTCTGAGACTTTTTGTTTAATGAAAAAATAGGAAATTTGGAACACGCTGTTGAAAGTTCTGCAATTGCTTTTCCTGTACACTTCAGGACCTTGATAGAAGTATTGATGAGTCCTGCTTAACAAGGCAGTGATTTTATACTTGGATCATAACGGACTCCTTATTCTTCCTGAGATCAGAATTTTTTATTCTTTTACTTTGCAACTTCTACAGAAGAGGACCTCATAGCTTCTTTTCATCTGCAGAATATTGAAAATTTCATGGGATGCTGTGAATAGAATAGCATAGATTTTAGCTTTCTTTCTCCTTTTATAGATACCTAGATTGCAAAACCTGCATGGTTTTCAATGTGTTTATACTCTCTGTTGCATTTAGTGAATTTTCTGGACACATTTGGAGATTTTTCAGTCCTTCTCATCAAGACATGAGTCATCTTAAACAAAATCAAATAAGCATTCTGAATTTATTGCCTTCTTGACACCAAGAAGATGTCAAAATATGCATTTAGCCCTTTGTTCCTTCAGTTTTGGGGAGCACCATTGCAAATAGAAGCCAGAAGTTGTATTGGAAGTAAATTGCAGTACTGATCACAGTTTACTTTAAACAGATGGATAAAAATGTGTGAGTAACCTAGTAGTACATTCTGTGCAACTGTACAGTTTTAAGTATTGTACATACTGTGCCAGAAAATAATGCTTTACTGCTTTCTTTCTCAAATAATTCCATCCTCTTTTATTCTTTTCCTAATATTCAGTTTGTATTTTCCTTACTATAATGTCAGACCAATAGAATAAAATTAATCTCATTAAATATAGCTCAAGTTATACAAATCTGATTAACTGCTATAGACACACACATAATTAATCTTTTTAAATAAAACTTTTAATATTTCATGAGCACCTCTTGCATAATGGAAGAATTTCTGTATAGCATTTGCTTAGCAGCTTACTTTCCAGTATATTGAATTTTCTGAGTAAATCTAATAGTAGCATTCCCTTTTGATCTGGCCACTATTTTCTGCCAACTGGTCAATATTGCAGTTGTTGCTAGTTCCTGTGTTGCTATTATGATGAAATTCTAAAGAGGTGACTATAGCAGCAATAACATTCAAATCTTCTCCATCTGTTAAAAAATCCTGTCAAGAAAATGAGCAGTGCTAACATTATATTCTGTTGAGTTCAGACCAAGTGTAGTTCTTTGCTTTTATGCCCTTATTGATTTTCACATAATTATTCTAGTAATTTTGTATAATTAATATTACTTCCTAGAATCAAGCTGATAGAATAGGTATGAACTAATTATAGAGATAGATAGATAACTTGACAATTGATATTGTCAAGTTGATAACTGATCATTGAAGACTGAGTTTTTTCAGTCAAGTACTTGTGCTTTTTACTGTTATTGTGTCTGAAAGGAATGAACCAGTGCTACAAAAAGTTACTAATGTTATTCTATCAGAAATTTTTAAATTGGAAGTCATATAGTGGTGTGTAGGATGATCTTCAGCTATGAGTGTGTGGTGATCCTTTAACTTTGTATTCCTGTTGCTCATTGTTTCACTCTTTTCCACACCCTTCAAGAGCTTCTATGAGGATGCATCATAGAATGGTTTGCTAGTTTCGGTGAGTGGATGAAATTGTGAGCCCCTTACAAAAAAATGCAGCCTTTTGCTGAATAATACTTTAAATGTTACCCATTAATTCAGAATAGTTTAAAGATGCAAAATATATGGAGATCAATGGGAACAAGAGACCTCTCAAATAGTGGGGCCACAAGTGGAGTATCTAAATTTCCCAGAAATACTGTTTCATCACAAGTGAAAGGTAGATAAAGAAGAATGGTGGCATCAAAATGAACTGATTTTCATCTTGTTCTTGTAATAAAAATGGTTCAGCTTAAATATAGCAGGTTTAACAGAAGAGTGCACTACAGATAATGCTTAAGATTTTACAGCATTCCTTTGATGTTGTCTGACTGCCCTCTTCAGGATGACAATGAATGTTAGTCTGCTTAGTGATATCTGTTTCTAGAAGTAACCAATCTAATGCCTAAATTGCTTCT
Organism: Setophaga petechia; assembly: GCA_024362935.1. Classification (NCBI taxonomy): domain Eukaryota; kingdom Metazoa; phylum Chordata; class Aves; order Passeriformes; family Parulidae; genus Setophaga; species Setophaga petechia. Next base: position 26,456,384 of record JANCRA010000001.1, read on the forward strand.
TTTCTTTTTTTAATTGCAAACTGCCCATTGAGTAAGGGTGTTAAGTAGCAAATTTTACTGAGTCAGGTAATAAGGGTGAAAGTTGAGTTTTATTGTGCTTCATGTTATTTAATTCTTTGTGGGAGTAAGAGATCATCAATTTTCATTTTAAGTCTTGGCATTTTATGATTTTTTTTTCATGTACAGTAGATTTCCTAATAATACACAACTGTGCTGGAGTTTGTATGTAATATATTTCATGTCTAAGGTTGATCTCAGTTATGGAGAAATGGGGAAGGTCTTGTATCTGTGATCCTGTAATTGTCTTCCCTTCTTTGCTCTCTCTTATATATGTTTAGTGCAAAGTTTCTCTTGCAGCAAACAGATTTTTTGTGTTTACAGCTTTTAAATAGCATTCTGCACCATGAAACACATAGCTGTTTTTCTAGAAACACTGTTTTGAGAAAAGCTACAGAACACATTTATACTTCTTCAGAATCTTATCATATGCAAAGCTGAGTTGTCAAGTGCTAAACCACTGGTTTGGTCTCTACAGTGGATGTGATTAAATAGCTATATGTAAATTAGCAAAGGAGTCTGTCTAAATCAGAAAGTGTTGCAAGCATCCCTTCATTTTGGGTTTTTTTTTCCCCTGAATTTTTGTTGGTATAGATTTGTCCTGTGGAATAACCTGTGGTTTTATGGCAATGTGTGTTTAGAAGATGTCATTGCTAGTATTATTGTCCTGGAATTTCCTTTGTCTTTCTCTTCCTCCTAGTAAAGTCAGAGCAAAATTGTTTGTTTTGGTTTGTGTTCTCTTTGGTTTTTTTGGTGGATTTGTTGGTTGTTTTTTGTTTATTGTATGATTATTTTCTTTAGAAGGATATTTAGTAGCAAATCATCTTCTAGTGCTGATAGAAAAGATTAGATATTGTACAAAATCACTACATCTAAAACAACTTTCAGAGAAATAGTCTGGAGTTTGTCATGCTGCTTACCAGCCTACTTTTCATTCCCTTAGGATCATTTCCCCAGTGCTTAGCAGCTTCTTTGGCTCTCCTATGGCTCTGCTATTTTAGGAACATGCTGCTTTCACCATTGTGTGTTATTTGTCCCCTAGTTTAAGAATTCCTTATTTATGTATAGCTGTTTCTAGCAAGTATATCCTGATAGCACACTCAAGGGCCACATAGGCATATCCTCACATGGATCTGTTAGCAGATCTGTTTGATTCTTGCAACTCAGACCAGTCCTATTTACTGAGACTTTAAATATGGAAAACATTACTTTTTCTTAGTATTATCTTGGGATTTCTCTTGTAGAGTTTAACGTAACACATTTCTAATTTTGGAGGTGACAAATTTGAAACAGAAAGTTGCATAAGGAGCTGAAACTTTTTTTAGTATGGATGTGGAGAAATGATACTGCAAATGTAATTCATCTAACCATTGCACCAGATTATAGGATAATTTTTGCAAGTGAATGGCATATGGATATACATTTGTTTCTTTTTCTTAACAGGCAAGCTAATGAGGAATATCAAGTGCTGGCTAATTCATGGCGCTATTCATCTGCTTTTTCAAACAAACTGTTTTTCACAATAGTGGATTATGATGAAGGGGCAGATGTTTTTCAGCAGGTAAATGTTGAATACTGTAAAGCATTGTTGATTTTTAGAACTACATGTCAATTTGTCAAATAATACACGATAAATTAGTGGTTGTTTGCAGGTGTGAACCCCTGTTTTGTATACAGTTTCCTTCTGGTTAAAAATATAGCAGTTTCTTAAACATCAGTGAAGACAGACTCTACTAACAACCACTTCTAGTATTTTCCAAGTGTAGTTTATAATGTTTGTTTATAGATTCCGTTATATGTATATATATATATAAGCAAATTTTTTTCTAAGCAATTGTTTAGACCATTTTTAAGAATTAAACACATTGTAAGTAACATTTTCATTTAAAGATTTCCTTTTTTTTCTCTTTAGGGAAAAAAAAAGCTCTTTAGTATAAGAACCTTTTAATTGCTTTTATGTAATACAATATTCTTCAGCTTCAGTAATATTTAGTCTGGAATTTCTTCAGGGAAAAGAGAAAAGAGTGTTTTACAATTTAGTTGTTGGCTGTGAAGAATAAAAGTTGGAGAATAGTTTAAGGTCTGCTCTGAAATTGAGAAGTCAAGGAAAAAGGCAACTCTTGAAAATGAATAATGAATAGTGGCATGTTATCTTTGATATTTGTCCATTGATTGAAGCTAAAAGTGCAGATTAGGAGGAGTGAAAAACTTTGAAGTTATCTGTATATTTTAAATACCTTTTGGTGAAGTGTGTGACTTTAAATGTTCAGGGGAAAGATTAATATGTCTTTTTAAAATGCTTACTTTAAATAGTTTAAATAGTATGTTTAATAACTATTTTTACTTCTAGTTGAAATATTAGAATACATTGTGTAAAAATGGTTATTGGTGGCATAAGATTTTGCTTGAAAAATTAAAGATTTTTTTGCTATAAATATTAAAGCTTTATAGCCTATAGACTATATAGACTGGAGAACTTTATATATGTTGTAATCTGCATGGTTGTAATAACACAAAATATTTTGTTTGACCTTTCCTTAAGCCAATCAGCACATGTTAAAAGAGTCCAGTTCAACTTATTCCTTGTATAACAGGGCACAAATTCAGTTTATTTCAAATGGTATGCATTTAAAATCATGTTTACATTTAGATAAAACTAAGCACAAATATGTAACGGGTTTTTTTAGGAGATAGAGTGTTAAGAATAAGTTATACTAATGACTATTTCAACGTGGATTTGAGGGAAATGTAGTTCTGACTTCACATTTATGTGTGCAAAGTCATGTAATACTGATGCCGTAGCAAAAAAAAATCCCATAAAGTAATGTGATTTTGATTTTTGCAGCTTTTGCCATGTTTCTAGAGAAATGATAAACCAGTTCCAGATCAGCTGCCTCCAAACACTGTACAATGTCTGAAGGTTTCGGTATCTCATAAAATATTTTATTTAACTATTTCACAGCATGTGTTTTATTCTCTCTTGGAATATTTCTTATTTCCAAATCATTTCAGTAAAGAGGGCTTATTTTTTGCTTAGATGGAAAATATTTTATTAGTTGATAATTTCTATTGATAAATTCAGCTTTGTACTTGATTCAGTATAAATTTTTTGCTAATGTGGTGTGAACTTCATTTTTCAGGATTTAGAAAAAAAACTTTTTTCTTTTTTTAAAAAACTCCATATTGCATCAGCTTTAAACACTACCCCTGATTTTCTTTATGTTAATTTTCATTTCTTCTAGTGCTTTATTGCATGATTTCTGAGATGGCTGAATACAGAGGAATTTCATATAGTGAAATGACATTTTCCTATACTACCTTGCAAATCTGAAGTCAAAATTTCAAACAGCAAATGTATATGTAGATCTATTTGTTTATCACTTTTGAGGATTTTTTAATATACTGTGAATAGTTCCAGTGGCATCAACACATAAATTAACGGTAACTTCTAGGGCAAGTTATGTAGTTTAAGCTAGTTATCCAGTCATTTTTGGATTCCAAAAAAAGTCTAGTCACTAGTGGTTAGTCTCTTGTAGCCAAACACCATCAAGCTACTTTACTCCCTTAGAATTATAAGTTAATATACTTTAATAGATTGGTTGGGTGCAGGGTCTCTGTTTTACCAATTACAGGAAAGGTCTTACAATGTATGAGGACTTTAAAGCATTAAGATACTCTTATAGAGAAAAGCTTGTGGGTGAAACATTCTAAATAATTAAACATCTTGAAGAATCTACAGGAAGGAATATTGTGAGCACTCTTTTTGGAGGACTGTATATGAGAATATTTCAAAAAATGCAATGTAGGGAGGCAAGTGATATTTTTGTGCTAATTAGATTTGTGTTATTGAGGCTATTGTGGTATTATATTTTGAGGATAAGGTTACTATTTTTTTTCCTTCTGTTTTTCCTGGTTTTGTAGCTGAATATGAACTCTGCTCCGACTTTCATGCATTTTCCTCCGAAGGGTAAACCCAAGAGAGCTGACACATTTGACCTGCAGAGAATCGGATTTGCAGCTGAGCAGCTGGCTAAATGGATAGCTGACAGAACAGATGTTCATGTAAGTCTTGCAGCAATTCTAAAAGTGGAAGGTAAATGTATCTTTGTGGTTTGAGACAGGTTGACGATAAATTCCATCTTTCCTTAATAACTTTCTTTGTCAAGCAAGGGTTCTACAACACATTTAAAAAAATAACATTTTTGGTACTTGTGAGAACTTCTGCAGATTATATTCCATTCTTGCTTTGTTATAGTCTAATTCTGGACAAAAACAAGCAGTAATAATTAGTTGTTAATCAATAAAATATGCTTTACAAAACTATATGCAAAACACTTAGATTCAAATGTAGCTGCTTTTAATTCAGGCACAACCTGCAAATCTTTTGAAGAAACAATGTTCCAGAGTTGCACAGTTCCAAATTAAACATGAATATTTTCCATAGTATGTTCTCATTAAAGAAAGTACTTTTTTTCTTATTAAAGTATATTTAGGGACTAGTCTTGCTGACTCTGAAACCAGATTTCAGGTGTTTCATTGTGTTTGGTGCTCCGCATGGAAGATGATCTGTATGCAAGCATTTATTACAATCTGTATTTGCATTTTTCCTTCCAGATTAGAGTGTTCAGGCCTCCTAACTATTCTGGTACAATTGCACTGGCTCTTCTGGTATCTCTTGTTGGTGGCTTGTTATATCTGCGAAGAAATAATCTAGAGTTCATCTATAACAAAACTGGCTGGGCCATGGCAGCTCTGGTATGCAGATTTTCCTTTACTAATATGCTTTTTATTAATTTCCTATCTTATGTTTTTATTATTTAGGGGATAAATTAAAAACAATTAAATTAGTACATTGTTCAGAATTATACTGTCAGAAAAAAATTCATAATCCAGATTTTAGGTCTAATTCTCATAAGAAGTGACTATCAGTTACTATGAACAACTCACCAAAAATGAGCAAATTCTCTGACAGGTTCAGTTTTCTATTTGAATTTTAGTATGAAAATATTTTCAATAATGGTTACTGATGTTTATGGCTATGGTTCAACTTTCCCTTTTTTGATAAAATCCAAAATGTCAATCAATTGATTTAGCATAGATATTGATGTCAGACTATATCAATTTAGAGTAATGAAAGTTTGAGGAAAAAAAAAGAGGCTTTTATGTTCTAGACAGTGATAACAGATCTGAGCAACAAAGAAAAAGAGGGAATTGTTACCAAAACTGGTTTCAGTAATACTGACCTTAACATTCTACTGCTGACCTAAATGCGTGTAGGATGATTTAGTGTTAGCTCTGAGGAAAGACTAGATCTAGCCAAGTGTATTTGAAATATTAGTCAACTCAATCCTCACAACCATAAATAATGAATGAAGCTTTAATTTGCTAAATAGTGTATTGCACTGTGTTTATTTACATGGTGGTTTTCAAATAACTGAGTAGACTGGTGAAAAACGTGGGATGTGCAACTTACCTGTCTCAGTTTCAAACAGGAAATAGCATTCAGGGATGGTAGATGTTGTTACAGTCCATCAACAAGCACTCATTACTCTGACATCATTGTGACTGACAGAAGAGGAAAAATCTGAGGAACAGCATCAAATGCTTAATTTTCAGGGACATGGCATCAGAAGCATGGGTATCAACACCAGAATAGTGTCTGCAATTAGTGAGTCCACTCCAATATTTTACTGTTCTAGTAGTTACATCAATAGAGAACACTACTTTTTAGAAATTCATCAACATGTTTTTTGCAATATAAACAAAACTTTACTTCTTTTGCCATTTACATGATTATTTATTCCTGTGATCATTTTAAAGACTTTTCCTCAACTTGTATCAATATGAATTAACCTTTCTTGAAAGGACGTGGCTAGGGTTTTATATGGAATATGGGTTTTGTTTCTACATCAGCATTCATGTTTTATTTCTCATCTAGGCTCTCTTTCCCAAGAAAGCGTGCACTGGGTGGTCTTTTGAGGTCTCTTTCCACCTGGGCTATTTCATAGTTCTATGTGTTTTAGTTCTGCTAGACTTAGGTTATCATAAAACTGTTTCTTCCTTTTCAATATCACATTACTGATTCGCTACTCTGCTCTAATTCAAAATTGTGACAAGATATCTTCTATTTGTGGTGCTGTCACCTGATGGGCCTTGGGCAGGCTTTATCTCATAAAGGTCAAAGATAAAATTACCTAGTATCTGGTGAGTTCTAATTTTTATGTCTACATTATTAATAAGATATTAAGGAAAGCTCTTAGTTCTAAATTCTTTAATATTTGGCATTAATCTTGAATAATGGCTACCAATAATGCTGTTTTCTCTCATGTGCTGCCATAGCTTTTCCTACTAGTGTAGGAAAACATCTTTATTTAAGCAGTTTGTTAATCTACACCATACATTGAGGAAGAAATACAGAACAAATTTTCAAATAAACCACCACCAAGACTACATTTCAAGTAGAGTGAACTTTCCTTTTGATCTAGAGAGCAAGGATCAGAATGTCGTCTTCTCTGTTCAAGGATGTCATTTGGAATATCCCAAGATCTAGCACAGAGTTTTGACATATCTCTCCCAAAGTCTTTCATATTTAATTCCATATATTTTTCTAGGTTATTTTTCAATGATAATGCTTTCTAGAGATGCTCTACCACCAGTTAGTCTCACATTTTATATGTATCAGTCTAACTTTTTTTTTTGATTTCTAATTTTTAGCAACAACCTGACTAAAGCAATAATTATCACAAGAAAATAGATACTTGAGTCAAAAAATCAAATAAAGATATGTAATCAGTGGTATTTCCTTTATTTAACCATGCACTCTATCTCTGAAGACAGCAATTTCATCTCAGTTTCTTCCCTCAGACTTTTCAGATGAAAAGTTTGAATATTTTGTGGAATTGGTTTTTTTCTCTTACAGAGGTTAAAAATGAGTTCTTCAAATCGTAGAATCATTCTACTACAAGCTGCAATAAATAGTTGAAGGTGTAATAAAATTGAGAAAATGAATACATCAATTTTTTCTTAGAATGTTTGCTGTTCTCTTTAGCAGAAGCTGAGGAGTTTGCTCTGAACATGACTGCTAATTGCTGTGTAGAAAACCTACAATGACATTCAGTTGAACTCCTGAGGACAGATCCAAATGTAATCAAATATTTTAAGAAATGTATTAATGTCATTTAGTAATTGTCATCCTGCTGATTGTATAGACGAGCAAGTAACTAAAATGGCATTAATGCCCTATATTGTTGCTAATAATTTTCCCTGTAAAATTCTGTTTACATTAAAAATTAATAGCACTTAAAGGATGTTTTAGGAAGTGGTCTTATATCTGAAAGTATGTTGTAATTAATGATGGCATTGAGCCAATGCTTTACTATTTTAATTGTTACTGTTCTGACTTCACAATGTAGTAAAAGCTCCATACCCTGTAAAGTGATGGTTTAGCAAAGATCATACATTTACCAGAAGTCCTTTCCTTTTGGTTTTATTCAGACCTGAACAGACATACAAGTTAATTTTATAACTTCTTTTTGGTGGAATCAGCAGGGACTCCTGATTGCAGGCTTTTGGACAGATGACCTCAGTTAATGACTAAAGTTTGTTGTGATTCATGGAAGAAAATGAACGGTCACTAATATTATATATCTATATATATGTGTGTGTGTATTATATAAGGTAATAATATATTCAATATTGTATAGTTATGATTCTCTGACATAGTGCTTTTTTTTCTACCAGTAAACTTAGAGCTTCTTTTTTTGATAAAACCTCATTAAAAGGAAAAATTGATAAGATGATGTCTAGTTAAGGAGAGAAAGTAATGCCTAGGAAAATGCTTGTTATGAAGTGTATAAATAAGTAATAAATGTTTAATTATAAATCATTATGTTCTTCATGAATATTTTTTCCTTTTTGAACTTTCAAAACCAAATTAAACAGAAATCCTGGCAAGATATTTAAAGACTACAGAAAGCCCATATTTTCAGCAGAATTATTGACAATAATTTTGCTCTTTATTGGCAGTTGTTTTTTCAAACGGCATAGAGCTGAGAAAGCACAAAAGCACTTTTCTAAAAGCTTTAGGTTTGGGTTTTAAATGCTTTTTGAGTGTACTGCTAGGTGGCTGGTATTCATTAAACATATTCAAAATAACATTTTTAAATTCCAGCTTAAACCTTTTCATAGAGATAATGGTGTTCAGTGACTGAAAACTGTATCATTGCAAACAGAGGACTCTTGTTTTCTTTTTCTTGTTTTGTTAGAGCTTCTCAGTTTCCTTTGAACAGTTTTCATGTTCCCAAATCTTAAAAAAGGAAAAAAAAAAGGTGGTTACTTTTCATTTAAATGAAAAATAGATTGTGTCGCTCTGCCTGATTGAATGATCTGCTGCTAAAAATTAGACGAAAATTCTCAGCATAAAGAGTCTGTGCTGTTTTGACAGAGGATCCCGGAAATGTTAATTTGATAACTTCACTGATATAAAAACATTGTCTCATAGACAGTATTTCCAGTAGTGCTTTAGAAGACTATTTAGGAATGCAGTTTTTAATGATGCATTTAATAGTTTTGATAGACTTGTAGAAGAAAGACCACAGGTTTAATCTCACACTTTGATTCCAGTGCCAGCTCACAGAAGACCATCAAATTGGTTTTGCCCTCAGCATTAGATTGCACCACAGCAATATTTGTGGTTTCATCCCCTCATTGAAGAGCTGCAGGCTCTGGTAGTATCTTGTATGCCTTAGGCATTTTCACTTGCAACATTACCCAGAAGAGTTTTAGGATGGCAAACCAGGATGACTTGAGTCCCGGTACATAATATCCCAAAGGATGTCTTTTGAAATCACATGTAAAATTTATCCCCTAGATTATTTTGTGCTTTAATTCAAAATCTGCTATTCATCTATGGATATTTTTCCCTCTGACATGCCAACACAAAGATGACAAAGGACTTCAGTCCTTAGATATTTGCAGACTCTGTCCTTTTATGCTGGTAACAAGAAGCAATTCAGACACTTCAGGATTCTTCATTTCTTAAGCAGAGAGAAGAAAAGGTCAGATGGTATAAACTAGGCAAGGTTCTAACAGTTTAGATAAGGAATTGCTTCCTTTTAGACAACAGTATGTGTGCTGAGAGTTTCTGTTCTGTTGGCTAGACTGTCTTTTGACAGCGTTTTCTTTACCAGGCTGTTGTTTTCTGCATGTAATTTTCAGTTTTACTTTATGTGTGTATTTCAGATTTGCCTATATACCTGTGGAATCAGGGAAGACAAAACCTGTGCTCAGATTAGAAGGCAGCTGCCTAGGATTTAATTCTCTTGGGCAAAATATGACAGGTCACTTGAATGGGGAGACAAAGTGTGTGTTTCCTGTTCTCATAACAGTTAATGGGTATGAGAAATGCATACTGTGTGGATGCACTCCCCAGTACTTGCACCACATAGTACATTCATCAGCAGTTATTGGTCCAAAGGAGCTGGAGGGTTTTATGGTTACTAGTGACTTTTTCACCCCTTTCTGGAAATGAGGATGAAAAATTAATGTGCATTATTCAAAGATAAACACTAGAACAAAGGTTTCTCTGTGTGGCTAGGTAGGCATCCAAAAGAACATCAATAAATTCTGATTGGTAATTTCCTTTTCTTCCTATAGTTAGAGGTTTTAGAGATGTAAAATTTAAAGATACATTTGTCTTTGCTCCTGTTTTGCACTCTCTTCTTTAATTCTATATCTCTTATTGGAGAATCTGATAAGTGATGGATTTAGAAATGGATTATATAGCTCATAGCATGAGAGCCTTCACTGAGTACAAAAGCAAGGCTAAACTGGAAAAGAAAGGATTATGTTTCTTTAAAACAGTAATTCTGAAATGGTTAGAATTTGCATATACAGAACAATATAGAAATAAAATGTTGAACTAGCTGTCATTCATTTTTATTGAACCTGTGCTTAAAATTAACTATATGCATAAATGAATCTAAAATTTCATTATCTTTCTTACATTACAGAGTTTCCCATGTTCTTGGGTCTAAACTCGCAAAGAAATCTCATTATTGGTTTTGTATATTATCTGCTAATAGGAAGCTTCTCTTCAAAAGGCATACTAAATGACTTGTTAATTCTCCAGCTTTGTTTGATGAACTAGCAGACAGTGTTAAACAAAACTTGGGTCTTTGAGAAGGGGATATATTAAACACAAATAAATAATTTGCAAGGTTTGCAAGACCAAGAAGTTGAGATGTTCTGCTTATGTGCCTGTGAAGTTGTGCCTTGCTTGTAATTCAGTGTTCTACTGGGACTCTTGGTGCTTAATTTATCTTTTATCTGTTCTTAGGAACCTTGTGATTTACAAATAAATGCACCATGGGTGAGCTTAAAGCAGTCTCCCCCTTAGTGAAACTTAAGGGTAGAAGCCATCAAGGAAGCATCATTTGTAATTTGTTAACAAGGTCCTGCAGTGGATCCATCTACACATGGAGTGTACTCACCTAGAACCCCACTGTTTGGCTACAGAGCCAAATACTCTGCTTGCTTTTGTCATTTAGATGCAAAATAAGCTACCTAAACCTGGAAGCTCTTCAAATAGCATAAACCCTGAAAAATATCCTGAACTCCATTGATAAATCAGGTGGCATGCAGCAGTCAGTGGTGTTCTTGGGGTCTGACAAGGAGAAAGAAGGAGCAGATGGTGGAAAGGTGTGTCTATAGTCTTCCTCTCTGTAGAACTGCTGAAATACAGAATCTACTATGGGAAAGTAGCATTGTGATCAGAGATAAGTGCTCAACTTGAATCTTCTCCTTTACTCCAGTTTTCATCCTTTGAACTTTGACAAGATCCAAGAAAACTGCAGAAAGGCACAATTTCTCTGCATTTGAGAGTAAATATGAACAAGTTGATAATTTGTAGGAATTAATTTGGCAAAGTTTCTAACTGGGAAAAATCGGCTCACAGTAATGGTTAGTTTGGAAATATTTGGATCCCAAAGTATAGGATCCGATGAAAACTATGCCATTTGCAATGGCAAACATTGTTTATCAGTGTGAATTACAGATGCACTTATACTTGACATTTTCCTCTCCCCACTATTGTGTCTCCTAGTTACTTCTCTTGCTAGATATTACTCTATTTCACAGTGTGGTATTTAAAGCATGAAAGATCTTCAGTAGTTTGGGAGATTTATAATTTATAAAATTTATATATAAAATGGGGTAGAGTCTTTTTGATCTTTCCGTACGGAAGCAGATTTGGCCTTAGAGAGTATAAATTCCAAACAGTAATTGAAAAATGAGAAAAATTACTTCTCATGGAAAGCACACTTTCAGAGAGGCACAGTTTGTGTACTCCATGCATCTGTTATCTTTCAATGTTTGACTTTTCAGCTAATTTTTTACCTTTCTAAATCTCTTTCGCGTCACTTTTGATACTTTCAATTTCTATGCTTTTGTACTTTCACATAAGCTATTATGTGAGTCATCACCAAAATTGCAGTGTAAATTTCTCTGCTAAAACAATCTGCAAGGTATAGAAATAACTATGTTACTCTTCTCCCAGTAATGTCGCTGTGTACTCTTTTCATTTTGTTGCATATTATTAATGAAAACACAATTCATTTGCTAGCAATCACTACCAGTATGTCTTCATCTGCCATGTTAGTGTTTGTGCTGTTACATTCTTAATCCTGTTGAAAGCAAAATGAAACACATTTTATATTAAACATAACAACTTTTTCTTATAATTAAAATTGTAGCACAATTGTAGGAAAAGTAGTAATTAAGCTGTATTTGAAAATGTATCTTTTCTTTCTATTACAAGAGAAGTCTCATGAATTACACCACTATTTAATTTTTCTGCATACATTTCTTGGTACCTTAGCATTTCTCTTATGTCATGGCTAAACTTCCACTGTTCTCTCTGGATCTGCCAGTCATTCTTTTGCCTTGGGGTGATGTGGTATTATGGTGAGTTGTCTGCATTCCATGGTCTTTGCTGGGAGGAGTATGATGCTGCTGCTTTCTTCCGCGTTGGTTTAGGGTCCACTTGGGGCTATTTCATGCTTTGTGCTTCTTCACTGATCTGCAACAAAAGTTTACAGGGTAATTCAAGGTGGTCAGAATTTACAAGGTAAATTGAGGCGATCCTAAATATGTTCTTGCAACAGTAGAAGGCATTCATTGCAAATGTTCTGGAAACCAGTATTCAACATTTATACGCTTCTCCTTTTTTTCTTTGTTAGCACTAAAACTGTTTTCTATGTGCTCCTATGTCTGTGTTTCTTTATTCACTGTTGTAATGTTTATAGGCTTAGGATCTCCAATGTAATCCTGTGCATCACTTCTTGTCATTCCATACTGACACACTGTAGCCTGTGTGTACGCTTCGGCTGTCTCTGCTGTCACCTCATCGCTACTGTAATGCATCAATATATTAGTCCTACCTATTTCATCCTAAACAGAATAGGGGGAAAAATAATATGCCAATGTAATGTAAACTAGGTATGGTCACCTGGTCTTTGGAAAAATTGCTGTTTTAGCTACATAGGTAACACCCCCGCCCACAACTACCTAACAGCAACAGCAAAAAAACCCAAAAAAACAACCAAACCAAAAAACCACACAAACCCCAAATGACAACAAAACCCAAAACCAGGAGGAAAACCAAGACAGATTTGAATGAAGTTTGACAAGATTCCATAGTAAGGCCTTGTTCTTATTTCTAGAGGTAGCAATGCTGCATTTATAGGGATACAGAGCTACACTAGCTTACATTTACTTCAGAAGCATATTACAAAATGTTTTTTAAAGAAAACACTCTGAAGGGTTTTAGTAAACCCTGGTTTAGTCAGTCACTATGGTACAAATTTTTACATTCATGATCCATCTGCCTTTATGGCATGATCCATCTGCCATATCTTTATGACTTTATGATGCTATTTTAAATATTGATGTACAGTAAAAATGAGCATGTACTGAACTTAAAATGCAGCTTTTGTAAAGATTATCTACACTGATAAAACAAAAGACATATTTAGATGATGCATGTTTCATATTTCTCTCATTTGGTAATCCAAAATACTGTGCTTTCTTCTTTAAAATAGTCTTAATGACTCTTGGTACGACTGGTGTTTGTCATGGATATTCTACACTATGATCTACAAGAATTAAGGTCTGTTTTTAGAGTTGTCACACATCCCTAACCTAACCTCACATCTTTTTCTATTGTGAATTTTCAACCTTTCCAGCAAATCAACCATTGCTATTTGTCATAGCTAAAATGAATCACCGTCATATAGAACACACAATGAGAATAAAATAGGACAGTTTTTTTTAAAAATAACTGGCTTTTTTCTATTACTTTATGTATAATTTCAGACATGTGAAAACAAAAGTGTAAGATAAATATTTGTATAAGATTTAGAGGCAGAAATATTTTCATGGAGGGTTGTATAAATGTTGAATACTGGTTTCCAGAACATTTGCAATGAATGCCTTCTACTGTTGCAAGTACTTGTCATGTAGATGTGTTAATATGGTGTATAAATTTTGGGTTATTTCAAGTGAGATTTGGAAAATCTGGCTTGAGGTAAGTAATTTTCAGAATGGTAGAAGTAATTAAGAATTTTGTGAAAGTAATGCATCTGAAGATACTATTCTAAAATTCAAATAGAGGTAGATGCTGTGTCTGGGTAGTGAAAAAATTACATATCTAAAGCAAGAGTAAGCAGCAGAATGGTTTTCTGTTCAGTCCTTCACAGTAAATTAATTAGTATATTGTTTTTCTTTTTTTTTTTTCTAGTGTGTTGTATTTGCTATGACATCAGGTCAGATGTGGAATCACATCCGTGGACCACCATATGCACATAAAAATCCTCAGAATGGACAAGTGGTGAGTTGGTTCTTACAGTTTTATTTTGAGGGGCAAGGATGTGTAAGCAATCGCTTGCTACAGTGAGCCTACAATTGCGAATAATTGCAGGTCCATAGGTCTGTATGAAAGTCTGTCAGTGTCTTGAATGTTGCAAGCAGAGTCTCCTGTGGAATTTCAGGTCTTTAGAAGGTGCCACCATCTCTGATTTGAGCAATGAAATGAGTTGTTCAAACTTCTCTCTCTGCAGCTCCTAGCTGTAGTGAATGTGTTAGAAATTGTTCCATACCACACAATTCCTGCTGCCCAAAGGTAAATGTTGATGCTCTGTCTTTTTGTAGGGATGTGCTTCCTCACACAGTGGAAAACAAATGTTTTGTTTCCTACATTTAGACTGCACAAACCTTTTTTTACATAAACCTTTGAGGTTTGTAACCTCTTACCTTCCTTTCCCAATCATTTCAGTTAGAAAAGGAGATGCTCATGTGCTTTATACCATTTTCCATCATGTCTATAACTCTTCCACTACCTTTTACAGAATGCTTTTTCCTATATCTCTGTGCTTCTTCAATTTAATCTCTTTATCAGCTTTACTAAGTAGTTACCATTGACTCTTGACAAAATGACTTTTATATCCTGCTCTTGCTGCCTATAAAGGATGATCTTATTTGCTTCTCCCTGCTCACAAGTTAACAAATGTTCATCAGATCTCAGAAGAATAAACTCCCTTTGCCTATTAGGATAGTACAAATGACCTTAGCTAGTTCCTAATCACTCGTCGTTATTTACCACTTTTAAAGCAATTTCTTGAGATGGAATCTACAAAACTTGCAATAACGAAGATTTTTTTTTTAATAATTCACGATCCATTGAGCTATTTTCTGTTTTGCCCATCACTAGTTAAAGGATAGTGTATTACATCTTAAAGAGAAGACTTATTTTAAGCTCTCTTTGTGTTATATCTTAATTGGAGTAGGAAAAAATGATGGTTTGAAATTAATTACTGATCAGTGTTTTATCAGGAATGAAGCAGAATATTGATGTCATAATTGAACAGGATTTCATCTGTGCACTTTTTTATTCAGATATAGATTTGATGATGCATAAATAATCTCAATAAAATGCTGTTTATGAAAATTTGGAATTTTTCATTACTGCCTTACAGGAATAAATTTATGACACTTTTCAGTGGAGTGACAGAAAGAAGAAATACTGAATAAAAAAAGCAGTGTTTGTGACAAATTAGTTTTTACCATATCCAATTTTACACACATTGCCTGTCCTAAACCTGTTTTTTGGAAGTATACTCTGCATTTAATAATTTTAAAATATTCCTGAATTTCTGCTGGCTTGTCTGCATTTTATGAGTGTGAACTCATATCCCGCAGGTCTGAAGTGCTACTGCTTTGGGAATGTTAGAACACACAGCTAAGTAACGGAAATAATGGCAAAAATGGTTTTGAATTCTAGATACTAATATATTGTACTGGTCGAAATGCATTTTTTTTCTGGCTTTGATGCATTTTATGACTTCAGGTAAGTTATTTGTGCCTCTGATTCACCTGTCTCTCCTTGTTCATATGTGTGAGTGCTCTGACAGTAAGTAAAACCAGTTAGATTCTAAGAATTAGAAGAATAAATGCAGGATTACCAAGATCCTGCTTTAATTAAGCTATCACTGACCAGTATAGTTGTCATTTAAAGCTCTAACTTGAGAAGTATTAGAAGCTTAATAAGTAGGCTATAAATCCTTACCTATTTTACATTGTGGTTTGGGTTTTTTTTTTTTTTGTCAAATAACACTTGAACATTTTCCTGTTTCATTTTTCTAACACTTATCTATGTTTGTGTGAGTTTGAAGCAATAAATCTGCTTATCTAGCCTTCTGTGAGATTTATTCAACCATGATAATTCACTGTAACACTTTGTGAATTATCACTAGCTGCTGTCTTTACCTCTGGATGAAATTTAACTCACCACTTTCTTTCCAGTGTCTAGCATTTAGTAACAATTCCAAATTCGCATGCCAATATTTTGCAAGGATTAATTGCATGTAATACTCTGAAACTTTGTTGACAGTATTACCATGGAAATTTCTGGTTTTAAAAGGATGCATGGAATAGCTCACCAAGCTTAATAGTTTTATTATTAGGTTCAAAATTATGGATTCTAAGTTTTTCTAATTTCATATAAATTAGTGGTTCAGTTCTATACTAGCCTGATAGGCTAACAGACTTTGAAAATGGTAATACTCTGTTTTCATAAACTGTTCTTTGCCTCAAATATCTCCTATTATATACTTTGTTCTAGCTGTAATTTTAGATGACACTTAATTTGTTCGTAAATTCCTGGGGGTTTTTCAAAAGATGATAGAACATCTGTTTCCTTTGCTCAGACAACACTACTTACTCTTGCCAGTATCTTGTGCACATCACATCACCAGTTCTTAAAACTTGGCTTTTGCATTGTGTTTATGATTTCCTAAGCTGCTTTAACTGCATGACTGTACTCTTTGAAGCTTTGAAATATTTTTATATATTTCTGTGTGGTCTGTTCTATAAAGCTGATGATCTCTCTTATTGCAGTTGTTGTAGGTAGTTCCTTCCTTCCCTACTGCTGTCAGCTAGTTTCAGGTTTTTGGTCCACATGGAAGAGCATCTATTTTTATGTCGAAAGCTGAATCAGACAGTAACATTGTTTGCTATTTCAGTTCTGGTTTAGGTTTATGAAACTGTGCTAGTCTTCGATCTTGACAATTTATTTCTGTTTTTATTTCTAGAGCTCTCCATCTTTTGCCAAATGATCTGGTTAGGATTGGGCCCTTAATGACTCTGTTATTTTAAAATCTGAGCCTGTTTTACTGGGGCTGAGAGTGACAATTAAACATTCTGTTGGTGTCTGTGTGTAAAGCCTTGTGAGACTTCTGATTTTTATTCAGAGCTTGACCTGTATAGAGCTGGTGGTGAGAGAAGTAGAAATGGAGAAAGCAATTACATGGGTTTGAGCCTTCTGTAGAGGTAGCTCTGCTGCTATTTAATTGACCTAACAGCAAAGAATGCTCACTAGATTTTCATCAGCTTTTAAACAAATAGCAGCAATGGCTAAGGGAGCATTTATATATATCTGTCCATGAGTTAGCTGCCATTATTATTATTATTATTCATACAAATTATACAATTTTTACTGTGCAATATACTCAAGATTGCATAAGATTTAAAGATAAAATGGTTGGAAGTTTGCTCTAAATGAAAACAGGGAAAAGGACAAACTTGATCAAAAAAGCTGAATTAACATGGTTTTCAAAGCTCGTAATTTTCTTGCCTTCTCGTAAAAAAAAATATGAAAAGTTAGAAAAGTTTCTGTGTGAAAAGGAAAATATGGTATTTTATTATCAGATGTAAGGTGGTTTTCTTGTGTAAGTTGATGCTTTGTGAAATGGACAATAGTATTATTTGCCACTATATTAATTGGATTTTTTTATTGTCTTATATTTAAAATCTTGTTGTAATTCCTTAAGTATAGCACAAGTTGTGTCCTGAGGAAGCAGTTTGTATATTAAAAAATCTTTTACACAAAACACTTTATAATATCACATTAAATATTTATATTTGTTTAACTGTATAATTTATTCATCCTGATTTTTTCCCCTACTTACCTTTGTAGTTTTATAACCACTCATCTTTACTCATTTCTTTTGCTGATACAGTTATGTAGTAAGCTCTATGTTTCTGAAGTTAAATGAAAAATATATTTGCCTGCTGATATATTTTTTTCATTTGTTAGTACAAAACAAAGGTATTCTGAAAAATTTATGCTAAGAATATTAGGATTCTTAATTTGCACTATCCTCCATTGCTAAGCAGGAAAAAATGTCACTTAGCAAGGTTAATTCTTTTATTGTTTCTGATATAAATCTAATTAAAATCTATGGAATGATTTCTTGAAACATTTTTAAATAACAACTCAGCCTTTCAAGCTCAGTCAGTCACATTAAATTCATTGTCCTTTGGCCTTCAGTGTATCTGGAAGGATGCTTGAAGTTTCCCAAGATTGTCTTTGTAATGCCTGACTTTTAGAAAAGTAGCCACATTGATGGTAGCAGTGCAGTACAGACAAAAGTCACTTTATTGTGTGATAAATTATTTTGTTTGTCTTGCTTCCAGGTGAAAAAAGAGTTCATACAGGTTATTATCAGTACCTAACATAAGGTATCCAGATTGGCCTGACTTTTACCACAGCAATATTTTGATGCATCTGTTGCCACTAATCACAGCCATAGTACTGTTGAAAATATATCTTAATATTGTATTGGAATAGCAAATTATTTTTGATGGCATGCTGGATTGAAATGAGGAGTGCATTGCTTATGAGTTTTTTTAAAGAAATAGCTTTCCTGTTGTTATCAAAGCAATGAACCTATTCAGAAGCTACAAGAAGTAAAGGGTTTCTAAAGCTTTTAAATTAAATTTCTGTCATGATTTAGTCAAAAAACTTATCAGTTGGCAGCACAAGGTTTTTAAGATTCAAGGATGATTGTATCTGGCATTCTGTATAACCTGTGTTTGTACCTTGACATTAGAAAAGGGAAACCTTACACGACATTCACAATATTTGGTACTCTTTTTTTTATTGTGGGAGGAATTTACTAGAATTTACTAGAAGCCATTTACTTTCATTTGGAAGAACTATTTTCTGCAGAACAACTCTTATGTCAAAAATCAGGGAGGCCTCAAGTACATGAATTTTTGAGGTATCTGAAGATAGAGCAATAATGCAATGCAGTAAAATATACTTTAAGGCAGAAAACCAGAATGGCACATGGGCAGAAGTGGTTCATGTTCCTCTGTTGCTAACAGAACAAGAACCATTTTTGTAAAGCCAGCTTAAATGCCACGCAGGAATGTAGTTTGTCTGTCTTCCTCGACTGCACTGGTTGTGGTTGTATATGGTAAGAGCCTTATCTATTAAAACAATTAATAGGTAACTTTGAAGATTGTGTAGTCTGGCTGTTTGCTCAAAGGTTGCTTTTTCTCTTAGACAAAGGGCTTTGTCTAAGAGAATTTTTAATGTCTCCGTGGTTAGAGATTTCCCAACGTATTCCAGTGTTTAACCATCCACAGAATTTTTTTTAGTTTTACCTTTTAATATATTTTATCTTTTGTTTTTAATTTTCCTTAGAAACAGTCATGCTAAAATTTATCTTCCTCTTCAGTAAAGCTGATTTAGCTGAGTTCTTAATTAGAATTTAACATTGTCTTTAATAAAATTTGGACTTGGATGAGTGGTACAGCTTTTCAGAGCTTCTAACAGCATACTTTTGCTTAAGTGACACTATGATATCACTACAAAATCCACACTGAAAAGAAGAAAAATATTATGCCCGGAGTAGTCAGAGATGTTTCTCTGTATAGATTCTGCTCTCTCAATAGAGCCATAGATGTTCTTCTTGTACCTATTAAACAATTGTTTTTTTTCTAAAATCCTACAATTTGGATACTGGGGAAGGCAGAGGAGAAGAAAGTACCATATTTTCCATGTTGTGCAACACCATTTTTTGCTCTTTTTGATCGATTATTTTGTGAATCTTATCTACTCCCTGTAGAAACATAGTCAATAATGGGTGCAAGATTCTTTTCCTGAAGTAAAATTTCAGCAGTTGGGAATTGTCTTGTGAACTTCTGAGAAAGTCTCAAAATATTTTCTATCCTGCAGAGCCTTCTAGAGTTGGTGAGCTCTTGCCTTTCCATACAGTTTTGCTAGTTGGCTCTAATGCTGTCATTTCAGCATAACAGGTTCACTTCTCTTATGCCTGTGGACTATGCCAAGAGAAGGAATGTGCATTTGAGAATGTTAATGTAAATGAAGCAGCACACTTCAGGTAGTCCTCCATGGACTAATTCACCCAGAATCTCGGGTTCAGAAAAATATCTTTTTATTGTCCTTACTCATTTTTTATCATGGTTTTTTATTGAACGTAAGGGACTTTTGGTTGGGTTTCTATTTTTGGGTTTGTTTTTTTCTTTTTTCCTGCAAGACAAAAATTATTTGCTACGTGGTATTTTATGAAATATAAAATGCTTTTTGTATGTTTTCATGGAAACAAAAATTATTCTGACACTTTTTTTGGTCTACCTCTGCTGCCAGCATTAATTCCTTTTTTTTGCTAACCTTTCATGTTAACTGACTGTTACAGAAGGAAAATACAGTAGAAGAAGACATAAGGACTAAAGTAAAATAAAAGGACTAAGGACTAAATTAAAAGGTAAACGAAAAGGTTTTGTACCTGCAGTCTCTTCTTCTGCCTTCAAAGGCAAGTAGGGTGGTGCTATATACCTCACCTATTAGATATCAAATATTTCTGAGTTTCTGAATATTAAGTAAATGAGTTTTTTCCATTTTTCTTTTCTTTGAATCATTCATAAGAATTTTAATTTTTTTATTTATAGATGTTGCCACACAAATTATGTAGATATATATATCATAGTCAGGGATAGACACACAAACCTGCTTTCCTTACATATTTCTTTGTTTTCCTTACATATTCTTTTGAAGCATTATAAATATTTTCAAGGTTATTGATGCTGCAACTACTGTTATTTGTTCCATTAGGTTTGAGATTTAAAATAGTTCTGCTCTTGGTAGTTTCCTTTTTTGTTCCCCTCTTCTAGCAACAAAACTGAATTAAGATTAAACAGTCTGAACCCTGGTGGCTGAGGAATCAGTTTTGACTTCATCTGGTGTGCTCAGATAGGCATAACCTATTCCTATACTAAAATTAAAATAGAATAAGCTGGTACTTGGCAGCGTTATACATGTGAACAGAATGTGAAAGTAGGTGCTCTGGTAAAGGCAGGAGTTGACTGTTGGGCTCAACTGTTTTTGTAGTTGGTTGGAGCAGAGGAGGAGTTGGTGGTGTTTGTGACTTCTGTGACAATAGACCTATTCAAAGCAACTGTGAAAATCAACTTGAAGGAGGAACATGTTCGTATTCTATTTTCTTTTGGCACAATAATGCTTCAATAGTAGAAAGAAATTTTTCCTAGCTTTAAAAGAAACAATGAGAATCTTTCAATAAATTAAGGACTCTGTTTCCTGACTCTTTTTTATTTTTCAGATTAATAATTTCTTTATCTAGTGTTCATTGGTTGTTGTTGTGCTTCTGTTTATTCTAATTATTGTAATTATAAAAGAATTTGCATGTATACATATATACTTTTGTCTTCTCAGTAGTCACTGTAAAATATCCTGGAAATCTGAAAATTATTTTGCAAATTCAATAAAGCTTTTGTTACCAGAAATACCATATAACATGTGTTATTAATATTAAAGCATTTTGCTCTTCCATTATGTCCAAAGGACATGTTCAAGCTAAACTATTGGTGAAAAGTTTGATTTATATTAGTTCCAATTAGATCTTGCTCAGGAATCACTTACATGGCTGTTGCATTGTAAATGCTTGTATTTAGAAGCAGACATTGCTAAGTCAATTGTCTTGCTATGTAAGCAGCAAGCAGTATTTCTCAAATAAGTCACCAAAATGTTTGTACTGTTTTCAAACTGCTTTGTCCTTATTCTTGGAGTTTGAGGAGGACATAATTTAACTTCTGCCCTAATTTATGGTCAGCACTCAAACTTCTTTGATGTTTGTTGAGAAGCAAGTTCACAAAACGAGTAGGCTTTACACAAGCTTTACAACAAGGAATTATTTTTGTTTCACACTGGCCTTTAGGCACACACACTTCTGTCTGCCACTTAAAAAGACATTGCAGGATTATAACCCATCTTAGGAGAGTTTGCTTGTGCGTAACAGCTATAATTGATCTGCTCTTTAAAGATTTCAAAGGCATCTTTGTAAGCTAATATTATGTACAGAAGTGGGTTGAGGAGCAGATTTTGTGTGCATCACCTGCTCTTAGTATTCAGTACTCACAGAATCAAACTTTCATGTTTATTTGAAATAGACTGTAGTTCTTCTGTATGTGTTTGTACTGAAAAAAGAGGCCTTTTTCACTGTTCCCCATAGAAGTCTATCATTAATATTTAAACCAAAGCTGTTAAAGGCTGCAGCTCTTCAGCTTAAGGTACAGTCCAAATTAAAAGAGTTCTTTACTGACAGTCTTGCAAGTCTAGCTTTTGAGCAGAAAACAAAAGTGTGAAATAATCTCCTTTGTGCTTACATGTCCTGGGGTCACTTAGCGTAGCAAAATGCTCTACATGAAATAAAAATAGCACTACCATTTAAAAGAAGGAAGTTATCTTCATTTACAGTCTCTCACACTCCTAATATGGGTCAATGGAATGAAAGAAGAATTTGGTTTATTTTTTTTTAATAGTCAGTGTTCTAAAAAATAATTGAAAGAAAAAACTATATTTCATAGTTCTTATTAACCAGAGTAATCCCTATCAGATATGTAAAAGTAGGAATTTTTTCATAGTTTTCCATATGGCTAAATACCAGAGGCATTGAAAAACAAAAATTTCAGAGTAGGTCATATTATTGATGTTTTATTGGTTTATAGGCAGAGAACACTTCAATCAGTGCCATAATGACTTAATAAATACTGTCTGGTCCTGTCCAGTACTGCCATTTAAGATATTCCTAATGCTGGAAATGAGGAAATTTCCAAAAGGAGGGCAGGGAGGTAAGTGGCTTATTTGAAGTGTAATTTGCCTGCTGGTTTTAAAACCAGTACAACATGATAGTACCCACAGCCCTTTTGTATGGCCCTTTAAAGAACTGGATGAGCATTTAGCCAGAAGTGTGCTACAGTAAATGGAGATAATGCAGGCATTGGAACAGCTGTACAGTTTCATAACAGATTTTAAGAATTTATTTGAGATCAAAATTGAATTAAAATTATGCTATTTGTAATTTAAAATCTCAATAAATATTCACTCACATTATTATTAATTAGCTCTGAAAAATAGAGAACTACAGGGCTATGATTTGAATGAATATGCCACTTCAGCTATTGCTCAGGCTGACCTGTGATCTGCTGTGTTGCTCTTACTTTTATAACCCACTGGATCAAATTCTGGTCTACAAATATTTTAAAAAACTGAAAAAAAAAAAAAAGCCAACAACACAAAGACTTTAATTAATATTTCTTCTGGCTTCTTCTCCTGTTTGTTTAATTTGCAAATTTCCTAACTCTGCTAAAATATTGCAAAGGTTCTTTTAGTGAAGAACAAACAATTGAAATCCTTCCACACAAGCTTCTTTAAAGCTGAGGAAAAAATTTAGAAGGAGTAGGTTAAAAACACATTCAACCAGTCTTACTCAGAGGATTCTTTTCTGTATAAATTTAAGAATATCTGTTCTGAACATGCTATCTTCCAAAAAAGACAGCATATATAGCACAGGGCAAAATGCATCCTGAAAATAGACAGCACAGCTGGAATAAACACAGTAAACACAGAACAACAATTTGAAAAAGAAAAGTATAACTGGGGAAAAACCCCAACAAAACAAACAAAAAGCAGAAATATCTTGCAACAGAATTCTGAATTTTATTGCTATAGGTGACAAGTACACTGATTTATTTAATGAACCTCTGTTCAGCTGAATCATTAACAGAAATACCAAGCTAACAAGTTCAGTCCTTATGCATAATATATGTTTGAATTTGCCCTCTTTTGCCCTTTTTCTTTTCAGTCGGTCACCTACACCATATTACATAGTTGCGATCTCAAAAATAATAATAACAAAAATCCTAATTTGTAGTGCATGGGTATGCATAGCAGGACGCCCCGTATGCATTGCCCAGTCATGGGCAAATATATCTTATAAAAGTCTCTCACTTAAGATTTTGCTCCCAGATTTATTTTGTAGTGCTATTTTACCACCTTTTGTATTCAAATGAAGTTCTTAATTATTGGGTGGATCATGCATGCAACACTTTGTACCTTGATTTTGACTTTTTTGATCACATATAGTAATCACATTCAGCCCATATTTATAAAATGAATACTTTTTCCTGTCTGAGTTATTTTTGTACAATGAGAACAGAATTTCTGGAAATCCTTCTGACTTTCAGTTCTTCCTATGTAAAGTAGTGGTGGTTTTTATCTCAGTTCCTTTCTGGCCTCAGCTGAATTCATTTATACCAATTTTTGCACCCAAGTCATCAACTTCAAATTTCATAAATTAGTTCCAAGATACAGACCTCCTTTATGCATTTTTAAACAGCCTGTTCTGTCCCCTGTTGAGCCAGTTATTCAAACTGCTTACTGAGTTTGTTCTAATCCAGTTTTATAACACCTTTAAATATAAAGGAATGAAATACCAAAGTCCAGATAAATAGTAGCTTTTTTTTTTTTTGTCAGGAGCATTAATTACTTTTAAAAAATGATTATATCTAATGGATCCTGAACCTATCTCTTAGTATCAAATGTGCTGTATTTCATCTTATTTTTCATGTTTCTTCCCATGTTTAATTGTTGTTAATTTCAAAATTTATTAAGCAACATTTCATATTACTGAAATTCTATTTCCTTCTTTTCAGGATATGTTTGGTTTCTGTGTATGCTCTTCTGTGTATTTACTCTAACATGGGCAAAAAGATTTGGCTCAAATCAATGCATAAAATTGTTATTGGGCTTTAAGACTCATATACTAATTTTGGAATTCTGCTTTTTGAGTTTTCCTGCAACTTCTTATATGGTATAGATGCATCCTGTCAGCTATGGATACCTGTATTCCTTTTATTCATCATAAACATTCACAGAATTAGGAAACTGGATTATTACCATTATTCCCACTATTTACTGCATATTAACCTTTTTTTGCTTTTTCTCTGCTTTAATGACTGCAATGTGAGCTACCTGTTTGCTATGGGGCTGCCTCAGTTTGCCTCCTGGCAACTTCTATTTTGTCCATAAGTCTCTTGACCTTTTAAGAGGGAAATGTATTTGCTAGTTATTTTCTTTCCATTCTTTCTGAGCTCTGGTTGTTCATTGTATTCCATAGGGCATTGTTCATCAGTTAGCATTGGAGTTCTTCTCCGAAAGGTCACTAATTTATTAATTGCTTATTTAAGATGTGTTGGATATAAATTCAAGATAACTTAAGGAACTTTAATGGTTAGTCTCTGACTAACTCAGTTCACCAATTTTTTTCTAGTGTGTGTGATTTCCTTGTTAATTTTTCATTTCATTTGCGCTCTTTTCAAGTGCAAAAATCCTAAATTGAAAGTTTAAAATGTGTTACTATTATTATTTCCGTTTATTTTACTGAATTAGCTCAAGTCATTTTACCTGAAACTACTTTGTGCTTCCTGTGTCCTTACAGTGCCCCTTTTTATATCAAAAGTACACTTAAAATATTATTGATTCTTGTGGAATCAGTACATAAATGAGGATGGAATCTGCCATGTGTCATATACTGATCATTGAAGTCTTCTCTTAGTAGTATTTGTTTCAACTCTACCTGGTAAATTAGTCTTTACTCTACAAGTTCTTGTCCTGAATATTTTTCTTCTACTCTGCAATATCCTTCCCCAAGAGTGGGGTCTCAGTTATCTCTCAACTTGTCCTCCTCCAAAGCGTGAAATGTTCACTCGCATCATTCCTAGTTCAGGCAAGGGTTGCTCTTTTGGTGTCCATGCCTCCTTTATGCCCACCTTCTGTGCTTTGGTTTACAGTACACAGGGCACATGACCTCTGATCCTTTTGCATGAAATAATGCTACAAGGTGAACTCTAGGAATTTGCCTGTACACTCCCAGATGATACTGGTTTGTTCAGTCTGTTGGACCAAAGAGGAACTAGTGTGAAATAGAAGTATTTGAGATATGTGCAGTCTGTATATTGGGTTTGAAGAATTAAAATGCACTACTTGCTAATCTAAACATAGTCCTTGGGTCCACAGCAGCTCAACATAAACATCTTTGTATGAGTAATTGTGGTGTTCTTCCAGTCAAATTTTGAAATTCATTCTGATACGAAGAGTGATTTTGTGTAAAAAGCTCTAGTTCAATGAAGATCATTTCAACCACAGATTTGTATCCAATATGCCTGTTCCTAAGAGAAGGTGTGTCTTATGTTTTACCAGACGTATTCTGGTAAAACATCATTAAAAGAATATGATCTTGTATATAATAAATATACGTCCATTTCTTGCTTATATATATATATATATATATATGTAAAAAAGCTAAGATACAGCTTTGAGTTCTGTCTACTTTTATAGTAGTGGAAGTATATTGCTCTTTTCTCTTATTTCTTGAAAAGACCAAATGTGCCTTTAGAATCTTTCCTTAAATGCTTTGCTTTCCTAGGTTAAGGGCTTTGTAAGACTGTGCATTGGATGCGAAAATATATTTTCTACTTAGGTTGAAGATCCTTTCTCTTCAATCTTGTCATTTTTTATTGAGAGTTAAAATGCCTCTTTAAATGAATTTTTATAAAATGAGTATACCAAAGGGTAAACTTCCTTATTCCAAATTTGTAGAGTAATTTTGGTGCTGAGAAGAGATGTGGTGGGGAATCGGGAGAGTGCCTGTATGTAATTAATAGCTAAGTTAAATTTTCAATAAATTTAATTAATATTTCAGTTTAACATCTTGACTTACTTTACTTAGCTTTTGTAGTGACAAGTGTGATGTGATTTTGTTTAATTATGAAATTTAATTTCTCAACGGAGAAGCTATACAACAATTTAAAGGCTATTTATATGTCATAACGATTTTAAAATTTGTTGCATCCTTTGTATGTAAAAAACATTTCAGTGTAGATTATCTGTAATTTTTGGAAGTATTACAGTGGTTGAATCCTGGCCCCTTTGTCATTTATTCATTTTAGTGTACTGTGAGGATAATTTGCGTTTTTTAACGTGCTATCAATACAATTTTTCTGTATTTAACAGGTCACACCATAGAAATATTTTTTATCCTGTTTCCCCTGACTTTTCAACACAATTTTCAGTCCTTTAATATTTTTATAATTCTCTAGAACTCTTTAGAAATTTGAGTGAAAATATATGTTCAAGTTGCTACCTAGATCCTAGACATAATCAGTTTTAAAAGCTTAATCTTTTAATATAACTAGAAAACTTTTTGTATGTATAGGTATATTTCCTAATCGTAGTGCTGCTTCTTTAATTTCAAAGGTCAGCTCTATTATTCCTGAAGGTTTTTTATTTAATATGTCAAGTAAAAAAAAACCTGACTAGAATACTTTCTGTCACACAGTAGTTGCATTTTAATATCTACCCAAATAGAGTGCATTTCCAAAGAAAGAGTTTCCCAGAAAAGGCTTGCTAGATGGTATTAAAAATACCAGTTTCAAGGGAGACAAAAGAATGACCTTCAAACTTTTTCTGACTTTGTCTCTTATCAGTCATGCAAGTGTCAGAGTCATAATGTGAATACTTTGAATTGTCAGTAGAGGGAAGCTTCCTCTTTGAGGTTATATTTGCTGGAACAGAAGAGATAACACTATTATCAGTGCTTTTGTAGTGTAGCCAATTTCTCATTGCATGTACTGAAATTCACTTTTTAATACAGTTTTGATATTAATGTAATGATAAATATGTCAAACTGTTAAAATACATTCTGAATGTTTCTGTCAGTCCTGCTACAGTATGAAATAACACTCTGGTGTCTTTCAGAGATTTTTATGAGCATTTTGGGGAAAAAAATAAGTCATTTTCATACACATTTCTAACCTTCTCTCTAGTAAATTGACATTAAATATGTTTTTTTTCTGGGGTGTGTTGAATTACCAAAGAGTTGGAACTTCAAAGTTTATCTCTGGAATGTGAAATAAGAATATAAACTAGCACACTGTGTAATATACAAACACCATTACATGCTAGTTGGGATCACCATCGAAGGAAATTTAGGGGTTTTTTTTATTATGCATTCAAGCCCTGTCTTTGAGAATTTGTTTGAGCAGCTCTTGTTGAGCAGCTTGTTAGTTTTATTTACTAAAAATTGTAATTTTTTTCTATAGGCTACCTAATGCACAAAATAACAGTGCATTCAAAAGTATTGTGCAAATATTGCATGGTAATAAAATGATGCTAAACTTTCACATGGCCCACTTCAATATTGTTAATATTTACACTGAAATTAATCAAGGGCTTAACCACTACTGGTGGACTGTAGAGAGCTTTGAAGACTATCTTTTCATTTCCATTGATTTACTGATCATTGTTAGCAATAGTTGTCTTATTATTTGAGATAATTTCTACAAGAATTAGGTGTTATCTCAACTAAAAGATACAGGTAGTCTTATGAATAATTACTGCATTTAGATATTCTAAAGTAATATTTGTATTTTACTTAAATGAAATTCTGATGATCTAATATATAAGTTAGCAAATAGAGATTCACAGAGCTTAAGTTTTCACCAGCAATCACAAATATTTCAAGTGTAGGAAAACAACTCTTAAATCCAATGTCATTGTTAGACAACAAAAAAATAATCAAATATGTTAAGTGCTTGCAGAATTCTGTGTGGGCAGAATTGTGGCTCTGGTGAAAGCTAGACCTTGTTAGTATAACACAAAATTGACCATATTTTGTAATGGTTGGAACTTTTATTACTGAAGATAGTTCTTTTGGTGTGTTAACAGTATCCCAAATCTTATAAAGTTGCCTGTTTTCCCTGTTAGCATCACTCAAGAGGCTGATAACAAACATGTTGGTTTTGACAGGAAGATTCTTACTTAATTTGTACAATGGCCTTTAGATCAGTTTTGGATGTTGTGCTAAGAACTCTCTAAGTTGTAAACTTCTGTCAGAGTATTACTGATTTTACCAAGGAACATGGTTGAGAATACATATTTTATAGTGTATGAAAGGTTGGACTACAGTGTCCATCTTACAGAATGAGGCTAAATTTGGGGTCATTTTTGCTTATCTCTTCCCCTGCCAATCTAGCTGCCTTCAGGAAAGCAGAAATGGTTGAAGCAGTGGTTAAATGCATTCTTTCTCAATTTTTCTGTTTCTGATGGAGTAATTAAGTGCACTAAAAAAGATAAAAATATTTAATGTTTAAATTCTATACTTAAACTGGTATTATTTTCAAATATATAAATTCATATTTCTCTTCATACCTTAACAGATTGAATCTTAGTAGATTTTGTTGTTCTAGAAGATTCCAAAATGTAAAAAGAAGGTAAAGACAATTGAAAGAAATGAAAATACAGACAAGATGAAAAATACTTCCTTTATTATCCAAATTTTCTTTCAATTATTTAGTTCATATAATGATAAAGAACAGTATTCTGTGAGGAAGCTTCTGAAGCCTGTAATCGACCAGAGTAATTCAGACACTAGTGGTTCAATTACACTTTTCTGCTGTAGAAGGTAGTTGTTTTGGGGTTTTTTTAACCTGTCTTCAAATTTCCAGGTACATAAGGAACTAAATTTTTTTTTTCAAAATGGTCTGAC
This sequence comes from Setophaga petechia, assembly GCA_024362935.1. NCBI lineage: Eukaryota > Metazoa > Chordata > Aves > Passeriformes > Parulidae > Setophaga > Setophaga petechia. Next base: position 26,485,702 of record JANCRA010000001.1, read on the forward strand.
AGCAGCACAGGATTACTGGTAATGTTTTACTTATGATATCACAGACTAACTTTTAAAAATAAAGGTATTGTATCTTTAAGATAGCTAAGCAATTATCCATATTTGAAGCTGCTCTCAGCTTTTTCCTAGCCAGCTTACCTGTTTCAAAGGTCATCCTAAATCATTTCTACAGTGTATATACTAATTCAGGTTCTTTGGAGTTAGCAAGGTGTAAAGGGAAAGGAAGAAGAGATGTGGACTGGTGGGAGCAATACACAGTCATGCTTACACATGCAGGTGCAAAGCATGCTAGCTGTTCAGATTTACTTCTGAGGGACTATAGATCACTACAGATACTTATAAAAGATGTGCACTAATAGGGGGCTCTTAAATACTTAAGGAAGAACATAAAGATGTACTTTCTAGTGCTGAAAATCGCTTATATTTTGGAGTACTTTATCAACACAGATGCCACATTCCATATCACTTGAAGGAGTTTTAGGACATGTAAAAGTTAGATGGAATTGGCAGAAACTTGCTTCCTACTAGCAGGAGTTGAGAGATAAGTAGTAGTACTAGTAGTTGAGAGTGGTAGTAGTAGTAGTACTTAGTACTTAGAGGACTGTGACTGTTTCCTCCTGATATGTGTTCAGACCTTCCTTTCACAGTCTTTGAGAAGGGTGAGCACATACATTTCATACAGAAGCTTCTAACCATCACTGTTCCTTCTTGAGGTAATCACTGCTGTAAAAGTTGGAGCTCCATCTGTTAGTTGCATTTTGGAGTAAGCAAGGTATATTCACTCATGTAAAAAAAAAAAAAGTATTCTCATAACAAGCAGAGAAAAAACTCACCTGAGAAACTTCAACTGCTAAATGTGTGACACCAGATTGAATGTGGAACATTAGGAAGATGTCATTAAACTTTTCTTACATGTTTTTCTTGTTCAGTTACTCAATGTAAGTCTTATTTTGGTTCACTAAATAATTAATCTCCAGGTCAGTTTAGAAGGAACTTGGGAGAGAGGCATTTCTAACCACCAAAAATGTGTCTGACAGTTTACCTGCTGAATCTCTTGCCCAAGGTTATTTGCAGAGCCTATTCTTCTATATTGAAAGCTTGATTTTTCTTGTGACAGCCAGTTCAGCCTTCTGCAGCTAAATGTTATGTAGAAATAAATGTTATATTGAAATTCTTTAATATAGAGTAAATGGTTTTACTTTATCATTTGTTCTGTGCAATTAAGTGGCTTACTCAATATTATATATCTTTCTAAATATTAATGTTCTGAAATTCTATCAGCAATAAACCATCAGAATGAAATATTGGCTCGTTGCAATCAATAGCAAAGTGCTTATTGACTTCTTTTGAATCTTTATTTCATCCAAGTTATTTCAGGTACAAAGAAACTTCTTTGCTCTTCTACAAATATGTGGGACTGGGAATCTGCTTAGGTCAAAGTCACCTTGAGCTGTTTTAACTAGAGCTTCATACCTTGAATAAAGTAAAGTGGTGTGTGTTTAAACCTTTTTTTTATTTTTGACATCAGTTTTTTGCCTTTTTCTAGTTAATTAATATGTTGTTCTTATAACTGAACCATCTTAAATGTTTTGTTTTTCAACAACATTGCCCAAATTAATAGTACTTACTTGCAAGCCACGATCTACTAAAGCCAAGAAATTTATTCTCTTACTGCAGAGAAGGAGAATAGTTTATCATGGGGTATTGTTTTTGCTCTCAAAATTCTGCTTTGCATTTCAGTCTTTGTTAATGAAATTAATTATATAATCTTTGCCTATTATTTGAGGCACAATAATTGAACTTAAAATAACTGATTCTCATATTTGTAGAATATTATTAAGCTTATTTTCTCCTTTCTGAGCTGGAAGCAAACAGCAATTTCACAATGAAGTAGTTGTAGTACTCTTAACTTCCTTGCAAACTGTAGTCCAAGTATCAAAGTCACACATAAACAAGCCCTTAAAATATCATGAGAGTTTTTTATTTCACATCAAATAATTCCTAGTTTTCCTTGTCCCAAATACATGGACATTCACTGTTCAATTTATTTATTTCTCCTCTTCTAAGTATTAATATATTCATATTGTTTCTTTAGTAAAGCTAGCATTTAAAAAACTTCAATATAAGCTTGAATGTAATGATAAATTGGAATGTGTATAAAACTTGTGTTGCTTTTTGCAGTGCTGAAACTTTTCAGTGCCTGACTCTGAGTGTTTTTCTTGGGACAGCAGATGGGAGAAACTTGAAATACAGCTTGTCTTGCTGACAGCACTATTTGATTTGTATTCATTTCAGGCTGGAGTACTTGCTAAGGATAATACAGCAAATAGGTCTGAGGTTTTGTGTCATGACATAAAATTTTTAGTTACTGGTGTTTATGTTATATTCAGTGATTGCCTGACATCATAAACAAAACTTTATAAATAAAGACATCATCACAAGTGTGATAGTTGCTGAAGTACAAGATTCTTAATGGCATGCACTTACTTTGAAAAAAATGTTCTCACTCTTTTTTCTAATAATTAGGAATCATCTCCTAGTGCATTAAGCAATGCCTTTAAATAAGTGACTCTTACACCTGCCTTCATAAAGCATAGATTCAAAGAGTTTGTTACTGTGAAATAAATTCCTATTTGTCAGGTGTGCCTGCTCTCAAGCTTTATATTCTAAACATGGAGTGATTCTTGTATTCTCAATTTGTTCTACTAAAGGCTCCGTTTTACTCAGTTACTGCTATGTCATGTTAGCAGTACTTCTTCCAATTTGCTAACTAGACCTAATATACCATATAAAAAATTGCTCTGGGCAACACTGAACACTTTTTTATAACAACTCAGCTGCACAATTCTGATTAGTATAGGCTTATTCTAGGATACTAATAGAAATTTTAAAATGAGCTGCAGCGAAACTTATTAGGAATTTGGTTTTGACCCTTTTTTTAGGTATTCAGTTCTATTTTGACTTTTTTTACAATCATGCTAAGCCTGTATTTTTCCTTAGTTCTTTTCTCCAAGTGACTGCTTCTTTGTGATCTTAAGTGTTAATTAGCAAAAACAAAGAGCAAATGAGAGAGATTGTACTAGGATGAAGATAACAAGCTGTTAACATCCAATTATTGAGAGATGCCTCTACAGGAATTAGGGTGCAAAAGATATCATATGCCAAAGACAATAGTAGGGATTTTGTTTACCAGTAAAATGGGAGGTAGAGAGATTAGAAGGAAATTGAAAAGAGAGCAGAGCAAGAGAGAGGTCAGGAATTGGAGTTAACTCCTATAAGGCAGTCCAAAAGGAGAAGATTGACAAGGAGTCTTACCTAGTTAGGAATTCTGTAATTTGATACATTACTGGTAATAGTGTACCTTCAACAAGACTGCTTGTGCTTATGAAGTTTTCATACAAAATACAAAATGTTCCTGTATAAAATGTTTTCATGGAAACACATCTCTACATTTACTCTATTCTTCAGGACATAGAGTACAGCTCTGTGTAATTTAATCCTGACACAAAAGAGAAATTGTGGCTTTATTATTGATGGGGTCATAAAGGAAATTATTATCCTTTTTAAGTTTAGCTGTATTATCCCAGCTTAATTTTTGTTTCTTTTGAGTTACCTCCTTCTGGTCTAGGAAGGGGTACTCAACCATTTTGTATGTAACATTTTCTTTTGTTTTGTCAAGATTATTTAGTTCACTTGTTAATATCTCTGGAAAATTTAGTCAAACCATGATAAATCTAAAAGTTTCTGAGAAAGACCTGGGAACCCTAATACATTTTCCTTGATTCCAAATATGAATTCTTGTACCAATTCCAAGGCTAAATTTGGTTGAGACAAAATTATACATCCATAAGATAAATGTAAAAGCTTTTCCTCACACCATTTTTTTCAGTAAAAAGACAAGGTTGGCAAAAATCAAACTAATAATAGATAAAATGTGCAGTCCTGCTGATATTTTTTGTGCAGATAAAATGTGCAGTCCTGCCAATTTTTTTTTTTCCAAACATGGTGCTTGTGATGAAGATGCAGATCACAATCACATTAATAAACTGAAGATACAGGAGTTATAGTGGCAACTGAAATTTTCATCCATTCATCACAGCTCAATTTAATCTCTTAGCAGGTTCCTATGTAAAGAAAAATGACAATTGGTCTACTATAAAACTTTTATTAAAAAAAGGAACAATCCATAGATTATGATAAGGTTTCTGTTACCACAAAAATAATCAAAAAGTTAAAAGGGCCTAAATGAAAGTGGCTTTTGCATCATCTTGACTGTTTTCTGTGAGCTTTGTCTTGTAAATTGAGAGAATGGCAGTTCCCCCGATTTAAACTAGTTCCTTTGATCTTCAGTGAGGGAGTTCTGGCTTTATTCCTGGAATAGGAAAGCAAGACAAGTCTCAGAAGGTTTTGTCCCGATAGATTATCCTTCAGTGTTTCAAGTTGTTTAACTGCCTGAACTTGATATCTCTCAAGGTGGAGTTATAACTTTTATTTCATTAAATGCTTGTTGCACTGCTGGTGGTGCATCTCCCATCTTTTCAGGAGGGTCTTCCTTGTTTAATTTGATGTCTGGAAGGAGTGAGATGGCTTGTAGAAGTTCGGCAAGCACAACTTGTGCAATCATGGGCGAATGTTTATACTTATGCGAGAACCTGTTAAAGGTGTATTGTCCTCCCTTCCAGATAAGCACCAATTAAACCTTGTCATGTTCCACAGCATTGGCACTGGAATTAGGACAATGTAGAAGCACCCCAGGTGCCTGTATTGTGGCTGTTAGGTTTCCTCTCTTTGGTATTGAAGCTGTTAGTGGTGCCAGAGCAGCTATAACTTCATACATTCATTTTGTGCTGCAGCAAAAATACAGCACTGTGACACACCAGCAGTTCTTGAATTAGGGAGTGCAGGTGCCACATGGAACGAGCAAACTTCAGTCACTGCATTGCTGTTAGGGTTAAGATGAGAAGACTTGTGCTGCTTGGCCAGGAGCCACAAACTAACCTCAGCAGTTTGACAGATAACACCTGCTCCATTTACTCCCGTGATTTTAACACATTGCAGTCCATATTGTACACCCAGCTTCTCAGCACCCCACTGCATTAATGCTGTGCTCCCATATCTATTAGAAATGTTATTAATTGCTGACAAGACCCAACTGGAATCCGAATGTAGGGCTTGCATTGATAGGATTCTGCTTGCTGGATTTCAGTCTCACCTGATTTATAGCCAAACTTTGGTATCTCTGTAGCTGTATACAGCAATATTTTAGTAACATTTTGCTGACCCTGACAATCATCTGTAGTTTCATTTGTAGTTAAGGGTCGTAATTTTACTTCCTTATCATCAGATGTCAATGTAAATGTTTTGGTCTTTATCAGAACAAGACTCATTCACAGTCTCCCAACTTCTCCACTGTTGTTAATTGGATTGTAGCTTTGAAGTAATTTGGCATTAACACCTGCTCTTGCTTGTGCTACAAAGTAAACTTCTTTTTGTTTCTGTTTTTCACAGCCCTTTGATTTCAGCATATTTGCAACTAGTGTCATAGTAGTCTGTCCATCTTCATTTCTGCTTGCAGCACTTCAGTATTTAAGTGAAAATACCTTCTATGCCTCACAGCTTGAAATCCAATTGAAATAACACTTCAAAATTTCAAAAGAGAAAATATTGCAGTTCCTGAACTAGGAAATTTAAAAAATATCTTTTGAGTCATAAATACTATGAAAAGGTATATGGGGTTTTGCTGAAGGCTTTATCCAAAATGGCTGTAATTTCTTTGCCAAAAGAAAATATTACTACAGACCCAGGAGAACAGAAACTTAAAGATACAATTTTTTTTCACTAGTCTTAGATTCTAAACCATAATTTAATAACACCAATGACATGAGCTTAGCTAAATGGCTCTTTCAGCTCTTCCATCTGTATAGTTTGTAAGGAAACCTTCTGTTCTACTGTACTGTAGCTCTCTTTGCTGTTTTGCCATGACCTTTCTTTGTCAGAACACCAATTTTGTGAAGGTCATCACACTTCCATGCTGTGGAATAGATAGATATATGGCAGAATCTAGGTGCATACTTTGCCTTTAATTTTTTTTTCTTTTGAGACTAAGGAGATTTATCCCAGATTGTGCTCAGCATCAGAGGGCAAAAAGAGATATTTGTGAAGTCAGAAAATAGTTGTTAGTACAAATATGTTTGTGTTTTTAGAGGTAAGACCGGGGAGGTCATTCTTCCCCTGTTCTCAGCACTGGTGAGGCCGTACCTTGAGTGCTGTGTCCAGTTCTGGGCCCCTCAGTTTGGGAGGGACTTTGAGATGCTTGAGCGCATCCAGAGGAGGCAACAAGACTGGTGAGGGCCTTGGAGCTCAAATCCTGTGAGGCATGACTGAGGGAGCTGGGGTTGTGCAGTCTGGAGAAAAGGAGACTCAGAGGTGATCTTCCCACTCTCCTGAAAAGTGGAGATAGGTCTCCTTATCACTTCCTGAAAGGTGGCTGTAGTCAGGTGGGGATTGGTCTCTTTCTCCAGGCAGCACTGACAGAACCAGAGGACACAGACTTCAGCTGAAGAGAAATATAATTTGGATATCAGGAAAAAGTTTTTTACAGAAAGAGTGATAAATTACTGGAATTGTCTGCCCGAGGAGGTGGTGGAGTCACCATCCCTGAGTGTGTTTAAAGAAGACTGGATGTGGCACTTGGTGCCATGATCTAGTTGAGGTGTTGGGGCATGGGTTGGACTCTGATCTTGAAGGTGTCTTCCAGCCTTGTGATTCTGTGAAATGCTGCTCATGAAAAACATCTCAATTTCTTTTGTTTCCTAATTAGAAGTATTATGGTTTGGCTTCCATGTGTTATGCAAGTAGTCCATACTCCAGAACAACTATTAACAGTTGAACTTTTATCACAGTTTTCTGTCAGTAGAATCACTGTTTTGGTTGTCCAGCTGTAATGAAATGTGCTGTAGCATCACTTTTCTCTGAGATTTTTTTTACCATTTTTTAAAGTTGATCAAAAAGTAGTCAAGTTGTTAAGCAAGGCATCACAATTCCAAAAAAATTTTTTTCCTTAGGCAAGTAGGCTAAGATGTGTCACTCAAACTTCCCCAGCCTACAAACATTTCCCCAGCCTACAAACAGGATGTTTCAGACATCCTGGAAATCTTCATCTCTGTTGAAGTCTCTGACCTGTGTCAGAGTACAGAAGCCTCTGTACCCTGTGTCAAATTTCACATTTAGAGGGAAGATATTTGTTCCATCCATTTTGTAACATGGGAATTAAGGCTTTAAGGGTAGCAATTCCTAATGAGAGGTTTAAGTTCTGAGGTTTTTTTTGAAATCCACAAAGTATGATTCTTCGAAGGCTTTCTGCATGTTTTGTTCTTTTATTATTTTGTGATTAATAAATATGGAAGAAGTCCCTCAGAATTAATTCTTGTTCAGCAGGTTATATCAGAGCCTCTATATCTGAGCAGTGTTTGCAGTTTCTAGATTTGTGAGATCATCTCTACTAGTGGATTTCTTTGATAGTACTCCTAGAAGCCCTAAATAATGCAGTATAGGTATAAAAGCTGTCTAGGAACAACCAAAGCAGCAGCATAAACCAGGGTTTGTATACTAACTTAAATTATACCAGCTACCCTTTCCAGCCTGCTGGTCTTCAGAAGTAAGGCAGCATTTCTCCACTTTTGTTCTAGGGCTGGAAACCCAGATCATATTCTGTGCTTGGTGCCAGATGGATTTCATGGAAAGCAGCCAGCACAGGCTGTTTCAGCCAGCCAGTCCTGAAAACTGGTTGCTGTCTCTTGTCTCAGTTTTTGGTTTGAGCAATGGTGAACACAGGAATGAGCTCAGGTCTGGAAATTGTAACTCATATTCACTGAATTTAAAAATGAGAGAAACAAAGTCTGTGTGAGACTGGTTTGTGTATCTGTATTACAAAGATGCTTAAAAAAACACCAACACTAAATATTTCTTTAAAAGGGTTGATTTCATCCATAGCTATTAAACCCAGCCATCAAAAGTAGCTGATATGATTTATGGTCTTGTTTAGTGAGTCTCAATACTTGCACTAACTGTTGCACCAAGGACGCTGAAAAAATAATAAACACATGGAGTTTTATTTGAGATCCAGTTGATTTTCTAGATATCCTACTAATTTTTAGAGTAAGGTGCTTGAGGAAATGGAATAAAATTACTGAAAGTACATAAGTACAACATCTAATAATTCTTGTCTATTCCTCACTGTTTTGTATGTGCTGGTATATGCACTTCAGCTCTTTTGTTAGTCCTGTTCTTGCTTGTCTCTAACTGAGCTAGATGGCATTTAATGTAGAGACTTTGCTTAAAGAGATTGCTTGCTAGGATTATAATACGTGAAATTTTCACCAGGCTGATGAACTGTTGGCTTATATTTGAGTTAAAAATGTTTATAAAACTAGTAACTGCTCGAAATGAATTGTTTATTTCAGGTGGTTAGTGTCAAATTGAAATTGATTGTTTCTGTTTATTGTTAAATAAAATGAAGATTCCTAGAAAAGGTATTGTCTCAAATAGCTGACTGCACATTTCTTACATGTGGTCTTCCTTTTGCTAGAAATGGATATTCATTTATTTAGGATTTCTGTTAGCAGTAAGTGAGTTTAGATTTATTTTGTGTTTAATACTGCATTAATTTTTGAGGCCATTAAGCATCATTTGCAGATGTCAGTTTTCTATCTGGTTATCCACAATAATACCAATTGCCCAACTAAATACTTGGACATTTTCCTAACTATTTTGAATAATAATATGTGATTAGATTAGTCAGAGGTTTCTTTTAGTATATTAACTAGCTTCAAGTTTTCTTGTCTTTCTTTAGTTTTTGAGGTGGGATTAATATATTTATTTACTGAGATTCAGTGTAGTTTCAGTTCTTTAAAATAAACTCATACCCATGTTATGTTCCCAGCTGGCAGCCATTGTCACACATGTGAATAACATAGCTCCAAACCAGTATCATCTCATGGTTTTTCACGTCATTCGTCCAAAGAAGAGCTTTTTAGGGTTGGCTACTACAGGAGAAATAGGTCACTGAACATGTGCTGTGCCCAGCAGATAATAGTATCTTCTGTGATGGAAAGAAAGCAGGGAATTAGATTAGCCTTCTATTCTAGATTTTCACAGACCTGACTAGGCCAATAACTTCAGGGGAAGTCCCCTGTTGGGTTCGTAAGTAAGTTAAAACTGATTTGTCCGTATGAACTGAACAAATATTGGAATTAAATAAGCATATTGGGAGTGCATGCTTCAAGTGAAGCTATGTGAAACTGTGCTGGTTTTATAAATGATAATATTTAAATAGGTAGCTACTGTAACAGAGTCAGAAAGCTTCAGCTTTTGAGCTGTATAAGATTTTTTTAATTAATCTTGCTGCGTAGTTTAAGCCGCTTTTGAAGTGTTACATAGTTTGCTTAGAAGAAAACCTGTCTGGAGAAATGCAGGTATGATAATGAAATCATACTGTAAAACATTTATTTATGTACCTTGATGTTTGGTTTCAAAGTGTTTGCTTTACTGGATGAATCATTTGTCTTTATAAAATGTTTAAGCTATTTCTGCACTCAAAATGAAAAGGTCTTCAAATGATATTGTGGGACAATGTTTTAGAACTTCTGCTTTTTAAACATTTAAATACTGCTGAAAGTCCTGCTGTTCCTCGACTTGGAAATTATGTAAAATCTGAATTGATAGAGAATGTTGCATAGCTCTTTTTCTCTCTAAATTAAGACAAAATAACATCTGCTTATATCTAATGCATGTTCTTGGCAAAATTGGTGGTCTTTAATTAAAATGTGCCATTCCGAAGGCTCAATCATAATTAAGTAATCCATGGCTTTCTGTAATGTTCCTTTCTCTGATGAATTTCACCCTGAATGTTAATGTAGTGAAAGAAGACAGATTAATAGTGCTTATCCTAATGGTGTGGAATTCATAACTCTCTCTTTGGGGCAGTTAACTACTCTGTTGCTTCATTGCTTTCTACATATGTTAGCTTGAACTTGGCCTGTTGTCTCCTTTAGGGCACAGTCTCCATCTAGGGATTTCTTCAACATACAATCCAAATTCATTTCATCATTTTCAAGAGTAGTTATTAGCAAAATTGTCTGCTTTTGATCACTTTTCAGTACAGTTTTTAATTAGGTATGTGTCATATCTCATAAACTCAGGATGAGTTATTTCTCAGTTATCCCAAATTATACTTTGTGAAGTAGCCTTGTATTTTAGGCTATGACTAAACCCAGCTCAGTTTAATCAGCTCCCTTCACCCTAGTATCCTTCCTGTGCATACTAATGGAAAATAAACATCGTGATGTTTGTTTTAAGAAAGCACCTGAAATCATGTTTAATTTTGGGTAGTCCAAAATTCTTCTTGCCTTAAGAAATTAGCACATAACTTGCAGAGGCCCTATTTTTCCTTACTTTGTTCTTGGTTTATTTACACTGCTTTAACAGAAAGGAAAAAAAGAGCACAGATTATACTTAAGTGTATTACTGAACCATGACAACTATGACTCTTGAAGGGAAATCACAAACATATGCTGCATTTAGGAAAATTTAAAAAGGACATTACATTGCTGTTATCCTTGAGAATTCTGGTGTGGGATTTTATATATACTTATGTATATATGTGTGTGTGTGTGTGCACCATCTGCAGTTCAATAACACTAAATATTTAATGACTTTATGAATAGTAGATAAACATTCAACACAGTTTTGTAAAAATATGCATGCATTGACCAATTGTTTATCACTGCCAAAGAAAATGGCCTGATTTAGGGATATGATTATTCCAGTTCCAAATTCAAATATTTCTTTTTTGAAATAAGACCTGATATGGGAGAATGTTGGAGTTGGAAAAGGACTGGTTGTTTAAAATGTGAGTTATTCGGGCTCTGGTTCCCCTATAAGTCCTATCACCATGACATTTGCTGTTGTCTGTTATGTGGCAGTGCTAATTGTGTGGCTGTCCAGTTTTCTGCTCAAGCTATGGTTGCCTCTCTTCTGACAGATTTTATCTTTTCATCTTACCTGGTCCTCCCTCCTGCTGCCTTTAAAATGAAAGAGAAAATTTGAGTTGATGAATGAATTTATTTAAAGCACTTGCCTAAAGCATTTGCAGCCAGATAGACTTCACAGAGTTTCCAAATATTAAGTGGATTCAGTGTCAAAAAGCAGAAAACAGCAAAACCAGAAATTGTACTTCTTAGTGTTTTAATGGTTTGTAGCCTCAAATAAAATTTCATGAGAATGTCACTCAGCAATCTTTTATAGAAGGAAAGAAGTAGTATGAAAATAAGGAAACCTCACATGTGATCAGTTCCGTTCTTTAGTTTGAGAATTGATAAATAGCTAATCCTTCAGTAGTCTTTAAAAATGTTTCTTTAAGTACATTTCTATTTTAGGTAAGTATGAGTCACAGAGGGACATGAATTTCAAAACTTGATGAGTCAGTGGCCATTGCAGTGTACAGAACTGGTGTGTGGGGGGGTACATTTGCATAAGTATGTTTACACATAGAATCCACGCTTCAAGTGGCCTCAAAGTATTGTCATATGCTGTAGGGAAGGACACAAAGAAAAATACCATACAATTCTCACCATTTGCTCTTCAAGAAAAGCTGTTTGCCATAATTTTTTTACATTAAGTACTGTTCTTCTGTCTTCTGAAAACTTCTACTCTGTTTTTTTGTCTCAGAAAGTAGGTTTGATGATTCACTGAGGAAAAAACACACTCTGCAATTCTTTTGTGAAGTTTTTAATATCAATTCCTCATAAGAAATAGGATGAGGTACTGTCATAAATTCAGATGATTCACAATAAGTTGTCAAATGCAAATTATTTTGGTTAATCTTCATCCCTGGAATAGTCTGTCACTTTCTGTACTTAACAAGCATTGCTCCTGTTGACCCATAGCTATAGAGGAGATGTGCCATGCTACTGTTTTGAGTATTTGGAGAAAAATGTCTTGGGGAAGCAATTTGAGGACCCTGTTGATCACACACAGATCTATTGCTAGGTAACTTTTAAGAATAATCTACCTAAAAACATTTGTAATGTTCAATGGGAGCCCATTAACAATGGTTATTTGGAATAGAGGGCAGTATACTGTGTTAGACTTAGTATTAACATTTATTTTACAATATTTTCATTTTAATAAGATGGTTTATGCATTAGGAACTATGATGGACACTGTACCTTACTGGAGAATGAGAAAATAGACTTTGTATGAAGAAACTTCACTCAATCTGAGAAAGACTAAAGTAGAATGATTTGTTTAAGGCAGGCTTCAGTTTTTACTTTTGTAAAAACCATGCTGTGGCATGCCCTTGATTTCATCATCTCCCTTCTGAAAAATTGTATCACTTGAGCAAATAAATGCTCAAATAAATGCATGTTCTTTATTTCACATAGCAGCACAGTGAAAAAGAGCCCAGCATAATGCTTTTTTGTGTGAAACATTACATTTACTCTATATATGTGTTTTGCCTAAATTTTTAATATCCCTTTTTACTAAAGCTATATAAATAAATTGTACTATTAATTTCTAGCTGTTGCTACCTGCATTTTTCTGCTGAACAGGTTTTATTCTCACGTATCTGGTAGTGCCATTTTCAATGGATTTCTTAAAGAGGAATGTTTTTCATTTTTATTTTACAGAGTTACATACATGGAAGCAGCCAGGCTCAGTTTGTTGCAGAGTCGCATATTATTCTTCTGCTGAGTATCCTTCAAACTGGTGATCAATATTAAAAAACCCAATATGAGGCACAGTGTGTTGTTAAATAAAATTGCTCTGGCAGTGAATATCACTGAGCATTTAAGCAGGTATTGTATGTTGGCTTACTTATCATATGTTTAAATAAATATTCATTGCTGTTTCTATTTACTACCAAGTAACACTGGCATTGCTTTTCACCTATGTGCACCTTGTTATCTCCTTTGTTAGTCTTGTGCTTGGTTACTATTCTTAATTTTTTTTCTTTTCAGTGTTACCTTTCCAGTGGCAAAAACTAATGTTCCCTATTTTTTAATCTTTCTTATAATAATTAAAAATTCAATGAAAAAATAATTTTATTTCTTTTTTCCTTACAAGAAAGGCATACAGAAATTTACCGAGTGTGCATGAAGATGATTTGTCCTCCAATAGTCCTTGGATTTTTTTCCCCCACCTAATATAAACAGTTTACTACTGCTTCTTGCAACTAATAACTCAATCACTTTTGCTCTGATATCACCTCCTCACAGAAAGACTTTGAGACCTACTTTTGCTCTTTCAGTCTTAATGAGTCAGAGAAAGTTAAGTTGGGGTTTTCGGGGTAGGGCTGGGGTTGGGTATTTTTTTTTGAAAGTTTTAATAAACTGTAAGAAAAACTTCTGTTCTCTCTGGGGTTTTAAAATCCTGATTCTTACCATCTTTCTTCACTGAATGAGAATTCTAATTACCATTAACCATTTTTAAAGTTCAGTAGTTCCATCGCAAATACCTTTCTCTAAGGGGAACAAGCAAAAGAAAATAGTGTTTCCCAATTTGCAGTAATAGATGGATCCCAGGTTTATGATTGTGGCTACTCTTTTGTTCTCTCTCTGAAGTTATGCTGCCTTGGAACCTGCCCTTCCTTTAACTTCCCTGTCTACCTTCATCTTTGGCATTTCCTATCCAAAGAGAACACCCTCATTACACCTTCATTACATTAATTTGTCTGGGATCCATTTTGCTACCTTTGAAACTTTTAATGCTTCATAAATAGCTATTATTAATTTAGTTTCAAAGTTATGATCACATTTTGCAGAGCAAATACAATATTTGCAATTGGACTGGAATGTTGTTTCCAGCTCTGGATCTCCCAGTACAGGAATGTTGCAGACTTAAATTGAGTTAGTCCAGCAAAGAGCCACAAAGACGATTAGGGGCTTATCCTGTGAGAAAAGGCTGAGGGAGCTGGAACTGTTTAAACTTAAAGCAGACTCCTGGGGAGATCTCATCAATGTGCATAGATTCCTGACTGGAGGACGTGAAGAGGAAGGAGACAGACTTTCTCAGTAGTGCCCTTTGAGAGAACAAGAGGCAGTGGATTAAAACTGAAAACCAGGGCAATCAGTCTGAGGACAAGAAGATGCTTCTTACTCTAAGGATGTGCAAGCGTGGAAGCAGGTTACCCAGAGGGGCTACAGAGCTTCCATCTGTGTAGAGTTTCCACCTGAAAACTACCAAGTCAAAACTCAGTGATTATTACTTTTGATGCTGCATTTTTTGAAAAGTACACAGAGACAGCTATTGCATTTCATATGAAAAGTTTCTTGTTTATTAGATAGAGCATGCATCTTACTGGTATCATCTTTATGCTTTCCTTTGTAGAGCTGCAATTTATTATTTCACAGTTTTCTGCTTTTCATGAACTGCCACAATTTAAACAAATCTGTTGTCTAAAACAAGCCCATCAACAGCTTGAAAAAAGTAGGCCCCCAAACCAGAGAATATTAAAAATAAAAATTGTGTTGATGACATAATTTCTCTGACTCAGGCATGAAAGTGATATTTTTTGTTGGCAGATACGGTCTTTAAACCAGGAAGTTGGCTGGCTACATTAATGCTGCTGTCTGAAAGAATCCTTTCAGTGATGTTGTTCATTGCCACTTGCAGAAAGGATTCTCTAAGGTTTCATTTCATGGCTCAATATTGTTGAGATGAGTTTTTGGTCACACACAAATTTCACAATGTTATCTTTCACACAAAATCTTGACAGAGTTTAACAGTTGCTCATGAAAATTAATATTCCTTTTATTTTTCCAGTGTTGTTAGCAATTATGAGCTGCTCAATTGCTACTTCATTATTTTTTTTAAATGTTGTTAGAAAATGTAGGAAATAGAAAAAAAATATGCAAGATTAATTGTATCCTCTGAAAGATGCATTGAATTTTAAACCAGGACATTACTATTCTGGTAATGTATATGTTTCATTTGGTTGCTTCTTTTTACTTTTTAGTAGTAAGCTTGTCATTTCTTGCTAGATGTTGAAATGCAGTGTTTTATTTCTCTATAAAGTGAATTTTTAATACCTCAGATGAAAAAATATGAGTTTCCCTTGCATTTCTGTATTTTGTTTTAGATAGTGATCCTACCCCATCTGCTAGTTGATTTCTGTATAAAGATCTGGTTTTCCATGCTTTAGCTACATAACTGGGACTTGGGCAAGAAGGACTTGTGAAGATTTCAGATACAGTTTAAGTAATTTTATAAGTCAAAATTAAATTCAGTAAAATCTATACAAAGTTACTGATTACATACCAGGCATATGTACACATACAGTGTACTCACCAAGGACGGTAATAGGAGTGAATTTCATTGGCACTAGGGGTGGGCTGACCCTGGCTGGACAGGGGCCTGCCAAAGCCACTCAGTCACTCTTCAGCTGGTCGGGGGAGAGAAGATGTAGCAAAAGGCTCATGGGTCAAGATAAGGACAGGGAGACACTCAGGGAAATTAAATGAAGTTACTACCAGTCAAATCAGAGAAGAGTAATGAGAAATAAAAAACAGATCTTAAAATGACTTTCCTTCCACCCCTCCCTTCCTCCTAAGCTTAACTTTACTCCTGATTTATCGACTTGGTCTCCCACAGTGGTGCAAAGGGATGGAGAATGGAAGTTGTGTCCAGTTCATCACAATTGTCTCTGCCTCTCTTTCTTCTTCAGGATGAGGACTCATCACACTCTTCCCTTGCTTCCTCCTATGGGAGAAAGTTCTTCATGGACTTAATGAACATGTAGCAGAGAACAGTGAAAAGACATGGTTGGATATCTGAGAATCATTAAGGTTGGAAAAGACCTCTAAGATACCATGGTGCTTATATTACACACTTCTGTGACTTCCAGGCTATTACTTCGAGCAGTCTGTGTTATGCTGACAAGATGACTCTTACTCAGTTTTGTTCTTTGGCTCCCTTTTCTCTTGTATTGGAGAGTTAACTTCAGAACATAATTATGGAAATCATAAAAGTGTTGGTTGAAAGGGATCTTGGAAGACTACATACTGCAGTCTTCCTGTTAATGAAAGATTATCACTAACACTGGAGCTTGGCTTTCTTGGTGTTGTCGGGTGCAATTTTTTCAAAACTTCAGGGATGGAGATCATATAATCTCTCTGGGCAGTTTCAGCTGTGAAGCTGTTTTTCATCCAGTCTGAACCTTCCCACCTACAGTTCATGGTGCATTCTGGTATGAATTACAATCTTGTCTGACATAACATTTGGCTTCCCTTTGGATTTCTTTTGCCAGCCTTGTAGAACTGGTGGAAGAGCTTTAGTGAAGCTTTCATTAAAAAATTAAGAGAACACTCTGTGAAATAAAAGTATGTGATCCTTTATGTTTTAGCTTTTTATTGCCTAGGAATGAAACAAAAGCCAATGTTTGCTTTTATTCATGCCACATTATACATCATTGTTCACCATAAATCGACAGGTTAATTTTTTTTTTTAGAAGAAAATATTTTTATCATTATTTCCAGAAAAAAAGTAATATGGAATAAGAGGTATAAATTTAATTTGAGGTTATATCCATAAAAATATGCTGGTCTTTTCAATCTGATTTCTGTTTTCTTTGAAATGGCCAATTTTTTCATCCTCCACAAAAACGACAAATCCTTGTATGCAATTGAGAAGGAAGTTTTATGTAATATATATCCCCACATCATCTTGATAATCAGTGCTTCAAGCAACTAGGCTCAATTTACACACATAATACTTTGGAAGGGATTGTATCAATTTTGATAAATTTTCTACTTCATCATCACATAATACTTTGGAAGGGGTTGTATACATTTTGATAAATTTTCTACTTCATCAGAAAGTCTCAGTATAGAGACTTTCTGATGAAGTAGAAAATTTATAAAAAGTCATTACATAAATAGAAGTATAACTGCTGTAGAATAAATATGGCAGATGACACAAAGAAAACTTGAATAAGAGCATGGAATAGATTTTTTTAAAGTGAATTTTGTTTTGGTAAATTATATAAAAGCAGTAACGTACGTGGAGTTGTGAACATGCTAGGCATTGTGCAGTCTGTAATTCAGGGATTTGCTCTTGAAGAGTTTGCGTACCTGTAAGGACCCTAGGACTACACAGTTTACACAGAGCAGTAACTTAGTTCACAGTCACAATCCTGGTAAGGCAGTGTAATTGTGTGCTAGACATGCAGTTCTACCATGCAAAAAGAGCACGTATCTAAACACATTTTGATTTAGCAATAAAGTTTATCATCTTCTCAAGTTATCATCAATTTGCTTCCACATGTATTAGTGCAGCAATTACTTTTAAGAACATAGAGAAAAATTGTGCAAAACAAAATAACCAAACGGAATAAATGATTTAGGGACTTTTGAGCCTAATTGTCTATAAAGAATGTTATAGATTCTAGTAATCAATTAATAAATTCTTAGTTCTTTTTAATCCTTTTTTGAATTAATTATGGGATAATATTCTATAGCAATGAATTTTCAGTGTAAACTTCATGTAGTATGCAGAATTTATTCCTTTAGGATTTTTTTCGTCTAATCTTTGCACAGTAAACGTACTGTGTAACTTTAGTATATAAGTCATGGGAAGCAGTCCATTCTCTCTTTTTTCCCCTTCTATTTGGAGCTTTGTAGAGTTCATCAAAAATACTTCTCTTTTCTTCTTTCCAAGTTGAAAAATTCTCTTTCCCCATGCAGACGATGTTCCAGGCTTGTGGTGTCTATTCTTGCAGCCCTCTTCTGACAGAAATTGGTCATAGATAAGAGGAGTCAGCAGAAATGATCGGGTACTAATAAAATTTTTTTAAATGCTGAGTAGGTTGACATTCTTGGAGAGACAAGAAAGAGAAACTGAAGACAAGGGTATTGAAGTACTGTTCCTAGAGTTATTAAGAAGACCTAAAGGCAAAAGAGAGATAACTTTGGAATGAAGAGCTGTCATTGCCTAAGAGAAATGACATGCAGTAGACTGCCCAATCAGTATTACTGTTGTAATTAACTATAGTTGAATGCAGATAGTGTATATGGCTGTTATATCCAAAAAGGCATTGAAGTGTGCAGCTGTAAATATTGCTCTGGGTGTCAAGACACAGCAAGAAAGATAAGGAGTAATAATTTTTGATAAGCTGTGTTGAAGTTAAAAGATTTCTTAAATTCTTTTATTCCTCCTTTTTTTAGACACTATTCAGTATTTCTAATGAATTTTCATCAAGTTTTTCTGTCATTCCCCAGAGAAATAAAACTGTTTTGAATGTAATATGTCATAGTTTTTTCCCTTTTATAGTACAGTGGATCCCTACTTTAAGGAGTAAACTTAGAAGTAAATATTTTAATTATCAAAAGAGTTTCAGTTATTAAACAATTTGCTTATATACTTATATAACGTATTTATATAATATAGCTCTTATATAAGAGATATATTAATTAAAACCCATTGTTATAGAAGTTAGCAGTTATGATTAACCTGGTATGTTTTCTCGTTATTACTATTAAACTTAGCATTGATGCTGATTAAACACATGCACCTAAGTAAAAATGGAAATGTCTTTTCAGTTTCCTAATTTGAATTCCCAAGGCAAGGTTTAATGGGACACCTGTGTAGGTGGATATGAGATCCTGATTGAAAGGGAAAAGGACAAAGCTTTTTGGTAGCATTAAAATGACACCTATTATAAGAGATAATATTTCCTGTCCTACAGAGGAAATTTAAATTAAGTGTATTAAGTGCCTCTGTGGTGTGAGGAAACTTTTCCATAAGATAAATGTAAAGAGATGACTTTTAGTATATCAGAGTCACTGAACATAAGAATCTGAAATTTTGAGTCATAAGTTAGTAGAATAATATTCACTTAGCTCTCAGTAGTAAAATTCTGTCACTTGTGCATCAGTATGCACTAGTTGTGTGTTCCTCAGAGATTATATGGTAAAGTGAATGAGGATGGTAACTAAAGCAGTCAGACAAGATTATTTTATGTTTGATCTTAAGGATAAGAAAGAAAGACCACAGTGGATAAAGTTAGGACTAAAACCAAAACATTATAGCAGATTTAAGCATGCTTCCTAATTAACTTCGGAAATCAACATCCAAAGCAGCAGAACATTCTGTACATTTTCTGTTATTTACTTGCATTGGCTGCCATTACTGTCTGTTAAGCTTGTAACTTATTTTGATTCTTCTGGAAGCTGTCTGATTCCCCCACTTATCTCCTAAGTGAAGCATAAGGAGATGATAGCTAGAAAAATCAAGACAGTTTTATGTTAACAAAGTCTCCTACTGCTCACACCACAACACTTGGCCATAAAGCAATTCATAATGTGACCCTTTAGAAAAGACATTAAGGTTCCTTAAATGTGAGAGAGATATGCAGAGACCTTAAATTTACAGTTGGGCATTTGTTAACACAACATGAAACATAAAGCAAAATCTTTCATCAGCTAATGGCAGTACTCTGGAATTGGTGAACTACCTTCACATATGGTGTGTGTCCTCTGCATGAATTTACCAACTCTGAATTTCAGTGATTTTCAGCAATTTTCAGTTTCTGGTTAAATCTTCCATTGCAAGTGCAGACCCTGCAAAGCTAATCTAGGTGTCAGCTGCTTTGGTAATTGGCCCATTTTTATTTGCCTTTCACAAATAGCCAACTACTAGTCTACACAACAAAAGGCATTCACTGACTATGGGCTGAAGACATTTTTAAGGGTTTGTTTAGGCTTCAGTTAATTATTTTAGTGGTTAAAAAACATATTAGCTTGATAAAAGATGCAGAAAACTAGTCCAAAGTTTAATGTTTTATTTTTTGGATCCACAGATACCTTTTACTAAATGGAGTAGTCCTCAAGTGCATTCAGCTAAGAAATAAATTATATTGCCTAGATCCTAGCAATGTTGGAGAGTAAAATGACAGCCTAGACTCACACTGATGATGACTTATGGTGTAGAAAAAGAATATGTGATATTCTCAAAAATATTTATAGGTTTTTAAGGAAAGCAAGAGAGATTGTGCCTGTGTGAAGTATCAAGTGTGTGCTAACAAACAGATCATCATAGGTCTAGTGTTTGAAATAAAGTGCTTGAAAATAAGGTAGATAAGGTAGTATTCTAACACTATTACAAACTACCTTATCTACCTTATTTTCAAACACTATTACAAACTGAGAGAAAATTATATAGCCTCATCAATACTTAAAAATAGCTCAAATGAAGTTTGTTTTAGGAAAAGTAAAACTGTTAAGAAATTCCCTCATTTATTTGTTTCTCTGGTATGCTTAACGTTAATGAAAGTAAAGTACTGTTATACATCTACCTGTTTTAAAGGTGTTTATACTTTTGCGATTTGAATATTTATTTGAAATACATATTTGAAAATTTAAAGAAGTGGTTTACAAAATATAAGTAAAGCTAGAAAAAGATATTATGGGGCAAACCACACTATAGAAATTTGCAAGATAGACTGGACTAGACCTGAAATTTCATTAGATGTAATCTATACAACCAAAAAGGTCATAAATAATAAATGTAAAAATCATTTCCCCAATGTTAGTTTTAGCTGATCCTAAATGTGAATAATTAGGATGTAAATCAGACTGAAAAACTCTGAATGTTTGATTAGTGATTTAACACAAACTTAATCAGGTATCTCTATGCTCCATTTTGCAGCTGAATTAAAACAGATTCCAGAGTCTTTTTCTTATTCTGATATTTTTAAATGGCCTTTCCATTCTCAGATGTCTAAGAGCACCACAAGAGCAATGGTTCCTTCAGACTGTCTGTGGATTAGAGTGACAGGTTCATAAACTGAAGCTGAAACTAATCAAATTAATAATAAACTTTTTCACTATAGGACATTCTATATTAGTGTGAAATCTATTCTCTGCTCTGTTAAAATGATGAAAAAGCATCAAAAAGGAAACTGGTATAGTATAGTTGGAATTTCAATGGTAGAAATGCAAACTTTGAGCTACTTCACTGTTGTGACATGCATATTTCAAGGAGCTGAGCAGAATTCTGTGAATGCCAAGACTTCTGGGATACTTCCTAAAATTATTGAAAAACATTCAGTTAAGCTGAAGCCAGAAGGTGTTAAAAAGAAAGTATGTTTAGGGTTGTTGTTACTATCATTACATTTGGATTTAAGGCCATTAAAAATACTTAAATAGAGCTTGATTGTGTATTCATCCATAAATCCATATTCAGATAAATAATTTTCAGACTGTTCTCCACTTTTCAACTTCTGATTTAGAAATCATCCTTCTTCAGTGAGATGAAACATAGGGAAGTTGGCATCTTAAACACAAAAGTTTAAGTCTCAGTAAGAAAAAGTTAAATATCTCAGCATAATATGCCCTCTTGTAAGGGGCGGGCAAAGAATTTCTCATGTTCTAATCATCACCCCCCAGGAAAAAGCAAAGCAAACAAACAATAAAATCAAAAGAAAAAAAAATAAAATTAAAAAAAAAAAGAAAAGAGAGAAGACAAAACCTCTGTAGATCTTTCTGTTGATCATATTACTCCTTGAAAAAAGTATGTGCTTTTATTTTTTCCATGTCTGCTAAATTGAACCATCAATTTTTGAAGATTGAATGATAATCTATCCCCATTTTAGGTAACAGTAAACTGAGCACAGGCTCAAGTGGATGAATATTTTGTTCTCTAGTTTTTCTTGCTCATGTGTTATTAAGCAACTGCATGATCTGCATTTTAAAAGGTAGTTGTTTCTTTCTGTGTTTGTAATGCTAATGCCAGATTTTGCACCCTTGGCAAAAAAACAACTGAATATGAATGAGAGCACCAAACTTTTTTCACATAAGTAATGAAATGCTAGTCAGGCTATTTTCTCTCTTTCTTTCATTCCTCACTTACTACTAATTATGAATAAATTTGTGACATTAAGATATAAATTATGTATTACATTAATAAACTTTGGAATGATTAGGTTTTCTTCCTTTTGGGCATTCTGTGATTAAATTTTCTATTAAAGTATGCTAATAATAAGTATCCAAAATTTACTAGCAATTAGTTTCATTTTGTAGGATATCTATCATTTTGATTTTATTGATCCAATATTTTTGTTCTGTTTTGTTTTGTATTTAGTGGTCTGGTTTTTTCCCCTATTTCTGATAACGCATCTTGACTTTTTCAGGGCTCAATCTTTTATTCTGTTACTACTGGCCATTTTCTGTGTAAGCTTATAAATTGTGATTATTACTGCCTTTTTCATCCTGCTTTAAAACTGTTGTTCTTGCTCTATTAAAATTCAAAACCTTTTCAAAAGCCCTATGTAAATAATATGTTTTCAATTTTTATGAAAACATATCAGCTGGGAAAAGGAAAAGGAGAAGTTTCATATCTAAAAGTGTAATAATTTGGGAAGGTATATAACAGGATTTACACAAAAAATTGAATAGAGGAATAAATTCATCAGAAAAAATTTGCTTTCTATGGCTTATCTGAGTGCCACATTCCCCTCATCTTTTCAAAATAGTTTCATAATGCATAGTGAGGCAGATAAAGAGGAATTGGAAAATAAGTACATCTTTTGATGCACCATTTTTTGCAGGTTCAAGTAACCACTTGCTAAAATTTTACATTCTGCACTATTAGAGAATTGTGATACTCTAAAAGATTATTTTCAGAGCTGGGACTGTTGCTTTATGTTGTATAATATCAAGACATTGTGAAGGCATAACATAGAATGTTAGAAATGAATGAAAAATAGTAACAAGCTATATATTCTCTGGTAAAAAAGCTAAATATTGTATCAAAATGACAACTCAGGTTGAATTTTTTTTTAGCAACAGAGAGCTGAGGCCAGTAGCATGCACAGTGTTACAGTGTGGCTGTGAAGCTGTTGTCATTGAAGGTAAAAGGCAGCCAATGAGGCTGAAAGCTCAGCAATGTTGATTAAGGTTAGAAAGCAACAACTGAAGCAAAAATAGTGACAGCGTTAGGGAAGCTTTAGGGGTAATGATGTGAAGCTCCAAAAGAGAGGGGGAGAATTCCCCAGCACAATTCATGTGGTTACAGATCTATAGTTCTCAGTTGCAGAGCAAACAACTTACTTTTGTGAGATTGTTGTTCCTGATGGTAAGAAAAGTGAATTAATCTCATGGTCTGCTAAGAAAATAAGAACTTTGTTACAGAAGGGATATCTCCCAAATGGCTTTTTAGTGTGTGGTTGGTTGGTTTGTTTCTCAGAAGCAGCCAGGTAAGAGAAATAGCAAAGAACCACACTATGTACTGGTAATGCATGAGATAATCAAGAAAAAAAAAAACCACAAAAACATTTACAAGGCATTTCAAAACCTTTGCAAAAAGTAGCACTTTCCCAAGAGGACCTGGTGAGTTACCTTTACATCTTGGGACTGTGAGGTTTTTTTCCCTTGACTGTTAAACTCAGGAGAAAAACACTACTAAAATCTAAGTGAGGAATTGGTAAAGTAAAGTTATTAGGTAATGCTGCCTTAGGGGCTTTTCTTTAATAGGGTAGAAATACATATGGAATATTTTTTCTCAGCCCTTTTTGTGACAACTGCCTGAATTAATTAATCTTTATGGTTTTGTAACATTGAAAAATGAAGAATTGAATTATTCTCATTACATTCTCCCCAGTTCTTTTTCCCTACTGGGAGCATAGCAGTAGAACAGGAGATTCCCAGTCTCATATGCTCGTGAATCTGAATCCTAACAAGTAAAACTTTTAGAAAGTAATTTTTGTATCATGGATTCCAAGATTATTTTTTTTCACAGTATTTTGCCCTTTTTTTTTTTTTTTAGTATTTTTTCAAGCGCAGTCATAAGCTTTTGGAAGACTTGAATGTAACCAACTATTCACAGACTGGCTGTGTGTCTTGCAGCTTGTACATGTGTGAGGAATTTAATTTGAGTTACTAGCATAATTTTAATTGGAGCTTAATTTAGGACTGTAGGAAGATGTCTGCATCAAAGAGGTGATGTAAAAATTGTATTTCCTCTATGTTGCCTATTTGCTTCTGCCATCTTTCACCATTGATGTTTACTTCTAAAAATCTTGTTATTCTTCATTTGACTTTTCTCAGTTTGTGTGTATAAAATTTGGAAGGCAAACCTGAGTCAGGCTGCTCATCTTTTAGGAAGTGTGATTGTGTTAGCATTGACAGTTCCAAATCCTTTTGCTCAAGCTGAGCTTCATTAAAATTTTACAATGAAAATTTCAGATGTCTTTGAACATTTTGGTCTAATTTTGAACATTCATAAAATTAAAAAATACTAATATCTTACTATTAGTGCAAGTGTAATGGTATGAGAGGCAGATATTACTTATGGATCTAGCACATTTGAAGTATCTTCTTGAATGGTGTGCATAAATAATATCTTATTCTTCAAGTCTGTAGTCATCATGCCCTGTGTTAAGTAATGTTGAAAACTCCAACCTTATTTGACCATCTGTAAAAGTGTGTTGAAGTTTCTCTTTGCTGCTATTGTGACCTGTGGTTCTCATGATTCACACCTGCTTCAGAGTAGCATTCAGGCTTGCCTCTGTTTCAGAACAGATGTTATGCACAGTAGTAACTGTTCCTTTTTGTTGATATGGCTTCAAATAAACAATTAGGAGAACGGCTTAAGAGCTTGCTAGATTAGTGAAATTGTTTTATTGTTATGTACTTGTTCACGTTTGTAACAGTTATAATGAGACAACAAAACACTGAAAGTGGCTGAGGACTTTGCCTCTGAGATGTTTCTCTGCTAAACTGTTAAGCAATATGACATTAAAGAGGGAGTTAATGTCTTATCTAAATGCAGAGGAAGATAAACCAGTCCAACTGCTTCAGTTTGTGTCAAATAACCAGTGAATTGTGTGCAATTGCAGTGAATGATTTCTGGATCTTACAGTTTTTGTTTTTTAAAAATATTTTGCTACCAATATACAGAATATTTTAAAATATTGGGGAATGGCTTTTTCCATAACTGTCCAAAATTTTTGTCCTACTTGATGACTTGTCCTTTAAAATTTCTTGAACCTTTGATTTTTTTAAAATCCAGAATGCACAAAGAAATTCCTGCACATTTTTGCCATAGGTGACTGTATCAGCACAGTACAGATTGTGATATGGAGTTTTTACATATAAATACCTTCTTTTATTTTATGAACTTGAAACCTGTAGTTCATAGATGTACCTTTGTGGCTTTCTGAGGTATCCACACATCTGCTGCTTTCCTTGACAATGGCAATTCAGATGCTGCTATCACCATGGGAATGGTACTCCTGAATGAAGCTGCTACCTCCAAAGGGGATGTTGGAAAAAGGAGAAGTAAGTTGTATTTTATAGCTAAAGTAATGCTTGGACAATTAGAAGACACTGCAAAATTACAAGTGAATATCTGATTAAGTTTTCAGACGGTCTCTGCTTAAACCAATGTTTACCTTTAGTTGTTTGGAAAAGAGGAGAGCATAAAAATTCTGTTGATAAAACTGCATTCACATGAAACAGTAACAGTAAAAAAATACTTCAAGCATTTTCAGCCAAGGTAAAGCTTGACACAGTATCTCTACTACATTGCATAAATGCTTTTTAGTTCTTGAATTATATTAGAAGTCAGTGACATTAACGAACAAGAGTTTCAAAATGTTGTTTTCAGATGACAGCATCCAAAATAGTGTGAAAATTCTTTTATTTGGTACTATTGCGAGTATCGAGTCTCCAGAGGAAGGTGGAAGCCCAACAGTAGGTTCAATACAGAACATACCTAATCTGAAATGTCTAAAGATTTTTAGCTTGAAGTGCAATTTTAAATGTTTTTCTGAATTTTGTTGGTCTCAGAATATTTGTGAGATTTTTTTCTCAATGAATCACACAAATGATTAAACACACAATATGAAAGTGATTTATTCAGAATCAAACTTCCTCACTGTTATGTCAAACAAGGTTTTACTGAGTATGACATAGTTTTAAACAAAGATGCCCATCTACCTTTGAATTTTTTATATCCCCTAACTTATTTTTCTTATATAAACCATTGAAGGTCTTTGGAAGATGCCAGATTTCCTACACTGCCTCCTCTTTCTTTTGAGGTCAGTTCTTTAGGTTCCCTGTAATACACAGTATTGCAGATAGAGCTGGCCAACCATTTTCTTTAAAAGGATTCTAGAACTCTTCATGATAACTGGGTGAATGGCTAGAGATATCTCTAATCTATAGTAATTTGAGGCTTTCCTTCAGCAAGCTGTAGATGTGTCATTAATTCTGAATATTTTTTATAGTAGCTAGCTTTAACAGTGGCTTTAGCTTTAAAAGTGATGCTTTAGGTTTTAGCTTTTATATTTTTCAGATTCTGTACTGCTTTAGTGTGTAGTTCTGAGCTTCATATTAAGGGATGGTAAGCTCTCTTCACAGAGTAGGTAGACAAAACAGTTCCTTTTCTAGCTTGGGAACAAGGACAACCAATCCAAATTTCAGGTACAAGAGCATAAGCAGCAGTGGACTGAAGAGAGAAAAACAAGAAGGATGGGACTTCATAACCTAAAGCTATAATTGGACAATTAACTCCCGTATGCAAATGGACCAGGGCATATAAAAGTGTGAGACCTTGTGACTGGTCACCCATTTTGTGACCATTTTGGTTTATCTTGGGTGTAGCCCTGGCTGGGCTCTTGTGCTGCCCATTGGAGCCTTTTAATAAATACCTACTTTATTCTTTAGCTCTGTCTAGTCTCTGTTCTAGGACAGCCTTCACAAGGTATCAAAAAGACACGTAAAAAGTGTCGTAAATTTAATTGGAATTTGGGCCTGTGAACACACTGAAATATCAGTGGACTGCAGTAAAAATTCAGGCTCTTTGTGGCCATTATATGAATGCTTTCTGTGTATCTGCCTTGCACCGTTCATGCTTCCAGTTTATTCATCCATGCTTGTAAATCATATTTGTGAGTGGTGATTTCTTTATAATGAAGTATGTTTATTAGGTTTGTACTTGGCTAGTTTTCTCAAAATATCTGTAGAAATTTTATATTCCAGTTGACATGTGTCACTTTCCACATGGTCAGTTTTAATGAAAAAATGCATCATTGTCAGTTTCCTTGGCTTCATGTTTTCTCATCCTTCATTCAAAGGCAGCACACTTTTGAAGCATGAATATTGCAATTAAATAGCAAAGAGTTGGCTTAAGTAGGAATAGTATAAGTAAAGGAATTTTTAAAATCAAAGTAGCTCACTAGAATCAAAACGTTATCTAATGTAGATGAGCTGAATCTCAGTTTGGAACATGTGCCCCTTTTTAAAAAAATTCCTTGCAGTAGAGTGGGCTATCACAATCAAGAAGGTTTTATGGTATTAGTGCACAGGATGCCAACAGATGTTCCAAATTTTGTTTGTTAATTTAAGCATTTATTTTGTTAGTTCATTCTTTATCTGAAAAGATCCAAAGCACTTTGACCTGGATGGTATCAGAAGATCTGCATCATTGTTATTTACCTTCAGAACCTGAAGATTTATATTGCTAGTGATCTAAGAGTAAAAAGTAATTTGGCTGCCAGCCTTGGAACTTAGAACAGTGACATTTTTAGCTATTAGTAACTAGATAAAGTAGTTACTAAGCTGCCTTTACTATTACTTCAGCCATAGATGGTTGGCTAGAGACAACATGATTCCATTAGTCAAGGGACATTTTTCTAAATGGAATTTTTTTTTCCAAAAAGAACAAGCAAATACCTGAAATGACATTATTTGATATGTATAATTTAATGGGCTATTAAATCCATTATCAGCAGTAAGGTGTTTGCATCCACATACATTTGACTTTCAAATTTCTGCTTTTTTCTTGAAAATACATTTGCCCTGACAGGTTATTTTTTCTTAATAACCACAAATGTTATTTCCATATCTGTTTGAAATCCTGTCAGAAGATAGTGGGCTTCAGTAGTCAAGGCAGTAACATTTTGTGTTTAACTGTGTCAGAATTCTCTATAAATGACTGACATAAATAATATTGTTTGTAGAGATTGCAGTTTTAAATCTTTTATGTACTAATAAACAAAGTTATTTTCTTTCCAGTAATATGTCTGGTAGGCCTTGGTCTTGTGGTCTTTTTCTTCAGCTTCCTGCTGTCGATATTTCGCTCCAAATACCACGGCTACCCATACAGGTAATCTGTCTTTGAATTCTCATCCTGTAGACTGTAATAGCTCTGTAGAAGTTTAAGAATTGCTTTCAGCTAAACAATCTTTAATCTTTACCACTGAAGTCAATGGAAGGTGGTAGAAGCAGGAAAAATGGTGATTAGTTTAAACAACCCAAAAAGGACTGGAATGCAACTGTTAAAGCTGACCAGTTAAAAGGGTTTGAGCACAGATGTGTGACATACACAGTGCCCCCCTGAAAAATGCAGAAAAAAACCATGCTTTGGTTTGTAAGGCTTTATTAGATTTTTGTTTTTGTATAACTAAGCTGTACATAAGACAGGGCACAAAAAACAAAGTACTTTATGCTGCTAAAATTTGACTTCACTAAAAGTACCCTTTTCTTTTGTCAGTCGCACCATGCAGGAGAGAAAGGATTATAGTTTTTCTAAATATACATACACCTGTCAGTTAAACAGCTGCAATTTTTCTGACAAAGAAAAAAGTAGATTTCTCTGATTAGGCCACATGATTTAGTACAACAGCCAGTTTTGTATTTTTTGTTATATTCCACTAAAAAGGATTTAGCCTTGCAAAGCCAACTTAGATGTAACATTTCAGCTATAACCTTACAATTTTTCTGGTAGTTTTTGCTCTAAGACTTCAGAACTATTTTCATTTTTACAGAGCTTGGTCTCTTTACGCTATTTAATTGACATTTAGTTTGTTTCAGATTAGTTTTATTATTTAATAACACCATACAGAAGACAAGGAAACTCTGTTGCAATATGTGCACAAGGTTTGCTCCTGCTTTTTAGTAATTTCTGCTAAGGAAAGAGGTCTGTAAAGGACTCAGTAGCATCATACTGCAAAATTTCATGAGTATGAAATTAATAGCCATTTGGGATAGACTGCCCTGCTTCTCACCATCCTCTCTGGAGATTACTTCTAGCATGACTGAGTTGGGGTGAAAGGCAGGATCCACTTTTCCTAAGTGTGAGGTTTTCTTACCTTCCATTAACTGTTTAAGTCTTAAACTTTAAAGAAGCAGGATTTATGAGCTTAATTTGCAGCGGAAAGCTCACCTGAGAAGCATTGCCAAAGAATGGCAACCCGTGGTCTGAGCTCCCTTCTCCACTTAATAAACTTCTCATAACAAGTTTATTAATGGAGAAGGCAATGGTGGCGGCGTCTTCCTTGCCATGCAGTTTATCAGTTACTAAAGAGAACCTGACAATTGTACTAGTTTCATTTTTAGTTCATATTAGGAATGTTCATATCACCTCTTAACATCATGCTTATATATCTGTGCCAGACCTTGCATTGCTTTTGTGAAAGTTTGCAGTAGGGGATTTTGGCTGCTGCCTGATACCTAGGATGTCTGGTGCTGAGCAGCATTGTGAGCATTAGTGTGCTCTGTGAGTTTGCATGCCAACACCATACCATTGGTGTTAGTGCAAACTTAGTCACTGAATATATTGTAGTATCAGGTACTATAAACTTTGGGAATCTTAATTTACATAATGTAGGCCTTTTCCCTCTTCTCTTGCTAATCTGTTTGCTGTAAATGCCAGGTGGAGTAGAGTTTCAAATTTTATTTTCCCCACAATTAATCTAGAATTTATTGAAATACCAGATGTCTTTTAATTGGAGTGTCTAGTAGAAGTTGGAGGCCTACATAGATTTCATACTTCTCATTTATTATCCAAGCTAAGAATAAAGGAGAGCAAGATTTGGGGCTAGGGGCAGAATTCTATTAAAAGCTTATTCATTTGATAGGTGATACATATCAAAAGTGTACCTGCTAGTATGCTAAAGCTGGTTAAAAAATAAATACATCCAGGACAATGAAAACAGATAATTAATCACAATCCTGATAAAATAAAGTAGTGCCATATCATGTTGTTACTGTGAAGAAATTACTAGATCCATTAACCAAATTCTGTCTTAAGGAGCTAATTAGACTCAATACCATAACTTATAAATCAAGTAAATTAACAAAGAAATGAACAGAGTTTATGCCTAAACTCATAGGAAACATTTAATAGCTGGGTAAGTGTGATAAGTGCATTTAATAGCTGGGTAAGTGCCTGCCCTCCACCTGCAGTTTTCTTGGGGTTTTTTTAAATACTGTTACTGCTTCTTCATGATTAAGCAAGATCTTTTGGGCTTAGTTGGTCTGTCCTGGATGGTTCCAAGTTTTTGTGGTAATAAATTAATCATTCAATCTTAAATCCTTACTCAATCTTTAGTCCTCACAATTCTCTAGTATTGGAAGCCATCACTAGAGCTGATCCTTTTGCTCTGCTATTATCAAATTTCATTTACTCATTTAAAATGTAAATGTGTAATTTATTTATCAGGTCCTTTCCAGTGCTAAATCGTTCATGTTTCTGTTGGTCTCTTGGGTAGCTCTGACCCAATTTGCTGTTATTTTAAATAAACACTGTTGATTATTTGACACTTCAGTGGTCACAATGTGTCATCTTCTTCACAATCCCGCAGCATTTTTTAGAGAAGCCTCTTTGTTTCTTGTGGATAGTTCTTAGGAATTTTAATGAATATGGAATACACTGAGGAGGACCAAGTATATAAACTCTTATTTTCTCTTTCCTCTTTTAATTTAGTATCTTGCATTTTAACTTCAGTCTTATGTGCTAAAATACATTAATCTTTTTGTCTGAATTCCTTAAGATCTTACAAGAAGTTCCATTTCCACACCTCATCAATTGATCCCAATGCAGATATATCCTAATATGTGAAATATGTCTATCCTTTTCCTTTCACTGGTTGTAGATTTCACCTTGAAACCCTAAGTCTTTATGTGATGAATTGTCCTCAGGCTAGTAAAGCTTTGCCTTTAACAATTTTAACAACAATGCATACTAATGATCTGTCAGGGAAAAAGTGACTTTATGTTGGCCTGCCTAAAGCAACAGTTAAAGAAAACTGAAATTGCTTTAATGTTAAATGCATGACCTCAAACATCAACTTCCCTATCCTATTTAAAAAAGAAAAAATTCAAATGTCCTAAATTGTTTCCATTCTCTGGCACTGAACAGCCAAGTCAGTTCTTTGTGAAATATCATGCATTGGTAAGAAGTGAAACAATAACACAATCTGCTGTGCATCCTCTTTTCTGCAGTGACCTCCAGGTGGCAAAGATAACTCAAAACAGAGCTGGATAAACATAAAGCCACAGTCAAAAACTGGAAAAAGGCATTAGTTATTTTTCAAATGGGGTCTCTAAGGTGCTCTTTATAGGGCATATGTATAGGAAGGGACAGTAATTTTGACACACTTTTCAATCCACTTCAGACATTCCCAATTCTGATTTGATTCTTTCTTTCACAGGATTTTCTTCTTGAAGGCTAGTATTGGGCAAAAATTGTTTCAATAATATGCTGGTAAAATACTCTTACATGGTATAGCATTGAAATGGGAAAGGTGATTCAAAGTGGGGGTCATCATGAAGGTTACTCACTAAGCAAATACAATCATGATAAATGAGCTCACATGTAGCAAATCTTTCTGCTAGACCCATTTTTGCCATGGCAGGAATTTTTCATGGCTGTATTTATCTACCTTTTTATGGGAATGAGATTAAATTTTTCATTTTGCTAAAACTTTCACTTTAATTGATATCATTAACTATTGAAAGATTATGTAATAATTTTATTTTATACTCTTGAGCATTTTCTCTTTATATTTCTTTCTGGATAAAACAAGTGTGTTGATGTATCTTGGACAATGTTTTTAGGAAGCCTTCTCACCCTATTATTTAAAGTGAATAAATGATATGTTAAGTATCAGATATACTCAGTCACTGAGCAATAAAGTGTAATTATAACAATACTGAATTTCATCTGTCAGCTCATGCACATGGGAGTGACACAAAGACTGTTCTTCACTATATGCCAAAACCATGAACTCTTAAGTTGACTTTGCAAGTCAGGAAAGAGCTTGGCTCTCTGGAAACCACACCTTAGGAAGTTTCAGCCAAAAAAGCATATTGAATATGAAAAAGAATGAGAGAGCATGCTAAGAACAGAAGATACCAGTACATAAGCACAGTATTGTATTATTGGGAATTTTAGGCATGTAAATATTTGTTCAAGAGGATGCAGAGAAAAGTTTCATCCATGCTTTACTGGTATTAAAAACATTTCTTGCTTTTTTCCTTTTTTAACTTTGGGTGCAACCTAACTGGCCTAGATTGCTTTTTCTGCTTTATTTTCTGAATGAAACTTCTAGCACAGTTTCATTACTCTTAACACTTTAAATTGTTCTTTCAAGCCTACATTTTATCATTAGTTGTTTTAATCTCAAAGGAAATAAACACCTGAAAATTCTATGTTTTCATAATTTTTCATTAAGTAGATTTTGAATTTTTTTTTAGAACCTGCCTTGCAGTTGAATGTTTCATTATCCAATTATCCTTCATAGCCATTATATTTCAGAGTACTAAGAGTAATGTGAATTTTTTTTAGTTAAACCATAAAAAATAATCAGCCTTCTGAACTATGTATTGATGGAACAGAAAATACATATTCTTTATTGGCTAGCAGAGAAAATGAACTAAGCTGTGCAAAGCATGATAAACAAGAGATGCCTTATTTTCATCAAAAACCCATAAATGTTAAGTCAGACATAAAGTATTCATTTATTGCTTGGGGAAGGACAGTCAACAGGACACACAAATTGTAAGATGCCCCAGAGCTTGAAAAATCCTCACATTCCCTGTATACACATCTACCCCATGTTGTAATTAAATTAGTTTCCGTAAAGAAATCCTATATAATATTGAAATTAAATCCAAGTGAATAAAATGGAACAGTTATTTCTTGGAAATATACTATAAAAATATTAGTACTTAGAAAAAATAGCATCCACAGACATATGAAATTAAATTTATTAATAAACATGAGCATACTACTAAAAGCTTTTTAGATATTTCATGCACAATTAAATTTATTAACCTTAAGTTTATGAATTGGCAAACCTACTTCTGATAAATACCAGGATTCAAAATTTGATCTATAGTGCAGCAAAATTGCCTACTTTCTTTAAAACAGCAATCAAGATTATTTTAAAAGACAGTCAAACAATAATATACAGTTGTCAAAACAAAGCCTTTACATTTAGTATTTTCTATACTACTACTATTAAGGTGGCTAAACAGTATGTTTTTCAAGAAAAAAGCTACCCATGGAAATGGAAGACAACACAGTACAGTCTCCCTCTATTCATCTATGCCATCTAACAGAATTCATGAAAAGCCACAAACCTCCATATTCTTCTCTGTGGGAAGTGTCAACATCAGTGCTGTTTTCTAATCCTTTAAAAAATGGGAGATCTGAATGCTAGATGTCTGCATCTGTAGCAGGTCTCTTAGGAAGGATGTGCTTCTTACTGTGGCAAACAGTTTGGATGCTCTTCTCCCAGAAGGACCTTGCTTCTGTCATTATCACCATTTAAAATGCCTCTTTTTGCTTGTCTGCCTTTCCTATAAGTCTTACAGTTTGCCATTTACTTTTACCTATTTCTATCCATTCCCATCTAGTTTATGTTCTTGAGGGGGCACAGTTTGTCCAGGCTTTCCTGTTCTGCTGCACCCCGTTTTGCAACATGTTTTCTTCTGCCTGTCTGCAGATCTATCCCAACAGATGTTGTCCAGTTTATTACTCTTGATTTTTAGAAACTGCCTGCCCCCATCTCCTCCTTTGTGGCTACTCTATGTTTTTTTTCATGGGGTTTTGGCTTTTTGTAGTTTTCCACAGAGTCAAAGAATAGCTGGGGTTGAAGTGACTCCTGGAGATGAATCACTCTTCTAAAGTAGGTTCACTTATAGCAGTTTGAACAAGATCACTTCCAGGCAGGTTTTTTGACAGAAAGAGCCTCCACAACCTCTCTGGATAGCCTGTTCCACTGCTCTCTCACCCTTGAAATAAGAAAGTTTGTCCTCATACACAGATGGAAACTGATGTTTCAGCTTTCTGCCTACACTTGTTTTAGAACTTTCAGTGTTTCTTTTGTCTATATTCTGTATCATGTCTCTTAGCTGCTAAAGGTGCAGTTCCCTTATAGACAGAAAGTAAGGATCAATAGCTGTGGTAGAAGCATGTTGATCCAACTGCTGTATTTGTATTTCTTTGCTGTTACTTATTGAGTCTTTTACAGCTCTTAAGCCTATCAATGCTAGGCTTAAGAAATCTTCAGCCCTTCCCACTCTTCTCTCCAAACTTTTTCACTACTATTAGTCCTCTCTCTTCTCTCCTGTCCTTTCCTGTACATGGCCTTACACATCTTTTCTAGACCTGGGTTATGTTTTCAGTCACATGTTCTCAGCATTCCCTTACTTCCCCCTTCAGCCCTCTGCGATTCTTCTCTCCATGAGGTAGTTCTTGGTGGCTTTCCCATCGTTAGTCCCTTCACCCTCCAGCACCAGACAGTCGCTGTCTGTTTTGCCTTGCTCTGTATGTCTTGCCTAACGATCTTGTCAGCTTTTTGCAGCAGGGAACATACAGATACAGTCTTTTAAGCTTGTGGCACTTGTATTTATGTTTTATAGTGATTAATTAATGCCATGAATAGAAAAACTGGTGAAATTACTACAGCATGTATGCTAGTGCACGCTGCATATCTAGGAGTTGAAAGACCTACCAGGCAAAGCTAGAGGCAGTACTTTCATTTAGCAGTTCCTAGCTTGTGTGTTTGTACAGTTAGTCCATAGTCTTGGACAAGTCTGTCTCTCTGGGTTCCCACTTCCCAGTCTATGGGATTTGGTAAAGTACTTAGAAAGGTGTGACACACAATATATTCTACATTCTAGAAATAAAAAGTTTCCTTCCAGGCATAAAGAAACAGCAATATCATTGCAAACATCTTAATTTATTAAAATATTAAGAATTTAAGAGTCTGCAACCCTACAGAGCCTTGCCAATTGCTCTATACTCTCCCAACTCTGGGGCCACTTCAGCAGTAAAAGAAGATGGTTTGAAATAAACCTGAAACATCCCCTGGGAGAGATTTCTCACTTCAAGTAATAAGAGCAGATGCAGAACTTGATTAAAGAGAACAGATGTTTGAAGAGCATTTTTCTTTTTAATTTTTTTAAATAGGCAAATTCAAGTTTCAATCACTTACGTTTTATTTGATAACTTTTATGCTTGCTTAGTAATTACTAAATGGAATATAAAAACTTAAGAGATTATTACACAAATGTCAAATGACTTTTCAAATTAATGTTTTGAAGTCCTTATTTATTATTCTTTTCAAATTATTTTTGTGCTATGTTTTATATGCATTTTTTCAGCATTTAATCATGTTTTCTTTCTTTTCAGCTTCTTAATTAAATGAATTCAAGTGGGATTCACTTAGAGCTGCTTACCATGAAGATAAGCTATAACTGCTATTTTTAGCTCACCAATGTTACATGTATTCAAGAATCTTTTGTTGGTTCATCTGTTTTTGTGATAATTTATATAGTATCGTGATAGAGAAATGAATGCAGTTTTATGCAATGAATGCATAATTTATAGAAACATATAGTAAATATCTCATTGGGAAGTGCTAAAATGCTATGAATATAGTGTGCTCAAGAATTTAAATAAATTTCAGTATAATGGGCTTCTGTTTAAGTCTTTCTTTATTAACTGTACTACATGGATCCAAAGGATATTTCTGAGATTTTTCACCTGAAGTTTGTTTTGAGATGTGTTTTTGAACTGAACAAAATAACATCAGTTCTTTAGCTACAATTAAGAGATGCACCCTGGTGGAAACTATTATTTAAAGACTACACCTTACCCTCACTTTGCTTTGTAACAGAGTATTTGTATAGAGTCTCTGATCAACTCTGACATGCTGAGCCATTAACATAAAATTCTATTCTACACATTTTCATCCTGTATTTCTTTTCCTGACTCAGCAGTGTGTAGAACACATACCAGTTCATCTTTCTCTTATGCCAAAGGATGAAATTCATAATGGAATTCATTGTGTTACAGCAGTCAGAACTCAGATCCTTTTAAGCTGAGTCTGTGGTGACAAAATGGGAGGGTGGGGAGCAACAATATTTTATAACCTAAAACATGCTTATTTTCTGAAGTAGCAACAGGAGGAAGGTATTACTCAAGGATGCTTGTAACACAGTACAGGTGAGTCTATTGGAACTCGGGTTACAGCAGTAGCCAGTTTTATGTGTCCACTGAGCTCTGTGAAAAGCCTGTATAGGAATTAGTAATGCCATTTAAAAATGCCATTTTTTAGCAGTTCACATCTCATATTATGTGAATTACTCATAAATCCTTGTATACACCTACACAGTATATTCTCAGCGACTCAGGAAACAACAACCATTGCAAGATACTCTACCTCAGTCCTACTTCTTTTCCTCCCTACTGGCAGTTTTCCAACTGGAACTTTTTCAAATACCAATTCTCTGTCAGTAGCATTAGGAATTTCTTCATTCATAAAATAAAAATGCCTCTAAATATGAGGAGAAGATTGAATAGACTTTACAAAACTCACTTCATCTTATGTATTACTATTTCTTTTACTATTATGTATTACTATGTATTACTATGTACTACTTATGTATTACTATTTCTATTACTATTATGTATTACTATTTCTTCTCCAGAAATACTGGTATTTTAAGAATTGGGAAACATTTTTGGACAAGAAAAAAATAAGAGAGGAAAGACAGCTTATATCTTACATAAAACCAGAGCAAGACCTACTCGTTACCCTAGTGAAAACACTAGAAGGTTGTAGAGCAGTATTTAAATTATAAGCTGAGTAAAAACAAACTCAAAACACCTGGTTCACTGGCTGATATGGACTGTGAAGGGGGTTGCAGCCTTTTCAGAGATGCTTCAGCTGTTACTCAGGAAGACAGATCAGCTGGCCCATGATTCCAGTTGAGTGGCACATGCCAGTGCAAGGAAGCCAGGACAGAATTTGCAAGACCTTTATATCAGTGGTAGAGGCTTGAGAAAGGGATGGAACAATTAAGTTGTATGGTATTCAACAACAGCCCTGGTATAACAAGCATTGAAATCCCTGGTAGGATAATAAATAAATCACTAGGACAGTTATCAGGCTAATGACTTAAGGATGGTACAGCTGGGTCTGCAGGTGCCAGAGTGGGGCTGTATGAGAAAGATGACAGAGTGCGACAGCACGGACATCTTACAGGAAAAACAAGGAGCAGAGCAGTAAGTCTCCATGGTTGGAAGTTGTATTCTAAAAAAAGAATTAGAATTGTGCTGCTTGATCAAGATGAAAAGTGATTAGAAAGTGAAAGAAGAAAAACTGCAAGTTTCAGACTGGAAGTAATAGTGAGAGATCTTAAGACCTTGTGCTAATGAGACTAAATATTTCAGCTTATGATGGGGTAAAACATTCCAGTGACACATGACTGCCTGCTGGAACAGCTAATAGATCTCACATAGAATTCAAATCAAAAGCAGTAGCTTGAGTAGTGCATGGGTGCTAACATACTATGTAAGAGTTATTCATGGGATTGCTGCTCTGTAACAAGAACCACAGTACAGTACCGTACATGTTGTTGTAAGACAGGACAAAGTGAAATCTGAAATAATTTGGAGTATATTAGAAATAAAGGCAGCTAATAATGCAAACAAACCTACCCCCTCAAACAACAACAAACGATAAGCAAAAAGTGAGACACCTACAAACAGCCTGGTTGCTGATTATTAGAAGCACAGATAAAATATGTGCCATAAAAAAGAAATAAAAAAGCACAGCAGCACACAGGTCAAGTGTAAAAACAACAGGTTCAAAAAAAATCATCTGAAAATGATGCTCATCATGGTAGTACAGGCTTCTTAAAATACACCCAAAGCAGGGAACTGGTCAGAGAGTTGATGACAAAGGTGTAAGAAGGGGCGCCCACTGATAAAGACTGTGACAGAGAAGCCAAATTCTCTGCTGCAGCTAGGCCAGAAGATTTAGGTCAACATGGTCTGGCACACTATGTATCATTGTTTTAAATGGATAAGCTAGGTGCTGGTGAGATCTTGGGACCAAATGGCATTTATCAAAGAGCTCTGAAAGAAATCAAATGTGAGATTGCAGAACTGCTGAGCAAGGTGCCTGTACCTATCATTACAGATTGCCTCTGTGTCAGAGGCCTGAGAGATGGCCAACAGCTGTCACCTATAAAAGGGAGAGTCTAGAGGGAAAGCTAAGCTACAGACCAGTGAACAATTTCCAGTCCTGGTGGGATGGTCTAGTTGGCAATAAAGAGTAAGGTTACTGAGAGCAAGGATAAACATAGTGATCTGAAAAAGGTGTAGGACTTGTATAAAGGAGAATTTAGGTTCACAAAGCTTGTAGATGGCTAAAATAGTGTCTGAAAAGCACAAGGATAAAAATCCCTTGGTAAGGATTTATTAAAGAACCTAATATGGAATCAGAAGAGATGTCCTTCTTGAAAAGCCAATTAAGATACCAAGAGAAGGATAGGGCTTAATGGTCACTTTTTATGGCAGTAAAGTCAGAAATACATCCTTTCTGAAAACTAGTGCTGGGACCACTGGAATACATCTTCATCAGTGATGTGTAGAAAATGCATGGGCAGTGCAACCTGTGTTACAGATAAGCTCACAGTACTGTGCTGAGGGAGAAAAGTCCACCAAAACTTTGATGGGTAAGACTGGGGTGTTTTGATGGGTAAAAACTTGGGAATACATCTAGAGAAAAATAAATACCTTGTTCACCTAACACTCAGGAAAAAGATGTAAGTGAACGAATTTTAGAAGAGTTGTCAGTGTGCGCTGACAGCCAAAGAGGAGATGTTTTGTGTCATCAGTAGAGGGGTTTGGGTAACAAGAGGGGACAACATTACAACTACACAAAATCTTTGTGGATTCCTGTTGAGTTCTGATCCACACATCCCAAAGACTGAGCAGTTCAAGGTACAAGTGGAGATAAGCAAGCAGTGTCTCTTAAAAGAGCTCAGATTCTAAGTAAGCAGGAGTATGGTACTAAAAAACCTAAAGACACTTTTCACTAGTTCATGTTTGCAGCAGTGGATACCTAAAAACTTTTAATAAAAGAAATCTCTACTTTAGGATCAAAGTATAAGAGAATCATAGAAGCCAAACCCTGCAAAAGAAAATGTAAAAAAAAAAAAAACCAACAAAAAAAGAAAAACCACTTTACTTTTTTCAATTAAATTTAACTCCAGATACTCTTCAGAAAACCCAAATAAATCTCTCTCCACAGTAATGTTAAGTTACACTAACAAGGTTCAGTGTCCTGTTAAGGACCTAGAAATGACCTCTGCATGATTGCAGAGGTCTCATCAGGCAGAGTCACACATGAATTCAGGACCTCATTGTTAAATGATTTAAGCTATCCTTTGAGCAAGTCAGAAACTCTGGGAGTTATTCTTCCAATTCTTTGTAACACATGAACAATTGAGTATGATCTTGCTGTCTATGTTTGGTAGCACTGAATAACTATATTCAAGAGAAAAATGTAATATAGATGTATTCTCTAGTGTTAGCTGAAGATTTTATACTCTTATTGAAGTTTTTTACTCACCTATAATTCTGTCCTAGAGAATTTTGACTCCCATATCTTTCATTTCCAGATGCACACACACACACACATGTACAAAAGAATGCCTCATTAGCAGTTATTAATGAAAAGACTTCCTGTTAGAACATCTCAAATCCAAGAGCAGACATTCCTCTATGCTCAGTCCATGTATGAACAGGAATCCTATGTTTTTCTTTTTCTCTGAACTATGGATACATGCTACACACACTAAGAGATGTACAGTTTCAGAGCTTGTTGTCTGTCATGTGGCAAACTGAATCCCCATCATCCATAAATATAGGTCAAGCAACTCAAGTCTAAGTTTCTTTGACATTGTCATATGGAGACAGAGGAACAGAACTTTACGGAGTTGATTTTAATTTTATGTTACCTATGCTAAAAATGCAAATTCGATGTCCTCCATTTACCCCAGGTAGCTATACCACTATGCCCAAGACAGATGACATGAAGAAGCAACCCCTAATTTATTTCTTTTTGCAACACAATAAATGTATGATGCCCAAAGAAGCATCAATCTGTATTTTCCAGGGATGTTTTTACTCTGCATTAACACAGGTCTGTATATTTTCAGATTAGTAGCTTTCATAACATTAGTCAGTGCTGGTCCCTCTAAAAGTACTTTAATGAAATAGGGAATATTTTTCTGGTTTGTATTTAGCCTTTCTGCCTTGCATTTTAAAAATGCATCACAAGTATATAGAGTAATGAAGAAGCCTTAGGAGTTCCAAAGTTGGAAAGCTTTGTTTTATCTTCTAATAGTTACATTTTTGCTCCAGGAGTCTTACTCTAGAGAGAAAAAAAGCCTGAAGGTAAGTCATTACCAAGCAGTGCTTCAGGCAAAAACAGTGCAAAATAAGAGTTTATCTAGGCTGTAGAGCATGCACTACCATAAGTATTTGTTTCCCCTCCAGTAGCACTTGGTGCAGGAGTTTCATTCTTTGGTTTTAGGAATAAAGAACAGGAAGCTTTACATTGTGTTTAAGAAGGCGACTGAGTCCTGTTCAGTTTTAGTTTGCTTTGTCATAGTATGTATTTTCATTAGAAATTGAGTCATTTAGCAGAATGAAGGTAACCATTCAGCTAAATGACTCAATTGCTAATGAAAATATTTAGTTTAAAATTATTTATCTAATTATTTAGCTAAATAAATAAATAAATTTATTTATCTGAAAATATTTTCATTGGTCAAAGCTAGTGGAAGTTATTGTTAGTATTAGAAGGTTGCAGCCAGCTTTTGCCCTCAAGAGGGCTATCTATACCATCAGCACATCTAATAAATCTCCTCAATTCTGACTTTGGATGTGGCCATCTATCTGTGCCAATAAAAAGTCTTTCACTACTCAAGGCATTTGAAACTAGGAATAATCATACCTGGTGCTGAACAACCTTTATCCCTTCCTTTTCTATAATTTCTCACTCTCCTCAGCTGTGTTTAAATAATTCTTTCCTCCACCTCCATCTTGGATAGAGCCATGCTGGGTGGATGGCCCAATTATTATGGCACTCAAAATCCTCATCAGATAATTGCTGTTCAGATGCCCTGTTTTCTCCAGGCTTTTGAATCTCTATCTCACCACTTCTGAGCTCAGCTGGGTTGTTCTGTGACTTCTCAGAGAATTCCACTCAGCAACCTCTTTTCCTTACCAGCTTCCCTGCTGGTCTCCTTCTAAGGGGATACTCTCAGAAGAGGTCTGGGCTGGCCCAATTCCCCTGCACTTTGAAGCAGAATGATCTTTCCTTACCACAGCTTGCATATTGTAAAATTCCAAGAGGAAACAAAGCTGAAAATCAGCCTCTGCTGTACAGAGACATCAGTCCAGAGACCTTCCTTCAGTTACCAGTCCATTTGTTTCTAGAGGACAGGCTTAAAGCACAACAAAATACAGATACAGCTTGGCAAAAATAAAAGTTTTCAAACTATTTTTCATGCAAATAGGCAATTACTTGCACCTAAAATGTTCAACTAACATATAATGCAACAAAAACTCAAATACAGAGAATATGTAGGAAGAGCAGAGTAAGCATTTCTCCAGCACTTCTCATTCAGGAAGAGCAGGACATAGTCACAGCTCATTGCTTTATAATGCTGCCTCTGTCCTGAAGCCACTGGACGTTCATTTCAAGCTTACCCTCACAGCTCAGTTATTTAAAAAAATTTATAAGTTCTGGGAATTTTAATGAGCATTTTAAATGCCTCAAGACATTACTGATAGTAATGGTACAACTTCATCCTATAACCCTTTAACCCTTCTGTAATCACATCTGTCGAAACATTAGCCCAGCCCTCCCACAAGAGCTATCTTACTGGAATTTCCTTAAAGGAAGATTTCCTGCTGGGCCTATAGCTTCTTCCCCAGACTGGTTTCAAAAAAAAAAAAAAAAAAAAAAAAAAAAAAAAAAAAAAAAAAGAGGTAAAACAGTATCTAAACCACAGGCATACACATTGCAGAAAATCTGAAGACTGCATTTTAGTTCACAGAATCAAAATAGAGAAAGCATTCATGCCAGTGCATTATGATAGTGAACATAGCCACTACAATGTATAATTAAGGCAGATAAGTAACACTGAAAAATCTAGCCACCACAGATCTGGAAACAGGGTTTTTTCATGCTTTTAACTGTTGCCAGGTGAGGAAATTCTTTACAGGGTCAAGAAAATTAATCTTAAATGGCTACGTAGCTAAATATCATAAGGTCCTAAGAACTCTGTCCCCACAGAGACTCCTGCAAGGAGAAATGTGAATATAATATTCCTACAATAACCTACACCTTTTTTCCTATGTATTCAGGGACATTTTTGATTACCTCTAGAGACTCTGTTTATAATAAAATTTAGTTTCATGAAAAACTGAAAGCAAACATTTTGATCACTACGAGCTCTTCAATGAAGTTCACAGTATAACAAGGCATAGCATAATAAGCCAAGGAGTCCACTATCCCATAATAAACCTCTATGTCCTTAAAATCCCCTAATCTAATGATCTTTCTTTCAGCCTTCCTTTCTTGCTAAATCTTAGGTACATTAAAAAGCCCTCCAAATTTACTGTTCCTTCAAGAGACTCTCCACTACTAGCAGTGCACAAGTATCATCACTTTTCTTTCTGAAGTCACTTGGTACTTTCAAGTGTCATTCACACTGAGAGATACCTTAAGAAGTGCATTAAGATACTTTATTTTCACTTGGTTGTGCTTTCTGGGTCACACTTCCTTTAAACACCTCTTCTGTCTGATTCATTTCAGGAAAACATTAACATTTAATGTCATTACAGGCTTAAGTAGATATTTATCATCCTCCTGAGGAAAAGAATTTCCTTTTTGCAGGCAGCAATTTTTGTGACACTAATATAAATCAACACTGAAAGGTGCTCTAGTGTGTCATGTATTAATAAAGACAAAAAACTAGGCAAGATAATAGAGATAAATGAAGATGTATAACGAAATGGCTTGAAACAGACTAGCTTTCAGCACAATTTTCAGGTGGGTCAAGGCAAGCAGCAGTACTCTCAGGAATGTCAGAAGTCTAAAAGCAAAAGTACTGCTCAATATTTAGTTTTATAATATTGTTATGTCAGTGGATTTAGCAGTAAATTACAGATACAAAATGCACTCTTAATACACACCAGCTCTCAATTATCACATGCTAGCTGCAACCAAATAACAAGTTTCCTGGAGTCTACTTGCCATACTTCCCAAACAATGTTTGCATTATGAAGAAATAATGGAATTAGGTTTCATTCTCCCCATAAATATTACTTGCATTCAGATATACTGAATTCAGTTTAAATAAATTCTTTATTTAAACTCTGCAGGTTAGTTGCAGTCAACAGTATCAGGTATTCAGGTAAGTAACTGATAAGTCTACTCCTAAATAACATAAATAAACAAGAAAACTCTTCTGTATATATGTATGATGTAAGGAACTCCTGGCATTCAGTTCTCAATACTAAAATATACACAAAGAACCCAACTGCACTATTTTTACAAGGCAGAACATAAAATTAAGTTTTTACATAGTAGTGATGATAGGAAATGTCTGGGAGGAGCTCATTCAGCAGAAATTCTCTATAGAGAGGATGCTGTGTGTGATTTGAGTTTATCAGAACAACCGAAAGAGTAATTTGGCTTGTGGATCTGACATGCAGCCTTCTATGTAATTAGGATTACAGCTTTATGAGATACAAAATAATGAATAATCCTGGCTTATAAAAGCAA
The DNA here is from genome assembly GCA_024362935.1 of Setophaga petechia. Taxonomy (NCBI): domain Eukaryota; kingdom Metazoa; phylum Chordata; class Aves; order Passeriformes; family Parulidae; genus Setophaga; species Setophaga petechia. The sequence continues at coordinate 26,529,647 of JANCRA010000001.1, forward strand.
CAATTACATTTTACATTAATCTTTTCTTATGTAAAGTAGTTGTCTTCCTACTAAGGAATAATTGATTGGTTTCCAATTTGCTTCGTTTAGGAGACTACTGGGCTGAGTTCTTCATGCATGCTACCAGCAGGCACACATTTGTGCTAATTATCAGTATCATCTTCAAAGTCCTGATAAAAAGTGTCATGGCAAAAACAAGAGCATTTAGTGCTTCTGATAAAGAAATTAAATCAAGCTTACAAGTCTCATAATAGAAAGCAACTTTGTATTTACAAGTTATATCTCCTATACTTTCCATTGCAGTTATTAGTTTCAAGACAGGACTATAACAGGAACAGAGATCAGGGAACATGAAATATAAAAACATGGAAGATTTCCAATTATAAATATAAGTTATGAATTTCCAGTATTTGCAAGCAGATGTGAACTCCAGAAGATGCTAAAGGTAACTGAAATGTAAACAAATGCAGCTGATCAAAACAAAAATAGAAAAACCCCAATGTATCTCTATACTGATTTTCCCCTCCAGCTGCATGTAGTTGCATGTCTCAGGTGTTGTGATGGAAGGCACAGGCTGCTTTGCTCCCAGCCAGACACAAGGCCAGGACTAAAGGACGTGGCTCACTCTCCAAGGGTGCTGCACCTCCTCTGCTGGCACAGGAGGGAGGAGAGACAAAGGGAGCCAGGTATCGACAGCACAGACTGACATTCAAGGAACTCTTAAGAGGCAGAAGAGAGAAGGTACATACCTAAAACCCAGATATGTTAGAGCTCATACTGTACAAGGAGAACACAGATAATTTTGTGGGGTCTAAGACAATCATCAGTGGATCATCATCTGGAGGAAGGATACAGTGGGAAAGATAACTCTAGGTTAAAAGGCTCATGTGTTGGTCCATTTTCATCACAGCTCCACATAGAGTACCTTCATAAAACTCTGCCTTTAAAAACTGCATGGCCTTTGTCATCCTAACTTCAAAGAGAGAATAGAAACAACTCAATTTAAGCTATCTCTGATCAAGAAAATTAGGAATCTCAGATAGACGCAGCACTTGAAATGTCTTCACATGTCCTATACAGCAGTTCTGACAAGGAGACTTGTCCTTTGTCTTTTTGGTTCCCAGCATAACACAAAAAAGTCTGAGTCAACAGGATATGCAAAGGAGTGCTTTGATAAAATTATAACAAACATTTACATGAATGCTCATATACCAACAATTTTCAGAAAGCAACATACCAGCACCATCCCACCACTGGGCTGAAGTCCCTCAGCTGTGCCAGGGACAGCCTCTGCTCTCCAGAAGAGCCTCTCCAACAGTGAGGACAGCTTCTGCCACACTATTGCTCACAGAATCCATACCACCCACCTCTCTTAGGCTTCCTTGCTCTCTGCAAAGCTTTGGGCGCCTCCTCCTGCTCTTTTATTCCCATCAGCTGAGCCCATTTCCTTCATATGTACTTCATTCATGAGGATACCCCTGGCCTTGCCCCCAGCATGCTTGTAAATCCTCGTGGTGCAAGTATAGGTGTTCATTGGAACCCTAATGGAAGCTGAACTTGTTACATGTGTGAGTGTGGCTACCTTTTAGAGTAGCTAAATTAAAATTAGCAGTGACTATTTTAATTTGAAAGTACTTTTCCTAAAATATGTATATTCATTAATATACTATTGTATAGTTAGTTAGATCTATTATCTTCCTAATTATACTAATTATATTATATTAATTAATATGCTTCTTTTTTTTATGGTTGTATTTTGTTCAAAGTAGAGAACAGTTCCAGAATTCAAAACACAGAAGTTTTGAAACTATCAATATGAACATAATAATGGAAGATACTGCTTGCATTTCTTTTTTCCTGTTTTGATTGACATCATTGCACTTACTAATATATCTGAGCTATTGCCAGAATCTCCTGCAAAAGATGCATTCATTAAATTTTAAAGCTCGGGTGTGCAGTGAGTGACTGCCTGTGAAATGAAAACTCTGTTCTAGTGAGATTCAAAGCTGAATACAAGCTCAAAGGAAAATTGCTTCTCTTGTCAAATCCTTCTTAAAACTTTGAGCAGATTTCCACTTAATCATCTTCGAATTCACTTGCTTCCTAAACTAGTAATGCTTATTTGTAGTGTGGCTGAGATTATTTTGTATTTATTGTTGAAGCTGGGCACTACTTCCAGGTTGATTGTCAATAAGTGGATACCTTTATCTGAGACAGTCCTGGAAGGGATGTTTGTATGACTTGAAAAACAACCAAAGAGATAATCTGCAGGACTCTAGCTACAAAGACAAGGCTCCTGTTTCTCAGGCTCTGACTACAAGTATATGGTCAGATAACACTTTTCACATGCTTTTTCAGAAAATACCATGCCAAGTACTTTAGCATAAATGCATTGGGCTTTTTCCTTCTTTGATCTAGTTGCCTTTGATCTAACAGCTAGTGTTTAATTAAGACTAATCTGCTAATGAAGAGGAAAAAAATTACAAAGGAGAAAATTAATGGCCATGCCGTCACATATAGGTTACCCTCTGACAAGGGCTGCAGCGTTTTCAGTGTGAATCCTTTTGATGGACTTACTGCCTGCCATTACTACTCTTGTCCAATGTCACAGGGGTACAGTCCATCAAAGTAACTGTTCATGAAGTATGTTGTACTGGTGCAAGCTGCCAGGATGAGCGATGTAGTTACACTATTGAGCAGTACCGTGCCTGAATCCATTTCCTTCTTTTCCCTTTACACTAACAGTGAAAATGATTAAGAGAAAATGCTGCCAACTTTAAAGAACATTACTTGCAGCTCCAAATGTTAAACCCCTGCATCCTTTTTCTAATTGCAATGAAATTAAAAACTTGTGGGAATAAAAATAAAATTATAAATAAAGAAAAAAATGCAAGTTCATTTTTCTGAGGGGTCTGAAGCTGTCAGTGACACCCTGTAGTTGTATTGCTCTTGGCAGAACCACACAGGTGGATATCCTCTGTTGTCGTTGTTCACAGGGGTTTGTAGATGGATGGAAGAGACAGGCTCTTGATTCCATTATCAGAAGGCTAGATTTATTATGTTATGATATATATATACATTATAACTATACTACATAATTATAGAAAGGAAAGAGGCTTCTTCTGAAGCTGGCTAAGCTAGGAGAGAGAGATAGATAGAATGAATAACAACGTCTGTGTCTCAGCACAGAGCGATAGCAGTCCTGCCTGTGAATGGTCAGCAGATCCAAACATCTACAGGGGACCAATCACAGGTGGACCTGTTGCATTCCACAGCAGCAGATAATAATTGTTTACATTTGCTGCTGAGCCTCTGAGCTCCAGCAGGGAAAAATCCTAAGAAAGGATTTTTCAAGAAGAATGTCTGTGACAATCCTCTAACTCCTGTCAAAGCCCTTGATGAATCCCTGCAGAGATCTAGCACAAATCTGGATAGCCACTCCACTAGGCACCCACTCCCTTTCCCCATCAGTGCTTCCTGGCCTGCACAGACACCATTATCTGGATCCATCTCAGGGATCTAAGATCAGCCACCCCACTAGGCCCAGCTGAAACATGGAGGGATAAGGGAAAGAGGGGGCACATCACCACTGAGGGTACCTGGAGCACACCCTTTTTTGTACACCACTGTCACAGCTCCCCTGTCTGGAGGGCATCTGGAGGAGTGACCATGTCTTCTCCCACCTCTCCCCTTCTTACCTGCAGTCTTTCCTTCCTCTGGAGACACCTCCAAGTGTGTCCACTCAGAATGGGGGAGCCTGCTCTCAGAAAGCATAGTAAATTCTCTATGGAGAAACTCACTAAACTCCAAACATTTCATCTTAATGAAATAAACAATTAAATAATACTAAAAACCTTGCTGCATTTCCTGTATTGAATCGTACAAAATTTGTTGATTCTTGAGGAAAGGTAGGCCCTGAAGTCATTTAAAGGAATGAAAGATTTTAGCTCTTTCTGTGAACATCAAGAAAATGAGTGAAAATTAGCAGCACATATCCTAGAGAATGTGCAAGCCACAGTTGTGGTTTTCCCATTTAACTGGTAAGATGTAATATGGCCAAAGAAAAAGGAAGGTTGTAGATGCCAAAATCTTAGCCTACTTGGAACTATTGATCAGTTAAATCATTAAAATAAAGCAGAAAATAAAATAGAATGAAACAGATAGAATAGAATACAATAGAATAGAATAATAGAATAGAATAATAGAATTGAAAAGACAACAAAGTGAAATGAAGTGAAATAAACAAGATAAAATAAACCAATAAAATGGAACCCCCTCCACATTAATTGTCATTAACAGCTGGAGTCTAATCAATATCTTAGAATTGTATCAAATCTACAGAATTCAGTGGAAGTGTAACTGAACTGTGTCTAATAAGCTGTAATGATTGATAAAATTATCCACCATTTGCAATTACACATAAATATTTTATGGAAAACATCACAGTTGCAAAATTTGACTGCTAGACAGAATTACAATTTGTGTACATATTTCAAGGAAATTAAGTGTAAATTGTAAATAGATTTTGATTATTTATGTGTTTTTAATGTTTCCTTAAATGGTTGTTGATAGCTTTTTCTGCTTAGTTAAGCTACACATTTATAAAATGCATATTACTGTTGGGAATAATCTTCCATCTTCTGTTCTCTGTGTTAACTTTGAGGGAAATTGAGGATCATTTCATAAAGAATTTTGAAGAGTTTAAAAGTTCATAAAATCTGATTATAAAAATCTCTTCACATGCTGATAGCATTTGGAATAGTGTATGTGTTTGTTGTCTTATCAATATGTTTGTAAAGTAGTAATCTGTAAAGGAGACTGATGTGGTAGAACTCTGTTGCCGTTAGCCCTTTCTCCCCTCTGATCACTGTTTGCACAGCACCAACTTCTCTACTTTGCCTTGGTAAGTGTTGTTTCCCAAATAATACAATGAAACATCATTGACCACAGATTTCCTCCCCCACACAAAATGGTTTGTTTCACATTTATTTGTACCTGTTACTACTGTGGTTGCACTCAGTCAGGATTGGTGATATGCAGTGTCTAAGTGCATGCAGCTGATGGGGAAACAGCTGCAGTGTTCTTCCTTTTTCCTCAGAGTCCCACAAAAACCAATGCATGAGGTGTGTGAGCACATTTTGACGTATTTGAAAATTTTTATAATAAACTTCCAGGGATCTGGAATTTGCCCTCCTGATTGCCCTGAAATGATAAAAATACATTGAGCCTCAACTACCTTCTGCCAGTCATTTCACCCTTTGAACTTTTAAAGTAAATAAAAACTTTGCAGATGTTTATTTTCTAAGCGTGTAAATATTGTGACTGAACAAACTGTATCTGCTTTGCTTTGTCTGCATCCCATGAAATCATTACATTGTCTTATTAAACTCTGCCAGGCTCTGAATGTTGCTGTGCTTGCTTACAGACAATGTCTAGATGCATCACTTGTAAGGGACCTTGGGAACTTGCACACAAAAGAGCATTTGGCCCTTTCTTTACCATAATTCCATGATTTTTTTGTTTTGTTAATCACTGATGTTTTTAGAATTGCATCTCATTTCTGTCAATGCCTCAAGAGGAGAAATCAGTTCTAATGTTTCCACTGATCCATGAAGGGACAGTAAAGCAATGGGGGAAAATCTATGAATGTACCTGAAGAATGAAGATAAATTTCTCTTCTGATGATGGTATGAGATGTTTTGCTCTTGACTGCATCTGCCTCTTAATTTGCATTCTCTTTATTCTGTAAAGAAAATGGAGCTGCAATTCATAACTACCTTTATTTGCTTCTCATCAAATTCCTTGGGATTTGCCCATCAAAGAAAAATGTTTAATTACATTGTCAGGATTCATTTAATTGCCTTTTGACTTGAAATTCATTTCCTAGCATGAAAAACTTCTTAAAAATCATAGGTCTCTTAGGAAAATTATTTGAATTCCTTTTAACAATGACACTGATATTTTACACACTAAAAAGAGGCAACAAATCTAACTTTGTAAGCACTTGGCACAAAATCGATGCAAACAATAATATGAGCAAATATTTATGGAATCTGAAAAGGAAGTAAATGTTGCATAAACAAGAGAAGAAAAAAAGGCCTTGAGTAGAGAAGGAACTGCCAAAATAGAATAAGCTACTGCTGTCAATAGCTTGGCAACAGAGAAAAACTGCTCCCCTGACTCACCCTGGCGCTTGTCACCAGCACTGGCTGGATGGCAAAAGCCAAGAGCAGCCAGGAAATGTCTGCAGCAAGGTGTGGCAGGTGACCACTGCCTCGTCTGGCTTCCTGGCCAAGTTTTAAAGAGAGATGCATTTATGGAGGTAACGGTAGTGAGTACCCAGAAAGCCTCACTTATCTCAAACACTTTCTGTTTAATCTCTGTCAAGATGTTTTTCTTAATTCTTGTGCTAGACTGGTGGTAGGAAGATGGAAATGGATGGTCTCAGGTGGCCTCAGAGAGGGTATCTGGTGTGAGAATCCAGTTTATGAAGCTGATGGTATCTACATTCAAAAGCCCTAGGTATAGGAAATAATTTCTTATAGTCTCCATTTAATCAGATTTCTGCACACATTATGTTCTCCAAAGTCTAATTAACCATTAGGTTAGAGATATCTCTTACATCTAGGATCATTATAATCATCCCTTATATATTTCATTTTTAGATACCCAGTGTACTTTGCTTTCACTTTTAATCTTTTTTTTTTCCTTTTTTTTTTTATTAAATCAAGCAATAAGAGAAACCTGGCTAGCTTTAGACACTGGTTATAGTTTTTGAACTAAGTCTGTGACTGTTCTTTCTGCTGATTTACAGGAGCTGACAGATGATTAAAGCTATGTGTGTCCAATCACCAAGAAGTTATTTCCCTTTCTACATTCCCTGATTGACATGAAAGGTGAGAAATGAAAAGTTCAAACAGGCAGTAGCAAATGAGATAATTTTAAATTTACCACTGTGAACAGAAAGCAGCACTTTGCATTACCAAACAGACAGAAAATAGTGCCCCAAATGTCAAAATTCTGACAGTGTGATAATTTTTATCCAATTATGGTTTTGACTTTCTTTTTTGTTGGCACAAACGAAGATATTATTATGTTGTATGCTAAGGTCAACAAAATGCATTGCATTATATTTATGGGGAAGGGAAGGGAAGGGAAGGGAAGGGAAGGGAAGGGAAGGGAAGGGAAGGGAAGGGAAGGGAAGGGAAGGGAAGGGAAGGGAAGGGAAGGGAAGGGAAGGGAAGGGAAGGGAAGGGAAGGGAAGGGAAGGGAAGGGAAGGGAAGGGAAGGGAAGGGAAGGGAAGGGAAGGGAAGGGGGCTCTTGAGATAGCTGTAGAAATAATTCCAGTTGAAAAGGATGACTAAAAGATGGATGATATAAAAACAGTAGAATAAAATCAGAAGTGGGTGTACTTGCTCTTGGAATTTGTTGAGGGCTGCTGAAGCAGGAGCCTAGTTTAAATCTTGGGAATGCCTTAGACAGGGAGACAGACAGACAGACTCCTTGCAGAAATGGAGACAGCTGCAGCCAGTCCCTCATTGCTGCAGGTATTCAGAAGTTCCACATGCACAGACTTCTGTTCTTTAATCCCTAGTGGTCCTGGGTTGCAAAATACTGTATTGGGATTATGTGAATCAATTTATTCCAGACTGACAACCTGTCACCCAAATGCCTGAATCGTGTATAGATGTGGACAAATATGCACACAGCTACGATGCAGAGTTAGGTGCCTTTGGAAAGAGTACAGAGACTCATACTTCTTGATTATGCTTCTCATGATACACTAACTGAACAATATACCTTCTCAGCCTTTATGATGAAATTCTATTTTAGTGTAAAATAAGCTCATTTCCTCTTCTTGTACCTAAACTTAGCCAGCAGACAACAGCTTAAGTCAAATCTGGACCCCCGTTCTTGTCCAAAAAAATCCTTAAACTCAGTATTTGAAATCTTCATTGCCTAATCAAGTGCTTCCAGTAATTTAGAGTGCAGCACACTCTCATCATGACAAAAAAGGTAGCCAATATTTTTAAGACTTACAATTTTTTTGGTGTTCCTGAAAGGATGTTTGCCATATGTCAAATTCATTAAGCTGTGACATAACGAATACTAGAACTTTGTGCCTTGGCTGCAATATTATATGAATCTATTGGAATATAAATTCTAGTGGTTATCTGTTTCTGCAGAAATAATTCATGCTTTTGTCACATTTGTACACCAGCAACAAAAAACAAGGAACAAATCCAGATGAGTGAGATGCAAGCAAATCCCTCTTGTCTTGGTGTCTTAGAGTCTCAACAGGTATGCACAGCACCCACTCTTTTTAGAGGTCTCTAGAGCAATCAGGATTCCATGAGATTACATTTCCTGCTTCAGTGAATATTTGGGAATTTATTGACTACTTAATCTCATTTGGGATTATTTTAAGACTTGGAAGAATGAGTAAAAGAGAAAAGTAATTAGCAGGATACACCCAAACTACACAGTGTTGTGTTTGTCAAGCAGGAAACTGGTGGCAAGTGACTAATAAGCCCTGTAGAGAGAGTTATGCTCTTTTATTACACATTCTCTGAGAACGTTGGGCCAGCTTCCCTCTACAGAGGAGTCACAGTGGTATAGAGAAGGAATTCAATGCCACCTCACTTTGAATGTGTCTCATGATCTCAGAAATACCTAGTATGCCCAGGGAGCCTGTAATGGTTAATGTTGTGTTCCAGGTGCAATCTCAATCCATGTTTTCAACCCTGAGAATAATTCTTGTCAGTGAATTCCCTCATGATTTTGCATTCAGCTGAAAATGCTAATGTATTGGAATGCATTTGCTAGCAGAATAAAAAAGAACTTCTATACTTTATAGTTACAGATTTTTATTTCAGTCCCAATGTGTTATTATATTTCAAAGTATTTGACTCTTCCTCTTTGAGATAAATATAATAAGATTAATCCAAATTTTTATCCCAGCTATTTTCATTTCTATGTACACTCTATGCAGTGTAGGATTTGGTCATGTTCCAGGCTCATAATTGCCTTACAGCAGAACCTTCTTTGGGAGAGCTGTGGGATCTAACCTTGAAATACTTCCCTAGTAAGACAGTAATTTTTTATACTTTTCCCAAAGGTTAGCTACTTGGTAAGGCTTTCTCTTTTTTTTTAATGGCATTTTACATCTGCAGAGCTCATGGTACTACTGAGTCCACCTCATTTTCCCCATAACCCAGTTGGTGTGGTGGAATTTGAGCACATTGCATATTCCTTTATGTAACAAATTTGAAAGCCTTATGTCTCAATATTTAAGTGACTAAATTAATATTTCTTGCCTATTAAAAAAAAAGTTTCAAATTATGAGGCTACTGAGATTTGTATGAGATTTCCTTTAATGTGTCAAATAATTCTTACTTCTAGCATTATCCATGAAAGACAAGAAATGTGAAACATAAGCTCTGTCCTCTGTGGGCAGATTGCCTCTGGCAGCTAAAACTGAAGGAATGGACTTCGTTACCCTACATCTCCAAAACAGCAGTAGTTGCAAAAGTCACAATATTGCCTTAAGGTTATTTCTTATCTTACCAAATGCCTTGAGGGGACAGTCAATCTTTGTTCTCTCACACACATTGAAATACAGCTCACATTCATTTTTAAGGGAAAGAGAGGTAAGAATTTTTTATATTTTTAAAATTCTTTAGATTTTTTTTTTTGAGTAAATAGGAAGAGCTGGTGTCTGGGTATGGGCACGCACAGATGTCAGATATAATGGAAATATTTTATGCTTTTCTATAAACTGTGCAGTATGCAAAATTCCAAAGTTAAAGCAATGATGAAATATATCTGTATTTATATTGTAATTTTATTTATATTATTTATGTGAAAAGTAAATGCTCTGGCCTAAGACATAAGAGAGCCAAGAGATGATGTGCTATCATTTAACAGCATCTTAGATACCACAAGGGCTTTAACAATGGAAAGCAAACCAACCCAGTGCCAGTGTTTTGCAGTTTGTAGTCTATAGGTCAAAGTTTCCAAACATCTTTTCTAAAATCATCCTAGTCCAAGACCACTGTCATGACTGAATGTCATGCTTGTATGGCAAACACAGAACATGTCAGTGATCTTATGAATTGCAGTACACATTTAGTAATTTTGGTTTAATATCAAGGTCAAGGTGCAGAGAGACAGCTAGAGGCAAGTAAAAAAAGTAGAAAGGTGGAGGAAGAAGGGCTTTTTACCTTCAAGGATCATTTACTCAAGAAGCTTCCTTAAAAGTTGAGCTTTTCATCCCAGGAAGAAAGAGTGGGGGAAATGCCTTTAAAGCCAATACTGTATCAGTTTCTGTATAGGTAAATGCCATTAAGAAGGAACAATGCAATTGGGAGTCAACAGGAGGTTGTGGGCATGCTGGAAATGTTCCTGCATAATCTCTAGCTAGCTCTGAGAGAAGTGAGTAATCAAACAGTGAGCCAGACTGAAAAAAATTAAAGGGTAATTTACCTTCTGAAAATGTGGAGAGAACAAGAAGTACAGAGAAAGCTATTTTATTAGAAATTTCATCACTTCTCAAGATGATGTGCGTTGATTGCTGTGCCAGCATGTGACCCAAGAAGGGGAAAGCATCTAAAGTATCCTGTTGCCTGCTTGGGATGTAGCTCTTTCATCTGTTCAGACATCCAAAAACATTTCTTCCAAGTACTTTTTTCCTACTTCCTTTAGTGATCTGCTTGAATGAAGAAATATCTTCTGAGATGTAATTCAAGCTTTCAAATTGTTTTAAGTCCCAGTTCAGAAGGACCCAGGCACAAAACATCTTCTTTTATAGCAGAAAGAACCTGCCACCTTGACAGCTAAGGCATCCTTGTTCTTTCTGAGCTGGAGGGTTGACAGGAGACAAGGAGAAACCACCTTTCATAAGGGCTGTATCCTGCCTTTGCAAAAGTTTGTGACTTCCACTGTGTTGTGTGACTTCCACTCTGTCATGGAGTAATGATAAGGAATACTTCCCCCACAGAAGTAACATCCTACACCTAGATATAAGTGCTCCTGTCTTTCTGCCCTTGGATTCCCATCTTTGTGAGTACAGGATGCAGATTTGGGGTGAGCCAAAGATGGGTGTGAGACACCACAGATCATCAGGACTTGGCAAGTGGGAGTGGTTCTGCTCTGGAGCCAGTCTGCTCCACCTGGAGCTGGGTTGGTACTGCTCCTGGCAGCACACCACAAAGAATCCCTGTCTCCAGGATGAACCTAGGGACAGGAAAAGGAAGAGCACATCATCAGAAATATGATTCTCCTGTATAAATCACCAGGTTTTTTCACTTAATTTTCTAGTAAGTCCCATATTTCTAGCCCTAGCTTTATTTAAATTCTATTTTGCAAAGCTGATCTTGGTCATGAGTAGAGCATGCAGGCACAAATGACAGCACTTTTTGTGATAAAGGCTGGAGCAAATCTAGAGCCATGCATAGCGCTGTGGGATTTATTTCATGTTTATCCAGATCACAGCAGTATTTACAGTGACAGCCATTGTGCAATTCTCATTTAAACTAAAAGAGCTACTGTGCCCTAATATTTTTCAATGTCTGACTTCCTTCATTATCCTGCTATAAGGAATGCCATCAGCATTTCTTTTGCATGGCTGTTTCTACCTGGGGTAACAGCCTATATGAGTAAATACAGGTCCTAATCTTACAAAAAAGATCATTACCTGTTTGAAGAACATAATAAGATGGTTAGTAAGTTTCACAGGAGATGACTGTTTCTGCTAATTGGCAATTCCTGGAAAAGGAAAATATGATAGTACCTATGAATTGTATAAGCTGTACTATACGGATATTTCAGGATTTTTAGGCTCCTTTTAATCTTCTGTTCTAAAACTATCCATTAAATTAAGAAAACAAAAATCAGAAAGCTTCCCAAAAGACAGAAATGCTATTACTAAGAGCATGGCTTTTCTGACAAGTGCCAACTGACATTGCCAATGATTATAGCTGCATACATAAAATATAAAAGCACCCTGCAAAGGGTGTGATGTTCAAATTCTGTTATGAATTTTAATCATAGAAAAATATGGTAGATGACTGTGCAAAAATAGTTACTTCTATTTGCCTGTGTACATCAGCCTTGTGAATTTTGAGAGACGGTGATTATGTCAATATCTAAGTGTAAATGCAACCAACTATATTCTTCAGTTAATTCTAATTTATTTTGGTGATAAATATTTTAAATTACTAATCCAATGCATCTGTTGTGACAAAAATCCCAGACTGACTACATATGTACCTAGGACTGAGGAAGGCAATTCTGCTGTGGATGTCTTATTTTGAGTTTGGGGAAGATGTTTGTTGGATACAAACTTGACCTGATATTTAATGACATGGGAATCCCCTTGGATCAATTAGTTATTTTTTGTTTACATTTCCATTAGGTAAAACTGTTTCTCAGTTTGGCACTGCTTACCACAGTTACAGAGCCTATGTGGGATTTATGCTGCTCATGTTTTCAGCAATGACAAATCTAACGTATTCAGAGAGATCTTTCTCCACAAACCAGAATTATATTATCATTTTTTAGGCTGCTACTTCTTACTGAGTATTAGGTCCAAACTTACACTCTTTCTGCCACCAGCATTTGTCATGTTTGATATTTTGGATGGAATATGTATTAACTCTTAAGTTTGGTTTGTGTTGACTTGGGTTTAGAAGAGGTGTATGGGCTGTAAAAGGACATATTGCATTTCATTTCCTCTTGGGAAAGTGGTGGTAGAGGTAGCTAGATAGAATACCACAGAAGGACATCATCTTGCAAAAGAAATTACCTCCAGTGACATTGCACCAATTAGAATGTTTACCTGCAATTTTCGCTCCTCTCTGAATCATTAAAAAAAAAAAACACTACAACTTTCATTTTCTTGCTGTGATGCAAACATAACAAAGTTTTTCAAACTTTTATCCATTTGAGGGTGAAAATTTAATTCAAGAGGTGAAGCTGACACTGATTAGAAGGCAAAAACCACAGATTTTTTATTTATTAAAATTAAAACAACATCTGATTATTCACTCCTGACAGGGATTTTCAGAGTCTTCAGAAAAAGGAATTGCTGGAAGTAAAGGAGATAAGAAACTGGATGGGGATGACTCAAGCACTACTTCTTGAACAAGTGAAACTGGCAATAAATGCTGACCATGAATGGAGTCCACATGCACAGGAGAAAAAAATAGCATCTTTCAAGTATAGGCAAACAGCATCCACTTTAAAGAGTCTTATTATATATGATAGATGAAACTTTAGTGAAAGGAAAATGCATGTCAAATGAAATAGTGCTAGGGATTTGATTTGTTTATTTGTTTTCACCTGAATTGTTTTCAGTCCAAGAAGTGCTGGTGTGAGCTACCACTTTGGCAGTGGTGTAGTTTACATTTTCATTTATACAAATACTCTAGCGAATGGCTATGTGACAATCTCATATATTATTGTTTCAATATTGATCAATATTTCAGAGGCTTAGGTGTGCTGGAAAATAAAAAAATCATTCCAGCTTTGAATAGAATTGCCAAAATGAAGCATTATCTTGACAAAGTTTCCGATCCTTGGACTTGAATCTGGACTTTAGAGAAGTATGAAGACCACACCAGCCATGTTCCATAAATCCCACCCTTTCAGTTTAATTAACTTTCCTACTTTATTCAGCTTCAAAGGCATTTAATCAGCTATGGCTTGAATATTGTACCTAGATTTTCCAAAATGAATAAATCAACAAAATCTGTGTCTGCAGAAATCTACATTTACTGTTATCCAGGGTCTACTTGCAGTTATTCAAAAGGCAGCAGGATCATACCCCATAACAAATAACTCCCTGACAGGCAGGGACAAAGACTAAAATTAAGTTTCACTCCATAATGCTTTTACTCACTGGGCTTGGTCTGGTGGGGATGGAGTTAGCTTTCTTTATAGCAGTCTCTGTGCTCCTGTGCTTTTGATTTGTGACTGAAGTGCTGGTGTTCACACAGTGGTGCTGGAACTGTTGCTGAGCAGGTCTTGCACAGGGCCAAGGTTTTCTCTGTCTTTCACTGTGCCCCCACAGCGAGGAGGCTGGGAGTGGCCACAGCCAGAACAGCTGCCCTGAGCTGACCAAAGGGTTGCCATATAACAATATGCATAATTAAATGCACCTTGTTCCATTCCATATAACATCATATGCGTAATTAAAGTGATGGGGGAAACTTTCCAAGTCTGGATGCTGTCCAGGGACTGACTGGGCACTGGTCTGCCTCTGAGAGGAGCTGAGTGATTGCCTTTGTATCACTACAGTTCATTCTGGCCTACCCTTCATTTATTGAATTGTTTTAAACTCAACACACTTATCAAGGAAGTTTTTCTCAGTTTTGCTCTGCCGGATCTTTCCCTCACCCACCATGATTCCTAAGATGGACTTTTGATCACATACCTTTGCTTCTTTGTCAGTGAGTGCATCATTGTTTTCTTGTGTATGACATGCTACAGTGCTGTACTATGCCAACTGTGCTGAGAAAATTATTACTCATAACTTGAAAATTCTAGGTGGCTTCTTATTTTTTGCTAGAAATATCAATGATCATGTCTGGGCAAAGGTTATAAGATTTTAGTTTTAGAGTTTAATTTTCAAAGTGGCAGAAATACCTCCCCTAAATTCTGCCTGTGATGGTTTTCTAGTAACTAAACTTTGCCCAAGTACAAATACGTAATTTTCTCAAATTCAAAAGTGCTCAAAAAAACTCAGTCCATACCATAATATTCTCCCTAGTGTTTGCTTGTATTCTACATTATTGTGCTTAAAATTTGATGGGTGTTGCAGAAATATCCAAATCTATACAGGTCTTAAAACTCCAGCAGCCTTTAGCACTTTATTTTCACATATATTGCATTGTTTCAGGCAAACAAAACAAATTTATCTTCAATAATGTATGCTATATGTATCACATACACTTATATTTCTAAATTCTTACAGTATATACGTACACCTACATACCAGTTTCAAAATTACTACAGAATCAATACAACATTCTAAAAAGTGTGATAAAAAAACATAGCAGCTCAAGGCATTTCTGTCCAAGTTGCTTTCCATTAAAAGTATTGTTTCATATCATTCATCTTCACCATGTTGTGTTTCCTTTGGGCTTCTATTGCTATACCTGCTATGTCAGTCCCATTGTAGCAATGACAGTGATTTATCAAGCACATTAAATCTGCAGAATCTCTAGCTAGAAAAGCTAGTTTTTCAAATATTAAATTTCAGATGTGCCACATTTAACCTGCCCTGAACTCCTGAAACAACTCTGTGCTCCTTTGAAATGAAATAATATTTGATTTCATTAGCAAACTTTTTGCCTCAGTGTAACATAAAACATCAGCTGCTGAAGTTAGATGTCTTGCAAAAGCTTAAGAATTATTTACACAAGGAAAGCCAACTTATCCCAAAGAGTCTGTCCCTCTTAAGCTTATCTTTCCCTTTACTCTCTGATATGTCACTGTCTC
Source organism: Setophaga petechia (assembly GCA_024362935.1). Lineage (NCBI taxonomy): Eukaryota > Metazoa > Chordata > Aves > Passeriformes > Parulidae > Setophaga > Setophaga petechia. Next base: position 26,545,149 of record JANCRA010000001.1, read on the forward strand.
CTTCAATTTTCTCTCAACACAGAATTGCCTGGCTGTCTCCTAAGATGATTTCTGCCATTTGCCTCACTGGGCACAGCATGCCAGGCTGTGCAGGCTAGCTTGTGTTACTTTGTCAAACCAATTCCTGCTTTAGAACTATCTATTAGATCATCCTGAAGTCTTCCCTTTTTCTGTGAGCACTGATGTTGACACATCTAAGAGAGCACAGGGAGGAACATAAAAGACTACAAGAAGATGCTAAGGGAAAGATGAAAAGAGCAGAGCACATTTAGCTTTGTCAGACACAAATGAATAGATGTAAGATGACAGATACAAGTGTAAGGAGTTAGAAGAGTTTTTCAGGTTGGTCAGAGGAAATAATCAACATTCATGGAATAACTGTATATGATGGATGTTTTTATAATGGTGTATATAATGATGTCAAGTGTTTTCTGAACACACAAGGAAAGAAAATTTTATGTTTTGAAGAGCTTGAAAGGTAAGATAGACATTTTCAGGAGTGGGAGCAAGGGAATAACCAGCACCTATAGACCTCCTTCTACTGTATGTTGTGGGGATTATCTGTCTTTCTGAAAGTCTTTTCTCTCTCCTAACTATTTTTCTCTGCAATAGATTAAGAGCAATGAAGAGAAACACAACTAAATGAATATTGTCTGAACTAGATATACATAGAAGTGCATTTTCAGAGGAATAATTCACATTTTCTTTCAGATACTGACTGATAGTGTAAGAGATCCTCCATAGCTGGTTTTTTTAGAGTTGATAAGACTTCTTTTGGGGGAAGAGCTGATATCTCCTTTGAAAGAAAGATATTAAGGTTATCATCTATATACCTTTTAAATTTATTATAACATTTTCCAGCGGTGGAATCTCTAGACTACAGTAGAAAAAAAGCTTTGTGCTGATTTGATACACATGGATGGGTTTCAGCATCTAATAATAAAAGGTGTATTTACTATATCTCTGATGTACCTTTAAAACCTAAAGTCACTTTATCCTACTCATAAGTAATCTCACTCAGTGCCAAATCTCCATTTTATTTCAGTCAATTGAAAAACTCCTTTTACCTGCAATATAATAATACAGACCCAATAGATATAGACTTTAGATAAGTTATCATCCATTCCTGTTAGGCATGGCTATCACTTGCAATGTAAGATTGTATGCCAGTGGGCTGAACAGCCAGCTGAGGAGGATGAATAATGTTCTCACCAGTGCCAGAGTTTCAGTCCCTGTCCTCAGGGCTTACTGCTATCGATTTATAAAACAAAATATTTCAAAGAAAAAATCCAGCCAGAAAGAACCAGAAAATACTCAGCTTCATCCCAACTACTTCTGCCCTTCAGGCAGGGTTGATAAGGTGGAAATTCTGGCTATTACCACCTTGCCTTTAATAATTCTGCAATAGTTTCTGTGTTACCCTCTCTGCATGTAGGGGATCAGGAAATTCTTTCATTTCTGTGGAATACTTTTCACAAGGGTGCAGTTATTACTAATTTCACGTGGAACATAGAAAACAAACATATGATGAGGTATGGAAGATATAGTCATGCTTTTAATCTTGCTTTATTTGCTGTATATTTAAAAACACTGAATTGCTGTTTATAGTCATCTTGGTCAAATAGTAAGAATACTCAGCTGCTGGGTTTTTTCACTGTAGCAGCTCAACATCTTGGGACCAGTTTTGCATTTTTAGTTTGAAATATATTCTCTGCAACTCTTCAATTACCATTGGAAGGTGGTGATGAAAAGCAAAATACTATTGTTAACTGTTTCATGAACATATTTTCCCTGAACTCTGATAAAAGTAGGTCCTGGATTGGAAATGAAAGTGAAAAACCAGACTGAAGAACCACTATTTTACAAGCTCCAGTGGAAACACATAGCATTATGCACCATCCCAGATTTACTTGAATTTGTCAATAATCCTATGCTTCTCACTATTATTTTACAAATAGGTAGCATTGCATAAACACACAATTTAAAGCATGCAGAGGTGTCCTGAAGAGCAGGAGGTTTCCACCTTCATTAACCTGCCTCATCTTTGGGAATAATGCCTGGCATTTCAGAAGACTTAAAAGATGTGATAGTTTGCATGAAGATCTAATTCCATATTTTTTCATTCACTGAGTAAAGTTTGTTTAATTAGATGAGAGCTGTACTCCCACATACAGGACATCAGGACATCTAAGAATCAGAATGGCCTTTCCACCACTTCACTTTCTTGTACAGTTCCAATTGCATTGGGATACATTAATGTCTCAACATAAGATTTATGGCTGTTTTTCTAATTCTCCCATTATGCTAACCTATTAATGCATAAACTATGCAGATTGATTGATTATTTTTTACATAAACACAAAAAGAAAAAAAAATTGGGAGAAAATTAAACCAGCATAATCCTGGTTATTACAGTTAATGAATTAAATCTTGCCACAAAGAGTGTATTTTCTACCAATATAATTCTCATGTTTGCAGTCTCTGCCAGAAACTTGATTTTAATTTGGGAAAGGAGCAGATCTGACTGACAGGAGCTGAACTAAGTTTGGCTGAACCTTTCTTCTGATAACAAACCCCAAACCTCCTTGAACTCTGGCTCTACACATGCCTCGATTGGGTCAGCCTGCCCCACTGTCTCAAGTACAGCAATCAGACAGTTGTCAGCCAGGGAAAGGTTATGTAGCAAAAGCAATGTAAATTTCATAGCACGGAGTAACTGCTAAAACTTTTCTACTCAAGTGGAAGCAGCAGGGAGTTTGGCAGTGAGGATGCAGCAGCCACATACACTTTGTGATCCCTGAAGAAAAGGTTCCTCGGGGTTATGTGAGGACTGACATGAGTAGCTTGGAATATGAATACATTTCCTCATCTCCTGGGTATCAGTGAGAAGAACTGCCTTGATAAGAATGAACATTACTCTTTCATATTTTAAACTTGGTATATGCATAAGTTTTAATCTAATGTTATGGTTGTAGAAAATGACAAGAAGTTGTTAATAAGGTCAGATACAGAGCTTGTGAATGAGTCTTCACCTATAAAGCAAGGTATTTTCTCATAAGTATGTAACAAGCTTTTAATCTCCAGATACCAATGCCAAGTGCATAGCTGGACCATTTCCTTTGGACTAAGTATGGAGTGAATTGGTTTGCAATCAAGCCAGTGAAAAGTTGGCAAAGTAGCCATTAATTATATGGAAGGGACTCAAGAATCTTGCTGAACTGAGATAGGCACTATGACGCGGTGTCAAGAGACAGCCTGAGAATTTCTGGCATTCTTTGTTGGACAAGTGTTCACTAGCCTTTTATGCACTTCAGAGACAACTGTCTCTCAGTTTTGGATTTTTTTATTTTGATTGATCTTTTCTTCTTCCTGCTGAATGCATTTAGTTATTTTGTAATACTGCTTGATTTCATCCTCACATTTTCATTTTTTTAGTAAGAACCTTAGTAAAATATTTCAAAACAAAATTCCCAAATTTCTCTCTTAGAAACTCCACTAAAATCTCTTAGAAAATACACTCTTGTGTTTTGTGAGTTTTTCATCCATCTTACAATTTTTATGTTCTCTCTTTATCATCAGTTATTTAAGTCAAATTAATTGACTTATGGAAAAATCAAAGGCAGTTATTAGAGTGGCATGCTATGAATTTGTTAGAACTATTCTGCATTGTCTTCAGTTTTTAATTTGTATCCAGGTTTCATTATATACTTCTTCAAGCCTTTTAAAAGTTTTTCATAATTCTTTGTGAGGGGATACATGATGGGAAATCCACAGGACATTTTTTCCTCTGGTAATATAGCTTCTCTCTGCCTTTGCTTTTCTCTATGACTGTGACTGTCTTCAAATGAAAAAAAAAAAAAGAAAAGGAAAGAAAAGGAAAGAAAAGAAAAAAAGAAAAAAGAAAAAGAAAAGAAAAGAAAAGAAAAGAAAAGAAAAGAAAAGAAAAGAAAAGAAAAGAAAAGACAGAAAGATATCCCCATAATCTTGTACTAAATTTTCCACGTTTGGATTTTTCAGCCTGCTCAACTGGCATATGATTTGCAGCAGCAAACTCCATCTCCATGTTCATGTGTATGTCTGAGTGGCCAACACTCTCTGTAACAAACAGTGGAGCTAAATATTAACTCAGCTTAGGAACAATGCACTCGCTCTTCTCTCAAATATCAACATAAATTAGTTGACTGCATGTTCTACCCCAAAGACCAACTTCCCTGGGCTTCTTCATTTCTTGTCTGACACACTTTGCCATTTCCACTCTCTCCTTTCAGATGCTATCTCTCTCTCTCTCTCTCTCTCTCTCTATCTGTGTGTGTATATATATATATATATATCAAGGAAGGTGTTCATGCTGTAAGTGTAGTGATTTTTCCTCCAAGGATTGCTCTGTCTTTTTCTGAGATTTGGAGCCTGAGTATTTACAGTACCTTCAACTGAAAATGAATTCTTGTCTTCTGTCACACTTCTGTCCCTCCGCAGTTTGCTTCAGCTTCCCCAACTTGTATCTGGTTTCAGTTTTTTCTTTTTCTTTGCTGTGCTTTTTTTACTCCCAAATGTGTCATCTCAAAATTAGATACTTTATTATTTCTACATATTTACTGCTTAATTTACAATCTTGCAGCTCTGGTTATTATTAACACCATGTGTAGTTTAAATACTTACTTAAATGAAGTTAAAAATACTTCCTCTTCTGCATGTTAATTTTTTTGAGTTAATCTCTCAACTGCCATGTCCAGGATTAAATGATTCTGTGAATATTTGCTTCATTTATTTCTCATATCTAGTAACTGGAGACTCTCATAGATATATTACTGTAACTGGAGGGTGGGGTTTTTTCCCCTCTAGAAGCACCATGAAGCTCTCTCTGCTTATTTTTCTGACTCAAAACTTCCCAGTGTCATGGTTGTAATTCATCTTTTATCATGTGTCTCAACATGACTTTGACTCCAAAAGATTGTGCTTTATGCCTCTCATATCTTTCTTATTTCCTGAAGTCTTTCATATCCTTAAAATAAATCACCTAATGTCTTTATTTCTGTGAGTTCTGAGCAAAGCAAATCTTTTCATACCTGTGCTCCTGCCATGGCTGCTCTCCTAACATGCTTCTGCTACCTGGAGAATGTTATTTCTCAGGTCCTGCACTAAGAGTTCTTGTTTCTCAGTTTTGCCACTGAGACTGCTGGCAATAATTTGTAGCATTTCAATTGCTTTCTACTGACCAGAAACTAATTTCCTCAGCTGGATTAATCTCTCACTATCAGTTTCAGCTAACTGGCTGCAGCTCTCATCTGTATGAGTACCTTCTGCTTACCATCCATTCTCCTGATCACTGATAATCTCTTATCCACTGCTGTGCCTTATCTATCTGATTTTTTTTTTCCCTGTATATTAAAACTACAAAAAGATGAGTAGAAAGGTTAATAAAACAGAATATTAACCCTCAACAGGGGTAGGAAATATTTTTACTTAGTTTTAAAAGTAATTACAAATTTTTTTTTTTTATGGATTTGAACAAATTTGAGAGAAAGGCAAAAATGCTAATAGTCATAAACTTAACTTCTTTTATGCCCAAAAATATGCATTTGTGCAAAATGAGAAACTTCAGAAACTGCTGTTTATTGTCATCACCCCATTTTTTTCTGTTTTCAGTCATCATGAATTGAATCTGAGCACAATGACAATTAAAGAAGGCTGTTTCCTTTCCTTCAAGCATTATTTCATTTAAACACCTTTCTGAAAAGAATGTATAGCAGGAATCTGTAGAACATATGAAGACCAGCTACTACTGAGGTGCCTAAGAGGATATTTACAGGACTGCCAAGGACTGAGATACCACCACTTCTTGAAATTCCCCTTGTAAGTATTTTATTCAGATTTATGGCTGAGGTGCAGTAAATGCATAAGATTTGTCCATTGCAAGTATGAGATAAAATGCAATAATTTATATAACCTGAAGACTGTTTAAAAATAAAGAAATAATGTGAAATTTCATTTAAGCCTATGTCCTTCATGTTTCTGTGTAGTACTATGAAGAGATGGATAGCTATACTTTGCTTATAACCCAACAGGTTTAGAGCCAACTGGCTTACAAGACAATAAAATTTTGGTTTTTTAGTGATGTTGTTTTAACCCTTAACTGTTTTGATGTAATTTACAATGGTTTAGTGCTAGTATTTTTAATTCCCCTTTTGTTGTTTGCTATAAAATGGAAGTGACATGGAGTTACTATTGGTTAAATGAGCTAAATGGGTCAAGAGCTGTATTAATCAGCCATTCAGATACTCCAAAACACTTCATTACACATGTCTATTGATTTTGATAGCTAAATCTTCTTTTAAGGATTTTATTTCACCTTCTAATACAAATATTTGGCTGTTTTAAATTTTAAAAAATCCTTTTAAAGTAAAAGGGATTTTTACAGTACAGCAGATGTGCTACCAGTATTTGTCTGGGAGAATCTACAGGTACTGAAGTTGCTAAGAGTCCTCCAAATTAAGATTTTGCACAGGGTTTTGCAGAGAAGAACATTTCATTGTTCCTCTGAGCCTTCTGTGTTGAAAAGACACTGCAACCACCACAGAGAATCCTCTCTCTTTTTGTGAAGCAGATTCAATCCACCCACTGCAAGTCTCTGATGGTCACAGTGTGCTGTTTGACCTCTTCCTGTGCTCCTCTTTCAGGGGAGAAAGCCTCTGGCCCTGTCTGTCAGCATTGCCAGCAGCTCCACAGCTGCACCTGCCCTGCTCAGAGCACCTCGACACGCAGAGCTGCCAGAAACCTGCTCCCTTCTCTGCTCAGAAGAGCACTGACCAACCTTTGTCAGCAATGAGGGGCTTTCCTCTTCTAATTGCAACACCTTCACCCCAGATATCACAGAATCACAGGATCACAGGATCACAGAATATGCTGAGTTGGAAGGGACCCACAAGATCACCAAGTCCAACTCTGGCCCTGCACAGGACATCCCCCAGAGTCACACCATGTGTCTGAAAGTGTTGTCAGAGCACTTCTTGACCCCTGTCATGCTTGGTGCTGTGACCTCTTCCCTGGGGAGCCTGTTCCAGTGCCCAGCCACTCTCTGGGTGAAGAACTTTCTTTTATAATATCCAACCTAACCCTCCCATGATGCCACTTCAGGCCATTCCATCACACTGGTGGGTTCCACCCCAGCATTAGACCACATAGCTGCTATGCTTTCACATGCCTTGATGCTAAGCATGATACTCAATGACTCCAGGTTGCAACTACTTTATATATTTGAGAGGGGAAGTGGAAGAAAAATGAGTATTTCTGCAGAAACACAAAAATCTGGCTTGGAGAGTTTCAGTCCAAGGCTGAAAAGAAAGTAGGACAAAGTAAATAACAGGTATCTAAAAATCTATCTTTCTGGGATAATAATTGTAAATTGATTATGGTTCCTTGTTTCTACAGTATTAACACATAGGAAATTACATTAAATACTAATTGTTTCTCTGAAAGGATAAAGTTCATTTCATGCTGCAGTACACTAATACAGTAGCACACTGCATTAATACTTTAATTCAATTTTATAGCATTCTTTTATTGCAGAGATCTATTAAGGTACATAGCTTGGCTTTGCTAAGCTTTGTAGGAGCCTGTTCATTAGTTTCAATTTACATGGATATATGTCTCATGTAGTGCACTTTAATTTGTGAATTCAAAGCCAGAAATAGTACCTGTGTTCTCTTCAAAACATAAATTACATACACAAAATTAGATCCAAAGGATTTATACATAGGCAAACTCCTAAATACAAACCTCTGTTTAATGCTGGAGATGCTTTAAAATTCCAGACACATCAGGTGCCAATTCTAATTTTCACTAAGTCTCCCAAAATCAGCTTTTTGATAAGCCCCAAAGCCCTGACAGATAGTGCTGAACAGCTGGCTGTGTTGCTCACACCCAAACCCTGACAGATGCCCTCAGCAAAGGTATTTCTCTTTCCTCAGAGGTCATGCCTTGGCAAGCTCACTCAGGTCCTCATGAAGGGACTGCTCTTAGTTCACAGTCCATGGCCAAGAGCACCATCCAGGCTGGGAAAGATGAAGGCACCCCAAAAGGAGGCCAAATGTTCAAGGGAACAGATTGTCAAAATAAAAATGTAAACACTGAGATCATGGCCTCAGCTTACCTCCAATTGTCTCGTCAGCCTCTGTTTACTGCTCTTTGCTGAATCACCATCAAAAGAATAAAGAAGATTTATCTGATAATGACATTCCACCTACTCTTCTGGACTATTGGCTTAGACCAAAAAAATACTTGTCTGTTATGGAAATATTTGAGCATGTACATAGTGGGGGTTTGGAGAGGAGAGGAAGAGGATGGAAAGGAAAATGGCATATCCTGTCTGGGTTTTTTTGTCCTAATTGTGAATAAAGAAACTAGGTGTGACCCTCAGGAACACACAGTGCAGTCTCTGATACCTCACTGCTGCACCAATTTGTGTGAAAGTCCTCCTCAACAGTTAATCCTGGAATTTAGTGCAGATTCATTTTTCTCCTGGCTCTATAGGATGAGTTCAGTAATTTGTCTGAACCAGGATTTTTAAAGAGCTCCTCTCTTTGGTGGTGTGAGAGGCAGAGAGACACACATGCACTCTTGAGATCTCCAGTGCCTCAGGGCATTTCCTATTTCTTGTAGCAGTGAACTTATCTGTGCTCCTTCAGAGGGCAAAAAACAAGATGAAATAACTTCTACTTTATCACCAGCCTCAGAATGTTTCTGTGTTACCCTTTCCTGTCAACCAGCAAGGGCTGCTTCTCCTTAGGAGTCCCAGGTGATTAAATACTGATTTCTCTTAGACTTGAGAAAGCTGCTTTTGAGTTAGGAGTATTAAAAGCTAATCACAAGGAATAGACCTACATGAGAAATCTTCAGCAATTTTCTGTCCTCATTATCAGTGGGATAATCAACTGAATTATCGAATCAGCTTTTTTTCCAGACAATGAGCTCTCTGAGGTAAACAAAACAAGGCAAAGGCTGTTCACTTTCCTCAGTGATTCCTCTGGGCCACCTGAATTGCATTTATAGTCCTAATTTTCCAAGAAGTCAGCACTCTCTCAAGTAACCTAAATGGCTTGGCCACAGTTTTCAGAATTGGTGGGATCTATTACCTTCCTGCATTTCCAGCTGTGCAGGGTGAGCTTTCTAATCCTGGTCAAGAGAATCCAGGCAGAGTATGCATCTAGGTCACACAGAAAACATGCATTTGTGCTTGTATACCCATATATTTTTCTAAGCTGTTAACCACTGTATAATTCAAGGTCTTCCTGTACCTTGCTGAGGCAGGTTAGTATCATTCAACACTATTCTACAAATAAATTCTTTAAAAATTTTGCCATTTTAATTCTCTGGGGATTCACTTCCCTAAGCAAATTCAAAGAACATGTCCCACATCTGTGAGTGACTCAGGTACATTTAACACACTATTTCCCACTGAAAATGAGAGGTATTTTGACCTATGAATTCTTCATGAGCTTTTCCAATGTGCATCCTAAAGAACTTGCTAGAGGTCACAAAGGGCTTATTATTTAGTGAAATTAGGAATGTTGTTTTTATTTCCAGCCATTACATCTGGTATTCTTACCACCTCCAAAACCTTCCAGCAATTCTAACATTCCTCAGAAAATTATTTCTAGTGATACTTTAGTGTAAACCACAGCTGTTTTCTGATGTAGCTGTCTATTAGCACAACTCAAATCTGTTTTGCAGAGAACCTAACCTTTAATGAGAGCTTTGTTAAGACAGAGAATTTTTTTTTTAATGAATGTAATGTTTATAACAGTTGAGTAGTGCACAGCAGAGAGAAATAACTTATGTTCTTTTGTCTTAATTTTAGCAGATACATAATGATTTCTGGCTATGTCTTGGAAGGCCCTCATGCACCTGACCCCTCCCTCCATGCACTTAAATATATCCTATTTATTTTATCCTGCGATATGCTGGCTATTTATGAGATTATTTAGGATATGTAGCATGCGCAATTAGAAAATGTTTTTGAATAATTCCAGAGTTACATTATTCTAAGGCTGTACTTAAGCCCAAAAAGCATCACAGATCTAAACTTTTTGGAGAGATGGTGGAAAAGAGAGGTGAGTTAGAAGGGTAACCTTTACTCCCAGGGAAGCCAGAAAGAGTCTGTTGAGGTTTTGAACTACAGTGATGTTTTTGAGCTGCAGTTAATTTAGAATGAGTCAATGAAAATTCTAGACAAGCTCAAATACTCATGAGATTGGTACAGTTTAGTTAAAACCATACAGTAGGAAAGATCATTTGGATTATAAATTAATTTTTATTAACTGAGATGAAGATATGTCTAATTGTCTCAGAGAAGTTCCAGGTTAAATGGCAATTGAGTAACCAGGCAAGCAAGCAGCCCAAAGCTGAGACAGGAGATGTCTGATTTGCAGCAGTTCTTGGGTTTTTTGAGGCCATGGTATGTTTGTGGCACTGCAAGGTAACACACCCACAGCTGTCCTTCAGAAACCTGCACACCTAACCCATGGCATCAGGGAGTACATGTTGTGAGACCTTATGATGTCCTTACAATCCTGTTTGTGCTTTGTAGGTTGCCTGTGTGTGGTGAATCAGGAGAAACCAAACTGCACTTAGAGAGAAGAGGTCGTGTTGGGCAGCAGTACTGGCCGTGGCCCTGGAGGAAAAGGCGGGTTCTGGGTGGGTGTCTCAGTAACAAAGACAATTTGCTTCTTTCATATGCTTTATTCTGTTCTGCAAACAGAACTTCTGTTATATCTCCTGGAAGCTGGCTTTATTCACAGTGCATTTTAAATTTTTGCCTTCTTTCACAGTAAATGATGAAGTTCTTCCTTGAACCGAATGCCGGGATTTTATTTGCGATATCATGTTTGTTGGATTTCCTAACCAACTGTATAATTTGATGAATATCTATAATGAAAATAAAGCTAACTACAGCTTTTTGACAGAATTTAAACAAAACCAAATCCTGCTTTCCCAAACTATCTCAGCTTTGATTAGATATTTGCGCTTTTCAGAATAATACAACTCCAAATCATTCCCAAGAGAGAAAAACTTAATTCTGGCAAATACTGCTACTCATCAAAGGTAAACATAATAAATAATAATAATAATGATAATGATAATGATAATAATAATAATAATAATAATAATAACAACAACAACAATAATAAATATTTTAGAGATTTCTTGTTATCTGAGAATGAACTATTTCAACCTTTAGTTTTAGAATCTTAAGAGAAATCAGAGTTGAAGACAGTCCTGTTCAAGTCACAATCAGATTATTTTACTACATTCCGTTAGTTTTCCTGATATAGTAAAAAAATTTCCTTGTGGATTTTTTACATTTTTTTTAATTTGGACTGGAGTTTTTTGTGGCACTGGGACCAATTTTTATTTGATTTTAATTTCTATGCCATTTGTAATTTACTTATTTTTTTGCCCTAAAGCTATCTATGAACATAAAACTCATCTGATCTCCAAGTTCCCCAAGAACCCAACACCTCACTGAAATGTGAAGAAAGCAACAAGGAAAAACTCAAAAAGAAGTTATTACAGAAAAAACCCTAGTAGGGCTCAGGTACCTTTCAGATGTAAGAGCTCTTTGAAGAGTGTGAGGAGAGGTTATTCCTAGCAGGGAAGCCTTTAATATCTGGCTCTCCTCAAGGCTCTCAGTGTTGGCACTTTTGTACATATACAAGAGCTCATCCCCACACAAAGACATTTAAGTTTCTAAGGCCTACTGACTGGTAACTGGTGGAGTTTCACAGGAGACCGGGTTAGTCTTAAACCAGGAAGCTCTCATTTTTCACTGCATAAGAGTTAAGTACTAGTTTTGCTTTGCCTGGATATCAGCCAGCAGTGAAAAATAACTCTTAAGATTTATTTTAAAACAAGACTAGATGATAAGTGCAGGGTCAAAATGACTGTAGAAAAACAGTACTTTTGACTCAGGGAATATAATAAATCTGTTTGACCATCAGCATCTCATCTGATTTATGAGAGCCCAGAAGTCACAACTGCAGAGGGCAACTAAAATATTTTATATGACTGATAATGACCAAACATTCACCTCCTGAGGTAGAAATGTCTCCTTTGTATTCATTAGATCAAAAGTAACTCTTTCTTACAGCATTGTCCTTTCACCACTTGCAGTCTTTATATCCTAAAGGCAAAAGATGTCTTGGTGTTTTGAAAACAAAAAGTTTTATGTTTGTAAACGTGCCAACCCATACAACAAAACTGACATCTGACTCTGGTGAGATAAATCTACAACAATAATGAATTGAATAACTACAATAAGTCAGTTATAAGAGCTATGAGTTTTTCACAGGAGCTCCCCACCAGAGAGAACAAGCTGACTTAGGTACACAGTTCCTGCCTGGCACTCTTTTTTGTGTCTTAAAGATATGTAAAGTTGTTCTACACTGAAGGTGTAAAAAAAAGCTGTGTGGCTCTACTTGGGTTTCATTCTTCCCATGACTCCTAGTTATTTTATTGTTATGGAGTAATGTTATAAATTAATTTTTGTCCATGTTTTATTAATTTTAATTTCCATAGATTTTGTGTCTATTGACAAATGTCAATACAAATAATTTTCCTAAATAATAGGTAAACTCTCAAAAATTATTTGCTATCAAACCATTAAGCCTGTGAAAGACAGGATCCTTATTTTGTACAGCACATGCAACAATTCTGGATGGTAAAACCATACATTTTGTCACCTCTGCAGTATAAGCAAAACGCTGTACAGAAGGAAGAATAGGGGCTATGGGAAAGCTCCCAGGTGTTTGCATTGTATTGTGTAAAACATTGTTTTGTGTGATTCTGCTGAAGGGTGAAAGAAAAATGAGTTATTTTACATGTAAATCATCTTCTAGGGCCTAGTCAAAACTAATAACCATCCAGATATCATGATTTCGTAACATGTAGTGCAAACTTTACTAGTATACAGAAATCACAAAGCTTATGGATTGCTGGTAAAGGGAACTGCCAACCTCAGGTCCTTCTTCACAGCAGCTACCCTAGGAAACAAAGCAAAAACCCCAAACCCACCATCTGATGGAGGAAACACAGAGTACTCTGTGATCAAATGCAGGACCATGACCTTGACTGCTTCCGCTCTGGATATTCTGGAGCAAGAATAATAAGATGAGGAATGTGTGAGACTTCAACATGCTCTCAAGGTTTCCAGTAAACATAAAAGCTGGTTTTATACAGGAGCTGTCATTACGTGCCAGTGTTGTATTGGAAAGGGAATAAGAAAAACAAAAGCCCAACAAAACCCAGAACAAACAAAAAACTCATTACTTAAATTATTTTGAGATTCCATGAACTTATTATGATTTAGGAGCTAGGAATACCTTTCTATTTGAAAAATATAATATTAATAAGCAATAATATGAGTGAATTTCTGGTCTTAATTTTTCCGCATTTATTGTTCTTATAATTCTTACTTTACCTGTTTGGAGCTTGGCAGCTTGCAAACGGCATTAAACCTTTTAAGGCTCAACATTTCAATGTGTTAGCATCCACTTTAATTAAAATGGTAATGCTTTAAATTGCCACGCTTCATTTTTATTTAAGTTGAACACTGTGCACACATTTTAAAGTAATGTACAGTTTCATTGAAGTAATTTTTTTAATATTGATTTAATCTATGAATTTCAATGATTTCAAATATTAATTATTATATGATACAAAAGCTAAAAATAATGAAAACCAGGTGTAATTCACATAGAATTCTCTAGGAAAAGTTTTCTTACTGAACATATGGGAAGTTTTATAAATAAGGTGGAAGAATAATAAAAGAGAATACAAAGCTCAACTTTGAAATATGTTATAGGCTAGATTTTATATTTTAGAAGTCCTTAAAAAACTTTAGATCAATCTTTTTCATTACAAAAGGCAAGTTTATCTTTCAGTATGTTTTATCTTGTACTAGTATCTGGTGACTGGTATCTGGTGGCCTCAGCTCAACCAGAAGTCAACAGAACACTTGCATATTCTGCTTACTTAATTTTTGCATGACTCACTAAAGTAAGAAAAAACTGATGCTCAAAGCCAATGTCTGCAGTATTCCATTCACATTGCATTTCCTTCCATCAGATGGAAAAAACACTTTGGAGTTAGCAGTTACTATGTCTCAGTTAAAAAGAATAAAATCAATAAATAATGACATGAAAATGTTTGCCAAAACAGACAGGGGCTGCTTGGCTTGATATACATTGGTTTACCTCGTGTACATAATGTATCTCTCATATGTACATCCCCAAATAACTATAATTCAACATTTGTACCTAAAATCCAGCTTCTGGTGTGCATTACTTCTCATGGAGTTCATGTCTACAAGGTCTGCTAACACAGTGGCAAAGAAACTCTTCTGGCTTTCTGCAAACCTCTCTCTGGAACTCGTCACAGTATCCAAATGCCCCAGAGCACATCATTCTCATGGCTGCTGGGTCTCCTTCACCCCTGTTTTTATAAGGCACTGCGAGGTTCCACATTTTTGCTTTCACCTTTTGATCATTATTTCCCGCAACACTCAACCATCCCTGCCTTCACTGCTTTCTACAATACTGCTGAACTCAAACAATGAATGTTGTGGGATGCTACCCCTCAAAAGAACTGTGTTTCTAGGTGATAGTCTGGGCAGGTGAAATAACTTTGGGATTCTGAAACTTTATGCTATGTTTGAATCACCTTTCAACCTCTTACTTACGATCATTATGTGCAGTAAGATTGCGAGGTAGAGTTGAAGGACACACTTGAGTTTCACATCTGAAAGTGACTGTATGTAAGCTGCATTTCCTCTCATTCAGCAGGAGGATAGAGACATTCTTCTTCATTTAATATATGTGCAATATACAGCTTGCTGACTTAAGTGACTAAATCTTGCAAAAAAAAAAAAAATCTTATTAGAAAAATATACCAAACCATTTAGAAAAATTGAGAGCATCATTTGGTTGAAAAAAAAATTACTGGGGATAATGAAAACTTCAAAATGCTTGGTTCTACCATTTCAAATAAAAATGTTTCAATTTCTTCTCTGAATACGAATTCCCTTCCACAGTCTATTTTGATTTAAGTAAAACATAAGGACAGAGAACAAAATGAAAATTTCACATTTGGCCAAATAACATATTTGCTCAAGCAGAAATTATTTGGGTGTTTTTTCAGTGGGTTATTTAATTTAATAGCAATTATAAAGGAATTAACTTCAAGTCATCACAGAAAAATATCTGACAACATTTGTGTTTGTGCGACAACAATGAAAAAAATTTATGTATTTAGCCCAAATTTACTACGTAAAACACTGATTTTGGTTGCAGCTTGGACTGTGGTTTTACTTAATATGTACTTAGGTTCATGTTAATTATCTAGCATGTGGAATACTTCTTGTAAACCCCCAGACACTCTTATATAAGCAATTGAGATTTTATCATTATTGTAAAACTTCCATTATAATAGCAAATAAAAATTAATTGCTGGGCTAGAACACACACTTCCAGATTTATTAAGGTTTTAAAGCAACTGCTATTCTATAATCATCCTTCTCCCATCTCAGACTCTGTCCACTCTTTGCAGCGATGGTTCAGGTGCTAATCCTGAGCTGTTGAATTGATGAAGGACTTCATAACCTTCCCTCTCAGGGTAGCCTGGACTCATCCTGGACGTGCTCCTGCACAGCAGCTCATCTCAAGTCAGTATATTGGAATGTGACAGACTGGTATAACATTAAGTAACAATTAAGAGGAAAAGAGAAAGGAAAGGTCACCTGAGAGCTTTGTGTTCATACCATGCAGACTGACCCCATCTTTTCTGAGCCTATTGTGAGCAGAACAGATCATTACTGAGACCTGGGATTCCCTAGTTTGCAGTGTCAGGCTGGGTAACAGAGGCCATCTTCTCAGTAGTGAACTCAGAGATAATAATGCATCCAACCAGGAAAGAGTGCATCCAGTCAGGAAAGGCAGCTCCTGCCTATCAGCTCCCCCCTGCCTGCAGTGACTGCTATAATTCCACCATATTCTGTTCACATCAGGTGCTTACATTATTGGGGTCAGACATGAGGTAATTTCTCGCAATTCTTCCATTCACAAGTTAATTTTATGTTATGATGAGACTAATATACAGACAGATAAAAATTATTTTAAAAATATATACATATAGGTGATCAATCACTTTGGTTTTATTGCCAAACTCAATGATAAGAACTGGCAAAACCATTTGCCTACATGTTAAAGCCTGCAGTCTCTTAGGGTGAGGGAAACTTTTCAGAACTGAAACCTGTCTTTGAAAGAACAGTCTCAAGGGAGATCGCAGAACAGAAGGAATCCCACTGAATTTGTACTTTTTTGATAAATTCATCTAATATAAATGTAAATCAAAGAAAGGCAGTGATTAATAAGAGTAAGTCTACTTAGAGTAACCAAATGTAGAAAAGAAATCAAATGTGGAAAGAGACCATCTAACTATACACTGCAAATATTACAAATATGTACTTTAATTCCCTTCTTCCTTCATTCATAGTCCAAGATAGGTGCTTTAATAATGTTTCAAATAGTAAGAACTCTTGTACAATTGTGTAGCATGAGTTTTTTAAAAACACATAAAAGTTGTTAGTGAGACAGGTGCATCAATAAAGTAAGCCTGTTTTAATATAACTTCTGTTGAATTCATAAAAATGGATCAATAAGTGTTTCATTTATTTTTGTGATATGCCATACAAGGAGGGCTTTGTTAATACATTGTCTTGGTTGGCAAAAATCACATTCAGTAATATTGAATAATTTCATTGATAAACTACTATTTTCAAAGCTCTGGGGAAAGGTCATACAAGTTTACCTTTGTTTTCTAAATCTCTTGCAAAAATAAATCTATACTGGAAGCAATTATTTTTTAAACAAAAAGTCCTTCTTAAAACAGAGTTAGGAAAAAAGGTCTAGGCTTTATTTTCACATCTGCTAAAGAGTTTCATACCTTGAAGAATATTTTAACCCTTCCAATATCTTATAATCCTGCCGATATTTTTCAACATTTCTTTGTATTTATCTGATCTGTAAAAGTGGCAGAACATCAGAAATTAATAAATATTTTTGCTGTCAAGGACGATCTATTGTTCTTCACCATGCAGACTGTAACAGTAGTGATTCGTACACTCCAAAACCCCCTGCTTAAACAAGGAAAGCAAACAGTAATAATCCTGAGATAATGATTGATCAGGAGTTCTAAAATAAGTGATAGCTACATGAAGAAAAACACATTCTGCGTCTGCTTACATTAAAAAATTATCTGAATTAAGTGTTTAACAACACAAGCCCCTTCAAAATACCTTGGGTGTCAGTTTTCAGCTATTGTGCTAGAGAGATAAAACTGGATCCTTGTCTATTGTAAAACTTTACTAGACAAGCCCAGTTAGGTTATAGGTCCATTAAAAAAACCACCTAACTCAGTGGGGGGGGAATAAGGATGGCAACATTATTGGAAATATGTTCTCAAATAATTTTTGGAAATATGTTCTCAAGCAGTATATTGCTGTTATTAATTCAGTAATTAATTATTTTGAGGTAATATATTATTATCCCAAATTTACAGTACACAAACTGACAATGAATTGATAGTAAAAATGTACTTAGTGTCCTTCAGTTCAAGTTGCTTCCATTTCCTGGAGCCCAGTAATGCAGTACCTGGCATGCGAATGATCTGCAATATTCAGTGTCAGTGACAAGAAACTTTGACTAATATCTGAATGGCCTCATGGGGAACCTCTGCCTATTTCCTGATTTGGATTTCAAATTTGAAATGAGAAGGTCAGATCTGAAATGTCATCCAAGTTCCCTTTTTTTGGGAGAGGTTGAGCTATTGACACTCCCACCATGAAAGATCTAAGTGTATCATGACTTTGAGAAAAAAAAATTAAACACCATTCAGTTTCTTGAAAAAAAATTAAACCAATTTTATTAAACACAACTCAATGCTGACAGAATTTCTTATTCATGAATATTGGATAAATGGCTTTTAAGTATGTTCAGAGACACAATTTCTAAATTTATTATTTTGAAAATTAGATTTCTATTATACCAAGCAGAGGTGATACGAAATAAGCATGTTCATTTACACAATAAATTAGACAAATATTTGAGCTATGTAATAGAAGCAGTTTAAGATATATTTCCAGATATGTTTATTCTTTACTTAACTCAGTCTTTAATCCAAAATCAGATTAATCTAGATTATTACTAGTCATTCAGGTATCTTGTGTTTGCAATTTTCTCTAGCATCCTTCTGCACCTGAAATCTCATTGGGAAGACTCATATTTCTATTTTGTTGTGCCCTTGAACAAAGTGTGCCTGGAGTCTCATGGCTGACTGAGAATGGCTATCTGGACTTCTAGGTCACCAGAGCATGAAAACCTTGACATTAAGCACATGAAGCTGGCATGATATGGAATCTGTCCATACAGGTCATCAGTGTGTCTATATCGATGTGTCTATATCAATTGAGGGTCACCATCCTTTCAAACAAAAGTATCTTGTGAGGCTGAGAGAGCTGAATAGTTCTACAATAAAGTATTTTCCTTCAGTTCCTTTGTAAAACACTGGGATTTACATTCAAAGTTTTAGAACACTAGAAATTCTTCATAAGTATGAAAAATTATCTAATACTCTTAAACAAACCCCCAGACTGTGGCATTTTAAAATGGGAAATGAGAACTGGCTTAGAGGATGGAACAGCAGGACTGTAAAGTCCAATTTTAAAGGGAGTTGTTGATAACTATGCCGTGGAGTATGCTGAAGAGATCAAGAAAAATTTGAGGTGCTAATCCTTCCAAGGAAGGCTTAAAGATTGGAACTAAGCAAGGTGGTCACTGTAAAAATAGAGTGAGAGTTTTCCAGACAACTTATCTGTAACTGCTATCCAGAGGTAACTTCTCCCTACAGGGGCAGTGTTGTCATTAGGCAACAATGCAAACAGCTACCTCTGCTTCAAGGACAACCTTCCCTCTCCAAACTTCCCCATATTTAGCTTATATCATGGCAATGATGTGTGAAGCAAGGATGAGATTTATCACTTTATTATTATAAGATGCTAAAATTATAGTACTACAAATTGCAAATTTTATTAGTTATACATGGAGGTTGATAAGATCATAAATTACAATATACAATATTAAATAATTTTAAATGTGTGAAAACTCTGTCACTAGACATGTACTACTACATCAAAATATTATTCAATTCTCTAGCACCCACACTGGTAGTTATCAGCTTCAAATGCGACATCTTTTGCTTCATTACCAAAAATGTCCATTAATTTTTCCAGTTAGGCACACATCAGTTTTCCCAGCAAATATAACTATACAGTTTGTGTTTATTTGATGTAAAGAAAATAAAGATGTTCATCCCAAAAGACATTAATTCTAAAACGTCCTACCTATATAATTATTTCTGATGTTTATTGGCAGGAGAACAGATTTTTAAATTATAGAATAAGGTCCAGATGATAGACTTAGCATGACAATTTGTAAAGCTACATTACTTAAAATATAAAAATATGAAATACTGAAACACTGGCTTGACAAGAGCTGAACTAAACCAAGAGACTAAGACAGAAATGACAAAAAGAATTCTCATTGGAGAAGTTCGTGGAGAATTTCTTCCATGGGAGGGACCCCACACTGGAGCAGGGGGAGAGTGTGAGCAGTGTGTGCACTGAGGGGGAGAGCAGCAGAGACAACATGTGATGAGCAGACTGCAGCTCCCTGTTCCCCTGAACTGCTGTAGGGAGAAGAGTCAGAGAATTCAGGGGTAAAGCCCAGGAGGAAAAGAGAGATGGGAGAGGAAGGTGTTTTGAAGATTTAGTTTTATTTCTCATTATCTTATTCTATGTTGATTTGTTATAAATTCTGTTAATTTCCTTAAGCTTTGTCTGCTTTGCCCATGATGGTAATTGCTGAGTGATATCCCTCAGTCCTTGTCTCAACCCACAAGCCTTTCATTATATTTTCTCTCCCCTGTCCAGCTGACAAGGGGAGTGGCAGAGCAGACTTGGTGGGCACCTGGCAAACAAGGTAAGCCCACCACACTCTCAGAGTGGGCACCACCACTGAAAGGTTCTTTCATGAGAGTTTCCAGTTATATTTTATTGAAATTTGGATTGGCAGAGCAAACAATAAAATATATATTTACAATTTAATTACCCATAAACCCTCTACAATACACTCTTAAAAAAATTAACCAACCAAAGACCCCAAGCTTTACATTTAAAACACCTAATTTTTGAATATAAGGTACTGTTTGTAACGTGCACAACTCTAACAAACACATTATATAAATTTTTTTTTTCAGAAAACCCTCCTTTAGAAACATGTTCATAAAGTCATCAGAATCCAAATCTATTACCCTACATCAGCACCCAGATATCTTATCCATCCCACTGAGGACACTCATCACACACTGGGAGGAAATACTGTTGGTTGGGGTTGGCTGCACGCTGTACAATGCAGAGGCAGAAGTGCCCCAGATGTATTCAGATCACCTGGATACACTTTAGAGACAGGTCAGTGAGAAATCCCTGCTGTGGCATCTGGGGTGTGCCCTATTGCACCATTTATATCAGTCAGTAAAATGGCCTGAATTGATTTTGGACAGATTCTCTAGAGCTTCACTTTAACTTTCTCACAGTTTTTCATTTTCTTCTTTGAAAAAACATTTAATGTTGTCTACAGTCAGCAAAGTTTTAAAACCTTTATTTCTGTGGTAAGTCAAAATTAGCTGTTCTGCCTAGGAATAATGTCTAGCAAATTCAAAAGTTGCTATAAAATATGTTATTTCCAGCATACCTATTTTTGTTCCTTGATAAGCTACAAATATGTTTCTTAATTCAGGCAGAAAGGAAGTGAGGCGGTAAAAGCATAAAAAATAAAATAAGAAACGAGTCATTGTAATGCTGAAAAGTTTGGTTTAGGAACATGACTTTAAAGACATAAGATCCTCTGGAGTGGCATTTCAGGTGGTGGAGATAGATCATTCCTGACAGATCTGGAGCAGGGGTATTACTGCAGTAAGCATACTATCTTTCCTAATTGTTAGAAAGTCATCCTACTGCCTACCTTAAAGAATAGAAATATACTCTCAGTATTTCTCAATATTTCTAATAATAGACATATTCTCTAACTGAAAGTCTGAAATCTTAGCTAGCTTTGACACCCAAATAGCCAAGTCATTCCGTGGAGTTCAGTACGGCCTCAGAGCAGGGCTACTGAGTAGAAAAAGGCAATTTGGAATTCTAGGTTCAGCCTTTGAGTAGGATTAAAACTTCCCTATACTAAACTACATGCCTGTACTAAATGTCTTCATACACAGACTGACTGGTCTACTGATATTCTGTGGCTTTGTTTCCTCAGTTATCACCCAGAGCTGAAATGTGTTCCTAGCTTCTTGGAAAATCAAGACTGAAAGTATTAATTTCCAGGAACTGATCCGACCAAATTAATTTGAACTCCTGAAAATGTGTTCATTAGTTTTTCTTGATATGATTAACTTATTGTCTTTGTTGGAAAAGAAAAATTGAACCTTGACATCAAAGTAGAGCAAGTAGAACTGTAGTAAGATTGAGAGATAGAAAATAACTTTTCATTTTGTCTATATAAACGGAGAGTGGTAGAGAGTTTCTGGATTTGCCCCTAATGATTGCTGGCCATACTTAGGATTCACTAGGTTTACCTAATTATCCTTTAAGAATCTTTCTAATTAACAGAGAACCTAATAAGGACAACAGAATACTGTTTTAAAACATCATATTCTAATGTCAAGAAAACCAACCTAAGATGGGTTTTTTTCACTAAAATTTGATACAACTGAGAATACTGTATGAGCAACTCAGTGAATCAGATACTTCAGAAGAAAAAGCCATCACAAGCACAACTGGTTTTGATCTCTCAGAAGAGGGTTCTTTGAGGGTCAGATTTTCTCAGCTCTCATGTAGAAACAGTTCCTATCATTAGCAACCTAGGCAATGCAAGCAACAGAGCAGTGGGAATGGATGCTTGAAAGGAGCAATCCTTTTCAAACCTTCCTACCCATGCAGACAGTATGCAGTCTGACCCTAGCTGCTTTTTGAAAGGACTCCCATTTATCTTGGGTAAGAGATAGCTCAAAATACTTGACAGAGAAAAAATTAAGCACATCTAAGAAAGAAAAAGAAA
The DNA here is from genome assembly GCA_024362935.1 of Setophaga petechia. Taxonomy (NCBI): domain Eukaryota; kingdom Metazoa; phylum Chordata; class Aves; order Passeriformes; family Parulidae; genus Setophaga; species Setophaga petechia. The sequence goes on from JANCRA010000001.1 coordinate 26,567,372, forward strand.
AGATCAAGCTCTTTATCAAATGGTGTATTGGAGGAAAATGATTAGCTTTGTTTCAATCCTTCAGTAATATATTTAGAAAGTTATCAGCTTCTTTATAGAACCTCAATAATAATTAAAAATATCACTAGGAAAAAGTTAATGCATATGCAGCTAGAAGAAGGCAGACATAACTTCAGGATGTCTCTGATTATGATTTCAGGAGAAAAAGTATTCAAATTGTCCAGCAGAGTAGTGGATGGTTTGTAATGCTCTTGAATAGCAGAGGAAGTGAGTATTTAAATGGTTCGCATATATTATATATATATATACAAGTGTGGAATACAACCTATCTATAAAAGACCAAAATGAACCTATATTTTCCTTTTCTAGAGGTGAGATCTACTGTTTTGTTTTGGCAAACAGGCACATGTTCTCCATACTAGGAGGGTGAGAATGAGTTTATGCAATCATCTCAAATGGGACATTTCAGAGCTATTGATCATACTCTATTCCAGACTGTCTTTCTGAAGCCTATAATGCAACTGCGACCTTTGTTTTCATTAACTTGCTCTCCTTTTTTCAGGATTTTCACATTATATTTCATATACATAATTTTATTCTTTCCTATCCCATTTCTGAAGTCTGCCAAGGTCCTTCAATACCAGCATTCAACCAAGTACCTGACAGCTCACTACTGACTTTGATGGCTGTAGGCTTGAAACCTATGCTCCTCTTCATCAGCATTATTTTTCAAGTTTACCATAAAGCTCTCAATTCTTCCAGTTCTAAGATTCATCCTTATGTCAGCTGCTGTGGAAATTTCTCCATTCAAAATATCTTTGTGCATGACTGACAAGCTGCTAGAAAGCTGAAATATTTGCATTTGTTCACCAATATATACTTTTTGAGGCCTAAGTGTCTCAATCTACCTTTAGCCTTAATCTGTTGCACTAATCAAAGTTTTTTGGGAATTTTTTCTGGGAGCAATTTTATGAGACCTAAAGCAATTATTTTAGATAATTTTCTTGGTATGAAGAAAATAGTGGTTTTACTTAGTTCAGGTTGAAGTTGAGAAATAGTGCCCTAGAGTATGGCTCATGCTCCTGGGCTCAGTCAGAATTCTGAAAATTCGTCTTTCTCAACAGAGTTCTGTGTTTGCATGAAAACAGAACTATTTCCTGTTTCTCAACAGAGTTCTGTGTTTGCATGAAAACAGAACTATTTCCTGTACTGGCCCTAAGCTGGACTTAAGAAGTTGTGGGAAAGAAAAGTATCCAAGTAATCAAGAAAGGCATTGATTCAAAGATTTTTGCTCCTGCTGCTCATCCCACAGACTCTGATTTAGCTCAGAAGTTTGAAGGGCAGCCATGGGGATGTAAGTTCACCCTTACCATGCAACTGGAAAAAGATTTTACCTCTCTGACCTCTCCCTCTCCTACATATTAGTTAGGAAAGGTCTGGTTGGTTACACATGCTCTCTGAAGGTGCAATCAGTCATCCCCCTAAAGGAAAGAAGAAGACATTTCAAATATCATCTCTTCTGGCTCTTCAAATGCTGTCATTTCAGAAAGAGGCTATGAGACACAGGTGGGGTTTTGGTTTTTGTTTTTATTTTGTTCAAAAGAAATCCACAATGTGCTAACTGGTATGCTGGAATGAGACTCCCTACCTCTTGCAATATACTGGATAATGTCAGAAACAGAAACATTCAGGTATTGATGAAGCTTATAGTTTTGCAAGGGTGGCATTTTTAAAAGGTGCATGCAACTCTGAGACTAATGGTGCTGTTAGAGCTATTTGAAAGTGAGAGAGAACTTTTTTTTTCCTAAAAAATAATACCTCACTTGAAACCATGCTGTCACTGCAATGATTTCACTTCCCTTCCCTTTACTTCATAAGTCAGAAGACTCAATGTCTGCAAAATGTAATCCACATAATATATCTTATCAAATAAAATATTTTATTAGCTGAAATACCTCACTCAATATGTCTCAGGTGATGATGTGGGGCAGTGGATGTTACTGAAATTTTAATACTTACTGGTATTTAAATGTTAATTTTTACAATAGATAAAAGCCTATTGTGCATGATGGAATAGAGTAATATCTTGTATGCTAGCTGTGTGGTCTTCTAAAGCCACTGTAAATATTGAAAAATACTTGTTTTCAATTTGAAAATATTAAAGAAATTGCATTTAAAAATCACACTTCTTTTTTCATTTTACCCATTATGTCTTTGAACAAGCTATGTAGGCAAGAAAAAAAGAGGTCTTGTTCTTGTTTCAGAAACCTGAAAATGTCTATGACTTGTAGCTGGCAGATTTGACTGCTGGTTTTTTTAAATGAAAATTGAGCCTGGGTACAACAGAATGATCTATATGCAGAGTATGGAGGTAACCACTGCTATTCACCACCAATAACACAGATGGATCTGACAATTTAAGTTGTGAAACATATGGCTTTAGTAAGGAGGAAATGACAGCTGAGCTAAGTATCTTTGACAGAGTAACTCTAGAAAAAGAATATAAAGTTAGTTGCTTTGAAAATTGCCTCGCTTTCTTCAAAGCCTGCACTCCTCACTTCACCCTCTGTCACCTTAATATCCATGAGTTCTGTTTCATGTAAGAACTTTTTCGTGTCTTTGTACCTTTCAAAATTATATGAGCTACATAGCCAGAAGCAACTGCCAGAATAAGCATTACTGAGCACAAAACATGCTATTTCTTTCAAGTCTGAGAAACCAATTGGTTTTATTACATTAAAAACTGACCATGGATTATATATTTTCTTCCATTACACTTGGCCTTTCTTTCAAAACTATTACTAGTGTATAATTTCATTAAATTCCAACTTGTCTCCATAATAAAAAACTTTCAAATTCTTCTGATTAAAAGAAAATGTAAAAGGTTCTGTAAGACTTATAATATTTATTTCACCAGTCACTGAGGCTATAGTTCTGAGGTAACATTTCTGACACATAAGTACAGAACTTTTAGAGTTCCTAGTAACTTTTGTTAGTCCTGTCAGTCTGAAAATTTGGAAGAGATGCTACATAATTAGCTTTATTATTTTTGTGCAATAATTTTATAAAAATTATTTTCATTTGGGTTAATTGATGTGGAGAAGATACTTTAGTTTTTTGTGTTTCCACAGAGACTAAGTTCTGTTTCAATTTTAGACTCAGACAGTCATGGTTCACACTGTCATTTATACAGTAGTAGCATTATTTAGGTTGCAAACTGTGAAAATAGGAAAGAGCTCCTGATGGGATATCAGGTACACCTGAGGCTTTAAAACTGCATCATGATTCCACAATATGAAAACACTAGGACTTCAGGTTTTTTCCACAATGCTCCCTAATGCTCACTAAAGGATTGCTGATAAAGTTCAGTAAAACAAACATCTGGTTCTATTTTCACACTTCCTCTTGCACAAGTTCCTTGTACAAATCCTGCACTTCTAGCCTGTCATGTGTTCTTCAGGCATATGAGATTTTCTGCTTTAATGTGACAAGTAAAAATGCTTCCTTACTCTAGGCAATATTACAAAATTCAACAACTCAGCAGAATTATTTTTGTCTAATCCTGTATATAAAGGATTTCAAATACAGCTATCTATGACTAAATATGGTAGGTATTAGGAATATTACTATAACCTTATTACAAATGAAGGACGACTAGCAATTTCTTTTTTATTAGATCAGATTTTTACAGTCGTTGGGGTGAGATATAGACATGTATGTCAGCAACATTTTTTGAAGAAGAGACATTTATTTTTGAGATCCACAAAAAGCTTGTACCCAAGCCATAGAAGTTTGAGCCTCAGCCAGCTATTAATTTGGTGGAACTATTCTTCTAAAACGTCATTATAGCTTTTCCCTGGCATCCCTAGATAAAGGGTTGCACATGGCATTCAGAGAGAGTTTTGGGGGTCCCAGAGCTCTAAGTCTTTCAAGACAAGAAACACAGAAAGGCATTTGGTGACATTTCTGTGTCTCATTTAGGAGTGTGAAAGTTCTTGCTTCTGTTTCGCACTAAAATCTGAAGAAGAACTTAAACTGAAACATTTCTTTTCAAATTTCCTGGTAGGCATGGAAAATTTGGCTTATCTCAAGGGTGTGGCTACATGCTGTTGGTGTGCCAGCAGTGTAAGAATTAATAAAACTGAGATGGAAAAACTTGTTTGTTTGCATGATCTTTTTTTCACCTTCACTCCAGTTTTTTATTCATGAAGGAACAGCAGCATTAAACTTCCCAAGAGCTAAGGGTTCCACACGAACAACTCATGTCCAATTCTGGCCACTATAACTGTAGCATTCAAGGATTTAATGTTAGGAAAAATATTGCCTAGAGAAAAATATTGCACCAAAAGTGTTTTCTATTTCCTTTGCATTCTTAGATCTTGTTTACTCTCACTGGAAATAAAATCATTACCAATTTATTTTTGCTGTCCCTTGTCTTTATGTAGGGATATTATGCAGTGGTGGTTTTTCATATGACACACTGGACTTTGCCATGTAATTGGCATTGGCACAAATGAAGTGTATTACCATAAGAATTTAGGACATTATGTGTCATTCCTGCAAGTCATTTATTTTCAGAAAAAAAGCTGATGCTGTGTTTCATACCCAACATGTATCAAATTATATAGAACACGTACCATTGTCCTTCTTCTTACAATGTGTGTACGTCTCAAGGGAAAGGAACTGCAGCAATGGGACTAGAACATTTTTTTCTGAACATCTAGCTCAGTGCAGCATTTTCAGTCTTAACTGATTATTTTTTACTAAGGTCTCTATACTCAGAATGTTGGGAGTTTAGATCTTACAACACATTTTGTGTAAGTTTTTGAGAAATGTTAAAAAAACACCAAAAGTAGATTTGTTTCAAGAATGACTGAACTTTACTGGCCATTTCCAGAGATTTAAAAGCAAGCTTAAGTTTGGTACACAAATATAAGTCTACTTGCTTTGCTCTTGTGGGAATCACAATGCTTCTTGTTATAGGAAAACATATTGTACACTAAGGACAAACAATTTTCCCAAATTGTTTGATATATTAAATCAAAACGATGTGCACATAATTGTCCGTGTGTACAATTATGTTACACATTTTTTTCACTTAATTTATCTAATGTATGATTTTAAATATTTATCATGGACCACTAATTATGGCTTTAAAACAGTTTAAAACAACTAATAAAATTTAAAAGTCAAGACTAGAGAAACAGCACAGATAAAACTTATAAGAGCAGAGAAACACAAACCACAGTAACAGCTAAATAGAATCAAATGACACCTTACTAGGCATTAATATTTAGCACATGCAAATCAAACCAAGAGAAGGGAGTGCATCTGGATTTTAACAATAAAAAAGGAAGAGAAATTGGAAGTTCAGTTCTTTGGCAGACAAGAAATATTGCTCATAAAGTGATCATTGTATGAGGTCAAACCTATATCATGTAAAACCAGATGCAAATCATTGCTCAAGAGAAATAGTCAAAACTAGGTAGAGAGTTAAGAGCAGTAATAAAATCTTTATTTGATTTAGACGTTGCAAAACTTGTGAGAGATTTTTAAGTACTCTTAAATAATACCCACTATTCCATGTGAGAATGGAAAACATCCTGAAACATATATAGCAAGTTTATGTGAGAAGAATAGGAAAAAGCAGCATAGAGGACTGAGTTTCCAATATTCTCTAGAAAACAGTTGACACTGTAGAAGTCAGGCATGGAGACTCATCAATTTTTTGCCTTAAATATGCTAAGATCTTCTGGAACTTATATTTCCCCATAAACTGTAACAGATAGACAGCTGTTCCAACTACCTTGCTAATGCTGCATCTGTCTCTATAAGTACTCTGTGCAAGATATATTTTTTATTTGACAATTAGTAAAAGTGAATGTTCCACAAAGGACAAATCATTAGATTCTACAGACCATCTAATACAGTTAATGCCAGAAGGAGAAAATCATAAGAGCGCAAGACTCTTGAAAGCTTGATTAAATGTTTAGTGACACTATAAAAATGCTTTTATTGATTATTGTAACATTCCTGAACACGTGTCATTTGAGACCTATGATAAGTATTTCATGCATTTGTGAAAACTGAGCTGTAAATCTGAGAAAACAGCTGCCATTAAAACCAAGATGGCTGTATTACAAGCCAGCAAAACATAAAAGGATTACATTAAGGAGGTTAAATTCAATGTCATTCTTTTTTCAGTAATGAATTGTAAAATCCATTCTGTTGGCTAGAAACCAGAAGTGATTCCTTTGAAATATGTATTCAAGGGGGATTGGGGCAGGATGACAATTAGTTTTGGAAACAAGAATGTTATTTCTGATTGCAACTATAAAGATCCATGAAAGCTGTCCTTGACTATTAAATAAAGCCTATAGTGTGTGTTCTTGTCATGGTACCACTTTGTTTCTGAGGTACCACCTATTCTGAAAATTGATCCTCTAGCTCTCAGAGACTGTGAATGTGAGGAACAGCTTGGATATTTCCATGAACTCCCTCTATGGTTTGTGAATTTTTCTGGTGGGGGTCACAGAGTGTCAATATTGAGAAATATTGGCTAATAAATGAAGTGTGTTTTTAATAGGGGAGGGTGAAACTGGACTTGTTTCAGTCAAGAAAATGTAGGCTATGGAGGAAAACGGTGCATAAATATATCAAAGCAAAACAATCATGGGGTGTGGGTAAATGTGTGGTAAATAGCAAGTATTGACTTGAAGAAGTGGGTATGAAGTGGTTATAAACAAATTTACTTATAAATTGGAAAATTCCTTGTCAGAGTAACAGGAAGATAACCTAATTGTTTTTAAAATGGGTCACTTCATGAAGGAGTAATATGGGAGCTGCAAGGGGGCTATTCTGAATGCCCAGCAGTTTGGTTGAATTATTTCCATGCCCTCCCCCCACAGCCCCATTTTTCTAGATTTTTACTGACCTCTGTAGTTTTTCGTGCCATCCCTTTTGAAAGGATTTTAAAAGAAAAATGTTAACTACCATCTGAAACGGAAACATTCCTAAAAGATACAACATTTAATACGTAATTAAAATTTAAATAGGTATTTAAGCACATTGTTAAGGTGGAACAAATTGTATTAAATCAATCATATTTCCCTCTTTGGATAAAATTAATTGTTTGTGTGAAACAAGGTCTTCAGTTTATTCATTATCTAACCATTATCTACACTACAGTTTCTATCCTACAGTGAAATGGTTGTTGTTTCATTATTTACTCTTTGCTGCTCAATTAATGGGTTGGGTTTTTTTCTGCAATAAAACGTGATTTTGAAAGGCAAAAGACATGCACAGATTTGACTGACTACAGCTACTATCATAACAATACAGTTTTCATTGAAGTGCTATAAGACAAAAGCCTTAAGAATCCTAAAAGCAGGAAGAAGAATCCAGGACTGTTCCACTGTGTTCTTATCCTTTGCACCAGGCGTTCTGTAAACACTTACATTCCTGGCTTCAGAGGAGAGGAATGACTCAGACACAAGAGGACTGAATCCTACCCTCCTGAAAGGTTTTGCTATTCTGTCAGTAATGTCCTACCCCACATCTCAGAGCATCAGAGCCCTTGGTTAGAGCTCCTTCACTGCTGCCTTTGGTTAGAGCTCCAAGACAGGAGCTGTATTTCCATCTCTCTATCATTTTCTAGAAATTTAGCATCCTTCTTTCAATTCTGTGATTATCCTGAATGCTGTTCCTGGTGTCTGGTTGAAATTTAGCATCTACATCTTAGGCAGTCTGACACTGGCTCATACAATCTGGTCCCTGGTGTTTTCTTGGTTCTAGTCAGGTCAAGATCTATGCTTTGAAGTTCCTTTTCAGTTTAGTAAGCTGGTTCCTAATGGGGGGGAAAATTGCCAAATATTTCTCAAAGAGGGAAATTGTGTAAGTATTTCAACCAAGGAAAAAAAGTGCTGTTTGTTCATGAATAGAATTTAAAATGTTAGTAGGAAGCATTTTAAACACTTAAGCAGTTTAAGCAAATCAGAGAATATACAGAAAATGTCCACAAAGAACTGAGCCAGTCATAACAAGGCAAGTCAGAAGCCAGAGAGAACAAGGTCAGATTCTTCTTTTTCTTTCATCTGTATTTCAAAAATTATAGTTGTGTTCAAATCAATGTTAAGGATGGCACCTAGAAGGCAGATGATTCTGAAAACAAATATCTCATCTTATTGGACTGATAGAAAAGACCAGAATTTTGAATGAGCCTTGATTCTTTCACGTAATATGAAAACATTATATTTTTATAGGGTAGACAACAAAATGTAAAATTTTAATAACATCATTTCAAGCCATAGAAGTGGAGAAAAAAGTCAGGAATCTGATTTAGGTGTATGTGCTTAGCATAAGTAGAGTCATAAATGCTTGGGATATTATATTCAGGCAGACAGACTGGAGCGGTGCAGAATGCAGTGATATATTAAAGAGTTGCATTTCTATTGTATTGTAAATGGTATTGGTTGTTTCCCAAATATAATTTTGAAAAAGGCTTATAGCAAATTTTCTTTTGTTACAGTCACAAGGGAATTAAAATGTGACAGTAAGTAAGCTCAGGCAGCAATGGTTTTATGAACAAACTAGAATACATTAAAAATGCTGATGTGTGCAATATTACCTCAGGTTGCAGTGTCAACAGAATATAGATTTATTCCAAGAAAAAAAATCTTTTCAGACAAGTTTGCTTATATATCTTGCATTCATGTAAATTAATTTACAGCTCATGAAAAATACCAAACTAGAAGAGAGGAATGCTGGAGCCATTTTTTAATTCCAGGTGAGGTATAAAATGGACAGGAGTGCAGGTTTTTTTCAAAATGGTTTACTAACTTATTTTGCTTGTGTAGGGGTAACCCAGGATGTGCCAGAAAAGAATAATGGGCAGTGCTAGCCAGGACATGACAGCTGCTTGTGTTGCCAGTATGTCAGCTTACACCCCAAACCCCAGGGCTTGGCTGGAGCACACATCAAGGCTTCTTGGTCTTCAAAATATTTTCAAAAGTACTGTGCACAGTTTAAGTCTATTGTGTTTAAAATAAAAACTTTAAAGGGTTTATGTATCTTTACCTCACTGAACTTTGTTCCTTCTGAGAACTGACATAACCAACATTTCTATTAAGCAGTTGATATTTGAACACAATTTCCATAATCTTCATAGTGTCTTACAAAAATCTCCCTTCTAACTGTTCCTCTAAAGACATAAAACACACTGTCATAAACTGCATGTGAGAATGACTAACAGATAATGGCCAAATTTCTTGTGTCTGCAATCTGAAGTAACACTAGTGTAAGAGCTCTTTAGCACTCTCTTGTTGGTGGTTGTTTTCCTATTAGTACTCATTTTCTGCTGTGGTTGGATGTGATGTCAGGGACTGATAAAGCCTTTATGTAATCTGATTATTTTCTTCTTCTGATCGATGCACTTCCACAGTTTTCCACATCTGTTCTCTTTCTCAGAGGTAGCTTTTTACCTTACAATTAATACATTAATGAATGTCTTAAAAAAGATAGGAAAGGGATTCAATCAGAAGAGACAGAGTGTTAGAGATGGTTCACAAAACAGACACACAAATTCTTTTGTCCTTTTCATTCTGACCCTCCTCCTTCTTTCACTTTTTTTTCCCATTAAGTGGTAAATCACTGGCAGTGAAGGCAAAGAATAAATAAAAACAAAAAGCGCAAAAGATGGCCAGTGTTGCAAGGAGCAAACCACTGCTGTATGCATATTATTTGTGATGTGTTCATATATACAGCTAGTTCTCTCTAGAAAGAACAAATTTGCTTCAATCATTGTTTTTTAGACCTTTATTAAAAGGGATATTTTTTTCTATTATTTCCAAAAATAGATACAGAAAAAAAGCAGCCTAAGATATCGGACTTACCTTTGTAAACATGATATTTTTCAGCAAAAAGATATTGATACATTCTATTAATCTCCTTTCCAAAAGGGACTGTAGATGGGCTGTTGTGTGGTTTTAGGATCCACCCTAAAATGTTTGTCTTTGCTTAAACATTTATATTAACTAAGCTTAAATGATCATTTTAACTATTATGTTCTTTTTACTTTCATGTATTGTTTTTCTGGAAAAATGAATTATGATGATTAGATGAAATAATTCTTAAATTTCTTTTTAAATGGTATCTTGTCATAATAGCAATGAAAAAAGTCTCAAAAGCATAATTCTTATATTGTAGCTTGAGAAGAAAAACTTTTCAAGTGTTAATGAAGAGAGGCACTAAAACTTGCTATAACAATTTTTTTGAAAGTAGTTATTTTTCCTTTATTTTAAAATAGAATTTGGTACATTATCATAATTATAATCCTAGATATATATTAATTTTAATGAAAAATGAAAATCTTAAAAATGAAGTAGCACCCATAAGAAACATCTAAAGCTCTAAGGAGAAAGCTGGCGGGTTGCCAGTGTTACAGTCATATGAATATTCAACAGAAAATCTGTATGCAGCAGTATGGCAAAAATGCATTAATTTTTGAGGCTCAGAGTAAAAATAAAAATAAAGGGGTGTTTACTTTTATTTACTATAATTACTACACCACATTTTGCATTTAAGATATACAGGTAAGATATAAATTGTGTGGATGAATCAGAGAAATTTTAAGAATGTCTCTGAAACAAAAATATTTTTTATATTTTACAGAGACCCTTAAGAGTATTGTTAGAAAGAGCTAGCAGTGGTAATAAGTCATAGTTAAAAGTAATACATCTACCTGTTGGTTTCCGTGGGAAGCAATGATAAATAATAAGTTTATAGGTATTCATTATAGGTATCAATTATAAGTATTAATAAAATTAATAGAATAATAAAGTATTTCTAGTTTCTACTTCTGTGCTTACATTCACTTAGATTAATGAATACATAGCCTATAAAATTTTCATTTTTTTCAGTTCAAAAGAGTGAATAGGATATTCCAAATTAAAAAAAGGAGTAACTTCTGAGGTACCACTGGGTGAGATGCACACTGCACATACATGCTTCTCAGTGAAAAAAGCCACACCTCCCTCCCCCCTCTGAAATCAGTCTATGAAGTACCACTCATGACTATTGATTTTGGGAGATTGGCACCTCACACCAAACAAAAGTATTTCCATTTCAGGTGGATTGTACTCTCCATTCCAGGGACTGTCTGTAGATACAGCAATATTTAGTTTTAAGCTTTGTATTCAGACTTATGAGTGTTAACTTTCTCTCATACCAAAGTTAATCAGAGCAATGTCTGAATTATGGACTAATACAGACTCATCCCACAAAAAGGATACTTTTGTATCTTTCTCCAGCTCCCCTGTTTTCTGTTAGAAAATGGCAATATCTGCCTTGCTTTTTGCTTTGTATCTGCAAAGTATGAAAACTGTTCAGTCTTCGCATTTGTATTCCATTCCTGTTATTTCTTCATATTTCAAACACTGTGAATACTCAAGCAAGTCATTTGTGCACCTTTAGCTTTGGAAATTCAATTCCTGTCCAGATAACTCTTTGCTTTATTGAAATTAATCAGCAACCTAATTAATTAATCCATCATCTATTAAAATACTTATGCCTGGAATGCATATTTTGTGACTCAGATATTTCTTTTTAATGTGCCATGCATTTTTAATGGAAGGAGTGAATATAGTGTAGATAAAAGAGATGGGATACAACGTGGCATTAAAATTTGGTTGATATCACTTTGGGAAGTCCATGAAGTTTACTGAGGAGGAGAGTGAGCAAGTACCCTCCAGCCACTTCTGAGAAAAATATCTGCTGTCACTTCATATTAGTGTCCTCCTGACACATACACAGTGTGGGAAAGGGTGGAACAGAATAACAGTATGTGAATTGCCTTATGAAGTTAAAAACAGAAACCCAAGATAAACTTGCAGAAAGTTGCATGAAAAACAAAACCCCAAAAAAATACCTGCACTCAAGACATCTGTCTGAGCAGCCAAGAAGCAGCAGACTTCAAGCTTCCCAAAGCAGAGAAGCAGATGCTGTCCTCAGTCCTCAACTCCTGATCTTTCAGTTATATACTCAGTTATAACCCTATGTCCTTGAAAAAGCAAATATTGCCATTTTGCTACATATTAAAAAAAAATAGTTCTGATTAACAATTAAATTAAAGTAATCTTCAGCTCTACAAGGTGTCAAACAATTTATATGTCTTCACTGATTACAGTCATAACAATAAAAAGGGGACTAGTAGCTTATTCAGGACACTTTTTTAATTAAGACTTTGACCATTGGGAACTTACCTTTTATTAAGTACCCTGAATACCACACTAACCTCATTATACACTGCAGTAAAGTGTAAATGAAAAACCTGAAAGTGAGATTCACTTGTCCAGACTTTGCTGCTCTTAAGCAAAGTACTCATCATTTGTGAGTTTGCTAGGGATGCCATGTGTCACTTTTGCTGCTAATTCAACCTTAATTATGCACAAATTCATGTTCAATTTCTATTAAACTCTAATGAAGAAATTACTTTGAGACTTTTTCAGCTCCTGCTGGGAAACTCTTCTATTTCATATCACTAATGAATTGCATTCTTAACTCTATTACTACATTTCTTGAACAATCAGAGTTTCTGGTTCATGAATCACATCATTATTATTTTATTATGATCTTACTTTATTTGATATACTGTAGTTCTGAATTATAGTTTGCCTTTGTTTTCATTCTGTTGCCTGCCAAGAGGAATGCACTGCTTTTTTCCCCATTGTCACAACTGCAAATCCTTAGAGGAGCATGTGAATGTGTTTACTTTCCCCAGAAAAAAAAGTAAAACTAAAAAGTAGTAAAATGTAGGAAAGCTTTAAATACTTTTTGCAAGAAGAAAGTAGTTTGTTTTCATATTTATGTGTAGAAGCTCACAGTATATAGACTGGCATACTGCCATTTAATTTCATAGAACTGTGGAAAGCTGAATGTTTTTAATCCTGCTGAGATTCCAGGCTTTTTGCTTCCTGCAACAAATCAGAATTATTAAAAACTATCTGCACTTGAAGTTTCCATAACTGGAAAGTTGTTTCATATTCTCCAAGCCAGAAGGAAACACAGGTAGAAGAGGAAAAGTTATTAAGACTTGATCAGTGGAGATTGATAGAAGCCACATCATAGGGTAGAGTGACTAATGCTAAAACTTAGAGGAAATTATTAGATAAAAAAAGTCTGTTTCAGAGGACCATACTGAATAATGTAACAGGACATATCTTTTATCTGAAAAATTATAATAAAACTTGTAGAAAGGTTTAGACCGACAAAATGATATGACTGACAGAATGTAACACCATTGATTTTAGAATGATCACCTTATCTGTGATTATAAACATTGTATCACACAAAATACTACTTATCAGAAGTATTGCAAAAGCAAACTCACTGAAGTCGTTTGGAACATTGTGGAATTTTCTCCTTTTTGCCTAAGTCCAAGTTACTGGGTTCCTTTCCCTATTTCATTAATTATCTATTAATTTTAGTGCAGAAATGCATAGTAATTTAAAGTAGTAGAAGACAATTTTACCTTTAGCAAAATGATTTTACCTTTTTTATCATTGCTGTAATCTATGCCATATTTTATAGACTGCCCATCAACCAGGTACTCTTTGTGACCATTAATGTTTCTCATTCCTCTGGGCCTGTGCAGCTGTCAAAATTTGAGAAGGTGAGGTCACTCTTGGCCTTAACACCACATTAACTAATTCAGGCAGAGTTTTCATAGGACACCTTTTATAATTTTTATCTACATGGCCAAATAAGCAAAACCAAAGCTATACAGAGTAGTAATTATGCTGAGCATTTGTGAACTGCAGACTGAATGAGGGAGCTTTTTCAGCAGGTACTCCTGCCTCCCTTTCCATGTCTCTCCAGCCATTCCCTTCTGCCCTGTGCTTTGCTCAGGCTCAGAAGAGAGCAAAGATCCTACACAGCACACAAATTGCTTCACACAGTAAAATGGCATTTTATATCTACCTTGTATATGATTTTGATTATTTGAGAAAGAATAGGAAAGGCACAGGGTATTAAGGTATTAAAGGATCAGACCTTTAATATTTGACATAAAAAACATAATTCTTGTTCTTGATTACTTATCATTTCTTCTTATGTTTTACCCTGTTAATTAACTACCTATACAGAGGTAGTTAATGATGCCAAATTGTGGAACATCAAGAAAATAAAATTGTTGATTGTAAAACATATTTCCATAAAAACACTCAGTTTACCTTCCCTTTGTCTGTTTTCTATTCTTTACCTTATTTCAACACTTCAGTAAATTGTAAATTTTTTCTTAAGCTTTTTCTTTTTTAAGCCAGAAGGTTTGGGAATTCCTATTCACAGACACCTAAATATGTATTTTCTGTTAGAATAGAATATTATCACAGATTAACTGTCTTGTTCTGACCCCTCAATCTAAATATAGGCAAATATAAATCTAGCCATTCTATAAATTCTGTGTTTCTTCCTAGCATTACCTTATCTTGCAATATGCCCTTGTGCTTTAACTTCATTTTCACACTTCATTCCAAATCCTATTGATAACTCCTAGAGCAAACAGAAAGGCCACATAGAAAAGAAGGTTAACCCTTCAGTCTCTAAGGTAAAGTGACTTTGTCTGGATTAGTGGAGAAAATGTCAGTAGGGAGGAAGACAGAGGGCACCATCATTTGAGTAAAGGACATCAAATAAGCACACAAGAAAAATGCTGCATAAGTACTGTGCATTTACTGCTAGCTTGCTAGTGGAACATACGCATTTCCTTTGCATAGTAGACCATAATTTACATTAAAAATCTGTATTTCAGGCTGTAAACAATCTGACAATTGTTTAATATATTAAAAATATTAACAGTAAAAGAAATATAATTGAACTTAGCATCTAATATGGTTTGCCTGGAGGACAGAAAACAGAAGAGGAAAATTCCTCCCCTTAATAATCCTGATTAACTGCAGAAATTGACAGGAAAATTACTATCATAGAATCATCAGGGTTGGAAAAGACCTTTAATATACATCCCAGCACCACCACCATAACTCAGAAGAAAAGAAATTACATCAGAGGTCTCAAGGTTCCAAAGTTTCTGAAGTCCCTTCTGCGACTGGAAGTATGTTTGCCTCTAAAGCCTCGTGGAGTTGAACTCCTTGCTCTAAGTCTGCCCATGTATTGAACAAATACTAAATTCTGTCTACTCTATTATTTGGATTTTTTAATCTATCTCCCTTGTTTTTACACCTCCAACAATTATAAATGCCTTCTATTATAACCTAATTTAACTTTTTGGACACCACAGATGGTAGGTTTCTATAGACAAGCTCCTTTAATTTTGAGCTACATAATTTTTTTTTATCTATATGATGTTTCATTTGGTTATGCTAAACACACAATGTTTGCTAACACACAATGTTTACCGGTATTCTGTGACCTAACATGTCCATTTTTTATCAATCTCATTCCTTGTGTCATCTGCCAACTTTGTCAGTACTGATTTCCTAGGTGCTTTCCCCAATAATTATAATATTAAACAGAATGAGACTAAGAATGAATCTTTGTTAGACCCAACTGGAATCAACCCCCTCAGTGGCAATTACTGTTTTGGCTGTTGGTTATTCAGCTTCAATTCAGTCCTGTCGACTTAGTATCATTCTACTTTCTTAATAAAAATGCCATGCGGAAAGAAGACAAACGCCTTACTGATAATTGCTTTTTATCAATTGCTTTATAATCTTTTGGCAAAATAAAAGAATATAAGATTAACAGTATTGATACTTTCATATTTTTCATATTTTCATTATTTTTTTTCACTTTTAAAAATAATTCCATTTCATTGTCATTAACTACCTTACCTGACTTTAATTTTCTATTAGTCAAGTACCACCATATCAGTTCTTCTTTTTCTTTGCTGGATTGGTACAACTGTACATCTTTGTAAAGTGGAAATTACCATTCACATCACATAACTGACTGTTGCCTTTTGCTTAAAAAATAAGCAAAATATTCCTCTCCTATGTTCATTTAGGCCCTTACAAAAGATGGACATTTGAAAGATATTTACCCTCTAGGGGAAGTCAGTGACAATTTGGAATTACACATCGAATATTCCCGCTATTTGCTTTGATACAAGACATGGAGTATTCACCTCCTTTCTGCCATAACACAGAATCTATTGTGTATGGGAAGAACAGACTGAGCTACTCAGCTGAAATTTTTTTCTCTAGTATAGCCTACTCATATAATGTCACATGTCTTTTCTCTCAGTTTGCCCCAGGTAAACTTGATTTCTGGTTATGTTGTTAAACGGTTAGGATTCAAACCATTATTCATTGTTTGATTAAGGTTGTGAAGAGGCATCTGCTAGGTATGAATAACCATTACGTGAGTAACCTTAAAAATACACTGGTGTTTGCAACCATTACATTTGTGAGTGAGCTTGCTACTTTTATTGTCATATTTATTGTTCTGTCTTTTTTCCTTTTGAATCTTTTCTTCATTAAAAGATAGCATCCCTAGGCAGAATTGATGCTCCAATGTGGTAGGTCATGAGCAAGTACACAGCGTGTGTTGTGCCTTCATTCAAGAAGTCAGTTTGATATGCATGTGTTTTACATCTCACAAAAATATAGAAAAATGGGGTAGTTAACAACAGCAGTTACACAAGTATTTTATTCTTACTAACTCCCTATCTACAGATATTTCACAGATGAAAACAGCCTCTGTTCTGAGCTGATGCAAAATAAATCCATGTAGTCTCCCTGTTTTCATTGCAGTGACCATAATTTTGTTTTAAATTTGTACTGCAGGTGAACATTTTGCACAGTAGAGACATTCAGGGATTCACTCAAAAAACAGTGCTGGTTACCAGTTTAAAGGATGACTGGTGCATTATATTGAACATTACATAATGAATCTTGCAATAACAAAAACAGTCTTTGGAGTTAAAAATATAGCGAGCAAAGTGGGTATTCTTTAATGTAACTATGCATCTTACAGCAAATGCCAGGGAAAAAAAAAGATTTCTTGATGAAACCTTAAAATTTTTTTCAAGGATAATGATTACATGAAACATTCAGTCTTGTACTTACTGAAATTTTAAAAAAAATGTTGATTCATTAGGTACACCTCTTTCCAGTGCCCCAACTTCCATTTGTCACCAAAAATTCCCAAATATACACACAATGTGCATATCACCTTTCTAAACCCTACAGGATTTTCAAAATTGTGCATTCAACATCTAATCTACAAAGAGACATTTGAAAATATATCCCGGATAGAAGGCCTTTAAAAGGAGCATCAAGTGAAGGTGGATTCAATAGCAGACAAAGAAATCCCTTAACTATTTACATTTTTGCAGAGAGAATAATTACAGTATATATTTTAGGCTCCCAATTATTAGATTTCAAAATAACTAAAGTAAGTAAAAGAGCCCTCCTATAAAAGACAGACATTTTGACAAAGCACTCACAAGTGAAATACAATGTATTTTTATTCTTCTAACACTTCTTTCTATAGTAGACAATAGATTAAACTAAAGAAAGCAAAAGGCATGCAGTACATTTATATTTTCTGCATCAAATTTTCAATGAAAATTCCAACTTAATCAGCTTGCAGGTTCCCATTCAACATCTGAATACATGTAATAAGGACAGAAATAAACTCCAAAGGCAGAGGAATGACATTGAAATCAAAATGTACCTCTCACAAAATACTTTCTATCTTGTTTTGAAGCCTGTGAATTAACTGCTTCAGGGTCACTCCTTAATATATTTCTTTAATGCATTTAGTTTTAGCCCTTCTTGTCCAAATTCCTGTAAAAACTGCAGCTCAGAATTGCCCTCAGAAGGTCAGTCTGTGTCTATTCCAGAGCCAGACTCAGCCCTTGAGTTTTCCGACAGATTTACATCTGAAATGAGTCTAAGTGATCAAGCCCTTTGAAAGTCCACTGGGAATATTTTTCTTGGCAAGGAATAAACCCACAGACTATAAAATAGTTCCAGTAATGGAAGAAGAGATAAGAGATACTGATAACTTTATCCAACTTAGGTTTTTATTTAGTTCTCCCTATGCCACATAATATTTGGTTCTCCGTGTTCTCAGAGAAGTTTGTGGTGCTATCCTGCAAAAGAACATGGCTTGTTTCACTTCTCAAGGCTCAGCCAAATCCCTAAAATTTGTTTGGTTTTGATCAAATGGGCAAAACCTCTCCATTCAAACAATGTGCTCAAGTTCAAGGGTGAAAATTATGTAAATTAATTTCATGTATTCAAAATTATGTGCTGTCTAAACCAGACATCTAGGCTGATTTTATAGTAGTTAGATTATAATATGCCTTCACAGATTGATTAATTCTCTCCAAAGATGGACTCTAATACAGGTATAATGTTATTTGTCCTCCAAAAGATGCTTTCTTTTCTGCATTAATTATTGAGGAAGCCTAGACAACAAGATCGAGCAAGGAATAAGATGCCTTTCAAGGAGAAAGTAAGCCCAAATATCTTCAGTGGGATTTAAATAACTCTAGCTCCAGTGCTTAACAGCGACAACATTTCTACAGGATTATGCAGAAGATAAGGCAGGTTAATCACAGCTTTCTGACTCAGGAGTACTGCTGGTTTTAACTACTTTACCAGCCTTGATATAATGTCTGTACTGTGTCACAGCCCAAAGTAGAATTATCTGAAGTAAAACTTTTTTCTGTATTCTCTTCTTTCTGAGACTGAAATCTATATCATTTTCAGGGATCATAAAGTACTCTGAGCTCATTGTAAATAATCTCATTTTTAGCTTTTACCATTTTTTAAATGGCTATTTAGTTCTGACTGCACTTAAGCTTTCTTTTAATTTCCAGTGATACTGCAAAGAGAAAACAACAGTCTTTCCAATCTGTTTTATGTGCTCTTTTTTTGCTCATTATGCTTCCACCAGGACTCTTTCACCACAATTTTTTCTTTGCAGAAAGCTACTATTCACTCTCTGCTTGGTTCCAAGCTATCACCATGGACATTTGTTCCTGGGTATATAATTTTATGCTTGAGGCTCCACCTATCAAAATTTGCTGCATCAACATCTTGTCCTCTGATCATAACATAATTATCACTTTCAGAGATAATGAACCTCATCAAGGTCTTCTCTTCTCATTTTCATTTATGAATAAGTTTGACTACTGCCAGGAGTTAAGGAAACTAAAAGGGAAAGAGAGGAGGCATCACTCAGGCTGATTGCTGAGAGAGACATTGCAGAGAGAGTGACAGGATGGCTTTTAAAAGAAGATCACTGATATATATTTACTGCCAAATATTCAACTGAACCCTAAATGGGACCAGGTGTCCTGCTGTAAGATTTACAGGATTTTATGGGTTATTTAAAAATGTGTTAGACATTGTAATTAATGACTAAAAAGTTTTCTGATTTCAGAAAAAATTTTACATGGTTATGCATTGAAAAATACAGTGATTTTCTACTAAAATTAGTATTTTCAAATATTTAATGACAGGGAACATAATAATCCCTTTTGCAGCTAATAAAATCTAGCAATTCATGCAATTCGTTATTCTCTTTTTGCCAGTAGTTGGCACCAAGTGTTTGAGAGAAAGATGAAAGGAACATAGTAGTGAATAATTATTGAAGGAGGTTCTCCAAAATCCATAATCAGCTTATACAATGAGGCAGGTGAGCCATTATTCTTTTCAACTTTTTTTCTGTAACCCAAACCAAGTAAATAACATTTTCTGTAATGTAACTAAGAATAACCTTGTTCCTTGACAGTTCATTTTCACATAAACATTCTTGTCATGTAGAATCAAAGACAATATTTAATGCCACAATATATGTAATCAAAAACATATGTTGTGGTTCCTTTTATTTAATCTATCAGTTCTAGAAGAAAAAATTTAGTGGGCTAGTTAGAATAAGTGGGGAAAATGACAAAGACCAGCACTGAGAACTTGATACTTTGTGAAATTAATAGAACAGCTCCTCAACTCTTTTCCGAATACAAGCTGAAATTGCTATCCTATTGTTAATATTATATTATCTTAGTAAAAAAACCCCTTTGATTCACAATAAGCACATTTTTATATGCTTGTCTGCTCTGGGGACTTTTTTCACGCAACTGTAATTTCAACATCTGGTAACACTAGTTTGCAATTTAGATTCCTTATATCCTGGTTATAATATAAAATGTAGAAAAAAAGCAATACCAAACAAAACAAAAGCAAAAAATCCACAAAGGCAAAGGAGAAATGAGCACTCAAGGAAAAGGCAAAACCACAGAAATGTAAAAAGAAGACTCATGTTTATTTAATGAGTGCTCCTCCTGTGGAAGAGAGCCAAAATAACCACTGACATTTTTGTGATTTTGACTTTTTAATTGCTTGTTTATTCCTTTGGGAAGCCTGCTCAGGCATCCGTTAGATTTTTGCTAGCTAAATAAAGTGGCTGTTCATGTACTTCAGATTGCATTTGTAACTACCTTCATTTCTTATTTGTTTTTGAATTCACTTTGAGTTGCATGCTGATTTGAGTCGTAATGCAATTTTGTAAAAAGCGAAAGTAATTGTACATTAGAATTTGCATATTCAATTAAACTATACAGTAACACGGAAGAAAAAATAAATATTGTGTTAACTGAGTGGATATTTTATACAGTAATTTGTGTTTAAAAAGAGAAGAACTAAGAAGCTTGAGGGACTGATTCAAGCATTCTGCAATTGGCATAGGTACGGCACAATCTATCACCTCTCATAGGTCACCCTCTCCCTTCTAATTTTTAGAGTGATTTAACCATAAAACCATAAAAGGCAGAATTTAACATACAAATTTTTATTTATCACCAATTTGGAGAACTCTGACTTGGTCATCATATAAATACTCAATTACTCTTTGAATCTCACTAAATTTAGCCTAATAAACTCTTGAAAGTAGAAGTCTAACAGTTTAACTGCACTGTATGTGAAAAGATACAGATAATATTTCAGATTTCTGCCTTTGAACTAAATTGAGTGTCTCCATGTTCTCATGTTATGAAACAAGCAGATAACTATGTTCATTCCATCTGCCTACCATTGATTATATTGTAGATTTTCCTCATATTCTCTCTCACTCATTTCTTTCCTAAAACAAATAATCCTAAACTTTTAAGCCTCTTTTCCCCCTACAGCTTCAGTTTCTTCACCCTTCTTGAGTTTCCTTCATTTTGAAGCATCTTTTTAAAAGTGCAGTCACCAAAAGCCCAGATGAGAATTCACTATTGACTTGTAAATTTGTCGCCAATTTGATACCCACAACTCTTCATTTATGACAGGCATTTTTGAGGAGAAAGATTTGCATTTCTCTTTCTTATGCACTTTACCTTTTGATAATATCACACAGCTGTCTGCTTGTCACATTATCCATTGTCCCATTTGGTTACAGCTTTCTGGAACTCTTTCTGGTCCTGGTTGGCCTATCCAATAATCTTCCTATTTGTTGTCTCAGTCCTCACTTGCTTTCCAGGGACAGCTCTTGCATGAAAGACAACTATTAATCTTTTCTCACAATAAAACATTTATTCTCTCTTGTCCTCTAGGTAGATTTTTATCCATAACAATACTTGGCCTTTTCATTCATGTTTAATTCATTTCTCAGACTTCTCAAGGCTTTGACAAGACAATTAAAGTCTACCTAAACTTATACTCACAGGAATTCACAAAACTACATTCATAGAATTCTAAAAGATTCAAATATGTGTATTTTTTTCCCTTAAAAAACTGAACATTCTTGGAAATTTAAGATTATAATCCTTATTAATATGTCCACTGCAAGAGAAGACACAGTGTGTTAAAACCATGGGAGAAGGGAGATGTGTTGTCAATATTGGAATCACAGGAGAAACTCCTGACAGCTTACACCTTCTTGGATATTTGAAAATCTACATCTAAATGAATTTTTTTTTCTTTTTTTGCTTGGCTTCTTTAACATCTGGTATAGCACAAGCTTCAGTCGATGCAATTAGCTAAGATGAAAAATAAGGGACAAAAAGTCAAGCTTGATAGGCTCTGATGATCCTCAGGCTACCACTTCAGGTGTCAGGTTCATCTATCAAGTAGGTGTTTCCAGGTCTTTTTCACTATTTCTTTTTTAGTGTTTACTTTTTAAAATAATGTCATTGCAGTCAATATTCAGATAATTTTCTTAGTTTTCCCTTTAGCTGTAAAAGGGATTTACTGATGTGGCCCTCAACTAATAAGTAAAACGGGCCATTTTTTTTCAATACTAGTTTTCCCCTGTATTATTATTGCTTATATTCTTCTTTGTTTTAAAAGTTTCTTTCTCTCTAATTTATATATTACTTGGCTTTGAGTAACTTTGATAAACTTAAATTCTCTTTCTTCAATTTACCAATTTCCCTTTGCACAATACCAGGCCTGAAAGGGAATACAAAGGATGAAAAAGATTTGACTGCAGTGAATCACAGTGGAATTGTGACAGGAAGGAAATACTGAAGGAGGGGTTTTTTTCCCCGGCTGACCAGGAAAACCTCTTGTTCAGCTTTTATGGCTATTTAGGATTAAGCTTCTACTGGAAGTATTTTGCCAGAGTGCTACGGTAGAGGTCTGCAACCTGACTGCTCCTCATGCAGACAAATTCCTCATTTCTTGCTGGGATTCTTTTGTTGAAAATTAAATGTTTTTCTTTGCAACTAAGAACTCTGAATGACTTCTCAAGTTACAGGAAATTCAATGTCAGCTTTTATTTTTTATAATAAAATACTTTTTTTTTCTGAGTTCCATTGTGGAATTAGTAGAAGTTCCTGTAGCTGAGAAAGTGAGATGAAATAATGACTATTTCTATTTTAACAGCCTTCTGTAAAGCATGAGACTATCTTTCTCACAAATGAAGCAGATGTTCTGCCTTGCTAACTTGTAGGTGCAAACAGTTAAAGTTTACAATGTCTTGCAGAAAAGGAATGATGGATTTCAATATACCTTTTACATTTTTTAACATTAATAATATAGTGCATCATTCCCCCAATATATTTCTCTTGCATTGCCAGGGGGTTTAATTTAGCATCCAAAGCAGTTACAAAATTTTATCATAGTTTTATTAAACTTTTTACCTCTGATTCTGATTTGAATACAGTGAAATACATGAATTATGTTCCTGAAACTTAACACTGAGGTGCTTCCAATGATATATGTAGCAGAAACTGGTCATTTTCAAAGATAGCATTCAGCATAGCAGCAAATGAAGGAAATAAAGAGGTGTATTTCTCCTCCTCAGCTAAGGATGCCAAAGAGCCTTGACCAGCCCCAGAAGGACTGTGTGAAATGGTTTGAGTAGAAAGCACTTCAACCTCCAGGGGAGAGTAAAAGTCTTGAGAAGATCTTGATAAATGGAAGAAGATAGAAACTCTGGTACAGCTGGTTCCCCAGTACTGAAAGAAGCCATACAACTAACTACAAGATATGATGGTCAGAAAAAAATAGGAGAACATCCAGGCACAGGGAATTGTTTGAGATTCTCATACATGAAGGATAGAGAGGATGCGGTTACAGAAAACTCTCCAAATAAAATAAATCCTGATTTAAGCAATTTAATAAGAAATCTTCTGAAGTCAGAAAAGATGGTGGAGTTGATTCTTTACTGAGGGCTGAGTAAAACCAGAGAAATTAGAATCAAAATCTGGAGATCCAAACATCTCCATTTAACAAGTGATGAATTGAGCAATTGCAGAAATGTGTTTAAATAAACTGCAAGAGTGAAAGATGAGATAACCCAGAGGCTTAGTGCAGAGCTGTACAGCAGGCTCCATATATCTCTAAGAATGGAATTGAATATGATCTAGCTGAAATCCTAGTAAATGAACAACAGATTAGTTCACAGAGTTAAAAAGAACCTTTTTTTTAGATGTTACAGCCTCCTAACACTTGGATTCAATAGCTGTGCAATATTAATGCTTGATATATTTGAAATTAAGCTAGGACATTGTCATCGAGTTTTTCTTTTTCCCTTAGGGTGAAATTTGCAACTCCTCGTAGCCTTCTGACTCAGAAGCAAACAATAGACCCCTCTTACAGAAAACACACCTTTTTTGTTTTGATCACTACTTTTAGCTGCTTTACAGTGCTGTACATCACAGCCTGAATGATTCTGAACTAGTCAATTTGACTTACAAGCAGAAGATCATCAGAATGTAACTATCATCAGAACACTAAGAAATTAAAAATACCCATATACTCAAATGTGATTCTGCACTGATCATGCCACACTTATTCATAGAGATGTATGAAATTTAAGAATAAAAAATGGTGTAGCTGTTTATTTATTCTATTTCTCTAAACACGCACATTCTTATTTTATTTTCCACTTGTTACCACTGAAATTAAGCAAAGCAACCTTTTTTCAACAACAAAGATAACAGCTCCACATAGTACCACACACATTATGGAATCATTGGCAAGAGGATAAAAAGTGAGTAGCAATTGATATGGATTCTAGAGAATTTTATTAATTTACATTGGATTTTTTGTAATGGTTTGGCAAGCATTGGGTAGTGTTGTATATTGTAATATTAGTACATATTATCTTGAAATTTATAGCATGTGGAATGTCCTACCTTGATGCAATCTATCAATTACATCAGTGAAATAGTAATAGAGGATGGGTAAGGGTTATAACCATTTCCCTCATTATTCACTAGCAAGCTGGTTTCCATAACTCTTCTCATTTCATTATGTTCCTTGGATTTTTCTCTGCTTGTTAACTGTAATCCTAATAATCACATATCTCTCACAGCAGCTTGTCATTCTTAATTCAGTTATCCCTACTCTATGCATTCCCTTGCATCTGTAGCTTTCCTTAGTTTGTCAAACCTGTCAGCCCAGTGTAGAGCAAAGAGGGAAAGATGCAATGTTCCAGAAAGAAAATAAATCAATATTAAGCAAGCGGCAATGAGGTCTGAATTTAGACAGGTAAATTTAGGATTCTGCAAATTTTCAGCTTTCCTCAAAAAATCTGGCTGAAGAATTGTGCATGAACAGTGGAGAACATTGTGGACAATGTGTGTGGACAATGAAGGGGAATTAGACTGTGTATGAAGTTTTATGAGACCTAACTATTCAAAAATTTCAAAAGAAAATATATGGGACCTGTATTAAAGAACGAGGAAATTGATGCAAGAGATGAGAAGCGATTAAAGTTTCTTTCTTCAAACAAATTTTGAAAGGATTCAAGTGCAAATGGAAGTCATTACCCTAATAGTGTTGTTCCTGATCCAGTTTTTCTGTTTAAATGTTTCTTTAAAAATTATACTTAAAATCATGGCAAGTTGAAAAGAAAATATGACAAATTCCACACAATGAACACCAATTAACCTCTCAAAAGCAAATGGCAGATAGATGAAAGGGCAACTGAAAGCACACAGAAATTTTGAGGTGTATTACAAGGAGGAGAAGGACCTAAAGAAGTACTCATCTTAATAAAGAGCAGCAGATATTTTGGCTTTGACCAGGGAGCAAGTGACAGAATCATGGGATATCCTGAATAGGAAGGGATATCCTATGACATTCCTTATATATAACAAGACTACAGGTAACCAGCAATTTTATTCAAAAGAGTAACAAACTGAAAAGCTGAAAAAGTTATAAGTAGCAGGGCAACAAATGGGTCTGTTTTGAGACAATAGAGCCACATGATCTGCACTGCAGAAAAAAGGATGGTTGTAATGGTGCCTGCTCTAATTTGAACAGACACAAGTTCCAGATTTCTCTGGCAGTCTGTAAAATCCAGCCAGTAGATGATAGTCCTCAGAGGAGAAGGTAAGAGGGAAATTAGCTTTCCTTGAGAAGACCAGTGAAATTTCTCAGAACCTTCAAAAACTAAAAAGAAATGTGAAAAGCAGAAAAACCTTAATAAAGATTGTACATCCTATGTATTCACCATGGTATGCAGAAGGGAGGGCTTGGGATTGAATTGGGTAGCTCCAAACCAGGAAAGAAGAAAGAAGAATGTCATTTTGAGGTCCAGGTAACATGTATCAAAAGCACTGTGAGCTAGTTAGGATGTGGGGGTGATGGGAAATAGGGAAATAACTTAGTTTAGGCAAAAGGTACAAACATTTTAGTGTAGGAGATGTGAAATATTACTAAGACTTAGTATATTAAGTATATTAGTACAGTTGCATAATTGCAAGAAAAAGATATATAATGTCAGAGATCATTGCCTAGGGATCCTTATAGAATTCTTGAACAATGTAAAAAATTTTGTTGACTTAAAGCCGACTTTCATTATGATAAAGTCTGATGCCTACAGTATCAGCATTTATGGCATTGCCATATTATCTTTTTACTAGATGCAAAGACAGCAGTTGACATTCTGTAAACAAGGGCACAAAACATAAAATTCTTGCCTGGGGAACTACTGTAGTCTTCCCATGTTAGAAAAAAAAATGAAACAAGTATTTCTAATACTATTCCACTATAAGTCTAAACCAGAGAATATTACTTTTAAGTCTCCTGATGTTTTCTGTGGAAAAAAATAGGTCTAAAATAACTTATCATGTCTTGAAATTTTAATTTTATCATAAACACTGGAATCTAGGAGTTATTTGATTTATTTCTATTTGGTAACACACCACCTCTTCTCCATTTCTTTTGATAAACTAACATGCAGTCATGTGTTGGTAGCTGTAAACCAGCTTCCATGCATCTGCACTTTCTGCATGTTCAAAGGTCCAGTCCATGGCTAGTTCAGAGGGCTTAGCCAGCCCTCTCACAGATGGCAGATTATTGAACAGTGGCAACAGCTAAGTGGAAACTTCCTCTGCAAGTGAAAAGCTCCTTTATAACAGGGGTGGCATTTGCAAGCATTAGAAAAAACTTGTTGGCTCTTGTGGTGGTTTGACCCCGACTGTAGAGCAGTTGCCCATCGTGAACACTCTCTCAGTCTCCTCCCGAAACTGGACAGAGGGATGGAAAACATAACCAAAGGCTTGTGAATTGAGGTAAGGATGGGGAGAGATCACTCACCGAGTACCATTACGGGCACAACAGATTTCACTTGGAGGAACTAGCTGAACTTTTTATCAGTCAAAATTAGAACAGGACAACAAGAAGTAAAATAAATCTTAAAAGCACCTTCCCCCAGCCACCACCTGGGCTTGACTTTATTCTCTGCCACCAGTATGGGCCCCTTTTCCAAAGAGCACAGTCCTGCAGGAACAGCCTGCTTCGTGACTGTGAGTGATTCCTGTTCTTACCTCAACTCATGAGCCTTTCATTACATTTTCTCTTCCCTTTGTAGTTTGAGAAGGGGAGTGATAGAGTGGCTTTGGTGGGCACCTGGCATTCAGACAGGGTCAAACCACCACAGATGTCCCCTCAAATATGTCTCTATGTTCTGATAATGAAGATCAAGGAAACAGTGAATATATCAGCTCCTGCCAAAGCACATGACAGTCCCTTATTTCAAGGGCTGAATAAAACCTGCAGATCAGATTGCAAAGGAGCTCCTTCTTGCTGCTTTGGGAAATACTGAATAAAACCTCCTTGAAAGTGCAGAAGTCTTTTATCTATTACTGTAGTAATTAATTACAGTACCCAACAGGAAAATTGCAATTTTTCCTTTAAAACTGATGATCTTTCATTCTGCAGCAGCTCTTTTATGTGTTTGTTCTCATTTTACACATTGTAATTCTTTTTCAGGATGAATCTGAAGAGCAAGAAGGATTCCATTTGTCATGTCTTGATCGCTGCATACTTTGTAAAATACAACTTTCTAAAGGAATCTGGAAGGAATTGACTCCTTTGTGGTAACAGCTGGAAACATTTAGAGGATAATACTTCAGAGTGCAGGTTGAAGCAGGCTGAGGTACTTCTGCAGATCATCGTAGATTGAGAGTAAATCCAAAGTTATCCTTGCAGGGCTTATTACAACCCAAGTAAATGTTGCTGGATGAAAACAACCCTAAATGAATAAGTTACTTACAGTTACTTGCTACTTAAGGACATAGTTGGCAACGGGAGTAAGATCTGTTTCCCAGTCTCCCCCTTTCACTCTTCACATTCTAATTTTTTCTCTGTTTTTAAAAGGAGTTTCTCTTTACAGCTTAAGTTCTAATAAGAAGAAGTCTATAAAAGCTGTTTGGTCTTATTCGAAAGCTCGTATAAAAGAAAATATATAGGAGAAGTGGCTTAAAATCTCTAGCTGGTTTGGGGTCTTGTGCAAGAACTTCAGTGGTTATTCACTTGCTAATTAACATTAAAAAGAGAAGGTAGCATTCCTCAGTATAAATGGGTGTATTCAACTCCAAAATTCTGTATCTCACATTGTATTGTATTACTCACTTGAAGCGGAATCATCCTGGGAAGAAGCCAGAAAAAGTTTCCAAAATGTCAATAGCTGGAGGCATCATGCCCATACAATGCAAGAGAGCTCTCTAGCTCTATTATTCCTGACATATCCCTTAGATGCAATTATTCCATTGGATGCCTCCATTTGTGCAAAGGGAGGAAGTTAGTTGTAGGCCAGCCAAATTCTAACACACAAAGCTAAAATTCTCTCTGGATGAGTTGCAGTGCTGTCAGTGTGTGCAGGATTCCCTCTTTTCCCCTTAGGTACTGCAGACTCCACAGGATGGAAGTCAGACGATGTGCAATGAAGCAGTTTAAGCCAAAGCTTGCTTCAGAGAATTTGGGACAGTGCTTTTCTACAAATACCTTAGATAAAGAGCACACCTGCATTTGTTGCTTTCCCATCCACCCCTACAGCTGCACATGCTGTAAGCAATAGCCTTTGTTAGAGTCAGTGGTTTGCTGAGATGAGCAAGTGCTGCTGCCTGGTCTGCTGCCCTCCTCTCTCATTGTGATTGATGAGGCAGAATACATTTATTTGGAATTCAGCTTAGGATTTAAGTGACCTAATATTGTCCCAGAATTCAAGTAGATATAATTTGATTTTCTATGTTGTTGAGTCTGAATAATCTCTTTTTAATTAAATGTATCTTGGATTTAGTTTCATGCTCTTTGCACAAATATGTCCAGCATATTCTGTGCTATAGTTACTACACATGGACAAGTATTAGTATTCATTTATATTTTGTAGTACATTTTGGTAACAAATAAACAATGCAATGAATCAAATTAATGGAGAGAAAATAATTACTGTTCCATATCCTTTCTGTAGTATTTTGGTTCCACAAGATTGCTGTACTTAGGAGTTGATTTAAAAAATGCAGCATTTTTCACTGGATAACAGCCATTTGCTGTCTCTGGACACGCACACTGAAGTGGTAACTGTAAGCAGTTTCATTTGCAAAAAAGTATATCAATTGTGCCTCTTAAGTGACCTGAATACTACAACTGACAAATCATTCACAGTAATTAAAAAATATTAATAAATAATAGAAATAATACCAAACTGTCAACAGCAGCAACAGCAAAGTTTAAAAACATTTGAGGAATATTTGTAGTTGTCATTACGTACCACTTATAATTCTCAGCCAAAAAGGGAGTTATAGACAGTTATTCCTATAAGGATTAGCCATTTTAATAATTAAGTTTCCCAGAATTATGTGTCTATAAGTTAAAAGAATAATTTTTTCTCATCAGTAAGTTGGGGGTTTTTCATTAAACATTTATGTTCCTAATTATACGTGCACCTATAATCTGCTTGAGTTGGCACATCAACGTTTTCTTCAGTATGGCTTGAAAATGTCAAGGTAAGGATATTAAACTATTCCCATGGCAATTAAACACATTCAAGGAAAAGGCTTTTTGAAAAGTTTTATCCTGGTATTTAGAAGTTTGGGAGAGTCTCTCTGTAAAGCAGGAAAGCTGGGATGCCTGCTGTAGTCTGATGAGGTGTTCGATGAAGCACAAAGGCAGAGCAAGTCCCAGATGGAGTATTACTGCCTTATATGTGCAAAAATTTGGAGTTTTAGTGTATCCTCTCCATCTGTCACGTCTTTAACTCATATGCTGTAGTCAGCAGCCATATCACATCTGACCAGATGAAATAAAATATACTGCAGAAAGTTCATTTGCAAACATTTTACAGCAAGAAAGGAGAAGACTTGCTTGACGACAGGTTTCCATCTCCAACCATGGAAACTCTAATAACTGTCTTTATTTGAGCTTTGGTGTTTTATTCATTGTAGTCATTCTACTCACAGACATACAGTTTGTGACTGTGGTCTCAGCTACAGCACCTTACCCTTAGCATGCTTTGTGCAAATCCTTCTTGTTTAATACCTCTCTTCCTTAAAAACAATAAAGAACAAGTAGACTGTAACCAGGTGCAAATTTATGACAAAGAAAAAAATGCATTGTTTAGTGCCTTTATTCTTTTAATTAAGAAAAAATAAGAAACTCTTCACTAACTGGACAGGCTTAGTCAGGAAACCAGTCTATGGATTGCAAAACCCTGAAGACACTTCAGCCTCCACATAATCAATGTAGCAGTGCCCATCAAACTGAAAAATAATCCCCCTTCTACAGTGTCCTAAAATACAGTGTCCTAAATTGCAACCAGGAAAATGGAAAGCATAAACATGCATGGAAGTCTGAAATCAGATGAACTTACCAGCCCTAACAGGCTCAAGCTATTTCTGTGAGAAAAAACATCTAGAAGTTAAGAGCCCTCCTCATCTGTCCATTCCTCTTCCTTTTAAAGGGACTAAAAGGAAAAAAAAATACAGTGAAAATGTGTTGTGTTCAAGAATAATGGGTGACTATATTTCTATCAATACAGCAGGAGTAATAAATAGGTTTGAGTAATAAATACCTTCTCTGTTTCAGAACTGAAAGAAGAGATCTTTAAGAAGCTTATCAGAGTGTACAGTGGTGTGGATTCAAACAGTGTGAATGCTTCAGCTAAACTTCATAGACTG
Source organism: Setophaga petechia (assembly GCA_024362935.1). Lineage (NCBI taxonomy): Eukaryota > Metazoa > Chordata > Aves > Passeriformes > Parulidae > Setophaga > Setophaga petechia. The sequence goes on from JANCRA010000001.1 coordinate 26,598,231, forward strand.
GCGGACCTGAGGGCCTCATGGGGCCAATCTGATTAGAAAGTTGGATCACTTCCTACAGGTCATTATATTTTACCCAATTGCCTCTGAACTGAATTCAGTAACTTGCATTTCAGCTAAAGTGTATCCTTCAAGAGTAGAACTCAATTTTCATCTGAAAAGAAGGAAAAAATCATTAATTCCCTTTAAAAAAAAGGCAAAGAGACTTTGGTAGATGATTCATAACAGTCTGAAGGTTCTTGATCAGTAATGTATTGCTAGTCAACAGTGGGTCAGTGACCTGTATGAAATACAATAATGATCTCAAGGTGCATCACAAAATCTATCTTAGCTCCAATTAATTGGCATCCCTGTCGGCAGTTTTGGAAGAAATTGCAAGAACTGATTGAGCACTGAAAATTAGCCACTCTCTCATTCCCACAAGGTAGTCTTTTCAACTTTAAATTGAAGGTGTTTTGGAAGACATATATAAAAATGTGCAGATCTAGTGGCTCTGTAGTATCTGTTCTCTTGGAAAATATGGAAGTGTTTCCAGAATTCTTGTTGAACCAATTCTGTGAGTGTCACAGTTATTTCTATTAATAATGAGGAAAATCCAGAAAGTATTGGATAAACTGATTAATTATACCAATATAAAGGCACAACTTGGTTGCACCTCTATGGCTGGATATTAGAGATGGTAGGACATTTTTTTTGCTTCTTCATAACCTACCTAAGATATGGTGTATTTAAAACAAATTCTTCACCTACTGTTCTTATTACTTTAGTGAACACTAACTAAGCATGCCCGTCTTTTTACTGATTGTTGTCAACTCTACTTAGTACTTTGTTATATTAGTGTACATTAATTTGTTTTTTTATTATTGCTGCAGGGCATATACACATCATTATGTTTTAGGGTAGAGGCTCATCCTTATGGTGATTATTCAGATTATATGTTGATAGCTTTAATGGGCCAATAACCCAGTAATGAAGTCTCTGTAATGGAATTCAGTGCTGTTGTGAAATATTTCAGTGCTCCATAGTGATATGATTTGCAGAGCTGTAAAGCTGTGAAAGTAGAATAATATGTTAATATAATTTTCTATAGGTCTGAGGTTTGCTACCTATGTGTTTGTTTAGAATGCTGGTTTTCACAGATGAGATATTTCCTTGAGCTACTGAGGACGTTTTTGATAATATGGCAATTTGTGCATTATTTTAGTAGTTTTCCACAACTAGATATTTAGAAAATCTGATTGTTTAAGATAATAATTATTGGAAGAAAATATGACATTCTGTGATGAAAGTAACTTGTTGTATTTTGCAAAAGAATTTATGAAATGGACATTCCTTGTACCTTTATGTTAACGAGAAAAAATACAATGAAATGATAATCTGACATACCTTTTATTACATTAAATGTTTGGTAAATAGCCAGAATAGGTTACATGTAGTGTATATAAATTTTCATAGCTAATGAGGCCTCTTTGTTCAAGTTGTATACAATGATAACACCCAGTTTTTGTACCCCCTGATAGTACTACATGGGGGCTCTTTGGATATGCAACTCTGAAGAAAACCTGACATAATCTAGTGCTCAAATATGAGACTTGATTTTTAACAACTCTTTTTCACTATTTCGTAACTTTCTTTATTCAGGAAAGAAATTAAGTGGTACTGTTTAGAAAATACAAGTTTAATGCATCATTTGTAATCATTTTTAGCTAAGAACTCATCACATGTTTTTAAAGTTTACATGATTCGGGTTGTACTGCCTGGGTACTATATTTCGAAACCTGGATTTACTGTTGGAAAGCTGAGATAAAAACTAAATATAAGGTGATAAGAAATGATAGTCATTATTTTATCTTAGTGCAGTAAATTAAAAACACTTCAGAATCGATCTGATAAAATGAGAAACTTCATAGAGGTCACTATTAAAAACAATTAGGGTGAATACTGTAAGAATAATATGCACTCAGGAAAAGGATATTGCTTTTGTGATAAACTGTGAATATACCACACACAATAGATTAAAAATAAATAAATAAATAAATTAAAGAACAACAAGAAAACTTTACTATTTGAAGGAATAATCAGAAAAACATTAAAAATATTCCAGAAACTAGTGCCTAGAGAATGGAGAAAGACAACAAAGATCATTGCTGTGTGAATGAGCAGTATCTGTGTAAAAGTGGATAAGTCTTTGTATTTCTAGGGAGGGTTTATTTTTGGTTTTTTCTTCATGTGCATCAAGTCAAAATATCTCTAATGAGGCAGAACCTGCGCCTCAAACTCCCACACATCTTTGTACAAATTGGCCAATCTGATCATTCAGATTCTTATAGAAAGCATATGTCCTGAAATTAATTCAAAAGGCAGCCAGCCTGAGAGCTTTAGGAAGCTCTGTGGCTTATGGAATGTAGGGTATTTTCATGGAACTTGACTAAACAAGAACTTAATTCCAAATAATACTCTATTATCACTTATTTTGTATGCCACTACTGATTAAGAAAGCCTTATCTGTAAAAGAAGTTTTTTCTTTTCTTCTTGTTAATTTTAGTGAAGTTATGGTTGTCTTGTGCTGTATTGATTATAAAACCCAACAAAATAAACAATGCTTGCAAGAAATGGTGAGCAATCAATGGGTAAAAGACAAGCTTTCACTGAATGAACACACATTTCCTTAGTTAAAGACCAGAAAAAAACCCTGAGTTTTTATTTGTTTAATCTATAATTCACTTTGATGAAGCATTGTGCCAGAGTACTCTGACTTGATGTCTTGGATACTATAAGGAAATTTCTCTATTTAAGTGATTTAAAGTGATCAATCAATAATCTCTGTTGTTCAGTCTGTCAGAACAGAAAGGAATTCTAAGAGTGTTCAATATATAGTATCCATCTGACACCAAAATAAAGGAAATAGATGTTCATACTTCAAGTTCAAAGAATCACTTTTTATATATCTGTGTGGGTACTTTTAAATGTAATTTTTTATTTGGACACTGGAACAGGCTCCCCAGGGAAGTGGTCACAGCACCATTGGAGTTCAAGAACCATTTGTAGAACACTCTCAGGCACATGGCACAATTCTTGAAGTTGTCCTGTGCAGGGCCAGAACTCGGACTTGGATGATCCTGTGGGTCCCTTCCAATTCTGGATATTGTATGATTTTGTCAATTGAACTTCCCTATATGCATAAACTTTCAGAAGGGTGATACAGAATATATGCTGCACTAAGAATGGGAACAATTTCTTTTTTTTTTTTTTTAAGTGCTGGTCCACATGGGTAGACTTTTCAGAGACCAAAGTGCTAAAACCTAGAACCTCAGTCAGTAAATACCTATATCGGCTGACATGACATCCATAGCTAGTAAAGATACTTCTGAAACCCGGTCTAAAGTGGCTACAAATCCTCAACATTAGGATGTTATATTAACTTATGCAGCTGTCATTACCTTGTGATATCAGGGGGGTAGGATAATTTTTATTCTCACCCCATGTCATGGTTTAACTCTAGCCAGTAACGAGACTCCACACTGCTCCTCAGGTGGGATAGGGGAGAGAATTGGAAGGGTAAAAGTGAGAAATCTCATGGGTTGAGATAAAGGCAGTTTAATATGTAAATTAAAAGCTTCATACACAAGCAAAACAAAGCAAGGAATTCATGGGCAGGCAGGTGTTCAGTCATCTCCAACACAGCAGGTTCCATCACCTTTAATGGTGACTTGGGAAGACAAGCCACATCTCTCCAAATGTACCTTCTTCCTCCTTTTCCCCCCTGCTCTGTATGCTGAGCATGATGCCATACAGCAGGGAATATCCCTTGGATCAGTGAGGATTGGCTGTCCCAGCTCTGTCACCTCATAGCCCTTTGTGCACTCCCAGCCTCCTCTCTGGCAAGGTGGGGTGAGGACCTGTGCAAGAACTGCTCAGCAGTTGGAAACTGATGGAAACATCCCTGTGTTGTTGGCTCTGTTTTCTGCACAATCCAAAGCTTTGTACCTACTGTGATAAAAATTAACTCTATCCCAGTCAAAACTCACCACCATAAGGACTGAATTCTACAGCAAGATTGCAAGGCCTTAGCTAAATGTAGCTGCAAATGCAAAATTTTCTTCTTTTTCTCTGTTGCCAAGTGCTTCAGCCATTGCATTAAGCTTTTGCAGAAATTTAAATTATTTCTATTATTCCAGGACTTGGTGATGCATAAGGTTGTCCTTTTTCTTCTAACTGATGATGTATTGTACCTATTCTTCACCTTCACAAATAGAGCATTCACGGGCTGGGAGACAAGCAAGCATCATTTTCACAGCTTTTCTAGATTCTTCCTAAAAGACATGACAAAACATTTCACTGCTCCATTGGCTATTTGGGCATTAGAGAAAAACCAGTCACGGCAAACACATTTCTTAATATACTCTCTGAAACAATGAATGACCCCCTCAATTAAAATAAGTAGAAAACACTTCCAGTCTTGAAGTAATCATAAATAGTGCTGGTGTGCTGCCTAGCTTGTGTGTGCACTGTACAAAAGCCTCAGGCAGTATGCCAGAGATGTAAGCTTGTACAGTGCAGTGCAGGGTGAGCTGTTGGAAAGGACAGTCTCATTCAGATGCAGCTCACACGGTGTTGCGTAAGAATGCATCAGAGTGTTTATGACTTCCTGGGGTAGTAAATTTTCATCTTGCTGACAACAGGAGTAATTCCTGTGTGCAGAATAAAATCTATTTTTATGAACTATGCTTCCTTATTTCTGTCAAATATCATAGTTGCTGTTATAGCTAATCATTATAGCTATGTTTGTGCAGAAAGCATAGAAAATTTTGTGGATTAATATGTTAGTGTTGAGGACAGAGAAGTAATGTCATTTCCTTGGATCTGGAAGTTGTATATTCCACATTATCTTTTGTATTAATTGTGATGTTTTAAAACCCTTTTGGCACTATGCAGGTGTCTGCATTGAAATTTCTGCAAAGGAGTTCAGGGGTCTCTTGTGAAAGGATGTTATACATGCTCTCCACTAAAAGTACACAAAATTAAAGGAATACCTTAATTAACAAACAAACTCTATAGATATCAGACTATGGTGAACTTGTCAGAGATGTCTTTCCTTGTGCTATAATTGTGGTTTAAAAATAGTAACATGCACACATTGGGTAAGAAGAATATTAAAAAGTGAGAACATGAGAAAAAAATGATATACATTAGGTGATGTGCCACAAAGCAAAACAAAACAAGACAAAAAAGAGATTCAGGATGGCTTTGTAAGCAGTAGCTCAAGCAGAGCTAAAAAAAGGCCTTTTTTCTCCTTTAGAGACACTGAAAATTGCATTTGCTTTCTTAGTTTTTGGGATTTTTTTATATTTGAGAATATATCAAAGCCTCTGTATCAGCTCAAACTTCCCTTGAATTAAATAATCCACCTTAAATCTTGATTTTTAAAACTGCTTTCCTTGGACAAGAAAAGAATAATCAGTTGCAGCAGGTCTTACAAATGGCCAACAAGGCAATTATCCTGATGGGAGTCTGTGTTTGACCCCCCCAACCCAGGCAAAGAGGCAGCTGAAATATTCCACAAGCAGCTGGGGGATGTCTCACTGTCACTGGCCCTTGGGAGGGACTTCAGCTGACCAGATGTCTGCTGGAAATACAACAGAGCAAAGGACACAGCCTAGGAAGGTTCCTGGAGTGTGTGGCTGACAGCTCCTGACACAGCTGGGGAAGGAGCCAGGAGGGGAGGTACTCACTGGACCTGGTGTTTGTGTACAGCGAAGGTCTGGTGAGGGGTGTGGTGGCTGGAGACCTCTTGGCAATCACAGAACAAAGGAGTTGCTCAGCAGAATCTTGGACTTGCAGAGGGCAGAGTTTGCCCTGCTTTGGGGTCTGCTGACAGAGTCCCTTGGGGAGCAGTCATGAAGGGCAAAATGACGTCAGAACTGGCAAATGTCCAGGGAGCCTGGATGTTCTCCCAAAGGAGATCTTGAAGGTACAGAACCAGGTTGTTCCCATGTGTTGAACTCGTAATATTCCATTAAGTTCTGTTAGGTAAATTTCCGTTATTGGTAGGAAAAAAGCATTGCTTCTTACATAAGGAATATGATGGCTGTCCATAAAGAAAGGGTTCATCCATCACAAAGACATTGAATAAGAATATCAATGAATTGTTATATCCCTCAAAGTGTAAAAGATACTATTTATATGATGCTATACTTTTTCCACACAGAATATCAAAGCCTTGCAGAGAGATATTTCAAATCTGTGTCACAAAATCCCTTGAAATTCTTTTTTTTTTCTTGAGTTAGAGTTTAGTATATTGGAATTTAAACATTTTATTGACCTCACACAGAAAGTTAGGCTCAAATAAATATTATGGGGATCTTTTCTTTTTCAATAAAAATGTTTAGTTTTAGAAGAATAAAGCTGAAAATATTGGTATTTCTGTATTTATTTAGAAAATTATTTGGAGTATATAAGTATATCCTTCTGAGATTTCAAAGCTCAGAAATGCTTCATCTAACTTATTACTCTCTCACACATCACATTCTTTCACATTTACCAGTTTGTAGATGAGCTTATTCCTCTCCCACATTTCCCATGACATTTCCTACTCTGAAGAAACAGAATTGAGGTCAGTTCTTTCACATAGGATTTATAGTTTATACATCTGGTTTTAGCAATGCCTTTAGCATTCCCTGTTCTGACAAAAATCTCAAGAAGAAGAGAGGTATGTTTCTTTGATTCTTAGAATGTTCATTCCACAAATAAACAGCTTTTTTTTTTCCTGTCAATTGCTTCTTTAAATTCATTAAATATCCCTCTCTACAGGTAACTAATCTATGCATTTGTAAAAGAAAAAAAAATACAGTATTTGAACATTGCACGTTTCCTTTTTTTCATAGAAGTGATTATGCTGGAACTGTTTATGTATTTCACGTGTCTAGTTATGAGTCTGCAGAATTTTCTCACTGAAAGGGCAAAGCACTGAAATGGGCTGCCCAGGAAGCTGATGGGATCCCCATCCCTGGATATGTTCAACAAATTACTGGACATGGCACTTGGTGCTTTGGTTTAGTTGACATGGTGGTGTTCAGTCAAAGCTGGGCTCAGTCTTGGGGGTCTTTTCCAACCTTAAAGATGCAATGACTCTCTGTGAACTATTATAATATAATACTGTGTTTCTGCATTATTCATATTTTTGTTTCTGTGCATACAAAGGTAAATATCTTCTGTGAAACATTGGCCATTTCCTAAAACACCTCCCTTTCTGTGTTTGGGTATAGAAACATTGCCAACTGAACCTGTAAAATAACTTCATAAAAGTATTTAAAGTGGTTAAAAACAATAAAATAATTTCATTAGTTCAAAATACAACCTCTATTGCTAGTGAGGAGGTAAAATCTTAATCAACAGTTATTCACCCCTGAGATAGTATCCAAGTAGAGTTTATAATGTTTGCAGAGATATATGCCTTAATTGGTAAGGGTATAGAGTCAGAATTTTGTAAGGCAAGTAATAGAGACAGGTAACAGAGTTAGTTTCCCGTTGGCTTTTCCTTTGGCTTCCTTTATGACATTGGACAAATAAATCACTTGTTTTTGGCAAGAAGATGTTGTATAATATCCTTTCCAGATGAAATACTGTTTTCAATCTGAGATTAGGAATGGGAGCACTAAAAGTCTTAATGAAATTTGAAAGATGCCCATACCAGATATTATAGTTAAGACACGTTTTCACAGAAAACAATTTCAAAAATATTTTGGTGAGCATACAGTGCTCATAATAAATAGATTTTTATTATTTGTTAATCTATATGTTCCCTTTATGCTTTAGATTTATTTCTGATAAAAAAATTATAATATTTAGTTGCTTAAAACAGAGGCATTGTTTTTAAGATACAGAAAAAATAAAATTATCTAACCCTGAAGTCTTCAAATGGAGATTTAATTAATTTACTACTGTTATATTTCCAAACTACACAGTCATCATCCAAAGATAACTTATATAGATATTATATGTTAAATCAGATCATGTTTTTAAAACTAGAGATGAAGACTTTTAGCAGGTACTGATGAAGACAATAAAAGACCTAGTGACACACATAATAATTGTAGCATCTGAACTGTGTCCTTTCATCTTCCTCAATTTCTTGCATAAAGAGAAATTTAGTCTCTCCACTTGGATTACTGGACCAAAAATTTTTATATTCTCTAAAATTAAGGAGTTTTTGAAAATGAAACCTCATCTTATATAAGAAAGGTAACTCCAGACAGAATGAACAGAAACACAGACTCTTTCTATGCCCACTAGGTCAGGTGTCTAGATTTATTACCAAGAAAATAAGAAAATGGAGTAAGAAGGAAAATTTTTTTGCACAGCAAGAGAAAACCCAATGCAAAGCAGCTTTCACCCCACCACAGGGCAGGGATGTGGCTATGTATAAACTCAGACCCAAGGACCACCACAAAGTGTTGTAACCAATACAAACACAATGCCATGGAAAAATATGTGTACTTTGTGTGCAGCATGCAGACAGACCATGTTGGAAATCATATTGATAAAAACACCTATTTGAATAGACAATTGGCAGCTGCTTTGTTAGGGGTATTTCACATGTTCATCACACAGTGCTTATTTCTGAAAGTAAATTTTTTTTTTCCAAGGCTCAGCAAGCTCACTTGCATCAATAACTTTTATACTGAAATTGGCTCCCTTTTGTTCGAGCCATTGAAAAAGATATTTGTTTCACTGTTGGATAAATTATTGACAAACTTTCCTCAAGAGAACCTCAAAAGAATCCAGATTGTTTGCAGATCTATGTTCATTTTTGTTATAAAGTGAAAATGTTGTACCCAGGTTATGCTTATGCTTTTTTTACTACTTCTACAAAACATAAACTTCAGAGCTGCTGTTTCCATCAGGGTTAAACTCAGCAATATTCTCTTAAATAATTGCTGAGAAGCCCTCATGCTACCTTCTTGAAGTCAGATGAATTTTCCCGAAACAGAACCACTGAAAGTCTTTGTTACAGCAGAGAGAGTAAGAAGAGAAGAATGAGATAAGGTGTATTGTGGCACATAACATTTTTTTCCTTTAGTGGCTTAACTTACTGCAGAAAGAAAAAGGTTTTGTGTATTATACAAGCAATACATGTTTACTGTCTCAGAAAATGTAGCAGGAAAAACTGAAAAAACTGTGATCTTCTGTGCCTGCTATTGCTGATAGCATCAGTTATTATTTTGTCTTGTCCTTTCCTCCATGTCTCTGTCAGATAGAGTGCCATCACATATCTGGAAAGGGCACGTGTGAAATATATGACATGATTCATTTCATGAAAGGTCAAAATGAGATGAAGCTTTGTCTGACCCTACAAGAACAAGTCACCCACCATAATTACAACATTTGCTACTGAGAAAACAAGACTGCCAATGCACTGAAGGAGAAAACAGAAACCTCTGTGGAGGTAATCCAAATATCCATGGCTGTTTCACCCATGCAGTGTGATGGTGTAAGGGCAAAGACAATAGTCAAGAGGGGAAGATAAAATATACTTCTCTGAACTACCACACTACCCAGGGAACAAATGTAAGTGAAATCAGATTTCTCTGCTTTCCCTCAGCAGCTGCATGCAGCAGTTGTTTTAAGCAGGAAAGTTATCCTTCTTCACATGAAATCTCAGAGACTTTGAAGCTCAAAGTAAAACTTACATTTCTCATCATCACATTGATGGTCCCTTACCACTCTGCATATTCTGCGATTCTGTGATCATGAATGAGGAAGCCAAGAAAAAATGCCTGAGTCACATATCTTGAGATTTCTTGTGCCTGGAAGAAATAACAGAATCAAACCTCACTCTTAAGTATTATATTTACATACCCGTGTTTTGTGGGGTGGTGGGTCGGAGACACACATGACACAACACCCATGGGTCATCAGCAAACAGCAATGAGTTTAATGTGGCTTATTAAACTTATCTGGGGACTTGTTTTCTTCTAGGTTGGTTGAGTTTAGGAGGCAGTTTCAGATCAGCTGCAATGTGACAACATTAAATGTCAGAGGTCATTGCCTCTTGTCTCACCCTTGGGAAACTGGAGAAAAGCAGATGATTTTAAGGTTTATTTATAAAAATAAAACTTCAAATCTAGATGTCAGTTTACACAAACACACCATCCCAAAACTTAGCTCAAATTTTGATAGGGAAAAGGTTGGACAATCTCCTTCAAAGACAGTTCACTTAAAGGAACTAATCATGGAGCATTAACCTGTGTAAATATTTGACTCCCACGGGGTGAATCAGAAAGAGCACTGACCCTTACCTGTTTCTCTAAGAGATGACTATGCAGTATGTTGTCAAATTACAGCTTTCAGCTCAATGTCTGCATTAAAATATCTCTCAATAAAAAGAGAGCAAGCTGGAAATTGAGAGCTTGAAATCTCTTCAGATCCTGTGTATTACTTGAATTTCTCAGTAACCAAGTCAGAAAAACTTATATGTTATGGAGCATTTTGAATTTGCCACTTACATCATTTAGTCTAACAAGTATTCTCCTTTGTGTCATATTCTTAGACAATCATTCCTATATTAGTAAGATTCTACACAGCTGTACTGATATAATCAGGACTTGGTATTTTCTACTCATTTTACTTTTTGGTGTATTAAATTAGGACTTCGTTTTGGTCTAATTTCTTCTCTTTCAGGCAAGGCATGATGATGTGTATATCATGATGTATTTCGCTTTAGGCTAAGGATTAGACCTGTTTTCATGTTGTGAGATTTTAACTTCACTTACTACAGTGTTGTACAGAATGGAGCATCTGGCAGGTAAGAGATGTAATGAGTAAACCTTTTGCACAGTTAGATCAGTTAGAGCAAATAGATATTGTTAACAGCTTCTTTACATTGCTACTTCCATCACTTATGTAGAATGTTCTCACTCTTAAATATCCATATCTACCTATATCCTTTCAACAAAAAAAAAATCATTCCAAGATTTATGCTTTGGTTAGATGTACTACATGTGATGCAAAGATACTATTTGAAGTAACATTTCTTACTTGAATTATATCAATGTTCTTCCCCCAACTTATAAAACATCTCAATGTGTTTATTTGAAAACAGGCTCAGTGTTTTTTGAAAACTACTATCCTTTATTAGTCTTTCCAGCCATGAGGAGTGACACTGTCATTTGTTTATGCCAGGTGAAAGCTTCAACTCAAAACCACAGTGTCTCTCACTCACGTAGTATCTAATTTATGTACTCTGAAAAACCCAAATAAAATTACAGCAACATTTGCTTTTTAATGTCACACAGAAAAAACCCTTCAAAGTCAGCCATGCATGAAGCAAATATACAGGAGGGGACCTCAAATCCTAGTTGCTGATAGATCATGATCCAAAACTGCCTTTTATGTATCTTGAAGAGAAAACTTTGTAATCATCTATGCCATCAGTAGTGACAGTATATTCACTGAAATCATTATACCAAAGTGCAAGGCTCGGGTTTTTCTGAAAGGGATTGTTCATTTATTCATGAAGTTAAACTGAAAGGCTTCTGTGTAGTTTTGAGCCTTTCTTTAATTAGTAAGTCAGGGAAGTTAGGCATTATTTAAACTTCCCTTGAATAGATGTTGATTGTTTAAAAGAAAAGAAGAAATCAGAATATTTCTGATGGAAGAACAAATAGGTTAATCTCAGGTATTTATTCTTAAAAGGTTATCAAGCATTTGTTAAGCAGATCAAAGGATGTTGGATTCACTCTAATAATGAGACTAGGGAAAAAAATGACCACTCACATTTTATTTTTTTTCTAAAGACCTGTAGATAAGATTTGCTACTCTCCATCAGAGTTAAAACAAGGACAGGTAGGAGAAGACTTGACAACATGTGTCTTCCACAGACCCACCTTAGAAAGGCCAGCCTCTAGAACTGAGATGAATAGTTTTTTAACATCCATTCAGACAATTTAAAAAAAAAAATCCTATGAGATGTCCTGCAGGTATCTGGTGCAGATGCCTCTAACCCACTGTTGACCAAAGACAGTTTTCAGTTGTTCTGAAGCATCATTTAAAGAATCTTACCTCATCCTTTCTGCTGACAATTTTTCTCTGATGACAAAAATGTTTGCACAGATTTGGCTTATGAAATGTTGCTTGCCATTAGTAATATTTTTTATTTATATGTTTGTTTTGTATCAATGGCTAATTTACAAAACACAGAAGAATGGTGTACATTAACATTCTGTATGAAGAAGGTAATAAATTTTATTCAAAATACAAGGTGTAATAAATCTAAAGGCATCTAAAGACTGAAATGCACCTTGATTCCTAATTGATAGCTGGCACATTTTTGTGCTTTAACCCTAGAAGAAAGATGTGTTTCTGAAGTTTCCACAGTTGCCACAAAATAGAAGCTCAGACTACATAAAGGGTTTTCTGAGATACTTTAATTTTTAATAAAAAAAGGAAAATTTTGGACATTAATTGTAATAGCAAAAAACCTCTACTTAGACTTGTGACAATATCCAAGCAAGTTTATATTCTGGCAGGCTCAATTAGAAAATTTCACACTCCAGAGAACATTATCAAATGCTGTCTCAAAAACAGAAGTGAAAACCACAGAAACACTGTGCACATTTCCAGAGGCCACTGTATTACCAAATATAGTGCATGTTAGAGTACAGATGAGACTAATGGGAGTACACCAAGCAAATTAATTTAACTTTAAAGGCAGAAAACTTAATGCTGTATCTCTTTCAAAGCTTTAAATGTCATAAAAATATTTTCAATCTTTGACAGCTTTTAAAATCCTTTAGAGAATATCCCATATAGCTTGTAACCATGATAAGCAAATTGTTGGTAATTTCCAACTAAGCAATTGTGGTCTTTATATAACAGTTAAGACTGTTTGAAAATCTTAAAAAATCTTGAAGCAATTTCTTAGTATTCCGATGTCAATTGCAGCATCAATTTCAACAAAAATCAGTATCAAAGGTTTTTCATTCAGAGTGCTTTAGAATAACATTTACACTTGTGAATGATGTTGAGTATAATCAAAAGGACAAATACAACACTCATAAAGCGTTAAGTTTCAAGCAAATTCTAAGGAGAAAAATAGATCTCCATTAAAAAGTCAAAATGAATTTTGATAATCACACTGGTTTTTTGGTAAAAAGCCAGGATCTGTTCCTACAAAAAAGAACTAAATAATACATTATTATATGTATTGCTCTATTCTTAGATGTCCAAAACTTGTTTAGGACCTTGATCTTCCATTTGCTTCATAACAAGTAACAATTTTTTGATGTAGGATTATCTTTTAAACCACGCTCTACAAATGTTTGATGCTATAGATGGTGTGGTCATTGTAGAATGAATTCCAAGAAATGTGGAAGTAAGCAAAAATCCTTTACTGATAAAATTTGAAGTGGAAGAGGATACAAAGCATAGGGGCAACAGAGAGTGGGAGGAAAGGCTGAAAAATTACAATGCAGGGTCAGTACAGAGTTTCCCTAGACAAGTATAATTTTCTAATGACATTAATAACAGTTAATCATATAGGAAACTATATAGGGCTGTCAGTACCATAGAGGATAATGTTCTAGTTAATATTTCCTTTTCCTTTCCAATCTCCATCTTAGGAACTTCCCATTTCCGAGGTTTCATCCAAGACTTTTTTTTTGCAGTTACCAAGAGTCTATTTTACGTGAATTTGACAAATCAATTTCTGAACTCATCAGTAGTGTCATAGTTTTTCTTTTTATTTTCCCAGTTCCTCTGAAAATCAGATTCCCAGTTTAATTATGTCCTGTGGTTGTGTGGGAAAATACTCCCTTTTGTTTATATTAAGACTACTGCTCATTATTATTTTTGAAGACCATTATGTCACTAGAAAATTAAAATCATTATTCTTTAGTCATGTTTGTCAAACCTTTTAGGCAGCATAGGTTATATTTCAATAGATATGTCTTTCCTGAATGAGATATTATGTAAAATTTTATAAAATATTATCATATATATAAAATAGAATCTTGTTTAAGTTGCATATGAAACTCCTTGTCTTTCTGATTATTCCTTCCTTAATTTATTCCAGTTACATGGTATTCATTTGAGGTTGAATGACAAGAATTTAACTATAGTATAATTTGGATCAGTCAAGCATTTTGTATTTGACTTAGAAATATTTTCTTTTAGGACATTAGAAATATCTTTTATACTCATAATTTTTTTCTTAGTATGTTTGCTGTTTTAAATATAAACACAGCAACATATAAAATCATAAATGAATTCAGGATGCATCTTAAACTTCAGTCTTGTGGTCCTCTCTATATTCATGTAACTACAGGAATTAGCCCACTACTGCAAAATTGCAAGTCACATTATATTTTTGTAATGCTTGATGTATGTCAGCAAAAGGATTTCAATAATTCTTTCATTTCAGGATAAAAAACATGCTTTAACATTTTAGTAACCAAGGGATATGACATACTTTTCTTATTCCTTTGAAGTGCACAATTGGCTTCCAAATGAAGGAATTGCACATTTGTATCTGCACTTTCATATACAGTCTGTGAATACAGCAACTCAGTTCTTGGGGTAATGTAATCCCTGGGGTGGTTAGAAGAGAACTTTTGAGAAGAAGTGCTACCAGTGGGATTTTACAGGGAAAGCCACTTAGGTTATAAAGAGATGTCAAAGAGAAAGAGATAAATAAATACAGGGTAAAAATGCATTTGTCAACTCTGGTTAAGCTATGAATTTTTGTTATAATGTCTTGTATGGAATGAGATGTTATTACTAAGTTGTGCATTGCTCCAGCATAGCCATCCATTACAGTGAAACAGAAATAGCACATTCCATTAATCACAGACACGAGGTTAAATAAAGATGTAAGCATATCGGGAAAGCAAAACTTCAAGTGCACAGCACCTTGATATATTAACCAAATTTCTTAGAAGGTCTTAGAGAATAATAGTGATAATAATAAGCAAAGTTTCATTAGCCATGCTTAACTCAGTAATACACATTCATATGGCTGCAAAGCAATTGATTGTTGTAGAGTAAGCAACATGAGGTACATGACAATTGGAATCAGAGGGAATTTACTGAAAAAAAAAAAGGAGCTCAAATTGAATCAATCCATTAAGTTTGATAAATATTCCTTTCAAATCTATTTTTTTTTCCTTATACTTAGTAAAGTGCTCCTTCTACATTACAGAGATGGATACACACGGAATCCCTGGTCAATTTATTCTCATGTCAGTGGTCATTCCATTCTGTACTTTTATTAAAAAAAGACCTCCAATATGAGGCAGGATAACTTTGTGGGATATTATACTATGGCTGGCTGACTATTATATATTAGGAAAGGCTGTTGGGACAATAGCCATTCCCATTTTGTTGAATTGTAAATTTTCCATTTTTTTCTTATTATTTCATGCATCAATTCTGGTTTTTTCTTTTGAGATGTTGTTTCTGCATCCTTCCTGTTAAACATCCATTTCCATTTTCTTTCCAGCATGGTTCAAAAAGCATCATTGCTCCTACTTACTCCATAGCATTTATGGTGTTCTGCAAGAGTAAAATAAAACACTTAAGTAACAAAGTCCATGCCAAAGTCAGGCTGCAATCTAAAGGATCACAAATGTAGTCACTGATGCCTAACTACATTTCTTGCTTGCATATCAGCTTGGAACAGATTTGGTCATGGGGGGAAATTTTTCCTTAGCATTATCAAGTTCAATTTGGACACTTTATCATCAAGTTGACTTTTGTCATACATATCTGCTGTTAGTTTTTTAGATATTTCATTGGCAAACATTCTACCCAAGTGTTCTAAAAGCTCAATGTTTTGTGGTTTTTTATCTCATCTGTAATTATAGCTAATAGAGTCCATACTTAACTTCTATTGAACTATCCCACTATTTTGAATCAAAATATTTTCTGTAAGGCTTTTCTTCACAGTATTTACTTCTTACAACCTTATAGTTATTTTCTTTTTATTCTTTACTGCAATACCACTTTTCTGTGCTGGTGTGGCCTGAAGTCCTGCGTGCAGTTTTGCATACCCCAATATAAGACAAAGCTTTTAGAGAGCATCCCAAGGAAGATATCAAGAATGGTGAAGAGTCTAGAAGGGAATATGTGCGAGGAATGAACTCTTGAATTTTCTGAACTTGGACACTGCTCACAGTCACCCATCCTGGACATCACCAGCCAAGGTCGTGGGGTATCCTCTGACATTCAGCTTCATGCATCTACCTCGTCTTCAGAATCTACACCCACTTCTGAGATCTTTCCTCCAACCTGTCTTTCAAAGGCTGCTTCTTTTTGGGAATTCTTTTTTTGGTGCGAGCTCCTCTTTCCAGAAGAATCCCCCCCACACATACCAGTTTTCCCAGCCTCTGTGTTCTCTAAGCAGCACATGTGCAGAAGCAGCATGCACATTCAGGCTCCTAATCCATCCTGACTCATGACTCTGTATCAAATGGAAGAAACTGGATATGCCAATTCTGTTTAGCCTAGGTACTTTCAATATTTAAAACTAGCCCATATAAGCTGCATCTAAGAAGAGGCCGGCTTCAAATTAAGAGGACCAAAACTCTGTTTTGGACAATCACATCCACTCAATTCTTTACTGTCTGTTAGCATTCACAGAAACTATATTTTCACTAACATCCACTTATATATGGTCTGATAGTCTCTGAAATAAGATTGTTAAACTGTAAAGTCATTCTCTAGTCCTGTAGAAAAGGGGTGGAAATGTCTTCTGCACCATTTAGAGTGACTTCTAAACTTTCTTAAGGACTCTGCTAGCATTGTCCTACAGAAGTAATCCTATACACTTTGATCATGGGAAGGGCAATGTGAAGTGTATTTTTGAAGGTTCTTTTAATGAGGTTTTACTTTCTACTTAAACCTGAATAAATTGATGAGTAAAAATAGAAGGCAGAAATGATAAAAGACAGGAGAAAGAGTAAATTAAATGGTTCAAACTAAAATTCTTTTAACTGGGCACAATTTCTCACGCCTTCACATTAAACATCATATCAAAGAAGTTCAGCTTAGAGTTTCCTGCTGTGTGTGTAAGCCCCAGATTTTTCTAGAATCTCTGGCAATTGGTGTGCTGTCATGTGACTTCCATATATATGGCTAGCTATTTCCCAAAATGGTTGCTTTATGTGTAAAAATCTTAAACCTGCTTCTGAACAAGGTTTTGGATATTTTTGTTTATTGGTCTATTCAATTCCTAGCACTGATTTTTACTTCCTGCTGGGTAGCACAAACAAAAATATCTCTGCAGTGCTCTCCCAAATATTATAATTTTATTTCACACTTCTCCCATTGTCATCAAGTTATTTAATCTCTTAATATCCTAATTTCTCCTTCGCCCTTTTAATACACCTTTGTTAGTCTTTACTTTCATCCACTTTATACCCCATCTTCTCAACCAAGGCACAGTTTTGTCATTTCAGAAAACATTTTTCAGACATGCCTGCCTGTTCCCATCAGTCTCCATCCTTCATTTCTGTTTGGTACCATCACCAGTGTTTGTTATTTTTTCTTTTTTATATATGTTTCTATTTTGCTATTACTAAAGAAGTTCACATTTGAGAACAGTTGGCAATGGCATAAATTGATGTCAACATTTTTTATTTGGCTGATGAGTTGGTGTCATCACTGTCTTCTCTATTTCAGTAATGACAGAAAATAAAAACCAGCACATAGTCAGTAGGTAATTAGAATAAGAAATTGGACAGAAAAAGTGAACAAGTCCTAAAAATTTACCAAATCAAATTCTTGTTTCATGTGCTTTTTCTCCTTAGGAGACTGAGTGTATCAATAAAAGATTTAACAGAAAATTCAAAGGAATTGAAAAATCCTGTATTTCAACTGCATCCCTTCCTACAGAGCTTGAGAAAAGACAGCTAAGGTTCACTTACATAAGTGAAAGCAGAATGTTCATCTTTGATACTTGGTTTTCTTTTTGTATTGTGTTTTTAGGTGCTCAAGACAGTATTTGAATGATGCGTAAGTCAGTTTCCCATGTATTTGAATTTCATATATATATATATAAATATAAAGTTAGTCAGATCTGTCCTGTGGTCCATCTCTACTCATTTTGAAGGAGATTCCAGTCCTCTTTTGCCATTTTGGAGTCCACTCAGTGAGAATTAGAAGTGCTCCAGTCAAAGCTCACACAGAGTGTATCTTTGTAACAGCTCCAGTTGTATGGAAAATCCTCAGTGGCCTCTTATCAAAGTGGCTGATAGACCTCTTAGCATCATTAATAGGGATTTAATATGAACCATACCTGAAGCAAAATTATAGTGAGTGTAGGGGGAAGGAGATCATATAGAAAGGAGTTGGATGTCTCAGTTTACATTTACTGGTTCAGGAAGACTGCAAAACATTCAGACTTTTATTGCAAACAAACAATTTTAAAGCAGGTCTTATCTCTATTAGTCTATAATTAGGGCAGAGGACAGGATGTTCTGAGAGCTTTTCACATGTCAAAGAGCTAAGGGGAATATAAAGCCTCACAGAAGATCTAATTCCAGTGTCTCTCTTAACTTTACAATCCCTATCAGAGTAAGAGGGAAAGATTCAGCACTGCCTCTGGGATTCTACTAAATCTGCTACTTGTGTCTCTCTTAGAGAAAGAACTTTTCTTTCTCTCCAACCTGTAATGACAATGCAGTGGCAGGCACCATCAGTTATTAAAGTTGTGTTCAAGCCTCTTTTCTGCTTCCACTGAATTTGGTTGAGGAAGGAGAGCTAACAGCTGGTGTGAAGGAAATCTTAAACCTGCAGCATTGGCAAAGAAGCAACTGCCTTACAAAGCATTGTAGAGTGCTGACACAGGCCAGGGCGAAAGCTACCTCACCAGTTTTGTGTTACAAGAGGAAAAAAGGAGTAACCCACCAATCAACAGCAGCAGGGGGAATTTTCTTTGCTCTTTTGGCAGTGATGATGACAGTAAAAAACGTGAGTTTGATGTAGGGTTTCCCATCAGTGTCATAATGACTCCATATCAAATATGGATGATCCAAGGCACCCAATCACCCAACACTGTCTATACTCTAGCATACCTGAAGAGTAAAGTGTTTTTTATAGTCTGACTCAGACTGCTATCCCTAACACTGTATTTTGTATAACACAACCTCCCTAACACTATATTTTATACTCCGAAACACAAAGCAGACATATCTATTAATTTATTATTTTCTGCCATATTAAAAATATCAGTACTTTATGAAAGAAGGAAAAGGATAATAGAAAGTTCAGCAAAAAGACAACAATGCAGTGTGATGTATCAGGACTGGAGATTAATCACCACCAAGAGGGGCACCAGCACATGTGACTCATAGCCACACTCCCTCAGGAAACATGCCTGCCATGACAGTTGATTTTGGTGGATCATTCATCTGGGATTTTCAAGAGATGAGTATGTAATTTCGTATTGAGTTAGTGGTGTAAATTTGTCACCCATTCTCCCACGTTAGGAAATTATGTTCTCTTTTAAAATGTGGCTACAAAATAGCTGTACTTGCTCCACTTAATTTTTATTTTAGTTAGACCTGAATTTTGCTTGAGCTGTTTGTTTGCATGTGGATATATGCCCCTTTTCTGCAGGGGTTAATCTCATGTCTTTAAACAAACTGTATTTCTATACATGTAGTATATTAATACTACCTATCAGTACTTATGTGTTATTCTTTGCTATCTAATCTTTTGCCAATGGTGAATTTCTAGTGCTGCAAAATTAAATGAGAATAAGAAATTTATCTGATCAAATTAAAGCATCTCGAAAAACGAACGCTACTTCGGTAAAAGTCAGCAAAGATCTTTTTGGCAGGGAAAAGAGGAATTTCTGAAAAGGTTTGGTTAACAGAGGTCACACTGTTAATAATAAATGATTAGTAAGTGGGTTTAGAACAGTGTTGAGCTAATATAGCCTTGAAAAAAAGATTTTAAAATTGCATGGCAGGATGAACCTTAATACTCCATTTAATTTCATTGTGCCTAAAAAGACAAGACAGATAAAACATTGCTGAAAGGAATTTTTTTTCTATCAAAATGCAAGCCATTTTTTCTCTTTCATCTCCATTTGATAGATTGCAAGTTTGCAGAGAGAAAACTGTGAGCCAAGAGGTGATATTTGGTATTACAGCCATATTTAATTGCTTTTAAAGACTCCTAGAATGGCCTTACTAATTATCCTACTTCTTTAAAATTGCTTCATCATCATTCTTTTGCTATTTTATCTACAGCAAAAACTTCCTTTCTGCTTCTCTGACACTGTCCCTTCAAAAGCTTTTGCATTACCACCCTCTTGTCTTGATCCCCCATGCCTGGAATTTGTGGCACTTTATAGATTCCGCTACTGTAAAGTGGATCAGGTCTCTGCAGACCTGCTCCCTACTATCTGTTTTATATTATCTAGTTCATCAATCTCCCTCAAATCACTCCTTAATGTATTTCCACCACCACCTCTTGCAAAAACACTTTAATATTAACCTCTGCAAAGCTTTCAGCAGTTTCTCACCACTCTGGGTATGTGCTGTCAGTCTGTTTTTAATGTTCCTAGGCTGGTTTGCTTGTGTCTGACCTACATTGCAAGGTCCTTGGGGTAAGCTCAGTGTCCTCTTACTTGTTTGTACAATGCTAAGAATACATTCACCACTCAGTCAATAATAAAGTACATAATAAAATACTATCTATTTTAACACCACAGCTCTAAGCTTGAACTTTGGGGACAGGAGGATGTAAAAAGACAATTGGCAGTTTGGGATATTGCTGAATTTATAGCCTAAGGGTAGAAGAAATTCAGTTTTCCCAGGTAAGTGGGTTTTTTTCCTCCTTGTATACCACTTATGCACAATATTTTTCTATGTAATATATTTGGAGTTACCCTCCAGCCTCAAGGAGATGTTAAGGAAACTGTGTTTCATATTCTTTCAAACTTTTTTCTATTCACATTAAAAAATAATTTGGCCCATTAGCTTCAGAGCTGTACTGAAACCTTACAATTAACCCTGAAACTAGATAAATTAACTTTATATTTCATTGCAACCTTAACACTTGAACTCCATTTACTCCTCTTCATTATTTTCCCATCTCTGTTTCCTGAGTAGCTAGAAAACCTCTCATCAAGATTATTAAGGACAATTTCATGATAATGAAAAATTTTTTCCTTTCCACAATTTTGAACCAAAATAACCCAGCATGTTGTTGGGCCATTCACTCTTCTAACCTTGAGTCAGAGATGTAAAGTTTTGGCCAGTGTTAATTTGGTAGCAATAACCTCTTGGAACAAGTTTTGACTTTAAGAGAAGATGCTTCACCGTATATATTTCTTCCATGAAGTTTTAGGAACTATATTACTTCTTTTTACACAGATATAACCTAAACATGCTGCTATGCAATTTACTCCAAAGTTAAATAAATCAGAGAGGGCAAGAGCAGACGAGTGTTCAGTGTAAGTAAAGAGGCTAAAATTGGGAAGGTGAGACAGCTCTGGGTTTCTCAGCACAGCAAAGACATGTCCAAGGAAGTGTTGGAGCAAGCTCCAACAAGGGCCACAAAGATGATCACAGGGCTAGAACATCTCTCCTCTGAAGACAGGCTGAAAGGGTTGGAGTTGTTTAGCCTGGAGAATAAAAGGCTTCAGGACCTTGTTGCAGCCTTTTAATACCTCGGGGGGACAAACATTCTCTAGGGCCTGTTGCAATAAGACATGGGGTAACGGTTTTAAACTAATTGAGGGTAGATTCAGACTAGATATAAGGAGGTTTTTTTTTTTTTTTTAAGTGAGGGTTGTGAAGCAATAGAGTAATTTTCCAGAGAGGTAGCAGATGCTTCCTCCCCAAAGTCAGGTTGAATGAAGCCTCATGTAAAGATGACACTCCTCATTCCAGGCAGCTTGGGTAAAATGACCTTGAAAGTTTCCTTCCAGCCCTATTCTGGGATCCTATGATTCTACATATTTCATACTTGCAGTTCATCCACTCAAGACTTAGTTACTCTAATATCAGACATGGATTGCATAAGGCAATAGAGGTCAATGAAAAGGGTTTCATATGACACTATTTTACATCTGGCAGCTGAAATCCAGTCTGTTCACTAAGCATGAATACACACAGACTATTCCAGCACCTTTTAGTATGGGCTGCTACAACAATTCCAGTCATATAATTCTCCTTTCCTTTAGCTGTTTGCAAAGAGGTGAGATGATGAAAGAAAGTTAACTGTTTGAAATTTAAAGAATGGGGAAAGTAAGTCAGAAGTTACAGTCTCTATTCTTTACACTGTTAACAAGACTTATTGTATGACATTGGGAGGCACTTAGTTTCTCCATTTCCAAATCTGCAAATTAGATTGGTGCTTGTCTGTCTCACTAGTCAGAAGGTAAATCCAATGATGTGTGTGGAGTGTTTAGCAATTTTTAAAAGAAACGCTTCCTACAAAAGATGACACATAGTCTGACATGGAATCATACAATTGCAGTCATACACTCTCTTCCAGAGACTTGATTTTGCTAGTTGATTTGATTAGAGTATTTTTTATAAAATACCAAGGGTACACTTGCTTCACTGTTTATGAATGTCTGTCTGCAATTGAAGATGTTGAATGTTCATTCACACTTATGACTTCAGATGATAGTGCCATATAAATAGCAAATATTCCTCATGTTATCTGGCTTTCAGTATTTTCTCAGATTCTAAGGCAATGAAATAACTTTTTCTGACCTCTTTGTGCTCCATCAAAACATTTCTTGCCCCTTCCTGCTTGTAAAACCAGAAATGGTAAATTCTTTTAAAAGGAACCGAGACACCATATATTTCTCATGTCCAGTTGAAAGCCAGCTCGTTCCCTTTGTTGTGACAAGCACCCTTATTCAAAGACCTTAACACAGGCAGTAGAGACAGGTACATAATACTCGGTTCAGATAAAGCAAAAATTATACCTGTGTGTCAGGAAAAAAGATGATGTGTGAGGGTTAGTTCTGCTCCTCTGTATATGTAGTCCAGAGATCTGATTAGTTGCACAAGTACCAATAATAATCAGATAGTCTCTGACATAATCCTTCCTTTCCATTTTGACCTTTCTTGGTGCCATTTCAAAGTGTTGACCAATATTTTTTTCTGAAGATGTGATTATTATACTCCATTCCATCCAAATTTCCTCTACAATCCTATTTACAAGTGAAAAATTATGAATGAGAACAATGAATGATTTTCACATTTGTAGAGAATTACCAAAGTTTGGAAGATTTGCTTTTCTATCACCTCCTAATGACACTTGCTTGGTCTTTAAATTGCATCTTTTATGGTATAACATGACATCAGAGTAGGGTTTAATTACAAGGTATGCATTAGTTATTCATTAAAGTTTGGCTGAATATTTCCAAAAAAGCTGAACAATACCAAAGACATATTTTCAAGTCTATAACTCCTTCAACTGATTTCTGTATGCAAAAGTGACAGAAATCAAAAATATTTTCATACTGAAAACTTGAAACTCAAGAAAGTCTTCTTGAAGATAATTTATTCGTATCACAAGAAAAGCTAATTAACCCAATATGAAAGAGTTGTCATTTTACTAGGCAACACTGTACTCTATTCACCCTTTTTGTAATCTATTAAGGAGAAGTGCTGTCAGCATGGCTCTTCTCATATCCATTCTATTCATAAGTTTTGGAAGCTTGAACACTGTAAATCAATTTAGTTCATAAAAATGAGAGGTTGATAAGAGATAGGCATAAAAGAAACATCACTCTATAAGCTTTTTGTCATATCAGTTTTTGCCAAAGTTGTTCAGTGAAACACATTCATGGCAACTCAGTACATCGCTTCAACGCATCCTAAATATATGCAGACTTTTCGCTCCTGAAGTTCAGTCACAGGATTTTGTTCTTTTCTTTTGTCTCTTTTCTCTGTCAATAAAAGTTACTAATGCCAGATTTTTGTATAGTACAATAGGTAGGAAAAAAGTCAATCTTCATAACTGCTTCCTCTGCACAGTTCCCATATTTGATGTCATATGACATGGTATCTAAAACATTTTGATGTCTATGCCAGTTGATTTATATTGTGGATATTCCTGTACATCTCCATTTTTTGAATAAGCTTGCCTGCAAAATCATCTTACTCTTTGTACTTGTTCTGGTTTTCATCATTAGCATCCAGATATGGTGCATTATCCAGGTACTCTGCATTTTAGAAGAGAGGGTGACTGCTTTTCTTTGCATAACACTTTTGTGAAGACTTTTCTAAAGGTTCTACAGGTGCTTTTGAACATAAAAATCTGTGCTAGCTGTAACACCACTGTTGATAGAAGCCTTTGCATTGCCAACAAACTAGAGCAGAGTGAGGGATCATGGTTTAATTTGCTGCTCTTGTGGTTCCAAAACCACAAGTCCACTTCTTGTCTTAACCAGATGTGACATTTCTTATAAATTGTCACTTGCCATTCATAAACATCATGCATGTGTAGGGAGGTTCTGGTGGATCCTGTATTTCCATTTCAAGGGGGTACCTGTAGCTGGAGCCCTTTCAGGTGGTTTCCATCCCAGTTGTACCAGGAGGGAAATCACTTTAATGTCAGCAGGGGTGTGCCCAAGTGAGTATTGAACAATATTGAAAATAATGCACATATAAGTACAAGGCAAGTCAACAACTAGAAGAAAGCACCTAGGGCCTTATATAGCTAATTTTAATATAACACTTCTTCATCTTGTTTACTAATCTCCTATCTCATTCAGATATTTAAAAATATAAGAAAAAATCCCAGAAATTTTTGGGTTTTTATCACAGTGAACCCTCCAGAATGCTGTCAGATATCAGAATTAAGTCCAGTTATGCACAGGGATCAACAATATTCCAGAGGAAATTCACTGTTTAAATTTAGCAATGTCTATATAAAAGTTAAATCACCAATAAAAGAAGTAGATTGAGCAATCTAGTAAATATGCCAACCTGAATATTTATAAGCTTGCCTATACAAAGTGAGCATTAATTGTTCTGGGAACCATAAAATCTACTAAGGATTCAGTCACAGATCATTTTTAGTCCTGCAGTGAAAAAACCCCACAACTTTCCCTTTCAGTTTTGAATTTCTGCTCATTAGATCTGAAATATTTTCAACATTGCCTGTGTTTAGAAATATAACAGGTATATTAGGTATATAGAAATATAATAGGTATATTTAAATCATGTCTCAGTGTTAAAAAAATATATTTATTCTCCAAATAAAATTCCTTTCCCATTGCTCCCTTTCCAGTAGGAGATTCAATTCATTCAATACTAAAAGTTATAGAAAGAGTAAAAAAAAAAAGGGGTAGATTACATCTTATTGAATCACATTGACAGTCAACAAGAACATATTTTAATGCTTTAATCACTACTGATTCCTACCGTCATTAAATATAGCATCCAGGCATGTTACCTGGATTTTTATATTGACATAACTACATAGATTAACATCACTCTAGAGGAGAAAGGAAAATATAGTAAAAAATTTCATAAAATATGAGAAAGATAAAGATTCCTTAAGACTTTGTCATATTAAAAGTTAAAAAATGTGCGTGTGAATGACAAACCAATGACAAATCAAGGCAGGAACTATAATAAGACATTTTGAAACTTTCTAATTGTAAGTTCTAGGGAAGAGACAAAAGTTAAACTCCAGCATATTAATTAACCCATTTTCCCAAAAATACATTCAGAAAAACACATAACCAATTACCATATTTTATGGTAATAATAAAAAAGTGAATACAGACTTGTAAACAGTGCTGTTATTTGCATTTTCCATTATGACTTTCGTTCTGTAAATTAAATTATATATTTATATATTAGTATAACTTGTTTTCACCATACTCATTTGTTTATTAATATTTTTCTGTTTAAATATATAAATAAATCAAGGGGAAATAAACATATCCAGCTGTTTAATCAGATTGACTACTGAACTTCCAGAAAAATCAGTAGGAAATTTGGACTTATATCAACAACATAATGAGACGCTAAAACAACAACTACTAAAATTATTATATAGAATATTATAGAAATATATATATAGATATCCTATTGGATCCAATGTTCGTCTCGTTTTCCTGAACACATATTTTTTTACCCAGTGCACAGCACCAATTCACAGAGCGAGACGAAATATTTCTGTGTTTTATTTTAGTTTGCACAAAGCACAGAGGAGGTAGTAACCCTCACAAGCCTGGCTCATCAGTAATCAAAACTTTGCACTATTTATACATTTTAATAAAAAAAAAGGCATCAGCATTCATTGGTTGGTTACAAACTGCATAACTTTTCTATTAATTATATACTCAAATGCTTTTTTGCTAGTTATATCTCTCAGATGTCATGCTAATTATTCCATAGGCACAGTTCTTCTCCCCATTGGAGCCTGGGGTCAGTTTTGAGTAGGTGGTCAATGAGTCAGCAGTCACAATCACCCACTGCTGGAATTACCTTCCCCCTAGGTTACTGCTCCCTTCTGCTGACTTCACTTGTGGTGGCTCTCATCCAGACAGACCATTTATCTTGGGATTGTCTTCTCTTTTCCTTAAAACAAAAGATTACCCAAGCATACAACATTCAAATGCAATTGATTAATCATAACTTTCCAGCTATCACTACTGATAAACACTAAAAATAAAAATTGCAGTTTGATTCAAACCTTGAGGGGCTCAAACCTCGGGGGAGGGGCTCAATATCAATCTGAAAGATTAAACACGTGGCTTGCCATCTGCCACTCAACCAGATGGACTCAGAAAAGCATCGTGATTGAGGTTCTGCCTGGATAGGTGGAAAGCTTGTGTATTTATGTACCAGCTATCTGGGAAGGGAAATAAATGTGTTTGTCTGCTGAGCAATTTAACTGAGGTGTGAGACAAAAGGGGAGTCTCTTTCTTCCGCTGGATTTAAGGCTTCCCCTCATGACTCCAATCAAAGTGGATGACTTCCACAATACTGTTCTGAAGACACACAAACGTAGGTTGTTGCACATTTGAAAGTGCTTTTTTTTGAGTGCTTGTGCAGGTACTGCTCTTAATCTATGTCACATATCATTGGAAGAGGATCTACTGCAGAAACACATTCATTTAATTTACAGAATAAATAAATAAGCAGAATAACTGTTGAAAATTCACCTTTTCATAGACCTTTAAAAGCTGTAATACATCTATGTGAGCTCAGCGAAAAAGGGTAAGCAGCCAAGAACTGACTTGGCATGTGATGTTCTTGGTAATAGTTTTTGCATGGTTCACCAAAACTGCTGCATAAAAATACAATTGGAATATTGGGTGAGAGTGAGTGACATGCAAGATACAGCAGAAAAAGGCCTGACTGTTTCTGTATTTACTGAAGCATTTTGAGACAGGATAGACAAAGCTGAACTTACTGCGATTTACCGAGTTCAAAGTAACCACAACAACAAATCTGTTAATATAACTTAAGCATATGCTATAAAATCCTGCCAGTGTCAGCATAAAATCCTACTGAGCGTCAGTATGGGACAAATATTATGCCCCTGCCATCTGCACTAGTGAGGGGAAAAGTAGTGCAAATATATTTAGGGTGGGATGGTGACACCCAAAAGGCTTATCTACAAGTTAAGGGGAATGAGAGGTGGTATTAGGAAATTGAAAGGAAGGTGTAACTACTCTAGAACCACAGCATTTTGCAGCACAAAAACGTCTCTATCTATGAGGCAGCTGTGGGTGTTGATCACAGTAAAGTTGTTGGGTGCTGATCACAAAGCCAGCTCTAAAACTATTTGACATGGATCCTACCAAAAAAAAGCAGCACTTGAGAGAAGACCGTATGAAAAGAATATTGAGCTGGAGACTTGTTGTTCCTGACTGTCACCACAGTTCATCATACTTCCCTGGCAGCTAAAAACGAAGGTATCCTTGATAGACAAAAAAGCTGCCTACAGAAGCATGACCAGAAGAATGCAGAATTGTCTTTTTCCTAGCTCTGTCCCTGCTGACTGTCTGGTAGGAGCGGCCAGAGACATAGGCAAGAGTTCAGTGCAGAAGGCTCCCTGACACATGGCCTAAAGAAAAGAAAATACAGCTAGAAAATCTGCACGAGGAAATTCTGGCCCTTGACAGCAAGAGAATTTTTTTTTTTTTAGGATATAGTGGATTAAAACTTTCTGTAGCTGGTATAAAGGAATTATCCTCTCTACAGTTATCAGGATTCAGGGATTGTTGCAGAGCTTTATTATTAGTATTAGATATTTTCTTTCCAAATGTATCAGTCAGGGAACACACAGTAATGTTTGAAAGTGTCTTTCTGCTTGAGAGGCAATTCTTTCAAAAACATAAATGGAAGAATGATGGTGTCTTACACCTTTATCAGTTTATATTTAGTGCTAACATTGTATTCAAAGAGCACAGCTACTTAGAGTATTCCAGCTCTTGACTCAGTTGTTGAAACAGGAAAAGGAGAGAGATACCAGCATCTGAGCTTAAAGCCTCTCCAAACAAATTCAACTCTATTCGAGCAATTTTCCTTCTGAATTTTTAAACTAAAACAAAACTTGAACAAAACTAAGTTACACTGATATTTGTAACATAGAGGGGCAGAATAGCATTAAGCAAAGCAGTGCATAAAGACAAATTCATTACTATTCTGAGACCATCTCACCAGTTGTTATAAATATTTTTCCGCCTCTATTAAGCAATGAAAGAAAAGAAAGCAAAAGAAAACTATCAGGAAAAAAAAACCCAAAAAAAGCAAACAAAAAAAAAATCCCAAACAACAACAACAACAAAACCCACAACAACAAAACAAAAAATACAGGTATGAATTATCACCAAAGTGTCAAAGACATGTTTCAGATTCTCAAACACAGGAGGAAAATCTCTACATGTTTTCAGCTTTGGTAGTATGAAAATCTGAGAAATATAATTGTTATTACAATATGAAACAGTTTTTATTCTTATCTACTCTTTTGCAGCAACTACAGCAGCATCCAATGGGAAGAGAAACACTATAATTTTCTTTTTCTGATATCATCAATTTTAATGTTTTCTCTTATTATTATCTATTATGTCTTTCAGTCAGGGCTACAAGCTGGCTTCCACACTTGTTCACAAAGCTCTAAGTTAAAACATTGTGCAGTTCAAAACCTTTTGGATCTACTGCCATTGGCTTCAGCACTGAGTTTCAGTATTCCAAGGAGATGTCCTGGTAGACAACTATATCTCTAATACCACATCAAGGTGTTTTGTAGTTCTTGACTTTTTGTTTTGCTTCAGATTGGATTAATAGACTCACTGTAAGTGACAACTGGGAAACATAGACAGTGGTCATGGCAGGACCACATGTATTGTCCATATTAAGGCAGCAGCAACTTTTTACAGAAGAACCTCTGTCAACTTAAAATGCAGGTAAGAGCTGGGAAAAAAACATCCGAAATTTCAAATATTGTTGCTATTCTTATCTGCAAATTGCCTTAAGCCTATGATGTTCTGTCTTCAATTTTAGCTCTGTAAGTACTGAGAAAAATAACAAAAAATTACACAAACCATGTAGCAGCAGAAGAATGTCAGTAGTATCAGGAAAAACAGGTAAGTCATGTCAGTTCTCCATGAAAACTTTCACTGCAGCTGTGATATTAAGGAGGATTTACTCTGTGAGACCAATTTCAGCATCACACTACCTTAGGGAAACCCACTGTGACAATGCTGCTTTTAAGCATCAGGTATTGCTTCCCTCTGGGTGTTTGCAACTGAGGCAGGCTGAACATCCTGAGAGTTCAAAGGATCCAATCGCCCAGGCTGCGTGGGTTTAGTAGCTGTCACCTACCCATCGCTAGAAAATGCTCCAAGTTCCCAATCAGCCACAGACCTCTCACTACAATGCCATGTCAAATGCACTTCCTTACCCTTCTCAGCATTTCCTGTTAGTTACCAGCAAATAATGGTGTTAAATGTGATCACAAAATTTTCATTAATCCACGATGGCAAGGTTGTGTAGCAGAAAAAAATGCTGTTGACACAGAACTAGAGGCTCTCTCCTTGGATTATCCTTTCTTTCTGATCTTTTTCAAATCTCTATAGGCCAGACTTCAGGCAGCAATGAATGATGCATGTTGCTTACTGCATGGCTACCAATGTAAAAGCCATCATGAGAAGCAGTCACTTCTGAAGAACAGGGCAAAGAAATATCTTTAGGAGTTTGCTTCTCCCCCTGACAAATGTTTAGGCATGTAGTAGGCCTGTACAATAGGCAGCCATGCCTGTTGCTATTTATTGCAAGGTTTCATCTTATAGCTGAGAGGCATAGCAGGTTTTCAGACTCCCTTATTCAAATCCAAAAAGAAGAGAAGCAGATTATGAAAAAGAAGGTTTCATACTGTCCTAGGCCTATATCAATAGGACTGAGAGGACAGACTGGCAAGTTTCAAAGAAAGAAGGTCATTCTACTTCATGAAGAAGTGTGATGGTGTTCACAGGGATCTTAGTTCAGGGAAGCGACAAGGATCTGACTCCATGTTTCAGAAGGTTTAATTTATTATTTTATGATATATATTACATTAAAACTATACTGAAAAAATAGGAGAAAGGATTTCATCAGAAGGCTAGCTAAGAATAGAATAGGAAAGAATGATAACAAAAGCTTCTGTCTTGGACAGAGTCTAAGCTAGCTGACTGTGATTGGCCATTAATTAGAAACAACTCTATGAGACCAATTACAGATCCACCTGTTACATTCCATAGCAGCAGATAACCAGTTTTTACATTTTGTTCCTGAGGCCTCTCAGCTTCTCAGGAGGAAAAATCCTAAAGAAAGGATTTTCCATAAAAGATGTATGCAACAAAGAAGTAGGTCTTAAAGACCTTAGCATAGATAACCACTTTAAAGGCTTTTTCTGAATTATGTAAAAGCACCACATCCTCCTCAGGAGATAACATTTACAACTAACTTATACCAATTTGTCATGTATCTTATTTACACCATAAAAATGTGTTTAACACATATACTGTATTACTATATATGTACAAATTGGTGTTACAAAGTTATTACCAACAGTTTTATCATTCAGCTGCACCATTTTTTATTGAAAATTAAAAAGATATAAAGGAAAATGAAGAAAATATATACAAACATACACCCATCTAAAAAAAAACCCAAAAAAACCAACCCCCCCCCCCCAAAAAAACCCCCAAAAAATTTGATACTGGTTTAAGGAAAAACTAAAGACCATCAGGGAAAAGCAGGAATCACATTCAGCTGCACACTTGATAGCCTGAAGACCCAAATGATACATGTCAGAGTAATTTGGTGTTGCATCATTACTTGAAAGCAGTAACTATCTTACTGCATGACTCATCTTCCTGAGTCACAAACATATAAGCCATTTCCATTATACACACTCTGTCAAGAAATGAGGTACTTCTTGGTAAATATTGGTGCTACAAGTGCATTCAAACTGTTGCCTGACAAAATCTGCCTTTCTAGTGCTTACAAATCTGTAGTGACATATTTCCTCTGGAACTGCAGTAAAAATGCCTGAGAATAGGAAATATTTTGATATGTGTCGTAATAAAGGTATTTATTTTTTCCTTTACTTTGATGCTGACTGGATATCTTATATGCAGAGAAGTTGAACATCAACAGTGTTCCCAGTTGACTCAGCCTAGAGTTCACCTCTGAAGATGCATTATCAAGAATGTCTTTGAGCAATGGTATGTGATGTGCCAGCAACTGGCACTTAAGGGACCTGTTTTAGAGATGGTTGTGGCAATGACATGTTTACGATTAGACTGTATGATCTTAAAGGTATTTTCTACCCTAAATGGTTCTATGATTCTATTAATTGTTATTATCTACATATAAAATATGATTAAACAAAGATGACAACTATAAAAGTAAAACTCCAAGCTATGATTCTCTATCCTTGTATTTTTATTTCTCCCCACCCCTTTTTCCTTATCACTTTCTTTCTAAATTTCCTTGTCTTTTTCCTATTTTTCTTTGAAGTCATTATGTTTCACCTTACAATTTTAAGTTTTAGATCAAGATATTTCTTTGCTTGGTAATGAAAATGGCAAATCTTTTGTCAAAACAATTATATATAATTAATATAATTAAATGTGGTACCAAATTACATATATTGTTGAACTACATAACAATTAATAGCTGGAGGAAAGCTTTGAAAACCATATCACATGATGGGTTTCTAGGATTATTTCTTTTAAGAGATCTTTATGAATCATCAGTTAATCTTAGTACAAGGTTATAGACCTAAGGGCACAATTAAGTCATTTGAAGCCATGAAGTAGAATGTGAAATATCTCTCTGAAGTTTTATTATAGAAAACATTCCTAACAGGCTGTATTGGCAATCCTGTCAAATTTTTTCTTTAATTCAGCCTTAGCAGCACAAATATATCTCCACTTTCTTCATTACATGTGTAATGAAGAAATGACTTGCAATTTTTTTTAAAAGTATGATTCCTCAGTTCTTTAAAAGCCTCTCTTTTGGAAGTCCATTTCATTAGTGCAGACATGAATGAAAACTGAGTATTTTATAATCTGGCTTTTAGCTGATGGTGAGTTCCAATAAATAGACATTCTCAGCATCTTTAAATGCAGAGTGTCAAATTCAGAGATGCAGATATTGTGCTGTAGCATGGATTTCCTTGTGCTCTGAGTTGCTTGTATAGCACTGTATTGTATGGACTCCCTTAATCCTGCTTCCCTCTATGCACGTTTGACTCAGTGGAATTATTATCTACATACAAAAGCATCATAAGGAGGCAAAAATTAAATTAAAAGGAGGATGTACACAAGTTATAGTTATGAAGGAGTTGATCAAAGAGGAGGAGTTCATAACCATCAAATTACAGATCAAGTAAACATTGGCAATAGACAAAAAAGAACCAATACAGACAGTTTTGAATTAGAAAACTGAAAGACAGTGCTAAACATAGAAATGGGGGGAAATGAGACTGCAAAGCTTTAGGGAAAACACCTGAAAAATTGGTAGGAACGTTGTCAAAACACTGCAAGTCAGCTGTCACAACAGAACTTTACAGAGAAGTGAAACATAAAGAAAATCATAAGCACCCTACAGAGGACAAAACATGGATGCCAAAAACTTGCCATCTCTGCTACTGTGGAATATGCATGCCAAACTTGCATGCAGGACTAAAGGGGAGCTTGGCATCCATAGAAGTCCTCTAACTCTTCACTCATTCCCAAAAATGATAGGCTGCCAATGCACCCTATACTGCCAGCTACTGTTGTTTGTAGCCACATCCTTCTTGCAATACCTACGTGCATGTCAGAGAGAGACTTGTCACAAGCTGCCCAGGACAGAAGGCAATTAACCTGATTTTCATATCATTTTAGAGGTCCATAGTGATGCAAAGCTAGGGGATTAAAAATCGTTCCTGCTTGGTATATTTGTTTGCATAATTTTATAGCTGGCTAAGGCAAGGGAAAACTTTCCCCTTTCTACTCAGCAACCTGGTTGTATAAATTGTGGATGTGGTAGAGGTGAGATTCTCAAGTTATTATTCTGCATTGACTTTATCAGGGAATAGTCTCACTGTTAACAGCTTGTCCTTCCTTAGAAAAACAGAGGACAAGTATCATGTTTGAACATTGTCTGTGTTTCTTTTAATTACTCGCTTTGGGCATTATTTCTTGAATTTCTTTTAATATCTGTTGGCTGGGATTTCACAGAGAACAATGATGTCCAGCAAACCCTTAAGGTGTAAATAAATCCCATTTGAACCAAAAAAACGGGTCACTGGAAGTTTCAATGTGAGCCAAATTCCCTGTTGGTGTAAATGGACATCTGTTCGTTTGAAGACTTCATTATAAAGCACCTTTATGGAAATGAAGTTTTAGCCATCATAATCTTGTACTCCATGAAAATATTTTTGATCCACAAAAAGACTCAATCTCTTCTTCAAATGAAAATGTGTCTAGTCACATTTACAAATTTATTTCATGGCTTTAGACGTGGGTTTAATAAGTAAATGCTATGTCTTGCTTTAAAAATGCTGTTTACATACATATAGACTTTAGGGAACTAACTAATGCTGCTGAGCAAAAGTAACTCTATTGGCACATCTAAGCAGCCAGACAGAGGCTTTGTGAATCAGTCTGAACGAGCTGAGCCACCTAAGCTGCACTGGAGTTACAGTTTAGCTGATTAAATGTTGATTTGGCTCTAGGCTGTGACTCTCAATGTCACAGTGGCAAACCAATTTCCTGCCTGCTCTGCGTCACCACAGTTCCTTTAAAATCAGTGTAAGAAGTTAATGCAGTTTAAGTTAATACTGATCTAGGCCAGTACTTTTCTAAGAAATTATTAGAGTGCAGAACATCCTAATTAATTATAGACTGATTGGAGCTGGTTTTACATTGTTACTGAATGCAACCTTGATTCTGTTCCACATTTTAAAATATATTACCTCTTTTTCCATTTCTCACAAACAGATGATTCAACTTCTTTTCACCATTTGGGAGGGATCCATCAGCACCTGTGTTAAGCTAACCAGTGGAATAAATAAAGTACAAATTTTTTCAGTACTCACATTTTCATACTGTATAAAATATAATTGTATTTAGACTCACAGACTGTACTTGATCTGTAGGTAGTTTCCCATCAACTTTCCTGGGTGCTTCACATGTAAATGATTAAATCTGAATCACAGTCATTTAACAGTGTATCATGGCTGTGAAAATGGTGATTTTGAGGTCTCAGTGTATGAGTTAAAATACCACAAGAATTTAGTCATGTGCTTTTTTAAAAAAAGCCCAACTGGTTTTTACTTCAGCTGTATTTCATACTTTTCTAAAATACCTAGAAAAATATATAGGAGCATGTATTGAACTGAAACAGATGTATTTCAATATGTTGAACTGCAAGAGAAAGAGAAATATAGTGAAACCTCCCTTTGAAATTAACATCACAGATCTGTAAAATTAATGAACATTAAAAATATTTGATTTAGATTCTTCTTTATTTGTTTGTTTGTTTGCTTGGGGAATTTTTGTAACACAGTGGATACACTCTACAAACCAGAAGTCACTAACAGAAAACTAGTCGTACCCTTTATTTCAAAACAGCTGGGCAGAGTGTTCTGAGAAAGAACGAAATCAAGTCATGATACCAAAGAAAATCAATTTTTACAAAGCACAGTTTTTACTTCATCAAGGAAATTTTTGCCTGACCTTAAAAAACACTCTACAGTTGGCTCAAACAACCAAGTAAATACATGTGCAGTTCATTACCTGAGAAACAACTTACCTCTGAGTGTTTGAACTGTTGTTGTCTGTTGGTCTCCTACACATTCATCCCTTCTCTCTCCACTTAAGGCTTTAGGAGACAAACAGGCTCTGCATAAAACAGACATGATAATACTTTCATTTATGTAATTAAAGTATAAACTTATTTTCTTTTTTTCATTTAATTGCTTAGAAGAGAGTTAATCTGTCAAGTTGATAACTAAAACATTCCACACATATAAAGATATAATTACACAGAAATATTAAAATTTAAAAAAATCTGGTTTTCATAGAATCATAAAGTTTTGTGTTGGAAGTGACCATAAAGATCATCTAGTTCCAACCCCCTGCCATGGGCAGGGACACCTTCCACTAAACGAGGTTGCTCAAAACCTCATCCAGCCTGGACTTCAACACTTCCCTCAAATGGGGAATCCACAACTTCTCTGAGCAGCCTGTTCCAGTCTGACCACCACCTCTGTAAAGGATGTCTTTTTATTATCTGATCTAAGTGGTCTCAAATCATGAAGTAGAAATTAAAGGGAGGATAAAGTAGTATTTTCTGCTTTCCAAGATAAAAGCTAGATGTAAAATGCAGCAAGATCAAGGTTAGATTTCAGGGCAGACTGCATGGAAAAAAAAAAAAAAAGACAGCAAGGCATTGAATAAATTGCCTTGAAGTCTTCACCTTTGCAAATTTTCATACAAGTTTTCAACCTTTGACAGATGAACATCGGCCAGTAAATAAAAAAATTCCATAAACAAAAAAAAAAAAAAAACCACCAAAAAAAAAAAAAAACAAAAATACACAGAAAAGTGGACCAAGAGCTCCCTAACTTCTTTTCCCTTTGACTTTTTTTTACTGAATCTGAACCTCAGCCTCCTATGTCTAGTATTTCATTAAAAATTGTAAAAGTACCTGAGATTCTATTCCTGGTTTACCTCTAGGTGCAAAGTACAGCTGCTGAGAGAGCACATCATCCTTTAGGAACATTGCTCAACAACAAACTGGATTATTCATGTTTGCAATAACTAGAGCATGAATTTGGATTTCTACTAAATGTAGAAAATATTTATCTGCTTTCAATGTTTATTAGGAACATAACCAAATAGCTGAAAAATAGTCACCTTTTTTCTCAAGGTTTAGTTAAGTTTTTATCTAGTTCCTGCTTTTGTTCTTCTCAGGTTTCCATGTTTGCTGCATTATTAACACTAAACTCTAACACAGTAGGAGTACCACATCAAGTGTCTACAGTTAACTTTGTGTTTAGAATTAGTTTTTAATATATATAGAAATCACTATGAACACAATTGAATGGAAAAAAACATCCAGCCAGTTTTGTACTTTGATTCCTGGTTTCAGAAGTATGAGCATACATTTCCACTGACACCACTGGAAATCTGTGATTGGAAATGACACTGGAAATCATGAACGACCAGAATTATAACCTGTTCCCAAAGTGAATTTGGTTTCAGAGGTATCCAATTCTTTGGTGAAACTTCAATGAAAGCAGCAGTTTTCTAAAACTGGACTAACACATTTGAGGCAGAATGAATCACAAACAAAAGATTTACCATTAAGCAGCAATGGCTTTTAACAGCTTTAGTATTAGCAATTCTGGCAATTCAGTGCTCTTCAGCCAGGGCTGTCTAGGATAAGGACAATCATATCTGCATGATATATTACTGCACCATTAAGTAGATGTGAAGCATCCATCACTGGTCATCACTAGAACAGGATATGGAAATCACTGAACCATTATTCTGCTCTGGAACATTTCTTATGTGCCCGAGCTCTTGAGCACTTGACCTTCAGCAAATACTTGCATACCTAAAAATAAACTCATGAGTAAATGATTGCAAAGTAGCACAGAAAAAATACTGACAGTTTTGGTGACAAATTTCCACTCTCTACTAACATATAAACATAGGTTTAAACAGAACAGACTGAAGCTTCAGTACAAGCTTCTATTCTTAAGGCCTGTCTACTTGAGGATTTAAAATGGATTTGCTTATTTATATAAAACAAAAATTGTTGCAGAAAAATGTGTTAATGTAAAATCATACAAGGAGGATTCAGACTTTTAATGTGAAATCACTACTGAAATTGAAAAGCATAATTTCCCATCTTAATTTCAGCCCTAAAATAACTTTATATTCTTCTATGGTCACAATAGCTTCTGATGTGTTGTAGAAATGATCCCACACTTTTGTGATATCCTGTCAAAAACCATAATAGTATCATAAGATACATCATCCTTTACTGACAGAAACAGATGACTCTAATAGACCTTACTCATTAGATAGGCTCTGTTAGTGGATTCTTATTGTTTGGGCAGGCAGTTGGGACTAGCAGAAGAGAACACTTCCATATTGAAGCAGTCATTCCAATAAAAGCAACGTTTTTCCCACCAATCAAATGTTTACAAACCATTACAAAATAATTTTAAACATTTGTCATTAATTTTAAGTCAAGTAATTCTTTGCACCAGTTAAGGTTTGACACAAAAATATAGAATTATTTGGTTTTCAAGGACATTTTTAGATACTTTTCTTCTTTTCATTTTCTCCAAATTTGAGTAGCCTGCCTCAGAAAATTTCATAAAGAAAGAATAAATTAACCAGCGCAGAACACAGGAAAAGTAGCCCCTTTTGGATTTACTTAGTTCACATACATGAATTGTCCCAAAAAAGATATTCCTCTTGGCTTTTAGAAGCTTCTCAATTAGACATTGTTCATCTTACTTCTTTTGCAATTAATGAATCTTAGCAACCACTGAAATCTTGTGGAGCAAAAGCAATTTTCTACCTTGCTGATTCATGCTCTTGTGGACATATAGCGTTCCTGAGCTTGGAATCATAATTTTGCTACTTATCTTTCACTTGCCTTTGGCCATGGATTGCTGTAACTTCAGCTTAAAATCACTAGCAAAAGATTTTTGTTCAATTTTCATATTTAGATTTTATAGATGTTCTGAAATTACTAACAAATTGATTTAAGTTTCCATGTGATATATGGTTGTTTTTCTAAGATCGTTTCCCAAAGGTATTGAAAATGAAAGTAATAGATTAAGTACTCTTCAAATTGATTTCCTCTTTCAAAAAAAAGTTTCCAATTAACAAGTTCTGAATGAAAATACAGTGATATTGTTTAATCTTTGGCATTAGCTGACATATTTGCTTCTTAAAAAATTAAATCAATGGTTCAAGTATCCCCTTAGAATTTTGGGATAGGATTTGTCCTTCACTTCCACTGTACTGTTTCTTACTACTGTTTGTCTGTCTACTGTTTACTATTCAGACACAAGTAAAATAAAATCTTAAAAAAAAAAATTAATTAAATTAAAATAAATATATAAAATAAAATAAAATAAAATAAAGCAAAATTAAATTAAATTAAATTAAATTAAATTAAATTAAAAACACAATCTTGAATCTATAAGAATCATAGTCCCACCTGTGGATGATTTTTTTAGCATATTTCTCTTTCTTTACCCTTATTTTTTCTCATTACACATCCTGAATATTTTCAAAATTGATTCATGGAGTCCCACATGGGAAGGTATTTGGGTTGTATAAAGCCTCATTAAAGTCAATAGATGCCCCAGGGCATACTAAATTCTCACTACATCAAGCTCCTTTGTTGGATGAGTTTCTTGGAGGAAATACTGGTATTTTCAAATTTGTATGCCTAAAGCAAGTAATTTATATGAAAGTGGCAGTAGTTCCATAAGGACTGACAACCAAAAATGCCCTGGAAACTAATGGGAACAGCAAATGATTTCGAAATAATTGGGGATTATGTATCTGCATGATCACCAGAGAAAATAAAATTAGAGTACTGCAGCTCATTGAGATTTCTGCAATGTAAAAGGGAGATTGACAGATTGAAGAGAACTGAACAACCCCAAATCTTAGCTGAGGTACAAATGCAAGAAGAAGATAACTAAGGAGGCAAACCAATTTACTTCATCAAAAAGAGAAGCCTGAGATATTATTTAATCAAATTATTGGAATACATCCAAGAAAATACAATACCAACCTTTTTAACAATAGAAATATATTACTTTAACAGGGAAAAAAGCCAGCTTTAAAAGTCTGGGCACTAAATCCATAGAGATTTATATTAAGAAAAAAGGCACACATCTGTCATTATGAGAGTGGCTAGTGGGTCAACTCTCAAAATAAATTACTGAGGTAAAGAGTAGTTCTCCTTTTCTTGACAACTTCATTTCAAAACTGATTTTCTTTCTTTACAATACATTTTAGTCAAACAGAAATGTGAAAGTTTGCCACAAATGTAATTGGAGGAAACTATGTGGCATGTGGTTCTGTCACCAAATCAGATGGACATTTCTACATTTTAGAGTGTAAAAATCAGTGAAAAGATCTCAGAAAAAAACAGAAGTGTTATATCCCCACTTTTGAAAATCTTCTTTTTAGGTGGAATAATGAATGATAAAGAATAAATTCAGTACACAATTCAGAAGAAAAAATTATGGAATATTAAGGATACTAAAATATAAATAATTTTTTTAAATTAAGGTATATAATTTGTGTCTAGCTATCTAAATAGAGCACTTTTTGTTACTGACTTTTTTTTCTTCCAATTGAAATATATTTTGAAGGAGAAAAAAATCATCATGAAATTCTGGTACAGTAACTGAATGCCCTGAAAAATTTTGGGGTGACAAAACCTAAGTAGAAGTTTATAATTTCATCTTCTATTGCATCCTTAATCACATTAAACCTCTCTACTTATAAGTAACAATATCTGAACTGAAAAAAAATGCTTGTGAGTCCATCTTAGAAGGAATATACTAACTGTTCCCTCCTAATCCTGCTCCTATATGCTACTGAGAAACTTCTTGATAAGCTCCTGAATACAAAATAACTATTTGCCTGCTTGTAATAAGGCTTTCTCCCAGATCTATTGCACTGTACTGCACATCCATACACCATAAGACAATAAGGACCAATGTGTTTCCTGTTGTCCAGCTGAACTAGATTGCCTCTTCTAGTTGTGCTCTTCCAGCTGTGAGGAAATAGTGCCTCTAGACAAGAGTGCTGCAGACTCCTGGCTGCCCCAGGCAGAGAGCAGCCAGACCCTCACCCTTGCAGCGGTGTCGGCCTGAGGGTCGAGCGTCCGGCTAGTTACGAGTGGCCAACACTCAAGCTGCTCTTGTGGGTCCCCTTGGCGTCGGAGGCCTCGGGCTGACCTCACTACGGACGGTAATGCTGCGGGTCGGACGAGGAAGGAGCCTGGACACTCAATGGGGACGAAGCAGGTTTATTGGTAAACCCAGGGTGTCTGCCAGGGAGTGACCCCAGGGAGTGACAACAGGGAGTATCCCCAGAGAGTGACCGTGAAGGGAGGGTGAAACAAGATTATAAAGGGGGGAGGTTACATAGGGAGGGGTTTACAAAGAGCCAATAAGGAATAACAGGGGAGTGAACTCAGTATAACTGACATTCCATAGGAACAAATTGAAACATAGAGAGGGAGGGGCCCCAGGACCACAGCCAATCACTGCTCCCAAGAGAGAGAACTTACTAGAAACTGGGAGGAAGCAGGGAGTGATTGACGGGGCCCGGGGAGGGGAACAAGTATACATATAAGGGAGAAGAGGGGAGGAGGAATTACGTAACTTATACAATTGACAGGTGGGGTGGCGGGAGTAACCAAGGCTACAGAGTGATGGACAGGCCTGTGGCGGGAAGGGAACACGAGGACAGAACCATTTTGAAACATAGGGGGGAACAATATAGAATAGGGGAGCAATAAAACAAACTAAATTAACACACTACATCACACCCTGTGTCATTTCCTAAAAGCTTTGGAGAGTCAAGGTCCTGCTGAAAGGAGGTATGAAACATGGGGCAATAACTTGATGAGTCTGCTGACTTAAGGGAAGATAGTTGATGAACAATATTCAAGAACAGTATTTTTCCTCCAGAGGTGTATCCTTGGCAAAATAAAGGATTCATTTCTCTTAGCTTCCTCCATGGATTTCTAATACTCTTCATTCTTTCTGTTTTGTCCCACAGAATTTGAAAGAGGCTCATGTATTTTCCTAAACATTTAATTGACTCTTCCTGCATTACTTGGAAATCTGTAGCCAAAAGACCTGGGGAATAAATGGCTTGCAATTAATGAGACTTTTGCACCCCTTCCAGAGGCTGGGGAGAAGAAGATGGACCAGTGATAAAGAGAAGGAAATACTTCACAAAATTAAGTGTAGTACAGGCAGGAGGTTACCAGAGTAACATAAAGCAACATGTTTTATGGAGCATAAAATAGCCCCATTGCTATTAGACCTGGTTCAAAAGTGCAGAGCTAAATATTTTACACTGTGAGGGAGACTAGTGGTGCAGTTTACTCTGGGGATTCTATTCCACAAAGAATATTGAGTTAATATGTTTTCCTGGAGCCCATGATTTTTTTCTCTCTGTGATGATGAGGTTTTACTTCATTCAGGAATTCTGATCTGACTTCCACACTCTTCACTTCTTCATTCTTCACACACTCTCTGACAGGTTTCCCCCTGTGTAGGGAAGTCATTCCCATGAATCCTACATTCACACTACTCTTAATTCTCTCCAGAAAGAGAAGAATAAAACTCATCTTTGCTTTTGTCTCAGGTCACATGATGCTGGGAGGAAAAGATATCAATATATTATGCAACTGAGAATTCTGGTTTTATCAGTCACTTCCACCCCCTTAAAGAGGCAAAAAGAAATAATGTTGGTCATAATCATAACAAAAGCTCAATTTTTAAAAAAACAAGTATCATGCAGCAGGCTTTTTCTATAACAAAAAAATCTGAATGCTTCTTTGAACTAAAAATTATATTAAAATCTACAGTCTTATATAATATTTTTAATTGATTCAAATTAAAGAATGTGTCCACAGAATGCCACAAAATGACAAAAAAAGTCTCTTTTTTCCCCAAGCATCATCCCACATATCCACAGTTTTGACTACTGACTCTTTGCAAAGTCTTATTCAAAAATCAGACACTGAGTTTCTTTGACATACTGAAAAAACTTTGTTTAACCTCACATGGAAAAAGGTGCTTTTCTCTCATAACAATAGTTCTTGAAGTGGAGAAGAAGCATAATAGGAGTGGTTCACTGAGGCACAGAGCCCCCCACTGCCCTCAGCACCCCTGTGCTGTCAGTATCCCCTTGGATGTCAGCCTGTGCAGCAGGACAGCATTGCCATTCTGCTCTGAAGAGAGGAGCACAGGGGTCTGCAGAGCTCCCTGGGGGCAGGGGCACAGGGAGGCTGATAACAGCCAGAGCTGGGGCTCAGAGATTGCGATGCCAGTGAGCTCCAGCATCATCCTAAAGTGCATCATCCTTGTGGTTTTGTATTCATCTCTCATCCTTTAACTATTCTTCAGTTCTGTAAAAATGATCTGTGGTATACACATGATCTAGTGAGACTTTTGTTTAAGATTATCCACTGCAGAAGCCTTAGTTTAAAAAATGAACAGCAAGCTTTGTTTATTTGCCGAATGACTACAACAATGGCAGCAAAAACAAGCAAACAGGCAATGAAGGTAATCAGAAATAGCCACAGTTCTTTTCTGAGTGACTCCATTAAAACTGGAAACAAGCAGTGATGAAGGGAAATTCTACTTTTTCTTCTTGTTCTGCAAATAGAGAGTATTTGGCCTGAGTCAGTACGACACAAGTCCAGAATATAAAGGACTACTTAGTACATTTATTGATATGGACATCCCAAAGAGCTAAATGAATATGGGAAAGCCTTCCTGTAAACAGCCAAAATAATTAATTCAACAAGGATTTAAACAATTAAAAAATAGCACTGGTTCTCATAGAAAGATTAACAGTAACTAATGTCACTAGAAATGATGGATTTTCAATCTCCTTCTGCTAGGAATATTCTACAATTGTGTGCTTCACTGTTTCCATTAGAAATTTCTTCCCCTTATATTTAAGCTCTTTCCGCTTTGGATGTTGTTTCAGCCCAGTTCTTTCTCTCTCATTGGACTACCAAAGATAGAAATCTTCCATTTTACTAAGAAATTAATTTGTTCCTTTGGGAAAAAAAAATTGCTCAGGAGACCCAAAATAATAAAAATGCTAAGTCTGAGCAGCTTCTGCTGAGAAGACATCAGGAAATCACTCAGGACTCAGGCTGGTCAATAATGAAATATTCAGTGTATCATTAAGCCTGAAAATACTGCTAGTACACAGAGTAACTTGGGCCAGATTTGGAAAAATGGTCTTTTCAAAGGGCTAAAACCAGAATCCTTAATTAAACAAATTAGAAGTAGTCAGCAAGGAGATCATTAGTATGATTTCTTAATTAAATGATACTGGTCCAGAGGACTGTGTATATATTATCATTCCAAGGATACTAAGGATTCAAGATAAGGAAATTATTAAAAATTACATACAAATTCAGAGATATTTTAATTGTTCAGAGAAAGATTTCTCTAAAAGAGCATTCACAAACACATAGGTTAAAATAACTGCCTCCATTGTTATCATTTATACATTATTTATAAGGTGCACTTGGTAGAAAACAAAAGCTTTTTGATGAATATGTGACATTAAACAGCATGATTATTTATAACGTTAGTACAACCACATTTTCAGTTCACGACAACTAGAATAAAGAACCAGAATTGATTTTTGACATGGGTTTTAGTTGAGCAATATTTTTCTATATACATATAAGCATATCTTCAAAGTTGAAAGTTCTTTTGAGCAACCATAAGTAATTTAAACACTTAATAGAGATTGCACAAACTTAAGAACATGAATCACTTCTTTGGAAATTTGATCCATACTTATGAATATGTGTGTTTTAATTACTAAAAGGTGCTATTTGTATAGATACCAGGCTCTGGATAGTTTGACTGTGAAAAATAGCTTTAAGATGTAACTTACTGAATAGTCAAAAACTTTTTACTGTGAAAAACAAAAACAAAACAAAAAAACCCACAAACCTAGACTCTGATGTTCATCACTCAAAGGATTTCCCAAATTTGCTGGTGGTGCATTCCTGCTGCCTCTTTGGTCTGACAAAAGGGCTGCTGGGAAAGGACCTCTCAAAACTTTTCCACCAGCCAGCCTGACTCCGGCAAGGCTTCCAGCTGGTTTGATGACCTTGGTTGTAATGT
Source organism: Setophaga petechia (assembly GCA_024362935.1). Lineage (NCBI taxonomy): Eukaryota > Metazoa > Chordata > Aves > Passeriformes > Parulidae > Setophaga > Setophaga petechia. Next base: position 26,642,646 of record JANCRA010000001.1, read on the forward strand.
GCCAGTGGCTGAGGTCAGATCTGTGCTTACAGGCATCACTGCCCAGCCAAAACAGACAGATGGTCATGTGGGGTCAGGTAGTGCAGATGAATTTCTCTGTCAATGACAAACACAGTCAATGCAAAACAAGAAATACATATTTTCCAAAGCAAAGTGTTCAAAACTGGTAAACAGAACTTTTATTAGGTTCCTAGCTTTATCCTTCAGTTTTGTGAAATTAGTAAATTATCCTATTTATTGGAAATCAATTTTATGTTGGAAGCAATGTTTTCCCAGACGAAAAACCCAATGTGACTTGACAGAGTCAGATTTTTTATCCAGACGTGTGTGTGAGTTCCTTCTTACAATTTGCCATCTTTTGAATTCCAAATAAAGATCATGCAGCTTAACACCTTCAATGTCAACACCTTCACAAATACTAGTGCAATCTAGGATTAGTTAATGATGAAAAACCTTAGTTGCTCAGGTCTCCTAGTTTGCCATGTCAGAGAGAAAAGCCACTTCAGAGCAGCAGAAACGTAAAGCAGAGAAGCACATGGATGAGCAGCCTTATTGTGGCTGATGTACCAAAACAGGCCATGTCAAAGTCCTGTGACAACTTTGAAACATAAGAAATTAGTTATGTTTTCAGAAAGCAAATACTTTATACTTTCTAGATGGCCTAAAAATTCACTTGACATCCTTGTAATTTTGGGCATTCCAGACTTATGTGTAACAATTTGTTGTATGCAGAGTGTTCATCTCTAAACAACTACTGTAATTTCCCACAACTTGTCTTCCAAAACCGTCAGAGAGAGTGATAAGTTATTAACTGCCTGCCTCTATTCCTCTTTCCTCTGGTAATTTTTGTTAGTCAGTAAGCCTTCTCCCATGCTATTATAAATGCACAAGTATTTTTCCCTTTGAAACATAAACAAGAAAATGAGAAAAAATCATTACATCAGTACTGTTTTCTGTCCTGTGTGCCTGGAGATAAAATTTTGACAATATCTCAGTTATTGACAGCTCAGCATTACAGTGATACCAGTTTTGACAGAGAATTACAGAGTAAATGATTAGTTTTTGTGTTAAATCAAAATCTGTTTTTCACAGTATTCTCCAATTTTTCAATCAGAAGCTGCACAAGAAAGTTCCTTACTGCCATAAAGTCACCTCTTCTCTTAAGAAGACACCTTGGTTTTATTAAATTCCTGAATAATTTTCACTTTTGCAAGTCCTTTTTTAATGAAAAATCATTTAATGCATAGGTGAATACTACTTGTTTTACAAATAGAAAATTCTTACACTAAAAATTACTCAGCTAGCCAAAGGTCTTGCACCAGCTCTGGGACCTACAATACTCTAAATCCAATGACAGTGTTTGAACTTCTCTCCTTCATCACACTGCCTTCTTTTCAGAGCAGTTTAAATTGAGTTCAAGTCAAACATCTGTTGATACGAAAGCAGAGTTACATATTTAATATTTTGATACAGGCAAAATACTATCTTCTCTCAAAGATGAAGAAGATTAAAGTGAAGTGTAGATTAAAAAACAGGAAGGATATTTACTAGACTTCCTAAAACTTCTTTTCCATATAGCCCAGAATGCAAAATGTTTAATGAGAAAAGCAGTGTATTGTATGGGGTGGTTTTTTTATATTTAAAATGTAAAATATTTCCTTTTAAAAACAGAGAACTAATTATCTTAAGCTATTTAATACAAGTTCAATATTAAAGAGTTTTTGGTCATTTTTACTTTATATTAGATAAGCCTCAATCATGGTCTTTGCAGGATGTGAAGAATTCTAACATCGAGTATTTAGTACAAATTGGACATTGCTGCTAGATGAACCACCCCATCTAAAAACACGCTACATTTTGTCAATGTTCATTTGAAAAGCTACACAGTAGACGTAAAATAAAATGTCACATGGGTTTACTTTCCTAGATCCTGGAGCAATTTAACTGCATTAAAATACTCCATTTCAAAATTGAATCTTCAAGTTCTAATTAGATAATATAACTAGTTACAAGATAGATCCAATATAAATGGTTTCAACTGAGATTCTATCATCATCTCCACTGTGACAAGTGACCTAGTGGGGAATTTCTGATTACAGGTAAAGCATTTCAGTGACTGCTGAGTGTGCCTAATTTGTTTGCAAAAAAAGACTCTCAACATGAGCCGCATCCTAGCAGAATTGAAGTACATAAAAAATTTAATCCATTTATCTATAGAAACTCAATATAAAATGTGATTAACAGCAATAAAAAAGATTCCAAATAATATTGAAAAACATAAAATTTAAGGGTTTGGGAATAAATATCTTATTGAAAGACCTGAAGATTCCTTTGGAGTAAATATTCACTGACAGTTGATTTCAGTGTCAAGTGACAGTGGAAGTACTACAGATTCATAGGCTATTATGCAATTTTTAGATTGGTCAGCAGCAGAGCTTTGCACTAAACACACTTCTCTCATTTCTCCATACTTTGTGAGAATGAGGTAAGAGAAGAACATTCCTGCCAGGGGTATTTGCAAGGCTGCAGAAAAAGCCCAGCAGGACTTTGGGGCAGTGACGGCTGCAGGCACTCGGGCACTGCCACTCTCCCACCGGGTCCGTGGGCGCGGGAGTCACAGAGCAGCCCCAGATCCATCACAGCACGGAGGGCTGGCGAGACACCAGCACTGCACAATCTCTTCTTTGTGAAATACGGCCTCAAGTGCAAAGTAACACATTCTGCTCACAGTGAATGCGCTTGCACATAACTAATGGAGACTTGCAAGATTTATTAGAGGGCAGAAAACTGTTCCTTTCTGTGCTGATCTCACTGGATATAAAACTTTCTGTGAGTCCTATATCATGTATAACATTTTTCTATTAGGTAAAGAAGCAGCTTGGCTGTAATAGAGATATAGGTTTCACAATGCTGTGAGAATGGTGGGCTCAGGAATTTTAAAGTAATTATATCAATTCAATTAGCATATTAATTGTATGAAAAATTACATAACATCTTTTTGCTATCAGTGTTTACTTAGTGTCTCATCTTCAGGATTAGGAGAAAAATACATTTGACTCTCAGAGTAACTGGTTTAATGTCCCATTTTTTGATTTTGTGAGCTGACAGAAAAAATGCCCTCTATGGACAAAAGCAAGATGACATACAGCAAAAGAATTAAGACAAATCCTTTTGGGAAGGATTGAAAGAAACCTAATAGAGGTGGATCTGGCAAAAGGCACCAATCAAGGAAGAAAGAATTCAGCAAGAGACTCTGGCTGAAAATAGTTGCTATGGACAAGAGCTTTTGCATGAGCTCCGGGGGTTATGTATCTGCTCCATGTTTGGAAATGCAGTATTTTAGAGTGAAAAGAGATTACACCACAAAAGAGGCATGAAGCCAATTTCCCCTTCTATTCCTCAGTATAAATCCAGAGCAGCTCATGAAAGATTTACAGTGATAGGCTGGTAAACAACATTTGATCCATAAATTAGAAGATGTAAACCAGAGATTAAGAAAGGAGGAAGAAGAGACAGAACAAGAGTGTGTTCTAAAGGACAAAAATTAGTGATGAATGAAAGAAAAAACTATCAACTTCCAATGAAATATAAATGTTAACTATTCCTTAAAATAAAAAAAAAAAACCCTGCAGTAAAATTTTGTGAAGTTTCTCAACACAGAATTTTATGAATAGTTCTAAAGACCTAAGATGAACAAAAAAGCACTTAAAAATTGATTATTTAGGAACTGTCCTGAAGAAAATAATTCTGTAGTCTACTTGCAACTTTGCACCTTTTTCTAGGGAATATTTGTTGATCTGTTTCTTCTTCATTTCGCTAGTACCCCAGGTTTTTTTCTCTCAAAGAGAAAAAGAGGGGTAAATAGCATTGTAGGAGAAAATTGAATAATTATGTTGTCTGTACAGCAATTCTATGGTTGCATTCCATCAAAAAGTGTTCAATAGCCCATTTAAGACATATAGGTGGGAACTGGAATCTTGTTTCTTAGCAAAAAAGACAGAACCAGGTTGCTGAGTAGCCCAAAACATAAATTAAGGTATATGATAGATGCAGCAAATTCACTTTTGCACTTTCTAAAATATTATGCTGATTTGTCTGCCATTATTACCCATCTATAAATTATAGTAGCCTACATTATTGTCAAAAAAGTAGCCACATGTGATCTATACTAGATTAGTAGAAGGCTCAAACCCTTTAAACAGAGATCTACAGAAAAATATCACCTCTGCCTTTTGGTCTAGGGACATCTTCTTGGTAGCAGATACTTCCATAACTTACCACAGTTTCTTGGCAGTTCAATATTCATCTTAATATTCAGATGAAGGAATTATTTAGCATTATCAGAAAGTCTCTTTTCTTAGTATGAAAGAAGGTCACCTTTGTTGTAAAATGTTAATAGGGTTTATTTAAATGTTGTTACATAAAAAAGAACATGGAAAGGCAAAAGTGTTCATTGGGCACTTCACTTTAAGCTGATTTACACTTTTTAATTGAATCTTTGTGTTTTACTGACCATTTTTGTACTTGTGTTGTCTTGAGTATATGCTTCATTTCTAACTCACAGAAAAATTAGACCCACGGGGGTCTGGTCTATAACTGAGGTTTTGGTAATACAGATACAAATTATAACAGTACTAGCTTATGTGATTATGTCAGCAGTGTTGTTTTTAGTCATAAACAGATATTTGGAATGATTGTGCAAATAGAAAGATTCAAATAAATTATTTTTCCTCATTCCATTAGTCTGAAAAAATCACCTATCATATTACAATAATATTGTGGTATTAAATTTTTAGTATAGAATCTGAAAAAATCATTGTGCTAAATGAAAATAACATGGTTTCTGTTAGGGCCATAGTATCATTCATTATCTATCCGGACAAAAAACAAACAAACAAACCAATAAACAAAAAAGCATAATAGTGACTACTGTTAATTTTCTATTAATTTTCTGTGCATAGTACAATATTAATTATGAATATTTATATTCAAAACAGTTCACCATCAGAGGTTTTTGACAAGATGTTTTGGCATCTGGATATATTTTGAGACATGGCTTTGGCTCCACTGCTTGCTGTGTGTCCTAGGGAGTTTTTCAGGAGAAAAACTCACACAAGACATCAGTAATTTCAGGGAAATTATCAAATGATTTTGCCACAAAATTAAGATTACTGCATACTGTGTCTGTTCCTACATAGGTTTCCTGTTGCTCTTGAGGTTTTACTGATCCACACTGTAGGTGCAGCACTACAATAAAGAATAGGACATCAGTGAAACTCTTTTTAAAGAGAATGACCTACTGATGACACATGAATGATGTTTAAAAGTAATGACAGTCTCGATATTTTCTTGGTGTGCATACCAGTTTTCTATGTATTTAAGCTGACTCACTTATTAAACTTTCCTAGAAATTTAAATGCAAAACATCCCGTATTTATGCTACTCAGTGTTGTATAACTCTGCTTAACCAACTTGAGCTATGACATTTCCCTTTACTGAAAGTCATGAACATTCAAAAGTTAAAAGACCCTAACCTCATGAAATAGTTTTCAAAATGTTCTTTCCATTCTTCACTGCAGCCTGGAAAGCTCACTTTTCCAAGCTTTCATCTCTAACTTTAAGGACTAAATCTTCCAGAGTGGGAAGTTTAGGGTGGGTAAAAATGACCAAAGTGAGGCTCACGGTTTGGCCATCTGATTTTAAAAGCTGGATATCAAAGTAAAGCATGAAACACCACAGCTAAAATCACATAGGTTGATATAACAGACTTCTTTTATAACAGGTATTCTTTCAAATCATTAAATTAATTCAGCGTTGTGAATTGAATCAAAATGCAAATTCCTCAGGGCATAGCATAATAATTTTTCAATAGAACGTTAATACAGAAGGGGCTCATCCCTAATTTGAATTCTTCAGCACTTCTGTAATATAAATAAAAAGCATAATTAGAAATTTACTAAGATAAAAAGAAATAAAAGGTCTCGTAAATACCACTGAATGTTCCTATTATCCTTGTGGCATTAAAAGTTCACTGCTTATTTTGTTACAGAGCAACTAAAGGCAGGTAACTTTCAAGGCTCAAAGAAAACGGAGTGAAGACTTACTGTGAGCATGTTCTCTTTCATGAAGCCAAGGACAAAACCAGATAGCAGACCTGAACTGAAATTGAGAGGAACACACTAAAATCAATCTGAAGAGTTGTCTTGAAGAATTGTGAAACTTCACAGAACACAAAGGTAAGAGGGATTTTATTCACATAGTGTGCTAATTTTATTGAGGGAAATAATTCAAATGGAAACTGTAACTTATTTTTCAAAGACCAGTGCTTAACCAGTCAGTGTGTGAGGAGGTAGACACCTGTCAGACAGAAATGCTGGGATTAACATTTACAGACTGGAAGACAGGACGACATATTAGTTACTTCCCTAAGAGAAGTGAATGAAAAAAGTCTTTTCCATTCAACACTCTCTACAAATAAGACAAATCTATCCATCAGAGGGTAGATTCATTGAACATGGTTCTATTAGCTACTTTCCTCTAACAGAGCTCTGAAATTCGTACTACAGGCAACAGAAGGCATTCATTTATTTTCTAAACATAAGGCTATAAAAGTGGCAGTTTAGAAGCAGAAAAAATATGCAAAGAAATGTTCTATCTCACTAATGTTAATGCATAACCAACATTTACTTTATATACATAATGCAGTGAAAAATAAATTAGATGACAGATGTCTTCTCCCTCACCCTTGTCGGTTTTAGCATGAGTACACAAACAATCTAAATCACTGGGAGATATGTGCTATGGAAACACTGTGCAGAGGTAGTTAATTATTCCTGTCAGAGAAAAAAATGCAATTGCATTATTTATTTTGAAATTACAAACACAGTAAACCATAAAATAATCATTATTGACATAAAGGAAACTCTGTGTTCATCTCCAGGATTAATCAATAAATCCACAGATTCAGTAACTGATAACTCTTTATAAGTGAAAAGGAAGTGTCTAAGTGAAAAATATTTACAGAAGGTGTACGAATGCTGCTGACATAAACCTCCAAAATTAACAATTATCTTCTATTTAACTGGACCCTCATGCAGGTATACATAATGCAAAAATATATTATTTTTTGTTATAAGTATCTTAGAGGTAGAGTTATCATTTACTATAATAAATGCATCTGTTTCCTGGTCATAAAAGGAAAAACACCACCTTTGGAATTGAAGTTAAAAAACTTATTTTACACACACACCTGTTTGATTTTCTAGTTCAGTGCTAATTCTTCTCCTTTGTCAGAGTAGTAGGCTCTCTTGGAGGCACTGGTATTTCGAGACAGTGAGGCACCTAGCAGAGCACATCCTCCTTTCCACCATGATATTTAGCTGATGTGACTTGATGGCAAAGAGGGTACAGACCCTAGCTGGGAGAGAGGAAAAGAGAGAAAGATTTGAAGATTTTTAACATCTAAGGAAACTCATACTCTGATAAAAATCAAGATAACAGAGAATGCAGCAAAAAGTTTTTTTCCAGTTATGATGTGTATTGGTCAATCTTTTTAGAAAAGCTGTCTCTCCCATACATTACAGTCTGTGTCATCCCCTACAGCCAGAACACTGATTGATGTACAGTACTGGAGAAGAAAGGAACCAGTCTTTTCATTTTCTGCATAAGTATTTTCATAAAGATAAAAGCAGATGTTGAAAATTGAAATAGAAATGCTCAAGAAATATTTGATTAATACATATTTCTCATAGATTGTTAGTTGCCAACCATCAGTGCATAAATGTACCCCAAAGCATATGTTCTTACCAAACAATAAAAAGAGCATATCTCTACAATGGAGTGAATAGTATTCTAACCAATATTTTTCTGATTACAACAGTAGGAAGTTATAAATGAAAGAAAAGAATATATTACAGCTAGACACGCTTCACATATTGCTATTAGTGTTTAACACAAACTATATATGTATCAGCTACTATGGTTTAAAATATTAGAGGAAGAAATTCTTTAATGAGTAATTTACTCAGGTTTGTCAGACAACCATTTCTCAGCAGAGATTTCTGCATGTAGAGCAGAGGCAAGAATGATGGTAAACAGAAGCATGAATCTTTCCTATAACATGTTCTGAGTTTTGCTGACTGGAAAGAGTTGATCTCCATACATGCACACTCCTCAGACAAAGGCTTGCACAGTCTGGGACTCAAATTCCACCTCACTCCTTGCTACCCAAAGAAATGCACTCTGTGGTTTGCAAAGCAATTGGAGGAGCAGGACACTATTGACCAAAATCATCACATCTATTAGCTCCATGGTGCTGACTACAACTGTAATTCAAACTCCCTGTCCTGAAAGCCTTCCAAGAATTATCTCAACATACTAAAGCAGCTGTCTCTGTAAATACAACAGTTATGTTCCCCTGGGCCCAACTGCTGAGTGTTGGAGGAATTTGAAAAACAGTATTGAACTTGAAATGATTACCAGATTTATTTAATTTTAATGTAGTTTGGTATTATGAGGAGTTATATGAAGGAGATATGCATGTGGACATAATAGTGATTTCTTTCCCTAAATACACCTAAAAAGTATCTGCACTTTAAATAGTTATAATTTTTCAGATAGTGCTTATTTAATAGCAATTAATAAATGTTTTCTGGTAATCAGAATATGGATTATTATTTTACACTTGTAAAAAAACTTAAGGTCTTTTTCACCTTTGATAATGGACCACTTGAGATTAATTTATTCATCTTTGCAGCAACAGAAACCCTGCTACATTTGTGATTATAAGAATACTTAGAAGTGAGATAATGATGAAGACATGAGTTTCAATACAGATTTTTAAGAATCCTGCAGCTCTCAGTAGGGTAAATACATCATCCAAAATGCACCCCACCAAGAAGAAAAACATAAAAAGAACAGGATAATGAAAAAAAAGAACTAGCTGGTTTTGATTTGTAGTCCAAGTGTCAGCCTAAGTCTCTGCACAGAACAACATGAGACAGTAAATTGCAAGTATTGTTCTATTCAAAAAGACAACAGAAGAAAATTAAAGTAAAAAGAGTTCATAAGATTTTCAGAAAGTAAGTACAATATTCTCATGGCAGTTTAATGAGAACTGGTCTTTAACTCTCATCTTACAACAAATCTCTGAAGAATAAACATCTAAAAACTAAATGTATTGATAAAGCAAAGGAGGATTACAAACATATACAATATTGCTATGATAGAACAGTTTCACATTAAGCTTGAGACTGTGTCTAAAATTTAGTTTCATTATACCACAAAATCAATTTCCATGGGATTGCTCACAGCCTGCTCTCACTCATATAAAAAATTAGTTCGCATTAAAAAAAATCTGTTCTATTGTTTTATCTATTTGATACCTTTTAATATAAATGCTGGCATAGTTTCATAGACTCCCTAGCTGAGTTCTCTTCATTTCCTATATGTCTGTTTTGAAAGAAAACAGATCCCTTAAAAAGCAAACAAACAAACCCCACAAAACCAAAAATAAACACAACTAAAGCAGACCCAAAACATTCTAATAATTACTTCACATCCAAAAGGTGACATAAAGATTTTCTTGTGTTTCTATAAAGCTAACCAGAGGGGTGAAAATTTAGGAGAGATCATGGAAAGCTTTTCCTGAAGTTTACTTGCAACCACACTTCAGTCTAAAGACTAGAACTGAACAAAACAATCACTGACTAAGGGTAAAGTCCCAGCATTTTCACTCTCTGAAGTGTTTTTTAAAATCTAATTTCAAGGAGCATGGCTCATTGTAGGTGCTGTAAATAAGTTTTCTAGCCATGATTATGGAGGACCTTGGAGAGTTGGGAGCTGTCTGAAATTCAACAAAGGCAAGTGCAGGGTCCTGCACATGGGCAGGAGTAGCCCCATGCACCAGCACAGGCTGGGGATTGACCTGCTGGAAAGCAGCTCTGCAGAGAGGGACCTGGTGGACAACAAACTGTCCATGAGCCAGCAGCGTGTCCTGGTGGCCAAGAAGGTCAATGGGTCCCGTGGGACTTTAGGAAGAACATTGCTAGCAGGTCAAGGGAGGTGACCCTGCCCCTCTGCTCACCTCTGATGAGGCCACATCAGGAGTGCTGTGCCCAGCTCTGGGCTCCTCAGCACAAGAGAAACATGGAGCTCCTGGAGCAGATCCAGCGGGCAACAAAGATGAGTGAGGGATAGGAGTATTTCACTTATGAGAAAAGGTTGATGGAGCTGGTTCTCTCCAGCCTGTAGACAAATGGGAGAGGACCTAATAAAGAGAATGGGGTAAGGCTCTTCTCAGTGGTGACAAGAGGCAACAGGCAGACACTGATGCACAAGAAGCTCCACCTGAACATGATGAAGATCTTCTCTACTGTGTGGGTGATCCTGCATGCCCAGAGAGGCTGTGGAGTCACCCTCACTGGAGATATTCAAGAATCATCTGAACATGATCCTGTGCCCTGTGCTCTAGGATGACCCTGGATGAGCAAGGGAGTTGGACCTGATGACCTGTTGTGGTGTCACTTCCAACCTCACCCATTCTGTGATTCTGTGAAATGCATCTGAATCTATCTAAGATCCTTCACAGACCCTGTCTATACATATGTTGGAGAATAATGTATTCTACTAGAAATCCTGCATATTGCATATAAAATGCATATGCATGACTGGAAAAAATTCAAAGAATTTGGAAATATATTTTAATGCAGAATATAAGAGCGGACTAAGTAATGACTTAATAATCCTAAAAAAAAAGGTAAGCAAAAACTGTGCGTAAGGGTCATGGGAAGTGAATTATTTCATACAGAAAATAATAAATACACTGAATAAACTGTCAAAATTGAAAGCCTGGATTTTGCCAGAAGACAGATGAATTTCACACACTAAACAGCAAAGCTTTGAAGTGAATGTATCAAAAAACTGGAAAGGGTGGCACAGTGGTTGAAAAAAAAAATATGTTCACTACAGAGAAAAGTCTTCAAACTCAGGCTAAAAAAACTAAATATATAAAAAAACCCTGCCTCTAATTCTGGTATTGCTGTTTTCTGCTGTAAGGGAAAGGCCCAGGGAATTTCCTATTTAAAATGAGCAAATTAACAAAATCTATGTTTTGATCATAGTGTTTCAAGTCTGAGTCCTAAGAAAAAAAATATCAGCTCATGTTCCAAATGTTAAAAAAAGGAAGAAGATGGGATATTTTAAAAATTTACAAAAGAATTTCAATGATATTCAAAAGTTCATGAATATGAACATTTTGAAGGCATTCATTAAGGAATTTAGGAATTTTTCAAATTACTGACTTTAAGAGAAGAGGAAGATGCTGTGTTACAAAGTGCATAAAAATACCTCTATAAAGGTTACCACAAATTAGCAAATCAATGAAAACTAAGATTTTTCAAGAAACAAAACTACGTGTAAGAATAGAAAATTACCACGAACACTATAAAAGAATTTTTCAGATAAAGTAGAGAAGAAGGAAGAAAAAAGTGAGCTACATCTTAGGGCTAGTTAGAGACTTAAAATTCCAAAAATTAAATTAAAACTATGGGTTTAATTTCCATAGTGTGAAGCCACAGTCAGAAGTAATCAACCTCATTTAAAGCACTCAAGGAAGTATTTGAAGCATATAGGAGTAAATGTCTCAAAACCTCCCTAATTCAATATCAATAGAATGGTACTTGGGACTGATTATAGACAATAGTAAGCACTGCCTATCCCTCAGAATACATATCTCATTAACTGAAGTAACTGGTAAGGTAACATGGTTAGAAGGTTTGGTTTTACTTAAATGACAGTTCTGTCATTTAAAACACCTTCTTTATAAACACTGTAAATTATGTTCCTGTTACATTCAGGAGTTATATTTTGAAAAAGTAGCTATTACTTCATGGAAAATAACAACAGTGCTGCTAAGAACAGCATGCTGATACTCAGCACCAGCTCCAGAAGAGTGAATTGTTGTGACAGCTTGCAGGGACATCAAAAGCCTGCACCAGCTCCCCAGTTCCACGTCTGAAAGGGAGCAGCTGCAGAGGAGGATGTGGTGGTGCCAGGTCACTGCAGCAGCAACATCAGAATGTAAAAGAGGGCAGATGCCTGACCTTGGAGCTGGATGGGGTCCTTCAAGTTTAGGAAGACTGGCAGTGTCCCAGAAAGGAAGAACTCTTTTTTTGTTGTCAGCTTTACAAATTTTTTTCATTGTAGCAAATTACGGATTTCCCATGGAAATGCACTGAAAAAGGTGTGAGGATGCAGGATAAAATCCAGTACTGAGATGTATGCTAGAACATATACAGAAACTGGTACAAATGCAAGTTTTACAGAGATTAAATGGAAATATAAGGCATAGATTGGGATAAATAAGTATTCTTACTTTAGAGACCATTTTGAAAAAGTATATAACACCAAAAAAAAAAAAAAAAAGAGAGCATAGATTCATCCTATGACTGCAAAGCAGGGAAATTTGCATTATTTCTTGCATGCTAATCTTGTGTTTGCAGAAAATATGGATAAGTTAAGACAGTCACCGGGCACAATGTTTTTTTCTGAATAAAAAAGAAGTTAAAGGAATTCAGAAATAAAAGAGAGCTAATCTGTCAACTGAGAAATTATGTCCTTTCATCTTGTGTTTCATTAGCAGATCCCAAACTCCTACATACTACTGGTGACAATAAAGTGAATCCATACTTTATTACGTCATATCTCTCTGTCTCTCCATTTCCTAGTCCTTTCCTGCTGTTAAAAATAAGTTAATTCCTATTCAGTCACAGTTTGTAATTGTATACTTACACAAATACAATGCCTTTCATGGCTGCATGATTTTAACACAGTAGAAGAACATAATATCAGTGAGAAATAGAGCACTACAATCCTTGTGGTCCCATGTATGGCGTGAGAAATATATTATTCCCACTCCCCCTTATAATGTAGAATAAAATCAAAATGAGCCATTACCAGAGGCAAATAATGAGTTTGTAAAAATTGAAGTGGATGGATGAATTTTCCTTCATTTTGCAATAAGTTATATCTACCAGAGGCACAAACATTTGCATTTTTATGAATATAGCACATAACACTTTATGAAAAATTAGGTTTGGATTTCACCCGTGTCATGATTTGAGCCTGTTAGCAACCTCCAGAGCATTATTTCTATTATGGTATACCTATATGCTACTCCTCTTTCTGGGACACAGACAGAAAAGCAGAGAAAGAGGAAAAATTTAGAAAGAAAAATTTACCAGCTGGCAGAAGGTGTGTATTCAAATCAGCCACAGCACCTATACTAGAGGCAATGTTCCAAAAACACAGTCCAGACAGAGCAAACTATTGAATCATCTTTTCTAGAGAATTCCTTCATACAGTATCTTACTACTTGAAAATCACATATATCTCCATATTTTTTTGGTTCATTAAATCAATCAATCTGATGCAGTAAAACATCTTAATAAAGACAGGTCACACATTTTAAAATGGTACAGCAGAAACCCCTTGCTGTCACACAAGGATATAGGCGATTACATTTTTAAAGAAAATTGTATAAGGACATAAATTTTCATGCCAACACTCCAGGCTCCCTCACACTCTAAGACATAGTCACTCTCATGTTTTATCTTGTAATACTTCCAAAGCAAAAGCTTTGAAAATTCTTCATGTAATCTAAAAGATGCAAAATGGAATTCCAAGATGATGTTTGAACATTATTGTAATTTTTATTTTAGAAAGCATGAATGTCAACAAAGTCATAAGTCTGGCATCTTGAACTTGCAATACATACCTGTGATAACGGAATTCAAATTCACCCTCAGATTTTATAAGGATGTAAAAAACCACCTAGATTTTCCATAAGAAGACTACCTTTCTTCTTTTATAGATTGCTTTTCCCTATTGCATTTTGGTTTAATAACCTACCTTATCCATATAAGAATTTCTCCTTTAGGTCCTATCTTATATTTATCAAAATAATTTGATAATTTTCATTAGCTTCCATGGAAATTAAATTATTTGAGTTTCATTCATTTGCAAATAATTGCACACTCGTATTTACAAAATCATCTGCCTAAAAGTTCTAAAATCTACTAACAAGCAATTTGCTTTCAAAACATATTTAAACCTTTGGAGAAAGAACTTCAAACACTGGCTTATGCAGCATTTGTAACATCTGAATCAGAAAGAGGGGTGTGAAGAAGGAGCAAGAAATCAGGGGCTTGGTACCTTCCTACCACACATTGTATTCTTAGTATAGATATGGTATAAATACTATGTTGCATCCTGAAGTTAAAGTCCCCAGTCTGCAGCTGGCAAGCTATGGGTACATGAGTATTAGATTTGTGTCTGTTAATATTTTTTCTCACATATTTCTTAAATACTCTTACATAGAGATCCCAGAATGACCATAATACTGAGTGCATGCTTCACAGCTTGCAAAGAACATATCTTCTTCTGGTTTTTAGAATTCATAGAGAAAAAATAACTATCCTAATACCAATTTTTTTGTGTTTATGAATTAGATAGAGCACAAATACAGAAAGGCCAGATTTGTCTCATTCTCCAATATGAAGAGACATCAGGGATGAATTAAGTCCATTAACTACCTGCAACACAGATTTATTAGTCCCACTGGGATTTTTTTTTTTCTAATATGCTTTCCTACAGTACTAGCCAGGGAATTGTTTAGTTTGGCTGTTTAGCTCTTGCCACAAAGATTTCAGATCCAGTTTCCAAACAGAAACACACAAATAAACGATCCTTTGTTAAATATTTGACCCACTAATATCTTTCTGTAGTCTTTTGACTAACAATATACCATAAAAAAAACAGGCATTTTTGTATTACATCTAGCCAATGTTTCTTTGATAGTGTACTGGGTTTGTATGGAAAGGTGTTGGTAGCAGGGGGACTACACAGTGAAATATAACTGTGCTAAATGAATTTTCATAATACAAATAGAGAGAAAATTATATTAAAAAGTGAAGATAATGGTCTGAGCAGATAGAAGGCAAGCAAAAAAATATAAAACAAATAAAAAAGGCAGCTTAATTTCTCACCAATGCAACAGCTTTTCCCAGATGTCTCCTGGGTTTTTTGTTGTTTTCTTTTTAACGAGATTCTTTCTGTGGGGTATTTCTGTTTGAATGGCATATACTGCACTTGAATGCTAAAAAGAAAACTTAGCAAAACAAATACAAACAAGCAAACAAAGTCACAATCTGTATCATAAATTAATTCTCTAGTTGCTCAACTTGAAGGTATGTTTTCCCATTTTTGACAAAACATGTTTCCCAGTTATCCCAGTTTCCCAGCTTCACAGATCTGTAAAAGATGATAGAATCATAAAATGGTTGGCTTGGAAGGAACCTTAAAAACCATCTTGCTCCAGCCCTCCCTGCCATGGACAGGGACACCTCCCTCTAGACCAATTTGCACTGAGACCCATCCAGCCTGGCCTTGAACAACTCCAGGGATCAGGAGTCTTTGGGCACTCTGTTCCATTGCCTCACCCCTTTGAAAGAATTTCTTCATAACAGCTAATCTAAATCTACCCTCCTGCAGATTAAAGGCATACTATCATACATTAAAGGACTATTTTCCCAACTTTCTAAAAAACTTCTTACCTTTACTACTTCCCACATTCTTGTACTATTGCCCTACTAGATCCTTCTGAAATGCAGCGTTTTATTGATCAATCATAAAAAGTTACTATATATATCTATAGTAACTATATATATATAGTAACTATAGTTACTATATCAACTTACTTGCAGATGAAATCTTTCTTTTGTTGGCTTTTAACCTTTTATAATGAATTAAAAACTGCATTGTTATAATCTTTCTGGGATAATGCTTGGATGCTATTTTCAAATAAGAGTTAAAAGTGCTCCAAGAAAGTTCTCTTATTTAACATACACATAAAAATAATTATTTTATTAAAGTATTCAGGAAAAACTCAACATGAAAAAGTATATGTTACTTGTAGGGAGAAAAAGAATAGTGAGAGGAAATGTTGCATTCCTGTGGTATTACAGCATGAATTACTTCCAAAAGGTCTTTGTGAGATTTTGTCAGAGCAAAAAGTGACATAATGTAAAAAGTTATGGTGGTTCATAGCCTTCTTAAACCTTCAAAAATTTACTGAATACAGCAGACACTAAAATGAATAAATTAAAGCATATATGTGAGTTCATTAGTGACTTTCCTTTAGTAAAGAAAGCATAAATTTAGATATTTTATATGTTTCGTGTTAAAAACTTCATTGTCCAAAGAAGTCACCTTTGAGCTTAGAGAACCCTAATGCTACACAGCCAATAAAATGAAACAGGAACACTAGAAAGCATTTTGAATACAATGGCTTTTGCATATACTGTCCCCAGGGGGAAAAAAATATACTAATATTCAAAAAGAGTGCCAAAGTTCAAAGAGGATCAGAGAGGAGAATCAGTGTTTATTATTTTAGTCTTCTTTACTCTTTGTGTCTCACTTCTGCTGTTGTTTTTTTCCAATATTTATATAGTGTAAATTACTGAAACATTTCTCATTTTATGACTGTTAAGTAATGCTAGGATCGAACCAGGTAGTTAGAATTGAATTAAAATATGTGTAATCTGTGGCCTGAAAATCAGCAAAGGGAGTAAATATATTTGTGTTTTCTAGCATAGCTTTTGAATTGCTTCATAATAACATTGTGTTCTTCCACTTCATTAACTAGTACTAGCAGTGGTAGCTCCACGTAATTGATACTGTTGTCTGCTCGATCTGGAGTAAAATCAATTATTAACAGAACTCATTTGAGTGTTTCTCTATTTTATGATACATTCTGCAAACTCTGCAGTAAGCCTTGCAGAAACTGAAAGGAAAGTGTTTGGAATGCTGCACAACACTGTAGAGATGGGGTGGTTACAGACATGACTCAGGTCAAGTGGAGAGCAGAAAAGTTGAGAAATATTTCGAATGGTTTGAAATTAAAAATTTCTTGACAAGTGAATAAATTGATGACAGTGTGGTTCCTTTTTTGTATTGTTTCTAGGGGTCTAGGCATGCTTGTAAGTTCTTGAATATTCCACACAAGGGAAAAAGATCCTGTTTTAGGAGAGGTGGAGCACAGCCTTTTTTTGGTTCATTACATTTTGCACCTATGGTCAACATTTTGCAAAAAACACAAAGAAATTAATAGCTTTTAAATGCATTACACTGAAAAAGTGCTTAACAGTTATAAAAGAGTTAAAAATACAAGAAAATAATACAAGAAAATTGAAAAGAAAAAGACTAACGAAGTTCCAGTAGAATTCATGAAGCAGAACAAAAAGTATTCTAAAATTAAAAACAAGTAAGTTGGTTTTTTTTAGTTTGGAGATATTTTATCTCAGTTTTCTGCAGTTTCTGTGAAGACAAAATGAAAGGTTTTTAAATTTATGTAGTCCAAAAGTGTGTAGATACCACAGCCTCAGATGCAGGTATGAGTTCTGTGCATTTTGGGAAAGAGAATGGAAGACTAGCCTTAATCTGATTTTCCAGGTTTTTAATGCTTGCTATGCCAGAAACCATTATAAACTAAATCAAAATTTAACCCACCCCTAGAAGGCACTTTAAATTAAACTTGTTTTAGAAATCCCACAGAGCCCTGGGGCAGCTGGGTCTGAGAAGGACATCATGTCCAAACACAGAGCTCCGGGGAAAAAACATGATTTCTAGAGAACCAAGCCGTTAGAGAAAAAATTCCATTTATGAAGAGCCTAAAATTCTTCATAACACTCTAAAGCTCAGCAACACGTAGCCTGGGAGCTGTGGTTCTGCTGTCTGGGACTGGAGCCTGGGATAGTTGTGGAGCACATGGAAATGCTCACAGTATGATCAGGTGTAACTGAGATGATGGATAGGACAGGTCTTTGTGGCAGGATCTGACATTTCAGTTGCTATGGACAATTAGTACAAACACAGCTCTGGATGCTCTGCCACTGACTAAAGTTGTGGTATGTGGAAAAGACTCATGCACAGCTCAGCCTTCTGCCTGAGGCACTGCCTCTAAGGGCACAGAGAAACAGAAATATAGGGAAGAAAAGAATACCCTGGTTTTTGGTTACATTGCAATTCTCTTATGTATGTTTGCATAATATACTCCCCATAGTATAATAAACCCCTAGCCTGTTTTTAGCTGTCTGCCTACAGTAGAGGATGAATAGCAGGATTAGAAATGTCCTTATTACAATTTTATTCCCTCTCCATGCCATTTTTCTCAGCACTATTCCTCTTCTGTACAAGATAATAAAAGAATGGAATACCTTTCCTGTTATCCAGCTATTCAGCTGAAAATAAGAGGATAATTAAAGAATGATTCAATGTCCATTTGGAAAGTCAATCAAAGTGAATTTTGATCTATTCTGAAAGGCTTACAAATGAGCAGAAAAAAATCATTACATAAATCCCGATTCACAGTCCCTTTCAGTAATGTGGATAGGCATTAAGTATACATGACATGATTTTTAAGAGAACTTCTAGCTCTTAACAGTCATCAAATGAAATTTTCAAAGGTACCTAAGTATTTAATTCTCACTGGTGCTTATCTGCATCTTCATGAGCCTAAGTGCTATAAAAAATCCATCCTTTGATCATCATCAAGTGCATTAGGAAACTCGCAAAAGCATGTAAATAGCTGGCAGATATTCATTCAGAGGTGAAGAGGTAGGAGGTAGCAGAAAGAACAAAAAAATCACAGAATCACAGAATCAGCTGGATTGGAAAAGACCTTTGAGAACACTGACTCCATCCTATGACCTAACACCATCTTGTCAACAAGACCATGGCACTGAGGTCAATAGACCAGGACTGGGCTCAACACTCATCTTGGGGAGCACCATGAGTGACCAGCTGCCAGCTGGATGCAGCATCATTCACCACCACTCTCTGGGCCTGGCCACCCAGTCAGTTCTTAACTCAGTGAGGGATGCTCCTTATGTCCATGCCATGGGCTGACAGCTTCTCCAGGAGTATGCTGTGGAGACAGTGTGAAATGCTTTACTGACATCTGGATAGACAACATCCATAGGTGGGTCACATGCTCATAAAAGGAGGTCAGGTTTGTCAGGCAGGACCTGCCTCTCCTAAATCCATGCTGGGTGAGTCTGATTCCCTGGCTGTCGTGTAGGTGCTGTGTGGTCATGCTCAAGATGCTGTTCCATAATATTGCTTGGCACCAAGGTCAGGCTGACAAGCCTGTGGTTCCCTACATTCGCCTTCAGGCTATGGCTGGGTGTCACACAGGCCAGCTTCCAGTTATCTGGGACCTCCCCAGTGCACTAGGATAATAAATGATGGAGAGCATCTTGGTGAGCTCTTCTGCCAGCCCCCTCATCCCCCTAGGATGAATCCCAGTTTTTGTCCATCTAGTCCCATGGACTAGCAGGTCACTAACTGCTTCCTCCCAGCTTACGGGAGCTATTCTGGTCCCTGACCCCATCTACCAGCTCAGGAAGCCAGTTGTCCTGTGGAAAATTTGGCTTATTGTGGTAAACTGAGGTTTTGCATAAGTAGTTCAAAAAGCCACATCACTTGATAAATAATCTACACTGTGTGTCAGAAAGCAATGGCTCATATAAGTTATATAAGATACATTTCCCTCTCTCCCCAAGTGTTTGGTCTTATTTAGGCATAGACCCCAAATCACAGTATATTGTAGCATTTATATTCCACTTTCACTCACCCTAAAGATGAAGAAGAAAACAGAAAAAACTTCTTTCCTGATTCCATTCAGCCTTTTGTAGTAAATTTAAGATACTGCAGTGAGCGTCACTTGAATCCTTTAAGGGAGAAAATTTTTTCCTTTACATGTCCTGTTCCTTTGTGTATATTTTTGAGACACTGTTTATCTCATTCTCCTTTCCCACAGCAGAAATGTTGCTTCTTCCCAGAAGAGAAGAAATTGCTCTTCCCAAAATCTCAATAGCTTACTTTCTGCACAGAATTCAGCTAATTTTGTTTGAACTCCATTTTTCCTAAAAGATGGAATTGTATTAGTCTTCCAAATATCATTTGAAAATGACACGTAACTTCCTGCATATACCTTAAATCTAGAGCAATTAAATTCTCTTTGCCAGCATGCCGGTTTAGACTGGGATAGAGTTAATTTTTTCACAGCTGCTGGTGGTGTGTTGAACGAGGTGGTAATAATGTAGAGATATTTTTGTTACTGCTAAGTAGGGCTTACACAGACCCAAGACCTTTTCTGCTTTTGGTACTGCCACATGGGCAAGGAAGTTGGGGATGTGTGGGAGGTTGGGAGGAGACACAGGGGGACAGGTGATCCCAGCTGACCAAAGGGATATTGCAGACCATATCATGTCAGTGTGTAAACTGGGGTAAAGAAGGAGGAAGGTAGGAGCATTTGACTCCCCAATTCACCGTTGCAGGGGATGGGGCTCTCTTGGAGATGGCTGAACACCTGCCTGCCTGTGGGAAGCAGTGAATTAATTTCTTGCTTCCTTTGCTTGCGTGTGTGGCTTTTGCTCTCCCTATTAAACTTTTTTTATCTCAGTCCATGGGTTTTCTACCTTTCACCCTTCTGGGTCTCTCCCTGATCCAGCAGGTAGGGGAGTGAGTGAGTGAGTGAGTGGCTATGTGTGGTTGCTGGCTAGGGTTAAACCACTCCACCAAAATTCAATATCATTCAAGGATAAACAAAACTAAATTAAAGTAAGCGTGCTAGAAAAAAAAGGAAGAAAATAAAACTATATTTGATAGATTGCATCAACAAAGTTCCAATTTACTCTCCGCTCTTATCATGCAACTATAATGATTTGTTTCATCACACCTGGATGCTGATTCTTCTTGGATAATATTTTCTGGCTGTGTAAGTGAAAGAAATTACTTTTTACAGTTAGCGTGAGAAATTATGGTTATGGTGATAGACAACAGAACATAAAGAAAGCAAGTGTCTGAAGTCATCACTGAGGAGACACAGAAGCTTTTTAATTACCCAAACCCACAATATAGTTATCATCATGGATTGCAAACTTCGGCTTCCTGGCACATAAATCAAAACAAAAGCTGACTTCAGCTGCTCACTTCTAAGCATTGAGTGCCACGTGGGACCTGCTGAAACATCAGCATGGAGTTGGCAGATACAGTAGAGAACCTGTGGGAAACTCACTCCCTCCTGGATATCTATTTGGAGACTCAGCAGCAGACCCACAGCACCTCAGAGGCACTAGACAGATACGCTCAGGCAATGGAAGAAAGTCTCAAGAGTCTTGTGCTGGCAAACTCTGCAGATTTTCCTTCTGACAGAAAGCTATAGCAATGCACTCAAATTGGGATGAAACCTGAGAGTCATACCAAAGACTTAATGATGTCAGACGAGGCAGAAGAAACAGAGATGTGGGATTTTTCTGAAACTAAAAAAAGCCTTCCAAACACTGACTCAAAAGAATTTATTTTTAATTAAAATTTGAAATGTTTGTGATATTGTTTATAGCAACATATAGAATCAGTTTGGGGTTTGTAAATGTGACAGAAAAAAGATTGAGAATAGACTAAATCTCAGATAAATCAAGTTAGACTTATAGAATAAATAAAATGCTTTTCTTGGACAGATAGTGGAACAGAAATTCTACTTTTCCTATAATTAATTCTGTGCTGAGAAATACAGTATTTTACATACAAAAAAATTAGTAAGAAAATATGGAATATTCAGCTTTTTCTCTAAACTCTCTTTTTTATGAGATCATTGAGGCCTAAGGTTAGACAGTAATAGCAAAGACACTAAACTGTTTGTGCTTATAATGGGATGATAGATTCACTATTGTAGGATTAGTAGAATTAGTAATGGATTAGTAATAGTGGAATTAGTAATTAATTTGCAACTGAAGAATGTTTTTAAGACATCTCTAGCTGTATTTAAATAACTGATTCTTGGATAATGCTGTCTTTATTGACTACACAAAGCTTCAGTTCAGGCTACAAGAAAGACACAAATACAAGGCCAGGGATTTATGTCATTTTACATAAAGCTTCTTCAGTATCTACTTTACTTTGCATGTTTTACAATCCAAAATTAACAGTTTCTCTCATATTTTAGTCTTTGACAAGTACAAAATACAATGAAATTACTTTCCACTTTTTACAAAATTGCTTATATTACTTCAGATTACTATTATCTAAAATACTATTCTAAATATTAGTAAAAACAAATGAAAGCTAATCTTCTGCCTAAATCATCATGTCTATAGACCCATTGTCAAGATGACATTAAACTTTCAAAATTTTGAACTGGAAAATAATGTACTACAAAGTGACAAAAAATCTGGGGACAAAGAAAAAGTCTAGATATAAACTACTACCAGAGGATAAATTATTGTATCTACAGGAATTTTTAAAAGTGAAGGTGAAAATAACTGAAATTATTACTTCAGAATACATAGCACTTTTCACTAATAGTTTACCTAAAGTAATTTGCCAGATAAGTTTTATTAGCACTACCACAAATTGTGTCAAACTATAAATATTCTTTCTTTACAGAGGAATCAAAAAAGATGCTAAGAAACCAAATATTTCAGCTAAAATGGCATTCTGTCACAAATTTATTAATTAGGTGTCTTTAAAGAGAAAATATTTTTATTTAAGCAAATAAAAAATCTTTCCAGTTCTTGCAGCATCTATCCAGCCTTTTCTACTTAAACTCCTTTTAATGTCTCACTAATTGATAGGCAGAAAATTAAAGCCTCACACTCTGTCTTGCCAATTCAAGGCATACATAAAATTTGATTCAAACAGAATAAGCCACCACAGTTTACATTAGAAAGATGTCAAAGTCCTAGGCCTTTTCTATTATATAATTCCAGCATTTACAATGCAACGGGAACTGCAGAGCAATAACAATTTGTCTGGCATCAGTCTGTTCAGAATTCCTTGGAAGGCGCGTTGAGAGGGGAGTCTGCGGCGCAGTCCCCCAGGAGGCACTGGCATGTTTCATTGTGACAGTCCCTGGCAGCTCATCAGTTCTGCGCAGGAAGTGATCGGCCCCTTCCAGCAACCAAACTAATTTGTTTCCTATTCCAGCTTTTTAGGTTCCACACCCTCTGGCCTTGTTCTTTTCTCTCCAATGCATCCAAAGCAAGCAATCCCATCTGGGCTGCCCAAGCCAACCCTCATCAAAGGGCAAATATGCACCATACCCAACATCACCTACTCTGCTACTGTGAACACAAGAACTTGAAGGGAAAAGGGATGGTAACCACTTTCCTTGACGGTTAAAGATTGTTCAATAAACTGCATAAACATCTGTTAAATGGTTTAGAAGGAAAGCAGGCTTGACAAATATTTTTAACATTGTTCTTTTTTAATGAAATGCATCTCTGATTAAATTGCACTTTTTCAGCCTTTCAGGACAACAAGCTTTGAGCTACCTTCAGAACAGTTGCTCCCTGAATTGGGAGCCTTGATATCTTCATTTAAATTTTGATCAGTCTGAATGTAATTTCTATGATGCTTCCTTAGCTACATTCTGTATTATATTACATTCATTTGTATCCAGTTAGTATTAAGTATGCAAGTCCAATTAAGCCACAACACTAAGTTTCTGTACTAAAATAAGAACCTTTGCATAAGTAATCTTTCACTGATATTGCCACAAAGAGAATTGTCTGCCTTTACCCAAAAAAAAAAAATCATGAGATGCCTCTTGAGAATTGTTTGAAATTCAAAACATTCCTGTCAAAATAGGTGGGAATCCTGTTCAGTCCCATTTTCCTTGGTTAGTAGGATATAGGATCTTAGAACCTGGGATAATTCATTCATTGTGAAATACCTCTTCTTGAAAAATCAATAGCAAATGCTTGTCCCTAATACTGGAATTTTATTCAAGCTCTTTTTATCTTCTCATTTTCTTCTGATTAATTTTGACAGATTATTTCAAAACCAGATATTTTTACCTAAAAGTTATAGAAATAACCATGAGAAATGCTACAGTTATAATTCATGCCAGAATACTGACCACTGTTTATAGCTGTTTCTGGGGTTGCTGGGAATTTTTAATGGATTTGATGAAGGTGATGGAGACAGTACAGTAGATCTCATTTCTGTGATCTGGAAACAGGAGCTTCTGTGTCACTCCTGAGTCTTTCCATCATTATAGAACATTTTTCTGTTTTTTCCTCTGTAACCTTTGTAACTGTATTTAGAGTATGCACAGATAAATGTCTGGTCTCTGTCAAGAAGATACAAAAACCACAAAACTTATAATTCACACTCATGAAGTGTTTAATTTAAATCCATCAGTGCAATTGCAGATATCTGCACAGTTACCTTGTCTGATCATAGGAGAGGAGAAGGAGGCTTAGCTTAAACCTGAGTTTGAGAAAGGAACATGATTCTGCACACAGGTGAAGGATTTTCTGCCAAAAAGGTCACTAAAATGGCATTCCCCAGGACAGTTTTTCTCTTGGCACCCTAGTGAGTAGGGAAGAACACACAAGAGGTGAGGCAGCAACTCAATGGAACACAAATGTACGATCTACCATACCCAGCTGAGAATTCAACAATACTTTCCCCAGTCCCAAGAAAACTCCTCTTAAGAATGATATGGATTTAAAAAAGCTCAACAAAGCTATAGAATCTACCAAGCCTTATTGTCAATACTTTTATTTTTGTTGGGTTTTTTCCTTCCTCACTAAGTATCTGTTTTATTGATACAGCTCTTTGAAATGGGGAGCTGCTCAATTCCACATGAATACCACTATCATTAATCATGAACACGACAGCAAAGCTCCTTGGACCATAGGTTGCACCTTCCTCTGTATGTAATGCAGACATCCAGAGAATAACAGACAGCATCACAAGTCTTAAGTCTTTTGACTTTGCTATATTATATCTCTAGGTATAAATGCCGCACAATAATCATCAAAACTTTTTTTTCTTTATACAGATGTAATTTTACCTTCTTTAAAAGACCCTATTTAGCTCTCTGAACTTTGAAATCTTAGCTAAAAAAAAAAATTAATCATTAATCATTTACACAAAATATTTTTCATCAGCGTTTCATTTCTTTCTGTGCTAGCATCCTGTTACTCGGCTCTCAATGCAACAACAGTTTTCCCTTGTACAGGAAACACTCAAAAGGAAAAGATAGGTCAGAAATAGAAACAGCAGTAACAGTTCAGCTCACCCAAAGCTGTACAATTCAGTATAAATGATTTTATTGCCATAGGCCTGTGCTGTGTACTGCAAACCACCCCTCACCCTCAGTACAGTAGTGCCATTCTTAACTATTTAGGGGGAGTTGTAGTCTCTGAATTCTCTTCTAAAGGTGATATATTTTGATAAAAATTTGTTAATTTAACCAATATTTCTAATTTTTGATGGATCATTTTAAATTTAAATAATCTAATTATCTGTCTAAACAAATGCAGCATGATTCAAAATATTGGTCTGTGTTTATAAACAGTACAACAGTCTCTGGTTTTTGTCTTCTGTGACAAATGTGGCAAACTTTAACATGATGAGAGGGAGAAGGACAGAATGTGATAACATGATCAAAGCAGTGATGGAAAAGTAATAGTGTTGTGTGGTTACTGTCAGTGACCTGATTTCAAGGGAAAGTTCTCATTAAATGCCTGAATCCAGTTAGAGCATATTAAGAGAAAGAAGAGATTCCAGAGAAAATAAAATCACAGAGGACTATGATTATAGACAGTGCATCAAAATTCTGAAAAATGAAAATGCAATAAAAAATTTTACTTGTCCACAGTTATGTAGAATCTTACTGTGCAGACAGTTGCCAATACAAGATTAACATATAGGATTATAACACATTCTTTCAGTTCTCTGTTCTTTAGAAAGAAAGTCTCTGGTTGTCCTTATGACTCATGTAGATTTGGTTATATAAACTGTTTTCTAATCATCTGTTTTCTAAAGTGAGTTTCTGCATTATAATAACTAAAATAAATGCATCTCTTGGAAAAATATAAAGCTGTGAAATATGCAGTAATCTCTTTGTAGCTTGCTCAAATTTTTCCTCTAAATACACTAGCTACCACATCCCAATCTTGTCAAACATCCAGCACTGTTAAACCTCAGAAGACAGAAATAGCAGCACTCCAAGAGGTCTGGTTCTTTTTTTTTTTTTTCACATGGTGTTCTGGCAGCTCAACTGAAGGGACAACAATGACCACCTACTGCCAGGGTACCAAAGGCAGCTAAACAAAATTTCACCCTGTATCTGCATCTTTATCACATTTTTCATTTACTGTCAGGAACACTGAAAGCAATTCAAATAGTTTAATATTTAGAACTTAGATTTTCTTTTGAAACAATTATTTATTTATTTCTGTATTGAAAATGAAATCTGAATGAAAATAACAACAGACATTGAATATCTTGTAAAATGTTTAAGAGCCCAGGAGGAGGAAAAGGTTCATAGCTCTTCTCAGATGATGGAATTATTTTCCATCTCTCTTAAAATCTTTCCTATGGCATTTTTAACTAATCCTTTCAGTCTGTCCATTGCATCCTTCAGTGATTTTTTTAAACTATCAGCAGTCTCCAGCTGTTGTTCTAAAATTCTATGACTCATATGCAAAGCACAGGATCACATATAATCTTAGTGGATCCTATTTAAGATGATATCATAAATAGTTTGAAAAAAATTATTAAGGAATCTGTGTTAAAAGATATTTTCATGCATTGTCAATAGCATCATAATCATATAATATCATAGAATCACAGAACCTATGGAGATGGAAGGGACCCATCAGGATCAGTGAGTCTGACTCCTGGCCCTGCACAGGACAGCCCCAAGAGTCAAACCATGTCCCTGAGAGCATTGTCCCAATGACTCCTAAAATCTGCCATGCTTGCTGCTCTGACCACTACCTCGGGGAGCCTGTTCAAGCGCTCAATCATACTCTGGATGTAAAATAATTTCTTTATATCTACTCTAAACTTCCTTAATAGTTTAACATCTTTTTATATTGTGTCACTCAAAACCACCCCCAGCACTGTAGGTGAGGCTGCCCCAGCTCAGAGCAGAGCAGGACCATCCCCTCTCTTGCCCTGATGATGCTGTGCCTCATGCCTCCCAGGACACAGCTGGCACTCCTGGTGGTCAGGGCACTGCTGGCTCATGTTCAACTCGCCATCAACCAGGACCCCAGGTCACTTTCCATGGCACTGCTCTCCAGCCTCATTCCCTGACCTATACACACAACCAGGGCTGCCCTGTCCTGGGTGCGGAATGCAGCACTTGACCCTGTAAACTTCGTATGGTTGGTGATTGCCCAGACCTCCAATTTGTTGAGGTATCTCTGCTCCCTGAAAACTAAACTTCTACCTCAATGTAATTAGAGTCCCATCATTTAAACTTTTCCTGGTTTTTAACTTAAATCCTTTGTCAATCTAGCTCTATTCAGTCATCACTTGGCCCTGCAACCAAAGAGTTGTAGATTAATCCAGCCAACAAGCTGTTATAACCATCTGATTTTTTTCCTTTTCCTTTTCACTGCTTCTTTCTCCTAGATTACAGTCCAAGTAAACGCCCATACCTTGACAAATAGCTGCTCATGATATCACTTCATTTCAGTGACATGCATCTTGTTCTCATTGATATCACTCAAAGGGCTTTCAATCTTGCTGGTTTGGTCAAAACATCCTTTACTTTAATTCTTCTGCTGGTTAAAGCCTTAAAAAGTTGATATAGTTGCCTCATTTCTAGGCTCTCTAATTTAAGATTTCCTTACATTTCCACCCTTGTCTTCTTCACCTATATTATCTTTCTTTTCTATAATCCAGCAGAATCCAAATTACCTCTCTTTGGGAGCTGAACCTGACATTGTTCTCACTTTCTTGAAATATTCTCAGTACTAACTTCTAGTACAGTCTTATAAAAAAGCAAATAATAATAACAAATGTATACATATAGACACAGTTTTTAATCTTCATAAGTGTACACAAAAATTAATCTAATGGCTATATATTGTACTTCATTTCTTTCCATGCATTCAATATTAATGCCTCTGACCATTTATATACAGACGCAAACAGGACGGGACGAAATCAGTGCCACGAGCTGTCTATTTTCAGCATCAGTCTCAACACATTGTTATGACAATGGAGACAAGAGATGTGACCAGCTCACTGATTCAAACAGAATGCCAAAGAAATGCAACATTACAGCATAACATAAAGCCATTTACATCTGCGTTTCAGCCAATCGCACATAGAGCACAAGCATATTGACAATACTTCTATCCAATCACTTGAAGAACACGTAGCTTTGGTTAAACAATAGCGGCTTATTTTCAAACACAATAGCTCATTTATAAGAGACAAGGCACAGAACTCTATTAATTTTTAACCTTCTAAAGATATACATTAAGTAAACTTGTTGCAACCTAAAGGAGCAAATCACATAGGCCTATTGTTCTATTTCTCACATCTGCATTACTAATTTTTCTGCTGCCTTGGCATCTCACTATCCTTACTGTCACTGGGGCCTGTCTTTTTCAAACTTTCCCAAAACCCTCTAATTTTAAGGATTCCAACAATTAATTTTATTGTTTTTCTTGTATCAAATCTAAACTCACTTTTGTGGTTCTTTTAAAGAAATAATCACTTGTATGTAAGTTCATCTTTGGGGACTTTTTGAAGAGAATACCATTTGCAAAATTCACCTAATAGTATTCAGATTAGAAATAATGCATGCATGCTGTGCAAGTGATTAGTATAAGCAACAAATACCCAGTTAAAGAATACTTCCTATACATTCCTCATGTGTCAGAGCTATTTTGGTTTTCTTCTAGAAACAAACAATTCACTCCGCAGTTTGCCTGTTGCAAGTTTTATCGCCAATTCTACTATCTAGGTATTGATTATATCTTTTACTTCACAAACTTCAGGTGTATCTTACCTCCCAAAGTGTAAATACGTCAGTCCACACCTCACAGCTAGAGTCATGAAGATTTCAAGCAAACAATAAAACAGTGATTAAAAGTAATATATTTCACTGCATCTCACCATGCATATGATACACAGGATATCTCTTAACTTGATACAACAATCAATTTGTTTGTGTGTTTGGATAACATCAAATGTCTATTAATACCACAGATATTCGAAATGCATGAATGCAATGTGGTTTTCTTTAGAAACAGTTATTTCAGGGTAGAGTTTTTAAGTGGGCTGATAGTGGAATAGTCACAAAAGTTTCAGCAACCAAATCAGCGGGTCATATCTAGAGAGAATTTTCATTGTAGCTGGCTTCAGAACTAACCTCAGACCTAATTCTGTAAAATTTTATTCTGTTTTAAGCTTTAGTCTCACCTTTCCATTGGTAAAATAAATGGAAACATAAATCAAACTTGTGTTATAAATCTCTCTCATTTTTCTTGGACCTGGTGTCTAGCTAAAAGGCAAACTATAGATTTCTGAAGGTTATTCAAAACTTGTTTGTGAGTTCTGAACTAGATTTTTCCATTTCCAAGCTAAGTTCTCTTGTACAGCTGCAAGGTGGATATAATGGATAACTGATATCGGTTTCTTTCTTCTGGTACAAAAATAACCTTTCCCGTGAGATATTTACAACTTATTGAAGCAAATAACTGATTTCTATAAAATACATTTTGCATCATGATTTTCCAGGGTCATAAGCTATGAAATCAGAAAAATACAAGAGCTTTACATATCTTTCACCTTGTTTCAAAATCAACAATAGCAATTATATTTTGTTATATCAGTTTTGCAAGGTGGCTCTCACCAGGCCTAATGTTCCAGTATGTAATTATGTCATTCAGTTTGCAGTTTTGTTTTCTTTCTCTTTAAAGTATTTGAAAACGAACATCTAGTGAATTTCACAGTTGATGAAATCTCGGCCCTAAGACAAACACAGTGCTCTCTCTCACTGATTTCAGCAGGTCCCAGGTTATCATTAATGACTTTCAAGAACTTTTATCCCAATAATATAATATAAAACAGATATATAGATATTAAAAAGGTACTTTCATTTTCAAATACTTTTCAAAAATCTTCAGAGAAGCACAACTTCTGGCTTTTGTTTCTCAAAAGAGTCTAAAAGACAGGTCCTAAAACTATTGAGTTTAATTGCAGAATCTACATTAGCTCCCCTGCACCTGGGGATAATTGGTAACATTCATTGAAATAATAAAGTTATTAGGTGTATAAAATTGTTATTTCATTCTGGATTGAGCTAATAGGTTATTCTAAAATGAAAGAAAATACTCAAGAAGTTCTCAAAATTATGTCTTTTCCCTTTCAGTTTTCTAAATAATGAACTTGATGGTAGTAACAACTTAGCCCCCAAAAAAAGATAAAATAGCATTAAATTTATTTGCAGTGCTTGACAAAAAGTAGTGAACATATTGAGCCAATTTTTTTCTCTTAAAATCATAATATATATATATATGTATTCTCACCAAGATTCATACCTTAAGCTTCCGAGACCTTTGTTTCCAAAGTTGAGACTCCCTCCTCAGATAGAATCACAGAGAATCAACCACGGTATTTTTCACTGTGTTTGTCACAGACAGATTTGCCATCCAAGAAATCATTTTCATGTAACCTCTTTCCTAAAAATCAAGAACAATCTAAATATGAAGAACAAATATTTATGGAGTGTGTAATCAGTACAGCATAAAGTGGTGAGCATCACAATAAATTAAAAAAAAAATAACTGGAGGCCTTACATAAACTTGTGCAACAAAACTCTATCCCGTGCATAGGTGCTCTGGGGAATGGTGATGTTACACAGAGGCTCTTCCATTCACCCATATAAAGTAGTGCCAAAACAAATTTCCTATTTGTCCTGAAGCAGGCTAGCCCACCAGAGAGTAGTAGGAAGAAATCTTGGCTTCTTGTGTTAGCAAAGCAAATGATCATGCTACTGACCAGGTAGCATAAATATCCCACTTCTAGCATATTCCCTACAATGTGAAGCAAATATTCTTTCCTCTTTATCACCAAAAAAGAAATTGCTTTGGTCTTATACACATTTGCTCCTCCACCAGATAGATTTTCTTACTCTCAGTCCCTCTGCCCATAGAGAAAAGGAAGACTCCTGGTCACAGTGTGAGCAACCACTCTGCATTGCCATCTACTCTGCATTTCAGTGTAAAGCTCTGCATGTAAAACATATCTCACCTAGGAAGAGTGGGCTTCCTCTCCCTCATGCTCAGGTTTCTGCCAGCATTCTTCATGTGAAGGTGACATTGACCTAGCCAGCACTGACCTATGGAGCAAGGTTCTTTTCCTATTGCCCATAAACTCACCTGACCTAAGATATCCCTTCTGTCTTCAAAGTATAGTAGTGTAGAGTTACCTTGTCCTGACAGTCAATTCAGAGTGCATTTTCAACTAGCTCTTATTTTTGATAATTTCTTGAGACAATTATTAAAACTCATCATTGAAATAATTTTTAAAAATTACATATGCCAAGACATGCTGATGGATACCAAAACACTACCCAAATACTCTGGTTAATTGGATGCCGTCAACCTATATTTAACTGTTAACTGCTAATATTTTTATGCTGGTGGTAAGATACTCAGTATATAAAGATGTTAAATACTTCCTCTAAATTACAAAGTAAATTGCTCAGCTAGAATTAAAACTCAAGCATTAAAGAAATTGTCAATGTCTTGTTCAACTATGGTTCAAGTGCTTTCTCAATGAAGTAGCAGAGTACTTTGGAGGACCACAACAAATAACTTGTGGTGGCAAAGCAAATCTCTCCTATAGAAACTTTCCTATAGAATTCTGTCTTTAGTCTAAGAGAAAAAAACGTAAGCCCTGCTTAAAAGAAACTTTGTAGTATCTGGTTTTCAGGTCAGGAACTTTTTATCCAACATGTTGTTGTTCTCATTGATTCATTAATTCTATGGAGCTGCATGCAGGTTTGCATTCATTATTTTACCTGTTCTGAGCTAGAATAGGTTACAAGGGTCAAAAGCTCTATTTGAAAAAAAACCCAAAACAAAACAGCAAACAGCATATGAGATAAGGCTGTACACAGCAGCGTTTGATGTATTACATCTCACTGATATCTGACAACCTTTACTCCCTAGTGATGCAATTCTTTTCTAATAATTTAGTCGCAGTCGATTAAAAGACAATTACAGATAATGCAGCCAGACAAGTGGTGAAGGATGTCTAGAATAGTATTTGTAGAGAGGTTATCAAAACACAATTCTCAAAAAAGAAGTGTGGTATTGATTTTTTAATCATTTCAGATAGAAACTGTTATATAGATTTGCTAAAGGATTGAACATAACTAGAAAAAGCTGGAAATGGATTTTCCCCTTGCAACTTCATAAATCATAACAACAGATTATATATACACCCATATATATATTATATATATATATATATAATATAATATATTTACTGCTAAGTAAAGAATATAGCTAGCCATTCAGAAGTTATTTTATAATATCTAGAGATTTGATAGACATCCAAATCTATTGTCGTTTTGAAGGTTACCAGACTTTATACTTCACCCAGCTCCACATGAACAATTATTTCCACATTATGCATAAATTAATACAAAATCAGAAGTATTCTTTGAAGTTTTTGTTCTGCACTGGTGTCATCTGGGCTTTTAGTTAGGAGCTGGCCACAGAGTAAAATAGGGTCTTCAGTAGCATTCTGTTTCAAAAAATATCTCTGACATAATGAGTTAGGTTGACCTGCCTCTGAAAATCAGGAGAACTTAGAGCATGCTTACTTTTTTTATTTTGATACATGTTATCGTTGTTTGGAATCATGGTTGTCATTGCAGATGGAGTTCAAGGAAACACACCCTGCTCAATAAGGCTCAGAGATGATCGATGTATTGCCGTCCTACTCTCTTTAACCACATCAGTTCACTTCACTGTCCAGCTTGAAAAGAGGCTTTTTCAAAAGGAAAACTGCTCTGGTGTGTGATAGGATCTATATGTGAAGGATTTGTGCAGTCAGCTGAATTTCCTTGCCCAACATGTTGGCATATCACTCCAGAAGCAGCCATGGGTATCAGCCTGTAGGGGCCACAGCCAGCTGTGCTTCAGCAAGCAAGGACTCTGCACACGTGTCCCACTTCCTGCTGCTATCCTGTATCTACCAGCCAAAGCAGTGATTTTAAATCAGGGTATTGCAGTCTTTGAAGCATACTGAAAAACTTTTCAAAGAGTTTTGTCAAGACTGGTGCAGATGTAAACCTAAACATGAATGAGCATCTGAGCAGGAATGGATTGGGCGAGCTATACAACCACACATACAGTTATATATAAAGGCACCCACAGACTTTAACTATAATTTTCTACACCTATAATAGACTATCACTGTACCACTGGTACAATGTTTGTCTTTGTCCTCAGGCTTCAGGGAATCTGCCTCCTTGTTGGGTTTTTTGTTGGGTTTGCAGAAGAAAGGAACCCATTAGGATGCCAGGATGAACAGCGACAGCAATTCCACCATGGTCTTCAACGTTATCAAAACATTGTTTTCACAAACACAGAACTGCAGATTTCTGCATTTCAAGAGGCTTAAACAGGAAGTAGCTGGTACTCAGCCTCTATGCTGAACCCTCCATATTACCCCTCCCTTCCTCTGAACTGTTGATCTGAGAAGTGAAATGTGTTATAAAGTATTTTAAAATTAACACATTCGTGAATATACTGTTTATCTCTAAAATATATTAAATAGCATGCAATTTTATTACAATATGGTCATCCTGTCTATAAAGTATAGCTAAAACTTTTTGATTTCAACAGCATTTCTTATCACCCATATTCATGTTTTAAAAAAAAGTTTGTGATTTAAAGCACATCCTGTCCATACTAATAAATAATGAAGTTATCTCAACATCTAAGATATGGAAATGTCATTAAATGTACTACTTGCATATTCTAAATTCCCCAACATATCAACATCCTAATGAGTTCTAGGACTTCCATGAACATCAGATGTTTACAGTGTCCTGACAAGGTTGTTTGAACACTGTCCCAGTGCTTCCTGCTAGGCTTCAATATGTTGCCCACAGGTCACCTAGCAACCATTAGTTTGGAGGAAAACTCTATTATAAACCTCATAAAAATGCTGTTTATTCTTTAATGACTATGATTTTGCAGTATACATTTTAAGTGTACATGCACATGGCTCCCTCTTCTGGAAATCCACACAAAAAGATAACTACTCATTTAGAAGTAAAGAAAAATAGTCATAATAAAAAGGGGATAGAAGGAACAA
Organism: Setophaga petechia; assembly: GCA_024362935.1. Classification (NCBI taxonomy): domain Eukaryota; kingdom Metazoa; phylum Chordata; class Aves; order Passeriformes; family Parulidae; genus Setophaga; species Setophaga petechia. The sequence goes on from JANCRA010000001.1 coordinate 26,676,861, forward strand.
AATGAGGGGGGAAATGAAATTTTAAAGTAATGCAACCTTTTTCAAACCTATATATTTCAGCCACAAACCTACAGAATTTCAGACACAAAAATGTTGAGAACAAAGACATCGTACACATTTTAGTCAAAACATTGTTGTCAAATAATGTGTCAGAAACTGAAAAAGAAGATGACAAAACAAATTGACACTACAGTGGAAAAATGTTTGAGAACATTAAAGAAACCAAATAGCAAGCTCAAGTGAGTAAAGAGTTTCCCACTGCCAACACAATACATAAGAGATATCCATATCCATATCCATATCCATATCCATAAAGCCTGGGAAGGCTAAAAAATGTTTTCAAATACAAAAGTTAAAATCATGAATTGAAAAAAATTAACTTAAAATATGTCTCCTATAAAAAATGCATTTATACATATCTTTTAATTGAAATGGAATGAAAATCCTTTACAAGAAGCAAACAAGAAGAGACTTTTTTCTAGTGTGACAGAAAAGTTTCTATTGATCTTTTATTTTCAAGCTTAAACAGTTGGATCAATATACTCCATGGGACAGTTTTGTTGAAAAATTGAAGCAGAAAATCAACTGTCTGTGTACAGTATATTTGAAGATGAATACAATCAACAGGATAAAACTTAGAGCAGTCTCACTTAAAAGCTACACCTTTACATTCTCACCTTTGATTACAAGGAGGTAAACTGCACTAAAGAAACACCAACTACCCCATCTAGATGAATAACTGAAAGGAGATATTATATGCATATTCTATGACAGATAAATAAAAATAATTTAATATTAGAATAAGAACAAAGGGGATAAAATTCACCTTCTGAATCCAGCTTAATAAGATAAATTAGTAATATAAATTAGCTTGAACTGCAACATTGCATTCTCATTAGGAATATAATTTCTTAAGAGTGTTAATAGCTGAATGACTAAAGCAGATGGACAAGAATTTCCACTTCATATAAGCCCTGGGAAATGGGAGATTTCTCTTGTGATTTTGATTGGCTAAGCCAATGTAATTTATCAGGCAAGTAAATCCTGTTCATCAGTACTTTCCACACAGTTTTCACAGAAGAAAAAGAGCTTTGAGTACAGACTCAAAGGCATGTCTTCAGGGTCTTAGTTTTTATTTTTAATTTATACATCTGGGTTTTCAGATTTCCATAAGGCACTCTATTTTCCTCTCATAGATCTAAGTTCTCATTGGAAAGTAGTGCTACATATTAAGTTAAGGGCCAACAGAAAGCTAGTTAGAAAGAATATTGAATATGAGATTAAATCTTTAAATTTCCTTATTTCATTCCATAGTTGAATTACAAAAAAATAATAGAGACCTTCCTTTATTCTTTACAGAATACATGCAAAAAAGGAAAAAAAATCCATTTTTTCTCAAAGAGAAGTTCTGTCAAATAATTTACTGTGAAAATAAACCACATTAATTAACTTTTAAAGGGCTGCTGTGCAGACTTAGAAAAAAATTAATAAAAGTACAGAACTTAAAAAGCATATTTTAACAGTGTAATAGAACTCTTTAGAAAAGCTGAAAATTTAATGAGAACTCCTTCATAAGCAGCATCAAAATATTGCATGATGATGGATAAAGATGACATTTACAAGGTTTGGGAATGCAAAATGGTGAAGTTTACAGGAAATTAATCTAATATGGTAGACATATCATTTCTCACACAGGCTGGATCATAATTCACCTGTCTTCACCTGACAAGGTCAAAATTTACTACAGTGTACACCAGATAACTGTAACTTGAAGAGGCTTCATCACATCTTAAATCAGTTTCTGCATAATTTCAGACATAAAAATCTAATTCTGTGGACACAAGAGGATGCATCCCTGCTATATTAAAAGGAAACTCTCCAAAACTTTTGATTAATGAAGAGAAAAAAACTTTTATCTACTTAAAAAGGCTGTTCATAATTAATTTGATTTATCAGAAAGCAAACTAATATACAGTTTTCCGCAGAAAGATAACACATATAAAACACATCCCTTTCTTTCAGCATATCAGCTTCATTTCAGACTAAAGTTTAATTATGATTAAGGTGAAAACAATAAAATCAATTTAATAAATGCAGAGGTGCTCTTTAGGGTACAGATTACAAAATCAACATAGTCTGTATATATTTAACCCTAACTACAAATTCAGTTCTTATCTATTTTATGGGTTCTTCCAAAAACATAACTCACACACACAGACACAAAAAAAAAAAAAAACCACCAAAAAAAAAAAACCAACCACACACAAAGAACCCCCAAAAACCCCCAAAAAATCTCCTATTTTTTTATTTATTCAAGTAGAAATCATCATTATTTTTGGTAAGGGTAAAATTTTAGAACCATTGAAGAGGCTTTTTTGATCAACATTAAGGGCCTGTCATGCTTTGCTGTATCTCTTGGCACTGATCTAATGGTACCAAATATTGAAGGACTAATTAATTGTAGAAAATAATTTTTTTTAAGTATGACCCTTTTTTTTTTAAGTATGACCATTTATTATGGTTTCACAGGAAATTATTGTCATTCCATAAAGAGAACAAACGTGCTTCAATTCTGGTGGAGTTCTTCACTTTGTAATTGACACATTAGACCACTCCAGAGTCTGCTTTTCCCAGCAGCCAGAGCCCAGACCATGACTGATATCATCTCTGGAACTTCAGGAAGGGTTCCAGCCTGCCAAGCACCAGTAATAATCAGACAAGTCAAAGCAAGTGCTGCAGACAGTCCATGAAAATCACAAGATTCTTTGACACTTTCACTGAAGCAGGAAGAAATATTGGATCAGGGCTCACAAGGATCAGCACTATGGTGCAATGTCTGATTTCCTGAATACAGAAGGGCATACAGCTGCAGTCATGCGCCAAACTTGTCAAAATTTCCAGAGAATAAAGATTAAAACAAGACAAATTTTGACAGTGGGACACTGGTTTTCATGCTCTAAAATCATGATCATCCACTAGAAGGCTTCTGGGCCAAAATACTTGAATTACTTAATAGCTAAAAAAGTTTGTTTTATAAGGAAATCTTAGATTTATCAGCCACCTTTCAGGTATCCAAGCTTATCTAGCTTCACAGAGCTCTTATTCTACTCAGTAAACAGGGAAATATAGAAGCATCAAGTTAATCAAAGTACAATACACACCTTTACTCAAATCCTTTCAGCTCTCTTTTCTGAAGGTAAAGCAAACAAAAGAGGTGCTCATTTACAGCTCTGCAAGGAGCAACAAATGAGTAGATGGTGATCTAAATGAAATGAGGAACATTTTCATGTGCCTTTCATCTGTCAGGACGGAAAAGAGGCAATGGTGTTAAAGGATAAGACCTGGTTGAATCCCACTGTGTGTTTAGTAGACAGAAAGCAGTTGAACATGGAAGAGTGTTTCCCATTGCTGCTGCTGCATATCACAAACTTGTAAAGCAATAGGGAAAATGCTACTAGCAGAAAAGTGAAGTTATGTGAAATTAGATATCTAATAAACAGAGAAACTGCTCTTTCCTTCTTTTAATATGAGGGTAAGGAATTATATGTGTAATCTGTTAACAGGTCACATCTTGATTCAATTTTCAGAAATATGTTCAGTAGAATAAGTAGCAAAAGAGTGAGACAATTACCTGAAACCCATCAAATTGTAGCTGAAGGAGGCCTTGAAAAAATGAAATATGGGCTTGGGCCTAAAAGGCAGTTTCCTTTTAAAAGAATTAATTTCTCTCATCCTTGATCTTCTGACAGACCATTTTAACATATGTTTTATCTGTAAATAAATATGTCTCAAAATAAGTCACAGCTTTTAATTTTTTAATATTTCAAGATAAACATGCCATGAATTATACATTAAGACCATTATATTGCAGTCTGTTTTTTTCTCAGTGTAACAGAGGATAACTAGGTATGTTATCATTAGAGTTTATTAAATATTCCTTTTATTACAAGAACAACAGTCATGTCCTCAGATATAATGATGTGACTACCATAATATCAACAGTGGTGTTTAACTACATTATTTCTCTTTTCCCTGGCAGTCAGGGAACATAGCCTACAACTTCTTTGCAGACCTGCAAGTGAAAAGTAAACCTTGGCAAAAGCCATTCCTTGGACTGCATGCTAGTAGTACATGCCAGAGCAGGTCAGGTTAATTCATTGTTGGTTTAGCTTTTGAACCTCAAGACTGCAGCATGAACATGAAATACAGAGAGGGGATATTCTGCCTGGATATTAAGAGATAGTGCCTTCAACAACCCCAGAAGCACGACTGCAGTCAGAGTGTATGCCTTTGATTGCCCTATTGATGGTCCCAAAGTGATTTATTTTGTTATAAGGTAGACTTTAAAAGACCTTCTATGAAAGAATTAAATCAGTGATTTATGTTATCATATCATGCTTCAAAAGCAGTTAATAAACTCCTGCTGTTTTAAAGACAGGTTGGATATGGATTTGCTATAAAGATATGGCATCATGAGAACATCAGTCTTGATGCTTTCTCTTTCTTTGCTTATTGTGAGGGGGAGTTGTAAAGGTTAGGAGCAGAGAACTTAGAAGAAAATGTGTCAATTTTTCTGCCTTTGATATTCGTTCTCATTTGTACACCCTACTGCACTTGGAGTGGTTCGCTGCACTGTTTTTCTGGTTAGCTAATTTGAATCCTGCCGTTTCATTACCAGGGTCTTACATTATCTTTGAGGTAAAAGTTTTTCAACTGCAAAAATTGCCTTTTTAGAAATTTTCAACATTGATCTGACTAGCAGGCAATAGCCCCAAAGAGTTTCCAAGTGGCACCAGTAAAAAAAATATATATACAATGTTGTATATATGTTATAATATATATATACCATATAATATTATACCACGGGATCTGCATTCTGATTGCTGTTTCTTATCTATTGTAATCTAAACTTGTATTCCAGAAAATCAAAAATTAATTTAAAAAATAAGAGTAAGAACCACATTTCAGGATTACAATCTAATTCTCACTGGAATTAGAATCATTATGTTTAATTTTTAATGATACATTTATTATTAGATATCTGATCTTCAAAGATAACCAAAAGCAGCAGATAAGAATTATTTATTTTATAATATCTGTCCTTCACCTTGTCTATCTTAATATACAGTCATAATTTCCACCTGTGGATAAAAGCAGTGGATTCATGAAATTAAAAATTACATGGTTAATATTTTGCAAATATTCTCTGGTGACAAATATTCAGTAAACAGAGAAACCATTATTTTCTTTTTTTTAATATGAGTGCAAGGAATTACATGTTTAGTCTGTTAACAGGTTACATGTTGATTCAATATTCAGAAGTATCTTTTATTAAAATATAAAATTCACATTTTGATAATATAAAAATTCAAAGGCACAAGAAAATACAGAAAATAAATGGTGGAATATTATTATGTAATACTAATATATAAGTATATGATTATTTTAAATTAAGTTCACACAGAAGCATAGAAATGGCTCAATTTCTCTATTTAAATTTCCTTTTGTTCCTTCACTTAAAGATGATTGTGCAAAGGTCTGTAGAAAAGCTTAGCAAATGGCTGGATTTCAATTAAAGCATTGACCAGTGACCTTAACAGCTGCTTGGAAAATGTTTAGCTAATCTGCATAACTAAAACATCCATTTTAAGTGGTAAAGTTGCTATGGACAGTAGCAATTTGATTCTGTCTCCATCAATTCTCATAATTTTCATATATTGATTCTTTGAGTATCACCCTGTGCTAATACTTACTGTCACATTCATAGCACAGCAAAATGAAACCAGAATATCACAAAGAGATTTTTGAAGGTTCATGTTTCCTAAATAAATCACAATTTCTCATATTATTAGCATTCATGTTGAAAAAATTGTCTTCACTGCTTTCAAAAGTCTGCCAGTCATTTGGTATACTTGCTGTAGATTGGAATTGCACTGCAGAAAATGTATGGGTTTAGTCAAATAAAATTACATGGCAGCTAGCTTTCAAATATTCTAAGTATGGCAAACCTATTACACATTTTATTTATGTAAAATCTGCCACTGCTTCACTTGTGAAAAGGCAGCATTAACAGAAAAAATTAAGATACATCATACAGACAGGATGTCACAAAAAATATGCTCAGAGATCCACAGGCGGCCTATCATAAAAAGGCTTGATGGTATAAGTTTCAAATTTACCTCTTCTGTAAATCCATTCAGCCACAGATTCAAATTCCTTGTTGATTTGGGAGATAGAGACTTCCTGGGTCAGGAAGAAGTGAGAAGAGCAATCTTTTTACTGCCAAATAAGTAATAAAAGCTACTGTAGCTGTCATGAAAGCACACGTATGCCATGGTTGCTCTCTTTCCCCTCTGTTCATCCTGTTGGAAAACCTACAACAGCAGAATTGATTCTGAAGCTAGAAAGTACCATTAAATCACATACCCTACCTCTTCTGGCAATTCAGACAAAGCTATACCTTCATCTATGCTGAAGCCAACAATGGATGTAGCTAAAAAGTAATTTCCAGTTATGACTTAGAAAAGATATACAATTAATCATTTCTCTTGATACTTTGTTAAAATGCTTTATCGTCCTTCCCATGAGATATTTGTGCCTATTTCTAAATTGTCTCTAAATTTCAGGCAGTGCACCTGTTATGTCTTTCTTTGCTGAATCACTTTTTAATTTTTTGATTTTTCAGCAATGTAGATTGTTTCAAAGAGCAAATCTGTGCTCTTATCTGGTTGATTTAATTTTTTGGTATGTTTCTCTTCTATTTCCAATTGATTAAAAGTTCTGCTCCCCCATTTTCCTTCACAAGACTAGTTTTGTTCAGTCTCTGTTCATGTTGTTCTGTGCAAAACATATCAGCCATGTAATTTTGATGTAGATATCATGGATGATAAATTCATTCCTTAACTTAAGACAAAAATATTTGTAACTAACAACTCTTTTATTTTAACAGAAATCTAATCTTGCCTGATTAAAAAAAAAGAAGAAAAAAGGCAAGCAGATTAAGGCAAGAGAGTAAAATTCTCACAGTTTATCACAAATGCAGGTCTGTTCCTCAGCAAAAATTCAGAATTAGAGTAATACAAACACCTATTTGGCTTATGGATTAGTAAAGCAGTACCTTCACTGGGCTGCTACCACCTTCTCTCAGTTTGTGAAAAGTCTCTGCCCCACTGCCATGCTCTATTGTAGCAGGGACAGCCTTTGGGAGGAGGAGAATAGATCCCCGTGGTACCCAAACAGAGACAAAACTTCAGGACAGTGAAACCACAGCCATTACTTTTACTCAAGACACAGCATTTACATCCATGGGTAAGTTATAACACTGTTTTCTCCTTAGAGTATATCAATACTATTCAAGATGAATAAATACTGAGAAATGAATGCTTATATGCATTCATTTGAATAAAAACTATGAATTAAATTTGACACAGTTGAGAACCTTTTTCATTGTTAAGAATATCTAAATAGGTTCTTTTATTTCACTTGTCAGAGAAATATAGCCTTTCAATTGTTGTGTACCTAGTTCACATTTCTCTGTATGGCTAGAAGAAAATCTTGTTTAACCTGCAATAAACAGAAGAGTAAGCAATAAGAATACCACTGCAATCCACAGCAATTGTCTTTGAAAGACACAAGACTTCAAAGCAAAATCAAAACAAATAGTTCATGAATAACTCACAGCTTGATATGTTTATATAGAAGTGTTCAATGAATAAGTTCCAAAACAAACATGCTCATACAATCAATTTTTTTGTTTAATAATGTATGAAGAGAGACATGGCAACATTTGCAAACATTATGCACAGCAAATAGCCCATCTTCTACATGCCATAAGAAACAGAACAACCTACAATGAGACAGGAGACACAAAATGACAACTAATCATGGTAATACTTCACTTTAAATTTTTATGGTCCCAAGAAACCACTGGAAAGATTCCCTCAGGAGATGTTAGATTGAATGTGATGCCTTGGCACCCAGTAAGCCATCTAGAAAAAGTCTACGGGGAGAAGAAATTAAGATGCACATGACAGCTGCAAAGGCTGCTGATGAGTGAAAATGTCATTGGCTTTGACTGGCTAATGTACACCCCCTACTGATGGGCTGGGTGCTTTAGTTATGCCCCAAACCTTTCTAGATCTTTTCATGCTGACTCTACACTGCTTTGTAGTCACTCTTTCATCCCTTCACGTTTCCCCCTGGATGTTGTTCCCCTCTCTTTTCCACCATACTGTCTTTTCACTACCCTCTAGGTGTCCTGCTAATCAATTCTTAGCAAAGGAAAAAAACAAAAAACCACAAAATAAAAGCCTCTGTAACATTACAATGATCATTCTGCCTTTTATAATATACATTCAGCACCACACATAACATCATTTTATGTATCCAGCATTTGCATTTTCTATTATGTAAAAAGATTTTCAAAGCATTAACTATCTTGCTCTATGAGTTCCCCTGGTGTTTCAGCTCTAAAATCCTTCAATGCACATTCTGCTTCATCCTGCTTTTCTTCTTTGGCCTCCAGACCCTTTGGTACTCACAGTAACAAGGAATTTAGTACCAACCTATCTCTAAGCACAAATGCAAATCATGACTCACATGTCTGAGTAACTTCCAAAATCAAATAACTTATAATGGATGATAAAGTTTTGTTCCATCTTCTAGAGTTATACCTTAGCAATAAGTAACTGGAAGTCTGGGATTCCCAGTTCCCTAGGTGATAAAGCATTCCCTCCCTTTCCTCTCTCTGGTCCTGTATTTGGTTCAGTTAAAATAACTTCAATCAATGATCAGCTCTCAGCACATACAGCATAAACTTGGCAACATAAGCATGAATGTGCATTTATCAAGCTAAGAAACCTATTCTCACCACTTCCTCTTTATGAGTAAAATATAATCTCTACCATTTGAAGAACTGACACTAAAAATGAAAAAAAAAAGACATGAAATTTTTTTCTACTGAGGGGTTATTTCTAATGTGCTCGTGCATATTTACTGATTTTGTAATGAAATCAAATATTGGCAGAAAGACTTTTTTTTGAAAGGTTTGAATACTTTAGTTATGCATTGTTTTGAAGATTAACAATGGCCTAGCTTCTAAACAATCATTTCTGAAATAAGCTAGATAGCCAGTCTAACAGTAACTTTTCATTGTTGATTCCAAAGGGTGTTGCACTAATACTTGGATAATTATAGTTTAATTGCTTATGCAATTGCAGTTCAATCATTGCATTTATAAACAATATTGTTGATTGTATACTGAAGAGAAGTGAAATGGAAAGGAACTTACATTCTACACACCATTACAAAATATTAAAAAGTAAGCTATCCCTTATCTCTATGAGTAAGATCCAGTAATTTAATTTTTGTGGGGGAAGAAATTCTACTGAAACACTTCAAAAATATTCTCAAGTAAATCATCCTTTTTATGAAAGTCTTTTCAATTTGCCATAAATTCAGCACAATTATGCTTTACACATACAAAATATCTCCAAAATATTTAAAATGAAGCTTTAGATTTCCCAAATACACCAGCATATCAGAGTGTAACTATGAACGAGAAGTTAGCCCAGTCTTCACACATGTGGTAGAATATCACAGTCCTTTACAAAGACTGTCTGTGCTGTTCCCTGTTTCTGTTTAGCTGATGAGCTTTGATGTCACACAGAATATTTGCTGACACCAAAAGGTGATCTTTGTCTTCTGGGAAGAGGCTTGTCAAACTTCTCTTGAGAACATCTTTGCAATGTGACATTTGCTTACCTCTCAGTCACTTGCTAAATGTAAATGGTTATATAAAATAGCCTCTGGCAGCTTGCTAACAGCTGCTTTCAGCCTTGCAGGGTAAAACTTTTACCCTACATATTGCAAGCATTTGGTGTCTGATGGTGACATCCAACCTTGTATTAACTGTTGATCAGATGAGCAAATGGCATCACACAGCAGTCAAGCAACTGACACTGAGCTATAAAAAGGCATTCATAAGGACAGCATCAAGGAAATGTTAACTTTTGATTCATTGGCATCCCCTCAGCATGTCTTAATCATCTTTTTGAAATATGATTGTCTAGCTCTAAATCTTTAAAAACATGAGTTTTCCTACCATCTCTGTGACTGTCTTGAATTGTGCCTAAGATTCAACCACTGCCCACTTTGAAACCATTAAGTAAGATGAATTTGTCCCTTGGTAGAACTGCTTAGTTGTAGAATTCCTAGTAGAACAAGTGTTTTACCTTATTGTTACATATCAACTAGTACCTTATCTTACCTCATTTCCTTGTAGGACTTCTAGAATCAATCACAACTCCATCAAAATGCTGAGTTGCAGTTGTTACAGCCCTGTAATATTAAACAGGAGCTAGTAAGTACTTCTCAGATTTTGTGCAATTATCAAGACGTTACATCTTGAAAAGCTTTGCAGTCTTCCTGGTGCTGAGTAGCTTCTTCAGCCAGCTAGATAACACCAATATTATGTGACTTCAATGATTTTTTCTCTCTGAGTTTCCCTAGGGTGTGTGGGAATTAGCATCTTTTAGCTGTTTTACCATTTGGAAAGATGTCCCTGTGATCCAAGGAAAATGGAAAGTTGGGCTGTAGCCCAAAGTACTTTATTTATAACTCAGGCTCAACACCTTTACAGAGTAAATAAAGGTTCCTCATTTGCTCATTGTAACTGGTAGGGGACTACATTACTCTTTAGGAAATCTATTCTTCAGTTAAGATATCAATCCTGAAAAGTTCATGACTGTCATAAAAGTAGTGCACACAAATATATATTTGACTAGCAATGACTGTTTTGCTAAACAAATAATGTTCAGCAACAGTACTAGACTTTCAGAAAAAAAAAATTTCTCTCTCTCAAACTATGGACATGTTAAAATAGTTGGTTAATATAGAAATATAAGAATATAAAATAGCTAATATGACTAGCCGAGATTCAAAAATTCTGATATTCAAACACATTTTAATATACGGATACTCCATTGCCTGTAGTTCTTGTCTGACAGTCTACAAAAGCAGATTTTTTTTCCTCATCTTAAACTGATGTAGTTTATACCTCTATTAGATTAAATAATTGTTTTTCACTGAATAAACTTTATTCCAGTTTATTCCAATTATTTAATTGAAATACTTATTCCAATGTAATTTTAGGGAAATGTAGGAATCTATCAGGATGAATGATCATTAATAGGCGTGATTACATTTTCCACAATGTTGGTACTTACGTACAAGTTTCACAGGGCCTAGATAAGTGTCTCAAATGTATTCTTTAGAGTTTCTATTTTAAAATAAAGACAAGTTGGCATGTATTTTATCCACTCTTCTTTATTTTGTCAATATTCCCATCACCCTGGCATTTTGCATGATGTTTTTCCTGAGTGATAATCAAGTAATCCAAGTAATCAGTTTATCAAGACACAAAGATTCATCATCTTATTGCCATGATATTTACTGTAGGATCGCTTGGCTCCCAGTCTGAGGCACAGACATTTACGAGACATCCACATAAAATGATTAAATGCCTAAAGGGTTAGATTTACTACAGAGGCACTTTCATGGAGGAAGAATACTCTTCAGAAAAGCACATAAGGAAACTCTTTTGTTCACTGATCCTTATTTATGAGTGTCACGTCTCTCCTTTATTAAGGGACCTGTGTGTTCTACCACTGTGTTAGTAGCTAAAGATGACATGCTAATTGGAAAACAGTTTTTGAGTACAACTGATCACAACCAGCTTAGATTTCAGTGATAAGCACTCATAAATTCTGCCTTTTGACTTGCAGCTCTAACTGCTCCAGAAATTTCCATAAAGCCTTATGAAACAAATTCAACCTACCATCTACCCATGAGTACATTTTTCTGATGAGATGATAATAATATTTAGAACACTGTTTGGGTACCTTTGTCAGAGTTCTACTGCACCTTACTCCACACTGAGAATCCAGAAACAGCAGCTTAACTTAAACTCTTCTACATAGTTATGAAAGGATTTATTATGAAAGATTGTTTAGCCACAAATGACAAACAAAGCCGAGAGAAACTTCCAAGTCCTATTACCAGTTAGGATATTAAAATGGTCCATTATAGATGAGGATTTATGTATTAGAACAAGGTGAATGAATGTTTTATAGTGGTTAATAAAGGGACAGTAAGGAAATTTATCTATCTATCTATCTATTCAAAATGGATTTGTGCATTCAAGATTACTTAAATGAACAGAGGAAAGAGAATATGACAACCAACTCAGTTACAAACAAAGCAGATCATATGTACTGCTAAGGGTATTATTCCCTCAAGGTTCTCAGAGACCTATGGCCTATAAGCATTTACCTCACTTGGTTTTTTTCTCTGAGAACCTCCTTCATCTCATCAGATTACTTAGTGCATTTAAGAACTAGGAAATTAATGCAAATATTGATTTCTGAAACCATGAAGTGAGCTGCAACTCTGCTGATGTTTCAACCTATTTGGTATACTGGATTGTTCACATTTTTCTGTCTTTAAAAGATGAAAAGATTTTTTGCAATTCGACCTGAGGTCATAAATTAACGTATTAGCTACATTCCTTGTACTATAATGTACTGGACTTTTTGCATTTTATGATTATATTTCATCCTATTCTGCTGGGGTAAAAAAATATGCTTTCATCTTGTAGCTGAAAAACAGCTCTTCAAATTTTTAAAGCAAATCCCTTTAACCTCTATATCTACTATTATTTTCTCCACCACAAACACTACTGTCAAAGATAGTACATACAATAGTTTTTGTGGGAGCAAGGGGTTGATTCTCACCACTATATGGTTTGCATTTACTAGTCACAAAACACAAACAGGTGGTGAAAGGAATACAAAAACCAGCCAAGTCAAAGACACATTTTATGTCCTAATGGATATAAAACAGAGGTTAATGAAGCCAAGTTTGCCCTAACTGTAGTTACAATAAATAGGTACAACAATAATATTTAATTATAGGACCCAAAAAGGATTTTCCAGTGGTAATGCCATATTTGAAAGCTCATTTGTTTAACTTCCTTGGTTTATAGCATTTGAAAAAGACCAGAAAAAAAGCATGTTGAAGATTTTTAAAAAGTACATTAAGTTACCTGTTGACAAAGAAAACCTTGCAATTGCATTATAACAAACATTGTGTAATACAATTTAATATCCTTATTTCTCCAATGAAAAAGCCTGGATGTTTTTGTCTCTAAAGTTGAAAAGAACTCCATCAGAGCAGTTTCAGTGAGATAAGTCTAAGAAGACTTATCAGGTCCCAGAAAGTGAAAATATCCATTTTTTCTTTCTTGCCTCATCTTGGTAATAAAGATGAGATAAATGCAAATCCAGAGACAATTTTTGTGTGAGGGATAGAATGTGGTATCTATAAAGAACAAAGCAGGAATGGGCCTGCAAGATGAATCTTACCTTGCCACGAGTGCTGGCTTCAGGATTTTTCTGTCACAAAAAAGCATAATTCAGCAAATGGATCCTCTTTTGGAATTTCTTCCCCGGGGCAAATCAGACCACTCCAAGAGACATTTCTCCTAGTGAATTGTAATTATACTGTCCTAGAACAATAGAAAAATATTCTACCTAGATATATTGCTTTTCAGACTTAGAATAATAGCGTCTGATCACCATATGTAAATAGTCATTAATATTTTATTAACATAAATCCTTTTGATACTTCCAAGTGTACTTTAATATTTTAGACTGTATCCCAGCAGCTCAACAATATGCAGACTACATATATTTTCTGCAACAGTGAGATGTGTTTCTATTTATTATGACTGGTAAAAAATCTGCATAAATTGAATGTTCTTAGTTATTAGAGAAGCACATTAAATATTGGAAGAATTACCCTTTTATATGAAAAAATCTCTTCAAAAAAAAGTCACAAAGTTAAGAAACTGGCTTACCAGTAATACAGCAGCAAAAACTACTTGTAACTTAGTCTTAATACTTTTCAATCATCTCTGAAGCGGAGCAGCCATGATATTGTAAGTTTCCCTCTTTTGAGTAGTGTTGGAACCAATATATTCCATTCATTTCTGTCTAAGTCTGACAATCTCTGTGAACTAGAGATTAAATTTCTGTCTTCTATTGAAACGTTGAATTTCATAATCTGCTTAAAATATGTTGTTTAAATGCACATAAATTTGACAAGTCTGTTGCATTATGTAGCTGATTGCATATCTTGAATTTTTAGTTTTGCACAGTACATAAAGAGGGCACTTCATGCAGATCAAGCAAATTAAATTGTCTTATTGCCTCTCTTATTACTGTAATTACTCTTGTCACTTTAAAGCTACAGTAATGTAGAGAATATTTTGATTTTTTGCAGTAAGAAAAATTAATTGATTGATTGATTTAATTGATTGATTCTAATTTTGCTGTGTTTGAAAAAATTAATTTGAGATGTGGAAAAGTTTGATTCCCACTTCCATTCAAAAGAAATTAGAAGTGGACTTTTTGTGTAATTTCCAAAAGATAATTGAAAAAAATCACCCTTGCAAATATTTTATGAATAATTCATAAAACTTTCAATGGAGTAGCTAAATAGTCAAAACCAAAAATAATTTCCTGAGCAACTTGTGAAACAGAGACTACAATACTTTTGTATGGTGGTTTCCAGAATGGAAATAAATTCATTCATATATCAGAAGTCATATTTTTATCACCTTTCAAAATGCACTCATAAATCATCTAGCTGGACAACATTTTTGTTGGACAACATTCTTACATAAATCCAGAGTCCTCATCATTATTATTTTAAAAGTAGAATGATTAATGGACTCTTTTCCTATCCACTCAGTATCAGAAGACCTAATCCAAAAAGTTTATGGCTATGAAAAATAAATATAATTAATTTTTGGCCAAGATTGTAAAGTGTTTTGAGATTTACAAATGAGAGTGTGGAGCACTGTGATTTGCTCCAGTTTTTAGAGGTTCTTGAAGTACAATCTTCCCAGAAAAGCCTAAGTCAGACATCTGCACTCCTTCCTAGAAGTCTGAATTGGTCTTTCAGTTTGCTGAACATGGGTATTTCTGAATTCAGCTGAGTTTTGAATCAGATTGACCCAGGATGTGATCTCGCTATTCAGTTATTGCAGAATCATAGAAATAAAGCATTAGAATTATTATCTCCCTGCTTGTTAAAGAACCTAACTTCACCTCCTATCTCCTTCACAGAAACAATCCATCCAACATACATCCAACAATCCATCCAGCAACTTCACCTAGTTTTACATCAGAAGAAATAAGCCTCTGAAAGAGTCATCCTAAATCTAAGTCCTATGTTTTGATTAAATCATAAATCACTTGCATGGGTACTCAGAGTACTTTCAGTTTGATTCTGTGTGAAACTAAACTGTAATATTTTTATATCCTAAACTCTAAATTATATTTTCAAGCTTTAAGGAAATATTCATACTCCACTGATAGATTACATTTCCTGGAATGTTCCAAAAATTCAAGGAGCAAAGAGAAATGATATCATCCATTTTTGTTATGGCCTCAAAGTACCACAAAGAGCCTTTATCTTCTTTTCTGTTCTTCTGGTTTACTTTCAGTGGCTGTTACCACTTCATAAGGAAGCCCTCATTTTTTTCCTTCTTAGCTGATTTCAAACTCCATTGCGTCCAAACAACCCTCAGCCATGAATAAATCTCTATTCTGTGTAGTAGGAAATATTATTCCATTATACAGGGATGACACCAAAAAAGGCACTGATGTATGGAATAAATTGCAAAAGCTATATGGCAGAATCAAAAATAAACTTATAGTTATGTTCCAAATGTATCAAAAGATATAGGCATATTTCACAATTTGAAGAAATTCAATGGGCAACACAATGTAAGAGATCCTAAGAAATGTCCAGCATAATCCCTTCCTTAAAATTTATGACCCAAATGAGTCACAAACTGTAATCTTAATCACAAATTTATTTTTCCTAGAGAAACCAAACCCATGGGCAACCAGCAGCAACATCTATTATTGGTATTTCACAAGAAATGTATGCTGTGCTTTATGCATGACTAGGATGAATGAAAATCGAATTTTCTTCCGTAAAAGATGACAGAGCTTCAATAAGAAACCTGTCCACTTGAAAAACAGGAAGTTCTCCAAGAAGTAGAATTAAGGATTTAAGGACACACAAGTAAGAAGAAGAACACTACACATTCATCAGTGAGTTTGATAAAACAGCTTTGCATATTAGAAATTAATGATTTTGGAAAATATCAAATTTCATATTCTAAGACTATGGGTAGATAATTTTGAGAGAAATTGAAGAATTTTCTTATTTTAAATGTTTCCCTATGCTAAGTTGCCTTTTGATATTGTCAATTCAGAAGTTATTTAGTTAAGGCCCAGAAGCTTGACGAGATTTTTTACTGGTTTGAACTTTCCATGCAGGATTTGCCTAAGGTACAAGGACGCTCTGAGAGAGGCAGACCTAGGTCAAGTAGCAGCCAAAACTAATAGTTTTACTGTCTCCTAGCAACTATGGTGCAGCTATTTCATACCTACAGAGGCTTCAGTAGTGCAGGGTTATACAGAGGCTGAGTGAAAACTCCCATTTTCTCAGTAGCTTGTTCACATGTGTATAAAATTTGGCATTACAGTAATATTGACACCTAACTTCTTATTAACATTGTTTTCCTGTTGTGAAAAAAAGGAATTTTCAAGAATTACATGAAACAATTCTAATCAATTATTATTCTACAGAGTTAGAATTAGCTTCAGCAAAGTGGCTGGGTCAGGTCTGCTTAACTCTAGCTAATTATATACTGTAACTGCCTTTGTACTCTCTGAAGACAATCTATGGCATTTCGACCTCATATATGAAACACTGTAACTGCTAGATTGTAATTACTTCTAGGATGCACTCGGTGGGAAGAAGGAATGGTTTGAGGAACTGTGGGTTTAATCACATTGGTTTTCTAACTGAGAGATGCATTTTATAAAAACATAATTGTTACTACATTTTTACTGAAAACTGATTTATCTTTTCAGCAAGTCAGACAAATAAAATAATTTTAGTACCAAAATAGGTAACTTAAAAATTCTGCATAAAAATCTATCCAAGAATGATATGTCTAGATGCATGATCAGAAAATCAAATAAGTATTTTGGAAGTTTCCTGCTTTTAGAGGAAGACAGATATGTGTAGTAAGTGCTCTAATGGTACACTTTGGAAAAACTTGTCCAGTGCTGCTGCTTAAAAGACACACATTTTCATCACCATTTTCATCACCCTGTGCTCTTACACAAAGGCAGAACATCCGTTCCCTAAAATTCAAAAGAAAGTATCTGGATTAAACACATTTACTTCAACTGACAATAAGTGCTCCTTAGAGAGGAGGATACAAACATTGATTTTCTGAAGTCCTTTGACTACAGATGGTGAGAAATAATGTAGCTTGTCATGTTTACTGACATCTTGTTCCTGTTTAAAGTTGCTATAACAACATCTGTAAAGCAAGTACAATGTAAAGAAAGAAAATTTTGCTAAATGTACATTTGAATGAGTACTGAATCCATTTGAGAAAAAACTGAAAATATGAAAAGCTGTGTCTTTAGCTTGTAAGTCATGAAGATACCATATTAAAATAAAGAAAATGCTGCTAAATTCATGGATTGGTATATCGCTGGTATATAGAAAAAGTTAAGAGATATTGGCAAAATATGATAAAATCATATATTCTTTTCAAGTACAGGTCTGCATCTGCAATGCACATTGAGAATAAATGTGCAATGCACATTGAGAATAAATGTGCAATGCACCTTGAGAATAAAGCTATACAGAGGTGTGGGCATAATTTAGCCCCATAGTACAGGCATAATATGTATATAAATGCTACAGATTTGTAATATATGACTATACAATTGTAGTGCACATTTTTACTGAACCAGGTATAAATGCTATTTCCTTTGCCTCATTCCCAAAGACACTGTGAGGCAAAAAGGAAATGAATGACTAAAAATGTCAGGAGGAGAACTGAAAAATCTAAATGCATTTCATTTCACAGCACTGTCTGTGCCTCTTATGGACAAATTGACTCTGAGTGTAAGGTCATGTGCTCAGCTGCTGTGAGTTGGTGCAAGTCACTCAAGGCAGAGAAGGAGAATTAATTTAATTTACACCACAGAGGATCTGGCTTTCAGTCATTACATTGCTCAAAGCCAAAGTTAAGCTATGAAGCTTCATGCTCCTTATGGATGGATGAGATTAGTTTATGCTCTGGGAACTTATGTAATTTCAGTCTATCTGTTGTTCAGAAACAAACAAAATATCAGGTAGCTGATTTCTGAAATCAGACCAGAGGTGATGTAAAACAAGCACACGTACTTTGCCAAAACTGTTTTTGTTAAAACGTAAAACTTAAAACAGAAAGGAATCATACATGTGCATGCTAGATATATTTTTTATACCTCATTGCATATTTATTTTGCACATAAATGTAATTGCACACAAGAGCTAAGTGATATTACACATGACATAATTTTGACAGACTCCTATTTACTTTTGGAAATACTAGAATTATTCCCTCTCAAGGTTAATGCATCTCTTTACCGTGTTGGGGTTTTTTCCATTTTGAGGCAAGATCTAGTATTTTGACCTCTTAAAAATGTACATCCCTACTATTTTTGCAGAATGTATCAATTTGTGTTTTGACTATGGAAATATTTATGCACTGATAACTCCAACAATAGCATTTTTCTAAGTATCATGGCACTTAACACATTTCAAACTAAAAAAAAAAAAAATAACCACCACTGTTTAAAATAGTAGTAGGATGACTTTCTACATCAGACATATAAGTTTTGACTTTCCTATGAGAACAGGTAAGGTGTAGAGATGGATAATAAAACCAAACTTACAAAAACCCTCCTTTTGCATAGTGGTTTTCAAATTTTGCTGTAACAAAAATCTTTCACTTCCCCCAGTCCAAAACCTGGCCTGAAATATCCAGCTGTAAACATCCCAGAGTGGATATGACAGAGATATCTCTCATCCCTATCATAAAGGCCCTAATTTCCCAAATGGCAAAAAGGGATTGCAAGCATGCTCATAGCCATGACTCAGAAGCACAAAGCTGTGGCTATCAGAGTCTGTTTACAAATGTACTTATTAGATACACAGGACAATTTGCTGTCCTCCCAGGCCATTTGGTTTGCATTACAGAAACTATCAGGGAAAAAATAAAACAGAAAATACAACAGCTCCTTTTCTTGTTCAAAGGAAATTTGGTAGCTGTAAGTGGAAATTTACTAGCTCAGCAAAGGGACGCTTATCAGTGTTTATTTATGGGAAAGAATCTTCTTATGATGAATGACACACTGAGGTATTCACATATTCTGCCTCATATCAGAGAGTCTCAGAAGAAACGCCGACAGGAAAATAACACAAGAATTTTTAAATCAAGAAAATCAAAAGTAAATAAAATTTAAAAATGGGACAGATCAGAAATAAGCTATCAGGTCATAAACTTCTTACTGGCACAGAATTCAGTTAACTGTTTTAACACTCACAGGCTAAAGCTCAATATCTGACCCCAACAAGGACACTGTCTCTGAAAAATCTTTGCTGATAAGCTATGAGAATACAAGCACCACCTATGGTTAGAGCAATTTTTAAATATCTTTGCATTAAAGAAAATTAAAAGGAAAAAGAGAAATAAGAAGAAATTTTTTATTCCATTGGAATTGTTTGAATTTTAGGTTTTATTCTGAATTTTCCATATCTTGAAAAAACAGTGGTTTGTATACCTAATAATTTTCTTATGGTTTTAATACTAATTGAGGTCTTTATATCCTCCCTCTGGACAAAAGAGGGAGTACAGTCAGTGTCATCTCTCAGAGGTCGTATTTTCACTTCTAATCAGCTTTTTCCAGGATATTTTTCTTTTAACAAATCACTGGCATTCAAGTTTCTAATCAGAGGTGTCTCACTTATTTGTAGAAAGTTCAAGTGTCTTCACCAGAATAAAAAGAAGTTACTTATAAGAGTAGAGGTCTTATTTCTCTGATCACCCCCACTAAAAAGCCCAAAAATCCTGCTGCAACTGTAAAATAGTATTTCAATTTAAAGAAATTTGCTGAAATTAGAATGAAATATTTTGTATTCTAATTTTTCAGTTTGCTTTATATGTTCCAATTGCATTACTTCCTGTCAAAACTGACAAAAATTAAAGAAAAAGGTATATTGACTGGGCCCACTTTGCAAAAAATTTGGTTTTGAAAACAATTCTTTTTGACTTGCAATTTTTTGTACTAAAATTGTTATCCTTAATGGAAAATTCTGCTAGGAGCACCATAGAGTTATGGAAATTACTAGGAAAAATAGTCTCCTCCTTCTGTACTTGTCCTCTGGGCTGCTGGAGCTGGCTCTTTTGGGAACCAGAGATACTTGGTTGGGATCTGATTATACAGGCAGGGAAATCTTCTGGCTGAGTAAACAAGAAAAAAAATAGGCCATGTGATAGTGCCACAGATGTGATAGAGAAAGGAAATGCTTCCTATAAATGACTTCATGGAGTAACCATATGTTCCTACCCTCCAGACATATCTCCTTTAAAGTCTCACATTGAAAAAGAAGCCTTGGCAAATGCACTTTGTGCAGTGCACATTTTGCTCTGTCACAGAAATGGCAGGGGCTTCTTTCTAAACCGAGTTGGCTAGAAGTCAGAAATGTCAGAATCTACTGCTGAAGATGCTCAGATACTCATAAACTCTCCCAGTTCCAGTGTAAAACATAAGAAATGCCAACAATTGAATTAAAGTGAGCATTTACTTATCCACAGGAGAAAATTTTAAAATCATTAAACCATTTTATGATAATATAATGTATAAAAAATAAAAGCTACAGAAAAATATTTTTTACATCTGTTGATGTAACACTGGACACATGTAAGCACAAAATGCATGAAGGTAAAGTGACATACAAAAACCATCATTAAATTTCTGGACTACATAAAAGTCCTGAAAAATCCATCACATTGCTTTATTCATTAGGCTTCCAATAATTTGACCGTGAGTATTCATTCAATTCATACAAAGAGGGCTTTTGATACTTTTAACATATGAATCACTTGAGGCTGACTGGACCAAAAAGTATTGACAACTAGGCAGAAGTAACCATTTTGTCATCTTATGAACACTTCTCATTCCACTTAAAGTGAAAACCAGAACTGAAAGGAACACACATTTATCAATGCCTGACAGACTGAAAAAGAGGTTCAAAAGATTTCTTTGCATCCCAGCAAATGCCTCAAACACTTTAGGTTTCTGGTAGATCTCATCATCTTATTTAGCTCACTTTTTTACTGCCGTAACCCACTTGCAAGGGGACTTGAAGTTAGTTATAAATTCTAGTCTGAATGAACAATGACGCCAGTACAAGTGTCAGGGAATCCTTACGCTTTTATAGTATAGTCACCTTACCTCTGGCTATTATCCCATTATTTAGTCTCAAAAATGTTGGCTAACAAGCCCTTAGCTTCACATCACAGTTTAATAAGCCCCAAATCCTCACATCAAACCTCAGTACAGAGTAAGAGGTAGAATATGATAAGCTCACCTTGCCAAGACAAAGGCAAGTAGAGCAGAAATAAAGGCCGAAGAAGAAGGTCACCAGTCCTTAGATCCTGTCCTGGTCCTGCTACATGGACAGTCCAGAACTTAGGTCAACAGAGAGAGACAAGGAGAGCAAGAGGAAAAAGAGAGGAAGGCTTCCTATTACAGTTAAGTTGGTGCATGTCTCTCATGTAAGCAATATTTTTCAAACCATTCTGTTCACACATGCATAGTCAATCCTTCTGAGTACTCTAAGTGAGTTCAGATTTGGGGGCTGGCAAGCTGTCACAGAAGCAGTGAGCTTCCACTGAAGGTGGAAAAGGAAGATGGCTCAGAACAGCACCGCCCCAGCTCCATGGGACCCTCCCTTTCCATCACTGCTTTCCTGTCACAGCAGTCAGGATGGCTGAGACAGAACATGCTTATGCCTGGTCCTCTGCCCCTGGCCAGTTCAGTCACCTCCTTTTCAGCAGCAAGGCTGAAAGGGTTTGGCTCCAGTGTTATCACAGGGGCTGCACTTGATTGAAATAGAAGCACAAAGTTCTCCCTCTGAGAACCATTTCTTACCATCAACAGAGCAGGGTCCCTAATGCTCCCGTCCTCAGCAAAGAATGATTAAATGTGTCACAATACATGCTATGGCTACAGGCTTTCTCAGTGGCAAGGGGGTGGCTTCCACAAAGAGCAAATTTGAAAAAAGAAAAGAAAAATTGCCAGTCCCTAATTAGTTGTAGCTGGTTTATTTTTCAATAAAATATTTGCTATAAATATCCCTTTCTTTTTCTCGCCTATTAAGTTTAAACCTTATTGTCACTTATAACTCCTCCTTCAGATACATTTTTCCTCTGATTTTTCTCTAGCACAAAATTCCTCCATCATACAACTTCAGCAGGAAACTTTGCTTCCAACTGCCAATATTTTTTTTAACTATATGAAAATTTACATAACAGGTCTCTACAGTGGCAGCTTTTCAAAGGCAGACAGAGCCTAACCTAAGCCAACCCCTTGCTTGGACTGTTTTTTCCCTGAAGATGAGTTAAATTTAGGGTAGAAATGTCAGAAGAATGCCATCTAGGTCAGCAGAGTAGCATCAATAATCATAGGATCTATGACCAGATTCAACCATCAAATGGTAATGCAGACATAGCTATATCTGTAATATCAGTAAAAAAAAGAAATAATTAAGACAGAACAGTGATTTAAACTACAAGTGAATGGGTTGAATCAGACGTGTGTATTTTGCTGATGAAAGTTGTGAGATGTACTTTTTAAAATTATTACGAGTAGTACTATTATTATTACTATTATGAACTTTGCTTAATGTCATACTTTTTTCAAACCAGTATTTCCGCATTATTTTACTTAAGAGTAGACCAAGTAACAGTCCCAAAACACACATCAAGTCTCTTAAGTATCAAGGTTAAACAACCTCTTTTGTTTTGATGAAATCCACAGAATTCATAGGAGATCACCGAAATGGCAACAACCCAATACTGTATGTTATATCCTGTGGCAGTTGAGTCTTGAAGTGAAACTGTAAAATGAAAATAGTTCTCAGGGTGGTGCAGAAACTATAAAAGGTTTGAAGAACCAGTTGGTATTGCAAAGTAATCCAGATTTACAGAACCAATAAAAGTAACTTCCCATGAGACCTATAAGGAAGATTTAACAACCAGCGCAGAGCAAGTTTGATTCAGATGTCTTTTACACTGATATAACAGCAATTCCACAAGCTATGTGTGAATTCGTATTTTTATAACAATAAAACCAGTTAGCAATTCAAATGTAATCTCACTAAGTTCATAAAACTTCTTTTCCAGGTCTTTTCTCAGTTTTATTCAGTAAATGTTACCATTAATATACTTGTTTCAGGCTTTGTAGGTAACAGATGATGGAAGCAAATATTTGAACAGACTTTAGGCCATAAACTAATATTTTTAGAGCTCTATCTGTATTTGTGTCAAGTAAAATATGCTTTTACTTTGGTCTGAAGGACAATTCTACATCTACTCACCTTCTGCTGGTTGGAAATTGTGAGATCAACTGGCTTCATATAGTAAGTGCAAACAAGCTGATGATCCAAAAGCAGTTAGGATGAAAGATACTGAGAGTGGTAAATCAATGTTGTGTGAATTGACAAGTACATGCTGCTATCCTTATTCATCAGACAGGCATTATTTGTGGAGCTCATCTTATTTTGGGGAGTAATGAAACTTCTTATTACTACTTTTACCCTATGTTTTATATACAAGTTTGGTTTAATATTTAATTTCTTTTTCTGAAGTCAAAATACTTAGTAACCTTGCATGCTTACATTTCTTTACAGCTAGGAAGAAGAAAGGATCACCTTCAACTGCAAAGTTCATCTTCCAGCCTAACATTCAGGTTATAGAATAGATGATCTCTGTATTATATATAATCTCTATAACATTACATGATCTGAGCCTTATCCTGTGAAATAATTGAAAGAAATCCTAGGATGTCATAATTTGACCCTTCAATTAATTTGCATATGTCCGAGTATTTTTAAGTGCTGACAGGAGACAAGTTAGAAAAGTGCTACGGATGGCAATTGCTAGTCTTTGTCTGTCACATCCAAAAGTGTTACACAGATTGCCTGAGGATCATTCAGGCACTGTTAAATGAAAGCTATACCCCAGGGCTGTGTTTGAGGTCAGTGCTTTGATCAGCAGGTAGGACTGAAAATGGAGCATTTCTCTGAACGAATATGTTTGCAAATAGTCCTTTAGGTATAAGATGTCTACAACTGGCGTTTTGGACATAAACTATTGCCCTCATTTTTACAGGTGGGTCCACTGAGAAAAGTTCTTTTTGTCCTTCAGCTGGTTAAATTTTTTTGACCAAAGAAACAATTCCAATATTCCAGAGACATGTTATATACCCTCTTAAACATCTAAGATTATTTTTATTTCTAGTTCTAATAGTTTGAAAAAGAAAATAAGGTTTAGAATAAATTCTCAATAAGATTATGATGCATTTTATTGTTTTTACCAACCAGTCCATTGGTTAACTTCTGGACCAATTGAATAATTTATTGGTATTGTTGAGGTACTAAATTAATAAATGGGCAAACTGTTGTATACAAAGACACATATTCACTGAATTTTGTATTCCTTTGCTATCATTCACCCAGAGTAAATTTGCCTTGAAAAGTCTATAACATTGGCATCTACATAAAAAAAAAATCAAAACTAAGGTAAGCTGTTCATTTATTTAAAAATTTTTGTAATTGCTCTGTTGCTCAGGTACCACTCAAGAAATATTTTTAAAGATCTCTGCCTGTATTATGGAATAACAGCCTGTATTATGGAATAACATGCATATTTTAAGAGTAACTGGTTTAAAGTTTTTCAAAATGTATTTCAATCTAAATAAGGGTCTTATTTAGACACTTATTTTTTATGGCTGATGCTTAAAAGCAGTTAGCAGTTCCTGGAAACCTGCAAAACATATTCAATTTTACCTATAATACTGGGTGGGATGAGGAAGAAAGCATTCTAGATTTACCCTGGACATCCACCTTATACTTTGCTCATCCAGTTATATATACATTTATGCATCTTAGGGAATATTCACAAACTATGTGTGTTATCTTTACATACATTACAAAAATAATGAGAAACTGGACACAGTGAGAATTATTAATGAAAGAATATTATTTAACAACCTGCGTGTTATTTTTGGGGTGTCCTTAGGAACCAGCTGGGAAGTCACAGATATCAGATGCTTGACATGCACAGGATTCAATACTCAGGGGATGCAAACTAAAATAATAACAGAGAAGAAAATTTGGTTTTCTTCCTTCTATGTCTCTAAAATGCAACAATGGGAATAGTCATGATTCAGCTCATCCTGACCAAAACTTTGTCTTTTCACAATTTTGACATACACAGAAGTAAGAATTTAATTCCACCAGATTTTCACTATTAAAATATTAAGGCTTTTTTGTTTTTCGCTTGAATGTCTCCACTTATCAAATCTCTGCCATATGAATTCTTCTGATTTAATAATATTTTTATCATCGTTTTTAAGTTTAAATGCACAGATGCTTTCCCAAAGAAAGAGAAAAAATTCTTATGTAAAAGCTATTTGTGTTCCATGACTTGCTATGGCTATGACTTATAAAAATCCAAGAATCCTGAAAGAGAGTTAATGAGAATAACTCATTAGGAACAAAGAATTGCCATTTCTATGTCTTGCTATAACATATATATAGAATTGTTGACCTGTGTTGAACTTTATGTTACTTTGATCATGAGAACCTATATCATTGAGTTTTCTGCAATGCAGGCCTATATTCAAGCTTTTAACACCAGGGTTTTTAGATTTTAAGTCTTAATGAGAAAAAATCTCAAAATTTATTTTAGATGGAAAAAACAAAGTTTTAATCTTTGATGTTTTTGACATCTTCAGTGTTTTCATTGTACATTAAATAGAATTCTGTCTGTAGCTGAAAACGAGTTAGAATAGGAGCAGTTATGTGTTCTTAACTACAGTGGAATAATATAGGAGGAAATGTCATGAGCATCAAACTAATTTCTCTACAAAATTAAAGCTCCTAGCAGACTGAGAAATCAACACCATTAATGTGGCATGAGCATCTGAATACAAATCCAAATCTAGCCTAATGTCAGTTGGTATAAGTTCTTACTCACAGAGAATTTATTGCATTGCCTCCTGAATTTTAATGGGAGGTAATTGAAATAGTTTATCACTTATAATGTCATATTCAGTAGCTTTTCTTATGTGCATAAATTTTGGTCTGTAGTTATGAAAAAAAATAAAATCCATGAGAATATATGGTAACTTTAAAAAGGACAGCTATCCTGACAACACAGACTCAAAACTAATTCAGAGTTCTCTGCAATCAGGAGAGAAGAGAACATGGTGTCTCTGTGAAGACCCAGAGGAATTGTCAAATACCAGTCTAACCTATTTTAGCACTCAGATGCCAATATAATGACACAGGATAGTTAACTTTCAATATAATCAGGATAGTTAACTTTCTCTACTACAGAACAGTGCATGCAAAATAATAATGTGTCTATAACTTAACTATTTGTAAGGACCTAAAGAGTCAGGAAAAGAAATTTATTGTGAAATAACAATTAACTCAAAAGCGCATCCAAACCATACACTCACTCTAAGACTGCCTACCCTAAATATCACTAGCATAGCTATGTAGAGCTCTTATAGTGTCTTTTGAAAACCTGGTGATTCTCAAGTAAAAGAGATGAACAGAAAAGTCAGGCTGAACATTTCTGTAACAGTGGCCTTGCAAGATGCTCAAGCTTCTGCCTTTTAACTGTCTATGGGAAAAACAAAGAAATCCAACCAAACTGTACATGGTGAGGTCATTGGTACTCATCTTAATGCTTCCATGATTTGTCACCTCTAAAAAAACCAGACTATGTTGCAAAAAATGCCTTACATAGCACATATTTTTTTTCAAAGGAGCAGTAAAAATGAGTGGGGGGTAAAGAATGTACCATTAATGTAAAGAAACAGTCTGACTGGTTCAGCAAAATAGTTAACAGTTGATGGGCATCAGGGGAAAGTGGAAGGAAGCTGCAAAAATTTCAGCATCTGAAACCAGAAACTAATAGCATTCATATTAGCAACAAGGCAAAAAAAGCATATGAGCCTGTCCTAGTTTAACCCCAAGCAGCTACCAAGACCCAGTCAGCCAATCACTCACACCAGTGGGATCAAGGAGAGAACTGGGAGAAACTATAAAAACCCAACTCATGGGCTGGAATAAAGGCAGTTTAATACGGAAAGCAAAAGACACGCACACAAGGAAAGCAAAACAAGGAATTCATTGCCTCCCATGGTGTTCAGCCATCTCCAGGAGAGCAGGGCTCCATCGCATGCAACACTTACTTGGGAAGGCAAACTCCAAACAGCCACCTCTTCCTCCTTTCCCCCACTTTACATACTGAGCATGATGTCACATGGTCTGTAATATTCCTTTGGTCAGTTTGGGTCTCCTGTCCCAGCTGTGTCTCCTCCCAGTCCACCTACATATCCTCAGCTACCTCACCACTATGGAAAGGAGAAAAGGCCTTGGTTCTATGTAATCGTTGCCAAGCAATAACGAAAACATCTCTATATTATCATCTCTATATTATTAATATTGATATCTATATCATTATTATATTGCCCTGTGTTCAGGGCAAACCCAAAGCCTAACCCCACACTAGCCACTGACAGGAAGAACAGCTTCACCCCAGCCAAAACCAGCACAGAGTATAATTTACCACTATAACAGTTTATCAAAAATAAATCTAGTTCCACTAAAAGTCTTTAAATCAAGATCACAATAATGTTTATGCAAGATTTTTTTTTCTACTGGAGTGGCAGAGAATGGATTCTTTATTTACACGACTCTTCTGTTTCAAAATAATGTATTAAAAACAAGGTTTTACTTCAGAAAGTGGTAGAGCCTGCACCACGTAGGTCAGATTATTTAAATTAGGAACAGTTTCATTTTAATAGCTATTGACTTCAGCAGACAGAGGATATTCCATGAGCTTGTTTCCTTTCTCCCGTGCACTGGATGCCAGCTGCCCTGCCATAGTGGAGCACAATCAAGGTGTGTTTGAGCATCTAACATTGCTTCTTCCTCAGTTGCTCCCCAAGAACTGTCTCTGAACTGCTTCTAAACTCTGAAATGAAATCATGCCCAAAAGATGCAGGGTTTTTTGTATTTCTTTCCCAAAGTAATGTTTTTAGAAACTTGCACATAACCCAATACCTGAAGTACTATATTCAGCAACAGCAATAGGAATGGTGCTCACCATGCACAGGTTTGGCCGTATGAATATATTTGATGGGTATTCAGGGAAAGTTACTGTTGACTCTGTGAAATAATACAAGTCTGCAAATGTGTTTTAATATTTGCACTTGTGTCATAAATATTACTTAGCTTCTTTTCCATTCTCTACTGTATGTTTGTTTCTGAGATTGTGTGTCAGGATCATAACCGTTGCATTTTGAATGTTGATTGTGTTTGATACTAAAGTAGATAGAAGGCAAAGCACAGGTAACATTAGAAACTCAAAAACTAAGCAAAAACCAAGTAGCTCCTCATTTTATTTCGAGGGCCAGCATGAAATTTGCCAAACCTCAAGAAAGCATAACCTCTGCATTTTGTTTAAAGTTTAAGGATTTTATATAACCTAAACACACTTTGTTTGAGTTTTGCATTTTTATTATAAAATGCAAAAACCTACACACTTGTCTGATGCGTTTTGAAAACCATTAATGAAACATGAAAGGTGCAATATATCAGATCAATTCAACTTCCCAGCAGTGGAATAATCAGAAAGTGGTTTCAATTACCATTATGGTTGAAGAGCAATTTATTATGATGAAGAGCTACTTTATCATCATCAAATGTACTTTCAAATTTTTGTGTAGCTTTTTAAAAATTGAAACAATGTTTCAAGACAAAATACTGAAAGAAGGAAATATGTGCAAATAAGGTGCCATGAATTAGACATTATTAGACTGATAGAAAACCACAAGGGAAAGTGTCCTTTAGAATACATGAGTATTTACTGCCTTAATGTAGTCCTAGCATTTTTATGTTGGGACAAACTAGAGGTTATTCATTTCTTTGGTTACATGTTCCTATCCCCAAAAGGGAACAGGAAAATAGAAAAAAAAAATAGAGAAATTACAAAGGAAATGAGGTTGACACAATTGCTGGAGGATAAATCCTGTAATGAGAGACTGAGCGAGCTGCATGTAAGGAATTTAGAACAGTGAATGCTAAGGGGATATTATGTCTCCAACAGTCTACAAACACCCTCACAGTGACAGTTTACATGATAAAAATCTCAGTCACGGTCTCAAGAAATGACAGATGAAGAACAATGTCTTGAGGTTACGAAAAGTTTAGGCAGATATCAGGAAGAAGTTATTAGCAGTGTAAGCAATCGAATGGTGGTGTAGCCTATGGTAAAAAGTGGGACAGTGGCATTTTTACTACACTCATTTAAGAACCCAGATTATAAGTTATAGGAACAATGAATAAAATACTCTTTGAAAGTACAGCTACTAAAGCAAATGAAATATCTTCCTTTTGGCTCTGAGGTATTGTTGCTTTGGAGCTAAAATACATATTTCCTAAAATAACTGTTTTAAGAGAAAAGGAAGGTAACATTCAATAACAGAAGCTAAATTTAAGGTATTTTTGATACATTAAATAATTGTGTCTTTCTCCTCACTAGTTGAGATGCAAAATCATGATTCAAGAGCAGTACCTAGAAGAAATAGTGCAGATAACAGGATCTGAGTTTTTTAGCAGTTGATAAAAGAAAAAAATGCTTTAATTAAAGGCTGAAATAAACCATTAGAGGAGAAAACACTCGATACCAAACGTAAATTACTTTTACTTCACTGAAAAGATAAACGTTGAAAAGCTGGTGAATCTAACCATTAAACATAATTATATAAGGATTTATCTCATCCCATTTGACTGGAACTACAAAAGTATAACCCCAGTAAAATGAGTATAGACTGAATGGACCTCAAGACTGAATCATCAATCCCCTGAGATGTTAATGTATCTTTCATATCATCTCTAAAATCCTTTGGCTCATGCTGAACAAAGCTTACATTTCCATTTTCATTTCATTTACCCTTGTCCTGTATCCAGAAGCTTTCATGACTTTTCCAGAGCCATCATTTTACATCAGTTTAAAGTCTTTCATTTTTCAAAAAAAAAAAGACAGAAATATATTCAACTACATCATTGACCTTAATACTTTTCAAAGGTTTGGTGAGTGATTTGGGTATTTAATATCTAGATATTCATAACTTAGAAGAGAAAATACATCAAATAGTTAAAATCATGTTATAGATGGTTCTTTCATTTAGTCAGTGAAAAAGAATTTGGAGTGGTTGATAGTTATAACAACTATCACAGACACATCATAATGCACAGATAGATTTCTCACACCAGGCAGTCCCAATGACATCCAATCCTATTGTGGTGTAGGACACAGGTCAGGAAAATGGCAGTTTGAGGTTTCCCTGTTCAGAGTAATGCAGTTACAGTCAAGCAGATGCTCACATTCAGACCTGACCAGGGATATTTACCCAAAGAAGCACAATTCCTTTAATGACCTATTTTAATATTAAATAATGTCAATGACCAAGTAAGCCCTCTTCAACATTAAAACAACAACAACAATAACAAAACCCAAACAAAAAGTAAAGAAAATTCAGGATTTCTGGCTTGACATAAAATTAAACATGCTTCCAGCAACAGAATGGATGTCTCTTGGTTGTAATTTCTTTTATAAGGACATAAAGTGAAAAAATAATTAATAATGGAGAATTTGAGATATCAATAACATTTAGAGGCATAAAAAAGAAAATCTCCATCTGTCATTATAATACTTCTTTCTCAGAAAATCAATCCTGATGCATGGAAATGAGATCAGCTTGGATAGTAGAACCTTGCATTATTTTCTCATTTCCACAGATGGCTGGGAAGAGGTAGGATTAGCTACTGAGTCTTTCCTTTTGCAAATAAAATTGCAGTCTTTCTCTTGGTTGTTAACATCAATTTATATTTTGAAAATTAGAGAGAAAAACAAAGTAATAAATCTTCAGACAGTTCTGTCATTACAAACTGAAATCTCAAGAAAGCTATTTCCTCCTACAGGACACTGTGGATATTTTTCTGTATACTTCATAAGATTTGAAAGTCTTGTTTTTCAATTCACAAAAGGATTAATTTAACTGCTAACATGTCCTACTTTATTTAAAAATCAGGTACCCTCCAGCCAGTCTTATTTGTAACTCTCAGTAAAATTAAAGTTTTCATGCAGTAATTTTTTTCTATGTATGCTATTCCACACCTAGTCATCTATTTGAAAACAAAAGTCTGGCTTCATATCCTGTAGTATCCAAAGAAGTTATCTCGTTCCACATCATGTGCAAATACATGAATTTTCACAATATTAATGCAAGCAGTGGAAAATAAATTTTCGTAAAGCTATCCAGTAATGACCAAAAAATAATAATATTCTGCTAAAAATTGACATCTACCCTCGAAAAGAAAGAGTTTTATTAACATATGAAAGTGAGCCCAGCTTCAAATTGGCTTCTTCCAACTTAATATTATAATGTGTGACCTAACCTCCTTCTTCATAACTAATTAAAACTGTTGTATTATTCATATGTTGCAAACACCAAGAAGTCTTATGTGAACTGCTTAAGAAGGTTCTGTAATAAAAAAAATATAATTCTAAATGTCTTTATCTCTTATAATTCAAAATAAAATCAAACACTTAAATGAATTTCCAATAATATTACAGATTTGCATAAAATTTCTTTTATTTACTATTGGCTTTGCTCCACAAAATATTAGCAAGAGGATCTCCATAATGGAAACCAGTATCTTACTATCAGCAACAAGGAAAAAAATTAAGTGAATGTAAACAGATAAAAAAATAAATATATCTTGTATCTTTAATAAGTCTTTGTTATATCAAATCTCAAAAGTTCACATTTGTCAAGCAAAATTTTCTACAGATCTTAGACTATTGGGATGGAGAGGAAGAGTTAATTTTTTTTTCTCATCCAGGTTTGATGCTAAAGTGTTGACTCTTTTGTCTGTGTTAAAACAAACCTCTCCCCTTAAAAGCAGTTTCTAGAACAGTACTTTTTAAGAACAGTGCTTAGAAATTATAAAAATACTTGAAATAATGCCATGGAAATTTTGAGCATCTTCCTCCTGAGTTAAGATAAATTTAAAATGGAGTTATATTGCCCAGGATAAAAGAAGATACACTTTTTTCCTAGTCTAAAACATCCAAAGGGTAAAGAGCTAATTTCTTTTTAACTATCAGATACCACATGCAATAATTATCTCAGCAACTCCTGTGTCCATATAATAATAATCAAACACTAATCAATAGAAATTACATATTGAGTCCAAAAACAAAAGTTTGTTCCTGCAATAGGTATTCATCTATGAATTTTATTGAAGGTATTTTTCAGTTGCTCTTGCTTTATTTGGTACAGAATAGATTGTGTTCTGAGTAAGTTGCTGACAACATAAATATCAATATAGTAAAATATGTCAACATATCAAATAATAGAATGAGAATAAGGTCTGAAAGGTGTAAAGGATTAACTTCTTTACATCTGAAACTTTTGTACCAACTAGAGTAGAATAAAACCCGAAGTTGTTAGTAATTTTCATTATGCAGTTTGAGTTTTGTTAGACTAGATAATGGAGCTGAATACTATCACCACTAATCACTTTCTTTTGGTTAAAAGCTGATATTCAAGTGCTAATTCAAAATTATGATCAACTCTAAGTTCATAGCAGTTCTGCATTTGGAAGCTACTTAAAGAATCAATAAGATTTCAAGTAAACCTCTGATGTAGTGCATTTGCATATAGAAACAATCTTGGTGGATATGCCCTATGAGTTGCTGATAAACAAAGAAAGGGTTGAATGGTAAGTGTCTCACTGACATGAAGTGGGGCTGTGAGGCTTCCCCTTCCTTGCAGATTTGGTTTGTGATCAGCAGCACAGAGTCTGGCTGGAGGCCCGTTGGTTCAGAGTGGCTCCAGTATGTTCAGCTTATCCATCAATGACTCGAATGCAGGGGCAGAGGCCTCCTGGCTGAGTCTGCTGGCACAACCAGGCTGGGAGGAGCAGCCAATACCCCAGTGTGCTGTGCAGCCCTTCAGAAGGGCCTTGCCAGGCTGGAGGGACAGGCACCTGCCCCACAGCCCTCAGTGGCTCCTGCAGCAGCGTGGTCAATGGCCAGAACTGAGCTCTGTGCTCCTGCCACTGGGGCAGAGCTGATGAGGCTGCTTGAGATGAACACGGGCTGGGCCTCCCACTTTGCACTGGGCCAAACAGCTGAAGGGTGTCTGCCTCACAGCCCCACTTCGTGTCAGTGAGACAGAAAAGCCTCAATTTATGCTAATTTTCTATACCCTTAATGCAACAAACAGACTACAGCAACACAGACAGCCCACAAGAATTAAAAGGTTTGGACCTTAGGGTTTTTTCCCCCCCCCAAAACAATGATTAGGTTGTGATAAAAAGAATAAATTCTTCTAATTGATATAAACCAATAGTTTTATTTCCACCTGATAGAACATTTTGTGTAGCAGCAGAGTCCATAAAACATGGGACAGTCAGACTTGAATACTATTAAAACTTGGAAAAGTAACTGTAACCAACAATACCTATATTTACATAAATAAAAATATGTTTATATCATCTGTCAGTTTTTGCCAATGTGAAACAACACTTGATTCAAATATATATCTTTAAAGGTTCATTTTGCCCTAAAATCCAGCTGACTCTATCCTGAAAAATATAAGTCCTTATATATAAATAGGATGATATTATCTGTGACTGAAATTCTTCCTGCAGATTGGGCAAGAGTTGGCATTCTCATGGGTATTACAGAGGCACTAACTGCAGAAGACGTGGCCACACGTGATTGAAACTATTAGTTGTCCACTTTACACAATCTGGAAGAAAGGAGACCACAATGGTGATTTGAAGTTTCCTGGTCTATTGGCACCAGGCAGTATAAGAAACGTGTCCAAAATAATAAGAAACACAAAGATCTTCCAGTACCATCTCAGCAAGTGTTTCTCCTTCTGCGTGCACCACCACATTTTGTGTGACTAGCTGGTTTGAGCTTTATGACAAGGTTTATGTTTCAAGTTAGCTGTCAGCATCCCACATAAAGCCAGCTGAGTTGCCCAGCTCTCCCTCTGCCCTGTTCTGCCTCCAACTAAACAAGAAAGGATGACAACCTGGGGATCCTTACCTCTGAGTACATATCCGTGCAAATCAGACAGCTAACAGTATTAGATGGCCATGCAGTAGAGAACAGGACCAGAAAGACCATAATAGGTCTTTATATATTATAAGACATTGTGGAAAGGCCTTGTGGTAACACAGTTATCAATAAAACTGGAAGCCTGGTTTTAGAATTTTCAACAGTACAATTAACAGCCTGTATTTTTGCCTTAAATTTAAAATGTTCTATTCCTCCTCTCATAATTTCCTTTTTTATTGCAAAGAAAGCTTTTGAAGTGACAGCTGCTCTTCATTTGTGCTCATCAGTGCTTATAATTTGTGTAGAAGCACTGATGGAGTCAGGTTAGCAACATGCAGGAACTCCAGTGTTTCTCATAACTCACCATTCCCTAAAAGCAATACGTGGTAAACTGACTGAATCAGTGAAAATTGTTTTCAACTTTAAAAACAAAATAATGTTCTCTGAAAAATGTACCCTACTGCATAACAAAAAGCAATTTCCAAATAATTTAATGGAACTAGCAGACAGCTTGCTTTGTGGTGTGCCATGCTGAGAGGGTTATAGAAGCTGTGATGTGACATTACTGTTTGTTAACATTTTCCCATGAGCCTTCCTTCTGGTGTCATTTGAGAGTAAGTCATTTAGTAATTCTGAATTCAGTTGAACAGATGTTTTTTTTTCATGTTTATTTTACCACTGGGGTTATGTAAACCTAAACTATGCTTGAGCAAAAAGCAATTCTAAATATCAGTAGTTTCTGCATGTTACTGACAAGGTAAAATTGGTGATTCATTCAGTTGTAACAAAAGTCACATTTGGATCTCATATAGCATTTGAATAATTCTAAGCAGTTAGTGTACAGAGCACTTTAATTATTAAGCATGTATGACATAATTCAATTTTTATCTTCAGATGCCAAATTGCCATTTTGTTTCTTGGCCCAGTGTATAGAAATTGGTAAGCTTTTACAATGTTGCAAGGGAATATTTGATACCACAAAAGTGTTCATACCAATCTGAATTCTACTCAGTCAGGCATTAAAATTGCCTTTTGCAAAAATATTGCAAAGCAGTTTATTTTCTTCTCTGTACTAAAAAGAAAGCTTATTAATGCAAAGTATGACTAGGATCAATTGAAAAGTCAAAATGAGTAAAATTTTCCAAGCAGAATCACCATGAATATATCTCTTTGTAATTGTCAGTGCAACTGTAAAACTTCTTTTAAAAATCTGTAAAGAGATCATTTCTTTTTCTCAGTCCTTGCACCACATTAGAAAGTAGTATATGTATACTTCTTCCTTACAATGACCTATAATATAAACCACAGTGCTTTTAAAAAACTGCAAGATTTTCTTGGTCAGAGATGAGAGGTTATCTTTGAATTAAAATGAGTTTATTTGCTATTTTTTGAGCCACGTATGAAGAACAATCTACAGAATGCAAGTCAGGTGAAAAGAAAGCAACATCCACTTTATGTATGTATGAATCTATGAAAAGGTTATTTATCTCTCTGATTTTTTTCTATATATTGTGCTTATCGAAAATACAGTATAGCACTGGTTTTATAGCATAAGTGAGAAATTAATTTCACTGAATTAGAGTAGTTAAAAAATTATAAATTTGCATGTTGATCTCATATCTTTTGGAGTGACTTTTCTGTTCTTCACTGGAGATTTCTGACATAAACCTTTCAAATATAGTGAGAGTAAAAGAAGTTAACAAGTCATTTTTCATCAAAGTAGTGTAACATGTCTATTAGAAACACATGGTCTTCCCTATTCTTTCTGAGTGTATAGAGGACAAGGACAGCAAAAATAATGGAAGTACTCAGTACTTCCTTCTCTCAGAATTTGATAAATTTATAGTGACCATAGAGACATCTAAGGCACTTCCAGACTTACCTCTATGGAGCATCAGCCTCAGATCCATTACTGTCATTAATTTTGAAAGGAGAGAGTCTCCATTCTGAAAATATTTGCATAGTTTTGAGGAAAAAATGCTGTTCTGGCATCTGTCTCAATGGACCTTGAATATCAAAGAATCACAGAATGGCTGGAAGTGACTGCTGGAGGTCTAGTCCAACATCACTGTTCAAGCAGAGTCACCTAGAGAATGTTATTTAGAAATATGTCCAGACAGCTTTCAAATATCTCCACAATTTCTGGAAAAACAGTGTCAAAAAACTTGCTAGAGTTTAGGTAGCTTCCACTGCACTCGTCCCTTCTATCCAGCCAGTTCTGTCATCAAAAAAGGCAGTAAGGTTGGTTAAGCATGGTTTCCTTTTGGTGAATCCATTCTGACTACTTGTGATCACCTTCTTGTCTTCCATGTGTTTAGAGATATCTCCCTAGGATGAGCTGTCTCATCACCTGTCCAAAGACTGAGGTGAGTCTGACTGGCCTAAATTTCTTCTGTCATCCTTTTTGTCCTTATTGAAGACTGAGGTGTCATTTGCTTTCTTCCAGTCCTCAGGCACCTCTTCGGACTGCCATGTCTTTTCAAAGGTGATTGAGAGTAGCCTAGTAATGATATCTGACATATCTGACAGCACTTGTGAGTGCATCCAATCAGGGCTCACGGATTTCTGGCTATCAGGTTTGACTAAATGGTCTCTACCCCAATCCTTCTCAATCAAGGGAAAGTCTTCTTATCTCCAGGCCTTGTCCCTAGTCTCCTGGGTCACTAATTGAAGACTGCAGTAAAAAAGGCATCTCAGCCTTCTCTGCAGCCTGTGTTGCAATCAGTCACTGTTCCACTGAGTAGGGGCCAACATTTTCCTTAGTATTTCTTTTGTTATTGATGTATTTGAAGAAGCCCTTCTTGTTATCCTCAACATCTTCTCAAAAATTTCATTCCAGATGAGCCTTGGCCTTCCTTGTTACATTTCTGAATACCATGACACCACAAAATTCATTGCAAGCATCCTGTGCCTATTTCATGCATATCTGCTGACAGTAGTTCCGTGTTCATCTATTTAGGTCTCCTGTCCCCTTTCACATTTTTGTGCCCAGAGGGACTCCAGGCAGCCAGGAAGAAGCTGATGAAGGTGATGATGAAGGAAGCTTCACCCTCCCTAGTCTGCATGTAAATGAGAAAAATTTACTTGAAACTCTAATGTATTCATGTAGCCCTGCATTGGGGCATGCTGTAGTTTTAAAACTTGATGTATAAGTTAGTGTTATGAAAACATAAACTTGTGACTCCTGTGTTAACAGCACAAATGGGAAATTCATGTCAAATACTGAAAATATATTGATTGAATTATTCAGAAGGGAAAAAATTGGAACTGTACAAAATAAATTAAAATTTAAAAAAATTAAAATTTAGGCCTTCCTCAAATATCTAATTAAGTATATGACCTTCTACATTTCAGAGAGTAAATAGCAGTAATATTTATTATACTAAGCTTTCTCAAAAGAGAAGAAACTTTTAACAGTTCTAATATTATATTATTGAATATTATATTATATTATTGAATGTTAAAAAATCCCAACCAATATATTTAATCAAACTAAAAGTGAAAAAAGAGAGGAGATTATCAAAGCAAACTCCCTCTAGGGATGTTTTTAGGATATCATTTCAGTTCCAGTCCTGATATCTGAAAATCCCTACTGATGCCTGACTTAGCTATTTCTCAGTTTTAGGATATTTTGGCCAATTTGCTCAAGACTCTCCTTTTCTGACACTGCATTATCTCAAATGGTTGTAAGCTCTACAGTAAGCAGAGGACTCTGGTGAGCCCTTTCTCAAATCTGGAAGAAAACCCTATCAGATGTCATTCCCCTGAGTTTAGCTTTAGGATCAAAGCAGCTCAAAAAAAGGGGCTCAGAAACTGAAGCAAATCATCTGTCATAAACAGCTCCCAAAGTAGTAAGAAAGATGAAGAATTTTGGAGAAATCTCTACAGACACAAAAAAAAAAATACGTTTTTTTTTTACCCAGTTCCAAGACCTGCATCTGTTGGTGGACTTAGTGAAGAGATTTACAGTAAACAGGCACTGTGGAGCAAAAAAAGTGACCTGAAAATTGGAGAGTCCTGAGCCAGTTGTTAACTAATGCTTCTTTAGGAGCGGCTACAAGTGAAGGAACAGAAAAAGCAAAGAACATCCAAGATGATAGGAATTTACCCACTCAAACCCAGTAAAGAAAGAAAAAGGACAAAGCATTATGTATTTCCTCAAGTCATTTTTGAAACTGCATCTTCAGACTAAATTTGGGTGACACTAACAGGTCATATACTCCAGAAGATCCAAATTGTTTTCTGCTTTAGGTTTGTGCACTTAAACTTTTCCTCATCTCTAGTGTTGTATTTTATCTTGATAGTACTGTGCAATCAAAATGCAGTTCCAGCACGTATCACTTGCACACTGACATTTTTTGAAGACACTCTTCTGGACCAGTAGACACCAAAGGTTGCCATTTCATCATTTAATCCTTTATGAACTCTCTCGAAATTTTCATAGAAAGGTCACTATTCACAAAAGTATTCCAGTATGTCCAGGAAATCAGAAGTGGTCCTGAATCTAACTAGATGAAACATGATTCCAGTTTTCATTAAGTGGCTTTTCCATTTCCTTCTTTCCTTCCATAGTTATGGGGTATGCTTGGAACTATTATGAAACAGTATCTCTTACTGTCTTTGACTGGTTTAAAAAGAAAATGCTTCACTATCGTTTTCTGAAATACCTGTGTGCATGAATTTTGTTTTCCATTTTTTCAGAATGTTGTCGCCTCATTTGTTGAACAGTGTTACACATTACTTGGCATTTTGGTTTTTGTACATAGTAATTCCCATACCATTCATGATTTAGATGGCTTTTGGCATTTCCAGTGCAAAAAAAAAAAAAAAACCCAATAAAAAAACAAACTCAAAACCCTCAAAAATAGCTAATATTTAACTATATTTCTTTATACTATAGAGAATAATCATTTTAGAAGCACCATTATTTTTATTTTTCTTTTAAGGCTGACATGAAGCTTTCAAAATAACTCCAGTAACACTGTCTTTGTTGATTCACACTACTGCATTTGAGCCCCAAAATGTGACCAAAAACTTAAAATTTATTTTTGGTCTTCATTCTTAAATTTAAGAGCATAAATTAACCCTTTTCAGCTAAGACATAGGCACGCTCATTGCAGCTATTTGCTTCCATATGTATTTCTCCAATTGCCTGAATCAAAAGCCCATCCCATCCCAAGGTATCTTAAAAAGCAGAGGTGCAATCTTAAAAATATCTCACTCGCACTACATCACTTTTCAAGCAACATTTTTTTCTAGAAAAGATAGTCCTGGAGAATATTTCAAACACATTTAATGAGCAGCTCCCATTAGGAGCCCAAAATCTGAGACATAAGTGAAGGGACCTAAATGCAAAGCAGTAGAGACCACATCCAGGGAACTCCTACTTGAGAGTTAAATGTTCAAGTACAGAATGCAGACAGAAAACTGATTCCATTAGCTTACAGTAAATATTTAATTGTTATTAGTTCCTTCAACATCGACTCTGTAAATTCCTGAAGGCAAAGGGATGTTGAAAGCCCTTGAATGGGGTTTTGAGAAATGTTGAGGCTGTTGGTGGATTGTTTTGGGATTTTTCACTATTTCTGCAGTCTGAGGGAGTTTGTCCTCTAAGGCAGATGAGAAGCAAGCTGATAAAATCCCAACCACTTCATATATATATTCAGAAACCACCTTTTGTTATTCTGGCTAAGTACCAAAAGATAAAGGAAGGAATATTTCTTAACACATATAACTTAGCCTTCTATTAAATTCCATTCCTACGGTGAAAAAAAAAGAGAAAGATTTAAGTATGATTTCCTGCAATGAAAAAGGGTTAATCATCACAAATATCAAGGGAAAAGCACAGGATGTAAGGAAGAGTAGAATAATAAATCTTCATGATTTTCTAAAGAATATGTTTCTGCCTCAGGTATTTATTAAAAAGCAGGCTTTTCAAAGTACTGTGCTATGGAAAGAAACCCCCAGGAATCTCCTCTAAAAGAGTTATGCTACTTTTTAAATGGCTTTAAATGTCCTGTTGAGAATTTGAAGAAGTTGCTGGCAGGTCATACAGAGCTGTCAATGATCACAAACAGATCCCTCAGTGATATCTGACCCACAGACAAATGTGAGCAAAACCATGGCTTCACATAAGTCAAAAACTTTGCCAAAGAATCACTAGTAAATGTAATTTAAATGTCTACCAGCAAATTACCCTTTCAATTAATTAGTAATATTATCAGGAGAGTATACTAATACTACAAATAATAATTTGACCATTTCCATTGAGTTTGAATAACATTTTGTTAAAACTGAAACAAAAAAGATTCTA
This sequence comes from Setophaga petechia, assembly GCA_024362935.1. Taxonomy (NCBI): domain Eukaryota; kingdom Metazoa; phylum Chordata; class Aves; order Passeriformes; family Parulidae; genus Setophaga; species Setophaga petechia. The sequence goes on from JANCRA010000001.1 coordinate 26,717,606, forward strand.
TTTTTTGTCATCATCGTTATGAGCTAATGTTCAGGATGCACACAACACAGCAATGAAGAGACTTCAACTTTAGGGATTCATGTATGTAAAGGAGCACCCAGGTCAAAATACTCTGTAATCGACAGAATCAAAGGCAATGCGGGGAAAAATTGCTCTCTTCAGCCACAGAAAATTAAGTCTTTATTCCTAAAATGAGTGCAACTTCCTTTTAGGTATTTATTTCTTGTATTTCATTCTGTAAAGCACTACACACATTGAAAAAAAAAAAAAAAAGGTAGAGTCTTTAGAGTCTTCTTTCAAATGGCTTTTCCCTAGCAGGATGTTGACTTACTGACTTAGTCCAGACACCTGTAAAGTTCTCAAAAGAATACTCTCCCTTAATTAGACGTCTCCATGCTTAAAATAAGGATATGCTCAGCTAGTTTCAGGAGTACTCTGCAGCTCTCCTTTTGGGACCCATAGTCACTGCCTTAAGAGGTTCATTCTCCATATGCCTCATATGAAGTGAAAATAAAACAATATTTCATTGTCATTTGCCAGTGGCAGAAGACTTCATGATTGTTATTGAGATCAAATCTTTCTTCTGTAACTGGTAATTCTCTTGTATTTTGTGCACATCTCATTTTCTTTCTTGTCACACATCTGTATCTTTAAGTAGATGGTTTATCATCCAGTAAAGCATAATCCCTCTTATCCCTCTTATGAATTTTCATCTCTGTTGTCTAATTTCTGTGTGAGCATACTGAGTTCTTCATTATATTACTTAACAATAATTTGCTTTTCTCAGTTGCACTGCACAAGTAGACACGAACTTCTTTTTTGTATGAGATTCATTGTGCTTGACATCATAACTAGTTCTTGTTTCCTGACAGGTTGTTGCTTCCTTGTTCCTCTCTGACACTCAGGAGAAAATCCCTTTCCCCCCACCAAATCTAGTTTAAAGCTCCCCTAATAAGCCCAGCTATAAGGATATTATCCCAACAAATAAAGTAAAATATGCATTCAGATATACAAAACTTATTTGCTAGGATTTAAACCCAGAGACAAATAGTGCACCTTAGGGTTTAAGGTATAAATAATTATGGTAAGATACTTCTGAAAAGATTAGGAAAATGTAAAAAGGAAAATAGAATTTAAAAGTAATCAATAAGGAAACATCCTAATTGCAGAAATTAGGCATAAAAATGGCAGTCTGACTGTAGGACTGTGTTGCTGTCTGGTGCTTGAATCAGTTCAAGAGAAACATGGAAATAAAGTCACTACGTTCAAGATTGCAAATGATAAAAGGATTAGAAGATGGAACAAGTAAGGTTGAGTGGCATAAACTAAGTTAGATTTTGATTGTTTACATGAACAACATAGCAGATGGTAAAGGTGTTTTGTTGTACAGAAAGATGTAAAACAATCAGGCTTAAAGCAAGAAAACAAGCTATACAATATGTGGCAAATGCCCAATAATTTAGCACACTGATCAGGAAAACAATTTGAAGGTTATGGAAAATCATTTTAACCAGAAACACAATGCATAGTTGCAGGAAAAAAGGCAAATAAAATATTATTGTGCATGTGTAGGTGAATAGACTACAACAAAAGGAAATAAAATGTTGTTATTGTGCACTTTCCATTAGGCTATATAGGAACTACATATGTTTCACTGGCTAGCCATCACTGGAAGAAAATGTTTTGAAGTGAAAAAAGTCAGCAAAATTATAATAACTCTTGAAAAATACACATTTAGAAAAACATGGTTTGAGCACTAAATTTATAAAGGAATTTATGTGACAGAATTAGACACAGCAATGTTTTTCTCTAATAATCCTAGATTCCAGATTTCACCTCCAGAATCTCTGAGGACAGGTCCTTTTCTGCATAAAAGTAATTTTTGACACCATGGTACTAGTTAAGGAATAACATCACTAAGTAAAAGTTGTGCTTACTCAAAGGATAATGTATATAATATATGGATAATTACTCTAAAAGGGTAATGTAATCCAGTGTAGTTTCCTAAAATCCAAGTTAAATTTCCTCATCCTAACAAGAACACTGAAACATAGTAACAAGCTAGAAATATATGCACAAAAATGTTATGGGCCACAATTGTTGAAGTTACTTTATCCACAATTAATGACAAAGTGTTATTTTATCCACAATTAATTGCAATAATCCAAATCAAGTGGTGTTTAAAAAATGAAAAACTCTAAATATTCAATTCTTGTATTAAAATAACTGTAATACTGAAGACATATTTAAGTTAAATCAGTAGAATCATCAAAATAGTACTTTAGGTATGACACTAATAAAGATATTAAATAATTTTAGTCAAAGACTAGGTTCAATTGAAATTCAGTAAATAATTTTCAATAATTCAGAATGATAAATTCAGAAATGAAAGTTGAAGTCTAAAGGCAAAAATTCTTTACAAACATGGATTGACTGTTCAGCTATCACTATTTTTTCTTTACGGAAAGACTTTGAGTCACTATTTTTTGGTTTCCTTGAAGGCAAAGCATTTGTTTACATTTAAAAGCTACATTTTTCTAATTCCACCTGCATTCTGTTTTAGAATAGTTCTGACAGGAAGATTCAGACTGCGATAAAAACATTCAGTTGTAAATACTACAGGAACAAAAAAGAAAATATCTATTCACTGTTATTAGCAGGAAAAGTTTTAAACCTCAAAGAGATTGGACTGTTTTTCATAACAAAGGAACTAAGTCAGAAGTTTCATTATCAAGCAGAAGAAAATTAAAAGGTAGGGGGGAAAAAAAGTAAAATTTTAATAGCTTCAATTGTTGAGTCAATCAGTACCCAATTACTTTCTTTCTTTCTTCACTACACTACATTTCAACATTATGACTTGTACTATTTTATGTTAATGGCATACCAGCTGATATTGCTTTAGGTTGTGTCAAACTTCATTGAAAATGTGCACAAGCAGGAGACTAACCAGCCATTGTTCACTCAGTATAAAAAAGAAGGAATTATCCTCTTTCTGGTATAATTGGCAGGTGGGACAACAAATTTATTCCCTGAAGTCCATTTTATTCCCATTAAAGTCCATAGCCTGCTTTAGCAATAAAGAGGTATTTATAGAGTGCATGTCCATGTAGACATTTCACTAAAAGATTTGGAAGAAAAAAGACAGTGAAAAAAGCTGAGAGTAAACAAAAAAATTCTAGCTACAAATTCTAGAACTCTGGTGGTACAGACAATGAGAAAAATCTTAGAGAAATTGATGGATAAGAGTTGAAGGTTTAGACTTCAAGAAAAGATATCTTACCATAAAACAAAAAAGGCTAAAACATCCAAAAATCCTGAATTGCACATGCAGTCTGTTTTCCTGCTTTAAAGTAAAAAGTATAATGAGTACTACGCTGTTATGTCAGGTATATTTTCAAGACCTACAGAGTACTGAATTTATTTGAGTCAAAAGATTTTTTGTTGAAGCAAAAGGACACAGCATACATAAATGATCAAACTTGGCAAGAGTAGGATGAAAGGCAAGATCTGCTAAAAGAATCATACAGTAAGGCTTGCAAGCCAAACAAAACTCCCACTGAAAGTAAGTGCAGTTTTCAAATTGTTCATATAAAGACTGGAAATGGTCAAAAGAGCCTCTATTCTACTTCTATGGAGCCTTCATTTTTTATGTGATTGGAGCAGAGGAATATTTTAATGGTTATTTTTTAATTTGTGTTACAATACAGGAAAAACAATTTCCTATGGGTGTTTTTCAAGTATTCTTTGCCTAAGCAATCAAATGTAATGGTAAAGACTGAAGAATAATAAAGCACAATCATATTCATCTCCCTGCCTAAAGAACCTACTAGGCTGCAATTTATATTGCAATGATATTGTATCTTGGGAATTAGAAATGCAGGTTACTTTTAAAATAATACAGGAATAAGATGGAGCTATCCCATTTCTCCACAGACATTTTTCTCAGTGCCACATCACATGGTGTTTCTATCTCCCAAAACTAAAAAGGAAGGCAGTGAGAACTGACTGAAGGAATTCCAACCCTTTGCCCTGTTTCTGCATCAAGAGCAAAAAACCCTAAGATTTACTACCATTCCAATAATCATTGCATTATTCCCATTTCTTTTATTGTTTCATCAACTAGGGAGGAAAATACTTGATATTATAAGTTTGTAGTTCTGGAGAAGTTATTTTTTTCTTGGCTCTATTTCATCATCCAGTGTCTTAATAATTTGGTTATGTCATCCAAATTCGGCTCTCCAGTGCAATTCTGTATTACATTTTTTTGTAAATTTTTAAATCCACCTACACAGTGGAACATTTTTGACTTAAATGCATTCAGGATACATTGTGTCATAAAAATAATTAAACCATTTTCTTTTCTGGAAAAGTTTAATTATTACCAAATATTTTTGTATTTTAGAATTTCTATTACCATATCTATTTATTAACTTTAAGGATAACATCCTTTTCAATTTAAAATATTTTCACTCATATAATTAAAATGTCAATATTAAAACTACTTAAAGTTTTCTCTTGTGAGATTTTTGAATGATAATGACCATGCAGTGGGATTTGAAAGGCAATGGGAATTTTAATGGGAAAGTTTGGTCCAACTTACATGGACTTCCATTAGTTTCTTTATATAAACATATGTGGCCTATCCTCAGTAGTCTGTTTACTTCTCTGAAAAGGATCCTTGCTTGTATATTCAGCTAAATATTTAATTGCACTGGGATTTTCTAAAGACTTCAAAAACTTTTCCATAAATATCACAAGATTTTAACTGTAGATAGCATTTTACATTCATATATTTTGCTCTCATAACACAAATTCAAGACTCCAGATGGATGCATTAATCACAGAATCTTCTGAGTTAAAAGGAACTCGCAACGGTCATTCCTATGTGAATAGCCCATACAGGCATCAGTCCTGTAACTTTGGCATTATTAGCACCCAGATTTAACCAACTGAGCTAATTTCAGCATCAATAAATATAACTGAAACAAAAAATGTAAAGGAATTAATAACTTTTCTTTAGTTCAACAAGTAGAAAGGGAAGAAAAATTGTTATGATAAACTAGCCTCTAAGCCAAGTTATTGTTCATCTTATTTGAAAACAATTTTGTAATCCAGACTTATTATTGAATGTTTTTCAAACTAATATATCATTCCAGTTTCTTAGGTTCCTTTAATGCTTAGCATTCTTTGTTTTCAAGTCTGCTAAGGCAAAAAAAAGAAACTTTCTTCCTACTGTTCCTCATCCAGACTCCCGAGTTTAATAACATCTATGAGTCTTTTAATATGCCATCAGTGTGAAGTAGTTTTTCAATAGGACAAGATGCTCCATGCCAAAGTAAATTTTTCAATCATAAAATTTAAAAAAAAAATTATAAAAATTCATGAAGTACTGAACCATGGACATTTAGTAGCTAGACTTGCTGTAAATTATTGTGATGCTTAGAACCTATAGCAACTGTCTACAAAATCAATGCAGGAGGTTGTGCTTATGACACATTGAGGGAGTGGAAAGGATTAGTTGAGGACAGACTACCTCATCTTTAAATTGAGCATAAATTGTTCAACCTTAGAAGCAAACAACAGGGGTTTTACTTTAATTAAAGTTTTAACTACTGTTTATGCAAATTCTTCTCTGAATCGGTATCAAACATATCCTAAAGCTACTCATACATATAGCTAACTCATTCTGTGCTTAACAATCCTGATGCTGAGGCAACGTCAGCAAAATAGCTGATTATATTAGATATGGTTGAAGCTCATTTGCAATTTCTGATTAAACTGCATTTATTGTACTAGATTATAATGCTAATTAGAATTGGCTAGGTGCTGAAACACGACCACAATTGATCACAGAATAAGTTTTAAAAAGATCAGACAGAAAACTAGGAATGGGACTAACCTGCAGTGTGTTCATTAAGATTAGCAATAGAGCAAAACAAGCTACCATTCACAGAAATTTTAATTTTGAGATTCCATTTCATATGACTCAGAGGTAGAGGTTCAAAGGCATGACTTTGTGTTTTAATTAAAATTATACAAGGCTCCAAGGTAAACATTTGTACTTTATGCTTAAACAAAAGGACTTTACATTGTGTTCAAATATAAAGCAGGATCAGTATCTTGCATAATATTTTCCTTTTCTCCCATACCAAAGTAATTGCATAAGGAGGTTTGAGCATTCACAAACTCACCATTCAGCTCACACTGTCAGTAGCAGATAATGCAAAGCAAACCTTACGAACGTGCTTCAGGCCACTTTTTGCTAGGCAAAAAGTAACAATGCTCTTAGTCATTTTGCAAATAAGGATATAAAATTACTCCCTACTGTCAGGAATAGCTTGGTTTCAACTAATTTTTTTTTTCTCAGTACTGATGATAGAGACAGTTGCAAAGATTTGGAAAAACCCTTCATCTTAGCATTCAAAACTTTGGGCTTCCTTTGGGGTAATTTAGAAACAGCCAAGCAGAATGAAATAAGGTTCCTTGTCACATGAGAGTGCCTGCTACCTGCCACAGCACAGTGAGACCCTGGGGTCAGTGCAGCCAAAGCACCCATGGCTGACTTACCAGAGCAGGGGGCAGAGTAGCCAGCCTGGGACTTTGGCCAGGCAGGAAGGAGTCCTGCAAATCCCTGCTGCTCCTGAGCACCTCCAGGCAGGGGCTCCTGCTCTCCCAGGGAGCAATTTCGACATCTCCCCCAGGCAAGGAGAAAGAGGACCTGAGCTCCTTATCAGCCTTTCTTCTGCCTTGCAAGGCTCTTGGGGCACACAGAGGTGTATGAGAGGTCCCAGGTTCATGGAAGTTCAGAGGGAAATCTGTTATCTCATGGGTGAGACACTGTCTCTTAGGAGCCTGAAGCAGAGCCCATCTCCAGAGAAAACACCTTTGAGTTCAGAGGAAAAACCTGATCTTCATAAATCTGCAGGTTTTGTCTCAGGCTGCACTGTAATCCAAACCTCTGAGTTCCACATGGGCTGGAAATGGTGTGTTTTCCCCTCTTTCTTTTTCTTATAGCTTTCTATATTTTTGCTTATAACCTTAGGATCATAAAGGAAAAATAAAAATGTCTGTGGATTGGCAAAAATAATGACACAATAAAAACTGTTCAATCTCTGCTGAAACCTTAATGCTAATTAGACTGTTTAATTAGACTGTCTCTAATTAGTGGTATTCTCTTTGCAAACAAGAATGGTGGTGTCAAATATGCCAAATTAAAATAGTTCACCAATTACACACTGAAAATCATGAAACTTCATGCCTCATTCCATATGTTCACTCAGCTCTGAACAGAAAATATATTTTTTCAAAAATATGCTTTTTGAAGCTATTGAGATTTTGATTTCAGCTGTCACAATAATTTCATGGAGGTCCCTACTATTCTTTTCCATGTATAATTCCTGTAAAACACTGAATCAGGAGATTACAATTCATCAAAACCCAATTGTTTTCCCCAGTAGGTTTTGGATTCAGTCTCAAAGAAATAGCTTTTTTTATTTAGTCAAAAATAATTTATAAAACCTTAGGTTAAACAAGGTGACCTCCAGAATGCTCATCATTTAAAAGAACTAAACTTCTAAGTTGCAACTGAAGATGTTGCTTCTATAGTCTCTACCAACTGTTTCTAAAATCCTGATTAAAATAAATCTGAAGAATTTTTTTTCATCATGAGAGTAACTTTTACAAACTTCCAGGAGTGAAGTAGCATGCTATTTATCAGTCAAATGCATGAGCTGACACTCTGTTCCATTAGCTTCTGATTAACTTGAAATATTACAGTGAAGAATCAGTAGACAACTTATGAAAAATACTTCATCTGCTCTTAGATAAAAGAGATTGATGAAATTTACTTAAACTACCTTATTCTTGCTTTTACTCAATCACCATGGCAAGGTGATCACAAACTCCTGGTCCATCAGACACCCATGCAAGTCCTACCTTGGGAAAATATTATCTTTCCTTGCTATTGCAGGTGGACTGAGCCGCACTCTGCTCGCTGCACCGTGGGGCTATTCAGAGCCGCATAGACACTGCCAACACTCCAAACTGCCTTGTCTCTATTTCAGAAATTTGGTTCCCCCTAACACTTTCAAATGTAAAATTTAAATAAGGAACAACATATGACACCAATTTTAGACATGCAGAGGCCCATGCATTTGCCAATAACCTGGGATGAGAAAGAAGGAAGAGCCCAATAGTCAGCCAAGACTGAAATCCACATCATAAGCAGAAAACTTATGCTCCCTGTTAACAGAGGCAGCAAAATTATTTCTTCCAACTTCTTTCTCCATTCATAACTTCTGTCTTTATATGATGAAAATGAGATATCTAATCTTAAAGGTTCAACAAAATTCTGAGACCTCTTATATGTGGCAAGTATTGCAAACTTTCTGATTCCTGCAAAAGTGAGGATTTAGAGCACTCTGTGCATGATGCCCTGGAGGCCCCTTAAATCATTATAAATGGCCTTGGAGGGGAAGCAATTGGACTTACAGATCAGAAACGTCCTGCAGAAAGCTTACAAATAAATGGAATAAGGACACTTGGGAAAAACTCTCTCATTTTATAACAAATATAACAAGTACATCATTGGCTGTGCCTCATGCTCAGTGGATTTTAAACAGGTGGCAAACACTGAACGTCCAAAGCTAATGGTTATTTCAGTAATAATATACCCAGGCCTCATATAGATTAACATTGATACTGCAATCCAGTGTAAAGCAACTCTATTTTCAGAATAGTTGCAATAGTTCAACTCTTTGTAGAAGCAGACATTGCAAACTGTAGCATCATTCACTTGAAATAGGATAAGGGTAGACAGAGAGATATTCCTTGGTGCTGGTGGATGGAGATGGGAGAGAGCCAAAAACCCCTGCAGAGTAACAAATGTGTTCTAGAAGAAAATGGAAGTCAAAAAAGAGGAAAAATGGTAATATCCAAGTACCTATGAAATATTTACTGGTTAGAGAATATTTGAAAATTAAATCAGTGGAAAAGGCTTTTTTCAATTCTTCAGGGAAACCACTTCATTTTTTAAAAAACATTTTTTTTCAGAGATAGAAACAGGAATTTCTGTTCCCAGCCCCAAAAAATTCAGGAGCCCAAATATTCGTCAGAAATCCTAGACTAAATTATAAATTCCTGAACAAAACGTTAGTAATAATTTTATTCTTCCAGCATTTCTTTGTCTGAAGGAATTAAAAAAAAAAATAAATTAAAAATTGAAGTCAGGAAACATTTGGTACTGTTTCTTTTTCGCATCCCAGCTGTTTGTTTACACTTTTTCTAAAGCTTCCTGGTGTTATAGTTGAAATAACTATTCACTGAATTTTTTGCCTTCTACCTTTTATCCCTGGGTTTATTTGAAAATATTGTTAAGAGTAGAATGAAACTTACATTTAAACCATGGAGCTATGAGAAGTAGTGTAGAGATTTTTTTTAAAGCCCAGAAATTCTTTGCCACAGAAGACCATATTTGCACAGAGTGTGTGAGACCTTCCGGTACCGCATACAGCTCAGCCTTACATGTTACAAAGCTGTCTTGTCCTCACTGAAATGGTACAAGCCACTTTATAGCTTTTTAAGCCATTATTCTTGCCTGGCATTACTTTCTTTTTAGCTAGCCTTTTGGGGAGATAGTCCTTGTGATAGATCCTGTCTATCTAAGGGTTGGTGTGCATCAACTATTTTCCACCTCCCCTTTTCCCATACTTTCCATTCCCCTCTGCAGTTCAAAGAAAGTCTATAATATCTGTCAGTTTGGCATTGTTAATTATATTACTTTCTGTTCATCTGAATCAAGAACAGCCTGTGACTAAACATATAATTTGAATTATGCAGCTTTTATTCTGTAAAAGATTATTTCAGCATACCAAATTCCCTCTGTACAAAATGTCTTTCCATTGTCCTTTCTGATAAACTGTGATTTATACAATCTCAAAAGGGCATAGTTAATCTGATGGAGAAATAACATCTCATGGAATAGAAGCTCAAGCATTGAGCAGAATTAAAGTCAGCTGTTTACATACTTACTGCAGAAAAAATAGCTTCAGACTGTACAGAAGTGTCAGGGCGTGCAGATGGCAAAAGAGGTATCCTTTAATGCATTATAACTGGCTTTGTCTTTCTCAAGGTGCAAAGTAACCTTGTAGTTCTTCCACATTTTAATGGCATTTCAGAAAGCACTTGTGAATTATTTGCTACAGCAAAGCAGTAAAACTGAAGAAAGGCTGATTTTTCAGGAGAGACTGAAACTGATGACTAATTTGAAACTTAGCATATAAGAATGTTACAACAAGGGTTGTTGAATTTTTGGGCTAGAATTGAAACAAATGTTTAGAATACGAAAAAAAGATCATAAAATAATTTCATTTTCTGTCCTAAATGCATATGCCTGGTGTCCACCTTGCTCATATTATATCAAACCAGCAGTTCATGACAGAAGAGCAGACTGTAAGCATATCCATGGTGGTGGGATGGGACTTCCCATGACACATGGTTTGCCATGGTTTAGGTAGTTTTTCCTCATATTCCTTCCCTTCATCTCAGATTCTCATTGAGAATGCTCCCAAACTATGCCATTACCATTCCCCATAAACTGAAAACAAGACTGCACTTTCTTAGCCCAAGAGAATGGCAGATAACAGGCAACACAGTCTCTCAATGCATTCAGGAGAGCTTCGCCTTCCATCAAGTTCCCTGCTTAGGGCAAAAAAGGAGATAGATGCCACAAACACAATAACACACATAAACTGCCAAATTTCAAACTGGTAGAATACTGTCTTTACAAGAAGATTGTGGCCAGTGCCACACCCCCATCTTCTGTTCTTTGACACTTGCCTAAATTAGATTAGATCCTTAAAAAGTCTTCAATAATTTTCAGAATTGGAGAAATTAAAAATGAAACACCAAAACAATTAAAAAGACACCCTTCTCCTTTCCTACCTTTGCCTTTCTGGAAAAGCTGAACGAGATCTTTATTCCTGTAACAAGGATTTTGTGCTCTTGCAGAGGCAATTTGTTTTACAGATGTAATTGAATATTATTACCTGACTATTACAGTTTTTAAAACAATATTATGCTTCTGGTTTGATCAGAACATAGACATAAAACAAAAAAATCAACCAAGTTAACTACTGTAAATATACATTTGAGATTCAAACACAATTGTTTATTTCTCTAAGGCTATCACTGAGGGAACAAAGTCCTGACTTTATAAACCAACACATTTTCATTGCCATATTCTCAAATCTCATGTATTGGAATGAGGCACAGAGCCAGGATTTGCATGAGCTTCCAGAGTATTTCAAGGACATTTTCAATGTTCTAGAAGCTGCACGGGACCGTTAAGACCCTTTCTATGATCTCCTGCATTTAAATGAGGGCATCATTTGTCTGGAAACACAAGATATTAATATAGAAGAGCTATTATGGCAGATCAAACGAATCTTACAGTACTCTGAACATTACAGAAAAAACATTAGTGGGCTATTTTCTGGTCAGAAAGTAGCAAATGGAGCTACTCTGGATTTAGATTACAGAGCCAAGAGCAGAAATTAGCTGCACAATGGTCAAGTGATTAATATATTCAGTTCTAACATGTTGAACAAAAGCCCTAGAAACATGTGCAATAATAATAATTATGGAACACACAAGCCATTTCCAAAATAAACCTGGTACAATGCAATCTGATGTAATAGTGACATGATAATCAAGAGAATAGTGCAAAATACTACAATGCCTGCTTTATAAGCCCTTCAACAGTTCTTTAACAAAATAACCATATTATAATGAAAATTAAAAATTTAGTATACTAACTGGGCCTTACTAAATAGTTTTGTTAAAAGTAGGGGGAATTAAAAAAACCAAACAAGTAGAATAAAGATAAAGTTACCAAAGATCAGAAAAAAAATTTCAGCATCTCAAAATTCCTAAGAAATCCACCTAATACGTTGCGTGTATAATTATTCTTCTAAATAGCATAAGGCACACAATTGTTAAGATAATATAAAATAACTCTTGAACAGATTAATCTAACTGTATTTTTCTTAAATAATGGTCTGCACAATCCAATTCAAAACATAGACAAAACTACCCTACTATACAACCTACAATATTTTCAAGAATATTAAAGCAAGTGTCTTTGGTTTCCTGCCTGGCTTTCAAAAATGTTTTGGCTTAGAAACTTGTTCCAGGAATATGAAATTTAAGCAGAAAATAACATTTTTGACTCTCTTTTCCTTCTCAGTAAAGAAGGGGCTTATTCCCATCAACAGTCATATAGAACTGCAAAGTGATTTAAGTCTGCCCCTCTTTAATTTTTCCGTGCCCAAGGTTATGTTTTTCAAAGGCAACAGTAGTTTTAGCTATTTCACAAAAACTACAGCAATTTCAGCAACTATTTCATTTCATAAGTGAAGGAGAAGAAGGGTTTGTGTTTCTTTTTTCTATTTTAGTCAGAAATGTGGGATATAGGAAACTGGAAATCACCTAGAATTTACCTGAAAATGAACCATTCACATAGCTATAGTCCCAGCTGCCAGTCCTTGATTCACTCACAACCAGAATTTTAAAATCTGTGGTCTTTTCTGTCAGCCTCTTTCCATAGCTCATAAAGGGACTTTGTTTCCATAATTATGTTAAGACCATTTCATACCCTAAAATATTAAAGGAATACCAATACGCCGCATTTCTGCCAATGATGGTTTTTTGCTTTCCAGCTGTTCTGTCTTCAGCTGGATGCTGCTGTGCACGTTAACTGATCTTTTCTCCCCAGCAAGTGATTTGTTTTTGAGAGCAGCCACTGACTGCTTTTAGAGGCTCACTGCATGACTTCTGCAATTAGTTTCAACTTGATCCCAACGCTCACTGACACAGAAGGCAAAACACCCACTGATTTTAAAAGATGAGTATCAGATCCTCTACCTGTAAGAGACTTACTGTGAAACAAGGAGAGCATCATATATGAGAGTGCCAAATAATGAAACAGAAGGATGATTTTGTGTGGTACCTTGAACAATATCCCATATTCCCTTTTCACGTCTCCCTTTTCCCATTGGTGTAAGATAGTGCAGTCTGACATTTCAGTTTTCCCCTCCTTAAAAATGTCCAGTTAGGGTTGAGGTGTATCAGTGGATCATTGCAAAGTTTTATGCCTTTGGTCTTGGATACTGAGCATAGGTGAAGCTGGAGCAGAAAATCAGCCACATTTACCCCAGCTTGGCAAAATCTGTAAGAAGACAGTATGATTTATTTTAGCCAATAATTTTAACATTATCGCTGTAAATCATTAATAGATTTCTATTGCCTTGCTTTGGAAGGCTACATGAAACTGCAGTTTTAAATAATTATCAATTATGTCATGAGTGCCTTCATCCTATTTGACAAAGTTTCTTAAATAAGTCTCAGAAAACTAATTTCCCAAGCAAATAAAATACGTCCTTTTCTCAGAATCTTAGTTCAATTTTACTATGAAGTTTTCTGTATGCAATATACTTTACACTGCATTTTTCAAGTGCCTCAAAATCACTGGATGAGAAGATGTGATGTCAAGTGACTGCTTTTAATTTAGGTTTTGAGCAAGAATATATGTAATGCTCTGCAATTCATTTACTGAATATTATAAAAGCACTGGCCAAAAAAGTTGATATAATTTATTTATGCCTTTAGTTTCAATTGACATGCAATTTCACTTTAATACAAGATTTTGAATTGTTATGTGGGTGGAAATTGTTTGGTTTTTTTTTTATCTCTACCTCACCAATTTTATTTCTCTATGATTGAGCTGATTTTTTGCAGCCGTTGCTGTGGCAAATAATTTGATCTCCTGTGTTTTGTCATCACCTGTCAAAAAGAGCAGATCTCTTTTTCAAATGATGAAGAATACAAGGATAGTTTGTACAATTACACTTAAAAATTTATATGTTTTCATGTTATTTTGGATCTGGTAAATAACAAGTTTTACAGAATTTGTCAAAATCCATTTAAACTATTAAACAGTATTTAGATCACATCAAGATTTATTTCTTAAACACATTTCCTCTGGAAAATCATTCAAATGTTAAAGGATAGTGTATTAACTTTGCTTATTTATTCAAATCAGTTCATACAACTTTAAAACTGAGCTTAGCATAGCAACTGAAATTACCAGCAAATTAATATGATCTTCCTAGTTCTACTGTTCATCTTATTCTGGGTAAGACATTCTATAAAGTTTCAACCATGTTTGCAACCTGTTATCTGGTGACAAATCTCAGAAGCAATAGAAAGTGAAACCTACTTAGATACTATGAACTGAACCAAACCCACTTAATCTGTGAGCCTCAAAGGAGCTGAAGCACTGCCAGCTTTGTCATCCATTGCTCTGTTATTCAAATGCCCCAAGCAAGCCATTTCACTTGTGATTTCTAATATGCTTTCACATCAGGGTGATTTTCCATTACATCATTTCTCTAATAATCTGTGTTCATAGCTGCAGGTTAGTGTTAAAGGAAGGAATTGACCTGAGGAGCTCTGAGTTAAGTATCCTGCCCAGTAGCCTCATAGAAATCACGAATGAAGCACAGCTGCATGTTCTGACTAAAGTAATTTCTTTTTAATGGATTTTATACTGAATTCTTTTCTTACTAGTTGTAAAGTTTTATATAGCCAGTGTATAGCCTTCATCCTAAGGCTGAAAGATTTTGAATAAATCTAACTAATAAAACTATAGTTCACACAATAGTACTTAGGCTGATATCAAGAAATTACTTACTAAAATAGAAGAAAGAACTGATTAGCAGAAATAAAATTTAATCAATACCTAGATGGTAGTGTTACGTTGCAACACTTGAATAAAGGAAAATGTTTGCCTGACTAAATTTCCCACCTTTCTTTCCCACCCCTTCTCTTTGTAGCTCACTGCATTTATTCCCTTATTAAAATGGAATTAATACATGCATGTATAACTCTTCCCACCAGCATTTTAATACATACTCTAATATTTTTAAACTTCCAGAATTTGAGAAGAGGAGTCATTATTTAAAACTCTGGTAGTCGGCTGTAAATGCAGGGACAACAATGTATGACTAAAATTCCTTTTAAAACTCTGGTAGTCTGCTGCAAATGCAGGGAGAACAATGTATCACTAAAATTCCTTATTGGAAAATTCCAAACGCACTGAAAAATATGTCACTGCTTGATTAATTTTATATTGCACACAGCTCAAGTTTAGATACTGACCTTGATAATTCCTAAACTCTGAACATTCCTTTATTGCACTCATTTTACCTGTAATTTTTAAATAATCAGATGCTAAACACTTCTTCTGCTTTGTTCCTTTTCTTTTGAGTCATGCAGCATGCCTTTTTTTTATAATAACTTATAGGCAGCATTCCTACTGCTACAGGTGAAATACATAAGGGGTTTGCAGTGGCTTTTTGCCCTCCTATTTCCCAAAGGTGAAAAGAAAACTGAAGGTTAAGTCTGCGTATGTGAAGCTCTGTTAAGTTTTTCTAACAGCATTGGACCCTCTGTTTTTGTCAAACAGGCGACAGCCAGGGAGTAGAGAGAAAAGCAGCCTTTGCATAATTTCCTCAGAGAGCATATCCTGAAGAGGAAAGCAAAGATGCAGATGAGAAAAAAACAATCCATCCTACTTAGTTGCAATAAGCAAAAGCAAATTAAGCAAATAGAGAAAGTTGCACAACTCAATCACACTGTGTTTTGGTTGTGGCCAAATTTTAAGATCGTCAGAACAGGTAAGAACCTCATGTTCATTCACTTTCAGTCAACATGGCCAGTGAGGAAGGAGTCTCACCTCCTGAACTGCCTGGTTCCAGTGTTCCACTTATCTCACAATTATAATGATTTTTGTGCTAGCCCAAATTACATCATCATTAATATGCTTCATTTTCTCTATTTGTAAACAAATATAAGAAATAAGTATTCAAAAATAAAGACAGCACTCACAATGCCTCAGGTTTGCAAACTGTGTTTTAACTCTGTAGTCTCAGTATTTCTCTCTGGTGATTTTATCCATTTGTGCTAAGAACAGTCTGAACTTGATCTATATTCCTTCATCAATTTGTCATACTCCCACCCTTCCCATGGATACTGCTAGGATCACACTTGTGGAGCATCACCACCTCTGAATTAACAGCTGTAGACATAGTTCCTGGCCTCTTATCAAACGCAGCATCTGTAAGCATTCCACAGTGCTCAAAACCAGATCCTGCTTACCCCACAGCAGCTTTTGCATTATGCTTACCACCAGTGAATAGACACCAGTAAAAAAAACATGTCACAGGCAGTTACATGGAAAGGTTGCATAATTTAACAATAACAAAAAAACCCCACATTTATTCAAGGTACATATCATTTATGTACGATAATATTTTCTGTGCCACATCCTCTTTTACAGTTTAATGCTATAAATATTTACTTATTTATATGATGCACCATTATTATTACTTAAACTATATGACACCTGCTGGTAAATGTTCTAGTTCCAGTACAAGGCACTGAAAGTTTAAAAACAGACAGTAAGATTTAATATATCCCCATAATTAATCATAAACCAAACCAGCTGGTTTTCAGTGTATATAATCATGAAAAAAACTCCCAGCTATCATATTCACATATAAAATATAATTTCTTGCTGAAAATAGGAATTCTGATACTAATGGGTGAAGTTGGAATTTTAAAAACATCAATTTATTATCAGCTGAAGCCAAGAGAAATACAAAATATACTTTAGGATTTCCATACTCCATTTATCAGTGTTTATTACTTGTCATTTACTTGGCAAAATAGCAGTTCACACTGGAAACAGGAGCTGTTACAAGCTTAGACTGATAGTCAGCATCTGCAGATGCTGTTTCAAGTTATTTATTTTTCATTTATCCATCTGTTTTCCAGTCACTAACACACACCAATTACTATTTTCCTATTTCCTAAGGATTTTAAATCCTTAGGAAACCTATATTCATAGAATGGCTGGGTTTGGAAGGGAGAAGATCATCTAATTCCAAACTCCCTGCCATGGGCAGGGACAACTTCTGCTTGACCAGGTTATTAGAGCCACCTCCAACCTGGCCCTGAACACTCCCAGAGATGGGGCATCCACAGCTTCTCTGGGCAACCTGTGCCAGGGTCTGAAGTAATTGCCACTAAAGAATTTCTTCCTAATTTTAAATTGCCTAGCCCTGCAAAAAATCAGGATTAAAAAAAAAAAAAAAATTCAGCTTTCTGGTTTAGCATAGAATCATAGAATGGTTAGAGCTGGAAGGACCTCAAACATATTTCCACCCCACGACCACAGGCAGGGAAGCCACCCACCTGATCACTTTATTCAGAGCCCCATCCAGCCTGGCCTTGAGCATCTCCAAGGATGGAGAGCCCACAAGCTTCCATGGACATGCCCCTGGTTTTCCCTCTGAGAAATTTGGTTCCAAGTTCATTGCAACGTATAAGAATTTCAAGTAACTTGTATCAGCTGTTTAAAGTTACAGCTTCCCCTCACTCCTCCCTTGCCATCACACAGAAGGTTTAAATAAATACAAAACAATAAAAATTCTTCCACACACTAGGCAATTCACAGGGACAGTTTCAAACTCACATTTTTAAATAAACTCTGCCCAAAACAGTAGTTCAGTGGACTAAACGACAAGGGAGGGGAATGCACTCAAGGAGTCACTAAGTGTACCCAGACTCCCACTGAATTAATGACAAGATAAACAACTGAACAGATCTAAAGAAGCACAAGAGGGAGAGGGACATTTAGAAACTTTCACAAGTTGGGTAGTTTAAAAAGATTCTTGGTAAAATCTTTTTCTGCCTCCATTTGTATCCACTCACAAAGGTGCTAATAAACATCATTACTACCTCCTACTTTGATAGAAGCACTGCTAGAGGCAGCGTGGCAAAAAAAATCCTATAAATCTATATACTTTTAAAATTAAATATATTGAAAAAGCAAGTTCTTTGCTACTTTTGTGAGAAACAAGTATCTGTGAACTATTGTGTTCCTCTACAAGACCCTTTCCTAAAGGAAAATTCTCTATAATCAAGTTTTCCCCTAAACTGGTGAGACATTGAGTGTTGGTAATGAACAAATTAGAATAAACTTAGAATAAAGCTAAACTCAGTCACTCTTGTCTTGTCCTCTCTTTTGAAATGAAATTCGCTGTCTACCAGACTGCAGCTACAAGATAAAGACAATTTCATTTAAAAAGAAACATGATTCACTTGGACTTTTCCTTCACTTTGAAATTCAAGTCACTTCTATTAAAACAGAAGCAATAGTCTTAGATAGAAAAAACTGTTCCTATTAAACAAAATTTAAAATGAGCATAACAGGTTCAATGTCCTCAATCAATTGCTGCTGGTTTTGTCAGCTGATTTTTTCCCCTCATGTGTTTCAGAGCATCTTGTGGAGTGAATTGCATGAAGTGCCGTGCAAACCCTTGTAGAAACAGCATATTACCCAGCAGCCAGGTTTAACAGGTTAATTATTTCAAATTTTTTTGAGATTTCATTTGGAGTTGGAGTAGCCCTGATCTAACTTCTTCAAAAGCTGATTACTTTAGAACACTTGAAAAGACCATAAACCACGTCTAAAAAGCAATTGGAAATTGGGTGGGTCAGGGAGTTTCAAAACCTAATTCATTCTCCTTTCCTTGCCCACATCCCCAGCTGGCAGTTTCATTACTATCCCTGTAGGAACACTCACCATCTCTTTGCTGTTACAAATGACTGTTGGGATAATTAAGATTACTGTGTTTCATTATATATGCTCATGGTCAGAAGGCTCTTTCATAGATTTGTCCATTAAATAGTAAGGTTTGTGGCAAGATTTCCTTTAAAAAAATTAAGTAAAAAAATCTCAGTTGAAAGTTTTAATCTTTCCATGCTGCTTTTTAACCTTCAGGTTTGGCAGGTGAATGAAGCAACAAAAATGATGGTGTTGCTGATGCTAAGTGCTGATCATCAGACTCATCAAGGATTTTTTCCTATTCCCTTGCAAATAGTTCCATGCAGCTTTAACCACTGGTATGCAAATGGCAATGCTGACAGGGAAAACTGCAGAAAGTAGACATGACCAACTATAGCCTACAAGTTCTTTTGCAGATGTAACTTTTACATCTGTGTCAGAAGCCATCATAAAATCTAGCAGAGAGAATAGTAGCAGAAGAGTTGAATTTAAAAATTTTCAGTAATTTGCTATTAAAAAATTTACATGTACAAATATATAAGCCAGTCCAGCTGTGAAATCCATGGGTTTATCAAACGATTCACAAATCAATATGTAGCTTGTCTTCTACATCAGCTTGATGAGTTTCTAACAGCAGTTGTTAAAAGTTAATGGCTGTTGAATTTTGCTGAAATTTGAAATGCCATCGGTTAGTTAATTCTGAATTCAGTTTTGGATAATCAGTAACTCTGGCCATGTTTTATACAGCCACAGATATTGGAAAGGACATCACCAGAAAATAGATGAAGTACAGAGCAAATTTGAAAGAGAGATGCCAGGAATGACACTGGAAGTAAACTGTTTAGAAAATGAAAGTGCCTGCCTTCCAGCTCGACTGAGACAGCCTGAAAAAGAATGAGGATGCATTGACACTGTCTGCACTCCGTTTGCACCTCCTAATCAGGAAGGATGGCACAGTCTGTCATGATGCTCAGTTCCATCAGTCAGATGCTGGAAAGGACTTCAGCCATCAAGCAGGGTCCCTCTCTATCCTACATGCAGGATGAGCATTCATCAATATTTGCATAAAATTCCTCAACTATGAACACGAAATATCTGTTTCCTAAAAGAGTCCTTATTAATCTCATTCACTTATCTATTCTTGATATCCTTGAAATCAAAAAAAAAAAAAAATTACAAACTTTAAATATGTTTAAATATGTTTTAAATATATTTAAAAGTCACAAACTTTAAATATGGTATGGGGCAGATATGGTTTTGTTCACTAAAAGCACTGAAAGTGACATTTAAGCATAGTCATGCCTACCTTATGCAGACTTATTTTTGAGGAACATCCAAGTCACTGTGAATATGCGCACATAAAAGGGATTATTTTTCCTCCACATTTTTTTTTTTGCAGAGAGAGTTTCTATAACCATGTGATTTAAAATTTCCTTTTAAAATTTACATTATTACAATTGAGTAACACTGGGAGAACAGAGAGAAACCATTATTTTAATGATTATTCTACCAAGGAGTATATCATCGTTATGTCCTTCTATTTAGCATAGATGCTAATCACTCAGTATAAATTGTACAGGATTTAGGGATTTCTAAGGTCTTTTTAAATGTCAAAGATCTCAAAATTATGTTTTTTATCTAAGGGAATAAAATTTATTGGCATAAGTAATATGTAGAAGTGCTTTTTATTTGCTTTATGAATTATTTAATGTTGCAAATAAATCTTATTAGTTTGATTGTAACAGAAGTTGGAAGGCAAGACATGCTTCCTCATTAGCCTTTAGCCAAAAGAAAAAGGCCTTTCCAAATAGTCTTAAAATATGATAAATGTCATATGGCTGCCCATTGACAGTGATTTCCAGAAAAAGTCTTCCAATTGGGATTGACAATGTTGAGTTGGAAGGACAGTAGAAAAACAAAATATAACACCTAAAACCAAAGTATAACACCTCAAAACAAAGCAAAGGCACCTAAAGCTATGTGGGTGACTGAAATAATAAGATTATAAATATTTTTGTGTAGAAAATTAAGATCTCAGATTTGGTCCTGTTCTCCTTCAGATATAAACTGTGACAACATGCTACAGATGCAAATACCAGGACCTGCCAGATATTTGCAACATGAATTTTTATGAGACAATGACACTATGGCAATAAAGCACATGTTGAAATATTCACAGATGTGACTAGTTACTATAATTACATGTGTATTAATTACAACACATACTTTGATGTAATTACATATATATATATCCAATCATATAAAGCAAAAAATATAATCACATTCACAAAGTAAAACAAAAACCTATTTTGTATTCAATATTTGTTGCTACACCCTATGCACATATCCATGTGTTTGTAAAGTGTTTGAAACAGAGAGTAATGTCACAAATAAATTTTTACTTGACATCCCCTTTATATGAATGTAAAGTAAAACATGCATTTAAAAAATTCTCTTTTTTTTGCATAAGTTTTCATGGTTTCTCAACCTGAAACTGGAAAATGCTTGCTTTTTCTTGTTAGGTGTGAAACTACACCATATGTGACAGAGATAAGGCATTTTTAAATGACACAATGAGAAAGCTATCCACTATTTATTTGTGCCTAAATAGACATGATACCTGAACAGAGCTAGCAGGCACAGATGAAGTTCTTATCGCATGTAATAAACTCTAATTTGCTTAGACACATAAGCAATCTGCATTTGTGATTTTAGGAATATGCATATGCAAATAAATGTGTGAATTTAAAACTCTAAAAAGAGCTGTTACTACTAAACCCCACCTATTCGAAGGGAAGGAAACATAATTATAGGTTGTGAGTTTTAAATACTTCTTAAAAATAGAAAGAAAATGTAAAGACAGCAAATATCTACTAACAAAAAGACAAAAAGTAAAATATATTTGGATTCAAAGTCCCTTGAAACCTATTCCATTCCATTATGTTACTTTTCTTTCTGCTATAAATTTAAATGTATTCTTTTTTTCACCCCAACTCACATTCTGCAGCAGCTTTTCATGGAAGATTTTCATGCACGTATCAGTTAGTGAGCAAGGCTTTAGCGTATGAGGGGAGCATGCAGGTAATTGTGGTTTATATAACAAAAATGCCCCTATAAAAGTTACTGTATCATACAATCTTGTGCAAAGGCTGCAATTAATTATTGTTACAAATTCTTTTTTTACCAAAATACAAATGTTCTGGGCTTCTCCAAAGCAAGGAGATCTTCAGTGAATGAGCAGAGACCAAAGACTACATAAAATGACTAGGTAAGAAGTGGTTTCACTGCAGTAGGATTTCAGGGGTGAAGAGGCTCATAGGAATGCTCAGAAACATCAAAGTCTAGCAAGGAGAAGACTAACACAAGACACAGGTGGGTATCATCCTGTACTAAGAATGCCCTGCTGGAAACAGAAAACATTTTGGATAGGTGGAAGCCTCTTCCCTCAGCCAAATAAGCTTCTGGGTTTCTGAAGATAGCAGACAGGAAGGCACAGCCATTAAAGGGAACCAGCTTGGAAAGGCCAGGGAGAATATTGTGATTGCTTTCTCCACATATATTAATGAAATAAGCAAGAGGAAAAATTTCAGACCCAAAACATTCAGTTCTAGAAAACACAACTGTGGTGGTTTTACAGGAAATAGGACTTCTAAGATTTGGTCTAATTACCAATAAGTGCTCAGATTTTAATATTGGCACCTGGAGTGGCCACTGGGGCATTAGATCCGCCTCTGAGAACACAGAGAGTTAAAAACAGAGCTCTCCCCATGGGAGTTCTCTTGGGTTCCAGGGAGGGAGCAGGTCGGACCTCCCCCCCGCCCGGTGTCTCCAGCTGGGCGGGGGGAACCACTCGGCCCAAGAGAAGTAAGCCTGACCCTGAAGAGTAGAAAAGAAAAAAGTACCAAGAAGCACCAAGCAACCCGTTTTCCCCCCCCGCCCCCCCCTTTGGAGACAGAGAGAGAGTGCAGCCTGTGCTTGAAACTGTGTTACCTTGAAACCTGATAACATGTGCCGGCAGCGCAGCCAAGAAAGAGAAGAAGGGGAGAGGCATCGAGAAAGTGTCCAACCGCTGTAAGAGTCTCCGGGCGGTCAGAGCCCGAGCTTTGAACCCTTTTTTGGACAATGAAAACTTTACAGAAAATTAACCCTTCCTAGAAGAGAGATAAGAGTAGAAGATGAAAGAAAATAAGCCAGAAATGAAGTCTCACAAGAGACAGAAAGAAATGTTAGAAGAATAGAGAAAATAGAGTGGCATTTTTGCTGGACTCTTTTTTGTATAGCCATGAACTGTTTCCTTGTGATACAGAAACTGCATCCAAAACAAACCAATAGTTCAGAGCCAAGAGAGTTCAGTGTTGAGACCCCTCAGCCCCAAGAAGTGTAAAAGTGGGGACAGAAGTCCCAGAGATGAGACTGTGCTCTGTTTAGAACGAGACGAGGCATCCTTAAAAAGACCACCCTCGAGCAGCCTTGCCCATGCACAATAGTGAGAGCACCGGGCATAGAAAGAAGATGTCACAATGGCAAAAGATCTCCGAGGAGTGGTACGTGTGACAAGCAGCCCACGGCACAAAAAAAGACTTCTTCTACTCTAGATGAATTAAAGATTTAATTATCCAAAGAGTAGTGCCAGACCAAAAGTTAGTGATTTAAGAAATGTAAATGTATTAAGAATTTGCTAGGGAGGAGCAGGGGAAATGTCTCTGTGCAGTTTTCATTTTCCTTGTGTGTTTTTTTCCTTTCTTTGTAGTTTAGTTTATGTAGTTTAGTTAATATAGTTAATAAAGATTTTTTCTTTCCCCTAAGTAAGAGCCTGCTTTACTTATTCCAAGTACCACCTCACAACAGACGCCAGGGAGAGCGAATTTCCACAGAAGCACTGGCATTGTGCCAGTGTCAAGCCATGACAGCAACCAAGGCCTCTGCTAGAATCTCTGAAGTGTTGTTAGTACCCACACTTGTCCAGGAAGAGCAATGGACACACACTTTCAGAATTTGCTGTAAAGGGAGGATTATTCAGTATTTCAGGAATTGAGGGCACTCTGAACATAAGCAAAGGACATGAATTCACCTCTAAGGAACCAAGGTGCTGATGATTAAAATAAGCAGGGTTGACAATGAACTTTATGCTGAGTAGTGAGGGAAAGCTGACAGGAACAAATACACAGGGTTTAAGATAACATTTGTAAATATGAAGAAAAAAAATTCTGTATTCTCAGAAAAAAAAAAGGAAAGGTCAGGACAGAAATAATCAAACAATCAAATATAGAAATGAGAAGCAAAATGCCATTTTAAAAGAGTGACAATAAATGTAACCAATTAATAGCATGTCTTCCATGTTGTCAATGCTGGAAGCCTAAGAAAAAAGATGGAGGAATTGGAATGTGTGATCCAGAATAAAGTACCAGATTAATATACCATATGTGCTGAAAACTTATGGGAGTCAGACAATCAATCTGTGAGAATCTGCTTTCTGTGTGAATCTGTTCTCTGTGTGAGAGCAGAGCATAAAATATTCAGGAAAGATGGAGGAATTTGAGTTATAGGAACAGTAATTCTCTGTCTTAAATGAATTATCAAATCAAATTAACCAACCTGTAAATTAGCACAAAATCTGCATGGCATGAAATTCTAAGCCTAAATTTGAAAATTAAGATTTGGAGTTTATGTCATCAAGGAGCCATACATCCACACCCACCAAATGCAATATGCTTAAACAAACCAGTGGGGCACCAAGAGAGGAAAATCATTTCTGCCAGGTAATTCCACAGTTCTGAAAATCTGCACAAATTTCATGTCAGAATACAGAATATAGAGATAAAACTTGTAAATGTTTTTGAGTATAGTATGAAGAAAGAGCTAGTTAATGAATCCTAAGGTGGATCTATGTGATGTATGAGATTAAGTTTAAACAAATCTCATAAAACTTTCCAATCTCTTTCAAAAGTGCCAGTTTTTAAACAAAAGTCGCAAAAGCATATCTACAGCAGATTCTGGGAACAAAGAAAGACTGAGCACATTAAATTTCAGAGGTAAATAATAGAAAATAAGAAAGTTTATAAAAATTGGGTTTAAGAAGAATGTAGAATAAAATTCTTAGAAGCAGCATGGAGGTTACTGCAGACACTACAGAAGTGCATTCCTCTTATTAGAAAAATAAGGACTTATCATTGTTAATCACCTACATGATGGAGAAATTGTAGTGAAGTTTTCTTTCAGTGTTTGTGCTTTGAACAAAAGACATCAAGCAGAGCAGCTATTTGTTTTTCTTCTGTCAAGTTCAAGGTTAAAACTGCACAGCTTTCAGAAGCTGTGTGTGATACCCTGACTATTCTCCATGTGATCTGATTACTTACCATTAAATATGACTTTAATACCTCACTGGCTTGCAGATAACTGTTCCACAATTCAACTTTTATTGTAATAGTACTTGAGGTTGGTATTTTTATATGTCCATTATCTTTCATTTTCCAGGAACTGGAACTCAGAAACACTACTAAGACTTATAGCTGAATAAATACAACTAATGTTTCAGGGATGAGAATAAAAAGAACAGAAGAATTTCTGAGAAGAAATATCAGGAAGATATTGACATTAATTGTAAGAATGGTAAAGATGATGAAATTTCTCATATGGATTTTACAGCAAATAGGGGATTTAGCAAAGGATACATGTTCAGTTTCAGGATGCATCTAGCTATTAAAAAGCAATAAAGTATTTAAGATCAATCAGATGTTGTAAACATTGAAATCCTACTGGATTACATCATATTTTATGTTACATGAAAGTTAGTAAATTACAGATTGAGTACACATAATTTAAAAGAGAATAGGATGGAGTCAAGCAGAAATGTTCTAAAATATCATTAGGAACATAAAACTGTCAGCAATTGCAGTATTGTTTTGGGAGACAATGGAAACAATAACAAATTACTTAAATATTCAAAGTGGAAGAGATCAATTAGGAAAGCAGCTGAACCATAAAAAACTGATGATACAAATTTATACATTTGAACAAGGCTTAGAAGACAAATTAAATTAATCCTTGTATTCCATACGCACAAGGAAACTTCAAAAGAGAAGAAACATAATATGATCTTCAGTGAGTAAAAAAGAAAGAAAGCTGTGAGTTATTACAGCAAGAGTCCATTTCCTCTTTTCTCCTCACTATTAAAAACTTGATAAGGTCTCAAAGTAGATGGGTTGCACAAGAATTTTAAATACCTATTAATTCAGCATCTTCAGATATTAGAGACCAAGTTTATTAGGATACAAATCACAGTCTCAGCTACTGAGTGGATGGATGAGCAATACAGGCATGTAGAGGAACAATGTCATTCAACTGTAATAATGTTTCAAATCTGAAATAATTTAAAGCCAATTAAAAGAGCCACTATTACCTCAGTCCTTTCATTTTTCTTTTCTTTTTAGTGTAAACAGAACACTAAAACAGGTGTCTATTCCATGGTTCATTAAATGATTTGGCAGCAACTTACAGAGAGGTTTTTAGAATTGGCTACCTGTGATAAGCATATTTAATGATATTGTAAGACACTTGGCAGAGGAATTTCTACACTTTCAAATGTCCTTATATTAAACTAAGAACTGCCTTAGATCTAATAGAAATATTCTGAATTCAAGACAATTTTAGACATAAATATAGAAAAAAATTGCCTTGGAAGTAAGACAGTGTAGGAATAAGTATGTTATTTCAGAAATAGTGGACAACAGCATATCTCAAATCTGAAACAAAAAAGATGAGCTGTCATCTTAGAAAAAAAATACCAAGAGAATCTTGGTAAACCAAGAATATGGGCTTGCCCAGATGACAAACAGGGAACATCTCTGTAACCTGCAACTGCTGCCACATGGGTCACTGCTCCACAGGGTGCAGTCCCTCAAGGACAGGCTGCCCACCATGGACCCCTCTCATCTTGGGTCTTCCATGGAGACAAAACCTGGTTGGGGTCTGCAGAGCTGTTCCTCTCACTTATTCTCACCCCACCCTTCTCTGGCCACAATTACATCTGTGCAATAACAGGGCTTTCCTCTTCCTAAATATGTTATCACAGAGGCATTGCCACTGTTTCTAACTGGCCCAGCCTTGACCAGCACATCCATCTTTGGAGCTGCCAGAGATTGGCTCTGCTGGACATGGAGGAAGCTGCCACCAGCTTCTCACAGAAGCCACCCCTGTATTCCACCCCCTGCACTACCAAAGCTTGGCTATGCAAACTGTTTAAAACTTCTACTCCCAATTTTGTCCACTAATTGACAACTTATTTCTAGAAGAAAAATATCTTATCCATCGCTTTTTAAAACATTTCAATTCCTCTCATCTTAGCTATGGATTGAACAGATTAAAAACCCAAAATCTGGAAATGAAGTGACTGCAATCAAATGGACTGGAATGAAATTAAATAAAGTGAAAAGGACCAGTACTTACTAAAACTAACCTAACTGAAGAAGCAAACTCAAACAATGAAACGAGAATACAGTAAAGAGAGAAGAATTGTACAAGAAGGCCTACCCAACATAAAATAAAAAAATAATCTTCACCGCAGGGAAAATTATCTAAATTCATGGGATGCCATGAAGTGCAGGGATATGGACCAAAGCTTGCCAAAATGATTCTCATTGAAATTACAAGATTTCATTTCCTTTCCTTTCCTTTCACTCTCAAGCAATACATATTCTCTAAGCATTTGTATCTTATTATATATACAGTCACTCCTTCAGGAATTCCCTTTATGAACACACAAATAATTATTTCTATCTTCTGATCTAGCCTAAAGTAGCCTACTGGAAGGTCATTGTCAAAAAAACAGGCAGTCTGGCAAGTGTGCTTTGGCATTTTCAAAGTCCCTGCACATAGAAAACTATCAGCCACAGGAGAAAAAACTGAGCAAAGCAAGACTTCATATGAAATACTGAGATGTTCAGAATGTGCTGGTTTATGACATCAGTAATCCAAAAGGAGCATTAGTAAAGTCTGGATTTGACCAAAAGGAGATTAATACTTACTGCATCTCTTAATGTTATCCTAGAGATGACCCAAACTTAAAGGAAGGATTTAATTTTGTCATACTGTTTTGATAAAGTCTGACTATCAGAAATTATCACAAATGTAACAGATTAAACCTGAAAGTCACTTTATATTCCTTCTATGGGATGAAAATTGACACAGGTGGCTAATGTTGCAACATAGAAAAACCTGCTTGTCATGCTCCCTTCACACCATTCAGCAAACCAGGAGTTCATCAATGGATCAAGAAGTAACTTCAAAGACAAAGGAAAAAAAATATATTTTTGGTAATTTAAAAGGGTTGGTTATAGCATTGTTTTGCTTTATAGCTTCAGAATGCCCAATGCATTACAGACAGCAAGCTCAGCAAACTGCTTATATAATTTTTTGTTCTGGATGTCACAGTTCAGCACACTGTTTGAATTTATGTGCAAAATGTGCTGTGAACTAAAGACTTTTTACTCTTCAGCTTGAAAATTCAATTTGAATAATAGCAGCATGCAAGTGCATATTTTCTTCTGCATCACTGGAAGTTAGACAACATCATTCAGCTTCTACAATTAACTGAAGTGACACTAAGATTTTTGCAGCCAAAATGGCAGTGATAGGAATACATTACAAGATAATTTTAAAGATATTCAGGATGGTTCAGGATGCACTTTAATGACAATCATCTGCTACAATTTCAGAACACTGGCAACATAAAACAAAAGACTGCAACAGTACATGGCAGAAAGGGACCAAAATGATTACATCCTCCAATCTTATTTATCATTGATGTTTTCTGCAGTAAATAGAAGTTTTGGTTCATGACAAAATAGAGTTCCAATCCTCCTATAGACACACCTTTTCTTGACCCTTTTACTATATAATACTTCCTTACTAATATAGCAATTGACTCTGCAATTCATTGATTGAGCTGACGTTACTATGATGATAAGGATTACTCAGATAAGTGAAAAAAAAATTAGTCCCTTACTTTGTCAAACTGCAGGAGTACATTGAACTGAAACCCTAACTGATGAGTTTTTTAATTAATTGCCTGTGATTTTTTTTTCTTAAATTCACACCAATTAAAAACGATGCATTATTAGTTAGATGATACACACAGAATAGAAGAAATGAGGAAGGAGAGGATCGTTTTTTTTTCTCTTACTTTTTGCTGCATCAACTTCAGACTTCCTCCAAACTGAGGAATGTTTGAAAAACCTCAGCTAATATCACACCAGTACCTATAATTAAAAGTTTTCAGGTAAGTACTGTAAACTCTAGTATGAAAGTTTTAAGTCAAGGTCTTGTTGAGCTTAACCTCTTCTCTTGTTTTTATGTGTGATTCCACATTGATACAAAGCCTATGAAAACAACACAAGATTTTCTTTCTTGTTGAGTGGGCTTGTTTAACAAGCTGCAAGTAATGCTTGGTCATTTGCATGACCAGAACAGCAGTTTTAACAGCATCTCTGACACCAGTGAATGTCAAATACGATCAATGCATTATTTTAAAAGGCATATTATGGTTTTGAATGTGTAATTGGATAACAGCTGTGTCAAAATTGGAGATATTAATCGCAGCAACCTGCAATGCTGATTCTAGGGAGGCCTGGAAAATTATGTTCCCTATCCCTACTATTGCATATTAAACCATTGTGCTGTCCTGTATATAAAATGCAGGACGTGTATATAAAGTGCAGATATTCAGCATGTCTAGAGTGTCATAGAATGCTTGTCACTTCTAGGCCTTACCTAAAATTGCATGTAAAACACAAGAAGAACTTAAAATTTATCCTTGCACTGGAAATGATAAGCCTAAGACGTGTTACTAAATGTGTTTAAATCATCTTTCAAAATGTACTTGATACTGGGGAAAATACAGAGATTACATAAATAAACATGAGGACTGAAAACATCAAACCAAGTATTTTTCCATCCTTCACAGGTGTAGAAAAGCAATGAGACAATAAACCTTGAAACAAGAATCTTGCGTGGTTGCCTCAGCTACTGATATTAATTTGTGTTTAACTAAAGTATAACTTGATCTTATCTGACATGTTCCAGAAAAACAAAAATCTGGGTTTGATTTGAATACAGTAAATGCAAAAACTAATATCTTACTTGATTTACTTGTCCTGCTGCTAGCTCTTTCTTGCATAAACAGTGTCAAACATAATTTTGAGCGGCTCACCCATTAAAACCCATTTGTTCTAGTGACATCCTTCCACAGTGGAGTTAACAGCCCTTTAAAACTCAATATTACCTTTCTATTGGAAGAAATACATAAACAGAGATACTTTCCTTAGAGTATAAAACTATAATCTTCAGAATCTTGAATCCTTTTGGAATAGTTTTTCTATATTTTTCTGTATACCTTTTGGCTGAAAATATGGAAATATTTTTATTCAAGAGTTGTTTTTTTATAATTTCCACACAATATTGTTGAAACTGTTGCGCAAATATGAGAAAAAATAATGATACACTATCACAGTTAATAACTAATTAATCTCTATTTTCCAAGATAATCCAAAACCAATAATCCTATCTGTAATAGCTCCTATTCATAATGGAAATTACAGGGAAAAACTGGCAATGTATTCTATTCTATAGAATAAAAAGATACTAAGAAGAAAAGTATAATGGACAAAAGTCCTTCACATTTTCATCTTCAGATGAGCAAGGAAATAAAACTGTTTGACTGAGTTTTGATAAACTCTTAGCAAGCTAAGAGTCCTGAAGAGTGCCCTAGAAGAGTCCTGACAACTTACAAGAGGTTTCCAGAGACCTACTACGTAGCTTGGAAGATAGAAAAATACTCAGACATATCTTGAAGAATTATAGTAATGGTACAAGTGCCAATTAAATACTGATGATTTCCAAATGAAGAAATCTGATAATAGGTATAAAATAATTTGGCAAACCATTTGGTGCAAATTTTAAACTGATAAATATCAGGTAAAAGCAAACAACACAAAGTTTCAAAACTATATGCCAGATAAAAGGAGCTGAAGAGAAATCCCTTTCAAGCAGTACAGCAGTTTGATCTACTCTTGTGAAGGAGAAAGGGGAGGAATTTTATACATTAGAAAGTTGAATTTATTAAGAGCAAAATCTCTTACAGTAATCTCACGATTTCCATTTTGAAGTCATGCCTTTGTATTGCTATCTAAAGAGGGTACACAGACCTTACCCGCTGCTTTCAAGGACTTCTGCTTTGAAGAGGATATGGGAAGGTGGAAGACCACTTGAACTCTTTCAGACAAGGGGAGAATAGCTATTTGAGCACATTTGAAAGAAAGAAATAATATCAAAATCAAGCTTTCTTTTGATGTCTTTGTAAATAATTTCATTTTATTATGTATTAGAATAATGAAACTTTTTTTAACAGATAATGGAGTTAGACTAGGTCTTCCAAAACCAGAATTGTTGCATATATTTATAAAAGTGAAGTTCACACACTGACCGTAAAGCAATTTTCCACTTCAAGGAGCCATCACATTTCTTTTATTTAGGTCATATAAATTGTGTAATTGTCCTTCTCAGACATGGATGGTCTTGCTTACACTACCTATTCAGCATTATTTCCTGTAAAATCAGCAAAATACTAATGGAAGATTGATTCCTTCAATCAGCTGATACAGCTTTGCAGTTTTAATACCACTTCTAACAGACCCTCATCAGTCAAAATAGTTTAATAACACTAAAGCTAACACATTGAATTTTCTTTCTTTTCTGCTTGTTTGCTTAGTATGCTCTCTGTTTACATGGAATGATATGCAAAGATATGCTGTACCTATATTTTATGATAAAATGTTGTAAGATAACATCAGTATTAAATACCATCTCCTAAGAAAATCAGGTGTCTGAATCATCCTTGGAAAACTGTTCCTGTAGGGACAATAATCCTGCTCATTTTGTTTCTATTTTCCCAAGAGAATTCACATTCTGGGCACCTGAATATCCTGCCAATGTAGTTCTCTACAATAGCTCAAGACAAGTTCAGGGAAAAAAAAACCTCAGCCTGACTTTATCAGCCAAAATCCACAGCTCAGGTAATAGCTTATGAACAGGAGTCCAGTGTGAATAAGGAAACAGTTCTGTATCACAGAGCTTTTATATATTCTGATTGTGATTACAGAGTAGGACATTTTTCAAAATGTCAGACAGTTTCTTATCAAAATGAGAATGACACAAGATGCACTCTGCCTTGTGTGACTTTGAGTCTCAGACAAAGTCATTGAATTCAGTAAATTAAAAGTAAATTGTGGCGGATACATTTTGCAAGACTTATTCCATCTCTAAAATTTGTTTCCAATGTTGTCTTGAATGCTTTGAAGTAGTGAATTATTAGCAGAATTATACATGCAGACAAAATGTATCTAAAATTAATCTCTCTCTTCTGTCTGGTCTTTTTAGCACTAATAATGTCTCTTAACCAATGAAAATATCCACACAAAATACAGAGAAAATTTTGCACCACTGAAGTTATGAAATTCCTTATTCCAATGATGAGTAATTGTAGAATTCAGAGCCAGTTCTGACTATGGCAATTACAATGTTATCTTTAAATCTTCCTGGGTTCTTGACCAGCTCACACATTATCCTCGAAGAAAATTAATCATGCCAGGATGCCATATGTGATAAAGCACAGATTTTAGGGTTAACTTAAAGTAATGCAGAATGTTGACATTAGAGGAAAAATACTAAATGTTACTCATGGATTGTGACATTCTTGTAAAACTTCTTCAGGCTGTGAACACATCAATGAACACATCAGACTCAAATACTCCTGTCCATTCAATAGTACCAGAGGTTGTAATTTAATTACAATTTACTTGCCACAGCTGTTTGATTTAAATTAGGCTACTGATTAATACGCAGCAAGTATACTTTCAAAAGCTGCTAGTAAAACAAAGTAAATAAAATTTTAAGGTTCAAAAAGAAATTATTCAGTTTAATATTACAGAAAGTCGTAAAAATTTTGTAATACTGTAAGAAAATTAGAATTTACTGTCATACACTACTGTTCTCAGTAGATCTAAGAACCATTATTTTCAACAAGAAATGTGATAATAGAATTCAAGATGGAAATATATAATTTTGTCATATTAACTAAAAGCAGAGTTAACATACACAAATGCTACTCTGAAAATTTAACTGCAAATCCATTGGCAGGTTTACTCCTATATTCACAGGATTTGGTCTGCCAAACAATTACACAAACATGTACATGCATACAGAATGGATTTTCAAGAGAACTTTAATTCTAAGCCCATTAAACCACCTAATTTCATATTTCACACATGCATTCTCCTTGGGAGCAAGACAACACAGAATAATAGATTAAAAATACAAAGATAAAGACAGAATTATAAAGTTATTTTTCTTTAAATTTCCTGTGTGATTCTGAACTGTGACTCTCATGACTAAAAAAGCTTACACCAGTATATTTCACCTTAGCAATATTCTTCAGGCACTCAGACACAGACCTCCCTCCCTGAGATGCTGAGTGATGTGCATTTCCATCAGACATTTCCTTTTGTCTACACTCAATACTTGTTATTCAGCTATTTGTGCAAAGTGTCTCTCCTAGAAAAGTGGATTAAAATTACTATCTAATCAGGCAACAGATATTCAAAGCTAGTTTGAGTAAATGTCAAAGTGCAAAGCACCACAAAACAAAATTAGTTATACTATTGTTACCTGCTAAAGAATTCCTAATTATTCCCAGTAGTAATAAAACTTCAGAGGCAGCAGAGAGCAGACTCCAACTTGATAAGAAAGAAATTATTTAATAAGTGCATCACCTAAATAAATTAATTGATAATCTATGTCCAATACACTGCATTAATGAGTTATGAAAATTCAGTTTCTGAGGTTCTAAAGAAAGCCAGTTTTCATTTTAGAGAGAGGTTTGCCAAACTAAAAGCTATATAAGGATTGTGGAAATGGCCTCAATAGATCAGAAATATCATTGGCCCATTTAAGTGTTATTTAAATTCATTATTATTCATTTAATTTCTAATCTTTACTATTGATTAGCATAAAAAAGGGCTTTAAAATTTCGAGGATGACATCAAACTTCCACAAATAGTCCATAAAGAGATCTTAATTTCACATTTTGCTGCAGTGTTCAGTTCTGTTCCTGGGGGACATTTATTCATAAATATAATCTTACAAAATTGAAAAAATAACTTTGTCCACCAAGTCCGTCCCTTTTGGTTTTCTTATCTTAGCTCTCCTGCTTTCATACAACAGTCATTTATCATTTCTTTGTTTGAAACTTATCTAGCACTTGGCCTAACTTTCTGCATTCAACATAACAGCTTGATATTTTGTAAAAAATGAGGTTTGTTCATTGTAGAACACTGTTTAAATTAAACTTTCTATTCTTCAAAAAGTCATGTATTTTGTATTACAACTTACTGTGACCTTGCTCTGTGAGCAACTTAGCTGATGTGGTTCTGTTTCTTTTGTTGTATAAGGAGCAGTTGCTTGAAAGAAGAAACAACTGGTTCTCCTTTTAAACAGTTAAAGGATAATAGGGCCATCACAGATCAAAATAACAATACTTATGTACCTGAACATGAGAGTGAAAATCACCTAATCAAGGCCCCGGCAAGCACAGGAAAATTCATAAAACATTTTATATGCAGAAAGGTCAGTGGACATCCAAAGCAAATCTTTTTCAAACAGAGATTATAACCATGCATTATCTCAAGGGAGCTCTCCCCTGTAATCTTTAATTAGCAACATATGACAGAGCAAATGACATGACAAGAAAATTTAGATTGAAATGTAACACTATTTATTCCCTTTAAGTGAGACTAATGCTACTTTAATATTTATATTGCTTTGAATTTCATGCAGTACTAGGAAATTTCAAGGACAATATAGCATTAGTTTCCTCACTCCACTCTGATTTCCCTACCTACTCATCCAGCATAGCCAGTTATTACAGCCACTGACAGTGGGACAGGAATAAAACAAGTTCCATCTGTCATATATTCAAAAGCTGCACTCAGAGCACCAAAGAGGAGACAGGTTTTTAATATCCATTTGTACCATTCAACAGGCAGGTTTGAAAAAACTTTTCATTCCACTTAGGTCAAGGTCTCAGGGTACACATGTGGTTTGTGTAACTGAAACAAACCATTTCAGAACTTTTTAATATATTTCATGTTATTCTTCAAGGATATTATGCATTAATATTTGGTTCCTAACCCAAGCAGGTAAAGACTTTGCCTTAAAAAAAACCAAAAAAACAAAAAACCAAAACAACCAAAACACAGAAACCATAATATTATTCCACATTAAAAATATCACATATCTTTAGTATTTTTCTCTCTAATTTGCTTGAGTAACTAATTAATTATCTTCAAACAGATTAAACATGAAAACAATTCAAAGAACCAGCAAATTATTATGTATTTCTGTGCTGAAATTTTAACTTATGTCACTGTCAACTAAGATGAAATTTATTTGTACCTCTAATCACTCTATACAATATTTGTAATGAAGTATATTACCCTTAAAGGCATTATTTCTCTCATAGAGTGGGATCCATTTATAAGGCATAATCTCGAGCATCTAAATAAAATGTATTAAAACCATTTGGCAATCTTTTTTATTCCATTTTGACTACACTACATATATTTACAGAGATAAAAATCGACCCCAAACAGAAACTGAGTACAGATTTGAAAGATGTTATGGAAATAGACTATAATGGACAACCTCTCCCTTTATGGTTTATGGTTCTGTAATTGTCAAAAATCATATCATAAATGTTATCCAAGCTTCCACTGTGGGCTTAAAAGCTAAAGACAATAAGGCTCATTCAGTTGAATACCACAGCTGCAGAGGCAAGGACATCTATGCTCTAAACACCCAACTATGGCATTTAAAATTAATTTATTTCATAAATTTTGCATTACAGATAATTTTCAAACAGATTAAATCTTTTATGTGTTTATCTTTCTGTGATAAAAGATATCTTTTGGCAGCAGTAATTTCTGGCATCAATGGTAGCAATCACTGAAAAAAGTCATGAGCATTCTGTTGTCCTAATTTATACTACTATCTTTAAAATTATATTATTTTAAATTTATTTATTAAATTTAAATTATTTAATTTAAATTATTTTAGTTGTATTGTGTCAGTGTTTTTATTGGTTAAGAGACATTATTAGTGCTAAAAAGACCAAGCAGAAGAGACAGATTAAATTTAGATGCATTTTGTCTGCATGTAATAATGCATATCCTGTTTTTCTTCCACTCCCACTTTTTGACAGGTTCTTAGTTCAAAGTCAGATACAACAAAATGAAGAGGAAACAGAATTTCATATGTGAACTTCATCAAATAATTCAGAAGATAAAGAATTCCACTTTGGCAATCAGTTTGGGTTCGTTACAGGTATTTTTGTCTCAGAGCCTTGCAGGACAGAGGGCTCAGCCATTCTTTCAGAAGTGGGAATGATAGCAAATCATGGTGCCTGCCAGAATGGCACTTTGGGAGAGTGGGGCCAAACCAGCACACCTATTGGCCATCAAGGCAGAAGCATCACTTGCGCTAGTGTGTACTGAGAGAAAGAATTATTTATATAACTGGCCATATTCATAAGCCAACCCCAAGAGAAAAAAGTTTTTGAACCAGTATTAAACCTGACAGCTGCCGAAACTCCAAGAATTGTACTGCTCTTCTAACATGAAAAGTTAAGACTCTGGATTGTACCTGAAATTTAAATAAGAGTGGGGTCTGAAAAGAGAGCCTTTTGTTTGTCAGATATAAGGAATTATTAACTTCTCTGATAGAATGCTGAAACAGCAAAGCAAATATACGACGTACATGTTTTCCCACCTGCACTGCCACATGCTCATGACATCTAGCGCTCTAAAATTTCTAAGGCAGCATATTATCACCCCTCTCACATACACCCCTCCTTGAATAAAATGTTTAATTAAGTAAACTTGTTCTTCCCATCTTTCAAGAGCTAATTCATGCACTTAACCATAAGAACATTAAATTATGCATGAATGTATATTTATATCCTTTAAGAATAACATCAAATACCAAAAAAAATCAAATGTACCCATGTAATTTTTCTCTTGGTACCAGCAGAAAAGTAATTCTTGATACAATATCCTTTCCCTGTTTGAAAGAAATTTTTCTCTTAATATACTAGAATGCTCGTAGATTCTTTAGTTGGTATAGCTCAAAATACTTAAATATAGTTCAATAATGCCACACAATTATGTGACAATGCAAACTTTCACACATTTGATAATCTAAGTTTAATACTGTGGTGTTCCGACCTACAAATATTTCTTGTGACTGTTGATGGTTTCCAAGATATTTTTGTTAAAAATATAAGAATTTTCACTTCAAAATAAACATTATTTCTTTGGAATCATAGAATCATTAATTTTGGAAAAGACTTCTAATCTCATCAGGTCCATCCTTTGACTGAACACAACCAAGTCAACTATACCGTAGCACTATATACCAGGGTCAAAGAGGTCTTGAGTTTATTGTGGAGCAGATAGAAGAAATGGTTCTTTTTATTTTGTCCATGAGAAAAATCCATTAGAGAAATATAATGTTTGCAAACGCCCCTTCCTCTTATCTACTCCTAAACTGTGGATATTGTTCTTGAGGAACACAGTTCTCCAGGGCTGCCACAGTTCCAGAAGAAAAATCTGTACCTGATCCAGCTGAAGATTATCCCCAGGAAACACCTGAACAGTCCAAAAAGAGAAGAGGAGAGAGAGGTGTGCAGAGGAACACCCATGCAGGTACCTCATAAACCCCTGTCCTGCCAAAAAAAATGGTTGTAGCTTTTCTAAACAGCACAGAATGTACAACACATCCAGTTTAATTTTTAACCAGATTTTAGTAATCAAACCTGGATGCCTGTAGGGTAGGTATCACTTCAACTACATCTAACATCTTATGTGACCCAGCACAATGCACTGCTTTCAGATACAGAATACAACTTAGTGGTAGATTCCCATCAGTCTCCTTAAACTTACCTGTAAAAGTTCAGATCATTCATTGCAAGCTTAAGATTTCCAAAGTAAAACAAGACTGGAAGGAATTTTAAAAAACTCATTTTCCCTGGGAAAACTGAAACAGGAATGGGAATTGAATGGAAAAGGTGGGAGTGATAGGAAATGAAGTAATTTTGCAGAAAGAAAATACCCTCCAAAATGCAGCCTCACAAGACAAGTACATAAAGTGCTGAACACTATTCAGCTAAGACCAAAAAAATAAAATACTGTAAAGCAACCAATACAAAAATCTATCCTCTAGCAGCCCTTTTTAGCTGCTTATGTGAAAAATGGTACTGTGTCCCATTTAAAGAGGGAAAGAAAAATTAAAGTGCAAATTACTTCTAAAAGCTACAGTTAGGGAAGACTGAAATCAGTACTGGATGTTGATCAGAAACAAAACATCTACTGCTACTATCATTCACATTAATTTGGAGTCTGCATTTTTAATGCTTAACAATTTTTAAACCTTTTTCTTCTCTTTCTGCTATTGTAAACTTAATAGAAGAGAACTTACGATAGAAGAGCTAAAGAGTGTTATTTTCTTTGAATTACATTCAGCTGAGAAGTCACAACAGTGTCAGGTTTTCACCTCTTGCAAGACATTTACCTTCCTGATGTTTAGGGGCTTTTTTTCATGTTCTGGGTTCATTTTTCTCCTCCCTCTCAAGGGAAGTTTTGGAAACCCTTATTGCACTGTCTGTTTAAAGTAGAAAGCTTTTTTGATAACTGTTGTTAAACACCTCTGTGCTATGTTCTACATTAAATTTGAGCTATTTTCCTTGTTTCATTCTTTTCCTACACTTCTTAAGTCTTCTTGAAGGGAATTCATTCCTTCCAGGAATGAAGTGCATAGATGTTTGCAGTAAGTACTCAAGCCTCTTTCCAAATGAAAAAGCCTCAAGCTTCTCAGCAAGCTTTTACAGCATTGTCCACTGATAGACTGAAGGAGGAATCGAAAAATCAATTTAAATACTTTGTTCAGGAAAACTTCATTCACTTCCTACTGGTATTTGGCCTAACTTCAATTAAAGTGCGAGGCCAAGGCCATCACACTTTAAAACTGATTGGTCAATTTGGTCAGTTCAGTGAACATTTTGACAGCATGTATGTGTATCACATCCTCAGAAAATGCTGAAAACCTTGTCAAACCTGGTTCATATGTGGACATTCAAACTGGACAAAAAAAGTTCCAAAAAGTGAAAGCGCCACCTAATTACACTATTTTCAAATGGCAATTTTGCTTTCATAATTCTTGGGTCCAATTGGGCATTGGGGGAACAGCATAAATTGACACTGTTTCCATGACAAATGTAATTTATATTAAGCATTGTTGATTTGCAGTGGCTTTATGTACTTTACTGGTGCATATTTCCTTAGGATTTAAAAATTAATCTTTTAATATTTAAGAACATAGTTATGAAATACATCTTCACAAACAGGGTAAATAAAGCAATTCCTAAGGCATCATTATCACTTACATTTCTCCACTAGTGCCTTCATTGCACACAGTCACAAAACTGCATCAGATAAAACCGACTTTATTGCTGCACATCAGCAAAAAAGGAAAAAAGAAATAAAATACATCATGTATTCTGCATTTGCCACCAATTTCACTCTCAGCAGGAACAATTTCTGTTGGCATTCAGAAAGCATTATCTATTCTACAGAACTACAGGAAGGAGAGATCCAAAATTAGCTGTATTCAAGTTCTTTTGATGGTCTGTCAGCCAGGTGAGTGATGTAACCATGTTATTACGGTCACTCTCACATGCTTTCAATCTGCTCAAAAAATAATTTTTTGTTTTAAATGAAAAAACATTTGTTGTAGAGACAAGCAAAATCTCTAATTTTCATGTTGACTATTTTCTTAGACACTGCCTCTTGCCCCCAACCCAAAAAAGCCAAAAATCTCCAGGAACAATCCTCAGAGAGCTTGCTATCTCACTGAGAACAGCACCCAAAAACAGGCTGTAGTCTTAGGCCACTGGAAGCTGGTCAGTCATTCCCCATTCCCTGGCAAAATGGGGAATGTTCAACCATAACACAGGCAGTAACAGCACAGCACTGCACAACAAACTACACCTGTAAAATAAAGCCTTGCTCCCACTTCTTAGTGGAAAAAAATACCCTGGCTACAGAAAACTCCTGATAAAGATACCAGCTGCTCTGTAAAATAAATCATTCCAAGCATTTCCAGCAAAGAGTTACCTGAAGCTGATGATTGTGGCCTCCTCTATGCTGACTCCAGTTTTACTTTTCTTTCCTCTGCTGCTGAGACAGCTGTGCTAACAAGTGCTGACAAGAACTTTTATGTCATGGTTTGCATATTCCTCCTAATCAAGGTCAGACAGACAAATGTAACATGGCGGTGGCTGGCACATGAATGCTGCAAGTACCTCCTGCAGACTGTAAAATGAACATCTATTTTATACTTAATTAATATTTTACAGTTTAATAAATGTCTATGTTATATATGGCTACTATTTTACATTACTGATTTGGCTGATAAACATTTAACTTATCTAATACTGAGTTTCTTTATTTGTTCCCTTTGCTGGATATGCTTGGAGGACATTACAACTGACCTCTCAGAAAATACTGAATAGCCATGAGAAAAAAATTACATTATTTCAAAAATCCAAACCCTTTAATTAAAAATTTAGAGGAAATTTGTAACTTTCACTGTGTCACCATTCAACTGAGGATTATTTTTTATATGTAGCATTTTTTGCTTCTGATCTGAAGATATATGTACAGAACTCAACAGCTCAAAGAAAACACAGTAGAAGAAACCTAGTTTCCCCACTGCTTTCTTGTAAAATATACATTTAAAAGAAAAATTACTCAGGTTTTTGGTGTAATCTGTAGTAGCAGTATAGATCATTCACTCCTAAACACATTATAAAGAAGGATAATAAATTTAAGTCCTGTTTTATTGTCAAACTGAGTTGAAATTTGAGAACAAAAAAAATCATAGTCAGAAATAGGTATATTCATTTTCATTTACTGACTGAAATTCCATAGACATTCTCATTTCAATACAGACCTAACAGCATTCTTCAGTTTATATATCCTGGCCTGTGTAAGGATATACTTATTTATTTCATCTATAATCAGAACACTTCTCCAACTCCATAGGATATCCTTTCAGTATACATTTCACTTTTTTTCATTTGTACATTATTTTACTTTTATCAGACTCCATGTCATTCTTGACTTGGAAATTAGGTTAAATGGCAAGTGTTCATTCCTGTGGTCATGTGTCACCCCCCTGGAAGAGTCACATAAATAGCAAGTAATTTACCAAAAATCTATCCTCTTTTCTCTTTGAACTCATGTTCTATCAGCCAGATATTGCATTGATTAGTTAACAAAGAATCATTAATTATCAAGTAACAAGATATTTCAGATGTTCAATTAGCCACCAGATGGAGGCCACATAGTCTCAAAATGCAGTAGAGGCATATGGCCATTAAACATGAAAAATTAGTACAGGTTTTGTAAAGTGGCTACAGAATACAACCTGTAAATCAAACTAAGATCCTTATGTGACTGGACTTCCATAGAATTTAAATTAAACTCACCATATGCTTTTAACCTGCAAAAAAACAGTCTGTGGTTTCATGTGTATGAATCTCCCCTACCAATAAAACTCCAGCTGACATTGTTTTGCAATATAAGGTTCAGTAGAAAACACACACAGATAATAAAAAGTCTGCCTCACCAATCTTAGAATGGTTTTACTCCATTTGGACACAGTTTTCTTCAGTAAACAGCCAGTATTTGCCTTATTGGTATGGGTCTTTTTAAAAGAAAATAATTTCAATACTTAGACAAGATCCAAGTCCTAGTGTTTCCACATGGCAATATAAAGCACTTTGCAGAGATTCAGAGTAGACTGCAGTTAGTCAGCATTCTTTCAGACAATATAGGAAGTGAGACAAGCAGGAAAAAATGTCTTCCTGGTCATCACAAATCAAAAACCTAAAATTACAATTCAAGAAAATTTGAGCTAAAGCTAATGAGACATTTTTTGCCACATTAACATATTACCCCAGAAAAAGGGGATGAAACTTTAAGAGGAAGAAAAAACAAGTGTTAGAAGACCAGGCTTACCATCACTACCAGAGGGATGAGAAGGACTGGGTATGACAGCAGCCAGCAGAGAGATTAAAAGCTCCCTGAGAAATGATCACTGATCTCCTTTCCCTCATCCCAGAGGCACCAGTGAAAAATTTTAGGAAAAATTTATTTTTGTTTCGTTAGTATCCATGCCGTGTTTCTCATATCTTTCCCTGCAAGTTGTGTCTTCCTCCTTGACTTATTGCCCTGCTTTTGCAACAGCTGTGAGCTTAGTTTTGGCATGTTTTGGTCCTTTGCAATGCGCCGCTTTTAATCCTGGCCATTTTCTCGGAATGACAAAATTTCTCCAATTTTTTTTTTTTCCTCCGATGGTATCTCCATTGCAGGGAGTTTGGAAGTCCTTCCTTTGCCTTTTGGCCTTCAGCGGGGATCAATTTTGGCAAACTTTGCTGCATGTGCCTGCACTAGATGGCATATGGCCTGCCTTTTGATGGCTTTGACTTTGGGAAAGAAATCTTTTTTTTTGGTTTCTTTAGTATCCATGCCGTGTGTCTCATATCTTCCCCTGCAAGTTGTGTCTTCCTCCTTGACTTATTGCCCTGCTTTTGCAACAGCTGTGAGCTTACTTTTGCATGTTTTGGTCCTTTGCAATGCAGCTCATTTCCTTCCAGACCATTTGTTGAAGAGACTAAAACTCCCAATTTTCTGGTTTTTGGGGGGCTTTTTTCAATTGAATTTTTTTTTGATCCTATCTCCTTGGCAGAGTGTTTGCTAGCCTTTCTTTTGGGGTTCGCAAGATTCCGTTTCCCTTCCCGAAAGGAAATTTCCTTTCGGGAAGGGAAACGGAATCTTGCAATTTCAATGGTGACTAATAGAAGAATCTTTGGTGCATGTCCCTGCACTTGATGGCATGCCATGCTTTTTGATGGCTTTGACTTTGGGAAAAATTTTTTTGTTGTTTCTTTAGTATCCATGCCGTGTGTCTCATATCTTCCCCTGCAAGTTGTGTCTTCCTCCTTGACTTATTCCCCTGCTTTTGCAACAGCTGTGAGCTTACTTTTGGCATGTTTTGGTCCTTTGCAATGCGCCGCATTTAATCCTGGCCATTTTCTCGAAATGACAAAATTTCCCCAATTTTTTTTTTTCTCCTCCGATTTCAATTGCTTTGATGGTATCTCCATTCCAGGGAGTTTCAAAGTCCTTCCTTTTTTTTTTGGCCTTGAGCGAGCAAGCAAGCTTGAAGAAACTGTTACGCACTACCCTCTGTTGCATGGCTTTGCATTCCCTTCTTTAAGAAGTAAAGCTGAGATTGGGCACAGAAATACCTTGCTTGTTGTGATAGAAGATGCAGCAAAACATGCAAGTTTTGAACCACAATTGGAACCACAGTTCAGTTACTGAAAATTCAATTCCTTGTAGACAGATCTGGCTAAGCAATCCTAGGCCAGAACTAGCTCATATTTCAACACTATTTCTTTCACTTTTCATAGTGCAGAGCAGCTCCAAACTCAGAGGGGGAAAAGTCCTATGACCGCGTTCTACCTTTTGTTTTTCATACACTGTCTCTGAGATGTTATACACAAGGGGTAGTGTGAAATTAATTCTAAGTTTATCTGCAAAGAGAGAAGTTTTTGTGTTCCCTGTGGGAACTTAAAATTTTTCTTTTTCTACTAAGCACCCTGCAATATTCTTTTCCATTGATATGAATGCAAAAAAAATTGTTACTTTTGTCCAGTTTGTGTAATAAACAACCAAACAATTCAATTTAAAACACAAAATAGTGACAAAAAGGATTTATTCTTCTTATATTTAGAAATTTCATACAATTTTCATTTCATTTTATGTTTTGTCTCTGGCTCCTAACTCCTGCCATGAGAGTGAGTACTCCTGCTTTATAATATTTATGCTCCTGTAAAAATACTATTAGAGCACAAAGAAGCTGGATAGAAAAATGTAAGTTTTAATGACATTTAATCATAAAAATGGACAAAATTAAAAAATAAAAAATTCCCCCTGGCAAAGTATGTATACAGTTATTTGTTACGGTTTAGGGAAAAAATCCAATATAAATCTGATAGAAAATAAAGATTTGTCATCAGTCTACAACTGAAGTTCCCATTAGAGCCTTAAATTACACACATCCACAGTTAAAAGCCAGTAATACCATTGCATTGCAAGGACACATGACCTTATTGTGGAGCAGGAAAGCAAATTGGGGTCTTACGTATCCCAGCCATACTTGGCCAAGATACAGATGTCTCTGTCTCTCAGAAGAGAGGTGATCAGTGGCTGGTGGATCAAGCACATCACTGCAGAACCACTTCTCTGTTACACTTGTGCCACCTGTCCACTCACCCACAGGACTGGATTGCTAGACAGCCCTTTAGAAGTGCATTATACATTTGATGGAGGTTGTGGAATAGTGGAGAGGGCATGAAGCAGCAGTCCCTCTTAAGACCATATAATTCTGTGTGCTGTGCCTTGTTTAGGCTACAGGAAGCAATTGCATGTGTATTTTAAAAAGATGCATATCTTCCCCTTTTCTTCTTAATTCATAACTCTCCACATACTGTTATCATGATTGTGACTTTAAACAGATTTTACAGCCAAATAACATTAAAGTGTGGCAATTAGTGCCTTTTAACACTCACAGTCTGATTTGTGAAACAGGATTTTAAGTAATAAGCCATCTGTTGCTCTCAATTTTAATTGTTGCAATAATTATGTATTTTTAATTGTGATCCTAATTTAGATCACTATTTATCACCAGGAAATAAAAGACAGTATTTGTTTTCATCAATTTACTGAGCTACATTTAATATTTTAATCTATTCTGGTACAGAAACAAATACCATTTCCTGATGAAATAAAAGCATACTTTTGTACTTGGATAAGCCTGCCCATGACAGAAGCAAAGCAAAATTA
Organism: Setophaga petechia; assembly: GCA_024362935.1. NCBI lineage: Eukaryota > Metazoa > Chordata > Aves > Passeriformes > Parulidae > Setophaga > Setophaga petechia. Next base: position 26,762,369 of record JANCRA010000001.1, read on the forward strand.
TGTCAACAAACCAAATTCATCTTGAAGCCTCCATCTCTAGAAAGCACTACTCAAATATTTGTGTCAAGCAACTGCTATGCTTGCTAAGACAAAAATAACAAATAACCCATAACATACAGCCAAAATGATCAATAAACATTAAAGACTCCTTCCCATGCCAGAATCTATACTAATCTGACTAATGTCCAGAGAATTACTCCCAGGTTAAGAAAACACTTTGACAAAGAAAAAAGAGGGACTTGCTCTCTACCTTCTTTGTTTCCTGCTAATGGGAGTAAATCAGAGGAAACACAGGATCACATATGGAGAGGTTCCCCAGGAACATGCCCTGCAATCTCTACTGTTTGAAAGATGACACCGTTGGGCTGTTTGTTGATGAGCCCCTTGCAAGGAGCCAGCCCAAAGTGATCTGAAATTAGACAAAGCCCTAAGTCTAAGAATCAGATCACAATAACCTCTGCACAGTTTCGGAGAAAAACATCATTCTAAGACCTGAGTCAGGATATCTACTAAAACAGGCAGTTTTAAAGGTAAAATATTGCTTCAAACCTCCTCTTAAAATTTATAAAATTTAATGTATCCCAGTAGGAGACTGTATTGGTTTGGAAACATACTTTAAACTACATAACTATATATCTGCTTACAAAAAATCTTCTATACCATTGTTCCTATAATGCCACAACAGAAACTGGAGCATAAAAGCATAATATCTTATGCACTCCAAAACCATTTAGCTATTTAGGAGTGTCTTAATTGCATGACAGTATCAAAGATATAAATGCTGTTTTTAGAAAGTCTACTTTTTATTCAAACTCTGAAATCCTGAGATAAACTTGATCAAAATTAAGAAGCATTTGACTTTCTTTTCAGGTCAACAAAAATTTAAAAGTATTCAGCCACTAAACTGAAATGAGAATGACACCATGAGCCCTAATGCAATCTAAAACAGACCCTGTCTGAAGTCAGAGTGAAGAAATAGATAGGCTTTAGCTTTTCCCAGATTTATATTCTCAGTGTTTCTCTTCATAAGCATAGCATACAGTCCTCACCAATCTATCCATAAGCAGAAAAATCAATTTTCAGTAAAAAAAACGTTTTCCATATGAAAATCAGAAGATTAGGAAAATAATTAGGAAAATTCATAAATGAATTAAATATCCCTATGAAAACTACTGCAGATGATAAAAGAAGATTGTGTTCAAACAGATGACCAGATTCAAATTAAAAGAGCTCTTCAGTTCTTTTTTTTTCAGCTAGATAATAGATCTCAGCTAAAATGCACCTCATGCTTCTTCAAAATTCTGCAAATTATTTCTATTGAGAAAGATTTTCCTATTTGATCATGTGAAATACCCAAAGTCAATCAAAAAAAACCACAAAGACCACTAAGCAACTTTCACATAAATTGCCAGATTTACCTTTCAAGCTGAACTCTAGTTTCACCAATAAAAGTTATAATTTACTCATGCTGAGAGATATTTGAGACAAGCATAGGAAAATTCAGAAGAGTTCTGAGTTACCACTCTGTGGTAACCATTGGTAAACACTAAGTTTGAATGGCATCTCCACAGGCTCAAGCTTAAAATACAGCCTGAACAGCAGCACTACAGGCAATGGGCAGTGGGGAGTGAGCAAATCAAGCCATGAGAGGAGTTGGGTTGAGGTTATTTTTCCGCTTCAGATCTTTTTAACAAGGTTAAATCAGTCAAAGTTCAAAAACAAAGCAGGAGTGATTTATGAATATTTTTTGCGCAATTGAATGTTTGGAACAAATTAAATAATTGCTAACTTGTTTATTTGTTTACTTCATTCATATTCAGAGACAAAATAAACAAGGCATCGTTTTGTTTATTTTACTTATTTTAGCCTTATTGAGCTGAAGAGAAATGAAGTGATAATAATTTTTGGTTCCTCATTTGTTAAATCCTTTCTACAGGATTTAGACTGGTGCAGTGGTGGAGTGTCTATGTTGAAGAACAGAGGAAAACACACAAAATTCACACTTGTCCCTGCCCTCAAGATTTAACTAAAATTTAATTACTATATCGTTTACATGCTTCTCTTTCAACAGTTCTTTTAGCTATATCTTAATTTGTCTCTTTTTCAGACAAGTACAGAATCCAGGGGGAAAAGGGATTGGGTTGGGGAAGGAGGGGAGGGGAAGGATCTTGTTATGCCTAATATTATTTTTTAAAACGTACCAAATCCCAACAACAGTCTACCCCCAATTTTTGACGAAAAAAAATATCAAAGTAAAGCAAGAAATCAAGAACGCCAAAAAGCAAACAAAAAAAAAAAAATCAGCGCTACAGCCAGGCAGTGGAATGCAATTATAAACTTGAACCTGACAAAGATTAAAACAAGCATTAAATTCTTCACAATCACAACTTTACTACTCATGTTCTCACCATTTCTTTTATAGCAGTGTTTTACACACTAATGTTCCCCACCTGGCAGGCTGACACATCCAGTTTTTATACTACCCCCGAGCTCCAGACAAAAGAGACCAGGAGGCAGCAACTATAAACTTTGCATTGCAGTGACTGAAATCACATTTTGGCAAGTTCATTCTTCTGCCACACATTAGAGCTACCTTTGTGATGCTTGTGAAAAATTTTAATGAGAGGCCAGTTAAGCAATGAGACAGAAACATCTTTATTCTAAAAACGCTCTTGCAATGATTCAATAAAAAAGAGTCAGTGTAGAATCTCATTGCTTTACAGTGTAACTCTTTTTTAAGGACCAAATGCTTTCTACTTTATCCACAGGATAAAAACTGCACAGCAAGCATTTGGTTTTTTCTGGTTACAAATCTTAAGCAGATATACTCATCCCTTTGGTTATACACCTTTGAGAAGAAAGGAGTGTTAGTGGGTTTGGCAGAGCAGCATAGGCAATGCTGCCACTACAAGATAAAAAACATTCATTTAATTGGTATCCCACTTCCAACATCCTAGTCCTCCACAGAGAAGAGTAGCCAGCTGTCCATCCCCACTGCACCACGTGCCACCAGGAGGAAGATTGAATATTAGTGCTTGGCAGTATCAGAGAACAGAACATTCCCTGTTTTCCCCCAAACACAGGCAGGAAATTAGATATGCACTAGTTTCCACAGGGCTTGTGGCAAAAGCAAAGGTGCCTGGCAATGTTTTCTCCATCAACATATTAAGAGACAGGTCGCTATGGCAGAATTGTTACTGATCTAGGAAGGGGTAGTTTAAAAAATATCTACACAAAGTTGTCACTGCTTCAGCCACTTCTGCTGCAAGCAAACATTACTTCCATGAACTCTTTTTCTCTTATATCTCTCCTTAGTGTTTCATATGAAGGAATATTCAGTTCTAGGCATGTATGCATTTAGAAAGTGTTGCCAAACAAACACTGAATCTTTTGGTGGTCCTCAAAGCAAAACTGCGTCTCTTGGGAAAATGTTGAAGTATTAGAAAAAGTCAAGAATATATTCACTTTGATGACAGATGAAATGTAAAAAATACTTCAGAATTAGGAGGTGTACCAAAGAGCACAGCTTTCACAATATCGAGATAAAAAACCCCTACCACCAGCAGTTGTACTCACAACAAATTTTATCTTTTTTCTTCTCACTCAGCTTCTACAATAAATAAGTTAACTTTAACAAATTTTGCATTCTGGAGCCCCTACAAACACAAACTATCCAGCTTCAGGGTTCATAAATTTACAATATTGACATAATAAATAAAAATTATATCTTAGTATTTCATACTGCTGAATTTATATCAAACTTTTCTTTTACTAGGCACTTCTTTTTCTGGCTAGATTTTTATGAATGGCTGGGTGTTGAAAATATTTCTGTACTTATTTAGTGAAAAAGTGGCTGTTGCATTTATTAAATACATACTTTTTAATATATAAAAATTATAAAGCAAAAGCATTTATCCATATTGAAGAATTAGAAGCATAGAATCATATAATCAGTTAGGCTGGAAAAGACCTCTAAGATAATTGAGTCCAACCTTTAACCTAACACTGCCATCTTCACTACTAAACCATTTCCCCAAGGGTCATTTACACAGTGTTTGAATGTCTGCAGGAATGGTGACAAAAACAGTTCCCTGAACAGCCTCTTGCAATGTCTAACAGCTCTTCCTAGGAAAAAAATTTCTCTAATATAAACCTAAACCTCTGACCCAACTTAAGGCCATTTCCTCTCATCATATTGTTTGTTACTTAAGAGACTGACACCCACCTCATTAAAACCTTCTTTCAGGTGGTTGTAGAGAGTGACAAGTTACCCTCAAACCTTCTTTTCTCCATCAGTTGCTCCTCACAGCAGCTTCCAGCACCTTCCCCAGCCCCTCAATGTCCTTCTTGTAGTGAGGATCCCAGAACTGAACACAGGATTAAAGGTGTGGCCTCACCAGTGCTGAGCACAGGGGACAATCCCTGCCCTGGTCCTGCTGGCCACACCAATGCTGACACAGGCCAGGATGCCATTGGCCTGCTTGGCCACCTGGACACAGCTGGCTCATGTTCACTGGGGTGGACCAGGACCCCCAGGTCTTTTCCTGCTGGGCAGCTTTCCAGCCACTCTTCTCCCAGCCTGTAGCACTGCCAGGGGTAGTTGTGACCCAAGTGCAGGACCCAGACTTCACCTTATTTCACTTCATACCCCTGGCCTCCACCCATTGATCCCACCTGTCCAGATCCCTCTGCAGAGTCTTCCCACCTTCCAACAAATCAACACTCCTCCCACCTCATTTAGTTTCATGGGCAAATTTAACTTACTGATAGAGCACTCAATCCCCTCATCCAGAATATCAATAAGAGATGAACCAGGACTGGCCGCAGCACTGAGCCCTGTGGAACATAGTGAGTAACAGTTGGATGTAACTCCATCCACAACCTCTCTCCTCCCACAGCCTTCCATCCAATTTTTTTTACTAGCAGAGAGCACATACATCCAAGACATGAGTGGCCAGTTTCCCCAGGAGAAAACTGGGGGAAATGACATTCATAATTTCATACTAAAATTTCCAAATCACAAATTAGGATGAAGAAAGCTCCTCCATACTGTCAGCTAATCCAAAGTCACTGAAGAAAATCAATGCAGTTAAAAAGTTTTTGAAGGAGGTCATAAAAGATGCCATTTTTGCATTATTTTCTCAGTCTTGATTTCTTATACAGTTTCACGAGTATTAATGAACCTGTTCAGAATTATCTGAAGCAGTATAGGCTTGGAAAATAGTAAGTACTACTAGTGTTGGCAAGCATTGAAGAGTTAATGTTACTGCTGAATGATTACCTGGGGAGCATCAACAGGTGAAGAGTTCGAAATAACGAAACAAATGGATTCAGTGGGATCAATTAAACCAAGACTTCATCTCAGTGAGGTCGTTTTCTTTTTTCCATTTTCTCTCAGTTATTTTTTTTTTTCTGTGCATATACACAAAAAGCACTATTTTCTGCTAGAGATATTTTTCTTTTTCATTGTATCCAGGTAACACCCACTGGGACTCTACTGCACTGAAGGGGTGAATGACAAGTTACCCTGCCCTCTAGTGAGACTACCAGCTTCTCCACCTGCTAGACTGATACCTTATCAGGAATCCCTGCACCACACAACCACAGCATTGGTAGCCCGAATGCAGACTAGAGAAGAAATACAAACCCTTGGACAAAGTTTGCTCTCTGCTGTAAGAAAAATGTCACAAGCTATCGCATTAAATCAACCACAAAAGGCATAACACAGAGGATAGTAGGAAAAATATTTCACAAATTCCTCAGTGACAAGCAAATGTAATTTACAGAAAAAAACCAAAAAGAATATGAAAATTTTATTTATAAATATAAGCTTTAGCTTCTAGCAAATATCTGATAAAAATCAAACTTGCTGTCAAGTTAGGATCAGTAGTGGTCAACAACCACAGATGCAAACAACACAGAAGGTATGGAATTGGCTAGTGATTCTCAGTTGATTACACAACTGAGGCTGATGAAACTCAGCCTACAAGACTTACTGTTAGAGTCCAACTCAGTTTTGCTTTTGAGAGTTAGTAAGGGAAGAAAGGAGTGCAGGAGAGCAGAAAAATTACCTGGACTACCCTTAAAATACAGTAAAAGTGGGTAAGAGCAAGAGAATTTTAGACCAGCTAAATATTAATTGTTGGGAAAATAATGTCTAAAAATTCTAAAAGTAAGCTGTAAGCAGAGAAAAGGAGAAGACTGATGGGCACTGTGAAAAACAAAATATGTTTAACTCATCTAATTTCTTTCTGCAAAAGATTTCTAGATTTTGGTACAGTGGCAGATGCGGTAGGAGGAAGATATTTTGCCTTTATCCAGGTTTTTGACACTTGTTTAACATAACATGTTCATACCACAGAACAGGTAAAACTGAATGATAAGGTTGCTCAAGACAAGTCACCTGTAGATGACTCATTCATTCTCAGATGAGGGAACACACAAAGCAAGGTTTTGCATGAGTCTGTCCCTCTCTTGGTACTACTTAGCACATTTTTAATGATCGGGGTGGGAGAGTACATGGAATCAATCCACAAGCTGAAAGAAGCAGAAAACAGACAGAATCAATTGGGATTTGAACCACACATTACACTGGGAGAAGCCATGTAGAAAAAGGTGCAATGTACTAAGGATGGAGGCAAAATTCCACACCACACTCTGTGGAAGCAAGGGAGATACAGGGAATCATAATGTGATCAGGAATCGTGAACATCAAGCTGCTGAAACACGCACACACAAGAGAAACCTCATTTTAAAGTGTGAAATAACCCTCTACTACCCAGCTGAAGGCTTACAAGCAATGATTAGCACACTTTCCAGTCTGCTCACAGCAACTGAGGGTTGCAAATAAAATGGTGGTAGGACAGTTGAGTGTTGAGAATGATCAGTGATTCAGAATACAGAATGCTTTTCCTTAGAGATTTCGTCAATAAGAAGAAAAAATCTTCAGTAGTAAGGAAAATTATATATTGAAAGAGAACATGGAATTTTCATCACTGGTTATTTTCAGAAAGAAGTTGAACAAATGCCTATCACAAATACAGTTCATCCTGCCTTTGAGCAAGGTCTCTACTAGAAGTTTTGTTGTCTGTAACAGACTGATGTGATTTCTTTTACAAGGACAGGAAATTGAGGGACAGAATTGCGGATGAACCTCATCTGTAGCTGCGCAAACTTTTAGCGTGTAAAATCTCTTCATTTACAGAGACACACAAGGCCATGTACATTTCCCTGCCATTAGGATTGAAAAGTGGTCCTATTTCCTCTCCCTAGGAGAAGAACAGAAGCTGCAAAAAGAGGTTACACACACTTAAAATCTCTGTATGCTAAACACCACATAAGTATCTTCGAGTTAGAAGTTACAAACAAGTTAAAAAGATTTTAAAATTAATCTAAAATGCTGTTACTAACACAATAACTAGAAGTTTTACAAATATAGAGCTTTATTGTAATGTTTGCATTTCTCATGTGAAATCTCCAGGTCATATGACGGAGTTACTGTATTGCTCTCCTTAGCAATATAATTGACATTAACTAGTGCTTGTAGGGCTCATCTACTCTCAAAAATCAATAACTATACACAATTTAAACTCAAATTACCTTTGTGGTAGTTCTTTAATTTTTGAAGTGATACCATGTAATTTTTCTTTAGATTTAGTAGACATTTGGTCTCAGTGCTTTGGAAAGTAAAACCAAAAATTGGTCACTTCTTGAGCCCAAATATGGGGACAATTTCAGGTGCTATTATTCTCAGAAACACACATGTGAAGGGGCCTTCCTTAAATAACTTCTTGCAAAATAACAACTAAAACATGTTTCTATTTCTTTTCAGTAACTCTTGGTGACTCAAAAATATGGCAGAAATGTTATGAAGCAAATGATTCCATGTCGCAGACATCTTTTCATGAAAATTCCTTTCCTTAGGATTTTTCCTCCTGAGAAGATGAGAGGCCTCAGGAACTTGTAAACAATGGTTATCTGCTGCTGTGGAATGGAACAGGTGCATCTGTGATTGACCCATCTTGGATGTTTGTAATTAATGGCCAATCACAGCCCAGCTGGCTCGGACAGAGAGTCCAGGACAGCTGCCTTTTTATCATTCTTTCCTATTCTATTCTTAGCTTAGCTAGCCTTCTGATGGAACTTTTTCTTCTATTCTTTTAGTATAGTTTTAATGTAATACATATCATGAAATAATAAATCAAGCCTTCTGAAACATGGAGTCAGATCCTAGTCTCTTCCCTCAACATGAGACCCCTGTGAACACCATCACAATTCCACTATGTATATTGCTTACAGGGCTAGAAAATTTTCTTTGAAATGTCTAGGCTGAGAAGCTGATATATTGTTTGCTTGTCAAAACGCTTGAAGAGCTAGACAATACCATTAGACATAGTATTGAAATGGTGAATGGATGGATGGATGCATTATGCTCACCTGCTGTGTGCTGTTTGCTAAAGACATTTCAGTAAGGCTTTCCTGCTTCCTTTTAGTTCTAACAAATTGTCTCCAAAATGTGCAGTCATCTAATTTAAAAACCAGACCCCCAAATCAGAAAATTAAAAATTACAGTTGCAAATACAGGTAGAAAAGTATACTGCATATCGCTTTGCTAGAAAATGTTTCTGTATGACTTTAGTTCAAAGTCACCTCTGGAATATAAGGTATATATTCTCTTTAAGGACCTGATGATCAAACTCTAAATATTTGGACCCTTTATGACAGTCCATTGCTATTGCTAGCCTTATCAATTTCTTTTCTGCTTCTACTCCTGTTCATTTCCTTTCCTAGACATGAGCAGTTAATGCTTCATGGTTTCCATTCAGTCTTTGAATGCAATATATTTTATTGTCCTGATTTCTTAACATTTGTTATAATTTTCTGTCTCTTACAAAATTTATTCTGATAACTGAATGTCTTCACAAGTGGGATAGCTCTTCTATTATGTTTCATCTCTTTTCAATACTTTCCAAGTTTTTTGTATTGAATAGAAAAGAGAATAATTCTTACACTGAAATGGAAAAATAATTTTAAAAAAGCAGTAAAGAAAATGGCTCCTCTATTATCTTTAACTGAGCTATAGCCAAACCTGTTATCAACACCTATAAAGAGCTAGATACTAAAATCACTAAATTCACAACTCTCATTTTTCAGTACTGCAAAACTTTACAATTGCTTGGAGCTTTATCACATGAAGGTAGACAATGGTTCACAGCTGTTCTGGTGGAGTTTCTCACAATAAGCCTCTATATTTTAATCAGTTAATGCATATCCATCTAGTCATCACTTTCCTAATCTTTCAGAAACTGTCCTCTGTAACAGCATTGAGAAATCATTCAAGTGGATCAATGTTCATAACAGAACTGTGCATCATTTTTGTATCAGGTAGCATGAGAAAGTTTGGAAAGATGGACAAGAGGAGAAAGGCTTATACAAGTAAGGCTGCCCTTACATTCCTCTGCTCCTTTAAAGCTTACATTAAGGTACTCCTAATTACCTGAGGCTCAAATAGATTCAAAGACAAAATGTTTTAGAGACAGATACTCATATATTGTAAAATCTTTAGAATGGAAATCCTGGATTTACCAACTTTTCTTGCATCCTGGAAACTTATTTTTAGAATAGCCAAGAGACCCAAAAGCCTTTCAGAGGACCATGTTTCTGATCTCAGTTATCATTCCACAAAGACAATAGGTACCTCTTTCATCACTAGTTAACGCAGGCCTCTATGTCCTCATTATAACTGAAGATCATCAAATGTGGAAGGGATACTGAAACTAAAGGTGGCATAGACTTTAATATTTCCACCAGAGAGACATTTGGTCATTTTAAACAGAAAAGTAGGGCATTATTCAAAGGATAATTCAGAAATAGACTGAAGGCATGAGTCAACCTCTCTTTTGTCTACCCTTCTGTGTCATTACCACTGTAATGTTACCTTTAGTGAGGACTGAGTGGTCTGCTGGGTTGCAGCCTAGTAATAGAATTATTCACATACTTCATTAACCCACAAATCTGTAACAGATCTTTTGCTATCATTACACATATAATGAAAGTTTGGCTCCTAACTAATGTCATACACTTATTCAAACCAGCTGGTTGTGTTTGTATAGTAGTAATACTTTACAGTTTAATAAATCATTCTCTTGGCTATCCTTTAGTTACCTAAGGGCTCCAGTATATATTACAAAGTAGCAGCCAGTAAAATATTTCAAAATCAAAACCACGGAGTTAAGAGTACAGTAGAGCAACCAAAACAGTTTTCACTGCAGAAATAATATCAGCTTATCCTGACTTTTGAACAACATATACCTAAATTGCAGGGCCCCTTCATTCAGAAAACAAAATATGAGTGTTAAGATTTGAAAGACCACAGTCCCCCAATCATTTAAGTTTAACTTCTTTCATGTGGTATTTGCCTCAGAGTTAGATATTTAATATTGTATTTTCAGGAATTCTTAGGGATGTCACTCTACAGGAAGATTCAACCCACATTAAAATAAGTGTTGACAGATGGATTTCAGAAGCAATTTGAAGGACAGAAGGACCACAAAACCATTTTGGTTGGAAGGAACATCACGAGACTATTTAGTCCACCCTCCCAGCTTAAGCAAGGGCAGCTGCAACAGGTTACACAGGACCATTTGAGAGCAGCATGTCTCACCTACACATTTGTTACATCATGTCCAGCAGCATCTTAGGAGATGTAGCACTGAGCAGCTTCATATCAGCTTCACATCAAATGCTTCTGCAATCCCAAAATGAGATATACCCTAGAGCCCCAAGACCTGGGCTACTCAGGGTCTATTATTGCACTCCTATATATTTCCAAGCCTTAAACACTCTACAGGTAGAGATCTACTTTTCACTTCCTGTGCTTTGAACAGTTTGCCAACATGTATTTTGGCTAGATGCTTAATTCTTTGTAAGTATCAGAAAAGTGATGTGCTGGACCTCAGAAAAGCTTTCTAGATCAAAAACCTAACTAGATTTAAAATAGAGGCTAAACTGCTTTAGGTGATATTGTCAGATGGCTGTGGTTACAATACAAGAGATCTACAGACCTGTACTTACAGCCCAAGGATTCTCCTCAATGGAGGAGCAGTCCTCTTTTAATCCCATGCAAAACTGAACAGCTCCAGTTGAAATAACTAAGAAAGAAGTTCTCCCCCTTCTTAAACAAACTAAACCCTGATGTTTCTGGAAGGCTGGCTTTGAAAATTGTCTGAGTAAGGACTGTATGAAGCCTAAGATAGGAATAAATGCAAAATCCAAAACCATGTATAATTGAAAGGAAGCAATTATCACCTGCTCTGCAACAGGACTTGGTGCACAAATCCTGCAGAATGGCCTTCTCTTAAAAATATGTGTTAACTCCCCTCATCTCCAAGCTGGAGGCTCAAAAAGGTATGTAATGCATCTTGTATTAATGTTTCCCTCCTATTATTTACCATTTTAGACATCATCCAGTTGAGCATACTGACTATTATGATCCACATCCTAGCACCTAACTGACCCCTGTAACCACTCACTGCCTGAAAATTCTGGCCTCTTCCACAGAGCTACAGAGTCCAGTTTGCAAACAGTGTACCAAGTTCACTAACAAGGCTCAGCATTTTTGAGACCTGTCTCAACCTGTTGCCCATTGTGCTGACTTCACTTTCCACACAAAAATGAGAATTTGTAGTGGGACCATGGACATAAACCTCATTTGTGATCTACCTGCAGTTATAAGTATTCACAGATCACTGTGGTATTCCTTTTAATACTGCATAACCTGCAGTATACCTATGTGAGTGAAGATAAATTTCGGTTTTGTACAATTAATCAGCAAATGTTTATTGAAAAATAAGTCCCATACACTAATACTGTCTTTGACACTTAATGTAAATAACAGAAACCCATTTGGCAAACATTTTTACACCCAACTTATCTTAACATATTGCCACTCATCAACCCAAATCAGAACCCATCAAACTGAATCAGGACAACCCATTGTTTTCCCTGAATTTAACTCTCTGCATGTTTGTTTCTACACTATACAAACATAAATCACACACCCTTCAAAAAAAGACAGGGCTTTTTTTTACATACAGGTGTGTTACTTCATAGCATGGTACTTGTATATTTGTTACTTCCACTGTTTATGTGGATGACATTTATACAGAATGGAAATCTGTAACAAAAGATACGAACCTCTGTCTTGATTCTATCCTTAGGTCATGGTATCTCAGGAAAAAAATAAAACAGGGTATTTTCTTCCACAGTACATATTTTCTATACTATCTTCTTTAGGTCAACGCTATGCTCCCAATTGTAGCAAGGGAATTAGGGGAAAATAGATTGTTAAGGGTCTGATAAAATATTTAATTGGAATATGCCCACCTCTAATTCTCTGGACAGAGCTCAAGAGACTGTGAACTCCACAGAGAGCTCAGTATATCAGGGAAAAGATCAATGTTAATTAGAGCAAGATGTATAAAGTTCTTCCAAAGCGTAAGACACACGATAAGGAATTTAATGCATAATTTTAAGAGACTGGTATAGATAACTTGAGTTGGGGGAATTGAGGCCACTTTTGTTAGTGTTTCCATTAGTAACAGAAACATTTATTCTGAGGTACAGCAACATTAGACAGTAACTAAAATGCACAATAAGAAATTAAGAAACACTTCCATCATGTGGCCATTACAAGCCAAGTAGTTTTTCTTCTGTTGGTGATTACTATAAGTATCTATTCACTGCAAAGATATAGATTTTCTGCTCAGGCAACAAATAATGGGATTCCACTGCAGTTACTGTAAAGATTTTTTCACTCAGAGAAAAAGATATTTTTGTAGGGTAATATTACACTTAATAAGAAAATACTCTGGAACTGTCTCTTTTCTTAGTAAATTAACTACACAATAGAGGTAACACATAAAACACAGTTAAAGGCCAAAAGAAATAAAAATAATAATAAAAATTAATCCTAAATGCATATTTAACATCATTGGTAATTTAATGTCAGTTTATTGACATAAAATCCAAAACATTTTTATGCTACAGAAGGTCCTCAGCCATAATTTAAAAAAAAATAAAGCTATAAGTAATCAACTAGAAAAGTCACTCATCTTACATGAAGTTTTTGAGTAAAATAGAAAAACTCAGAAAAAAATAGAAAATAAAATAGAAAATAAAAAAAAAAATTCAGAAAAAACTGTTTGTATACAGTTGTAAGAATTGACACAAGGTGACCTGACAAATGCAGGACCATTTCTTTAGGTATTTCATTAGCTATATTAAATTTTGCTTTATTGTTCTGGGATTCATGCACTCCTAAGTCAACACAGGTATGTACATAGAGCCACAAGTCTGTGTTGTGCTAACTCTGAATAATTGCTACATTGATCCCATATCACAGAACTGCAGAAAAAATTACAGCAGCTGATGCCCTCCTTGTAACAATCTATCTTGCCATGTAAAGTTTATATGGTAAAATAATGTTGCGAGGGTAGTGCTCTTCCTGGGAACAGCATCTAAAACAAACATAGAAGCACTGCTTTTGGCAGCAAAAAGCAAATTGGATTGAGAGGCAGACAGTGGAAGGAACAATAGGGAAACTGATTTTAAAAACTTCTGCCTGGATTCATCATCTTTCAGCACCAAAAAAGGCATCATCTCAGCTGACATCTATCATGAGCTGCTTTTCTGTTGTTTTGGTTTGGGTTTTTTGACCCATCCAAACATTAGTTCAGGAAGATAAAAATTTTTATGCAGAGTTTGAAAAATTACATCAAAGGGGTAAACAGTTGGAATATAACTTAATTTATCCTTAATGAAGTCACAACTTCAAATTCAAACATTTAAGCTGAAACTCTGTCAGTGGATCCATTGTTAAAATAATTTATAAGAGCACTGCAGAGTGCCTCTGTGGTACACATAAATAGAGATTCAAAATGGATATGCAATTAATGGATATTCAATGTGCTTGGTGGTTTTAACATTGTTCACTCTGCTTCAGAGCCACGCTGCTGGTTTAGGGCTCTCAGATCACTTTTCCAAGTGCCTTGAGAAAAAGATGAACTTCGTTTTTATTTTATTTAGCACGGTGAAGAGCACATAAGTATCAATTATTGAAAGAAACATTTATTTTCACTGTAAACTCTTCATACATTTTTTAATAAGGAAATGCTGACTAAAATTAAAAAAATATAGAAGTTACTGCAATTTTAACTTGATATCCTGCTCATATATTTTGTGACTTGGTTCAAATTTAAAAAGACAATTTAATTAGTATTTCTACCTAATATATTGAATGTTGTAAATGTACACCTTGAATTTATTTGCTTTTACACAAATAAGAAAAATCTGAGAGTATTTTGATAATTTTTATTAATTAATAAACCTATGGATTTTTTTTCCTCCATGAGAATTATCAGTTCACTAACTTTCACTGTTGCTGTAATCCAATCTCCAAGAGTTTATGTTTATCATTACAAAAACTGACAAATGAAAATAGCTTCATGTGGAAAACCTCTGGTAAGCTTTCTGGTGCTAACTTCTGAGAGAGAAGGCCAAAGACTTGGACAGAAAAATTGTCTTTAAGTTGGTGTTGAAATACCACAGCATCTTCATTACCTAGCAGTTAGAATCCTATTCCAAAACAGATTGCTAGAGAGATAATCAGAGAACTTCTTAATTAAAATCTTATTGATGTGCTGTATCTACAGAGATAATTAACTACAACAACAAGTTTTGCATGCAAAAACATATTTGTCTTGACAAAGGAATAATTGAGAAGAATTACTTGGTAGCTAAGACTTGATGTAGATATTTTTGTCAATTTGCTTCTATTATCTGCATAATATCCTAAAGAGCTTCAACGACTGCAGATTTATTTATTTTTTTTAACTGACCAAGAAACAAAATACAGAAGAGTAAAATAAATGTGCCCCTCTCAATAAATTAACTCTAGAAAGGTAAGTTCAACTGAACTGTGAAATGGGCTGTGTAACTGACATTTTACATGCTATCCACATTTATCAGCAGAAGCTTTAATATGTTTCCCTATTTTAAGCAATCAATGAACTACTAAATGTACTTTTCTATTTTTAGCACAAGTTTCTCAAAAATTCTATGCAGACCTGCCCTTGCTGGAATGTACATAAGCCCCACAAGAGAGCTATTCACTGTTTTTAACCTTTGAGCACAGGCAATATTTGTACCCTTGTGTCAGATTTTATTTTTACTGCCAGAAAGCAAATTAAAAGGATATATTGTAGAATTTATTTATCTTTAAATGATTATTTTTAAAAATTAGAATATTCACAGACTATTGAGGGTCTGTGGAAACATAGTTCTGCAGGAGGCAGAATTTTACCACTGGCTGCTGAATGCATGAGTATCTTATGTTAATTAACATCAAGATGCAGCCCACACCTCAATTGTGATATGACTATATTTTACACTGATGATGGTCTTACTCTAAGTTTAAATACTGGGAAATATTTTCTAACAACCGTATCATCATATCAACCAGCAGAAAAGATTATTTTTCTATTTCAAATAGATGAAGATGTAGTGGGTTCTACAACAAGTAGTCCGTAAAATACTGACATTATGAGTCATTATTGTGCAAATTTATTTGGATCTGTAGGTGACCTTACTGACTTTTACTGGACTGTTTCAAACATTGTCAAGGAGAAATCACATTTCTTTCTTTATATAAGCACATGCTGAGTCTTCAGGGATTGTAATTTTTTAAGTTAATAGTCCTGCTGTATTAAATAATGGCTATATTGCTAAAAAACAACTCACTCATTTAAATTTACAGCTAGTAAATTCATTACCAAATAATTTTCAAGGCTTTAAAATTTAATGTCTTACCTGAGAGCTGACTACTGATGCAAGTCGTATCATTTTCTTAGAATTTTTTCTGTCCAGGACTGTATTCTAGAAGTCCATTTTATCCAAAATAAATAAGTACACAATATGATAGATAACATGCATAGCCAGAGGAACCTTTTCCTGCAGTTTTTGTTTTGTGTGTGCCTTTAGTCTTCACAAATAATACACTATACATTGTATCGTCTATTTGAATACTCTAAAAGCAACAAAATTGCAGTTTCCCATTCCTGATGGGAGTGAAAAAGTCGTTATTTGAAAAATTTAAACATTGTTGGAGCAGCAGCTGACAATCAGAAGTAGGCATTTGTAAAGTTTGAAGGTTTTGAAATAAACAGTCATACAGACTATTCCATATCTAAATGTTCAAATATAGTTAGAAATCTTCAACAGAAACAACTGAGAACAAGTATTCCCTCGAAACACTTTATTTTGCAGTTATTGGAACTGTCACATCGATAGGGAAAAAAAGAATAAACAGAATATTCTACCTCAGTGCCACCAAAAGAACCCATGAAAAAAAATCAAAAAGATATTTTATTCTCCTATACTTTACAATGAAGTAAAGATTTACTGACATCAGTAAAACAACCATTTGTTTCAAAATTAAGACCATTTTAATGTTCTTGATATATATATGGACATGTATAACTCATCTGGGATCTGGAGGTGAGAAAAACACAAACACTATTATATGGAAGGGAAAACATGAAGTGGTCTGAGAAAATCAGGCCAAACCAAACCGAACAAATATCTGAGGAAAAATGCACTACATCCCAAGCACAACCAAGGAGGTGATACCGGCATAATAAAAGCTGCAGACCAACAAAATTGCTCATCCAAATTTTCACTGGACAGAAATAAGAAAGAGGCTCCACTTAAAACCTCCCAAATATGAAAGATCAGAAGAGAAATGGAGAAAATTACAAGATCAAGTAAATATTTTCACAACCCCCAATTATAAACTTGCACAATGGTAATTTTAAAAGATATTCAAAGGAAAATATTGGAAAAGATGAGCATAGAAAGGATGCAGTCTGCTTAGCATTCATTCTGCATGAGTACTAACATGCAGATTACACTTCTCCCAGAGCACGCCTGATCCTGAACTGATTTAAATGGAGAGTGAAAATCGCAAAGGTGCCTGAGACCATTAAACACATGCTAAGCTGTAATAGCTTTTGTAAGTACAGAGATTTATTTCATAGGGCACAACAATAATCCTTGGTATTGTGGGGAAAATTGTACATTCATCCTACTCTTCCTAACTTTTGGAGGCCCAATTAGATTGCAAAGTTAATTTACCTAAGGATTAAGCCTAGAGAGAGTAAGAGTAAATAAGGCTTGAAGTTGGAGAATGTCGTGAGGAAAAGGGAAGGAAAAGAATTATATGGAAACTTTGTGTACTTCATACAGGCCTTTCTTCAAGATTCAAGCCAAACACTTATTAGATGTCAGTACCTGAAGATGAAATACAGAAATAAACTGTTTCCAGTTGGAATTTGACTGGCTTATCATGGTGAAGAAAAGTGGTTATTAGCAGCTCTATATATCCCTGGTTTGGGTTACGATATCTTTTACATTCTGTCAAATCCTTTCAAAACAATGTAGATATGGTGTAGTGTCCACCATAATATGACAGAAGCAGTAAGGCATACACTGTTGTTTCTAATCGTGTTCCTGTGTGGTGACTTTATTCCAGAGAATATGTCCCAGAGAACTTCTGAAAATACTTCTTTAAAATTTATGTTGCTTCTGATGAAATGAATTATGGGAAGAACAGATTTTAATATCATTGTTTTCACAATAGTAGAGAAATCTGGAACTGTGTTGAAACAGATCCAAAAATTTGAGAAGGAAATCTTGAAAAAAAACAGAGCAATAGTCACATTCAAGCATTTTGAGATAAATTTAAGGAGGGATAAGCATAGTCGCTTGGGAGTCAAATGTATTTGCTGAGAAATGTTGGGAAATAGCAAACAGAACAGTTAATGATATTAAAATTTCAAAATAAAATATATCAGAGGGCAAGGGAGGTAAGAATAAGAGACAACGAGCAGAAAAAAATGGGATAATAAACAGAGCATTATTTCAGCATGTCCAGCTAACCTTAAGCTCTTGAGATATTTTACTTACTAAGTTATTTGAAGAAATATTGAAGGAAAACTGGTAGAGAATGAAACTATGCCCCTCAGTGTTTAAATGCTAAATTTAGTTAATTTTTTTCAGCTCTATTATACATAACTCTAAGTATACTATCTATAAGTCAATGTGCTGATTCAAGTACCATATATATATATATATTATATACACAACCCCACTGATATGCTTATTCAGAGCAAGTCAAACAAACCCATCACATCAAATTAACTAAATGTTAATAAGCTTTGGGCACAGAGCAGATGCATAACCTGGAAAAAATTAATTAATCAAATACACACTGCATGATGTTTACACATGTTTTTCTGAGAAAACCTAAAGTTTGATGATCTGTGACAAAATTGATGCTTTAGGAAACTATGAAACCTCAGAAAATCTGTCTTCCTATGGTGTTATGATTTATGAGCTTTTTTCATATATGTGTTTCTTGTGGTGCAGAAGTCTTAAAATCTGTGGATCCAGGATAAACCTTCTATAAACTCAGTGAGTGTCATCTGGTAAAAGTTATCTGAGCATCCATTATTTACCTTACCTGGAAACAACCATTGCTAGATACTTGAAGAACAGATCAAGCCCTCCACATATATTGACATGGTTGGGGTTTTTTTGTTTACATACAAAGCTGGGTACAAATTTGAGTGGTTTCCTCCCCCTCTTTTTCCCATGTTAGTGAAGTTAATTATGCAAATTTCCCTGACTGGGGAGTTTATTTTAAAAGATATTCATAATAGTGTTCCCATTGTATTTTTCTGTCAGAAAAAATAATGCAACTACTTCAAAAACATGAAAAAGTGTTTTGCAACTACATATTAAAAATCAGACACCAGGCTCAAGTAAGTTTTTTACTTAGTAGGATCCAACACATTATACCTATTTTAGTTTCATTAAGTTATACCATGATATAACTTCATGGCATTCAGCAAGGCATAAGTTATATTTAAGGGTTTTGTTCATATCTTAAGAGAAGGAATTAATATGGCTTTAAAAGCTGGCAAAGTGTGAAACACCAACCATATTCAAAAATTCAATGTACCTTGCATCTACATAACTATGTGTTCCCCTACAAAACATAGTTATGCCATAGCTAAATACACCAAGACTGTGCAAGATTGATCTTTGCCAGTAATAAATAGAAAGGGTGCATTGGATGAAAGTGTAGACAGGTTATTTGGTAAAATGGATCTTCTGTAAAAAACATTTTCAAATGGAAAAAAATCTAATTTGGGTCAAAAAAGAAAGATTGGTATTTTTCATTTTAAGCAACACAACCTCCTTGGTTTACCTAATTTTGTTAGAGAACTAAAGATTAATTTCTTAAAAAAATTCTGAGTGAGTGATTTGCCTTCTTTTTTCACAGAGGGCTGTTGAGTGCCCAGCAGCAATTTGTGGGTAATAGACTAGAGATGGCCATTTCGGTAAATTATTTTCTTAATGACCCTTTGCTTCAGAATTTGACTAATACTGCTGCTTCCATTTTCCAGTTTCTGCACTGTTTTTTGTATAACCTGACATTCATCAGGAATCCCTAGCCTTTCAAAGCATGGCACACTCCCTGGAAATTGATAAATAGAAGTTGTATTTGTTTTGTGAAATTACTTTCAGAAACCAGAGACTCAGGAAAGCAGTGTCTCCCAATACACACTGACAATACGGAAGTCTGTTCTCAAGAAAGGTTTTTATACCAAGTATCCATTTTATTCTACCATTGGAATTCCCTTGAAAATACCTGAAAAATAGTAACTATATGAAACCTGTTTTATTTCAGGACTAGGAGGGCAGAAAAGCTATGAATTTGTAGGTTTATTAATGTAATAAGCATTAGATTTTTTTCATACATATACAAGATTGATGAATAAAGCCAGTCATTGAGAGAGGAGAAAAGAAAGGAAGAACATAATAGTAATTTTGTTCATAGAATTTACACTATTTTTCTGTTATTGTCTGGAAAGACAATGAACAGCTGAAAAACAGCTCACTTACTAACCCTTCCTTCCAGTTAACTTTTTTAATGAAAATCAGTTCAGGTAACAATGATCTGTTTCTTTTCTGTAGCCCACATTAAGTTGATTTCATATATTTGAAAGAATAATTTTGTCTAATGATCTTAATTGAATTACTGTTCTTCACATTGAATTTCTTTTTTGAACCCTGTACTTATGGAAAATATTTATTCTATGAATAAGGAAAAAGCCTTGAAGCATTACTACAATACATAAGCTATATATCTACAGCCTGTATTGGGTTCACAGTTTTAATATTTATTTTAATTATATCTGTTAAGAATTTTGTGGCAGTCAGAGAGAAAGGGAAAAAAAAAATCAAGTAAGCAGAGTGCTAGACATAAAAACACATGTTTTGTTTAAGCTTATGTGATTTCCAGTGTACAGCGTCCTCCTAGACCCAAGCAGGAACACATACTGGATCAGAAACAGCACTTACAACAAAAGCCTTTCCAAATGTTTTTTTTGTTGTCCCAGTGGTACTTCTCAGTGTTAGAGCACATTTCTCATTCCAAGCATCAATAATATTTAGAGATTCACCAGCAGCTCACCCCAAGGAATCTCCAGCTGGAAAAAAAGTTTGTAGTTTCCACATGAACTTTTCAGTGCTCATAGTCTGTATTAATAATTGATAAACCTCAAGACTTCACTCTAAACTTCTAGCTCTAGCTGCAGTACATTTCTCTTTTTAGTCCTCCTGGAATTTTAATCTGAGATTTTTGACTGTTTGCTGCATTGCAACAAGACTTATACCTCTCTTGGACTTAAAATAGCAGAAAATTTACCTGAACTTGTGTTCATATTCTTGATAATTATTACATTATCTGTGGACTTCAGTTTTAAATTTCCTGTTAAAAAAACCATATGCTGAACATTAGGGAGGATGATCACTTTATGAATTCAATACCCTATGAGGCAAACTTTGCACAAAAGGAGTTAAAAGATGCACTCAGTGCACGTCTCTTCCAATTTTACAGACCAGAATTATCCATGGATTTGATAACTTAATCCTTTAGTTGAAATAAGCTATATCAGCATTAAATAGTTTTTGGTTTTAAATTATAGTTTTTGCTTATGTTCCCATGTATTTGAAGATAAACAAAAACATTCAGGAAACAGTAATTAACTAAACAAACTTTTCCCATGCCAGAGAGAATATGGAGGTACACATGGCAACAGAGGTATCAAAGTAGTTGACCTGACATTCATATGACTTTAAATATCAAAATGCTCTTAGCATTTTACATGGAAAAGTCTATTTTCTTTCCAAACTTTGGCAGCTAGGAACTTCTGCTGACCAGTACAAAGGGAGGGTTGAGCCAGTGGCCAAGTGTCAGTAAATCATCTAATGCTTCTCCAGAGGATTCACATCTCTCAGAGTGCCAGCACACAAGAAACTTTCCTCAGGGGTACCTGACAATTTATTGAAGCACAAGGCAGGGATAGCTTGATGCCTGAGATCTATAGAAAAATTAACTATCTGATCTTTTTAATCTCTAATTCTACTTTGTTATTAAAACTGTGCATATGCTGGAGGGGAGGGAGGTACAGGGAGTGGATATGTCCTTTAAAACCTAGCTGATAACTTCAGCCTGGCTGTGACAACAAATAGAAAAAGAAGAGAAAAATAAAATACCTAAATAAAGTCGGGATAGCTCCAGGTTCCTAGGGCTTAATGAAATTCTGTTCTGAATCCTGAGCTTATTGCCTTCAGCAAACTCACAGAGAAGAGTCTAAAGGGGATTTGAAAGATTTCATTAGTCCACAAAAGGACAGAGATAAATGTACAGACAAGTTCCTCTTTAGAGGGGAAAAAAAAACCCATTGGTTGTGTAAGCTGTTTGAAGAGAAGTGACAAGTAGCAGACACCACCATTTTTTGGAGGAATCAAGGGGAAAAAGTAGTGGGTGAGAGACAGATCAACAGAGGCCTTAGGAAATATGAATGAGGAGCCCAGGATCCTGACACGTTCCGGAGATTCCAAAGCAATGTCTGATTTCCTGATAAGCTCCTTTAGGAGGTCTTTACTCAGACGGACAAACTGGTTTTAATCACTAACACCACTGAGATCAAACCAGTCTAAATTCCTGACCAAATGGAACAGCGGCAGCAAATGGGGGATATCTTTACATCTGCAGATTTTTAAAGCACTCTCACATGATATTTCCACAGGCATGAATCTAGTTTCAAATGGACAGTCATCTGTTTAGTCCTTATGTATTCAGTTATCTGAGAGTTATCAGAGAGAGTGGATTTGACCCATTTTTGGTCCACCACTAAAAAGTGTATTAATATTTGGATAATAAATTTCATATTTAGATTTTATAACCTGTTATTGGAAAAAATAACCTGTATTCCAACTATTTTTGGAGTGCAAACTTAGAAAGGAAAAATTATGTTGATAAGCCAGAAAAAGAGCTCTAGATTAAATAGAACCCTCTCCTTTGCAGTTGCCACAGGACAATAAATGCAAGATATGTAAATATAGGAAAATTTCATAGACAAATATTAAATGAACCACAAAACAATCTTATTCATGTAGCTTAAACCTGGAATCCCTCTCACCTGGACAAGTTTGACAGAGTATCTTTTATCAATTGCTTGTAACAGATGAGGTAAAGTAAAACAAATTTCCAGGTTAGAAGGTCTGAGCAGCTGATGGAGTATATCGTGAAATATGGCGACTTCCTAGAGCACCCTGTTTCATATTCATTTAAGAGTAATTTTGTGCGAACAAGTGAACATGAATCAATTTGTCTGATGAGTAAAATACCTTTAGAAAAAAATATTTTAGATTTTTAGCAGGGGAAAAAGAGACCATCTTTTGAAATGACACTACTGGCTGCTCATGAGAATGAGGGAGTTGGGACCATTACAGGGATTGCAGAAGACAACACTGTTTACAACAGGAGCACTTTCACCTTTAACAACCTGAATCCTTTTTTCTATGGTATTTTTTTCCTTCCACCCACATGTACCAAAAGCAGTTCTGTGTAATTTAATTATTAATTTAATTAACTAATATTATGTTAAACATGCATCACCAGAGTATTGAATTGCAAGAGTGTCATGAAGTAGCATGAGCAGAGCCACACTGATGTTAAGGAGGAGAAAAAACTAAAACCAAAACAACATACCTGAAATGAGGAAAGAAATGTATAGATATTGAATGATACCTGGCTAAGCAGCTTTCTTTCCACTCTCTCCAGCCAGCCTCGGCTTTTTTATTAAAATGCTTAATTATAGCATTTTAACTAAAACAACTACATCCTGAGGAACTCAAAGGAATAAGAAAAGTCAAACTGCAAAGAATTTAAAGCAGATAAATTACTTACATTTCACTTAAATGAAAGTACATGGATACTTACATTTCACTTAGGAAAACAAAACCTGCATAAGATTGGAAGCCCCGAGCCTCAAAGATCATACTTTTCTATTGCATCATTTTAATGGCAAAAGCAGATAAAGTAGAGCAAAGGAAATATAAATCACAATAGACTGCAGTATTTTCTATTCTCTGAAGGATTAGTAGAAAATTAGTAAGGCAAATGAAAAACACTTCCAGAAAAAGTGTTCCTAGAGGAAAGCATGGCTATATTTTACAGATTTAAGTGCCTTGCATCTTCTGCATATTTATGCATCAAAACAAACCCAAAACCTGTTACTAACAGAAAAGGAGCTGCTCAGGTACTGCCACATTAGGTTTATAAGAAGTTTAGAGTAGAGAGAATCTTCTCAGCTATTTCAGTGTCATAAGGAGAGGAGCATCACAACCTATCAAAAGATCAGAGTGTCAGAGCAAGGACCAGAGGACAGTGGGAAGAAATGCAAGACTCAGTTTTGTAGATAATCTGTGCAACCAATGCAAGAGAGCATGCACCTGTCTGCCTGACCAGACACTTCAGGACTGGGGCATTCAAGTATTTCCATTGTTTCAGAACTAACAAAAAGCACAACTCCTTCAGCAGGAAGGGAGAAGATGCAATGATCACCTTGAAAGAAGGGGAATATGCACACTCCTATACCAGTGCAGAAAGAAAATAAAACAGAAAAGAATTATAGTTGAAGATTTTATACTGTGCACAGATACATAGGTTTCCACAGATCAGAAAAACACAATTTTATCTGAGTGAAGAAATGAGAGTTTTCCTTGGAAAAAAACCACTTCAATAATACAAAACCAACTTGCCAGCCTGATGCTAGTCTTTCTTCATAAAAAAAAAAAAAATCAATTTGCTTTTCCATTGGAGTCAACACATATCAAAATCAGCCTTCACATCTAAGGATTGGATTCATAATATCTAGAGCAGATTTCAGGGAGAAACTCAGACAAGTGAAAAAAATAATTCGAGGAAAAGCAGAGTACTGAAATTGCATAGAACTAGAAATGTACCTCTCTAAACAGCCTACATGGCAACAAGGTTCCATCAGGGAGTTTTACAATTTGAAAAGAGATTTCTAACATATCTTTTTTCTACAGAAATCACCATTCTAAGACTGAAGCCAAACTGAATTTTAGACAAAGTATTAGAATTACCTAAAAATAAAGTATGAAACCACGTAGAGAAATAGAGCTTTTAAAAAATAACATTAAGAAACCCACATTCTCACTCAATGTTTGTTTCTATACAAGGTTTTAATCTACCCTATCTAATAAGCAGTAGCAAAGGCATAGATGTCAGTTCACCGCTTCAAAATGAAGCCCAAGTTTGTGATAATGAGCCAGGCTATTGAAACAACAAAAAAAAACCATTAAGTGTGAGAAAAAGTGTCAAAAGTAGTCATCATAATTGCTCATATTCAAGGAAATAGTATGCACTAGACACTGACTGACCTGGCCTCAGTTCCAGACCTCTTTATTGCTCTGTTGAGTTGGTTCAAGTTTGCTCCAAAATCTACTTTTCCTCAACTTCCCATCTGTGTTGACACCTGTTATGAGGCACTTAGCTTTTTAGAGATAATAGGAATTCAGAACAGCTTGATACTCTTACTGTTGAAGTCAGAGCCAAGTATCTTAATAATAAAGGATAAAATGAAAGGTCAAAAATCTTTTTTCCTCAAAGAAAAACCAGGTTTTTACATAGAAGATATATATTTGCCTCGAAGTAGAGAGCGACAGGCCTACATGAATATTACACTCCCAGTTCCCACTACCTTATTTCTTCCCCCTTTCAATAACCCAAAGAACATAAGAAGTATTCAACTTAAGGTTTTTGAACAATGACACCCAAAAAAGAAGAGCCCCATCTGAAATCCAAGGATTTGTATTATGTGTTCAGCAAAGGTTTAGGTATAAGTTCCAACAAATCTGCAACATTTTGGACATGAAAGCTCCTAAGAGCACACCAAAGACTGGATCTATAATTGCTTCTGGCTCATACAAATGAAAGCACAAGACTGTAGTCATCTTATTGCAGGAGATCCATACTGTTGTCTCCTCATCACAAAAGTTTCATACCTTCTTGGTGTTTTCTCATGGGCTTCTCCTCAGAGCACTGACTCTTTCTTCTTCAGAAAGCAGCCAACAGACACCAACTCCCTTCTCAACCAGCCACCCCACTCTTTTATAGCACTCCTCTTCTCACTGGTTACAGCTGTGGCCTGTTGAAGTCAGGCCTGTTCCCAATCTTTGATAATTGGCCCAGCTGCAACTCCTTAGGGGTAAGATTACTGTCTGCACTATCTTTATTTCCCTTTATTCTATCCCCCTATGCAAGACCACAATGAATGACAACAATTTTTATACACTTATGTCTGATTGTCATTTACCCAACTGTTGACTCCTGGATGACAAGAAGACTTCCTCCATAGTATTCTCCATGGCATCTAATCATGCCACATGCAACAGAAGAGTTTTATGTAAAATAAATATCTGAAGTTAGAGGTGACTAAGCAATCTCAAATGCCTACAGAGCCTTACAGAGCACCATGTCACCATCTTGCACAGTGTGGGATGCTTCTGAGACTTGGTCTTCATATATGGCAATATTTCTACAAGCAAGTAGCAGCAGGGGCTTCCCAGAATTCTGGAAAACTAGTCATGAAGCCTTTCCTACAAAATGTGAGAGCTCCAAATAAAAATATCTGTTAAAATTTTTTTTCTTGTCTCTTTCCATGCAGAAGGAATAAATATATCCAGAATCAGAGAAATTTCTATCAACTGTTTTTTTTCTTGTCTTTGTGCAGTATAGCTGCTCTACCTCTCCATGGAATAAGAAAGCACATAAAAATCAGAAAGGATGAATCAAAATGCAAAGCAGCAGAACAGAACATTCTTTTTAAAAATGGAAGGATGCTAAAATCTATGCCAGTCAGAAGTGTATGTACTAACATTACATTTAATGTACGCAACACCTGAAACAGCTGCCCTAAATGCAGACATGTTCTTTCCCACTAAATTGCAATATGATAAGTTCATACCTTGCTTCGTCTACAATTAGAACCCAATCTAGGGATGTTTTACACCCCAATAATGACTGGAAGTATCATACACTAATCTGAAGGAAAAGTTTTAGGTAGAACATTTACAGAGTGTTTTTAAGACACAACCTACCTCCTGTTTAGAAATGGGTGAAAAAAAGAGAAGATAGAGAAGTATAAAAATCAGCAGCAGTAATAATACCCATAACAAAATAGCCCAAGGGAAAAATTCTAGTGCAACAAAAGGCAAATAAAAATAAATGAAAGTATCATTTGTATTCTGTTTTCCCTCATAAGGTAAATAATTCTTTATTCTTGCAAGCAGAGTGGTAGCAATAAGCTCTCACCTTAGAAATTGAATATTATTAGCTAATTCATCTTATAAAATTTCAAGTTATGATAGTTAGAAAAATTCCTCTTGATTAAATCCACATGAAATATAAACATGCTTAACTTTTACAAAAGTCATTCTGTCAATATCAAATATTCCCTATAAAAGGGAAAGGTAAGCATATTTTTCTAACCAGTGGTATGCTGAAATAATTAATAACTTGGCCAAATAAAAAAGTTTTTCAGTGTTATTGCAAACCACAAAGCACCAGCTTTTTCGATGTCTAGGACTTTGAGAAATGTTCTTTAATACTATGTCACAGATCTCTATCTCCCAACATTGAAAGAATCTGTTTTCTGAACTACGCAGGCACAAAACCTATCCACAAGGACTGAAGAAATTTCGTCTGCATCACATCAGCCTTTCTCCATGGCTGAGTACAGTGCTATGATTATTGGCATGTTTCCTCCTCTCTCCCATCAATGTCAGACATGAAGTGTAAAAAGCCATAAAAATGCATTGAGCAAAGAAGCTACATTCAGCTGTATGAATTCAATACTTTCATCTACTGGAGATGATCACAGAGCCAGCCATTAACAAAATGCAAAATTGAACATCACTTCTGTTTTAATACTTATTCTCAAGCACTCATCCTCTCCCCACAGACTTTTTCACCAAATCCAGGGTCATGGTACATATGTGCAAGGACTATTCTTGCCTGCCTACATAGCCTGTCTCAATGGGCTAGAGATTTATTACATTTCTTTGGCTACAAGATTTCTTCAAATACCAATAAGGCTACGGAGTATAGATTCTAAAGCATTATCAGGATTGTGTTTTAATGTGGATTTCGTACAAAAATTTATGCTGAAATTTGG
Source organism: Setophaga petechia (assembly GCA_024362935.1). Taxonomy (NCBI): domain Eukaryota; kingdom Metazoa; phylum Chordata; class Aves; order Passeriformes; family Parulidae; genus Setophaga; species Setophaga petechia. Next base: position 26,790,043 of record JANCRA010000001.1, read on the forward strand.
GGTTTTGTGATATTTTGTATACAGGGACACATAAATGCTTATGCTTCAGTCTAAAACAGTCTACTGTAGAAAAGTCAATTCTTTATTTCTTGTAGTATAAACACAATAAATTTCTCACTTATAGCCTGTCATATAGTTGCTTGGAAAAGCATAATAATAAGATTTTGGGCAAATATGGTCTGTTACAGAACTATCAAAACACACATTCTGTATCTGATGTACCCTAACTATTCTGAATCTTAGTTTCCTTTCTTCCTGCTTGTATCACGAAGTCATTATTGATTTAAAGATTCATGTTCTTCAATAAACAGTATTTTAAGAACTTTTGTTAAATCCAGATTTTCATCATCCAAGTGCTTTTTAAATTGATCCATTAGGCTGTTATTTCATAAGTAGAAAGCATGGTTTTATCACTAGTTTTGCATTGTTTGAAATCTAATAAATTACTGAATTCAGGCTAAACAAAGGTCAAACAATGACTCATTGCTTTTGATCTGGAAAGTGTTGCTCTTTGACTTATTCTGTAATTGCTAACAGCTTTTTGATGTAAGTGATCATGGTATGAAGAATTGATGGCCATGTTTCTAGTGGCTTTGGATTAATTTGTCAGTAGTCCACAGGGTTCCAATAAATATATTATCCAATGGATTTTATACTCAGTCTACATTTCTGCAAAATAATATTGCATTGCTTATGAAATTACATCTTTTGTGTACTTTAAAATATTAACTTTAAAATTTGTTTACTTTAAAATATTAACATATTGATTACTATGAGGTGTTAGGGAGAGGCTATAAATCAAAACTTAGATCAGACTACAGGACATCCGGCTCTGGGTAACTTTATTTTTAATCAGAGCAGATGTAAAACAGCCTCCAAAAAATAACCTCCAAATGGTTCCATAGATGGAAGCATATGAAAACATGGCATAACAGCAAGAAAGAGTCCTTCTTAGTAATCTCATTTAAAATATATATATAAATAAATTAAAAATAAATAAATAAATAAATAAATAGACTAAATCAAGTTTGATCTCCTACTTTGATCACACCTTCCTCCCAAAATTTGAATTTGAGATGTGTGCCACCGTTACAGAATGTATTCTGCCCTTGTTGCCCTTTATTCTGTAGCTTTGGTTCAGTTCAATTTCTCTATACAAAAAAAATCAGAAACTTGGCCTACTTTGAAGTCCAGCATCAATTCTGCAGAGGAACAGCAGTCACAACATGTCTCAGAGCACAGATCCTCAGTAGAAATGAGTGGCTAGGATGAGGTCTGGGTACTCTGCAAGTTAAATTCATATCTGCATTTATTACTCAATGTCCCTGAAATTGAAGTAGTGAAATAAAAGAAAGATAACTCTGACTTTTAAAGTTTTACCTCGAAGTTGCTGCCAATTTCCTAGATAACAAGAGTGCTTTGAAAAACAGCAAATCAAAGACTTCTTTCATGCCCGCCTGTAATCCTTGCAAGACCCTCAACATCAAACTTTCCATTACAAAATATCTACCACCATAACAATATCACAGCAAAACACCGTGGTTGTTCCTGCAACATAAAACCCAAATTTGTCAGTTTATCACAGTGCCATATTAATTTGTCACATTTTTAAAGCTTACGGCATCATAATATGTATTGCTACAGAATAATAACCCTTAAATGGCAGGGAGGTTTACTCCTGTAGAAGTAAACTGCTCCTCCTGCCGGTGCACAAGCTCCTTCAAGAGGAAAAGAACTCTACTTTTAAAATGTGTTTAATCCTGATTAGGAGAATTATCTTTTAGAAACCTATATGCTGATAATATAAAGGAAAAAAGTAAGAAGAAAAATACAAAAAGAGCACAGGCCTTATGACTTTAACATTGGAATAAAATCTCTTCATTAAAATCATTACTTTCCATGGATTGTTTTCTTGCTAAACAAATGGAAGAAGCAAATGTATTACTTTTACAATATAGAAAAAATCTCTAATATCACTCTTTATGCTTTAATCAATATGACTCTTGACTTCTGCAGGTTCTGCAGGTTTATATCGTGCTTTAATACTTTTTAAAAATCACTCAATTGCATCATTTTTTTAATTATGCAAAACTCAAATGACAAAACCACTCACTTTTCTCAATGTGACCTCATCAGCTATGATTCCACACTAAGCTGTCTGAATTGTTGAGTCATTAGATGTGACTCTGGAAGATAATTTAGTGCTACAAGCCTTACAGTACCATGGGCTACCTTTTATTTTATTACTTTTATGTTGTCCTGTTTTGCACATTCTGCTTGGCCAGGGAGGGTGTGGAGTGTCCATCCTTGGAACTATTCTAAAGGCATCTGGACGCAGTCAGTGACCCTGCTTGAGCAGGTGGCCATACCAGGTGACCTCAAGAGGTCCCTTCCAATCTCATCTGTTCTAAGACTGATACTTTCCATGACATTATCAAAAAATTTCTCATTTTATTAGTAAAAATGCAAAAGCCTTTTGTCATTGTATTTCTAGTGAAAATTAAAATACTTTTCATCAGAACATTATCCAAAGGATTTGGGCAGTTTTAGGAAGAGTCTGAATTTTCTTCCAACACAAGCTGCAAGCTAAAGCTGCCTATGACAATAAGCATAAGTGTTCTGGGGGAAAAAAGCAATCTGGAGTACAGGTACTCTTAATGAAAACTTCAGTCATTAGCATTGCTGGATGTTAAGACTAAAGACTAGATCTAAATTCTTTAGTAAATAATTTTTGCAAAGAGTAAGCTAATTTATATAAGCAGGTAATCTGCCAAGACACGAGACCAAACAAACCCCAGAATGAAAAGCCTACAAGCTGCAACAAGTGACCTCAATATATATCTCAAATCTGTGATACAGCAGACCTACCAGTATGTCATTTGTATTGCTGGCTTAATACTTTTTTCAGAGTTTTCTACTCAGCCTACTTTCTTCTGTGGATATACTGTGTCCATGTATCCAGGATTTAGGTATATAGATTAGGAACCAATTTAGTAGGTTACTAATCCTTACAGGTTTTGTTTCATAATTCTTATGAAGGGGTATAAATAATAATTACTAAAGAAAACCAACATGAAAAACTCCTCAGGACAAGAGAGACATGGATCTCCTGGAGCAGGTCCAGGGGGGCAGCAGAGATGGTTAAGGGACTGGAACACCTCTCTTAGTAGGGAAGGCTGAGAGAGCTGGGTCTGTCCAGAGAAGAGAAATTATCTCATCCATGTCTTTAAGAGAAGGGAAAGTATCAAGAGGACAGAGCCAGACTCTTGATGGTGCCCCACAATAGGATGAAAGGCAATGGGCAGAAACTGATGCACAAGAAGTTCCACCTTAACAAGAGGAAGAACTTCACTGTGTTAGTGCTGAGCACTGTAGCAAATTGCCCACAGAGGTTGTGAAGTGTCCCACACATGGAGATTTTCATAAGGACACAATCCTGTGCCCTGTGCTCTAGGACGACCCTGCTTGGTGGTCCAAAACACTGTGGCCTCTGCCAACCTCACCCATTCAGTGATTCTTTGATATAGAAAAGACAGAAAAGGTATAAGAAAGACAACTCTCTCTAGTTTTTTTTAAAGACAATTCTTATGAAAATATTTTGGTGTTCTAAAGATAAAAATTATATTGGAATTAAGTATAGTTCTGTTAGATAAACAACTATCTCTAGGACAAACACCGAGAAAGTAGAACAGCATTCCAGCTCCCTCTACTGGATTAGATATGTTGTACTATTAACACTGTTCTTGTAAAGCATTTTCTTTCATCAGACTCTAGGACACATCAGGCAATTTCTTTCGACAAATTATTTTTCTTTTCTCTAACACAACATCTAAAAAAACTGTTTAAATGGTATTGTGAATCCTGAACACCTTCTTTTTCTGAAAGCAAACCTAAAACTGAAGGAAAGTCAAACAACAAAGATAGATTTTATACAACTATTCAAAGTGAAATTTTCTAATGCATTACTCTATAAAGAGGTATCACAAGTCACTGCATGATTCTTGTATTATTGTCCTTTTAAAATTTCTATAATTTTTGCCTCTTGCATTTGTGGGGTAAGCTGTTTCAAAGACAAAAACAAAAAAATTCAGTAGAAGGTGCAGGTCATCTGCTCTTGAGAAGCAAAACCAGAGGACTGTTATATAACTGACTATTATTTTAAATCTATTGAATATTAATTATTATTGTTGTTATTATATAATATTAAATATTAATTATTATTATAGATAACTGACATATTAATTATATTAAATAAGACCAAATTTGATCTCTTATGTGGCTGAATTCCTCTCTGTGGGCATTTATATGGATTTCTTTTACACAGAACATAAAACTGCTTTCTGAATTGATGGTGTGCAAGTATGTTGCATAGAATTAAAAGCCTATAAACTCAAATTAGCGTCATGTCTGATTTACAGAAACATTAGCAGCATTACAATGGACACTCACTTTACTACACTTTCAGCAGCAACTGAGTAACTCTTCCACACTTTTGAAAAACCTGAGTAAATACTGAGAGTAAAATCTCATCCCATCTCCAAGGTCATATCTCCCACAGCCGCATTTGTTATGAACTGCATTGCTTTTTAATCAGCATGTGACTTTCAATTATACCATAAAAATTTGAGCCTCCTAATCCCTCTCATCCTTTCCCATCAAAATCTTTATATACACATTGGAGGCTTGCAGAAGTATTGCCTGAATTAACTACATTTGCTAATTTATGAAGAAAGCATGTCTCTGTTATGTCAATGGGGAAAAGTTTTAGACAGGGCTAGACTGCTTTTTATTGCGGCAGTTCACGATTTATTAAATTTGTGCAAGTTATTTCAGTTTGGAGACAAAAATTGTAGGTAATTTGTTTAACATGAGGCCACAGTCATGATGAAGAACAGAGTTTTACTAAGAAAAGAGAAAATCAGAACAATGCTTTAAAGGTTTGTTTTTCCTAAGTGAAGCAATTTTAATAAAAAATATCCACTGCAACACATTGTTGATGAGCTTCTTTAATTTTCTTATATACAAATACGGATCATTCCAAACTGCAGCAAGCATATCTTTCTAAATTTGAAATCAATCAGAAATGGCCCACTTTTTTAAAGTCACCTACTCTTCCAGCTTGCAATTTGCTTCAAGGTGAAGCCAAACATTTGTCACAAAAAGCAATGAGGGAAAAGGAGTTGTATCATAGCAGCATCTACATGACAAGCTCCAGGAACTAATATCACATTGTCCTTTTTGTCACCAGCACAATAATTCATGGACAGATATGATTGGCCTGTAGCTCAGAAGTCATTACATAATAAGTGTTTTAAAACAATGAAAATGTTTTAAAAGGTTGAACATGTATATGCTTCTGAGTAATTATGAAGTGTAGTCTAGCAGATGTGGATGAAGTCTAACAGGAAATTCTCCAAATATACTTCAAAAAACCATATCTATACTAACAAATATGTCCCATTTAGAGGATGTCCACATGGGTTTAAATCAAACACAAGCATATGCTAATTTCAGTAGATCTGAAGGTTCCCTGAAAGAATGCAACATTGACTGCCTGTCTGGACTTCATGCTCAGGATGCACTAAGGCAGAAACCTTTTACCTTCCTGGCTGTCTACCAAGAGGACTACTTGTATTTATTCCAGAAAATTTTTAAATTTTCATCTGGGCAACATTCTCAGACAGTTCTTTCTCATAAATTCTTTTGTTTGAATTTTTGTTTGTTTTACGTATACTATTTTCTATATACCTGGGATTAAAAGGAAAGAATTGAGCATGTAGATTTAACCATAACAAAATTAATTGCATGCAAGCATTATTACATATTTCTGGTCTATTTTTATTTTCCAGGTTTTCCTGCTAGAATCCTAGAATTGCGCAACTACTCAAAACTCTTCCTGTCACAGAAATGTCTCCAAGTGCCATCTCCCAGTCTGGTGGGGAGGGAGGGAGGGAGGGAAGAAAATAAAAGACAGGAACTAACTTTAAATTTGTGCTGAAGCTCATAACATTTTAATGACAATAAAAAGGAAATTATTCCATCATCGTTCTCTACTCAAAAGAGAGATGAAATTGTCACAGTCCATCTTCAGCAAATGTTTCCTTTCTTCTCATACTCCTTTACTCATACTTTTGGCGATGACATTCTCATTGGGTTAAAAAAAATTTACAAAAAACATATATTTTGTAAGCAACAGCAATCTACTATTGTGGAGTGATACTTGCTCATGAAAGAATTGCTCACTGTTAGACACAGTGAGGAAAACATTGTAGGAAAAATACATCTGGCAGCATCTAAAGCCTGAAATCTACACTCAGATCTGCCTTGCTCTATAGAAGTTATCCAAATCAAAAAATATTGCTGACTAGGCCTCACAACATCTTTATTTTCCAGATGCCAATTTGGAAAATTGATAAATTGCCAAGTAAGAAATGGCTGACAGACAGAACAGGACTGAACTCTCTTAGAGAATCAATACAACTACAAAAAACAGAGTACCCAAAGGGCTACGCTGCATGGTGGGTCTGAACTGAACCATGTCACTAGAGAAACTTCATTAGCTACAAAAATGGGAGCTCAAAGATTGGGAAGGGGTGGGGGAAGCAAACAAACTAATAAAACAGATGAAGGCAATTTGAGTGCAGTCAAAGAAGGCACAGAGGGATGAGCTTTATTGTGGAACTCTTTCACTGTGCTGAAGACCCTGGAGGATTTCTGGGGAAAGTAACTGGGAGATTCTGAGAAACAGAACCCCCACACATCTTCAATAATAAAAGCAAAATTCAAACCAAACATACAAGTTTTATTCCACAGTCTGTTCATTTTATACTAATGTTAAGTTTTTCTGTAGAGGACAAGTGGAAGTTGAAGTTTTCATAATTCCCCAACTAATACTCAAGCTGACTTCAGTAACCTGTATAAATAACCTGCACTTAAAGGAATGCTGTATTTTTCAAACATTTTTTCATATGCTGGTGATCAGACACCAAATGCCTCAGGCTCATTGAAGTTAATTTGGAATTCCCAATCGTAAAATCCAAGGATACGGAACATTTTGATAGAGCTGGATTCATAAAACACTTCAGTCTGCAGACATATTATTAGTTTGTTGCCATAATATGTACATTTCTAAGTGAAAACCCCCCATTAGGCAGCTGGAGACACCTCATCATCGCTTATATGATTTTTTGTTTGTTTCACTGGTTTGAAAAATGGGTATGTCCTGAAAGTGCAAGAATTTTACACATGCCTCTAGATTACCCTGACACACAGAAGCCAGAAAGTCAAAACCTACAGTGTCTAAAAATAAGCCATTCAAGTTCTATTTTGTATCTCTCTTCACAATGACTAGCCAAGGTCACACAGAAAGCATGGGGAGCTGGGAATAGGACTTAGACTGCCTTTGGTTTAAACCAAAAGAGAGCAGTACTCTTACCCACACGATATCCACAATATCTTACCCAAACAATTTACAAAACAAATATGCACAAGACATAGGATGTGGAAAACACAGAAAAGATCTGAAAGACCCATAGATTCATTGTACAAGTCCGTGGGAGGTAATTTTGCACCATGGTTGGCCTTTGACCATTAACTCAGAAAATTACTAACTCACTAATTGCCAGAAAAAGCAAAGATGTGCTAACAGTAAGATCATTCAAAAATGCCATTTTTCTTAACAGTTTCCTTAAGCCTCTTCTCCTTGTCACTGTCCCACACAAACATCATTGAAAAGATTATTTGAGCTCTGTGGTTATGAGCTTCACAGTAAAGAGAAGGATAATGGCCACACAGTGACAAAGGAAATCAAAATCAGACAAGCCTTATAAGTATGACCATAAGACTATATAAATATATTGCAATCTACATGAAAGCTCTGCAAGTGTCAGCAGTCTTAAGTTAAAAGAAACTTTTTTCTTCAGTGTAAGTGGTTCTGCCTTGCAATGGCCTGTTCAGTCATTCCTCATCTCAGCAGTAATAACACAGGGGGCAGTATAAGAAGAAATGAGCATCCTCAGGCCAGTATGCAAGGCTGCCAGAGCCAACATTTGCACCACTGCTCCTTTGAACCCTTTGAAATTAGGGGTCCCTGCAGCAGAAGTGTGAGAAGCTCAGCTACATGACTCATTGAGGAGCTTGATGCCAGAATACTCTTCAGCCATTGAACAGAGACACCAAACAGTTGTCACTGTCACAGCCTGTATTTTATGGAAGAGGAAGAAAGCAAAGGAATAGACCATGAAGGCTGGAAGTGAACTTTCCAGTTGAATACAGGCAGAAGAAACTAGCTGTACGAAGCAAAAGAGAAGATAAAGCCTTAGCTGCACTGCAGAGATTAGAAGAAAACAGTAAGGTAAGAAAGGAGGGTTTCACTGGTTCCCAGTTCATTATTTACTTGAAATTCCAGATTAAATCATTGCTAAAGGGGCTATAACCTCAAATAACAACCTTTACCTTTCATATCATTATCAATTATAGTGAATTCAAATTAAACACATTTTCTGTATATTTTCTATTTTTAAAAGATAATCAGGACTATTTGATCTATGAAAATACTTTGGGTTGCATTTTTCATCCCTAAAGATAAAGAGAATAAAGACATTTCCTTTAAAAATACAATGTCTTTGAAAAAAATACTGAATTGTGTATTACAGCTAGTTTCTCAAGACATTGAGGCATTAACCTTTTCTGTTAAAAGAGAACAAAGTTATTAGGATCAAAACATTTTCTAATAACATTCCTTCTGCCTGCTTCTGCCTTCAAAACATCTTACAGGTTTAATAAAGCAAACTATTTTTTTTCCTTTTTATTAAACTAATCCTGCATGTTCAACATAAAATGCTATTAATAATGAACAGATATGTTATTGGGGCCTTTAAAAAAAATTAAAAGACCAATAATTCTTGAGAAAATATTAACCTATTTCTTAAGATAGTTGGTTATTATTCATTATGAGTAAAGTTTTCATTGACAAGGGTTTTCAGGTTTTACTTTTATTTTCAAATTGTGATGTTATTTAGAAACAGTTCTGCCACAGAGAGCAGCTTTGCTTTGCAATGTGAAAGTCCTCCTGGAGAGAAAGGAGTTGGATTTTTTAAATATTAATGTCAGTATTAATATGTATTTCTACATGGTTCAGGAAAGAAATTTGAACAACATCACCCTCGTTACCATAACACTCCACTGAAGAAAGTTATAGAGGGAAAGACACCCAACTGGAGACAAATGCAATCCTTTTTCATGGCAAAAATTGCTCTAAAAATTTTGCAAATATCTGAGCACAGCTATCAACTTATGGTAAGCATTTTTTGTGCCTGAGAGTCCCATTAAAAGACATGAATAAAACATTCACCTTCCAAAAGGTAACATTTCCTGTTCAGTTAAGCACTGCTATGAAATGCTAGTTGTACAACTAGAACTACTTCATACTTGTCTGGAGGGTGTGAGGACAGTCTGGCACGCTGGGAAGCAATGGAGCAGAGGCACATGAGGGGCTTACTTCTTTCACAGACACATTTACCAGCACAGAACAGAGATGTTAGCCCCAACATAAGAGAAAATTCAAAACACAGCCTGAGTCAATCCATCTGATTTCATTATTCCTGCCTTCACTTACCAGGTTAGTTTCCATTCCCTAAGGGCTCTCCTCATACCATCTCCCAGCACAGCTTTATGGTGCTAAGCCCTGATGTCCAATGACAAAAATGAGTGTATGATCTGCATAGTGCCTCAGAATTATTAGTAAAATACTGAGCTTTTGAGCAAAGGCACTCTAAAATTCTATATTTATGGTGTATTTAATCTTCATATTTGTTCACAGAAAGAAGAACTAATAAGCAAAAAACCTGGTGTTGCTATTAAAATCGCACATTCTCGATTAATAGAAACATTTTCATTATGCATATGTGCATGACAATTAAAACTTTTCTTTGTTCATCATGTTTAGTAGGCCTCAGATTATTAACATTATCCTTGAAGGAGCATGAATCAATTACAAAATTGCATGAACAATCTGTCAGTAAATGTTGCTTGAATAATACTGACATTAAAAAGTCTTTGTTTATGTTTAAGGAAGGGGGAAAAAAGCAACGCTTGAAAACAAGCCAGGTTTAATCTTAACACTGTGACTGAATAAGAAATGCTGATGCCTGCTTTGTCTGACTTCACTATTCTTCCTAGGACATATATTAGGCCAAAGATTATTTCATCAAAATAATTTATTTTTTTTTTGCAAATCTTCATTCTATTTTGACCTCACAGAAAAAAAAATCAAATCTTATATTTGAGTAAATAAAAAGTGATTAATCAGAAACAAGATGAGTGGAGTGCATGTTCTAGTGTACCCAGCAGAAGAAAGCAATCTCTGCTTCCACTACTCCTTGAGTTGGCCTGGTGTGATCCACGAAACTGAATCTGGGTTCTGCTTCTATAACTTGCTGCATAATTTCTGCAAGATGAAACCCTATTTTATTCTTCTTGGTATATTTTATACTTTGAATCCATAAAAAAATCTACTGTATTATTAGTTAGTAAAAAAACATTACTTGCTCGTTTATTTTTGTTTATATCACATTTTTAATCAAACACGTTTTTGCCATGATTTTACTTTACTCTGAAATATTGACTAATGTCTGGTTTGCATCACAAACTAAAAATACCTAGATAATATTTCTGTAGCTTTAGCACAAATACTGCCTCTAAAAGACCATGTCTCATGGTTGAAAATAAGAAAAAACATTAACAGTAATAGTATATTTATAAAGTAAAGATAGTATTTGAAGCACCCACTAGCACCATAATTTCAAAAAATGTATGAGTTGCTAACAGAAGTCATATTCTAGAAAACACACACAAAACAAGTTTGTTTACCCTAACAGCAATTCCAGTGTTTCAGGAACATAGACCTAGTATTCTTTAAGAAAAAAAAAAAATCAAATTAGAAAGATAGGCCAAATTAGACAGATAGCAATAAGTGTGAAGAATATTTCCAGCTTCATTTAGTAGTAACATTGGGTTCTTTTGTTCCAACAGTAACAAGGTAAAACAGAGAAAACAACAAATAAAGGCATTTCACAAATTCTCACCAAAACCGGAACAAGGTGAGTCCTTGAATTAGTACAGCTCAAATTTGCAATCCACCTGTTTGAAATCAGTTCCCATGCTAGAAAGCTTCTACTATATGCACTACCAAACTTTTCCTAACTTTTTGAATGGAAAATCTTGAAGGCAAGGAACATGAGTGAACAAATACTCCTCAATATTTGTGGATAAGGGTACAATAGACAGCCAGAAAGAGACAGGTGGTCTAAGAGTGGCAAGAAATAGTAAAAGTGTCTGATTTCTGGTATTGAGAACAGATGGAGCTTGCAGATATCCACAAAATACAGAACAGAATCCTACTCAGAGATGGTAAACAAAAGTTTCCACTCCAATCATGGACCATTTGGCCAGCAAAAAGAAATTAAGAAGCTCAAAAAGTTACTGAGTTCATAATATTTGGTAAGAAAAAGGTTTTCTAGCACTAATTGAAGGAATGATAAGCTCTAGAAAACAAAAATACATATTAGTATTTAATTTGAATGCTCCATGTAAATTTTTGAATATTGTTTTACATTTTTTTTCTATTTCCTTCTAGAAAAGAATGCAGAAATATTAATAAGGAAACAGTACAAAACCATTTGAATCAATGAAGAATAAAGAAAAAAAATGCAAACAAATCATAGCTGGGGATAAAGAGTTAAAAAAACGCATGCTAAAAATCTAATCAAAACCTGCACCTCTCTTAGAGAGTTTTTTTCAATTTTTTATTTATCTTTTTTTAAGATGCTGAGAGAAACCTGTCTCACAATAGGAGTCTTTGGTTCAAATGAATTACTTTCACACATTAGGAAGAGATGTCAAATTGTCTGTCTTAAGAGGTTTCAATACCTACTGAATCAAGCAAGCTCCCTATTAAATTGAAAGATTTTTAAATGCTCCTGTGAACATGTACTTCAATGCTCTCAACAGTAAGAGAATAATTTCTTTTTTTTCTTTATCTTCTTTCTGCAGAAATTACACATTTTCTGTAGAAAAGACAGCTTTGTTCTAATGTGGAAGATGTTTTCCAGGTAGTTATTATCTGACCTTCTTGTCACTCAGGAAATGAATCAATATTGTTCTTTCCCTCTGCAGAGAAAAGTGGTGATCATTATAAAGTCATTTCCAGGAATGCTAGTATGGATTTTGTCAAATGCACTTAAATTCTGAATTCAGGATATAAATAAATAAACCCAGAACTTTGCTTCGCTTACTTTGTGCCAATGTAGAGCTATGACACTGGTTTGTATCATTAAATAACGCCAAATATTTCTACATAAAAATCTTACAAGTAGATGAGTCAGTAACATACTACAGGGTTCACTAACTCACTTTAATTAAAAGATACTTACTTGCAAGAATAAATGAGATATTAGCAGACTGATATTTCCAGTCACAGCTCCAGAAGAAAATTATCTTTAATTATTTATTTTTACGTATATGGAAGAGCACATGAATGATTTAAGTACAAAGAAAAGTAGTTGATCTTACTAATGGAACCCAGGTATCCATTGAAAGAAGAAGGCATAAGGCATGAATATGGATTTTGAGTAGAATCCTGCAAAAGAAGACCTGCTCTTGTATCAGAGTTTTTGGGGCTCAGACTGAGACAAGCACATGTGAGTCACAGAAACATTTTTCACTACAGATATTCAGGCAATATATTTACAGACATTTTCTAAGCATACCATTCACAACTATCATCATCAAAAGTTCAGATACCTACAAATATAAATGCTGTCTTTAAGGCTCTGCCCTTTAATACAATTAATTTCTGTGTGTAAGGTCTTTAATTGCTCCACTGCTGCCAATGGCTACAAGACAGTACTTGGCTGCTCTTTGCTCTTTCACAAGTAATGTCACCTTGTATAAGAATCCTTACATATATCTTATGACTACTGAACACATTAACATTTCCAAACGCTGTCTTTTTACAGGGATTCTGAGGCAAGCTTTTTTTGGTATCTCTTAGTTTACATGATCTAGATAGTTGAATCTACAGCTATTCCCTCCAGTAAATATATAAACAAGCAAGGTTTGGCTTTCTCTTTCCTTTTATTCCTTCACGAACTATTCAAAGGCAAATATACAAATTCTTTCAGTGAGTGAACAAGAAATTCATTAGGCAACATTCTATTACTCCAAATTTCCAATGAATTTCCAATTTCTATGATTTTCATATAGACAGTTTACAATTTCTTTCCTGAAAATATATTGAACACTTAGAACAGAACAATCTGCTTACCTATCTGATCCTTTTGAATTTACATACCTTTTTTCATTTTCTTTTTCTTTGGTAAAGCTTGGAGTTCTCAGCACACCTAAAACTCATCAATGTTGTGGCCAGTTCTCTTACAGACATACTTCAGATTATGAATTATCTCTACTCTATAGTCATGCAAAACCATAAATTGCTAGGTGTAACATAAACATATTTACTTTGATCAAAAATCATTCATAATTCTAAGTTTTGTGGTGATTCCTCCACACGGATGCTTTCATTTTAATAGGTATCTGTATATTTCTACAGATGTCTGTCTTTAAGATTAAATACTGTCCCGTGGTCAGTCACCACATTCAGAACAACCAAGATGGTGAAATCCTGGTAGTGATTTGGGACATATCTGAAACAGAACAATGCCCTGCAACACCTTTCTGCCTTCACAGCTTTAATAGCAGCAGTAAACACAGAGGTGGTTATACAGAACAACAGACAAAATATCTTAGAGTGCCTTTGGCTGTATATTGGAAATTAAACATTCCCCCAGTAATCACAAGTGTAACAAGGGTTGTGGTGGCCATGAGTGCAGTCTTTTAGCAGACTATGCCCAGCTCACAGAAGAGATTTGGATTTTTGCCTTTGCCCCAAGCAAATGTCCTGACCACTGAACTTTAGAAATGGCAATGAAAAAGATCATTGCTATCTTCTCCAAACTGTTTTTCCAAAGGGCATTAAAAGCATTCAAACCTTCTAGAGAATAGGCATGAAAAAGCACAGTACTAAACATTTCCAAGGTGAGAAAAAATGTCCTTCTCTTTCCTTTTGGTTCAAATTTAAGCCAAAATTTAAGGAGGATTTCTTTTTAACACCTGATTTGTTAGTCATCATCTGTTGTTAGTTTAGGCTGATTTCAATGGAATTTCTACACAGCAGGCAAAACCAAGCCTTCTTATTCCATTTTACTGCTCTTAAAGAATTCAGTCTAAACTGATGAAACAACAGAGCATCAAGAGCAGTGTGGCAAAGGGGCAGGACACAACAGAGAAGCAAGCAAAATTAAGAACATAGAGCATGTTTCAATATCCACACATTTTAATCCCCATAGACAAAGGAGGAAAGAAAATTAAAGCAGAGACCAAAAAAAAAGAAAAATTACATAAAGATTATTAAAACACCTCAAATAAACAGGAGAGTGGAAAGTTAAATCAAGGTACTGTGAGGAAAGTTGAACATTACTGGCATTCCTGGCAGAAGTATGCTAATGAAACGCTACAGTCCTCCAACTGAAGAGTTAGAATAAGGTTAGAATAGATCATATGTTTTGTGCATTTCAGAAATAATTGAAAGAGGCAAGCATCAAAATAATACTGCAGTTTCTGGGTGCAAAATGAATTTAGGGAAGAAGGTTTACTTTTTAATACAGACAAATATGGATTTTGGGGTTTTACCCTTCAGCAACAGGCACTGCAAAACCTTACACTGTATATAGATGTATACAGACTCCAATAAATAAAGCAGAACATCAGACCCTAAATTGACATACTCCATTGGTAGTAAAGGTGATAGTAAACTGTTTTATCACTGAGAGAAGCCTGCACTACATATAGTTGTGGCATGCTTTCATGCACTTATGCTTTTTCATATTCAGACACTATATATCTGTCCTTTGAAGCAGACTATCCAATTCATCATCCAGCTTCCCATTCACAGTTCTAAAGATACCTCAGGCAAAGGGTGTTCTCTCAGTTGATCTATTTGTTGTTGCTGCACCAGTACATTTTCTATGCATAATACATTACTTAGGGCCAAAAGAATAATATTAATAATAATAATAAACAAAATTGTTGAACAGCATTCTCCAGGATCCTCATAAACTTATCCAGCTGCATCACAAGCAGTTTTCACATGCCTTAAAGACAACTCTACATTTATCAAACTCTTAATACAACTGTATAACTTTAACTGACTCACTTTGAAAAAAGGAAGCAAGAGTGTTTCCTCTAGCAGTACTAAGCAACATCCACAAAGCAGCTACAGAGCTCAATTATTTTGGGAAGACATGGTTTCACTAATATTTTGAGCATGTTTGCAATCTTTCTTTGATGTCCAGGTTTAATAGTTGCATGTGACTTTGATTTGAGGTTATCCAACAAGGAACACTTATATGCAAATGTCACAGAAGTTCATCAGAGAAACAAAAGAATAAAGAAGTTAAAACAAATTTCTATATTTTTTCCAAATTCTAGCTTACATTTAAAAAACTGCACTCACAAATGTTTATTCACGTGCACATATGCTGGAATCCCAAAGATTTGTCTATTGAGTTCTCAAAGTAATTTCTACGTTTCAATAGTTTTACATCAATCATAAAAGTGGTCCTGCAAAAATGTTATCCATTATGCAAGGGCTCATTGTTTTGTAAAATAGCCTTACACATACCACAAAGTTAAATCAAAAGGACAACTTGGGGTTGTGCAATAAAATAATTTTTCTTGACAGTTGACAACATTTTTTGACCAAAGAAGCTTTTGCTAAAAACTCAAGTTTCCTTCATAGTGACACAGAATGTCCAAATTTAGCATTATTATTTTTTAAGTGGATTAGCACTGACAGAAGCTTGACTTGACTATCCAGAGGAATGACAATTTAAAACAAGTTTTATCAAATTACTTATGGAATACATCTTTTTCTAATTTTAATTTTCCATTCAAAGCTACAAAGAGAAGCACCCAGTACAGGGAATTCTCTTATTTAATGAAAATGGAAGTGCAGGTTGACGTTACTGCCTGTGTTACACCAGTGAAGTTAGTTGCTAGAGAATTAACCTGTGCAACACACAGGAAAGAATAATTATTCCTTTAACCTGCCCTTTAATTAGGACTTGTGACATTTCCACCACTGCAATCAAGAAACATAAGTGTTCTTGACTGATGCAAACATAGGCAGTGTTGCAGGATTTTCACTCATCCAAACATTAGATCAATTCAGAAGTTCCAATTCATGACCAGATAGGACTTCATAATTAAAGTATAATTCAAAAGGTCCAAAGTAATGAGAAACAGTTGACTTCATATTTAAGCCAATGCCCAAATTATTAAACAATAGTTCATTTCTAAAAAAAAAAAAATCATTGGTTCACTTCCATGTATCTCAGTTTCGTCATTTAAAAAAAAATGATTGCAGGAAAGAAATTTAGTACCATTATTTATATATTTAGTTGTCTATTTAAAATAAAGGAGAGGGATAGAATTAGCTAATTTCATACAAAGCTTTCATATGAATCAAAATACTTTATTTGTGAAGTTCCAAGATACTGGCTAAGATGAATTGAGAGTATTTCCTTAACAGCCAACAATTTTAGCAGGCAATCCCCTTACCTACAATTTCTGCTCATAGTCCAATAGCTACACTTACAAACTTGTGCCAGAATACTCCTCCCACAAAAGTGTATCCTAAATGAGAGTCCTCTACCAAACAAGAGGGGCATTTGCTTCATTATTTATTTTCCCCCATTGATATGTGTACTAGAATTCATGCTTAGAATTCATGCTGCCATGTTTTGCCACTGGTGTTTATTTATTTACGTTACTATACTTTAGGAAAAAATGATTTGCATATGGATCATTAAAACAGATTATTCAACAATATTACAGCACTCAGAATTAAGAGTTATTGAAAACCAAATAAATGCAGCTTGTACAAAAAAAAATCCTCCCTCATGTTTTTAGCAAATTTCTATTCAGTGTTAATGTCAGCTTTCAATCCCAGTCAATGATACCCAATTTCCTGAACCTATATGAGTAAATGTCTTTTTTCTGTCTTCAGCATATCTCTCATATTTCCTTGTTCTCACAGGAAAACATGAGATAGAGAATCTGTTCCATGATCATTCCAGGCACAGAGGTGAGGCTGGCAGGTCAGTAGTTCCCAGGGTTGTCTTTTCTTCATTTTTTAAATGTGAGTACTTTGTTTCCCTTTTAGACCTTATCTCACTTTCTTGCGCCTTGGTGTTCTTTCACTTGATGTAAAAAAGAGGTAGCATATGCTGTCAGTTGTGAAATTTGATAATAAGCAGTTGACTAGCTTTGTACACAGGGGGAAATCACTTTAAGTTGGTTTATATGCACATTTCCTAGCTCACAGAATTTGCACCTGTAAAATTAGCTATTACTCCTATCTTGCAATGGGATCTGTGTCGTGAGCTCTCCTGCAAAGCATCTTATTAAAACTTCATTTCTGTATAAGCAGATCTCTTTTGGCTGAAGGGTTCACGTGCATAAGCTGTGTGAGGGAAAAAGTATCTGTAAAGTTGAAACCTCCTCTGGAAAATTCAGAAGACAAAACGAACTGTCAAAGTCAATTTTCCCTTGTTCACTCCTTCACAAAACAGCTGAATTCAGGACAAGCACAGGAAGAGCAAACAGACAGATCTGCTGATTCCCAATGATAGCAATGGTTTCCAATTCAGCCCCACATTGATTAACATGAATATTTGCTTTGTAAAAAATAAATTCAGTATAGAGACATGGATTTTAGAAATCCTTATGGCTAACAGTATGTTCCTAATGGTTAAAAGCATGTTTACTTTAAGGCAAATACAAGCAAACTTTTCTGGTTAATATAGACTGAAGTCTTGTTCACTTAATGTTGTATCAACTGAAATGTTCAATAAGTAACATTCATGTTGGTTGAGAATATGAAAAATGTGAAAAAATATACAGAAGTTTTGAAACGTCAAAGATAAATTTAAATTTTGTGCAATTTTTGCCCTTTTTTCCCCCAGTAATTTTAAAATTAGCAGTTTTGTTTATGTTTTCCAAGAAAAAATAAATTTCACAAAAAATAGATGTCACACACAATAGTATTGGCTAAGATTATAAGGAATTATTGAGAGAAAACTGCAAAGCGCCAGCAAAGGAAAAAGGGGCTGAGTCATAACCTTACAGGGGTTGAGAAATAAAATTCGTAAAGTGGAATGAATTGGAAACATTCTCTATCTAGAAAAAAATAAAAAGGAGGAAGAAGTACAGAGATAACTGGAACTCCTCAAAACAGTACATCTAAATTGAAAAAGTTGTTATTCCTGTTACTGGAGATAGTAACCTAACAGCCTAATTCATGTATTAATTTGTTGTATTTTTTATTATCTTTTTTAACTTTTTGTTTTATTAACTTTTTTATATTTAACTCATGTCTTATCATTTTGATGTTACCCAGCAAGGAGCTAAACACCATACCAGTTTCTCTCCTCTCCCAGACTATTTTCATCTACATGTTCCTAAGAGTAGACTAAGAAACAATTGAGTGTAAGGGAAGAAGTGAACTACAAAATATTCCCAATCTGAAGATGCCTGCTCTGGTCAAATTTTGCAGATATCTATCAGGAAAATGAAAAAACTGAAGACCAAAAATTCTGTCTGTGTATTGATAAAGCTGAGCTGTAGGGAAGGAGGATAAAGAAGCATTAGGTGTTTTTTAAATACTTCCATCTTTATCTAGGTTTATTCACAGATCACTGTCCTCCCAGAAATAAGAACTTGTGGTTTTCACACAATAAACGCAAAAGTGATATATCTCTTAAAAAATTTTTAAGCAAAAAAGGCAAACATTTTAAAAGTAAATCCTGTCAAATATGTTAATATTAATAAAATTTTAGATCTTATAAGATAAATTAAGATAAATTTTTCTTTTCAGAGAACTGGAAAACATATCAGTTCTATATTATTAACTCCTGTATCCATTAGGTAATATTTCCTATAGATATGCCTACCAAATTTTTTTGTCCTTCATAAATGGCACTGAAGCAGATCCAAAAAAAAAACCATGATGAATTACAGATCACAGCTGGCAATTACTTACTTAAACATTTTCCATGAGAAAAATCCTTCAAGCCCACTTCATGAAATTTGGGATTTAATGGTCTTTTGACAAGGAGCACCAACTACTAAAAGATCCTTCAGGAAGCTGAAAAACTTTAGTAAACTTTAGGGTATCATCTTGTAAATCAGAGTTGTCACTTGACGATTTTAAGATTTTTATTATAACATAAGCACAGATGTTAAGAGAAGCAAGAATATTGTAAATTCATTCAAAGAGCAGAGAGAGAAATTAGCAAATGAAGTGAAATCAGAAGTTAAAGGCTATGCAACTACAGGGCAGCATTTGTATTTATGTGAGCACAAAAGCCCATTACTTTTAGGGTGAACCACTCAATTCTATGAAGGTATTACTGAAGAAAAGTCAAAAATTGAAAGGAGAAATATGTTCTACTGTACACTTTCCCATATTATTGGAATACCAGGCAAGGAACCAAACAGAGCATGAATGAACCGAAACTGAGAAAAACAATGTTGAAAAATCCAGAAGATAGATATTGACATTATGACACAATATTTAGATATTATTCCCCTGTGCCTTCTTCAATTTTATTGTGCTGAAGAGACACTGAAGGAAACAAACCACACAGACTAGCCCTAAAACAGTGCTAACATCTTTCTACAAACTTTCTATTTTCAACTAATCTCCAAAATTCCCACAGCCCATTCTGGATCAAAATGCCACCAGAGAATAATTAACATGTTCTTAAGTAAGAATAGGCAGATATACTTCCTCAACAGCTGACACATTTTCTCAAAGGTATTTCTGCTACACAAGGGCAATAACTAGATGTCACTTCAAAAAAGCACAATATTAAACAGAAGGTAATCAATGTCTCTCTACATCAAGAAGATTAATCTTAATATGGTTCATCTTTATGCAAATATCACAATGAGTATCTGGAGGGTCATAATTTCCTCTGCTGGAAAATCTGTGAAAGTAGTGTGTCTCAAATCTGACTTCATGAAGAAAAACAGCAGTTTCCACTACATCAGCTGTTGGCAAATCTCATAGAGGATGAATTTTCCCTAGTTCTACATTGCTATCTATATGTATGCATGTATACATCCAAAAAATTCTTTTTATCCATTACTTAGTAAAATTTTAACTGCATAAAATCAGTAACTGCCAAATTGCATATGAGTATTACCAATCTAGATTAAATTCTTCTTTAAAAAGAAAATCTTTAAAAACATCACCACTGTTTCAAGTGACCTGAAATTTTTTACAACTTTGATCTATATGATAGCACAGATATTTATATAGGATCTAGTAATTTCTTTTGCAATCCAAATAAGTGAACACTCAAGTAGATACTCAAGTAATTCTAATATCTAGAATTGGCTTCAGAAAGTAAAAAAAATAAATTTCTTTCATTTTCAGGTGGACAGAAAATACTACATGAAAAAAGTTATTATGACAAAATAAATTCTACTACTTGGTTTTTCTGATATTGTTATATAAAATGTTTAGATATCATTTGTAATAGCAGAATATTATACCCTGTAAAATTAATGGCACATTTTTGTCTTCTCAAAATCATTTCTTTAAAATTTTTATGAAAGGGTTTTCAGTTACCCTACATCCACATAGGAATGTCTCAGAATACCCTGTCCTTTCCTGAGCATGCAGATGAGCACAGTTCTAATTCCTTCCCTGTATGGGCAGCCTTAGAAGCAGCTCTCCCGCAGCAGGGAACAACAGGATCCCCAGGACACAAAAGTGACACTTTGTGCTTCCCTCCCCACCTGACCTTTTACCTTCATATTCACTAATCATGTAAACCAGTAAAAAGAACAAAATAAAAATGCTTTCTCATGCCAAAAAATCATAGAGTAATGGAGGTTTATAGCAGAAAAAGCAAACTGTTGTATGCACTCACTGACAAGTCTCTCACACAGGAACTGCTGTGTCCATTTTTATTGCTGTATCCAGCAATTCCTCCTTCTGTACCAGACCAGGTCATCATCTACCACGTGGAGTGAATATACTGCTGCTTCACAACAGGAACTTTCCCTGCAAAAAAGAATTAATATTTCTATTACCTGCTATTGGGCTGATGCCAACAGGAATTGTATAGTGAGAATACACTTGAATTAAAATATACCAGCATACAGCTACTTCAGGGAAAGAAAATAAAAAACAAACAAACAAAAAACCAAAAACAACAAAAAAAAACCAACAACAAACATGTCATCATCCAAATCTTTACAAATATTTTATTAAACAGTTTCTTTAATCATATTCCTGTTCAGGCTGTGAATATAAAGTAGAGCAAATCATTCTCAGGGTTCATCCATATGGAATTTGTTACTCAGTTTCTCGTATTCATTTTTCTTTATCCTTTTGATCAGAATTTTGTTGAGAGAAGAAAACACATACAGGAACATTAGAGAATGGATACATCAAGGAGTAATCGAGAAAAGAGGAGCTGAAGCAGAGGTTCCAAACATGATCTAATGGACAACCTCAGAAATCTCATAAATCACAGAGATTAATAGATCACAGGGGACAGAAATTAATTATTACCATGGTTTTATAGATTGAAAACAAACACAAAGTCACACCAAAATTTACCAACAGTATTAACATGACCCCAGATTCCCCAAACCCCAGTGTGTGGACCAGGAGCTCCACACAAAATATTTTTTTTTAAAAATGCCTTTTTTTTTCTTCTATAGAAAGAAATATCATTTTAGGATTTGCTAATTTTGTTTAAAATTTTTGCAGTATCATACAGCTGAGAGATGGTTATGTTCTGTGGAGAAAACTTTTTAATAAACTATAACACTTTGCCAGAGGAAGTATAGAGTTCTCTCCCCAATTAAAAATTATAATGTATACGACACTGATGCTTCTGTAATAAGACAAGGCTGAGATCTTTTTTAGAGAACACAAAGACATGTCTTAAGTGTATTTGTCCCAATATTGACCATCTAATCTATATGTAAAATAATTTGTCTCAGGTTTTCTTTTAATAGAAACATGATAGCAAATAATAATTAAATTTTCCATGCAATAATTCACCTTCTTTCTTTGAGGTTTAAATTTTTTAAAAGCAAACCAATTTAAGTGTTATAGGCACCAAAAAATCTACTTTTATTTTTTTAAGAAGTCTGCACCTTCCTTATATTTCTCCATTTTAGAAGCCTGATAATTTATCAGTAGTCATTGTAATATCAGGATTCATTACAGAACAATGTGAGAACTATTTTCAAAACAAATCCTGAAATATGCCCTTTAAATAGCTTAGAAAAATAAGATAAAAACTTAAACTGCATCAATAATATAAAATTTCATAGCTTGATGCAAAATGTGACATCACAGCGACTCTCTGGTACATCAAAGGTATATTGATTAGAGTATTAACTGTGTGTATAAGTCACAGCTTCCAGCACAAGCACATACTCAGCAACTCCAAGCTGGCAGCAGCTGAGATATCTTGTGGTCAAGGAAATGGAATATGCAGCCTCCTCTTGTGTTGATGGCAAATGAAAAACAGCATCAAAAATATTCTCTCTTTCTACCATTTAGATCACTACAGGGAAGGGGATGAAAAAAACTCAGCAGAGGAGAACAGTGATGGCAGGCACATTGATACTCAGTTAAGTTTGAAGCTAGTTTGGTGCATCAAAATCAGAAGAGTAGTGTCATGTGGAAATAAGAATGCAGAGAAATGTAATTTTTATGGGAGAACTGCAGAGGAGTAAAGATAGTTACATGCTTAGATTTATCACAGGGAATTGTGAGAACTTCTGTCCTCCCTTCCCTTCCCTGTGGGAAGTCTCAGCAATGCCTTCCTGCTACCTTCTGCTTGAGTCCTGCACAGATACCTGAGCTGCACCTAGCAGCAGTAACCATCCCTCCTGTGGAGACCCAGCACTGCCCCGTGAGCACAGTGGGAACATCTCCAAGAGGGCAGAGAGGATGCTCCTCTCCACCACGGTTGCCAAAGCTTCCACTTCCCAGCGACAGAACCTTTTCCTTCAGGAAATATGTGCTATTTCTTGCTGCAAAGTTTCCTAAGCCTTTTTTGTTTACCCTTTCAGTTGGCGGCAATGTATCACTCTAAGCTTCATCCACATCATCTTCACAGACACACAGAATAGGTCTGAAGTGAGTAGTTTGTGGAAAAATAAAGAATATCTCAATGAACAACAATTTTCTGTGCTAGAAGCAAATAAACTTCTTGACAAAGAATTCAACTGAAATTCAGAATGCTGTGCATGAGGTATGTAGAGAGATTACACCCAAAAAATAACCATTGAACTACATTTTGAAAATTGCAATTTTTTGTGGTAATTCTGGTAAGAAGTATTTTTGGGGTTTTTTCCTCATTTTACAAAGTGTGAGCACAAATGATCATCTTATTAGGTAAATGTCTTGTATAGCATCATATCCCCTCAAAGTTAGTTGTCAGTCTGTATCTCCCACTACAAGTGCTATGTGATGTATGAAGATGACACTGAGTTTTCAAATTAGATTTTCAATAGCTAAGAATCAGTATGAAAATTAGAAAGTCTATTTTCTTAACCAATTCACATTCTCTTGCTGGGAGTTCACAAGCCAACTAATACCCTAAATTGGATTCTGTTTAAATGGATGTATAAAATTGGATTTTAGCAGTATAAAAAACAGACAAACCTTAATTGGTTTAAGCTGGACCATTTTCTTCTGGGAAGCATAAAGCTGGAACATTATTTCTTTAAAGAGGAAACATTAGATGTGTTGTATTGCATTGTGCTGTCACTTAAAGTATAAGTATTTAACTCTTACTGCATTTTAAGCTCATAGTTTTACAAACTAAACAATATTTCAATATCTATACCAGACAAATATGTAATTCACAGTATATTTCCTGTGTTATAAATCAAACAGGTGAAAGTAGCTTAATAATAACTATAATTCATTAATCTAGACCCTGCTTCTTTAAAGTTAGTAAAAAAGTAAAGATACTGACACAGAGTAGCATCTTAGAAAGATCCAAGGGATCGCTGAAGAATGTCAGTAAGTGCCAGAGTGATGAATATCATGAAGTCAAACTATTAAAGACAAGGTGATAATCAGCAAACAGCAGAAAATAAAAGCCTAAACCATATACTTGTGGCCCAGCTATTTCTTCCTGATTTAGTGACTTGATCTAAATGGTCCTGGCACTGTAAGACTCACAGTTTATTTATGACAACCTCTTGTCATAAAAAGTGAAAGATAATGTTTTTGCTACTTGCTAGAAGAAATTGCTACCTAAAGGGTAAATTGGTTATAAAGTGAGCTCATATTAAAATATAGGGGTCTGCCCTGCCTTAGCTAAGTCACCTCAAATATGTCAGCTATCAGGTACATAAAAGAGAGTTTATTAGACTCATTTTTGTCCTTCACAGGTTTGTCATCAATACAAATCTGAAATTTAAATTGGAAACACTTTTTTAAATAAACATTCACTTGAAAAAGACCAGTAATTTGCCTTTTCTTACAAGCACTCTATAAATAAAGACTTCTCTTTCTCCATACAAGATACTGTCTTTGTGTGACTGTTTCCCACAAGGCTCAATATGTATAGTCAAAATGAAATTTGACAGATAATTCAGAGTTTTTATTTTATTGACAATATAAGAGCCTTCTGAAGACTGGACTTCTAATTTAAACTCTCAACTTTCAAACTTAGCATCAGGTAAGACAAATATCTCATTCTCTTACTACTGAAATGAAACAAGAATGTATTTTTTGCCACATAATCTCACATTATTTCTTTTCAACACATTTCAGATTCAAGGAATAATGAATACCAGAGAATAAATAACTGACTAATGTATTGGGCCCACTTCACCTCAGAATAAAATAGCCATTCCAGTGGTTCAGAGTTATACCAAATTATTGACATAATTTGGAGGGATTACATCACATAGCTAAGCCACAGAATCAAAGAATAATTTAAATTGAACAGAACCTTTGGCCATCTGCTGATCATATTTCTACTCAGAACAGGGCCATGTTAAATCAGGTTGTTCAGGACCATGTCAAATCAAGTTTTGACTATCAAGGTTGGATAGTCAAGCCTTTCTGGGCTAAATATTTCAATGTTTGATCATCCTTATGATAAAAAAAATAAATCCAAATATCTAAGCTGAATTTGTTACCCAGAAGTTGTTCAGACTGGCTATGCAGTAGAAGCCCCAGCATCTATTTTCTAGTTAGTGCTCTGTGTATTGGTGCACAGGGCTGGTCTGTACTAATAGTAAAAATTTTGCTTTCTCTCAGCTTTCTCTTAACAAAATTTGGCCCATTATCTACTTACATGAACTAATAATCAGCTTTCTGGATTATTTTCCCACTTGTCCACTAAGAGAGAAAAGATTTCCCTTTTCTCAGGAACAGATGGTGAGTACTTACTAACTGCTCATTATAAGCTGAAAGTAAACATTGGCTGGGGATCAAACAAGTTCTCAGTATAACCTCTGAGGCATATGGCTGATTGAACCATTATAAAGACAATTAAATACTTAGAATGTTAAATTAGTAAAACACACCTAGTGCAAGAGTGTATTGAGCATGAACAAATACAGCCTTCTTTTTCACCTACAGAGATAATTATAGCCTACGGAAAGCTTAAGAAATATGTGCAAACATTCTCAAATACTTTCCCCAATATCAGTGTTCAGGGCAAGTCTCAAACAAAAAAAAAATTGAAAATTATCACTTCTGTATACAACTGGAGGTTTTTTAAAGCTGTGTATGAAGTCTTTGACAGAGAAAGCAAAGACCTATTTCTGATGTTGCAGATTCCATTAAAGACAGTGATTGGAAACTCGCAGAAAATCTACTTGTGATTCGTTGTTAAAAAATACAGCTTACCTTAGATGACACTTCTATGCTCAAAGTGCTGTCCTATCATCTGAAATAAATTTCTTTGAGACCAGAAACAAAATTGTTTATAAAATTTGTATATGCTTGGTCAGAATGCTGTCAGGTGTATAGATTGTACAAATTGTACAATCAAAAAAAAAATCACAGAAATAAAGACAGAACCATTTCTATTGTAGGGAGCATAGCAAGTAACAATAAAATCCTGCAGAAGACATTTCCAACAAAATTATTCACCATTTGTTGTCCTCTTTCTCTTTGAAACCTGAACAGTGATTTAAAGCTTCATTCCATGTATTGATGGAGTTCTTGATTCCAACAGAAACTTCATATAAATGTTTAAGATGCAATTGATTCTGCTTTATGGTTTTGGCATGATAATAACAGATGTTACTAATTATCTTTTTTAATGTGAATCTGATTAAATACTTTAGCAAAACATCTAATAAAGTCAACACCCATTATTCTTATATTAAAGCTTCAGTTTATTCTGTTCTCATTATTATCCTGTAGGGCTGTATTATTTATTTGCCTTGTTAGAAAACATTCAAGTATTCATGATGATTCTGCTTAATTTTACTCCCCTTATTTTGAGTAAAATAATATATTAAAATTAAATTGTTACTACATTAATTACATCATATTTCTTTTTGGAAATATGCTAATAGATATGACTAATATTTTCATTAAAACACTTTGCACTTTTATATTCATACTTCAAAAGTTTCTTAGTTTTTTCCTTATATTTATTATTAGATTGATAAAAATTAAAAGCATGATAAAGAACAACATTAAATTTTTACTGAACCATCTGAATTACTTGGTTAGCAGAATGCAGCAAAAAATGTAAAATTAGCAGAACAAAATACTAGCTGGAATTAAAAGTATACACTTATTTATAAGATCATAAAGATTCTCCTTCAAAAATAAAACTTATCTCATAGATTTGGACAGCTTTCACTCAACAAAAATCAAGACACTCATCCCCTATTTGGTGCTCAGCCAGAGACAAATATGAAGCAGCAGAGAATTCAACTTAATTGAGAGATGACTCTAAAGTGTAAAGACATTTTCAAAACAGAAATGCTGCAGTCTCATTTAAGAAAGGTAATTATAGTACAAAGTCACAGTTAATGTTCTATAGAAGTAATTCCACCCTCAGCAAAATTTTCACTACCCTTAACTTTGAAAAAGTCCCTATTGGGCTGAAATTTCTCATACATAGTCTCAGCCCAAAGGGTTATTGTAAAGTTTAAATTTAAATGTTAAGAAAATTGAGTTACTAAATGAATTTTTTCTCTGAGAAAAATGTTCTAATTTGTAGTCTTCTAAAACTGTCACTACAACTCAGAATAATTTATTTTACTTCCTACACAGACATGAATTCAACTTATGAACAAAGCTTTTTAACATGGACTTTGACTTCAGCTAAGTTTGCACATGTTATGCCAAGAGCTTTGAATGATGTACAATAAATATTATCCGGGGGTAGAAAAGCTGTCACTGCCACATCTAGTTACTGCTCTCTGAATTATTTGCTTCAAAGTCAAACCAAGTGGCACTTTTTGGCTGAGGAAAGAGCAAATTAGCAGTGCCAGGTTCAAGAGGGGAGACATTCTGTGTGTCCCTGTGGTGACACTGTATCTGGAGGTGGCTCAAATCAGGTGCTCTGCAAAGTCTGCATAAAGGAGAGGGTCACGAGTGGAATGCATGCTAAATCAAGCACAGCTATGCTGGGAACTAAGGACTGCTAACTGGAGAGAAAATTGATGCTCTGTACCCAGCCTTCCAACTACAGATCACATAGATCAAAATCCACTTCAAGATTAAGTATTTTTTCAGGCTTCCTAGTGTTGTCATCAGCTTCTTTTTCAGGACTCTTCAGCAGATTAATAAATATAAAGATTCACCTAGTGGTTGATCCAGACCATCATTCTTCAAGCAATTAACTACTAGCTAAAAATAGCTCAAGAAATATTTCAGAAAGATGTCCAAAGAGATAAAGAGTCCACCACACCTTGAACAAATTGCTACAATCATTTGTCATTCTTCCTAGACAAAAAGGTACATTAACCTGAATTTGCATGTGTTCCATTAACAGCCTCTAGATAGTGGTAGGTTTCATCTGACATATAGATGTCTAGTATCAGAAATCTGATTCCTATGAAAGTACTTTCAGCTGATAATCTGACATTTTGAAATATCTCTCTTAAATCAAATTGATGGAACTTCCTTGATCAGGGAAACAGACCTAGAAGCAGACTGTGTTTGACACACAGGTCAAAATGTGATCTTTTTTTTAACCAGGAGGCTTGAAAATTAAACGGAAAACAAAATATTTTTTGAAACAAACAAACAAAGACCTTCATTTTACTAGGTCATATTTTAATTGATTTTTGGTTTTTAGATTCATCTTCAAGTATAACTAGTAGCCAGTGGAGATGATTGTATTTAAAAATCTGTTCAAAAGTGGTCACTCCAGAGGAGGAGAAGTTATTTTTCTAAGCATAGCTATGCTGTGAGAGGAGCTTACAACCTAAGACACAACATGAAGGGGCAGAGAGAAAAAGAAGCATCAAGTATGGAATACTGCAAAGCACAGACCTTGGTGAAGAAGGAAATCAAAAGAAGATTTTAAATGCAATCCTTAAAGATAAGCATAATTATTATGACATTTTCTGTGAAATACAGAATCATTAACCATGCAGTGGAATAGTTTACATGTCATATGAGAAATGCTCAGAGAGCAAGACCTGAGATACACAGGCAGTAATTTGTTGTTCTCATACCAACAGGTTAAATGCTTATTGTAGTCAAAGGGTTATTAAATTCATGACATTCACTTAGCAGGATGCATCGCTTTTAAAAGCTGCTCATTTTATGGAGAAGTGTAAAAACATTCTGCCATGATTAAATTAAAAGTCAGTGTAACTGTACATATCTTTTAAAATACAGCAGACATCTTTGGCTCAATTGCCTGATATTTTTATATGATTCATTTCACCACTAAACAGCTATCAAAGACATCCCCACCTGCATCTACTTAATTCACTAGAGATGTAACTTCATTGTTTGCTACAAGCCATGAGATCTTTTGGTATTCTTTCTTACAAGGACCTTGAGGAGTGAGTGATGGAGATTGTCACTGAAGAGGGTAGGACACTTCTAGCCTTTGGCAACAAACCTGGAAAATGAGATTGTCAAATAAAATAAATACAGGAACAAAGCTTAAAAAAAAAGAAATAAGTAATAGTTCCCATGCCTTGGGAAATTACCTTTATTCACCAGCTGAATCAAAGGTTTTATTGACCCTCTGAAGTGAAAGACAACCTCCAAAAAACTATTAATGGAACGCTTTTTTTACAACATTTGTTCCTTCCAATATATATAGAGTAGAACAATCATTAAGAACACTTAATGACTACTTTTGATCATATCCATCAAATGGAAATTCACATGTCACTAAACAAAAGGTAGACAGGTACGTTTATAAACTGCATCCTTTTTAGTGAGGATCAAGACACAGAAGTTTTCAAAGTGCAAGAAAACATTTTGCTTTTGATGTGAAAGAAGGGAAATGGGCTTTATTCATTCTAAGAAATATGCTAACTTAGCTATGTGTAATGTCTTCCAGACTAGGAAGATGAAATTAAATAGGAAATCAAAGTATATGCATTCCATGAAGAATACTAGAGCTATGAAATGTGAGACTCAGCAGTCTACTGAAGAATATCATCAGAATATAACCATGACAGGGATACAGACTGTACATCTTTTAAGAAAACATGGAATAGTTTATCAAGAGCTATCTTTTTCATGGCATACAGCACCCTTGGTGTACATTAATAGTATGGCACTTTCATAAGTTATTTAGATTTACAGGCTGAAAGTCCTGACCCATTTCATGTCAGCACACAATTACAGCTTTCATGGTTTCAGCAAGCTATGAAAATACAAGGGAAGCATTATCATTGCATTATAATGAAATTTAAATTAGTTTAGTCACAATTCACCATGTGATTTAGTTACCGTAGGTGAATGATCAAAACAGGTGGTTGTAAACCTGAAGCAAATGGAAATAAAATAAAAATAAATTATTAAAAAGTAGGACTGGGATATTAATCAGCATATGACTATGTAACCCATTTAAGATATCTGGGAGGGTTCATGGTTACTAAAGTATATGATATGGAAGAAAACCTCTGTGGGTCAATATGTAAGAATGCCTGATACTTTTTCCTAAGAATAGTTTGCTGCTCTCAACAATGCCAGAGAAAAAACCTGCAGTTACACAAGGTCATTAAAAGCCTGCCCTTTTAGCCAAATACAATGCCCAAATACCTACTGAAAACACAAACTCTCTAAGTAGTGAGATTAATTTTGGATCTGTTAAGGGTGAGTTTTACGGAAGAGGAGTCATGAGGGATGTATACCAGGAAACACACATAATTCTGGTGTCTGCAGAGAATACTACATGATTAAAGTCTCTTGCAAGTAACAGCTCATGCCATCAAGGTTCATGTACAGTCAATCAAGGGGAAAAAACTAAGATTCAAGAGTCAAAAATATCTAAAAGTTGTTCATATGAATTATAAACCAATGTAACGTACACCTGCAACAGGAAGGGGGGTTTGGCCAGAAATTTCTGGTGACTAGAGACAAGGAATAAAGAAAAGAAGAATTTCATATTCAAGAAGGCTGAACAAGACAGAACTGTAAAAAAAAGACTCTACAGATTGTTGTCTTTACATTTTAAAGACTCAAAGATATTAAGTACTCCTTGTTAATAATAAAATAAAAGAAACTAGCTCAGGCAAACCCTAGGTGGTCGAAGTTCCACGAATGGAGCTGTTATTTGCACATAATTCAGCACAGTAATTGACATAGATCCACTCAGAAAAATAGACTGCAACTAGCTCGTGAGTTCTTTTCCAAACCTGAGTTCTTCTGTTTGCTTCAATATGAATTTTGTTCATCAGTTTTCTGCTAAATGCAGCTTGTAGATGCTAATGCAGAAGTGATCCGCACATCACCTTTAAAGTACAGTGCAGAAATGTTTGGTTTTCATTCCTATACAAAATAAAGTACTTATAAGCTATTTCCAGTATATGGAAACCCCAAATGTCAAAGATCAAAGGATGATTAAAATATATTAAATTACAGCTGTGCAATGAGCTATTAGAATGCTATTTGTACATGCTCAGTGCTGGAAAATGAAGAACACTAATGTATCATCATTCTAATTCTCATTTATTCCACTCAGCATTTATAAAGGCAAGGAATCACATTAATCAAACATCCTTAAAGATCTACCAGGTCTGTCTCAAGGGTAAAAATGAATTGGAGTCACCTCCTGTAAATCTAACAGGGGGAAGGGGATGGTGTAATGAACTTTCAAGTTTGCTACCATGATATAAAAAACACTGAAAGCATCAATTGATGTCCAGAATTTCTCACACAGAAAAGGTTCTTTTCTGTGTTCATGCAGCCATCCTTCACCCAATCGCCTATTCATTTCCTCCAAGTTAGTTCACTTTGTATTTACAATAGGAATTATTTTTACACAGTCAATCTTGCTGGCCAACAGTTTCAGTTATGAAAATTACCATAATGAATGTAACAGTGTATCTAATATTCCTTTTAAAACATTTTAAATGAAATGTAATTTTTTTTCAATCTGATGAAAAACCACTGTTTCTATTTCAAACTGCACATTTAGAAGAAATATATCTGCAAACTCATTTGGATCCATTGACCCCCCAAAATGACCACACACATTGAATTTTAAGGCAAATAAACTTTTCTTTTAAATTTAAAAAAAATTACAGAAATTTTAAGTTAGCTTAGCATCTTGACAAAAATCCAGGTGGGTTTAGGATGACTTGCTAAAATGGAATAGGTAGGAAACAAGCTTATTAGCTACTATTGGATGTTCATATGAAATACAATTTGTTTCATGTTGAGTTCTTTCAGTCTCACGTACTATGTCTCACAAAGTTGTTGCAGGCATATTAGGCTCTCAGATAAGGTTGTAAGTTTGAAATAGCCGTACCTAGGGCATTGAGACTCTAAAATAAATGGGCAACCTTGAGTAGCAGATGAAGCAAGAGATAGGAAGTTATTATGATATAGCTGAATAATCCCATATTGTGTGGTGTCATTAGACAGGTTTGCTCATTTGCAATGTGAGGTCAGCAAGTAAAAAGCAGCCACCTTCAAGCAAAGATTTTAATGAAAAAGCCTTGGTTTCATCCTGGTTCCTTCATATCAGAGGCCTCTATTTTTACCCAGTCATCCAAGATTCAGACACCAGTGCCTCCTGCTTTCCATCTGCATGCTTTGGACTTTGCCTTTCCACCTAGGTTATGTCCTTTCACTCCATCTTATCGCTAGGATCTGTTCTCATTTTATCTCTGGTCTGTGACTTATCCAACAAATTATCATGGATATATTTTTATTCGCTTTCAACAATTTAATCTTAATTACAATATTTACTTACCTTGGTAGAGCACCAATGTAGTAAATTGCTTTTTTTCACAAAATCTCTCGAAATCTCTCTGCTTACAGGAGGCAGAGAAAATGGAAATGACAAGAGTGTGGGTAAGTGCCAGAGACTGGAGTTAGCCATAGTTCTCATTTCCCTTGTAAGTCATTATCATCTCTATAAGGCAGCTAGCAGCACAGATCCCAGTGCTTCAGGAATATGGCAGATAAACACTGGCTTCCAGCATAAATCAGCTCTCCACGTGGAGAAATTAGCTGCATGTTATCCAGTTCACTACACCAGCATCTTAGTGGGCACTAATTAACATTTTATATCTGTTAGCCTGGCTTGAGCCCAATACAGGCATTTTCATCTCCTCTTAACTATCTTTCCTTTCAGGGAACGGTCCATGATAATGATACTTTGAGGTAGAAAAGTTTTATTGATAGTATCATAGGTCAGTATTTCACCTGCTCAGTGAATGGCATTGTGATGGTTACAAAATGGATATACACTGCTTAAGTCACATAATCTATGATGATCACTTTCTTCCACTGAGTAACCAAGGCTATTTCTCTGTTCTAATGTAACTAACTTTCCAATTTAAAAAAATGCTTTTAATTATGCTGTGTCCACACAAAATGTACTCTGGCTGATTCAAAACCTCAGTCCCACATTTAAGTTCTTACTTTCTAGACATACCATGTCAACACTTAAGAGCAAAGCCTTAGCACTTCAGATGGCAGAAGTAAAAACCACCAAGTGCTGTTCACATTTTACTTGTGTAAAAATTACTCAGAAAAAGGCTGCTGGCATTTTTTCTCATAGGTACACATTGAACTCCTGCAAACATCAGACCCTCTGATCTCAGAGTCCCACCTTCCCCAACCTTCTGCTGCATGGACCAGCGCAAGGACTGATTTACAATTCTTATATGTAGTATTCTCCAGATCATTATTCCAAGTTGCTTCTCCAGATACAGACAGTTGAATCAAATCACAGAACTGCAACCTCTCAACAGTTTCAGAGTACTTTTAAAGGGGCTTGTTATATTTAAATACCTATGTAACTGAACTGTCTTTAAATACTGTGAGCAAGTTTTTCAGCAATTTTTGGTGGAGACAACAGAAGGAAAGAAAATATATGATTAATTAAAGTGTATTACTTTCCATTGGGCCTTGCTAAAAACCAGTAAGCTATAAAATTATAAATAGCTTATAAAACTTGATTACAGAATCCAAAATCCTATTCCAGAATCTAAAGGTACACTCATACAGCTGGAAAGGTCTTAAAAAGCCTTAAACCTGCCCCTAGAGGTATCTAAAAACACTGTTTGCCAATACCTAGCTATTTGTCTTTTGCACTTACTACAGAAAATGTTGAGTGTTTTGGCATGCATTAGAAGGGCAAAGAATTGTAAACTACTTTTGCACCTTGATTAGGCTGACTTGTGTTGTTATGAGGAGGTCTCCCAGTGAAATTAAGTAAGTAAACTTCACATGGAAATACATGTATATCAGGGCTTGGTCCTATGTCCAAAACACAGTGAGAATAACTTTAAATATTATTAAAACCCTTTTACTAGATTTTTTTATTTATTAATCAGCTAATTTCAATTATTCAGTCATTTGTAGCTCATGCACAATAAATATAAGGACCTAGCAATTCCAGGAAATTGGCTGGGTAATGTTTTTCCTCTTTACTCACATGTTAGAGTCTAAACCATTAAGAGAAGCACATGCAGCTGTTACCCTGGGTAGCTCACACTAGGCTCAAGTAGCACAGGAGCTGTAAATCTCCAGGAAATAGGCTTACAGGAATACAGACACAGAGAAGGCACACTGAATGTAAAAGACTGTGAGCAAATTACTCCCTGGCTGGAGTCTGCCAACAGCTGCAGCCATTCTAAACTTAGCCCATTGCTGGGGCTTGGCTCAATGCTCGATGTGAATGCAAAGGCTGAGACACCATCCTCAGGGAGTTCTCATAAGAGCTGTGCATTTTCCTTTCCTTCTGTAAGGACATGTTTATACCTTAAGTACTTCTACAAGTCTTCTGGGCGAAAGTCAGCAAATTATAAGTCCTTTTATTTATTTTTTAAGATTTCAGTCAAGGTGAAGTTTTCAAAACAGCATGTTTTACCAGAAGGAATCGGATGATGAAGAGTTATCTGAGGGCATCACATAGTTGGATTTAAACCTTTGTTTTCTTCATCCATATGAACAACATTGGTTTTCCTTTCTATATAATTTATGGCAGTCTCTTCATGGTCTTCATGGATCATTAGAAAGTGCAGTAGCATTTAGTAGATGTTTTGTTATAAAGCCTGATATGTCAAATAGTCCAGCCATACTCAGGATACCAAAATAAACAGTTTTAGGCAGGTGTTGAGTTTTCTTAAGTATAATTTTTTTTAAAAATCCAGTCCATTTCAAGTGAACAGTAAGTTAGAACTTTGCATTATGCTTACTGCAACGATATATCTTAAAAGTTAATCTTAATATTAAAATGGAATAGATCCATTTATTTTATAAATTTCAAAAATCACATTTTTTCATTACAGATTATCCATTCACAGATTTCTAGCAATTATTACTTTCCCTTAAACTGTTAATCATTGCAGACCTTCTCTGGTTACATTTAACAATAAAATGTGAGCATTTTATCCATCCTTTGCTTAATAAAAAGGAAAAGAAAAAGCAAAATCATAGTGAGTAAGCTCTTCTCAATTATAGGGGGGGTGGAAGAAAAAAGCCATATTTGAGCATTTACAATTACAATATCTGATTGTTTTGGAAAGTGTGTTGGAACATACCCACATATATGAGAAATCTCTTGGAGGAAAGAATTGCAAACGAACAGCATCTGAATATCTTTGTGGGTTTTGACCCACACTCCAAAATGAAGTCCAAAAACTTAGCAGCTATTAAAACATAAAGATATGCATTATTAGTGTACTTACTGATTGATATTTAGAAGGCATATTAATGACAGGACATACAGTATCAGTGCTATTTCCCATGATGTAAAAGTCTTTATTTTCCTGAAAAACTTGATCAACCAATAGCAGCAGTCCTATAAGCAAAAATATACAGGGATTATATTGAAAAAAAATAGTGATTGAAGAAAATTAGTTCTTTCATCAAAGCTCAGCCATTTAAGTATAAGAGATGCATCTCCAGCTTATGAATCAATCGTGTGAAAATTTGCAGTCTATGATATTGAATTCTGGACTGACTCTGAAAAAACAACAAAAAAAACCCTCAAGTCAATAAGAAGAGAGTGGAAATTAATCTTGATTTATCAGTAAACCCTTTAGTGCTCTTTGGGGAGCTCCTTAATGTTATGTGAAGTCTGAAAGTCAGAAAATAGATTTATGTTCCATTTAATTTGTCATCAGAATTCCAGGAAGTTATTCACTAACTTTTTAAAAATATGGAAAATTGAAGATTGGCGAAGAACCCAACAGCCTCTGCATCAGAAGAGACTGCAATTTTATATGTCTATCAATGCTGACCATAATAGAAGAGATTAAAAAGTTCAACTATGCTGTGAAGATAATTTTTTTTTAAATAAAATTTGAAGACAACACAAGCATAGGGCCCTTACAAATGCAAGAAAACATGCAATAAAATTTTTTCAAAGGTGGCCTACAGTGTGTCATATATTTCAAAGAATTCACATAGGCTTGGGCTGTGTCAATGGGGAAGCAAACCTTGAGGAATACACTAGACACTGGGGAAAACACTGCTCATGAGCACACCAACAGATCTGAAAACATGAGACATGAACTGGCTTTGATCTTATAGGGAAGCAGGGAACATAATGAATACAGCTCACAAGGAAATGTGAAGGAGTAAATCACTGGTAATATCAGGTTTTGCACTTTCAGCTCTTAAAAAAAGCCAAAGAGGACAGTCAAGTAATCATTTCAGCCCCTCCAGTGCATCAGCGCCCCCTCACCCATGATTCTCTTCAGTCATAGTGATCCAATATGTGTGAACAGATCTGTGGCATTTGACTTGGTGTTAATCTTCCCTACATTTTAGTACTGCAAAGAAACAAAAGGAGCTTTGGAAGGTTCTTGTATTGCCTACAAATAAAGGGGCTTGGAGGAGCAAAGATCATCCCTGTCACAGCTTTAAGTAATGGGGTAGTTGCAACTGAGAAGGCTGAGATAAAGACAAATCTAGGAAAAAGCACTAAAGATCCCCTACAGGGATAACTGGAGTTAAAGCAGTTGCTGGGGAAAAGAAATAAATAGAAAGTATCACTGAATCCAGCACCAGGATAGAGGTTAGACAAGTTCAAAAATACAAAGAAGTTCAAGTCACAGAGGAACAGAAGAAATATATATGAGAGGAAAAAAAACCACACCAACAATACAACCCCACAGTCATGGAGCAAAATTAAATAAAACACCAAATAAACCATCATGGGAAAGCAGTTTGAACCCCAAGTAACAGATTTTTTTTTTCTGTAGCCAAACAATGGGGAATTGTGCACCAAGAATGCACTCAGGTGGGTTTTTTCCTACCTCTGAATGCAGCTACTGGTTCAGGTATCAGATAAATTTTAACCACAGCATCTCTGTTAAGACTGTCTGTATTGCCCAGAGACTATATTTACACAGCCCACAATTTTACTTATTAGCATGATAGGGCAGCTCTTTGAATCAAAGTCACATTTATGCCTCATTGAATAAAGTCTTAACTACTGCCAGATATTAAAATGCTATTAACACATGCATAAGATGTATCCGGTACATAATTAGATTCATTAAGATGAGCTCACTCAAAATTTTGCATTTATATTTTTTGTTTATCAAGGGCTGAAAAGTAGAAATTAATACCTTCCCATATACCTTCTATTATTAATACAAATATTATAAACTTCTCTGTGAATTAGATCAGGTCTGTAGCAGCAGAGACTTTCAGAGCAATCCAATGCAGCACTTACAAACTGCGCTGATAAAAGAGACAAGAGTCATTCCTTCAGCACAGCTCAATCTGGCAAAAAAACAGGGCAAAGTGAAAAAAATATATTGTCAGGAAGACAACACAGATGACCACACTGGCAGAAGTCACCTATGCTCACAATGTCTTAAAAGCATGGGCCTGCATCTTTTACAGGCACGTGCTTTCTGTATGTACATACTCACCATACAAGCAAGTTACAAAAAGTTAGGGATTACAAAAAGCAGCACAAAAGTTATTAATTTTCTTAAAATTAAAAACGTCTCTTCACAGCTATCACTTTCTAATTGTGCAGGTACTACTTTATCACCTGCATAGCTATATAAGCAGCCTCTTCTTGTGACAAAATGCTCTTCAGTATCAATAACTACTTTGGTATGTTATTACAACACTTTAATACATAAAAGTGTAGAATGAAGACATGACCTACTGAAACCAGGTTTGGAAGCATGTTTGATATTATAATTAATGCCTTCTAGCTGTCTAGTGAGTAGAGTTTAAACTTAAAAAGCAAAAAATAAACTTCATTATTTCCTTTCCTCAGTCGAAAAATCTTCAATACTAGGTTTGCTCACACCATCTGAGGCACGTGTATTCATTTAATATTTAAGGATATTTGGCAAATAAGAAATGTGAGTCTAAATTTTGCATTAGATGAAAAATCGTGTCTAGGGAAAGAGCATAAAATTTAGGATGAATTGTTCATATCTGTCACTACTTACATGGATATTGATACTAGTTGGTAACTTGAACTTACATGAAGTATTATCCAGAAAATTTAGTTCTAAGAGAGATTTCAGTTGCACTATCTGTTGCCTAAATGTAAGTTCATTTAGTCAGATCTGTAAATAATAATCCAATAAACAAGTACCCATTCAGGTTGACTTTAGTATCATGAATAACAGCTGAAAAGGGAGACTAATGAAGGGAATGTAAATATTTATTCAAGATATATATGCTTCACAGACACTTTACATTCAAATATATATGTATTTAGCAACAGACACAACACATTTACAAGGGGATGCAATGACCCTTTGCATAAAAACATTGTGACTATAACTCTACACAAGTCAAGAGCAAATATGTCAGCAGTCCAGAGGAATTTGTTCCTCTGATGAGTAGTACCATACTTCACTATTAGCAGCTCATATCTAGCCTACTATACACTCCTGCAACAGCTGCAGAATAGAGGAAGAAAAAATAATCTAGAAAGTAAGGCAGGAAATCAGTAATCTGAAAACATAGTTTTCCTGATCATTAACCTTCCCATTTATCAGGGTTTGCATTTCATAACAGCAGCACATACATGCTTCAAAAAGCAACATCATCAAATTCTGAAAGCCTACATTGGTTTTGCCTCTGCACAATTCATGCAAACATCTACTGTGTGTATGTGGAGAGGCACATAGGCACACTGATTGAGCTATTTGCTGCAGTACTCTTTGTATTGTAGTACCTGTTTGGGAGTTTTCCATCTCAATGTTACCAATCAATTACCCACAGCAACACAATGAAAGGCCTCCTATTTAAATGAAAGAAGCAGACTAAATTTCATCCCATGTTACAAGTAAATTAACCTCTTAGAAATTCAAGGAAGGTCTTTTCTGAGTTTCACACTAAGGCCATTAAAAGTAAGCACAGTCAAACATCAAAGGATGTGTCAGCTCCTTCTCTTCATGAATATACTTCCAATTCAAATCTATCTTTTTATATGAGCTTTAAATTTTAAGTCACTCTATTGTCACTGAGGCTATTTTGTTTGAAT
Organism: Setophaga petechia; assembly: GCA_024362935.1. Taxonomy (NCBI): domain Eukaryota; kingdom Metazoa; phylum Chordata; class Aves; order Passeriformes; family Parulidae; genus Setophaga; species Setophaga petechia. The sequence continues at coordinate 26,829,309 of JANCRA010000001.1, forward strand.
GTTAAGGAGATAGCCTATACTAAAGGTCAGCTATCTTTAACTCCAGAAACCTCCCTTGAGATTAGCCCTGAACAAGCCCTTGTACTTCAAATGTTCTTCAGTAGAATTGCTAGCCATCAGTCAAGGCAACATGGAGTGTCCTGCCTGGCACCTGATTGTTTTCAAAATCCCAAAACCAATGTGCACTTTTTCACTGGATCTAAAGTAAGGAAAATTTGTTGCTGCTTTCAAGTTTAAATAGTTCTAAAACTACTAAAAAAATAGTTAAAATATTTAAAAATCGTTTGAAATATTTAAAAAGTTCTTCGCTACACAACATGGTCCTTTTTGCAGAGCCTTGATACTCATAGCAGAGATAATGAGTGTTCTTCTTTCCAGAAGACTGACACCAACAAGAAGGGGGTTCAGAGTGGCAAATCAAATGCATGGATTAAAAAATACCCAAAAATGCTTTCTGAGTGCAGAAAGTCAAAGTACATACATAGAAAGCATTACAGCACTACAGGAGACATAAGGGTAACCCTCCTCTTTCTAAAACAATATTCAGAAACTGGAAAATAAATTAGGGAATGCAGCTGAAACTAAAGTCTATTAAAGCTACTATAAATTCCTCTAACGCTTCAGTAATCACTTCAATATTCGTCTTTTTAAGACTCCATTAAACACATTGTGAGAAAATTTCAAAATATAATCTTAGCATTGGCTAAACATTCTTCATCTCCATTTTAAAAGTATGCAAAGAAAATGAAAAGGGAATTAAATAGTTCAAAGACATTTAGGTCCAGGCTTTTGAACTTATAGTACCTCTAATGGCAGAAAAAAATTACAAGTATCCCTGAAATCTGGGGGAGAAGAGATTACTGCCTATATTTCAGTTTGAAAACTCAAGGATTTATCTAACAGAATGTGAGATGTCAATTTCATAAATCTAATCTGAGCTCCTCTGAATCAGCACATTGTCTCTGCACACCATTAGTTTTTATTAATTAAGTACTGCTTGTGTGCCATGTCATTAACCAGATTCAGACACCATGTCATCCTATGGAGAAACTGATTCAATATTGACACAGAGTGACACATTTCCATCTACCAAATCACCAAAGATCTATTTCCTTTAAAAAGACTAATGAGTGATGAAGAGAACTGTTAGTAAAAAGATATGAGCTGTTAATGCAGTCAATCATTCAGTTCTCTGAAAATATAATTGCAAAATTAATATGGACTCCTTTACATAAGCATGAAAACACTGAGGTCACATAGCTTATAATGCAACCAAGATTTAGCTTATAGCTCTTCACACATCACTATGCCACCATGTAGTCATTAAAGTTTGATTTTATTTTGTTGTTAATCATAGCTGTGCTCAAATAATTTAATCACTTCCCTATCTGGAATAGTATTGCTGTTTTCTCAGTAGTCTGGGTGTCTTCCTTGAAGACATAAATGTCACAAATCCTCCAACTGCAGCAGTTGTTGCTCTTAGAGTTGACAGTAACGCTACTTTCTTTATATGTAGCTTCCTGCTTCTGCTCTAAAATAAAAGATGCCTGTGTTAAAAAAAAAAAAAGAAAAAAGAAAAAAGAAAAACTGTCTTTTTTTCTGTGCAGAGTACTTGGCCTTCACTTTTCCCTCACCTTTACTTTCTGCCATCACCTCTGTTAGATACTTCCAGATTTCCAATAAACTCCTGCCTGTTCACCCATGCGCTGAACTCCATTCGTTATGATTGCTGCTTACCTGCTGCCTTCATGTTCCCTTCCTGCCTCTGGTCAAAACTTCTGCAAAGATCAGCCTCCTCTGGCCCCTTTTGTTGCTTTGTTATTAAAAAAAGTATCACACAAACAATGGCAGAAGTAGTGCTGGAAATGAAGATGAAAAAGCATCTGATAGCCGGAAGCAAGGTCAGCAGGAATTGCTTTTCTAACACCCCAAGTGGGCCCTCCCTTAGGATGCAGAAATCTTCAGTCCTTGTCAACTCAACAAACAACAGAACACCAAGAAAATGTTCTTGTGGATTTATCTGGGAAACATTTTAGTTCTATGAATTACATTTCTGGCTTCTCAATCTACACCCTCTATCTCTTACAGTAAAACACATTGCATTGGAAACAGTAGCACCAGAGTTAGCTGTCAAGACCGTTTTTGGAATAAGTCAGTTTATTTCCACTCTTCCTTAGTTATAATTGTGTACTCTGCACTACTTTTTAAGTCTTTCCATGACAAAAGAAACAAGTATAAGCTCTTTAACAAGCTGTAAAATAATAGATATTTATAAATTTCTACAATTTCTTGTAAAGATAAAATCTGATCTACCATGGACACTCTCTGTACCCTTCAAGAATTCAGTGTAAATTTTGAATATCATCTCCTGTTAATTTCCATGTAAAGTTCAATTCACTTAAGTACATTATACAACTATCCTTTTTTCTATAATCACAGAAACTAGGTTGGTTTGAGTATAATAATTACCTTTTTCACTTAAATGTTCATATAATTACAAAAAAAATAAGATTGGGAATTATACCATGCATCTTTCGCATAAAGAGAATATCTATTCTTTTCACTTTATACTCTGAAAAATGGAGTATATTAAAGCCACTGCTCTCATTAGTTTTTCCAATATGTTGTTTTTATTCTGCTGTATTAAGACACCACTTTTATGATGTCTAAACAAAAACTAATGCAGTTGTAGGAACATGAAAATAAAATAACAGCCCAAAAGATAGATATTCTTTGCACTTACAGTATAGAAGTCACATGAGCTACATGAACATGCTAAAGAGACATAAAAGAGAAATCACTAAAGAACTTATTTCAAACTTTGGCCCATTTGTTATCTCAGGTACACATATCCCAGTTTTCCCCATAAGACAGAGGCAGTTAATTAAATCAGGGCCTGGAACAATACTGATGTATTGATATTTTCTATTTTCCTTTGAGGATAGTTTGACTTCTGTAAAAGCATAGGCAGGGCCAGTTCCTATTTTGTCTGCAACTACTTGTACTCAGAGGGCACAAAGAACAAAAGACTTTGATTTTTTTTTTTAAATGTAATTTTTAGTTTTGAAAACTGATGCTGCCTGAAGGCTATAGGGTCCTGAGTGCTACTGTTGCTGTATTTAGAGAGCTTGATAGATTTGCCCATTCTTAAGGCTTGGTGTTGCTGATGTGGAATTCTTCAGCTCCATTTGAACATTTGCAACTCTGGTCTTAAAGCACTTTTCTAAAATTCAGAACTTATCTGAAGATTCCTTTTGTTATGTCACTTTACTGAAGCTTTGCAACACCTTTTTTGTCTATTAGAAATGTTCTAAAGTCTTCATTGGCATCACTGGATATGTGTCACTTTAGCCTTTCAGATTCCAAGAAGGGATTTCCTCAGTACCTCCCTCCTACAACTCTTTTAGCTTCAGCTGAACTAAAATACTAAAAATGGTAGCATTTTGTCCTTGAATGAGCCTGTGATAGATATTGTAGGTAGATGTTCCCAAAATGGAAATTGCATAGCTTAGGTCAAACCTAAGCCTTCCCTGGCCCTTTCAGTCTCAAGCGCAGGGCCTGCAACTATGTGGAGACACTGACTATAACAAAGAGTAATTTTTGTTACTTTGCCATATGCTCAGCATTGATTTGTTCTGATCACCTGCTCTGCCAGTAGAAAAACTAGAACTTAATTTCCTTTCACCTGAGAACTAGCTATATTACATTTATATTCTCATTTGCTTTTGCCTCCCTATCTTGTTTCTAAGAAAAAAAAGATTGTCCCCACAGAGATAGCACTTCCCTTTCAAATGTATAATTATCTCTTACTTTCATTACTCACTCAGCCCTACTTAATAAAATAAAAGTTTGCTCCCCAAAGACATATTCAACTCTCAAATATCTTCCAAGATTCAGAAAAAAAAAAAGCCAACACAATGTACACTGCAATTGTTTTCTAGTTCAGCAATGGCTTCTCAGTTCATGAAACAGTGAATGATCTTTTACTATTTGAAACAAAAGGAAAATGCTTGAAGTTATGCAAAACTACTGATTTTGCCCCACAACTTCTGATTTTTAAAAGGTGAAAATCTTTTGTCAAGGCTAAATTATAGCACCCCTCTTAAGATTCACCATCAGAGTAATTTAAAAGGTACTTTTTAATTTTTTTTTTCCAACTGGCTAAGCAAATAAACTCCGTATGGATGTTGCTTTTCTGTAGAATATTTTGAATTGCTCAAGTGATGGAGGCAGAGGTGGTTAAAAACTAAAGCTGGCAGAAGAAAGAATTCTTATAGTAGTTGACACTGAACTCTTCACTATGCTGACTCCTTCAAAAAGTGACATATTCTGAAAGGAGTCTTCTGATCAGTCTTTGAACTGTTTAACTTTTCTTTGCCAGGACCATGCTTTTCATGCAGCAGCTAATAATGTAGAAAAGAGAACAAAAAGAATTCTATGCTCTTGCACAGATCAACAGGAGTCAGTCCTCCTCTCACACACACTAAATGTTAAACTCCAAGCATCAGTGATTTGATCATTACTTTAAACAGAGATTTCAGAATCAGAGCTACAGAGTTCAACAATTCTTAATGTGAAAAATAACTTTAAGGTACTTTGGGAGAAACTGAAACCTTCAGAAGATAGAGTAAGGATTCCCCCTAATGGAGAAAATGCAAACTTTCCACAGACTACATTTTGGCTTTAAATCATCAGGGAATGTTAGTGATACTTTTCATGTATGAGGAGTAGTTGCAGTCTTACTAATATCATTAAGGGCTGCTGAATATAGCCCTTATTAAGCTTGAAGAGAAGTGACTGCAGGAAAAAAATAAAATGGGGGGAAGTAGAATGCTTTATTTGTCATAAAGTCAGAAAAATTAAACTATTACTAAAATTAAAATGTGACTAAATTAGTAACTGGCAATAGCAAAGCATTATACCTGCTGTCCTGCCCTCATATTAATTGTTACTACAGTCATCAGAGAACTTCCTAAAGACCCACTAGATATAATTTTGATTTCATAATGCTGCACTTAAGGTGATATCTCATACCCTGAGCATGGTCTGCCATGCAGGTTGATCCATTTGCTACAGTCATTCTATTATCCCAAAAGATGGTTCCAAATAACAAACTAGAATCCAGATAAGGACTCCAGATTTTAAATTGCATATATTGCCAAATATGAAACTATTTATATTTGTACTTCAGTTTCATATTCTATTTACTTGTGGCTGGATTTTTTTAAAACTCTCTTCTTATTAATACTATTGAAAATTCAAAGCTGAACCACTGATTGTTTTGGGGTAAAAAAAAATAAATCTTCATTTTGGAAAGCCATGTTCTAAAGGTACTTATATAAAATATTTTGTAGATTTTACAAGCAAGTTTTTCACTATGCAGACTTTTTTGAAAGCAGCTACACTTACAGAATAATTCTCCTTAGTAGATCAGGTTATCATGTAACGCTGTGTAAGGTAAAGCCAGACCTCAGAAGAACTGTTAGGGTTCTAAAATAATAATCAGAACAAAAGTTAAGATTTTAAAGCATCTGTTAGTGTTTTAAAGCTATAACCAGAACAAAAGTTTTCCAGACTTACTTCCATAAAAGGTACTGCAATTTTTTTACATTATTAATCTTGTTCTTTCACCTAATACAATCACAGTACAAGATAATGAAAATATTTTTATTAAGAAAAAGATAGTTCATCCAGAGATGAAAATAACCTAATTACTTCAGTCAATAAGGCATTCTTTGGTTTTTTTAGAAATGTTAGTTATTAAACACAGCTACTTTTTTTTTTTTTTGTCATTTTTTTCTGTATAGGAAATAAGGATACTTTAATTAAAAGAACTACCTGAGGGATTTTTTTTCTCTTCCTGTGAATGAGAAATGTGAGTCCTTTGAATAAAAGCATAAAGGTAATGGGAAACTGATTGATATGATGGCCAAATGACACCCTGTTAGATTCAAAAATTCTTCTAAAGCATGCAAAAGCAGTTTAAAAGCTAAATTGTAGTAATCTACACTTAAAATCTGTAGTTTAATACCCAGTAACACTGCAAATAACAAGTTTACTCCTGAAAAGATGATGATTTATGGATCTGCTATTTTCTCACTGACCATCCTTTCTATTTTAAAATATAAAATAAATGTAAGCAAAATTTTCCAGGGTTATCACACACTTTGCAGCAAAAAGCTACTCAAGCTGTGTCTTTCCCAGAATGCTAAAGACATTTCAAAGGAGTGAATGTAAACCAGGAGAATTCTTCAGTCTGCATAACTATAGGAGGACCTGTTTAGTCAGAGATGCTGTATTGGAGGCACAAATTTACTTGCTTTATTCCCAAGAACTCGTCCTTGGTATCAAACCTGGCTGGCACCAGCATCAGTTGGACCCCCGAACAGTTCTTTATTAACTGCTTCTGAATAAAATTATTTTTTGAGTTTGCTTCTTCACAGATCAGTTACAGGAATTGGTGTTTACTGCAGAGTGTAGTATATCCTCCCCTCCAAAACATCACAGCTAACAGGATAATCTGACGGATTCCACAGATTTATATTTCACATGTGAAACTCAAGCAGTGCTTGCAGGCAGGTATGTGGAAGTGTATAAATACAGTTCCAAAGAAAACTTAATATGTGATAAACTGATTTTAAAATCTTTAAGTCAAACATGTGTAATGTAAAGACTATTTAGATTTGGATTCTGATTCATGGCATGAACTCAGTTATGATCCTATTTTCATCACTTTTTAATGGAAGGAACTTCGTCCTCTGATCTTTTCTTTCACCACAGAAAGTAAGAATTTGCTGTGTGTTGAGAAATCTACAAAATGAGCAGAAAAAAAATTCCTGTAGTCCATGAAATTTTTCAATAGCAGGACAGGTGGAGGAAGATATTTTTATCTTTGCTACCTCATGATTCTTGCATTGATTCACAGTTAAATATTTTTCTGAAAAAAACCCTAATTTTTTGAAGGCATATAGGAGAAATGATAGTAAATATCTATTACAAAAAAGTATTAGAGACATAATTAGAAAATTACAAAACAGTATTAGAGACATACAAGAAAAATGAGAGGAAAATCAAAGCAATTATTATGCTATGTTCTTTTTTTGATGCCCTAACATCAAAAACAATTGCTTAATAAATGTAGAGGAGAAGATCATAGTATTCACATTTGCATTCTCATTAAGCTTTGTTATTTTGCAGATAAAAAAAAAAAAAGGTTGAAAGATTAGAATATTGGAAAGTCAGCTTTCTCTGTAGACATAAATTCATCATACAGCATGATGCTATGGATTATTATTCAATTGGATGGTTTCAAGGCTTAAGGGAATATTGGTTTTCATTACTACATCCTGCATAACTTTGTTCTGGGGAACTAATTTGCCTGAAATTGAATCATTTAATTTGAGGCAAAACGAAAGAGGCGAGATCCCTCCTTTGGCTTTTGGTTTATGTTCACAGCACAAGACTGCAGAAACATCCCCCGTGGTGTGGCAGGACAGCCAGGGAAATTATGTGTGTCCCGATCATGGTTGATGCCCAAATTCAGTTATCAATGAGGTCTCCAGTGCTGGTCCTCATCTGCTGATCTCACCTCTTAGTCTTTGAGGAGCCTTTTAATCCTTTCAGATCATCATGATCTGTGGCCTTTTGTACTTTCTCACTCTATCCTGGCTGACTGTTCATTGTTCCTGGTGACACAGTTCCAAAACTTCCTAGGGATAACTGCTCACTTTGTGCTTGCTCTGCTGTCTTAACTGCAATGTTTGTAATATTATTTACCTTATGGCCTGCTAAATGTTAAATCAGCAATTTGCTAAATATGCTTATGCGAAATCCATATAACCATAAGGCAGTAATCAAACAGTTGATTTAGCAATTCAGCTAGTATCCATCTTGCCATTGGAAATGCTAAATATATCTGTGCAAGGCTGGCAATTCATCTCAGCTCGAGTCCCCTTCCCTTTGCCTCGGTCCATGACCTCTTCCTGCTTTCAGAGTTTCCCTTACAAATGCAGAACTTTGCAGATGTATAAAACCTGAGTAGGCAGCTACCCAAACACAGTGCAAGTTTGAACTACCTTCTTATTTTGAGGAGTTTTTACCCAAAAAATATTTTGTAAGAATACAAACATAAAAGCCAAAACAAACTGCTGAAGGCAATCAAATTTCTGGTGGACTGAAACGTGTATAACTTTCACACCCATGAGTATATACAAGATCACATTTTGCATGTAAATGCAGTTATTTTCATTCTCCTGAATACAAATACAAAATAAATGGAAAGCAAGCAGAAAGAGCAGGGGCATGGACAGCAAGATGTGCAGAAAGAACAACTGCAACAAAAGCAACAGAGAAGGAGAAGCAAGTGGGATGAGAAGGAATTTTGATTTCTCAGAAAAGGGCTAGTGTGCAGAAAAGGTTTCTAAGAGGCCACTTAGGAATACATCTGAACAGAATTGAGGGCAACATGTCCATTCAAAGTTTAACCCCCAAATAAACACAAAGTCCTTTTCCGCAGTTCATTGTGGGGATTAGGGAAGGATGGAAAGGAAAGAGTCAAATTCAGATTAGTACTGAACTGTGTTGTCTGGAAATGAGTCAGTGAGAAGACAACTGTTTCAAAATATACTGGCTCTCACCATAATACTGTTTTCATAATTAGGGTTATTTATAATATTTCCAGAATCACATCTGAATCTTAGCTCTCTAGTAAGTCTGTATTTCTTTTGCTTGTAGGAAAATGGAATGCAAAGGTGCAAATCATACAAGATAAAAAATGTCAAAATTTGCTTGCTTCATCTAATTAATATAATTACAAATAATATATTTAATAATAACTGAATTTCTATGCAGGGCAGTTTCTCAAGATGTTTTCATATATCAGACAGCACAACAAAATACCAGATCTGAGCAGTTACTTCTACATAAAAGCACAAAAAATAGTGTGATGGTATGGTTTATTAGCGGTACATGAAACCTTATTCCTTCTTTTTCACTCTGAAAATAAAGTGTCTGTATGAGAAATCCTGAACAAGGCATCTTCTAGGCATATCTAGGAGTGTTTAGACAGCAGGATGCCCTGTATGGGAGAAGGACATGACAGGACCAGCGCTGGTCTCACCTTCTCCAGACAGTTCTGAAGCAGGTGGGAACCATCCATTGTTCACCAAAACTTACACCATCTGAGGAGCACATGGTGCCTTTGCTCAAACATATTAACAAAAGCGACATCCACAGGGGCAGGAGATGTGTAAGAGTAGAAGGAAAGGACACGTATTAGAAGATAAATGAGGCAGAGGCCTTAGAGAACTGTGAGGGTGAAAACAGAGGAAGAGAAACAAGAGAGACAGGTGAAAAAAAAAAAAAAAAAAAAAAAAAAAAAAAAAAAAAAACAAACACAATCAATAAAACCCAAAAAACCAAACATCACCAACAGACTTTAAGTGGGAAAAAACTCAAAAACTGAAACATTCTGTTTCATCTGGTGATGTGTGTTTCAGGCAGCAGAGGGAGTCTTTTATTCAATGGAGCCACATTCAGGTCCTGTCATTTACTCTCGAGCCTGGTATTTGGGGGATAATTGATTTAAAGGTCAAGGCCAGGAAAGCAATAAAAGATTATCCAGCAGAATGTTTGCTCTTTCTTCTTATTCAGGAGGGATGGAGAACTAAGATCCTTTGCCATCTAATTGTCACTAATGTTTTCTTCCAAAAAGAAGAAAAATGTTAATCCATGCTTATCTTTCCTCATCTCAGCATTGGTTTGCAAAGGCTCTGAATGTTTTCAACAAGAGGTAGTAAAGATTTGGCTGCAGAAGACAGGATTTCTTTTTTTTTTTTTCAGGACATGAAACAGCAAGTCTTGCAAATAATGGCTATTTACCCCCAACTCTTTGCACTGTTGCCTCCATCTATGTACTGTTGCCATTAGTATTGAGAGAGCCATTGTCCATTGTAAGAAAATATAAAAGAACATCATTATAAGTTCAGATTTCTACAGTGGCTTTCTGGATGGGTTTTGATCAATGCAGAAGGACTGCCTGAAAAGAGAAACACTCTCCAAGAGAGTGTATTACACAGAAAGAGAATGCCCTGACACTGAAAGGAACCTGGGGAAAAAACCATACCTACCACTAGGCTAGACAAAGGGCACAGGTCGAGGCCTTTTCTTTGAAAACACTGATTAATGTGAGGTCCTGTTACCTGCTATAATCATCATTTTGTTCTGAGTGAAAGCTTTGCTACATTCCTAATTTGTCTTAGGGATGGTAAGAAAGAAAAAACTGTCTGCCTCAGTCCAAGAGTGAGGCAGTTTCATTTTGCCTTCAGTTCAAAGTGATGGATACAAAGGATGCAGATTGTTGTACAAATGTTAACCAAGTGATTCCTGTGACAAGCAGCTCACATCACTCAATTATTTAATATTTAGCTTGATTGGAACAGGCATTTAGGTTGTTTATAAATAAAATGTAGTTGTGGCAGAGTTAACAAGAACAGTTACATTCTGTAAGAGAACATTGATACAGTACAATACTTCAGTACAATACTTTCACTTTTATCAATGCTCCTTTTGACCTAACTTCTAGAGCGTCGGCAGCCATAAACTTTTAAACAAAAATGGGCTTTAAAAAATAAAAAGCATTTTCTTATACAATTCAGTGTTTGGCCACCATTTGATACTTTGCACATTCCCCAAGCAATTCATGGCAAACAGAGACTGTAATAAAGATTAAATAACATTTGCCATTTTACTTTCCTTAAAAAAATTGAGAAAATACCCCCTGCCCAGGTTGTTGTAAAGCCTCAACTGTATCAGTTAAAGCCAAGCAGTCATGATAACATAACAATGCTTTTCTCTTCCCCTCTTTCTCCACACACACACACACACACACACATACATATATATTTAAAGTCAATTATATATCTTTCTCATACTTAAAGTTTCTCACGCAGATGACATTTCTTTCAGATACTTTGCCACCTACAAATTTTATCACAAATACTGCAACTTGCATGGAAGTGCTCCTTATGCCATGCAAATCCCTCTAGTCATCTCAATGAAAATTCCCCCACATTTTGTCCACTTAAAAGACCAGAGAAATCATTTGGATCAACCACAACACACACTTGGTAGCATTTAGCTGCTACAGGCAGTGCCAGGAAGCTATGCAGAGAGCTAAACAAGCCAGCTCATATATAACAAAGTAGCATTGAATCAGGTAAGTATCCCATTCTTGCTGACTATGAAATAGAGACAAATGAAAAATGAGGAAGTGAAAAAGATTTCTGGTCTGTACTGAACAAGGTAAAAGTCTTGATGCAAGTTACCCCACACTGCCAGTACAAAATCTAGATTTTGAGTTGTGTTTTTCTGCATTTCACATTTGTGATCTCATGTCAGAATATTGCAATTCAAACACTCTTAAAAACCAATTACATGCTTAGACAGGGCTGCACTATGCTAGGAAAAATTTGTGTGTAGAAACTAACAGTATTGACACAACACAGAAAACATGAAGCTTTATTTAGTGCATACTGCAAGTTATAGGATTCTTTTTTCTTTTGCTGATTTTAGGTTTGTGCATGACTTTTTATTTTATCAGTTAAAATATTTTCTGATAGGACCACATGCTACCTTTAGGTAAACCAATTTAATTCACTGATTTACATTAATCTGCAGTGAGGTGGAGCAGAGGAAAACAGATATAAAGCCATGACATAGTAGGTCTGTTGTATACTTGACTTGCCCTGATGCAAGACATTTCCTCATGATGTGTAGACAGCTCTGGACTTATAAGGGGAAGACACCCTTCAACAAGGCCAGATCAAGTCACAAGAATGTGACTACAGCTATCTGCAAACCTAAATGCCATTTTCTATCCTTTCATTTTCACTGAAGCTTTGAAGTAAATACGAAAAGAGCCAGAACTGAGCAAATTACCTGAGGACTGAAACATTTTTGACATAAGTCTCAAATGCAGTTCAAGCCTTTTATACTTGTTCTTCGTTGTTCTAGTTTTGTTTCATCTCAGAATGTGAGCGATGGCAGTGATGATGGAAAGATTGGACAGCTGGCCTCTATTCCTTATGTTGGATACAGACAGAAACACTGTGAGATGCCCTCTTTCAGGAGCCTCAGAGCCTGGGCAGCAGAAACATTTAACTATTTCTTTCTGAAGGAATTGTGGAACAGGAAGGATTCATTTCACATCCACTACTTCAGCAGGTTCCGTATGCTAAAATATTTCCTCTCTAAGTGAAAAGGCTGTAATTTCAAACCCAATTGCAAGTAATGTGCTGAATTCGCTGTGCCAACATGAAAAATTCTCAAATCCCCTTCCTGCCTTAAGTCCCTGTAAAAAGTAGCTCAGCAATCTCAACTTTGAACCATTCACAAAACATGGGAAGATGGTTATATTTTAAAAATAATGCACTAAGTCTAGCATAATGAAATTTGCAATGAAATCTGACTTAGAGGTCAAATCAATTATTTATTCCAAGTATCATCCTCTATAAAGCAGTTTTTAATGAATTCCATTTCTCTACTGCTTTACCAGTCTGCATTTTCTTCAGTTACCACCAACCACATGTCCTATGACATAAGAATAAGGACTCCATCACAACACAAAAGGATGGAACCAAGACTGGACTCTCATCTTTTCTGCCTCAACACCTTTAAAATATGAAGAGTAAGGTAATTGGTCTAAGAAACCAATTTATATTTCCCCTTTGCATCACTTACAGCTTGAAGCAAGAAAAAGAGCCTATCCGCACTCCCGCTGGCACAGGCAAAATAGGAAAATACATCGAAAATTTATCAAATTATTTCTAAAACTTTGACTCATATTTAAACCACCACTGTTTAGGGCTTTTAATATCACCTACAAAATGTGAGCAAATATGTAACACTTGACGGCTAGGGGAGTGTTTTTTCAAGCTCTTACTTAGTCATTACGTATCCTTTTGGAATAGTAAGATACAATTGAAGATACATTTTTGTATGCCGTGCTAGATGTTGCAAGAATGAAGCTGTTCCACAAGAAAAGGCCGCTGAAGAAGGCAGGACAGCGCCCTCACTGTCAGGACACAGTCCCAGGACCTGAGTTGGGCATGGGTTGTGACTATCAAATACAGGCAAGGCCTGAGATCAGACCAGAAAGACCATTCAGGATGAGCAGGGACAAGAGAAGAGAAGACGCGGATCTGCCCTTGGCTCAGGTAAGGACTGAAGCCCAAGCCCATAATAGTCCACGGGCTCTGGTAGGGGCTGGGCAGTGCAGATTTCAGGTCTGTCTCCCTAAAACATCAATGGTTATCAATCAGAACATTGTTTGCACTAATACTTAATAACCATAAAAGGCCAAAATATTTCACAGGTGAAAATAAGACAGATGTTAAGTATTGTTTAAAAAACAAAAAACACCAGCAAAATCATCTCCTCTTTTTCTTATTCAAGTAATACTAGATAAAAAGAATTTTAAAAAAAAAAAAAAAGTGCAGCAACTATTCAGATAGTAACATTAGTAAGATATTGTGACACCTTTCTCTCCTGCTTCCCATTTTTAATGTGGCTTCTGAAACTAAAAAGGCAGGTGGACAATATCCAGCCTCAGTTTGCTAGTAAACAACATCTAGGGCATAAGAACTGATATTATATAAGACAGACGTGATAGACAGAAACTTAAAAGGAGACAGGATAAAAATCATAACTACACACAGAGGTCTCTTGCACAGTTGGCATCTAAGAGCTAGACTCAAACTTTGATAAAGAACGCAATCCAAATTCCTTCATTTCACTGTGATGCCAACATCCGACATGGTAGGCTTCCAGAGATTGTGATCAGTTCTTTTATTCTTGCAACACATTAATCTTACTTCAGAAAAGGTGTGGCTTTTTGGTTTTTTTGAAGGTCTATGTCAACTATTTAATACTTCCGTTCTATTGACAAAACAACAGTAATTTCATGTGGGAAGAATCTCTGTGCATACTGTTCTTATTCCTTTTGAAATATCATCACCTGTGAGTTCTTAGACACCTGTATACTAGTAATAATACACAACAAGGGTACATGAATTTAAAAAAAAAAAAAATAGAAGGAAGCCCTTCTCCAAGGAATGTACAGTTGCTATACAAATGTAGAGCCATCAAATGGATAAAATACCAGATTAGAGGACTACACTGCCCCAGGAAATGAAGGAAGTTTTTCACTTGAAGAAGTAGAAAGAGAGATATATATGCAGAAGAGGTCGTGTACTGCTTGTGCCAGATTTCCTGTGATATCTAACTTGAATTTTATTTTATTAGTGTTACTCTTAATACTAGCTGCATGACAATCTCTTCATACTCTGTTGCTTCTAACAGGGTTTGTCACTGCAAAATATTAAAGCAGGCTGTTTTATTAATAATTTTTAAACCATTTTCATTTATAGCTTCATAAGCTATAAATGTAAAGCTCTCCATATGTCAGAGAGCTTTACCAAATTAATTATAGCTTACCTGTAATATCTGAAGCATACACATGTTAAATCAGTCGTAGGATAGTGTGGGTCAGAGGGCACATTGAAAGGTCATTTATTCCAACCCCCCTGCAATGACCAAGGACATCTTCAAGTAAAACAGGTGGTTCCAAACCTCGTCCAAGCTGACCTTGAATCTTTTCAAGAATGTAACACCTCTAGGCAACCTGTTCCATGGCTTCACCACTCTCATTAGACAAGTCTTCTTCCTTCTATCTAGTCTTATCATCCCTATTTTAGTTTAAAAGCATCACCCCTTGTCCTATTGCAACAGGCCATCCTAAAATCATTTCTTATAAGTACTAAATCATTTTTTATAAGTACTTAAATGTACTTGTTCATTTCTTTAAGTACTATAAGGTCATAATCAGGTTTCCCCAAAGCCTTCTCTTCTATAGAGGTGCTCCTGCCCTTTGAGCACCTTCATGGCCCTCCTCTGGACCTGCACAAGCAGGACTCCAGAGCAGAGAGGGAGAATGTCCTGCTGGCCATGCTTTTGAGATGCAGCCCAGGGTAAGGCTGGCTCCCTAGGCTGTGAGTGCACACAACCAGCTCATGTCCTGTTTTTCATTCACCAGCACCCCAAGTGCTTCCCCACAGAGCTCTTCACAATTCTCATTTTCTCAGTGATATACAACGGAAATTAGAACCTAAATTTCCTAATTTTTGATCCTGAGATTGCAGTTCAAAAGTAGGCAATTCTGAACAAGTGGGATTTGGAAAAATTAATAAGAAAAATAATGTAGCATATGTTTGAAATTTGGACTGAGATCATTGTTCAGCTGACAATAATAGATGCTCTTTTCTCCACTCTACTCATTGAGAACCATGGCTAAATAACACAATTTAGTTACTTATGTGCCAATAAAAGTCCTTTAGGTAGTAATTTTTCGTATTTCCTATAGCAAATTGTGTCATATCTTCTAGAGAATTGTGGATGTCTTAATTTACCAGACATTGCAACTCCTATTTATGTTAAAGTCCAATCATGAGAGAAAGGGAGTAGATATCTGTTGGATCAAGTTCCCTGGAGCAAAACAGACTTTCAAATATTGCATGGAAAAATAACCACACAAAAGCCCTTTCTAGAGACGTAGAATTCTCAACAACTGGGGCCCAGTTTTCAAAAATAAGCTGTCTCTCAAAACCAGGTAAGTAGATTTTTTCCTTATGAGAAGCCATACAGGACAGAGAAAAAAGGAAGGAAATAAAACAATAGAGACTTACTGATAACATGTTTTGGGAAACAAATACTCTGTGGATTTCAGAAAGGCAGGTGGCCAGATGAAGATTTGGCTAAGTCTGGATTTTTAACCCAAGAACATGGCTTCATCATGTCCTGGTTTTGGCCAGGATTGAGTTAATTTTCTTTCTAGAATCTTGCAAAGGGCTGTGTTTTAGGTTTAGGATGAAAAAATATTGATAACACATTGATGTTTCAGTTGTTGCCAAGTAGTGTTTATACAAGTCAATGACTTTTAAGTGTCTCATGCTCTGAGGAGGTGCTCAAGAAGCCATGAAGTAGCATAGTCAGGACAGGTGACCCAAATTACCCAAAGGGGTATTTCAAAGAGCAGAACAGGATAAATAGTAATTCCCAGTGAGGGATATTTTTTACTGCTCAGGATGGAGAGAAAAGAAACAACTTAAAAGGGCACAAACACAGAATTTGCTCTTTCCTTCAACTCCTCCAATGGTTTTGTGTCTTCCTTCAAATGCAAACAAATCACCCAGAGGCAGAAACCACCAGGAGCAAGTGATTCCTCCTGTCTTTGCCATATCTCCTTTGTGACAATGGCTAGGCCCAGAAGCAAGTTACATGGAAAATATAACCCAGGCACAAAGACAGAAGGAGAAGAAAAAATATCTACAGGCAGTTTTGGGCATAGACCTAGGACTTGCATGAGAAACCTAAAAGGGAAGCTAAACATTGTCATTGCAGCTCCTTTTCATCAATGAAACAAAGTAGTTAACTTATGCCATGAATTGTAGCTGAATTTTGATTTACTGAATTGGCAGCACAATAAGTTCACCAATTCCTGGCAAGCCACTTATTTGATGTATTCTATAGCAGGATAAATAAAAGTACAAGCTTATAATTCGGTTTATACAAAAACAGAGCAAAGCCAGCTCCAAAACATTGCTCCATAGTGGATGGTCTTAAATCTGTTATTTTAAAAGCAGCATATTTTAAGTTCAAGTGCATTTTTGAAGATATCATATCTGGAATATAAAAATTAATGTCAAATACTATAAGTGATCTTATGAATTGTAGATCTATTCTAGACAGTTGTAACTGATCTTAGTCCAGAGATATTTTGTGTAAAATAAAGTATTTTACTTAGAGATGACCTATTCTTAAAAGGTTTTTAAAAATAGACAGCTCTATAATATTAAATCCAGATATTTTCTATCCATTTTTAAGGCCATATGATCACTGAAAATAGTTATTAAGAGTAATCTTGAGCTAATTTATTTTTTTCCTGGTTTTAACATCCACATTTCTTTCAGCAGAGACTAATCACTGACAACCCTGTAGCTTCTTTCCCTTTCTTTTCAATCTTTTCTGGCAATTAACTAAACCTCTTTGCTTCTTTTTCCTTACTTCATTGTCATGCAAAAGTCCTCATGCCCTCCAGCATTAAGTTATCTTATCTTAGCTGCCTGCTTTTGATAACTTGATTTCACTTTCTAGATTTTTTTTTTTTGCCATACCAGGTTATTCCTAACATTCAGTGTTGCTTATTGTGACAAAATATTTAGCTAAAACAGACTAATGCTATATATATATATATATATATATATATATTTATATTTTTAGCTAAAACAGAGAAATGCTATATTCCTGACCCAACGTTACTAACTTTTTAATTTTTCATATTATCAATATGTTTACTGATGGCTTGCTGTAGAGGAATATAGAAAATACAGGTAGATCTTCATTCTGTCTTAAGTAGAACTTAGCATTTCTTATGGAAGTTGTACTATATAAATCAGATTTGCATTTTATCAGTTAAGGCTCAGCTCTTTCATACCTTCCATGCAACATACTGTCAAGTATTCATCAAGTGCTAAAGATAGCCAAAATGAGCGATCATAACTGCTAGTACAGACAAAAAAAATTTAAGCAGATAATTTTTTTGCGACCAAAGGAAAGAGTTCAGGGTTTTCTTGCAAATTCTATATGCCTCCTCTTTTGTCTGGTCATGTCATAACCACTTTTGTTTGTCTAGTCTGCCAGACTGATAAAGCCAAAACGGTGAAGTTGGTAGTGTGATAAAGCTGAATTGCCACTTATAGTATTTTTCTCAATTATTTGAAGGATGATGTTTATAAAACAGATTTACAGTTGGTAAATTATATCTTTTACAGCATGTGCCATAAAACAGATGGGTCTGACTGGCACAGTTACAATTAGTGACAGTGAAGCATATGGTAAATCACTCAAACAGTGGCAACTCAAAAGAGTCAATTCAACTAACCAGGGCCCTATTGAACCTTTGCAGACTGAAATTAGTATTGCTAGCATTGCCATTTGCAGCTAAATGCCAGATCTGCTGTTGCATTTTCATGCCCTTGAAAGTAAAACTGCATTTATGGCCAAAGCTCCGAATGTAAATTTAACATTCAAGAATTTGCTGACTTAGTAGCTCTAATTTGATAAGCATTTCTCCTTCAAACTCTATCCTGAACTTAGAGAGCTCCAGCTATAAGTTCCTGTTAAACTGACTATGTGCTTAAAACACAGGCTTGGAAATTGCCCTTGTTTTAGTGGATATCCTGTTTTTGAAACCTGATGTTTGCTGAATAAGAAATTGCTTCGAATAGCTCAGTGCAGTTATCAAGCAAATAATGAAATACTTTTGCTGTTACTTCCCATTCAGCTTTGGCAGCCTTGTCTCCATCTGTGAGTGGAGGGAGGGTGCAGAGTGCATTCTGTAATATCTGTGGGTGAATATTTTTGCCCCACCCCAAGGCTTTCAAAGCCTTAGCTTGACTTTTTTTGTCAAATAAAACTATTTTAATACTTGAAAGATCCTGAAGGAATGAGGCTTGTAAGCTGAAATAGATATGAAACCAAGTAATGTAAGGGCTACTCTAAAAGATGTTTTATTCCATGTTTCATTTCAAAACCTCTGTTTTCCTCTATTTTTCCTGAAATGGATGTAAAGTCTCCAGATTTTTTATAATATATATTTATAGTTAAATCCATGATCTTAATTATGATACTGAATCCAAACACAGAAAACATGCTTGTCTTTCACCGCTCACCAACATTAACCATACAGAACTGACATCAATCATAATTTCTATTCTTTGACTTACAAGGTATAATAATGCTGTAAAAATAAGAATGATACTGATAACTGTGTACTGCTTCATCATAGACAATGAAGAATATTACAGAAATGCAGGTTTGCTGTAAAGTTCTGGCTCTAAATCTTTGATACCATTACTTTGCCATTAAGAACATTGCAACAAATTGGGATTTTGTTCAGTTTAAAAATTAAATTTACCATAAACAGCTGAGAAAGGGTTGTATTTAACTAATAGGTTCATTAAATTTGGAGCTTTGAGGCTTGTTATTTCAAAAAAAATTCAAAAAGGCAATGTCCTGAGAAGGAAAGTTTGCTAGTAACTGGTCAAACAACATTACCTGGCATGACAGGAAATCAGCATGTGGCAACAAGCCAACTCCTAAAGCTTTCATCAGGTGTTTTAATCACCAAAGATTATTATTCTAACTTTAAGAAGCTTATGTGATTTATCTTCATGGGTCTGACAAAAGAAAGTCAGCAGTCATTCCAAGAGAGGCACTACTATTGCGCTCTGTGATATTTTAGACTGTCAGGAAGTAGTACAAAGTACATGATACACTCTGTGTAATCCTTGCATTCCTGATTATATAAGCCTCAAGAGAAAAGCTCTATGTGATGATGATCACATACTTAAGTGGGAAATTGAACATCATGCAGGACCAGTATTCCTCACATTTCTTCAATAAAATAAGTACATGCTAGCAAAATACAGAAGAATCTATGACTGAAAGAAGAATGTTCATTCTTTCTGTGGAAAGGTTCCCACAGTCATGTTTTCTTAGTAGGCTGTTCATCCCTTTTTTGAAAGGGCTACTGTAAAGGATTTGTTTGTTAAGAAGCTTGTAAGAGAAATAACTGATGGACTTTTGGTGAAAACTACATTAGAATTTGTGAAGAAAGTCTGTCAGCTTTCACTGCTTCCCCTATTTTTTTATCAACCACAGACACAACTTTCAAGAACATTGTAAAATCTGTAATTCAGGGACTGTGCACAGCCATCTGGCCATTATTACTAAATACATTATTATTAAATTCCTACACCTCTACTAACAGAATACTGACTTTGATAGTAATGTCTTTTAGGGTATAGGGCTACCAACACCTTCACAACCTAAAAAGCAGACAACTCTTGCATCATGCCTTATCAGATCAAATAGACTGAATGCCAGAGCAAAGGGACCGCACACAAAGAGCTGCCTGTCAACACCTTGCCCCTTTTAGGCTGAAGTGTCTGCAGATAAAACTCCTCTGTCACTCATAACTGAGAAAACAGCATACAGCAAAAACAAAAATCATATCAGACCATCGAGGCTCAGTCTGTTTAGTAGAGTAACAGCATGAACAGAAACAGCTTAACTGAGAATATATGACAGAATAATATCTGCATTTTGAACTGAAGCCTTTGGCCTTTCCTCCTTTGTTTCAACTTCACACTTTTTCATCCTTGCTTGCCCTGCTCTGTTTACCTCCATCATACACTTATTTCATTTCATTACCACTCTTACTCCCCACAAAAAAAACCTTCAGGCTGATGTTTCCTAACATCATACTGCTCCATCTGTTCACCCATTATTACTCTTTCTAGATCAGTCTACATCTTTGTTCCATCAGAAATTATAGGATAGTGAGAGGAAGTGGAAACAGAGTGTGTTTAGATGTTTTGCATTTGATAAACACTGCTGCAATTCATATATATTATAGAGATTTACTTTTGCCCATCTTTGTGACTGTTGAAATACTTCTCCTCTGTCAGTTCCCTCTTCCACCTGTGGTTTAATCCCCTTTCATAAGGTGTTGGGACACTGCTTATATACAGGAAGCTCAGCTCCAAAACTGATAGCTTGCATTTTCCACCTGTTTCATACACATGAATACAACCCCCTTAGCAGCAATTGCCGTCTATAAAGTGAAATAGTGTGTGTAAAAATGTGCCCACACCAACAGGCAGAAGCCAAGGTAGTGACCAAAACAGTTCATCTCTACTTTTTTTAATTATTTGGCAGCAATATTATGAACACTGTAGTCACCTATCACAAAAATCTCTGCATGTACACCTTACAAAACATGAAAAAGGATAGAAATGTGTGGACCCAATTTCTAAGTCTCCTTAATGAAGAGATTGCCAGTAAAGAAAAGAGCTTTTTATGAAAAAACACAACTTATTTGTAGTTAAATTTCTGTAAATCTAACGTGAAATCATTACCTTGCCTGAAATTGTTCAGAATTTACACAGCGTGGAATAATCTGTTGTTATGCATTTTCCTGAAAACTTTCCGTCACATTCAAACTTCAGCTTCAAATTACAAAACTGAGCAGGAATAACCCTTGCTATTTTTCTCACAACCATTAGTGTTACTACCTTTGCATGTCTCATGGGCATGGGGAGAGTAAAACAACAGCAAACCTGACTATATCCTTGATCAATGGCAAGTGCAAATGTCAGACCCTCCCCTTTGAACACTCCCAGTATTTGAAATTTCCTGTCTAATTGGCATTCAGTATCCCTTTATGTCTCCTTGTTCCACTACAACAGTAAGGAGGCCTGAAATAGAGCTACAGATTAATTACATATTTCTTATTTTAAAAAAAAATTACTGGCTTCTATTTAATAAGAGTAAATAAATAATATATATCCTGAGTGTATTTTTAAATTATATAAGGTCTACAACTGCAGAATTAAGTTGTACTGACATATTGTTAACATCCATTGTTTCATAGAATTTACTTGAGACAGTCTGAGTTGAAAAAGCACAAATTCACGTATAAAGGGAATTCTATTTTAGGATATTAGAACTTAAAAATTTCTCATCTACACCAATGTATGACACATTGTTTTCTCTGTGTTTGTATCAGATTTCTCACCACCAAAATCATCTAGGATTACCATTAAACATGTACATGTTTTTAAAGGAGGCTAATCTTACTTCAGTTTGAAGTAGATAGGGCTAGACATTAAAGTCTGCATGAATAGTCCATTTCCTATTAGGACTCCTGCAAGCTACCTGTCCTCTGAGGCTCCAATTTTGCAGCTGTCATCTTTCCCAGCATTTGGGCAATGAAGGAATCTTTTGTTCTCCTGAAAAGTGGTGCATTGTTCCCTGCTCAGGTGCCCAGAATAAAACGTATATGGCAGTACAACAAGCTTCTCTCCAGACGGGCTTGAGGTTGGGCTTTTTCCTTTCCCTTGTGGAAGATTTTTCACTGAATGAAACTTTTCTTGCACAGGTGAAGAAAAGTTGCAACTTCATATTTAAGGTCTTGAAATAATGCAATTTAAAAATATTTTTGAAATCTGTATTGTTCAAGTGTGTAAGACATACTTAGTTCCTCTACAAACATAACAGTAAATTGAATGGTTTTATTTTGCTTTCTGCATTCCCACAAAAATATCCAGGTAATTTCCATACATTTCCAAAATGCTATTCATCTGTTTTCCTTTATTCTAGCACCTAATGAGAAAGCCCAACACTGCTCATTTCCCTTGGCTTGATCCCCTCTAACTGCTGCAGGAAAGGCTTTCATAATTTCTTTTGCCCATTTCATATACTCTTTTGATCTCCTCTGCCTCATCACCTCTAATTCATATGGGTGGTGGGAGAAATTCCCTGTGAAACACATTCTGTTATTAATTTCTCCACAAGGCAGGAAGAACCCTCTAGAAAGAGACAAACATTTTTCTGCTCTGAAAAACAACTGTCTTCATTCTCAAGGGGAGGAAAATATCCAGCCACAGTTATAATAAATTATTAATTGAGAGCTCAAGGAGATGAGAATCTGTAACTCACAGACAATGTCTGCATTGGTATATTTGTATATTAGCTTCCATTATAAACGGCCCTTCAATGTAAATCTTTTCATTTTCCTCAGTTAACATGCTTTTATTTGTACCAGACCACATAAAATGGATCCCTTTAGGTGAACTAGGATACGACACTTTGATAATGCCAACATAAACTTGGGTCAGAGTGCTCCAACCACTGATTGGCGTAGAGACGTGGGGACCAGACTAGACCTAGCCTGAAACAAAATATTCCAAACATGCACAACATGGGTAGGGGGTGCTCAGACACAATTGGTTTCTTTCTAGAACTATTTCTGTTTGCTGCTCATTACTCCAGACATAGTGTGAGAGAAGCAGCCAACAAATAGGCCTTACTACACCAGGTATGCTTGCAGCAAAAGTGTTGCACATCATTTGAAGAAACTGTAAATGCCACACAACTACTGAAGCAGAAACCCATTATCCCTCAAAAATACAGTAATCAGGAAGAGAGTTAAGGATAAACCACCTTTATTCCTAGTCTGTCTGGGTGTCCCTTTCTACTGAAAGACTCATTTATTCTTGTTGTCATTTTAATTAAAACTGACCCTTGTGAAAACACTCAGAGTCTTTTAAAATCAGGAACTCATTATAAAGCAAACATCTACGTACACCCCTCTCAAAGTCTTACCTGACCACAGGACTCCTAATACAAGCACTGCCATGGGATTACTGTATCAACCTGAAACATAACTCTCAAAGTCTAGGGACATCTCCCACACTGCAGAAAGAAATCAGAAAGGACACCAAGCATATAAGTGATACATACAGTATTAAGCTCTTTATCTAATTTACACCCTTCTGAGCTCCACCCATACACATGTGTATGCTCTGAATTAAAGGGCACAGCACGCAAAAGCACTTGTGATGTAAGTTGTGGTTAAATACAAGCTATTAGCTGGGTTTCTAAATACTAAATAAAATGAAATAAATCACGTTTAATGCAATATATTCTGAACATAATATTAACCTCTGTGTCAGAAGAATGTGGTGAGGTTCTTTGAGGTTATTGCATGTATTTCTTAGCTGCAGGCTGAGCATAAGTTCCTGATCATCACTGCTTTGCCTGTTTTGTAGCAGAGGATGGTACAATGCATGGTGTGTAATGCTATCAGCACAGAACAGCAGTGTACTCATCTTGACCTCAGCCACATGAGAAACAGAAGGTAGATACAGGTCATTAGGTAGTTAAGGCTAGCACTCACTGCTAGCAATATTTAGTATTTGATTATGTTTATCCTGACAAGCTAGAGACGCTATAAAATGTGGTTTTCATAAAAGCACTTTTGAAAGATGCTTTCTGAACTTATGATAATTAGCTTTATTTACCAGCAAATATAGATACAATTTATAAAACTTTCACAGTTCTGTGAAGCGATAAATGGCTCCTGCATCTGTTACATTAATTAAAGTCCTTAGCTGCAGCTACTCAAGGTCTGCTATGGAGTCCTCTGTGGAACATTTCAATAACAAACAGTCTCAGTGAAGAACATTCCTGTGTTATCCTACAGTGATCATGTAGATAGAAGTACAATGGTTTTGCTTGCAGGGTATTTATTTCCCATCCTCTCCCTGTTGTTTGCCCAAAAAACTGATTACCCATGCAAACTGCTACATATTTTTTCTCCCTGGCTGATGTTTTCTCTCAGCTTGCAAAATGCTAACAGCTAGATTTGCTTACTGCTGGATTTGCATACTTTTGATGTCTGACCTATAGGTGCTCAGAAGGTTTTCTATAGCAATTAGTGGATTTATCTTTTAACTCATTTAGCGCTAACACTTACTAAACTTTCTTATTAATTACCACATTATATTTCAGATAATGAATTTTGTAAAGTTCATTAATATATTGGAAACACAAACCTAGAAAGATCATACACAACCATACATGGGAATGGTCAGTGGAAGAAAAATTATCCTTCAGTTGTACAAAAAAGAGAATCGTCCACTAATAGAATTCAGGAGAAAACTTCCAGTAAATACAGGCTTTTAGTAATCCTGCCTGATAGTGTTTCTTTTGTAATTCACCATCTGAATGGATGGAACAGCCCCTAATGGAGCCTTTCCTCTTGGCATCTGACTGTTACATATCTACAGGGTGAAAAGCAGTCTAGTTAGACTGTCACCTCTGGCACACACTATTTTCACTCCAGATCTAGTGAATGAAATCTAGATAAATGAATTTGTCTTCTGCTGATTAGGAGCAACAAGTCTGTGATGTGAGGTATGAGAGAACCAATCTTTCTTGCAGTTTTGGCTGTCAGAGAGGGCAGATTCAAACTAAGTGAAATCCAATCTCACGGCCACCAAAAGGGGCTTTCAGCTCTTTCCTCGTTTCTGTCTCCACCAGTGTGCTCAGCCCATTCCTTTGCGTCAGAGGCTGTGTGGCTTCAGGATGCCTCAGCAAAACTGACTGATCTGAGAGAAATCAACTGATAAATTTCATAAACTGATAAATCAACAACTGGAACAAAGCACCGAAAAAATTGGCTTTCTGTCAGCAAGTTAAGCAATTCACGCCATGAACATGACTCCAATGAATTGATTCATATTGATACAGATGGCAAATGTCAAAAATGTGCCCTTCTGAAACTGCTGTAGAGAGTGGGGTGTCAACATATAGCTAGCAATAAGAAAAAGACACCTGTTTGGAAGAAAAACAGGTAATTAATTGACATTTGAAGACACTTCAGGGTGTTTTTAGTGAGAAGTTACCAGTACAAAGAACTTATATTCTCAGTTTACAAGGAAATGCAAATAAAATATTTATTATCTATTTTTGCCAAGATAATAAATGTCAGAAAAAATTGCAAGGTAATATGAAAAAATGTTTTTAAAATTGTTTGTACTTTAACTGGTGATGGCTACAAGTCTTATTTTTGTAATTTCCTAGGGTGCTTGTAGCATCTTTGAATAAGTAGGGCCCTGTTAATGTTTGAAAGAAAGCTTGGTTCATCTAACCATTAATTATTCCAAGAAATTTTAGAAGTGCTAAATATACAAAGAAAACTAGCTGCTATAAAGCTCAGGAAATTACCACAATCTATTTTTACAGAGACTGATGATGGGTATCTCTTTCTTTTTCATTAATATTTTACATCTTGTCTTTCAACGTTTGAATTTTCCAGAAGAGATTCAACCGTTTGTAAAACACTTTTCCAAACGAATTATCAGCTTACTTTTTATCTCTTGATTTGTTGATATTATTTTTCTGCAATGGATATTACTTATCAGTTATTTCTTTAATATTTTGGAGGGAGGATTGGGACATTACTTTAAATTTAGTTTGTAATCAGAGAAAATACTGGTTTCACGAACAGCAGCAAAATAGTTTGGCACTTGTTCTTCAAAGTCTTGAATTATCAAAAAGAGACTTTGTCCAAATAGACAAAAATATCAGCTTTCAATAGAAAATCAATACAACAAGAATGAGTTGAGAAATACATAACTTAGACCAAATCTACAGTTGAATTAGTTCTTTTGCAAGCATCTGCCCATACTTCCCACTAAAATTCTGATGAAACACAGTCTTTCTTTCCAGGACAATTATTACTCTTCAAGAGCACTCTTTGGCAAAAGGACAAGAACTAGAGTACGTACTACACTAATTTTAGCCACAAATTTTTTAAGTTTATTGATTTCCTACATATTTTTTTTTCCACTATCTGCAGCAAGTCATCCCAGTTCTGGCATTTATCCACCCATTCTGGCAATTAAAGGACAGTGATGTCTCTGCAAATATTCAGCTTTTTAGTTTTTTCTCTGCACTAGCCAAATACACTGAAACAGCTACTTCTGTGATAATCTGTGCATCTGCATGACACAGATTTGTATTTCTTTTAAAAGGCAAATAAATGACAAGAAATGCAAGCAGATTGAATGGATTCTCTTTACAACAGACAACATGCCATGAATCAGGAAGCAAGTCAGCCATAAAATTTGCTCCATTACACATACCACCTAAACTTATTTCCCTTATGGCCTGTGATTATTGTTTCACCCTTCATACTGAAACTCAATTTGATGTGATGGAGATTTCAAGTACTCTGAAACTGTGTTTATATTATCAGCCTTTTCAACACAGGATTTAGACAGACAAAATTTTAATAATGTTACTGTTACATCTATTCACCATAATTTTTAACTCACAACTTCTGTGCTTTAAAAGCACATCTCCTAGTAACAGTCTGTCATGATTCATCCTTATAGCCTAACATGGCCTTGAACAACATTTGAGAAGATGGTAATCCAATATTTAAAGGTCAAGGCTAAGTACTTCAGAATATTAATTTCCACAAGAAAGTTTACATATTTTTAAAATCAAACTATAGCTTTTTTTCAGGTATTGTTTCTTTCTACAGAGAAAAAATATTTTTAAACTTTTTTTTTAATTTATTAAAAACCATACATACTATTTTATAGAATATGTGCCCTCATAGGAATATAATCCTATTTATAAATCCCTTGGAAAGACAGTGACAATTTTAGTCTTCAATATTTGTGATTTTTTCTACAAAATTAAAGCCAGGGAAAACAGAGATATTGGAATGCAGAAATGCCACTTCAATTAGACTATTCTTACATCCTGAGAAGTTTTCGATTATACTAAGGAAATAGACTTAATTCATTTTACAGGAAAAAAAAAAAAAGTCACATTTCAGCCCAAGAAAGAAGTAAAAAGAAAAGTTGGCTTCTGGTTAATTGTACCCTGGCCACAATTTCTAACTTTATCTCTAAATATGTGATTTGAAAATATTTCTGATTAGACCCATGGGCAAAAGCATATTTCTTTAATCTCTTGCACAGCCACATAAACATCATTCTGCATTTTGTAAAATTCAGGTGATACACTTTGTTCTTCTAGGCTGAAAGGCTCAAAAATATCCAGAAGGGTGTGAATCAATCTCTGTGCCTAGCCCTATAGGAGAAAGTCTTTGTAAGAAAAGCTATATTCATGTGCTCAATACAGAGAAGAAACAACATATACTGACCACTTTGTTTCTTCCATTCATTTTACTATCAAACTGGGCTTTTTATTTACATACAATCTTCTGGACTAAACATTCACCTTATTTACTTTTTCAGCTTTTATGACCATTTGCTTTTCTATCAGAAGCGGCTTACAAGAAAGGAAACACTATTGCAATGCTAAACATTTGGCTAAGCTCTAACATTTTACACCCCCTTCCTTTGAAGAGAAATACATGTAAATCTACTGAAGACTTAGCGTTGTCATTGAAAGAGTTTTGAGGTTAATAAGTTTTTTGTAACCCTATCAATTTGCAATTTGCCTCCATTTCAAATGTTGGCAGGTAAATTTTGTGCAGCTCAACAGTTTTGCGCTGCCAGAGCTTTAGCTTAAGCTCCTGTACTGTCTAAGTGGTCAAACATCCTTCTTTGATCTCTGTGAGGCCCTGTCAGGTGGAAGTTTTCTTAAATCCTCAAGCATATTTGGGGTCTGCTTGGGTTTACAGCAACTTCATCAGTAAGAGTACACATGCATCCCCTTTCTTCACAGAAATACTTGCAGAGTTAAAGGTAGAAGTAGAAAACCTCTAGCTTACCTCTCTGTGTAATGTAACACTTGCCATAAAGAAAATGTTAATTCTTCTTGCAAAAATATAAAAATTGCCTTCACTCACAAACACTCAAGGAAATAGCATCACTTTTATTATTATAGCAATAACACAAAGAAAGAAGTCTAGCTTTATGTATTTTTCTAAGCTCCTTAGACAGACTACCAGAGGAAGCAACGATTCTGATTTGAAGACTTTTCAGGTCAGGATCTCTTACTCTTTTTTGTGCAATAATTTTGGAAATACAAGACAGCATTAAAGAGTTTATGTACTAATTCTAGGATCACAGTTTACAATCTATTGTATTTCTACTGTATTATTGCCAGTGGAAACTTTTTTAACTTCAAAAAGTTGTTGGAGATTCTCTCATTCTCTCTGTTTTCTGGAGGTACTTTTACACACACTACTATCACATGGACAAATACTTTTAGCCAGGTTTCAGCAGTACATTTCTGCTTATCTGCTTTCATTTTGTTGTGTCAATGTGCTCTTATGTTTTCTCACTTTTCGATTACCCTTTTCCAAGTTTTCACAAATCCTTGAACAACAATAAGAAATAACAGATTCCTACAGGACAGAAAGAGATAGTAGTGTTATCTCCAGTTCATGTGTCGATGCTTTTCCACGTTTCTGCCTTTAAAATTAATGCCAGAGTAATCAAACCAGAGGAATTATTTAACTTGCTTTCCTCTCTAAAACTGACCACCAACAGGTGCTTAACAACAATATAAAGATGCGGATACTTATAGAATAACTTGTGCAGAGAAAATCTCCACACCAGGTTCACGAATATGTACTAAAATCCACCTGGAGGAGATTCTGGATAACAACTTACAGAATATTTCAGCTTTACAGTAACAAACAAACCTATTTCCAGCACCTCAGAGATTTGTCTTCATTTAAAACAATGGTTCTGTTGCTAAACTCAAATATAAAATAAGATTACTGTCTGACACATAATTTGTGATCTGCCAAGATACATGAGTATCTAATTAAGTCAAAATCACCTGTTACTTCAAATTCTACCTTTCTTTCTCAATTTCCACTCCACAAATACAAAAGCAGTTATGGATTTTAAATAAAATTCTATGGTGATAAATGAACAATCTAAGTATTTTTCCTCTCTTTCAAAAGAACTTGCCTATGAGAAGAATTTAGTGGTTCTTTAGCAACTCTTTAATTATGCAAGATAATATTTATGTAGAAAATTGAGCCATTCTGTGGTTGAATTTTCCATGAGACTTGGCTGAGGAGTGTGCTGGTTCTGGCTAGGATGAAATTCATTTTCTTCACAGTAGTCCATATGGTGCTGTGTTTGTACTGATTATTGCCTACTTACTGCACAGGATGTGCTCTAATCACTCTGATCTCTATCAGAGTTTGCAGGCTGAGGTTTATGAAACAGAATTTACAATGAAGGCATAATCATGGGAGTAGTTACAAGTATACTTCTACCCACGCAGTGCTCATCATTGAGCAGAGTCCAAATAACTGATTCTGACTTCTGATTTAGATGCTATAGAAAAGGTGATGGAAGGGAATGCTGCTGACCTTGTGAGCATGAGCTTTAATGCATTGGCAAAGAATATTGGCATACGGTCGAAAGTGCTAAAAATTGAAACATTTATGCTGCAATAAAAAGAAAAGCTGCCTTTTTTTTTTAGCAGCTAATGGTATTTCTATGGATTTTACACCAAAACTTTGTTTTCCTATCCCAGAGAAACATTCATGAATATAAACATACCACAAGCTCCAAAGTTAATTGTCTACAATCATAGATGAAATCTAAATCTCTTTCAATCAAATTTATTCTGCATTTTCCCTGTTCCTAAATGTTATGGTAATTTTTACAAATGTTCTCTGCCTAGCTCTACTCAAAACATTGGTTTGTATATGCGTTATTTAATTTCCCTTTCATTTCCTTTGGCTTGCTAATTTGTGCATACAATTTTTTAAAACCCTGCCTCACTATTTCTCTTACTACAATCCATGGGAGCTTTTGCAGAAAAAGAAAGTGAAGGTTAATTGGTATGATTCCATTTCCTGGGCAGCTCTTTCATTTCACCAGGAAATGACTAGGGCTTATACAACAAAAGCCAGGTAAGAACTGTTACTGGTTTCAAAATGAATGTCATTTGTACACCATGAACCAAGTCTAAAGGTTTACATTCATTTTCTTTGTTAGTAAAACAATTCATGCTACTCTATTATTCTACCGGTATTCACATACCATTTTCACACCCTTAAATGACCATCATCTCTCTAATCACTGCAGATTAGGAGCTGTTCTGCAAACTAAGGAAAGGAGCTCCCTTGCACTTGCCCCGCTGTAGAGGAGGCCAGTTAGGGAGCTTGAGGCCAAGAGCGGTGCCAGGAACCCAGGAGGAAGGGGAGCAAGCTCCATCCCTGCCCCCAGCTCCCCTTCCCATTGCTCCAGAGGAGCTGGAGCTGGCTCCAGGGCACAGTGCCAGCGCTGCTGCCTCCAGGAAAGGGAGCTGGGGCCCGCCATGAAACCTGGCTGGCTGGGCAGTGCCTGGCCAGACACCCAGACAGGAGGAGCAGGGCAGCTGGAAGTACCCCAGCCATGGCATTGGTCATCTCCAGTGGCCAGCCAGACCCACCCCAGCCATGGGCATGGTCACCTCCAGGAGCCAGCCACACCCACCCCAGCCATGGCATTGGTCACCTCCAGTGGCCAGCCAGACCCACCCCAGCCATGGCATTGGTCATCTCCAGTGCCCAGCCAGACCCACCCCAGCCATGGCATTGGTCAACTCCCATGCCCAGCCAGACCCACCCCAGCCAGGCCTTGCTGGGATGTTGGACCACAGGTGGGATCCATCCATCAGGAGCCATGGCTGGGCAGGTCTGCCCATCAGGAGCCATGCTGGAGAGAGGGCACTGGCAAAGCACAGAGGTTGATGAGTTTCTTCACTGAATACCTAAGTGCCAGAGGAAATTTTCTGCAGATCACAGAATGAAATCCCCAGAAGAGAAGCAGGATAGCCCAGGCCATGGATACACACACTTTGCTTCTAGGTCCTCAGTGTGAGGATTGTCTCTACAGCCAAACCATGGGGGAGTCAGTATTGCACTTCTGTGTCATTCAGCTGCCTAGTGAAGTCAATTTTTACACTTTTCATTTAACATGGATTTATTACTCTGTTAATCATTTTTTCAGATTTTGAACTGTGATATGATCTCATCACAGTTTTCCATGCCTATTACTTGGTTTGGGAATACTTACATTGAAGAGACCTCAGACACATCATTTTATTCAATAGTTGATGAAGGTCAGCAAGTAGCATTAAATCAGGGACATACCATTCAGTTTTAAAAATGGAAAATGTTTAAACTTAGAAAATATTTGTTTTACCAGAACAATAAAATAGACTTATATGTTTTTTTCTCTTCAATCAAGCATCACTTGTACTGTGTCTATCTCATGATTTAAGTTTCACCCAGTTTCTTTTCACCAGTTTCTTTTGAGCAGAATCCTCATAAGCTCTTTTTTGTTTTGGAGAAGTTTTGTGGCTGTAGTTAATATTTTTATTAAATAAATAAGTAAATAAATATATATAAATATAGAGTTTAATCAATACAAAGATATCAATATTCAAGAGAAATTCTAGAATTTACTGAGATATTTTCCGCAAGGTGTTTGTTACTTCATTAAAAAGCATGGCAATTTTCTGTATGTCCCCCAGGTATAGCATTTCCACAGCTCATTAACTGTATCTAGCTCTTACCACTGATAACTCTATGCAAAAAACAGCATATAGTTTTAACTTGCATCCAAATAGTCTCAATGACTTCCAAATCTTTGTATAGGATTTGTATCGAGATGGAATCTGGCCTTATATCTATTGAAAAACTACTAATTTCAGGGCATTTTACCAAATCCTGTCCAGGGTCTTTTTATAATATCACAAGAAATTGTCAATCAAAGCACATTCATGGGATTTATACTTCTCTTGTGAGTATATTACTGGTTCTCAAATTTTGAAAGTAGTACTACAGCACTTTTACTAGTAATTTATTTAATTCCAGTTTACAAATATGTAGCATACCTTGAGATCCTCAAAATTTTTCCTAATGTTTCCAGTTTTCATCATACAATATCATGTGAGTCTGAGGAATGAAATACCCTAGTTTTAAAGGGAGAGGAAATTAATTAGGTAGGTTAAGGAAAATAGAAATGTTTCAGGTGTCCTGTAATTCCATGTGACTGGGTGTTTGGATACCCAAATGAGACTGCTGCATACCCTTCTGTTCCAGTAATTTGACACATATACAGAGGGTGCTTTGTTACATCAGACCTAACAGTCCTAACACACACATTTTAGTATGCATTGTTTCCACTTTGTGGGAGCAGGGAGCAGGAAGGTGGAAGTGTAACATCCTTTCTTTTCTATTGAAAACCAGAGGAAAAATATCAACTGACACATGTAACTTATTTTTTCTAATTATTTTCATAAATACTCATGGTGCAGATACAACACTTTAGAAACTGTATAGTAAAAAAATTCAAGCACTACGTGTACCTTTCTGATGACTAATGACAGCTTTAAGGGTTTTTTTCAGTTATTAGTAATGTCAACATTAAGAACAATGAGGTTGTTATTTGGTTTATTTTTGATGAGTGAAGTTAATAAGGTGTTTTAAAATTCCCGATCTATTGGGAAAAAATACATAGGAATACTTTAGTCTTAGCCCATGCATACAATGAACCATATCTCAAGGGAGAGAATACTTCTGTGATGTTTGATGGTAAATTACAGTTTCACAGGTAAGCTGACTTCTTGCCCATATACTAGCATTCAGAGTTCTCTGTCTGCCTGTTCAGTAGGATGCTTCATCAAATCAAACAATTAATCAAAATTCATTGTTTTCAGAGTAAAATGAGTCTATAATCCCATGAAAATTCATGTATTTTATTTGTTCATGATTATAAAAAGGTACTGCCAATCCTAGTATGATCATGATACAGATGGGAAAAAGCTGGATCTCACCTGAACAGATGAAATAACCTTAGTGAAATTCTTTTTAAATTACACTCAGATACATATAACAGAGACAAACCAGAGATTGCCTATGGATTTCTGCATGTGGCTCTAGGGAGTGGTGTGTGGGCATAGCTATTCACCTTCTACACTTTGACAGATCACACCAAAGAAAATCATAATCTAATCCACAAGAAAGATAGATAGGCTTGAAAATCATAATTAGCAATTTTATGATTTTTCCATTGTAATATTGTAATTGTTTTAAGGTTGTGATAGGGTACAACACAAACCCAGACACTGTTCTGGAGGAGTCCAGTTAGAATTTGTGAATTTCTCTGGATAAACATAATGTATATTTCATAAACATAATGAATATTTCATGCTTTGGATGTCTAGTTTGGTTTTTCCTTTTTTTTTTCTTTCAATTGGGCTGAAATCAAAGAAGTTTAACTTACTTCATCATAGGCATTTTTACAACTGTTGAGACATCCTTTTAAAACAGAGTTCTAAATTTGTACTACCAGTATATGAACTCCTCATTATATCTCATTTGCAGTCTTACAGTCCTCTATATACAGAAAATACTGATTTGACTACAAGAGGCAGTATCTGGAAAAATGACCTCCTGAAATAGAAATGAAATGTTATGTGTGTATCAGTGAGGTCATGATGGTATTAATGAGGGAGAAATGCAAGCACAATTTCAAACTGCAATACTATTATTCAACCCACACAGCCAGAAGTGAGGTACTTCTCTAGAATAGAATTTATATCATATTCTGATTTGTGATAGTTGCATTACTGAAAATAATGTCAATACTCAGGAGATCATCCCTATAGTTTCCTGAGAATTCACATTTTCATTGAACTTGTGTTTAAGAGATTTCTTTTCATATACTTCAGCAGAAATATTAGTTCTTCTGAGTGAGGAAAGTTTTCTTCCATATCAAGGATGTAATTGACAAGAATGGGAAGAGATTAGGAAAGAGAGAGACATAACTTTAAATGAGCAACTGACTGTAGCTTTCCCTAAACATAAAACTGTGTCTTTCCTTAATAATTTCCTGTGACTTCTTAAATCAAGGTGGAAATACAGAAATTAACTAAGAGACCATTCATCTTTTTATCCACACAGTCTCGAATTAGTACTTTTTGCTGTTTTTTACATTAACTTTGTAGACATGTTTTTTACATTTACTGTATTTTTACATTAACTTTGTAGACATTTTACCTCCTTTCCCTTTGGGTCTGTTCTGTAAATGGTTGACAAAGAAAGCAAGTCAGCCAAAGTTTCTGTACTTTTAACTTGAAAAATGGCCCTGTGTTGTGCAGAACTCCTGAGAGCAGAAAGTAGAGACATCTGTGAAAAGAAAAGGGGTGGATTTTAGACAATTTGATCTGATTAAGAAAAGAGAGGGCAAGTTAAGAGTTAGAAAGGCATTCCTCATCAAAGAACAGCAAGTTCCCAAACAAGATACAGGCAGTTCTACAGCTTAACCATAAAATAGCAGGGAACCAAAGGAGTGTTTCCAGAGTCCTGATAGTATTATTGATTCTTAGTGGTTGTTATTTCCTATTTTCTTGGTAGCAGTTTCTGTGATATATAATAAACAAGGAATCAGTTCAAGCAAACTGAAGCTGAGTTGCTGTATAAAATAGAGTTCTGATAACTCATCAAAATAAAAAGCTAAAACACATGATAACTGGAGCAAAGACCTGTCTGGGTTGGGAATGTATCAAGCACTGGGGGAAGCTAAATTTCAGAACAAGCACACAGATCCACATTCTTCTTCCAGGCTGAATGTTGCTTACATGCTGAGGCATGCTTTCATTTCTCCTGGAGCTGCTTCTCCAGATGCCCAGGTCAGGCACAGTTCAGAGTATTCTGCAGCTCCTGTTTAGGAGCACAATCGTGGTTTTATTAATGAAATTCAGAAGGTAGTGTGGTGTATCATCTGAGGTTAAGGTGTGAATACCTTTCATATAAAAAATAAAAAAATAAAATATAGTGTACTGAATTCTCAAAATTTGCAACAGATTTTTTCTAGAAAAAGACACTTCACAACTGTAGCTGTCACATATAATAAATCCTTTCATTTCCGGTTTCTCAGAATTGAGTGTGAAAACAAAACAAAAAAAATCCATTATGTTCTCCAGTTTCCAATTCCCTTTATAGCACAATATGCAAATGGTATTACTGAAGGAGGGTATGTAAAAATACCAATTGAATTAATATATTTTCTTTTTTTATACAAAAGAAGTAAATTGTTATGCTATTTTAGGAGCATTCACACCAGATTTTACAACATATATAAAAGTTCTAGTCAACCAATCTTACTTTGATTTTAGTGGCCATTTATTCTCATAACACAAATATTTATGCTTTCAATGAATTAACTTCATACCTGAAAAGTAACACTGGCTTGAATATACTATGATAAAGAAAATATCAAGTGGAATATGATAGAAATAAATAATAAAAGTGACTAGGTCAAGAAAGTAGATAAATGATGGCTCTGAAAGGTAATCGTGTCTGAACAGATTTGTCATAGTCTAACTAGAACACAAAAACCATTTTTACTTAATCTGATATAACTTCTGTTTAGAGACAGGGTTTAATATTTTTCCTTAATGGTTTCAGGCTTAATAAGCTGTCTTTTTCTTAATGACCTCAGGAAAGCCAACCAAGAACCAGCAGTTCCACATTATAACATCTCTGGTTTACTTAAAGCCTGAACACTGTGCAGACAGCTTCAGTAATGGCTATCTCAGCTGACCTAGCACTAACCCCTGCTTTGACCTCTAGGAATCACCCTTTCTCTAGAGGGGAGGAAGTGATTTCATTTATGGGGCTTACTGATTCTTCTGTTTCAGTGGAAAAGTTTTAGGTAGGAGGCATTTCTGAGGCTTTCCTGGCTTTTTTACATGCTTATTTTCTCTGAAGTTTTCATTATGACACTACAAACAAGGCTGATTATCCTTCCCTCAGAAAAAAACTGCAAAAATAATGTAACAATTCAAGTTTTAAAATTTAAAAATTGATTTTTTTCAATTGTCAAAAGTAGAAGGGAAAACAACTGCAACGTTTGCCATACTTTGCCCACAGAGCCCTACTAGCTGACCAGCTCAGGAAATCCTCTATCCTGCTGTTTGCAGCACTGATTCTCACCATACATTAAAGACCATGTAAATGTCTTCTTACAAAAGGCAGAAGATTCCTCACTGTTTCAAGAACATGCCCATTCCCTGCAGTGTCTTTTTAATCAAAACAAATTGACAGTCAACCAAGATCAGCAATGTTATTAAGCTAAATATAGCATATAAATATGTCTTAACAGGTAAAGGGACCAAAAAGTTATTACATCATTTACCCTTACTGTTTCCAAAGGCAGTTATAGTCCTAAAACCCTTTATGTATCTGACACAACTCCTTTTTCAGAATGATGACACTGCCACTATAGAAGGAGCTTATATACAATTTCCATTTCTTTACTAATGAATATGTTTAAAGAATGAGACATTAAACAGGGTACATAGAGAATCAAACAAAAATTATTCATTTCAGATTAGAATTTCTTTCTTCTAGATGAATTTTGTCAATAAGGTTGATGTGTTGAGGGATGGGAAGAAGGTGACAAATACAAATTGGAATTTATTGCACAGGAGAAGCATTGGGAAAACTATTATTGCTTATCCAACTCAGAGTCCAATTTTTCCTGTTGTTTTCTCTTTTTCCCTAAACATTAAGTAAATGCATGCAATAATGTGTGTTACAGTCTTTTACAAATTTTCTTTTATGCTGTGTGGCTTATCCTCTATATCAAGGTTAAGCATTTTTACATTTAATCACCAGCATATAATGTTTTTCCACCCTATTATTTAGCAGCTCTGTGTGTCTACCTATTCACAGTGAGAGTAATACCAGACATTACCTCTGATCTTCATGGAACTATTCTGGTATTACAACTGATGAAACCAAAACCTCAGGCACTTGGCTGTGTGTGCTGTCTTTAGTATACACAGAGGAGGTGCCAGGAGGCAGAAATGAGGGTGCTGCACAGGAGGGAAGGTGAGGCAGGGGCTCTAAATCTGCCACTTTCTTGCACCAGTGCGGTGCCTGTGCCACGACAGCTGCGTTTTAGAGTACCCTTGGACTCTGAGGAGTTTCAGCACCAAGCCCAAGCTGCTTGTGCTTCTTTGCTTCAAGGTACTGCATACTCATCCTTCAAAACACTTCATTTACTCTTAAGCACAGTGGCATTTCCTACTTGTGTAGCAAACACTTAAAATCTGACAAAGACTGCTCATTCCATTAAACTCCTGCTTCTACTAAGTATTCCTGTGAGCCAGACTGTTACTTTACATGTACTTTTGACAATAATTCCTTTATTTCTAAGATAATGCCTTTCACACCAAAAACATGCTGGGTGACAAAAAGGACAATTAGCTGACCTCTTCCTTACCACAGCAATAAAGAACTATCTTAATGCCAGATGGATGGCTTGTTTTTTTCTGTAGCAAACTGAGCACATATTCTTGCTTTTATTAATAGAAGCTGACATGATAACACTTTTTCTTTCAATTGCTCCATAATAATTAATTATCCTAACACAGAAGTTGTTTTATACATGAATACAGCAGAAATAATTTTTAGTTATAAATCAAGTCTGAAATTCACTTTTTTCCTTTTTCTAGTATCAAAGGTATTTAGGGTGCTTTTTTATTGATTCAAATGGAGTAGACCATCACTAAAGAGACAGTGACTCATGTCTTTCTTGCCCTTTCCTTAACTCATTATTTATGTGATGAAATTCCACATAGTTCCCACTATATGGCATGAATTTTATTTTTAGTGCCCCAAACAATGTGTGTAATAAACCATTTTGGAAGACTTTGATAGAAAAACATTTTAAGACAATCAAATCCTTAAACCTGTCTTTTCTTCCTCAAATCTCCACAGAAAATGTGAGAAAATTTCCTAGGAAATGGAAGACTACAGGAAATTTCAAATAGTCTTTAGGGAGTATCATTCTAAGTTCATTTGTTCTCAATTGAGCAGTGACAGCACGGTTTCCTTCTGTCTCCAGGGAGTTTCTTGGAAATGTTATTCCTTTGGTATCTGTGCTTCTGGTCCTGTTTTCAGCTGGGACATGAGTGTAGACTTAAGCTTAGGTTCTGCTTTGTAGGAGGTGTTTTTCTACCACTGCCACATTGCTCTATCAAGCCAACAAGAAATTGGTCCCAGGTTATTAAGGCAGTAGAGAGCCCCTGTATCCCACTGCAAATCACATAAATACTCATAAAATTCATAGGTAGCATTTGATTACTTCATTAAAGAAGAGGGTTTTCACCATGCCAAGTGATACATCACAAAACATGAAATCATTCAGATGTCTTCTTACCTCTGTGTTCTACAGAAAAAAAATTTTAAAAGTAGTTTGCCTAGTAAAACAAATTATTGGTTTGATTTAAAAAATACCATCATTTATGTGGCTTAATTTTTTTTAATGTTAAAGTTTTGTATTTAATCTCTCTTCTAACAATTCAACAGCCATAGCAGATTAATTTGCCCTACTTAGATAACAATTCTTTTGCTAATAAAACATGTCCTACCATTTGTGATTTGAATAGAAAATCAAAGCCGGTACACATGGTATTTCATCCAGTAAACATGACATTCCAGAATGTGAATGGGAACAATATGGGCAAATTCCTGCTTTGAAGTCAGCAGTAATCTCCAATAGACCTAAGCAGGCCACATTTCACTTGATGAGTTCTACAATCTGTCTCTAAATATGGCTGTAAAATCTGAAAGTAAATAATTGACAAGCCAGGTTAAGATGGAATGACTTGACAAGTGTGAAAAGCATTAGAAATTCGTATACCTGTCTCAATGTTTCCCGTGAATTTGTGTTTCATGATTGATAGACATTCAAAATGAATTAAAATAAATGTGAGCTCAACCATTACGAGAAAACAGACAAGCCACATGGAGAGAGCATATCCCACTTCATGGTCTGATAAAAGTATATTCATTCATATTAAATGGTAGGGAATCCAGTCCTCAGTCAAAATTACTGGATTTTTTGGTGTTCAATAAGTTAATTCTCAAGAAAACACGATATTCAGAGCCTCTCTTATTTTTCATTCTCTTCCTAATCTTCTGCCTCCCTCCTCAACTCTGTCCCTCATTTCCCCTTCCAATGTGACTTTTTTAACAACTAGGAACATTATAGATTACATTTATTTTTTTCTGTAGGAGGTGAATTATTATAGCCTCTCCATCTTCTGTCTGCTTTCATGAAAATTCATAGATCTTTTACACCTCTAACCCAGATTCAAAATTGTATGAAATATTAGGGTCTTTCAGTAAACTCAATGGTATTTACTCACAAATGCATACCTACATTAAGTTTGCAATCATTTATGAATGAAGGCTATCAAACATATTTGAGGAATTTTTTTATTATATCATTTTCTGCGGATATGTAAATCTCATTGAAGTGCCACAAAGAAATAGCAAGGATTTTCATTATGTATTACAAAATGACTGCGAAGAGTAATTTGAAGAGATCAACCACGAAAACCACTAGTTAGAAACAACATAAAGTTAAATACGTTACGCCTCTACTTTCAGAATTTACATTCTAAAAATATGGATGTTTACTCCATGTGAGCTGAAAAAGTAAAAATGAAAACTTACTGTATTGGGTCCTATGTATCTCACTGATTCATGAGACCCAAATAAGTGTCTGTTTCCCACTTCTAATAGATTTTTCCTCTGTATTTTCCTTCAGATGTTTGAGTGTTTATCATCTACCAGCAGAGATTCTTCAGAAAATAAAAAGCTTTGAGGGTTACTACTAAAACTTAAAGCTGGATATGGAGGCCTGTAGCACAGAAATAAAGAGAAAAATATCAGTTTCATTTGGGTCAAATCTTTATCTATTTTAGAGGAATTTGCATATTTAAGGATATAAAGAATATCTATTGGACTCAAATACACCAAAAAGTTTAAAAGGTGTAAGAACCACAAACTTTTACTATTCTGATAAGCATAAATGAAAAAAAATATATTTCAAAGTTCTCTGAATTCTGTCATCATAGCTGCTTTGGAAGTTTATTTAAAAGTTTAAGACAAAGTGAAATAAAAATTCTATAGATCTGGTATCTATTTAGCTGCTTGCTGGAGTCTTGTTTTAGGGCAAATACATTCCAGGAGCTTCTGTTCTGCTCTCTGTCTCCTCTCTGTTCCCAGAATGTGACTGAGGTGAGTAGCAGCATTTAAAGTCTTTAACCTTTAGACAGTCCTAAAAGCATTCCACATCCTCCTGCACATCACATCAGCCAATGTGGTGTTTCATGCACGGGACCTACAGCCACATCTGATTCCCAACATGCAAACCCTTACTTGGAGGCTTTGATAGACTCTTAGAAATTACAAGGAAAACAATATAAATGCTGCACATAGATTAGCAGATCATTATTAGCCCTTTCCACACTAAAAGCTGAAACCTCCTTGATCCTAGACTATAAAAAGCCTTCTGAAGCATTTTGAGTTTCTCTTTGATTCTTGGCCCAAGCTTTAATTTTCTCACAGCGCTGCAGCTCTGGGTTTCATTAGGGATATCATCTCAAATTCCTTTGTGCCTCTACTTGTTTGGAAGTGTTACTTGCACCCTCATCTTGGCATGCTTCCCTACCTATATAAAAAGTCAACTGATGACATTAAAATGGTTTAAACCATGCCACTAATGAGCATTGTTTATGGTTTGCATCCAATTTGGTCTTAATACTAACCTATAATATAAAAAAAAGCTAATCAGCTATCTCAAAACAATGGATTTGTTAACATGTTCTTCTCAATTTCTTTAAAAATGTTTATATTTTTCTGCATTTTCAGGTAGTTTCTTTATGGAAGTTTATTTTCACCTTTTCAATATTTTCAACAAAAATGTTAATTTTTATTTATTTTGAATGTGGACTCCTTCAGCACATTTAAACCAGGAAAACTTACAAATGTGCACC
Source organism: Setophaga petechia (assembly GCA_024362935.1). Classification (NCBI taxonomy): domain Eukaryota; kingdom Metazoa; phylum Chordata; class Aves; order Passeriformes; family Parulidae; genus Setophaga; species Setophaga petechia. The sequence continues at coordinate 26,870,571 of JANCRA010000001.1, forward strand.
AATCACTCCAAAACCTTGTAAATGTGCACCAATCACTCCAAAACACAACATATTAGCGCCTGTAAATCAATGTGAATAAATGCAGGAACAGAAAGCCTCACTTGCAAACTACTATTTAGCAATCTCTAATAACTACATGGTAAGCATATAATAACACTACTGTATCTTGAGGGGTCAAAGGTTGCCAAAACCTAGATATCTTTTCAGGTTCTAGAAAGACTCAGAAGGGGATGGAAAGAAAAATACAAGAACACCAGAGTCAATAGTAACAGCAAGGAGATGGAGATGCTTTTCTGATATTAAATTGGATCTTGAACAGGAAATCCTGACAGAACAGAAAAAATTATAATGATCAGAACAATGGGATGAAAAAAAATTTTCATGGTAATGATAGTAATAATGAGATTACTGTTTGTTTGACATAACAGCATTATGGATCCAGGACATTATATCAGTGAAATATAGCCCTAGAAACATTTTTTACTTTATTCTAAAAATGTTTCTTGTTTTTTTTCATTGTGAAGTTCCATAAGTCATTAAAATGTACCGGCTGCTATAGACTGAGCATATGTAATGGGAAAAAGGTTATTTTTGTAGTCCACTAGTCTCATAAAACTGTCATTGTTCACTCTAAGGTTTTGAGTTGAAACTACTTTATATCTCTTGTCAGACTTTCATTTGTCTTTCTTAGGATGAACTGTTTGGGGAAGCTTTCAGCTGCAACAGCACAGCCTTTTCTGAGAACGATATTTTGGCTCTTAAAAAAATCTTCCTCTGAAAATCTCCATGCTTTTATCATCAAAAGTAGAAATCTGGAATTTGTCTTGGCAGTGTCCATGATGTGACCTGCATTATTTTCTTTCTCTGAAAAATTCTCTTTATTGTGGTTAAATTATAAGCCTTTCAAAGACTGATGTTTACACCTGGGCAGTCAAGATTTCCATGATTCCTCCTGCCCTGAGCACACTGGTGCCAAGAGATGCAAGGCTGCAACAGGACCTCTTTATGATTGCTCCAGCTAATAACTAAATTCTGTGACACAAAACCCTGGAACTGAAAGCAAAATGTGCATTTCTCCCATCTTCAAGTACCTTTCAGCTGGCTCCCACACAATGCAAGAGAAGAGGACACTGCCTATCTTGAAAGGAGAAGAGTAGCAAGTGTGAAGATGCAGCTTGCAATTCAACAGAAGGGTGAGGAAGGAGCTGCAGAGGTGGGGAAATATGGGAGCCATGAAGGAGGCTCCAGAAAACACAAATATCTGAAATTCAGAAAGATACCAAAAAGCCAGGATGCTGGGAAAGACACATACAGTGGAGGAACATGAGGAAAACCTAATTACTTTCATCAAAAAGTATGAGTTAAAAGAGAAAAGATTGCAGGAAATCAAAGAGCACTAATTAAATTGAACTCACTCAGGTTTTACATGATGCAGTTAGATACCCAATGAAAAATCCCAATGAGTCATCTTGTATTTGTAATGGGTTGCAAACAAAGTTAGTGAGCATTGCAATTATGTACATATTGCTTTCAAAAATTCAGATATTCTTAGAAGAATCATTTTTCGTTTCTCATTTTTGGCACACAAAAATGGACACAGTAAATTTGGCTTTAATCTCTTTGTGCTTCAGTTCCATAGCTGCAAAAATGGGACACTCTTAATACATTTTCAAAGGGAAAATAAAGATAGGTTTAGGAGCAGCCATGAAGCAATTAGCTGATGTGATAAGAGAACCAAAGAAATTCCCAGGAAAAGAAATGAATAATTCTGCAGTCAAGATTTTGGATGATGTAGCATAAATAAGGCCTGAGGCTAAACCACATAGTGAACAAGATAAAAAGAAATGTTGGATAACTATTACTCACTCTGTAAGACAGAGGTCTCCTGGGAGAAAAGCTGTGTGCAACTGTGTAATTAAAGATTATATCATAACACATATGCACAAGGGGATTAAATAATAAGGTTGAGTGAGAAATGTTCATTCCTTTCTGTCCTTCTTTCCTGACTTTTAAAATTTTATATCTACTATTTCAAATGCCATGTTAGAATAAAGAAGCATTTGAAAATTTTTTACAAGGCTACAAAGGGAATTTTTTCTAAGTATTGAAATTAATATTAGCGCTTTAAGCAAGAACCATTTAGCTATGCATTTTAAAAGACAAAATATTATTATTCCACAAAAAAAAAAAAATGGTTCAGAACAGTCATGTATAGCTTGCCTGCTACTGCTTCAATATCATATTGAAATTACATGTTGCATGTGTTTCCCTTCCCCATGATGTTTGATGAAGGAATTGCAAAACACATCAGACCATAAGCCACTGAGAAACCTGCTGCTCACCCGCATTCTTAGCTGAAATTCTATCAAATCCTCTTTACCCTCTGTGTTGTCTTACCATTTGCTCCTTGATCTTCTCAATCCAATGGAATCCAGATAAACTTTCTGAGAACTTTCTTGGCTTTCAAATTCTTTGCCACAGTCATCTTTATAATGAATATCAGAATACACACCAGAAAATCTGCAGAAAACTTTTCAGTCCATCTGTGCCCCTTGATTACTGTCATTGAAGTAGCTCTTGGACCAAGACAAATACAATATAAATCACAAACTGAAAATCCAAGTACATTTATTTGAATGAAGTCAAGACAACACCTTGCTCTGCAAAAATTTATTTCCCTACATTCTTCAAAATTCATCAAAATCAGATTGCCTGTGAATATAAAGTTTCATTCATGTCGAAAATAAGAAAAAACAGATTATCTATTCTCTAATGAGAGCTAGCTTTCTTGTGTCAAGAACATGAGCAATGCACTACTACTTATAAACTCTTCATCTCAAAAAAATCACTGAATTGCAGAATGGCCTGGGTTGGAAGGACCTTTAAGATCATCTATTTCCAATCCACTGTCGTGAGCAGGGACACTTTCTGCTGGATGAGGTTGTTCAGAGCTCCATCCAACGTTGTCTTGAGCACTTCCAGGGATTCACAACTTCTCTGGGCAACCTGGTCCAGTGCCTCACCACTCTCACAGAGAAGAATTTCTGCCTAAGCCAGTTATCCTCCTTTTTTGCTGAAGCATCTATTGATTCAGACAACCCAACAGCTGTTTCAATGTTGGAGTGCAGTGCAAATGTGAGCCCAGGTTTAGGATACCATCAACTGAACTAGAAATGTTGCTATCCTGTGACACAGAAGATTGAAGAATTTAATTCCTTCTCTCAGACTGATTTCATAGAAAGTGTGAATCTCTTAGGTTGTATGTAAGAGACATTATTCTAGACCAGGTATCATGTGCCTGTGTGCTTCTAACTATAAGTCAAGTTGCATATTTGTTATGTCACAGCAATTTCAAATAGAAAAAGCCTATTCTGTGGCAAAATTGACAAAATTGAATAATATTTCTACACCTAAACCAAGTAAAACTTGGCTTAAACAGGTGATCTAATAGGTTACAGAGTTGATTTCAATGAACAAAAAACCATACCATCTCAGGAAGGCAGAAAATTCATTCTCATCCTTGGCTTTGGGAAAACCAGATACATTCTTCCTTTAGCAAGCTGGATCAAAATAACTTCTTCGGGGGAATTTTAAAACAAATCCTATTTGCTGTTTTCTCTTCATTAAACCTTTAGTTACTGCATAGGTTTCCTCCACCTCTTAATTTATTTCTTTCTTTTAATAGATTAACACCTCTTGTATGATTGGTAGCCATAAATAACACCTCACCTGTAGTGGGTTGATGCTGGCTGGATGCCAGGCACCCACCAAAGCCAATTACTCACTTCCTCAGCTGGGCAGAGGAGAGAAAATAATGAAGGCTTCATGAGTTCAGATAAGGAACAGGAAAAATCACTCACCAAATACCACCATGGGCAAAAAGGGCTAGAATTAGAGATATTAATTGAATTTAATACTGAAAAAATCAGAGGAGGATAATGAGAATTAGAACCTTCAAAACACCTTACCCCTACCCCTTCCTCCTTCCCAGCTCCACCTCCACCCCTAGCAGTGCAGGGAGACAAGGAATGAGGACTGTGGTCAGCTCCTCACACATTGTTTCTCCTGGTGTTAAGGGAGACGAGTCCTTCCTCTGTTCAACGTGTGTTCCATCCATGGACTTCTCCAGTGTGAGTCCATCCCATGGGCAGCAGTTCTCCCAAAACTGCTGCAGCATGGATCACCTGTCCATGGAGTGCTGTCCTTCATGGATAGGCTGAGCCAGTGTGGGGTCCTCTCTCCCCAGGTCCCCCCTGGGGTCACAGCCTCCTCTCAGGCATTCACCTGCTCTGCTGTGGATCTCTGCGTCCCCATGGACCTCCATGGGCTGCAGGGGCAGCTGCCTCACCATGGTGTGCTCCAGGGGCTGCAGGGGAATCTGAGCTCTGGCACCAGGAGCACCTCCTGCCCCTCCTTCTCCACTGACCTCAGCGTCTGCAGAGCTGTTCCTCTCACTTATTCTCATCTTGCTCTTCTCTGGCTGCAATTACATCTGTGCAATATCGTGTTTTCCTATTCCTAAATATGCTATCACAGAGGCATTGCCACTGTTTCTAACTGGCCCAGCCTTGACCAACACATCCATCTTTGGAGCTGCCAAGGATTGGCTCTGTTGGACATGGAGGAAGCTTCTGGCACCTTCTCACAGAAGCCACCCCTGTAGCACCCCCACAACCAAAGCTTGGCCATGCAAACCCAGTGACTTTCATAGCACCATTGCAGCTGCCAAAAAACAATACTGAGCATCTTTGCAGAGTAAGAAAACAGGTTTCCTATCTAATACACACACAAAAAGGCAATTTTTTCTTTTACAGTATGTTCTCACTAATAGATCTGTTTAACAGAAACTGGTTTTGGTTCAATTTCATTATTTTTCTTCTATGCAATCTATAATGTGGAAAAACGTTAAGCCATGTCAAGTGTCCCTTTATTAGCTTCTGTTCAATATAACATTCATTAAAACCAGATTAACCACCTCTGACTGCATATCAAAAACCTGAAGCTAGATTACAATCCACCAGATCACACAACGCATTGGAGATGTGGGGATGCACAGTATGTATCTTCAAAGAAGAGGAGGGAAGGGTAGAAGGTGAGAAGGTCTCATTTGTAGTTATTCACAGCTGGTTTATGCATCATCTTGTGTACTTGTACAAACAGTAGTGTATTCCCTGCTTTTTGAAAACATAGATATTTTACAGGCATCCTGAGAATAAACTGCAGCAGCCAATTTCTCTTTTAGGAACGGTAACTAAAATAATTAATCTGCTTCTCCTTAATATTTTTTCTTCAGCCCTTGTGATATGAATACATATGATTTGTGAATAAATTTGTTTTAGAGTTTATGACTGATTTTAGGATATTGCTGGGAGAAGTGGGAAGGAGGAAGACAGATTCTTAGGGTATGATAACCATACATTTGAATATTTCTTAAAGCCTTCCTAAGTGAAAAATTTCTCATTCTTTGATATTTGCTTTTTGAAGAAATGATGTTTAAAAATTATTATTGTTGTACCTTAATATTTTTCTTCCTATTTGGATAAGCAAAGATTGAATTAGTAATTATCAGACCACTTTAAAACTACACAAGTTTTATTTTCTGCTATTCTTCAATCATGAATTTCCTACTATTTTCAAATGCTGAATTTTCTCCAGTCTTTGAAACCACTGTCTCTTTCTTCTTAGCTGTTTTTCAACTTCAGCAATTCAGAAAGTATTCCTAAATGTTCAAGATCAAAAATAATCAACATATATTTAGAAGTTTTTTTACCAGATTAACAAGTCTAATAAAATAGAAATATTTATGTATGTCAACACAAAAACTGGGTCTATTCTAACAATAAAGAGTACACCCCTTTCGGCACCTGAACTCTGTCTTAATTTTTTTTTCTAGTGCACTTTACTGAAAGTTAATGAAGTCATTCTGTGTCAGTCATGTTCAGACATGAAAGTGATTCAAAACACAACATTTGCAACTTTCAGTTTAGGTTTCACAGGGCAATAAACGAGTTTGCTAATATAGAACAATTGCTCAACTTGCCTGATCATCTGAGGAGAGGGATGATTCCCAAATGGACTCCTGTATCAGACATTAAACTGGCAGCTGGTTATCATTACCAAAATGAATAATGAAGTAGCACTGACATCTGGATGGGTTCTGGGCAGGCACTGATGTATCAAGAGGGTTTCTCTGTTATAAAGACTTGTTCTTTCAGTGTCACTTATATGATAAAATGCATCTTCACTGAAGCTGTGAAGTGTGTTATGGAAACACAGAATTACAGTTACTGCTAAAAAGATTTAAGGGAACTGAATAATAAATAAAATTTCCTCTCTCCATGTGCAAGCCAAGTATTGGCATGATGAGATAATGCAGTAAACATCCCAATAAAATGACAGAAATTCAAGTTTAACCCGTATAAGTGCTTTGAGCCTATGACACAGCTGATAAAATCTTCCACATACAAAGTAACTTCTGGTGTGATGATTTGTCAAGACTACATAATTGATTTTCAAGGAGCAAATGCATTGCTTTATAGATTGTCAGTAAGATAGATGACACAGTTTCCAATTTGGTTCAATGATACAGGGAGGAAATTTAGAATATGACCTCACATAAAAATATTTTCCTGTGTTTGCACTAACAGTGTAGAAACACACTGACACCATTAATTTCTTGTCTATTATTGTTAAATGCATCAGTGCATTATCTTTGCATACATTTGAAACAGCATTTGATGAGTTAAAAAAAAGGCAAAGTCAATTGTATGAACTACTTCCCAAAATTTTGTTCTTTATTACTACAAGCATTATTTGGGATTTAAGGGGAATGTATCTGGGTGTTTACAAATAGAATAAATGGCAGCACCGTATCACTATTTTCTTCTTGCTGCTAAAATATATATGTGTTTGTGTAATACAATTTTATGTATAAATACATATATACATAATAGGTAGATAGGTGTAATTACTGCTTAACATTTTGAAAGGTTTTGATGGATATCTGAGGTCAAAATTAATCAGCTGTCAGAAAAAGAGGACACCATAATTTTCACATAGGCAGATTGATATCTTTAGTCCTCATGTCTGAGAAAAAGTGAACCAGTTCCCCACTTTTCATACTGCTATAGCATCCAGGAATACAAGGATTCTGTCCTGAAAAACACTTCCACACCAAGCCAGTGACTGTAGTACAAATTGGAAAGTTTTTGTAGAACTCAGTTTGGGGACAAGGGTTGTACTTTCTTTCTAACAATTTTAATTATCAGACTAGTTCAAGCAATTCCAGGAAATCCCCAAGGGAAAGTAAACATGTCTTCAAGTTACTCTAGGTTTCTATCCTGAATGGTCTCCATGCAAAATAAAGTCAGTCAAGAGCAACAACTGCATGAGAAACCAGCTATTCAAAATTAGTTTCACACTCTTAAGATGAAGGGACTAAACCAGTTGTTGATTAAGTTTTATAATTATTCAAAAGGCTTTATTATACTTTGTTCATCACTTTACAGAAGTTAGAGCAGGGGTAGCTTTTGTATGTCTTAAGAGTTGCTTGGATGGGAAAAGAAATTATTCTGTAGATTCTATTGATATTGAAGGGACTAAATCATATGAAGACATATCTTTTGCATATGTAATGGATTTTAAAGTTACATGAGCTTCTTACATATTTCATTATTTATTCTTTAACATCACACACAGAATTCAATTACAAATCAATTTTTATCATAAAGACAAAATGTTTCTCATTTTGCCAGCACATCTATTAGATTTATAAACTAAGATATACAAAGCAGGAATTAAATGAATGCGTTTTTAGACACATTTTTCTGCTTACTTATCAGTAACTGCAGATTTTATTAATTGTCAGCTTGCTGTTCTTTACCTCCTAGTGATGCTGCTGTATAGGGGATGATATACAATAACATAAACTATTAAGTTAAAAAACCCCTCCACTTCTTAGATTGAGAGACATAGCTGTGCTAGTCTTTTTAAACTTAAGAGCAGTGAGAAATAAGTTCTGTTTTATCCTACTCAGCCAAAACAACAAAGCAATGGGGGGTTTTCCTACAGATTTCATGTAAAAGTCCCGAGATTACAAACACAAAAGCCTAGATATCAAACAGGTTGAAAATGCTGATGTTTAACACCTGCACTGTGTGAGGGCCAAGAAGTAAGCTAAAGCCTTTGCTAACCAACACACCTGCTTGATAGTTTTTAACCCTTTCATCTTCATTCTCAAATGCCTTGCTTATAATAGTGGAGGATTGTAATAGAATGATGCAACCAAAGAGATTTAAAACACAGTTTTAAAACAGAAACTACATTCTACCTTCTTGTAAAAATGTATCAAATACTATTTAATTTGTATTGAATGACTATCTAGCCTGACAGGTTTTTTTAGTAACACTGGAAAGGATTATTTATGGCTACAGACTTATGGGGAAAAAAATCATACAGGCTGTGTGGAACTGTTCTGTGTCTAGCATGTTTGTATTATCACATGGTTATATCTGACCAGGCACATGCTGCAAAAATCTATGAGTGGTCTAATCATTCTCCCTGCCTTTCAGAGGCTGCAATGATAAAATTAAAGACCATCCAGCCAAAGCTGAGTCCAGGTATCTACTGGGTCTGCTTTGGCAGTCCATAAGCACTGAGTGCACATGCTGATGTGCAGAGGGTTTATGCTTAATGTTGCAAATGAATGAACAAGGGCGCATATTGCAGAAATTCTTACATTTATATATTCCCCAGTCCTTCAAAAAGAAGAACATTTGACAGTTTTTCTTCTGTTGTAATTAACATTAAAGATGAGGGTCATATTATTAGGCCCTCAGGCACCTTTAAGATAATCCACACAGGATAATTGCCATTGTCAATAAAAGCAGTTTGCCTAACTGAAAAATTGTGCAGCAAGTGTAGCTAATATGTCATCTTAAGTTGATGTCACTTTCTGCTTCCTTCCCTATTCCTTGTAAAAAACATCTTCTAGTGTCTTCCATTACTGCTTGGAAAGTTCCAAATTAATTCAAAACCTATCTGGAATAACATGAAATACTGCATATGGGAGATAATTCTACTTCTTGCAGCAGTAAGAAGGGTGGAGGTGGAAAGGGTGGGCTCAACTAAGTACAACTCTAGCTGTACAAACCATGCATTTTGCCCACACCTAAATTATACTAAAGAATGATCACATCAAAGAAGCAGCAGCAGGACCCATGATATTGTTGGAAGCATTGGTAGAAATTTTTCATGTTTAAAAATAGGTGATCCCATGTAACACCAGGAACTCTACTGAGTTTGAATGTGAAGCTTATTTGTATTTTTTTTTTCATCTTTGCCTCCATGTAAAAACAAATCATCTGCAGAACTACTCAACAAGAGCTTTTCAACTCTTCTTGATTCAAGTGACACTTCAATTAGATGAAGAGCTGGCCATCACTTAAGGTAACATAATTTTCAAGTCAGAACCCCAGAAGGGAATAAATTAAGAAATTAGTACCCTGAGGATGAATTTTCATAATTTCATATGGGTCAGGAAGCAATTCACAGAAAGTCCTCATACAGAAGGTTTCTCAATAGCAATTTGAGAAAGGCTGTTCCATAAAAGAACATCTGAATGAAGAGCAGAGGACAACAGTCTCTAAAAAGGACTTCAGGAGTGTTCAAAAGTGATGAGGAATCTGAGGCTGAGCACCCATGTGGTTGTTATTACATCATCTGGGTTTGTGTATTCTTGTGCTAGGTGCTGTAAAACAACCAACTTCAGCTTCATGTCTTTTCTCCATAAAATCACAGTCTGCACAATACTGGGCATATGGAACAATATTGGGCATTGAGGAACTAAGTGTCCAGAATTAAAGCCCACTGAAAGGTAACTCCAGAACATGGACTCTGACACTTCAAGACACAAAGCAGGAATCCTAACTAGAGTCCCCCTCAAAAGAGATGAGTTTACCAGAGCACTAAAATCCATTATAAAGTAAAACATGAGCAAATATGGAGTTTAAGAATCTGACAGACTGCTATTAAGATGGAGAGCTCACCCCTCCTTTCTTCCTGAGTGTATTTTGTATTTATTTGATAGAAACTCCTGGAATGTTCTCAACATTGATATAGCGAAAGTGTTTTTTATGCTTCAACATCACAGAGGCAAGGACACTCAGCATTTTAATATTTATTACCTCACCAAAGATATTTTGGTATGCTTCACAAAAATATTCATTTCTCCCTTGCTATAAAAATTACATCCAAAAGTTTGACAATATGTGTGTGGAAACAAAGAAAAGGCAACCCAAAATTTCTTTCGACTTGCCACCTCCTTTAGCCCATCGTTTTAACCTCCATTTGAACTTTGACAGTAATTAAATTGTAGACTGATGCTTTAAATAGAGCTTAAAAGTGCTGACACTGTTGGAATAAAGGTTTGGACACACTAATAGGTTTTAGTGTCTGAAACTTTTGATAATCTGGCCCTGAGTGTCATGGGTCTCTCTGAGTGGATTCCATCTGTCCCGTAAACTTACGTACTGAAACGTAATGCAGCCTTTTGATCTTCCTTGTGTGAGGATCCTCATGTTCCATAAACTCAACAAGATGCTCTCATTCACTGAAAAGCCAGATCACAGACTTGGTGATTGGTGAGACTATACTACTTGCTAGTGTATGTGCCTTTCTCCCTTTGTCAAACTTCAGCTGCAGGATGACCTCACAAATACTGTTGAAATATCAAGTGCCTTCACTATTATGACATAGTTATGCTAGAATAAAATATCATGCTATATGACCATATCATGACCTGGCCATGTTAGCATAATAACAGCTGAGACTGTGAAATAAATAGTAATGGTTGCACTCTGTAGTAAAACACACCGTAGTGAATTAACAGACACCCAGAAATGTTATTGGTCTATAATGAAATGTTTTGATGTCTCCAGGGTTTTTTTAAACAAACATGGCACCTAGCAAGGTTGCTTCCAATTAGCATTGCCATATTTGAGGTTGGATCAAGAAAAGGATTATTTTTAACTGAGTTCACAATTAGAAATTACAGTGAGGCTGAAAGCTGCCTTGCCCTAAGTCCCCAGCACAGTGCAGAGCAGACTCATGCACAGTCTCTCCAGGCTGAGACACTCAGCCCTACACCCAGAGCTGCCTAGAAGCTTTCCAAGACCCCCAGAATGAGCAAACAGGGCTGGGTCCCAGCTGGCCTCCGACAGTCCCAGAAAACGAAGCACTATGAACCCTCAGGGGGATCCCCTTGTCCTGCTTCAGCATCCACACAGCAGTGCTGCTGTGCTTGCATAATTTTATGCAGACAGATGTGGGGCAGGATTTTCCCTCAGTGACTGCTCAAGTGTATTCAAGGACTACACTGCACATCTGCAAACAGAGCCCAGGAGACTCTGCTCCCTGCATCTTCACCCCCAAAATTCATTTAGGACCTTTGTGAACTAGCTGGCAAAACCAGCTTCTGGCACTGTAAATACTGTGTTTAGAATTCTATATCACCCAGAAAATAAATCTATTATAACATGTGAAAGGAAGTTTGGGGTTAATTAACCCCACTTAATTTGGGGTTTTTATTTCCAATCGTCATAGAAAACCTTACTCATTGTCTTTATTTAGTTCAAAGTTTTATTAAAATATCATCTATATGATGAGGGTTTTTTCCAGATGCTTGAAATATAATCAGTGTGTTCTAATTTTTATATAATTATTATACTATTAATTATTAACATGAATAACCATTATTGTTTTATATTAATAAATAACTAACTGAAAAAGATACAATTTTCCTATTATTAAAATGCTATTAATAATCAAGTTATATCCTGTATTATATCTCCAAAAACAGGTGACAAAACCATGAAATGCTTTCATGTAATTTACAGTTATTTCATTAGATGGCAGTGTTACATTCAAAAACAAGTGTATTATTCTTTTATACATATTTTTATATTCACCAAGAAAAGCAGTTGATCTTACTTTCCATGATAAACTATACCTGTGTGTATAGACGTTGGAATGTTCAAGTCTTACATCTGGAAATGTATCTTAAATGCTAAGTGGTGCTAACTGAATCAAGATATTATTCCACTTGCCAAAATTAGAACTTTAATAAATAAGATATTATTTACCATCATCTTTAACTCCTAGGATCTATTCAAAACCTGTATTCCAGAAATCAGTGTAATATGAGGAATTATGATTTTAAACAATCTTTATGTTTTCTTGATCCTTAGAACAGCTAAGAATCAAGTCAGCTCCAAACAAAAGTTTGAAACTGCTTTAATAAATTCTTGTAAAGAGCCTTTACAATGCCAAGAATGGTAAGTTATTTCTCTTGTATCATGGATATCTATGCTGACCCTTTGGTACACTAAAATCTGAATCCATAGGACAAAGACTTGCTATCTTTCTTTTGAGAAAATCGATTTTTATAGAACTGAAACCATATCTGAGATTTTCATTTCTTTCCTAACTTTTTTATACTCCTTTCCTCCTTTGATATATCTATCAAGGAGGAAGAAGGTATATTAAAATAGGGGTGGAAACAGGAATTTTGTGTTGAGGGACACAAAGTCTAAGATAATGACAAAATATTTGCTATGACTGATAGTGAACTAAAGGAAGAAGTTGGAGGATGAAAGAATTGTACTGGAAAAATATCATTATATGCTTGTCCTGGTCACATCTTCTGTCCTTCACATTTGGCACTGGACATTCTGTAGGATATTGAGATTGATGTACAGACCCTCTCATTCAACCTGATACCACTGTTCATAAGGAAAACTACTAACAAAAAATTATCCATGCTATATGTAGGCTTCTCTTCAGGATGCAGAATGCTCTCAAATGCCCCAAATGCTGCCTTTTTTCTTTTCTTGTTGTTGTTGCTGTTGTTGTTGTTGTTGTTGTTGGAGGTTTTTGTTGGGGTTGGTTGGTTGGTTGGTTGGTTGGTTGTTTTGTTCCTTGGTTTTATTTGATGAGTTTTGTTTGTTTTGTTTTGTCTGGGAATACATTCTACCAGCAAAACATACAAACTCAATTTCCACCTACAAAGTCTGTTCAGCATTTCAGGCATTCCATCCATGCAGATCTACACCTTTATACTTTCTGTCAAGAGGCTTTTAGTCTTGCTGGAGGAATATTATAGTAAAGAACTACACTAGTTCTTCTCCGGCATTTCTTTATCGTCAGTTTTTCTGAGAGCAGCAGCACTTTAACTGCTGCTAAAAAATAATTCCCAGCTTATTTCTCTCTCTCTTTGCAGCATACATGATGCCAACACGGTTACTGATGTTCTGTTCCTTTGGATTGTACGTTTCAAGGTTACAGGGCTGATACTGCAGGTGCCTGATAAGAGACAGCACCCTCCTTAATGCTGTGCTGTCCTTCCATGTACAGAGCACTCGGGCAGTGTGCTAAAGTGGGCTGCTTTCGTCTCACAATATTCCTAAAGGGATTTCTATTTTTCAAATAATGGCTGATGAGACAAGCATTTTAAGAATCTCTGGTTCTTTAGAATTCCATCTATTCCTCTGGAAAGGCATCCTATCAAAATGCCATGTCCTTTACTGGCATTTACCCTGAAGGCTGGGAAAGCAGTTCTGTGAAAAGTGGAGTTCTAAGTAGTACAGAATTACAGCAGATGTGCTACAAAGCCCTACCTCAGGCTACTTGTTATGTTTGCACCCTATCTGAGCTGATTGGTTTTTCCCACCTGTGTGAAATTAGCATGTTTCCCTTTTTTTTTAATTACTAGTGTTGTGCACCAGTATATCACAGATTTAGCCACAAGTTTGAATCTCTTTTGTGAGACACAAAATATCTCTTTTGTGCCCTCTTGGTCTTTTCTCTATTTAAAATGGCATGGTTTTTTGCCCACTACTTTTCTTTTCGAACTTCATTAAAATATAGGTTTCTCTTAATTTAATTTTCTGCTTCACTTTATTGGCAAGATACTCAATTCCAGGAAATTAGAAAGCAGCAGATTGACACTATTATTGGCCCTTTGAGAGCACTAAGACTCTACATAATGTGATGAGGTGATGTAAATGCACTAAAATAGAAAGAAAGCACACACATAAAGGAAGAAAACAGTTATCTTAGTAATTATACTATAAGAAAAAAAAATTTTTTCTGATCTTTTCCTGTTATGTCTGATCTACATGGCTAGGAACTCTACTTTTTCTACCCTGAAATCTTTAACCTGACTAGCAGAAATAAAACTTTTAAACTGAGGTCTTTAAAAAGCTGAAAGCCAGAACGATGATGATGATGATGATTAAAGGAAAAAGACACTGCAGATCATGTTTTGTGAGTTTGCAATGATGCATCAGAGGTGGCTAAAGTTTCTGGTGAAGCTGAAACTCTTGCTAATGGCTCTGCAGTGTGTCCTTTCATGCCTTCCTAGTGAAATACCTTCTGGCAAAATTTCTCTTCTCATTAGGCACAATGAGATAATAACTCAGGCTTGAAACAGAGTATTCTCACATTTGTGTTTACTAATATATTCATGCTTCAAAATAAAATAATAATTTATTGAAACTTTTGGTTTTAATATTAGAAAAAATTTAATATGCAACACAGCCATCAGAGGCATTTAGGAAATTTTAAAATGTAAATTGTAGACATGAAAAGTATAGACATTGATAATTCTGATGATTTGTTTTATCTATGAATGAATGCACCAGGCCAGAAGTGAATATATAGTCCAAAGTCTTCAGGTTTTTATGTAATCAGACATTGATGACAAAATAACCCTATTAGTATAAAGTTATAGTTTAATCAGCATTCCCCATCAAATAAACTTGTTCCCTATATAGTTTGTAGGGTGTGAGAAAAACACTATTATGTTTGCCAATCACCTTTTTCACTATTTAGCTGGCAAATAAAAACAGCACTATGAAAACCTGCACCACAAAGAGGCCTCAGGTGCTGTAGCTCAGAGAATAAGGAAAGTGAACATTCTACTGAATGCTCTTCAAAGGAAAAAATTCATCTGTCTTTTAAGGATAGACAACCAATGAGATCTGTGTCAGATCTCTAAAACCAGACAGTTTCTGATCCTGCTTCCCAGCTCTATAACCAAGGGCTAAACACAAGGACAGCAGTTTTATCTGCGGCTGGCTTTGCCTCCCTCCCTGCACGCACGGCTTTGCTGCCCTCACCCCTCAGCACAGGGCTTGTGCTCAGGCACTCTTGGTGTCCCTGCCCTGCTCAGGCACTCTTGGTGTCCCTGCCCTGCTCCTGCGCCTGCCTCAGCTGCACCTCCTTGCACAGGAGCAGCGCTGGTGCTGCAGCTGAAGGTGCCACCCTGGGTGAGGGATTTGGCATGCCTAGGGAGGCAAGGTGATGCCTTCCCTTCGAGTAGGAAGATGTAAAAGCAGGAATGCAGCTGTTCAAAATCCAGAGCTGCCTCTGACAGTAAACGCTAAACAATGCAAGCAACAGGAGCATAACCTTCATCAGAAGAGCCCAGGTCTCTCCAATGAAACAGGAGATGCTGCTTGAACAAGGAATTAAGGCTATAGTTTCTTAAAAAGTGTAAAAATGCGTAATTAGGAAGACCTGATTTGCTCACAGTGGTGAATGTGCCTACAAAGGGAAACAGGAGGTTATGTATACAGACTAAAAATTGATGACTAACTGATCAGCCTTTGGAGAGGTTCAATTCCTAGGAGAGCAGAGTTTCTGTGAATAGTAGGGCTATGGGACTGGGAATAGTTCACAATATGTTAACCCCACCCTGTCATTCTTAGTGCTTTAAAACACTGTCTATTTCTGTCTTAGGAAAAGAGAAGTAGAAATGTTAACCATTATTTGATTAGATGAGTATTTCCATATATTTCCAACAGACTTAAAAGAGATTAATTTCCTGAAAAACTGTATATATCTACTTTCTAATAGCATGAAAAAAATAAATCTTATACCTCATAAGTCAGTAGCAAAATACAATAATTTTAAGATCATTAAACAGTTATGAATTTTATATAGAAAAGCAGAACATCAGCCAATTTCCTTCACCTCTTTCCAGCCATGTGAAGGAAAACCCGAACAAAAAAAAAAATGAAGTTCAAATGAGCCCAATGACCAAAAATACATTTTTCTTGGTTATTTTTATCTGACTATCAGATTTCTTCTGCTGATTTGAATAAGTTACCTAGGAGAAACAATGTATAAAAGTCTGTCTTCAGATCTCTGATAGGAAATCCCCACTACAGCAATAAATATTGTATCTGTGGCAGGCAATTGGCAAGCTACCTTAATGGTGATAGTCCCTGGCTGACAATCACACAAAAGTGAGACCAGAAAGTACATCTTAAATGTTTCAGCGCTTGGATTTTCCTAACTACTCCTTTCAAGTTCCTTATGAACAGCTTGTATATAGATCAAAACATCCTAATTTCATCATCACTGGCCAGCTTCATAAAAGAATCATACAAAAACATATGGGCACACACACCAACTTTTTAAGAAACCAAAACTTTCATAGAGCTATTGAAGTTTCTTCATGAGATAAAAGCATTTTGCTGGTTTGAAACAATAGTAGCTTTTTTTTAATATGAAAACATATGAGAGTGCTGTGTGTCATTCATCATCTGTCAACATTTCATTTGAAACACTGTCAAGGGTCTGCCTAAATATGCAAAGGTAGCAAGGGCTACTACCCTGCACAGCCAAGAAAGGTCTGGGGGTGATCCTAAATGCACTAATAGCCAAAGGCAGCAAGAAAAATAATATAAATACATACAAAATACCTGGATATGAGATGCACTTTATTTTTGCTTACTTGAGACAGTCTTTGAAAAAGCATTGCTGAGCTGCAAGAGATCTTTCTCAGAGATAGGAAATGCATCCTAAAGGGTGACTTAAACAAGGTGAGAGCAAATAGAACAGATTAAGGCAAATACTGCTAATAACCTAGAATTAAATAACTTGAGCTGTTCAAGGTGCATATGCCATGAAGAAAAACATTAATGTCTGCATATTCCTTATTGTAGTTGTTTGCCCAACACCATCACAGGATGGAGAACACTTTACATAGTTAAGATTAGCAGACACATTCCTAGATAAAAGAATTTACCTCCTCATTTACAGTCAACTGGAGAAGCTAACTGAGGTTATAAACCACAGCCACTATGCAAATGTGAGTATCTTGAGCACAAGTTTTCATAATAAATCAATGTAATGTGGTGCTTACAATGGTACTTGACTACAGCCATGAGAAATGTCTATCAGATGAGAACTTGATAGCATTTGAGACAACTTCATACTGCACCTTACAGTGTCCAGCATTCACAAGCACAACGCCTCAGGAGGCTTTATGATTTTGGAAAAGATACCCATGGCACCACGACCTAAAAGAAAAATTGTGAATGACTAGGTACTGTGCCACACAGAGCTCAGTGCTTGCAGTTTCTACTTTATTCATAAATATAATAGCTTAGAATTAAGAGCATTTTCTATCATTTGGTGACTGTTAAGTACTGGATTCTAGATCACTGAGGAAAGTTTAGACAAAGCAAATTTCTCACAGCAAAAGTCTACTGTTTGTACAAAGAGGTATACCATTCCAGTAAAAGCAGGGATTCCTTTGGATTAACTGTAAAGAGATCAATAAGAAAAATTAGAATAAAAAACGAAAAACCCAGATGTCCAGATCACTACACTAAATCACAGTGGGTAAGAACTATGGTGGTGAAAGTTTGACTGGAGGGCCAGGAAGACAGTATAGCTTTGTACAACCATGACAAGGAGTTTCCTAAACAGGAAAAACTACCAGCTGCCATTTTAAAAATCAAAATCTGCTCTAAATAAAAGCTGGAACATATTAGGTTACAATCATGCACTCATCATTGTGTTGAAAGTTACCAAAGGTATAGATAATTTTAACAGGCTCATTCTGGAACAGGTTAAAATTCTTGACAAATGATACAGTTATATGTCTTATAAGACTTCAGCATTTGTTTAGTTAGACATCTTGTCAGCTGGTAAGTGTGAAATTTAAATATAAATTTTAGGTAATTAAATAGGTAAATTTTAATTTATAATTAATTTAAATTTTAAATATAAATTTTAGGTAATTAAAAGATAAATTTTAGGAGATTAAACAAGCAGGCCCAAGTTTGAATAGCTAAAGGAAAAGGCAAAACAAAGAGAAGAAGGCAGCTGTGAGTTTTCATGCTGTCATTGGCTTATGCTAGTTTTCAGAAAGAGTAGATGGTCAAAGTTGTGCTAAATCTAAGAGATGAAGACACAGTCTTTGTCCAGCTAAAAAGAAAAAGAGGTTGTTTGGAGTTCAAACCTTGATAACTCACCTGATCAGAGAAGTAAGATAATAATTGTGAAGATCATCTCAGAATTTCTCAAAAAAGTCTTGAGAATATTCTCCTTCCATCATTTCATATCATCATTTCATCTCCTTCATCATATTTATACCAAGCTTCCATCCATATCTCTACTAAAAAAAGGAAATTATATTTTTTGGCTTTAGCAAACTAGAAAACATAAAACCAGCGTAAGCAGAACATTGATGACTTGTAGCTAATACTACTTAATGTTTTGTCCCAGAAGCTTCAGCACAATAGGTGTCAACTGCTAAAACCTCCTCAGTGTTAGCAGAGCTGCCTATCACCACCTTCTGATATCTCAACCACCTACAGATGAAATCACCCTAAGGCAAACCTACTTGTCTTGAGACTCATGTTCATGTCTATTGCACTTTACAATCGCTGGAATTAGAGGTGGATGGATGATCTTACAGGAACAATAAAGAAGCAAACATTTCACCCACTCTATCAGCCACTGAGACTATCACTGTCAGGAATAACAGAAAAACTTGAAACTAATTTGAGAAGTTCATAAATATATGCTAGAAATATATTACATATCTATATGGACTATAGATATATCTATATATCTATATAAACTATAGACATAGATATTTAAAAGTTTACATTTGGGAGTCCAAACTGGCCAATGTGATTTACATGGGCTCTATTTGTAAATCAGATACCACTCCTGACTTGAAGATACCCAAGAAAGTAACACATGGTTTATGATATTTTAAGTGAAATAAAACATGATTCAATTTTGCTGTAATTAGACAAAAATACATCAACCAGGACCTTACCACAGGAAGAGTTTTACTAAGCTCACTGTCAAAAGACTGCCTTTCTAACACTTTTACTCCTTTCCCCATAAACTGCCTGCACGAGAGACTTGCTATATAAAAGAACAACAGCAACAGCATTTTTGGATATGTTCAAAATACAGAGAGCTACTGTCACTAGTGTTTCAATTCAGTATTTTCTCCTTTTCCTGCACTTTCAGAATGATTCTAGTGACTGATCATGTTGCAGATTAAACAGCTATTTTGGCAAGCTGCCAACCAATTTCTGTTTGAAACTTAATCTCACTCCAACCGGCAATAGAAGTAACTGTTTGACCTCTTCCCTGTTTGGATATTTTTTTTCATCCTATTTGTGCACAACTTATTGATAAAGATGTCATGGTTAAGTATGCCCCACCTGAGCAACTTTCACAGCTTTCTGGTTTTCTGCCCTTGAATCTCTGAATGTTAAGAAATCACGATGGATTGTCAAAACTTATGCAAGGCTCTGTATCAAAAATTGAGTTAAAACTAATGCCATAAACCAAACTTCCCAGATTACCATTTAATGGCATATAAAAACTTCAGAATGTTCTCTTTCCCTCTCTAGCAATATATTTATTGCCATGTACTGAGACAAGCACTGACACTAGGTACAGTAACAGCAACAATTCCACCACAGCTGCTGAACACACAACTGCAAAGGACATTGTTTCAAGAGAAATGTCTGATAAAGTGTACATTTGTGCAATCATTCAGAAAGCAAAGAATTCTACCACCATATTTTTCAACATTATGAAATGTTTGTTTCTCTTTTCTTCCTCATAAAAGGAAATAGCCTAGAGGAGAATTGATAGAGGAGAACCTCTAGAATGTATGTTTTACTCTCCTTCCAGTGAAGTATTCACTCCCAGGGTGGCAGTGTCTTACCTCATGCAGCTTTTGTTATTTTCATATAATGATTCAGTCTTCAAATGGATCTCCTATTTAAAAAACTACCACATAATTGCAGAGATTGGAACAGTGATGAAGTCAATAGTTTTTCTCACATTTAAGGTGAAAGGAGAAAATGCAGTAAAGATCTCCAGAAGGTCTCCTTAACAATAGCATCTCCATGCAGTATGGAGCAAAAGGAGCAAAACTTAGGCATCCCACCACCATGTTTTCAGTATCTGACACAGGCTTGGTCCAGTACATTAAGGCAATAGTAAAGATGCATTTATGGTGTATAAAATTGCCTTACCTCTCTTAAGTTCTTTGCTGCATAGAAAAAGTAGTATGGTAAACCTAATTTGCAATGGTGTAACTAGAGCTGTAGCACAGTGGCACTATTAAGATAACATAAGCAGCAGAAAATAACTAAATTACATCCACTGCTCTTATAGCTGCTGGTAAAGGCCTATGTTTAGGTAAACTTCAGAAGGTTACTGAAGCTAGATTAGATACCTATGAAAAAAAGAATAAACAAAGCACATCAAGAAATGAAAGTAGCTGGAAATGAAAGCTATGATGAAAGCGTAGTTGTTAAATGACTCTCACATGTCAGATAGTAAATTCTGCCCAACCCTGAAGTGCTACCAGAGTGCATGGCCATACCAGGGATTTCAATTTTCAGATAGTGAAGCTGGCTGTCACACCTGAGTATGAAAGATAACATCAATAAGCTTATGATAGCAACTTGAAGATATGGACAGGATCAAATTGCTCCATGCAAACACAAATGGCTCACACCAATGAAAGGACTGTGTACCTTACAGACTAGCTGTTCCCTTTTTCTGATTATATCAGCTTGTCTATTTAAAAAATACCCATTTCCAGAGGAATTTGCATTCTCCTATATCTGGTAACTATTATGGCAGTAAAATTTCCACAGAAGACTGTTAGGAATTCTATTTTCTGCATTCTGATTAAGTGCACAAAGATTAATAGAAGTCAAACTTTCACTTCAAACATGTTCAGAAGGTTCCTCCTGGGTTTCAGAAAATATTTTGTATGACCAGTGTGTTATTTCTGACACAACTTGGGAAACAGAGTAGCAAAACCCAAAACATATAGTGAAATACAGAGCTGGCATGGAGCACTCCATTTCAAGCCAGCTCTGAGATCAAAGGGCCAAATTTTACACTTTTAGGAGAATCCATGGGAAGCAGAAAGTGGAGCTGCAACTGCTGCACAAAGTGAATTAACTGTCTTGAATGATTCTTCTTCCCTGGGAAAAAAATAAATGAGGAAAGGCAAAAATAGAGCAGTCAATTACACACGAATTTATTTCAAGATGTGGCATTTTCTCTGCCTTCAGAGGTTTCCTCTGAACCTTGAACATTGTCACCTCCTTCAGATTACTCCCTTCATATTATCAGAGCAGCCCACATCTTTCAGATTTATATAGTTATTAAAATATAATGAGAGTTAAACTAGATCGTTTATTCTACTGGTTAAACAGAACAAACTACTCCCTCTGTGCTATTGGGCTTTTTGGAATGGGAGTGAAAATCACACACAAAAAAACCCCCAATCTCTGACAATTAAAGCTATTCCTTTAATAAAATATAAAAATAGCCCTTTTGAGGTGTAACTCTTGTATCCACCATTCTCAAACTAGAAAAACATTAACTGCATCTGAAGATTACGATGGACAGGATGTAACTGAGAGCAAATAAATGCTGCAAGCAAAATGAAATAAGGAACCTGGATGTATTTCTTCAATGGCAATACATCAGAACTAAAAGAGAGGCTGTGACAGCATTTCAGTGCTCTGGAGGTTTTGTACAGTCATTTATCACCACTGTACCTGCTCCATCATATTTTGTTCAAGGTTTATTTGCATATATCTAAAATGGAAATGAGGCAAGCACATATCACTCTTCTTCATCTTCACTTAGATACCGGATATGTGTTTGGATCCAGAAGTTTCAGATAATTATTTATCATTTGGAGGTATCCTCAGTTACTGTTACAGGCTGTAGCATATCTGTGAAAAAAAGATGCACAATGATAACAAGGTTGATTACAGCCCTTGACATCTTCAATGTACTTTTGAAGATCAACAGTAAACTGGTAGTCCAAAGAGGGAGAATTCTTCCTGCTATGGCTTAAATACTGAGTGAATTTGCCAGAAATGCCTGGGAATTATATCCTAAGCAGGATACAATAAGCAGCAGCAGCTACTTCTTTTTGACACAATTTATATGGAATAAACTACTTTTTAAGATGCAGAGGAAGAATTTTTTTTATTTAAAGCATATACTTCTGTGTTCAGCTATTGATCTATTACTAATGGGACTCAATGACCCCCATAAAATCCTTATTTTATGGTAAACTGGAGTATGTTACAATGTTATTTTACTAAGATGTCTTCAGTATACTATAGATCTTCCACCATCCATTTTTCAGAAAATTTAAATGAAAGCTTTTATCTCAGTAAGTTACACATTGCTAGGCAAAAAGTGCTGAAACATGCTTTTGTGTATCTGCATTTCATTTCTATTTGGCAGAAAGTAAAATGATTTTGTCAACAATCCATCAGTAACCTATGCTCATCCACCTCTCACTATAGAGCAGAAGCAGCTCTGGCACAGCAAAGGTTCTAGCAAGTGTGCTACATACTGAAAAATGCTTCCATCGATACTTTGATTTTATATAAATTATGCATGTGCAGTACTTGAACCATATACAATTGCACAAAACTGAATGCAAATGAGTTACCTTGAGCAGGAGCCCACTGGGAACATTGGCATCTGAAACATGAGACCACCTCTGGTGCCCTCTCCTGAACTGCCTTCCCTGCAGTTTTCCTGAGCCAGCCTTGTCCATGCAGGTGGCAATCATGTGACAGGTTCAGCAGGTTTAGATCTAAATCGTAAATCTGTCATTACCCTTTGTATTCCTGCAGAGCAGACTTCCCCATCAGTTAATATTCAGATGAGTTTGTGCTTCATATCTGACAGTTCTGAATTAAATTAGTATGATCTGCCTGTTTTATAGCTGTAAGTAGCAGACACAACTCATCTTTGTTCTGACAGCTTTCACAGAACATCTTATGCTGAAAATATTGCCTAGATGAGGAATTAAGGTAAGGAAGTTGCCTTCTTAGCTTCTCTGTACTCAGTAGAGAAACAGCTCTCACTCAGAAGCTTTTCATACAGCAATATCTGAAACCTTGCTCTCTGAACTTGTTTCTCCTTAACCATATAAAAGAAACAATAAATCATGAGAATACTACATGAAGATTTTACAGAGAGTAGCCAATTGTGTGTTAATAAAGATAGTAGGAATCCTTTGGCCAAAAACCATCAAGCATGTTGGATTTGAACCAAGATTTCAAGATCTAATATTAGTTTTTCTTTCAAGGTAACTGCAATACACACTTCAAAATTGTTGCAGGTGTGAAATGTTGTACATAGTGTGCTAAGATATTCACAGTTTAAAAATAACAGTAAACCAGAGAAAGTGAAGTAACTTTTAATTCCATTTTTAAATGTGCATTTGAATTTAATACAATCTGTAAGGCACTCTCATAAGTAAAAAAAAATAAACATTCTTTTCCAAATAAGGACAGTTACAAGGCAATGGTATGCACATAAAATATAAACTTATCTATAACTGATAAACAATGAAACACAAATTTTCAGGTTTTGGATGCATTGCAATGTAATGTCATTTCTGTATCAGGACACTACTCAGAGTAAAAATTGGCACTGTAAATGATTTCTCATTGGGGTTAGGAACTTGTATTCTCTTCATATCCCAGTAAAAAATAAACTCTTCAATAAATAAATATATAAAATAAATATATGCTATCTGGAGATGTATAAATAGGTCCATCCTGAAGAAAAGTTCCAGTTTTGACTGCTATGTATTGACATTTAACATTCATCACTAAAGTGGAGCCTGTAAAACTTCACACACAGTTCCCAGGATTTATCACTATTCTATAGTCCATTTCTTTCTACTTCTTCCAGCATTGTCTCATCATATAATGTAGGTGGTTCCTTGCTAATTTACAGACAACAGGTAATCCAGACAGAATTGCCAGGAGTTGGTTATGTTTTAGGAAGTCCCTCTTCCCCCTGGTAACTGGCTACCAAACCATTCAGGAAGTCTTGAGGAGTCTGGTCCACACTCATCTTCGAGGCTTTGTCTCCCAAATCCAGTGGCTAGAGAACAGAGGCCTGCCTTTCACCAGGTGGGCTCTTCACATCCAGCATCCTCGACCGCTGCCGGTTCCTCATGCTGGCATTGCCATGAAAGCACGGGCAACAGCTCCAGTTGGTGTATTTGCCAAAGCTGCCTCTTTGCTCAGCTGTATCCTAACACATCTTTGTACAGTTCTGGAACTCTTTCAGGATCCACAGGCCGGGGCAAGAAATGTGTGAATTTCTGATGTCTTTTGGATCTTGCCCCATCTCTGGGAGTACCATCTTTATTAAGTGCTACAAAGTACCTCCGCCCTGAATCCCCATGTTTGTAGACATTGGATGAGTAAGTGTTGTACCAGTTCTCCTCAAATTGTTCCCTGAAGATGCACTCAGAAGTTAGTTTCTCCTACAGAAAGAAAGAGAAAAGAAAAATAATTTAAGCTGCCACTAGATATTTGAAGACATGAAAAAAGATATTATAAAAATAAACAAAATGCTTTAGGCTTTGTGTAGCCTTACTGTTCATTTAAATGTCAACAAACCAAACCCAAGAAGAGTATGTAGATCTGACAATGAGTTTGGAAACTTGGACCTGTACACCTACAATTTTAGATTTAAAAAATGAATTAGTTAACATTTTAGTTAACATAAGTAAATCATACTTATTTATGATTTACTTTAAAATCATCTTGGAATGAATTGTATTATGCAAAGCTCTATCTTGGGCTAGCTGCTGTTCTACAGATGAGATTTGGTAGAGGGACTCAAATGCAACGTAACAGAGCAGGGAGTATTTACATATTTCTTTGTGGTATGCACCACTTCTCACATTTTAAACTGGAATGAACACAATCAAAGGAAGTGGAGAAACAGAATATTTTATGTACGAATATAATATAAGAATATAAGATGTATAAGCTGATATGAAAGTGGTACTTACAGAGCCATAGAGTTCTCCCTTCTCATTCATTCCAAGGTAAAGGCCACTGTCCACGCCTCTAATACTGACCAGTCCCACTGCCACACTGATGAACTCAAGGATACCTGGAAAAAAAAATTGCTTTAATTAATTTTGTAACCATAAAACACATAGCATCCAAAAACTCAGCTGAAAACAAGTAGAAAATGCACATATGATAGTAAATGTGGCCTAGTTTCTCTGAAATTTCAAATACTATGTGAAAATATACACAATGATCTCAGGAAAGTAGTCTGAGAAGCCTCATCTAGGAACATGAATCCTTCACCATTTAAGAAGCTTTTTCAAAACGTTGAATATGAAAGGATTTTATTCAGCACTGAGACTAAAGCCATTACTACCACGCTGTTGGAGTCTTTAATGATTGTACACTATTTGCTAAACTGCCTACTCAAATATTGGAAGATTGGTTTGAATTACCTGAAAATATACTTTACTACTTCTACAAGAGTTATCTTAAAAAAACACATCCATTATTAGGTCATTTGAATGGAAATCAAAGTACAGATGGGAATTT
This sequence comes from Setophaga petechia, assembly GCA_024362935.1. Taxonomy (NCBI): domain Eukaryota; kingdom Metazoa; phylum Chordata; class Aves; order Passeriformes; family Parulidae; genus Setophaga; species Setophaga petechia. The sequence continues at coordinate 26,896,325 of JANCRA010000001.1, forward strand.
TATATAAGAGAATCTACCCACAGAAAAAGAAAAGTATTTGCCAGACATCTTATCTAGCATATGGGCCCACACCTCTTGACACAACTTGCTGTCTTTAGTGCAGGCTTTTAAAATACATAAAATATGCTGCTTTTTTTGCTACTGTTTGGATTATAACATTATTTATATTACATTTGCCCAAAAAAGTAATATATATTAATAAAGTATTTGAGATATGAGGTACTATTTGAAGCCTGAATTTGGCAAAGGTAAGCCAACATACTTAACCAATTGATATGCACAGATTACAGCACATCCAAAACATGAAAGAAAAGGAATGTGTGAACTGGCTTTTTTGGAAGTTGTTAACAACATAAACAAAGCCTCAAAAAGAAGTGCCAGAATCATATCTCAGATACTGCTGTTCAGCAGCAAAACCTCAAAATGTTAAAAAAAAAACCTGAATCTAAGGTAAGTAGTTTTAAATAGTGCAGCTGATTATGACTTTTTGTCTGTTTACTACTTATGATTTCAGGACAATTTTCAGTCTCAGACAGATGGACTATCTGGGCTAACCAATAATTTAAAATGTTTTCAATTTTAATTGTGCTTCATCAGGTTTCTTAGCTGTATTAACAAACAGCAAAGAAAATAAATCCTTTACAAAGAGTAAGCATTAAAAACTGTATCACACATAAATCATCCTCGTTTTTCAGTTCATAAAGCACAGAGTCCCATAAAAGGTTTGGAGGCATTTTGTCTTTCTGATATCATTTTCAAAGCCACTCTTTTCTGAAAGCATAATAAGCAGGTGATACAACCCACAAAGAAACCACATCAGACAAACCTGCCAAGAGTAGTGGTAGAATAAAGCTAGTACAATTCTAAAAAGCCCAGTAAATGTTAGATCTATAGCTAACTTGGTTTTCTCTTTAAAGCAAACATTTTTTCATGTTTACACGTTGTAGGAAATCTTCCTTCTGAGAAGAACTGTCTGTTTCACTACTGCTCTTCTACTTCTTAAAACATCCATGTGTTATAAAAGCAATTAAGAGCCATTCCAGCAGACTGTTTTGACTATGGGGAGGATGATAGGAAGCTCTTTAATCACCTTTTTATGACTGCTAAACCAATACACACCAAAACTCACATGTAGTTGACAACAGCAGGTTTGTTCAGATGTCCAGCCTCTACAACTACTATTTAGGATTTACTCTCATATCACAGGTTGCCTTCACCTCCTTTGGGTTTATTGACAGAGAAAGCTGGCTGGGAAGGATTTTAAGCGCTTAATCAAAGAGGCATTTTAGGCTCTTCTGCTTCAGCTTTATGTCCTTCTGTGAAGCAAAGCAGTCTAATGCAGCCTCAGGATCAGCATGCCCAAGTCTGTGACCTATACCATTTTACAGAGGCCCAAGAAGCTCCGATACCAATAGTGAGTGCAAAAGGGATCGGCCTGACTCCCGACCATTCCCATAAACCTACGGCGTATGCCTGTGCTCACAGACCCCCAGCGCTGCTGAGCAGTGCCTGTCCCCTGACTCTCCTGGGATGCACAGCCCTCCCTCACTACCCTGCCCTGGCGCAGACCCCATGGCCAAACGCCGGAGGGTGAAGCCTTTCTGTTCTGAGGACTCATCCACCTGCCTCGGCATCACCAGCATCACATCTCCCTCCCAAGAGCAGGACTGCTGCCGCCCAGGCACACACAGAGGCGCTCACACACACCCACACCCGCACACGGGGCCGCGCCGCAGCCGCCTACCGAAGAGGCTGTGGTCCTGGCGGGTGCCCCGCACGCTGCCGTCGGGCAGGATCTGCAGGTGGAAGCCGGTGCGGCAGTAGAGCTGCCGCCGCCGCAGGATGCCCTGTAAGTGTGCCAGCTCCGCCGCCGCTGCCGCGGCCGGGGCGCGGCGCTCCCCCCGCTCGGCCGGGGCGCGGCGGTCCCCGAGCAGCGCCGGGCGCTCCCCGGCGGGCGGCAGCAAGAAGTGGGCGCCCACCGGCTGCCCCAGGCCGTCCAGGCCGCCCAGGAAGCCGCCCACCTCGGCCAGCGGAGCCATGCGGGCGCGGGGCGAGCGGGCTAGGGCGCGGCGGCGGCGGAGAGCGGCTGCCGGCCTCTCCCGGCGGGCATGTGGGGGTGCGCGGCGGAGCCCCAAGCATGGGGAGCCGGCAGGGCCGAGCGGAGCGGACCGGGGCCGAGCCGTGCTGATCCGAGGCGGTGCGAGCCAGGCTGCAGGGTGCTGCTCATCAGCCTGGCGCGTGTGTATATATATACGGCGGTCCCCTGACATATGCTAATGAAGCCGCTGCGGGGAGGCCGCGTTTGAAATTGTAAACCGGCTCCCCCTCCGCTCGCACCTTCCTCTGATCTGCGGTGCGGCGGGGAGGGGGCTCCGGGCGCGCCCCCCGCGCGCTGCCGGGCGCGCACACGCGCGGCGGGGGCGGGAGCGCGGGCGCGGCCCCTGCGCGGAGCGGAGCGGGCAGCGGGGGCCGGGCGGGAGCTGCCGGAGCATTACGTGGACAGGTGCAAGGAGAGGCAGGAGGGAAGAAGGAGAAAGGGCGTTACCTGAGGGTTAGACCTGCCCAGACACACATGAAAGAAAAAACCCGAAGATCTGACAGCTTTACTCCCTGTTTCTAAAACGCTAATAAAATGTACATGCATTACGCTTCCCTTTTATCGCTTCAACTACAAGGAGGGGAATTTCTAAAGAAATTGGCATAGTCAGGGAGGTGCTTTCCCCTCTGCAAATTCTCCCTCGCATTTATCATTAATGTGACACTAAACTGATCTATCGTATTTAGGTATTGACAGGAGGTGTTAAAAACATAAATGGGCAGCCCCATAGTTTGGGATAAATATTTTTAAATCTTTTGCAGAGAAGAAGAAAGATTGTGGCTCATCTAAATCATCTTCTTTGGAGTTTTTTATTTGGCCCGTAGCCAAGGTCTGTGAGCATCATAAATTAGCAATATTATGTACTGAGAGATCCCTGTTGTAGTTCTACAATATTTTGGATCGGTTTGGGACTTTGTTGTCCTGCTCCAGAGGAGCATATGAACTTTTTTCATCCCCAGAGTTAAATGGTTCACACAGGGAAATATATTTTGGTGGAAAACATATTCATCAATGGTAAAACAACACTGCATTAAATCTAAGAGTTTGACTTTTGCCATCTTTCCTGCCTTTTCTGTAAAGTCTAATGAATTTTAGGGCTTAAATGACATGACCTATCTCAGCATCTAAGATATGCAGTTCTTTGCCAGTGTTAAAACATGGTATTAGAGTATAAAATGTAAAGATCTTTCATAGGTAATTCTTTCAAAAGTTCAAGAGAATCACTTGGTGGTTTAAGGTTTCATTTAAACAAAAAAGTAGCAGAGAATCATGAGAGATTAGTTCTCCCGTCTTGCTTCATGGTCTTTTCAGTCACAGTCTAAATCTGAGAGATCAAATGGATTTGACTGCTTACCTTTATTTGCTATGGAGAGTATAGAGCTAATTAATTGGCAGGTGCTTTAAAGCAGGTAATGTGACACCTTTTCATCATTGCAGTCCTAAGTACTGCCCCTGTGTGCACCTGAATTGTAAAAAAGCTGCTTTAAAGCAAGTGATTTACTGTGGAGGGATTTAAAACTGAAAAAATTAATGCTAAATACAATGATCAGATAAATCACCTCAGAGGAGAGCACAGGCAGACCTGTTCTGAAGGCAGTTACAGATAGATGTTATATTATTTTACCTTTCAGATAACAGGAGCCTGTCATGTGGTGGGACCCAAAAATCCACCATAATCGAGATTTCAAAGCACATCTGTGTAAACATTATCACATCAGTGTAAAACATCAACCAATGAGCTTTCTCTTTGAAGCAAATCTACTTAATTGTAGTGCTAAATCAAAGAAATAGATCAAAGTTGAATAATCTATATGGCACCTATTTCTCAAATAGCCTGTTCACTGATTACTCAAATACACCAAAAACGTTTGAAACAAACATCAAGTATTTTTATTGACATGACTGACAGGTCAAGATCAAACTGCTCATCACAGCTGTTGAGTTGCAGGACATGCAGCAGGCTGGTACAATTAAATGGAGGAGGTATCTTGTTCTAAGCCCAAAGATGCTCCCATACAGATACTGTTCCTGGGTCCAAGCAGTACCCTTGACTCCTACAAACAGTAGAGGGGTCTATGGTTCAGATAACATTCACTGTCTCCAGCAGAGAAAAGTTGGGGTTATTTTGAGCAAAAAAAAGTCTTCAGCAATCACACACTGCAAGACCCTTATGGCTAAATCTTTCCTGTTATATAATGGAAACATTTAAAGTAGAGCGGAATACATAACACTGATCTTTTCTGAGTGGAGTCTTTAATGTCTGGGAACTAAACCGGTTATGCTGTTTTATAAAGTACCAGAAAAGAAACAAAAAGATAAGATTTTGTGTGTGTGTGTTTGCACTAGCCATGTGACAGGAAAAGATAACGCTAAAGATTTTTTTTTTTGCACCTTCTGAAACTATAGCATGGGAAGTTAAATAATTTTGAAGAGTTTTTTACAAAAGTACATAATTCAACTTAAAGTATACAGTACAATCTAATCAACTCTATGAATACTTCCTAGAGACAGCACTCTCAGTGTCATTGAACAAATATATATGTGGTCAAGTTTTTATTTCCATAGCAAGTAGTTAGGACTTCTAGAGACAATACAATTACTGTATATTGCCTAAGAATAGCATGTTGTCATAAACAAAACCTAGTGGCTACCAAAGGAGTGGAGAATGTAATGACCGAAATTTTTCATAGATAGTCTGTACATATATGGAGAGACAGATCGATCTGCATATCTAAAAAACTTCTGTAAGCTATTAAACTTTAGGTCCTACAATTTATTGCACCTTTGTTAATTTTAGAACTCCCTCACAACAGTTCTGTGCCAGCCATAAATTTTTAATGATACAATAAAATATTGGAAAGGGAGAGTTCATGAATATATAAGAAAACAAACATTTGGTGGATCAAAAACCATGGAGTAGCACCAAGGGGATATGTCCAGCTGGAGATACCTATGTATCATGCCAGTCTCAGATTCTTCCCAGATTTGGACACAAAAACATGGTTCTCTGCTTTCAGGAAGGTGAGCAGAACATGCACAAGTTCCAATGAGTGCCTTTCTAAGCACTGTAAGTCTGAGTGAAAAAGGTGCATTTTTGTGCAGAATTCACTGTGAAGAACAGAACCTCTCCAAGGCTCCATGTACAAATTTGGGCATAATCTGATGACCTTTAAAATGCAACACATGCAGATTTTAAAAACATTGAAAGTTTTCTCTTTTGAACAGATACAGTAGCAGGTATGTATACATATATGTATATTTATATTTAACTATTTAAGAAACGCAGATGAGGAAAAAGCAACAAGGATTTTTTTTTCCTGTGGGAAGGAAGTTCTTACACCTTCATGCTTTGTTTTATTTCTTTAATGGGAGACAAAAATTCATAGAGCTGTTTAAGATTCATGATCTCACCATCCATTCTTTTGTGGACACACATGAATAACTCCTATATATGCAGAATGGAACAGAGAAACTATTGCAATGAGCACATATTTACATGGCTACATCCAGTGAGAATACACTGTTTCCATATATCAATATTCAAATGCCTCATTTGACAGCTTTTTTTATTAATCCTGTAAGTGAATCATTGGATTAAAACATTAATTTATTTAAATGACATGCTTTCTGAATCTCTGCATACAAGTTGTTCAGACAGTGTGTGTTTTTAGACTTGCTGCACAAATAAATTTTCTTTTTGTTCCTAAGCAAACACTTCATCAGGGGAGTTCTGCCTAAAATTACCTGGGTGTAAGTAGTTGCAGATGTGAATTGAATTTTTGAAGTGAAAGAAATTTTAGCCTAAAGGTGTTATTGAAAAGTCAGTAAAATGTGGCTAATTAATTTCAGAGAAATAGTGTGAACAGGGAGATAACTCATGGTTCATGACTACGGTTTAGGTGACTGATGAGCTCTTGACAGGTTTACTTTGGGACACCACACTGACCAAAAGTGGTTTCTTTTCCAGTCAAACCAAAAAGGTAGACTATTTGAAAAAGCTAATCGTATTGGTGAATGAGGTCTCCTAAGGAGACAGCTAGAACTGATAAGATCCAAGAGCCACATTCTACAAAATTTTCCAGACTGGACGCTTAGTCATGTACTTGCAAGAAAAGTACTTGTGTTCCAGTCATGCTAAGCATCAGAAATTATTATTGCCTTGACTCATAAATACTGGTCTCCATATTGGCCTTTAGTCATTGAGTACAGAGATGGAACTCAGACTTGCAGACAAGGATTTTGCTTGGGAGTCATACATATAAAGTATAAAATAAAGCAGTAGATTATTTTTAAAAAACCTCCAAAAATAGTTTTTGACAGTTGGGAATAATGAGGTCAAGGGAATTACTTGATGAATGAATTGGCTTGCAGTATTCTAAAATTTTGAAAGAAATGCAGTAAATCCATCATTCAGCCCAGATACCTGCCTTTCCAGCCATAGCTGTGAGGTAACTCAACCTTGGTCATGTTTACAGTTGCATGATCTGACTGTCAGTTGACAAAGATGCCCACACTTACTCCTTGACACATATCAAAACCACTAAATGTAACTGAAAATGCATGAGCGTGTCTTAAAAGGTATGAAGATATCATTTGTGTATTTTCCAAAATCTTGTTCATAATAATAGAAAAAGTCATTTGAGATTTGGGGGGGGGGGGGCGGAGAGAAAGGATAAGTGGCTGAAACTTAGGTAAAATGTACTTATGTAAAGAAGCAAAAGATTAAGACTGTAGCATTGCAAATGAATGCCATAAGGTGTGCTATGTCTTGAAATGTTTGTGTGCAGTTTATAAAGTTTTAAGTTAATGTAGGTTGTGATGCAGGTTGTACCATGGAAGAATGCCCTAACATGAAATGCCTGACAAGATTTATTGCCCATCAATACCAAGCAGGGACAAAATACTATGCTCAACTTTCACAACTGGTCTTCAACGAGCTCTTGGTTATGCTAAGGAAGCTACCTGTCGCCAAGAATATTCATCAGAAGAGAGGCTGTTGACATGGCAAGGACACATCGCGGCAGGGCGCGGCACACTGCCCCGGGAGCAAGGCCGTGGAGTAACGCGGCGAGGCTCTGGGCACGATGCGGAGCACACGCGGCTCCTGTGTGCGGGCAGAAGGCAGGGAGGGGTCCGCACGGCTCTGCCGCGCTCACGGCAGCTCCCCGCATCACCCTGCCCGGCACTTGGGCTCATCCCCGTGTTGGGTCTGCCCGCCTCGTATCTCCGCTAGCTTGGCGGCGCCCCGCCTATGGCACAGCCCGTCCCGCTGCCTGCCCCCGCCCGTCCCCGGAGCAGCGCCCGCGGGCGGCCCGGCGGCGGCGCGGCGCGGGGCGGGGCGGGGACTGCGGGGCCCGCTCGGTTCCCCACCCCCTTCCCCGCTTCTCGCGAGGCTTCTGCCGGCACCGGGGGCTCGGTGCGCCGGGCGCTGGGGCGGAGCGGGGCTATGGCCGCCCTGCGCTCCCTGCTGCGCTGGCGCCGCCGCCTGGGGCCCGCGCCCGGCGCTCCGCCGGCCCGGCGGCTCTGGGGAGGCGGCAGCGGGGCCGGGGCGGCGGGGCCGCGGCGGTGGCGGCGGGAGCTGGGCTGGGCGGCGGCGGGAGCGGCTCTCGCCGGGTTCGCGGGGTACCGGCTGTCCGAGCGGCGGCGGGAGCCCTCCCGGGAGCCGGCAGCCGCCGAGCCGGGCGGGGCCCGGGCGCTGCTCCCCATCCCCGTGGCGGCCGCTGCCAAGGAGACGGTGACGGTAGGTGTGTGCGCGCCCCTTCGCGGGGAGCCGGCTCTGCCGGGGCCGCTCTCCGGGAGGGCGCTCCCCCGGCTGTGGCGCAGAGGTGACCCTGCGTGGAGCCAGCCCCGGGCCGGGAGGCGAGGCAGGGCCCCAGCAGGAGCTGTCAGCCATCGGGGGAGCTGACCGGGCTGTCACCGCAGCGCGGCCGCGGGCACTTGGCTGCGCCTCGCAACGTGAGCCCTGCGTTTCGCCTCCGGTGCTGTCCTAGTCGAGTCTTTCTTTAATAGAAAACGCTGGTTTGCAAATGGAACGGCTCCTGGCAGCGCAAACCCTGAGTTTCGGTTTGTGCTTAGGACAGTTACCTTTCTAATACAAAATTTCCTGTAGAGTGAAAGGTTTACACTGAACTTCCTAAGAAGTGACAGCGTTGTGTCAAATGACGGTTCAGTTCGACCAATTCAGCGAAAAGACCGGTTGAGTAACCAGGGGTAACGAGAAACAGTTGATGTTCACCTGGAAAATGAAGTTTCCTGTGATAAGGATGAACTCTTGCACTGCAGCCTATGTAATATATGGTAATCATAGGGTTGGGATTTTTTTAATTTAAAATGTCAAGAGCTGTGATTAGGCGGTTTGCCAGAGTGACATCTGCTAAGACTGGAAGTCAGTGGTGCAAATGGTCTGCTTTCTCTATACCGAGTTTATTTCATACTGCTTTGAGAACAGGATCTACCTTTTTGCAGTGGAGGTCTTGTGCCTAGGTATGAATGTTGTTCACCCTTTTGCCCTGCATTGTTAACTCAAAGGCAAATTCTGTTGGTGGCATCCCCTATGACGGGAAGTTGAATCTGATATTTTTGGTTATTCATGATGTTGTGTCTGGAGTGTGTTACTGTGGCACAGAGGACTGTTTCAGTTTTTCATAGTGTTTTGATTTGACAGAACTTTGCATTGTTTTACTTAGCCAGTCTTAATGGTCAGTTTCTTTAAAAGGAAGTATTTCTGCTGTACTTTTGAAGGTCAGTGAATTTACTGGGATGTATGGTTATGAATTTTCATACACATCACTATAAAAGCATTGAGGTTGAAAATTAAGATCTAAGTTTATATTTTAATTAATGTAAAGCTAAAAAATAGTTAGAAAATGTTATACCTATGTATACCTATTCTTTTAAAAAATAGGCATACATAGGTGTAGGCAGTAACTGTCTTGAAACACCTTGCTCCTGTATGGCAAAGGGCTCTTAATTAGTTTGGTTTTCTATTTGCATAGCAGAAAGATTAACTTGAAATTGTGTCCATTCAGATTGTGTGGACTAAGTCCGGGCTGACATCTGAGAATATTAGTTTTATGTTGCTGGCTTTATTTTTGAATCATTGGTCAAATTGATTTCCAATTTCATGCCTATGTACTCAGGATTCCTGAAAAAATACCTTTCAATTAAAGCCCTCTAAAAATGAGGATCAAATAGCTGTGAAGTTTTTGGTCTGAGGTCGTGGGTTCCTGTGCTTTTTTTACTATTGACTCTTGTTCCACAGAATGGCTTGTGGGGAAAGACCATGGTTTGAAAGCAAATCTAGACAGGGAACTACCACGAGTAGTTTAACCATGACCTCTATCTGTTATCCATTTATAATTGCCCTCTAGACCTGTGATGAGCACCAACTCTTTCACTACAGATTTCTAAAACATCTCCAGAGATGGAAAAATGGATGCAGATATTGTGTTCAAATTGTGTTGGATGGTCTTCATGGTATTCTGCAATGGTATAGTATTGTTACCTCCTTTGTTAGAAGGCTGAATTAGTGTTGCCTGAGGGGCAGTAATGTTTTAATTCCTGATTTTGAGTACTGAGCTTTCAACTTGAATAGTGTGTAAGAGTTTAAAAAGTCTGATAACTTTGAAAGTAGAAAATTCTGTCATGAAAAGTCATAAAGGTGTCAGTCCTACTAGGATTAAGGTTAGAGCTCTTGGATCTACTGTCAAGTGTGTTAAGAGCAATCATTGGAGAATTATAACCTGCAGCTTCTGTGTAGATGGGTTTGATGGAGCTGTAATGCATGTTTCCTAGGATATTTTTACAGTTTTATCAGGTACTGACGAACAAAGAATGGTGAGGCTCAAGTATCTTGGAATCCTCTCAAGTTGCTTTTGGTCCTTATTCCTGATGCATAAAGTCTGGCATTGCTGTCTGGGGTTTTCTAGTTTCTAAAATTTCTCTAGTTCCCAATTTCATTTCCAATCTCCACCAAAGTTTGGTTTTTCATTCCACCAAAGCAAATCATGCAATGGTTTTTCTTTTTCCTCCCTCCATCCAAGCCACACTCTTCTACTTCATCCTAATATTTTCATTTGCATGTTTCTTCTTTAATCATTCCTCTAGCAGCATACTCTTCCCAAATGCTATTTACTTAGATGACTGGAAGCAGGAAGTGGTGTTTCTGCTGTCAGTGTCTTGGTATAGAGATCTACAGCAGCTGGTCGAAGCAATTACACCAAATGTTTCTTACATCACCCCTGGTGTTCAGAATAACCACTAAAAGAGACCCCAGTACTGACAATAAAGGGACCAGCCCTTGCAAAACCTGGAATTCTTTCCTTTAAGACAGCTGTAATATATGGATTTGTATAAACTCTCTTGACTGAGAGTCTTAAAACTTTTGTAAATGTTCTGGGGAGAAAATCTATGTCCTGCCATAGATTTTCTGTTAATTTTTTTTTGAAAAATCCATTCTGAAACATTAATTGATGATGGATAATTTCATTTTTAAAGGTTAACAGAGTTACAGACTGAAGTCAGTATCACAGTGTGAAGTGTTCAGATACCCAGGGTAGTTAGAGCTGTCTCACCTCTAGTGTTGTGGTTAACCTTGGCCAGCAGGCACCACGTGGTACCACACAGCCACTCCCTCATCTTCTCGCAGTGGGATGGGAAAGAGACTTGCAAGTGTAAAAGTGAGAAAATTTGTGGGTTGAGATAGAGACAGTTAACAAGCAAAGTCCACACAAGCAAAGGAAAATAAGCCATGCAAATAAAGCCAAACAAGGAATTGATTCACTGCTTCCCGTGGGCAGGCAGGTGTTCAGCCATCCCCAGGCAAACAGGGCTCCATTACAGGTAATGGAGACCTGGGAAGACAAATGCACTGAATATGTGTGTCCATTTCCTCTGTCTTCCCCAAAGCTTTTATTAGCAAGCACAATTATTGCATGGTATGAAATCTGCCTTTGGTAAGTTGGGGTCAGCTGTCCCATCTGTGTCCCCTCCCAGCTTCTTGTGCACCTCCAGATGACTCAGTAGTGGGACAATGTCAGAAGCAGGATGAGCCATGACACTGTGCCAGCACTGCTCAGCAACAGCTGAAACATCTCTGTGTTATCCACACTTTTGGTCACAAACCCAGAATATAGCACCCTACCAACTGCTGTAAAGGAAGTTAACTATCCCAGCCAAAATCAGTACAATGCCTGGTATTGAACTCCCATATGTCTTTTTTACTTCCTCAGAGGAATTTTTGTAAAAGTGTAATAAGTGAACTGGCCTTCTTGTTTCATCCAGGCAGCTCCAGTGGACAGCAGAATAGTTTTCTGATACTCCCAAACACTAAAAAACAGCGGTTAATTGACATATTGACTCTCAAAGAACAACTGTCTTTTCTGCCAGGCCACCTGCTTCCACATAATGTTCATGTGGCCTGTGGAAGTATTTTGAGAGTTGTGCTAGTCCCAGTTACTATCCCTACAGCTGACTTTTCAGATTCTGTCACTGAGTTGAAGTAGTGCTTGGCAGTAGTGACAGAATATTTAAGTGTATACAGGTATAAGATATATCTTGATAGTTGGTTGCTTTATCCTACTACTGTCTTCTAGGATTTGTGACTCAGGAAATTTCGAAAGGGGTTTTAGATTCCAGGACTAATAGTGATGATTACACAGATGTTCATGTGAAACGTTTTTAACTAGTTCAAAAATGAGGCACATCATTTGAGACTAACTGGGAAAAAAAATGTATTTGAGACTTGTATAGAAACAATGTCAAAAGTGTCAAAACGGTCTGCCTGTCTGTCTCTGTGTTCTATAAAATTGTTGAAGTATGAAACCTGATGAGCAACAGATTTGTGAGTTTATGTACAGATAAGTAAGAAAATGCTGTTTGCCAAAAGTCGAGTAAGCTCTGAAATGTGTCACCAGCGAGGGGTCTGTGGTGTGGCAGACTGTTTGATCAGACAAAGATGATAGGATCAGTGCAGAAGTATGCTTGCTTGACCAAGCATAACACTTGAGGTGTTCTGGTGGAAAGTAAGATTTGTTCCAGAAACAGCATGAAGCTAAGTTCCCTACAGGATTACCTTTCCCAGATGCTTTCTGAGAATAACTTGAGGGCTTTTTATATGATTACTTGGAGTGAAGTCTTGGACACTATAATAAACTGGTAGTTTTAATTCCAGGGGTGTTGCCACAGAACATTTCAGAACGAGAGTAAAATTCTGCACTCAGAGCTCCTAGTTTTGTGTCTGAAGGTTTTGGTGAAGACTGGGAGACCTCTGCTAGCAGACAACTCCTTTCAAGTTTAGGAAATAGTTATGCAGAGCAAGAATCTGTTTGAAAGAACTGTTGCTTTGACAGAGTTCCTCAGAGGAGTTAATATTTGTCTTCCAGTTCCTTACTTCCAGAAGTTCAGTGTCATTAGCAAAACTTGCTAAAATTGTCTTGGAAATACGAATGATGCATCTTTGTCCTCCTAAGAGCCTTCTGTGTAATCATATTGTCATTATGTGAAGGTAGTGAACTCCAGGCCTCTCTTTAGTTTTTGGTGATATGGTCTGTGAATCACTCGCTTCAGAGATGATTTAGGAATCTAAAGAGCAAGGAGAGATGGACACAGGCTGTGTACTTCACATTTCTTGAAGGCACATTAATTTCCAGGAGAAGAAAGCTATATAGCTTGGGTGTTTCCAAAGGGGTTTTCCCTAGTATCTCAGCAGCACTGTCAAACTTTGTGAAAATAATCAAAGGGTCAAGTGTTTTCATAGCAGTACATTTCTAAGTGCATTACATCATGTATTTCCATCTCTGTGAAAAGAAGAATGAAACTTTACCTGCAAAAAGTAAGGGAAGCTCCCCTAGGGAGGAGGCTCTCCTGCCTGCTCAAAGAGGATGCTGTTCCAAAAGATGCGTAAGCATCACTTTTCCAAAAGCCACTTGCAGCGAATACTATTTCATAAGTATTGTGCATTTCCTGCCATAGGGCAGTTGCCAAATGCATGAAGATGATTTGCTTTTTGGCTGATCCCATTTGAAGTTCCTGATCAGCATAATCTTGAGAAGGATATTGCTTGCCAGCTGTGGTGAGAGCCATGCTGAAGGACATGGAAGATTTACCTTTTACTTTATTTCTGTGTTCCTTATGATGTTAAAAATGGATGGCGCACGTTTGGGATGGACAGGTCTGGCTACTAGTGTGTTTTGGTGTTGCATGCAGTGAAACATATGAACATATGGGGCTGGATGTACATGCTGACTAAGGCTTCTTGAAGCACTGCCATAGGTGGAATGGGTCCCCTGTGAAACTAATGCAAGAAGGACTGCTATATCAGTTACACTGTTACCCCAAGGATTTCCTGTGCCAGAGTTATATCTGAACGTGGCCCTTTTTACAGCATTTTAACCACATTCCAGCTTCCTATGCTTGTAAATACTTTAATATAATAAATTCCTTATCTGAGTGAAGCAGGATCAACTAACAGAATTGTTGGCTGTACTACGTCTAAGTAGTCTGCTAGAAATACAACTTCAGTAAGCATCAAAACAATTTTGTCTACTTTGGGATTTTCCCACACTGGGAACCTGACGGTTAACCTTTTGGCCACCCAGCATGAAAACAGAATTGTGCTACTTTTATCTACATGGGAGCATATTAAATAAGCCTGAAGTCAAATATAAACGAAGGAAGTTAGAAACAGCATTGCTTTGAAAACCTTTTTATTTTAATAATTTGCACAGATTCTCATTGATGGAAGGCAGATTACTTTGCAAACAAAAAATTCAAAGAAAGCTACTCACTTGAAGTAAATTAAACTACTGTAGCAAACATATTTTTGACTGCAAGCAAAATGTATCTTTAGTAGTAAACGTTGGCTTCTTTAGCTAAAATATACTCTCCTTTATCTCAGTTGGACAAAGCAAGAGAACACTGATTTGACTTGGAATAAAGTTGTGAGATTTTATGTGATCCTCTTGGAGCTTTTTGCCTCACATGCACACACAGAATATATATTTTTAACTATTTGTTCTGCAAAAAATTTTCATTTTTTGTGGATATTCTCCGAATCTGGTAATTGGAGGATTACTCTGGGTTTCAGCAATGGATTCTTGCAGATTACTTCTGCAGAGCTTTTAGGCATCAAATCTTTAATTTCCAAAAATCATGTATCTGTCATTTAAGCTCACATCTATGAAGAAACTAGATCTTTTGTCACAGAATAAAACTTACTTATTACTGACCTAGTGTTACACAAGACTCACACTTGACAAAGAACATTTCTTTTGTGTTTTTTAACAAAAAAAGAGTAATGAGGTACTGCTTTATCTTCTGCACTTTACTCCCAGTGAATTTGGCCCATATTACCGCCATTTTTTTAATATTTTCAGATCATTCAGTGTCATAACTACTGCAAAGTTTTAGCTATTTCAGTGTCACAATGTGCCCTGTGTTAGGCCTTGCATTGTGTTATGACAATGTAAAGTTATTGCATGGGTTTCACTGGAAGGCCATACCAGTTAATTCATGTTTTCAAATCCTGAAAGCAAATATTCCTGAGGTAAGACAGCTGGTAAATGAACATGGACATGGGATCAGAAATAGATTAGCCTGTGCTTCAAGGAACTTCAGGGAGTACATGGAGACCTTTGGTGAGAGCACCAGATTTTCAGGGCATTTTGACTTGTCTCTACTGATAGACACAGCACATGAAAGATGAACCCAAAATGGGAATGGGTTTTGACCACTGAATTTGCTTGACAAAAATTCTGTATTTTCTTCACTCTAGTTTTTGCTGTGAATAGAAGGAGAAAATTTTGCCAAGTGTCACTCTGAAGAGGTTCTGTAAGGAATGCTTTCAAAGTTAATTGACTTTAAAATGTCAGAAACTCATCTAAAGGACTACTGCTTTGTGACACACGTGGTGGTATTATTACAAATAGAGCTATAGGTGGCCCTCTTTAAATACAATACTTGCAGAAAATAGTTTTTAGTAATTATATTAAGTCATTGAAACATGTTAGTGAGAAAGCATTATCATCATATTTTCATTTTCATAATAAATTTGAAATTTTTGAGGCCTTTCACAGATATTTTAGGCTATTTTATGTTTGTAGCACAGATTGGCAACGACAGCACACCCAATTGAAGAACGATACTCTCCCTTCAGAGAAGCATCCTTCCAAATTACTACTTGGTCTTCAATTTAATTTTTACTTACCTTGTTTCAATAAAAAATGTTTCCCTCTGTTTCCTTTGTCCAAGTGTGGTTTGTATATAATTGTTGAATCTTTTAAATCCATTTTAAAAAGGACATTGAAATATCCTCCATGGGAGAATTAGGGGTGTGTATATGCAGTTCTGTGTTAGGGATCAGCAGGAATATAGCCCAAGATATTTTTTTCTCTTCAGCTGATTTAAACACCCAGAACAGGTGCTGTGTTCTCTCTGCAGTCCTTCTGCAAGAGTATGGCATAGGAGGATGGGCTGAAATGTGGAGTAAGAAGTTACAAGAGCTTGAAGAAGGAAATACAGAAGGATGATAACCATAATTTGTTTGTTTACAACTGTTAAAACTTAAAATATTTTGAGAATAGGGAAAAGATGATATATCGTTCATGAGATCTTATGAGCAGTCTTGCCTCTTTTTGTTTACTTGTTGAGTTGTGAAGTTGAAAGGATGGAAGGTTGTCTTCCAGCTAGATTCTTGGTTTTAGCTGTGGAATTTCCCCCCCTGTGTTTCTAATAAAGCAGGTCAATGTACATGCGCAGGTAAACCAGAGATAAGCAGCTATGCCAATAATTAAGGTAAAACTGCTATTAGGAGATTTGTGACTTTCTGTGTGATGGAAATGAGCCTGTCTATGTTTTAAAAGACAGAGAATTGTAACATGATACAAGATCATAGTAATTAGTAGGCATGATTGCCAAGAGGATTAGTAACATGTAGCATTAAAAAAATCTACCTTCATTTGTTTGTCAGAGAGACGTGCTTTCATGAAAGTTTTTGAAAATACTTGCTAATCACGGAGAGATTTAGTCTGGAAACTCATGAAACTTCAAATAGAAATCGGAACTTAGTGAATCTTGTTCACTCCTTCACCAACAGTACCTTCCCTGAGGTATTCAACACCTACTTTCTGTGTCTTGTTCAAAGAATCATAGAATGGTTTGGAAGGGACCTTAAAGATCGTCTAGTTCCCAACTCCTCTGCCATGGACAGGGACAGTTTCCACTCGACCAGGGTGCTCACAGCTGTGTCCAACCTAGCCTGGAACACTTCCAGGGCATCCACAGCTTCTCTGAGCAACCTGTGCCAACATTCTTTTCTTCTCAGTACAGAATATCTTCCTAGGATCTAATCTTATTCAACCCTCTTTCAGTTTAAAGCCATTCTCCCTTGTCCCATCTCTACCTGTCCATGTAAAAAGTCCCTCTCCAGCTCTTTTGCAGACCCCCTGTAGGTCCTGGTGGGATGCTCTAAGGTCTCCCTGGCTTCTTTCAGGCTGAACAATTCCGACTCTCTCAACCTGTCCTCACTGGAGATGTGCCTGTTGTATCCATTGCTACAGTAAGATTGCCCAAGATGGGCGTAAATGTGAAATAATGAAATAAATCAACCAAGAGCAATTGGTAGTGTCACTAAGATTTTCATACTTGGCTCACTGCATTATCATTTGCAAATGTTGAGGAAAACAGAAGATGCTTCATTGTTATGTGTTGAGATCAATTTCTTAAATGAATGCCTGAAGAAGTGCAAATTGAGGTAATACTTTAGAATGTCCTGTTTTTTCATTAGAATATTTGTTACTTCTCAGTAATTACAGCTTTTATACAAGAGAAAATGTTCTGTATGATATGAAATTATTAAGCATAATAGAAGCAATAAAACTCTGAAAAGAAATTTGGATAAAAAATAATATTATTTCCAAAGAAAGTTTTATTTGTCAGTTTGCTGATTGTGTGCCTGGAGTCTTCTGTAGACAAACTTTGCTTTTATTTGGGCATTTAGTGTATGGACCAGTGATCCAATACATATTAAGCTTTGGTTACGTTTATTTAGATTCCTGTAGGATCAATAGCTGAAATAAGTTGTTTTGATTCTTTCAGATAAAACCACCAAGTTCAAAATAAAGTGGTGTTTTTACTCCTTGGAATAAAGTAATGTTTAAGCTCACCGTTTTCCCTCACTTGAAGTTGGTGGAGCTTGCTGCTGGAACAGGTGGTATTTTCTTTTTCCATGATCTGCAAGCTCCTGTGGCCTGGGCTTTGAAACAAATAACTGTTTTCATGGGGTAGACCCAGGCATCTATCTGACTTAAAAATAACACCACCAATAGAAAGGTTCTCAGTCAGAGCAGTTCCCTTATCCAGTCTGATGCTTGGAAAAGTGAACACAAAGCACCAGAGCAAGGTCATGCAGGTACTGGGCCGCTAGGGCAGTACTGCTGTTTGTGGGAGCAGGCAATATTCATATCAGGTTACCATGATTTTGAACCAGAGCATGAAATACTGGCATTGCTATGTAGTCAGAGGGAAACTGGATTGAAAAACGAAGCAGAAATTAAGGCTTTGCAGACCTGAGTACTGACATGCAGAAATTTTAAGCGTGTCTTTAAAATTCCATGTTTGCAACATGTTATTTTATACTTGTAGTAGCATAGAGTCCTTAAGATAATACTGAAATATGTGTCTGAGAATTTAGCAAATATTTTTCTGAGCGTCTCAAGCAAAATATTAAACAGTAGTACCTGAGACAGTGAGTATTTCTTGAGAGCCAAGAATCTCAACATGCTCTCTAAATACTGACAGTGATCAAAACTGAAATGATATTTGAGAGTTACATTATGTAGAGATTTCTGTGATTGTGTATGATTGATTGTGACTGATTACAATTTATTATACATACAATGTGTGTAATATGGCCTGGAAGCTGCTTCTTTTCTGAAAATTGACTTTGCAGAAATATTGCTTTATTACTCGTGTTTACAACCTGACTGCATTCACAAGCATGTTTCTAACAGTGATAACATACATTTCAAAAAAAGAGATGGATTATTAAACTTCAAATGCAGGGATAATCAGTTGTGTCACTACAAGTTCTATCTAAACAACTGACTTGTGTATTTCCCACATGAATGCATAGTTTGAGTGCCACTGGACTGCTGAAGGATCAGTAAGACCAAAATATTCAAACAGTGAAGTAGGACAGAAATATTTTTTCTTGCATATGGGTACATTAGAAAAGAATTCTGCTTCTTTCTGTCATTTTAAAATGACTTTGTGGGTCTGGATATTAGACTGTCTTTTTCTCCCTATATTTAATTATTAATCATTTGAAAATTATAAAAAACATGGAGCCCGGGTTTAGAGCTGTTTCTCAAGCAGGAGTGCAGAATATTTTTAGAGTAATCTACTGAAAATTAAATTATTGTATCAATCTTTCTCTTAATTTTACTTTCTTTACTTTCTTGACAGGTTCATCTGTTGAAACAAAACATTTTCACACATACACCCATGGAGCAATGATTTCAAAAGAACTAGAGACAGGCAAATACAGAAAGAGAAATACACAGTCAATAGTCTTTTGTCCTTATAGAAGGCTGATTAAAATGTCCTATATAAGCTATTAAGTAGTAAGGCTCCCTATAAAACCTTTTTTTTCCAAATAGAAAGTGTTTGACCTCTTCTAGACACATTAATTTTACATGTTTCTCTTCTACACATCTAATTTAATCTCCTATTTATAACTGAGGCCATAAAATTTTGAGTGCAGTAGTCTCACCAGTCTTTTGTTTTTTAAGGGTGTTGTTTGAAAAGCTGAAGAAAACTGAGCCCAGATCTTTGACTACTCAGTATAAATGTGTCTTTGCTTCTAATTGCTGAAATCTGTAATCTATTCTTAGAAAGGTTTTGGAAAACCAGTTTGTGTGTCTATATGAGGACAGTTATCTCTAAGTGGACAGGGACATCTTACAAGTTATGTTTGGGTTTAGATGCCTCTCTGAAAAATAAAGTGCATTTGTCGGTTTTCTTAGTTGTTAAAAGAAACCATAATATTAGTTAAATTCTGTGTTCCTTAGTTAGATGGAGAATTTTAGGAATACTGTATTAAATGACAGGAATAATGAGCAACTTGGAAGATTTCATTGATGAGATGCTGCATTCTATTTCAACATAATGGGAGAAGTTACCTATATGATTGCTTTTCCTTCTAGGAATCAGTTTGGGTTTGGTTTCTTTATCTCTGAAAAAATGTTGATACTTACATTTTCTTCAAGATAATGATTCCACAGAGGAGTTTGCCTCATTATGGTCTAAAAAGAGTTTTCAGATAGCAGTAGTATATTTTCTATTAAAGTTTTGGCAGTGCCACAGAAAGATGTGAAAATTTAGAACATTTACAGTTTTGTACTACCAAGTTTGCATTTAAATCAGCAGGATGGGAAATATACCAGAAGCTCCTGACACAGTCTCATAATAGTTGAACCTAATGCTATATTATACTTTCATAACTCTGGAATTATAATTATGCTCTTCTCTTCTTCAGTTCCCACAGATTGGTGGCTTTACACTGGATCATATTATGGAGGCCTATTAGTATCAACAACTGCCCTCTATATTAAGAAGCAATATAGAAAAAGTGTTACTCTCTTTTCTTCTGGAACTATCAGAAAACTGAAGTAGTTTTGGCAGAGCTGTTTGAATCTGCCTGCTGAAGTTACAATGATTTCCTTGAGTTAAAGTTCCCCTTCTTCTATGATTCAGGAGCTGAAATTCTCTTTATTTTAATTTTTTCTTCTGAGGTTGGGTAGTACCACCAATTTCAATACCCAAAGATTGTTGCTAAAGTTGTAGAAGACTGAAAATGATAGCAGTGAAATCCCAATTGTAGTTTCAGCTCTTACCATAGAAAAATACTTGAATGTGTTTGACTTTATAAATTATCACTTTTACAGTTACAGTTCCTTTATGGTGAATGTGGCAATTGTAAATCAGAACCTTTTTCATAGATTGAAACTGTGTCCTTCTGTCTTTGAAGGTTACAGACAGCAGATCAGACCTGGAAGATTTACACCTTTATGCAACTCCACGGGAGCAACGGTTCCGTAGGTTTGCCAGTCTGGAATTTGAAGGACAGCTATACATGACCCCACACGACTTCATCCAGGCTGTTACCAGTGATGAACCCAAACGTAAGCAGGAGCTTCATAATGCTAAAACTGCTAGGGAAGATGTCTGTGGTGCATGGTTTTTTCCCATTTGCTTTTGATTCCTACTTCTGTTTGTGGTTGTAGTAAAAAGGTACTGCATCTTCAGAATTTTAATTGTGTCCAAATGCATACAAACAGTGTCCTGATTGTTACTAGATTGTAAACATCTGTATGCTAGTTAAATATTCTTGTCTTAAAGGTTGCAAACAGCTCAATAGTCATGAAAGATGGCAAGTGAATTTCTGCCATTTGCATTGACGCAGTTTCTTTCTGAGCAGGCCTGTATTGCTGTACAACTCGTGCTTCCTCTTTTGTGGAGTTTCTCTGTAAGCAGGCAACATGCACATTTTCTAAAAGGCTAAAGATAAGATATAACTGCATCATATTTAGAAATATGATAAATAACATGCTAAATAACATGCTTTGAGTCACAGTCCCCCAGGGGATCAACTTTCTACACTTAAACATTGCCAGTGTTAGTACTATGTGTTAATTAATGTAAAATTAACTATCAACTTTAGGTGATTTGTTGTAAAATCTTTGCTTTAATTATCAAAGAGTGACTAAATAGTAAGGTGATCCCTTTTTGCTCTAGTTTGATTTCCTGGCCCTCAGGCTTGCAGTGCATTGGTAGCAGCACAGAACTTCTGGAGAATGGGAATATCTTTGCTCAGGTGTGACATGTATAATCACCCACCTTAAGTTTTCTTAAAATTCTTTGCAGATGTTGGATTTTTCCCTTTTGTTCTGTTAACAGTAATGAAACAAGAGGAAAGAATTCAGTCATGGCACATCAGTGATCAAAACTTCTGTAACTTTTGAATAAAGATATAATCTCATTGTAACAGTGAAGACAGAAGATAGAGCTTAGATGGTGAAAACTTGCAAAACTTTGAAACTCTTACCAGAAAGCAATTTTTTTTTTGCTTTGCAGTTAAAAGAGAGGAAGCAGATTGCTTATCACACAAGTTAATACAAATACACATTAGCACTTTTTATCTATTTCCTCTGCTCACAACTTCAATTCTTCCCTTTTTTGTTAGTGTGGAGTTGGGTTTCACTGTGTATGGTCATGAAACATTTGTGCTATATATACTGGACATCATTAAAACATTTTAGTTTAACTCTTGTTTTATGACAGTTTGATTGGCTAGACCACACTATATGTATGGTTTGTTACTAATATTCTTCCATGCTGATGAATTTTCTGCTTCCTCCTCTCACAAAGCAAGTATTTAGATTTTAAAAACAAAACCAAACCAAAAATCATTAAACTCATAAGGACATTCTGTTTATCTCATGGAAAAGGAGAAGAGATCTGGAGTTGCACTGTCAGGCACCCTTCTGAATTCAGTGTAGCGAACCTTGTTTCTATCCTTTCTGTTCATCCTGTTCACCTCTGAGACCAAAAGCAAAACTAACCTGGGTGTCTTTTAGGTTTTGTGGTATCAGAGATTACATGGCTGACATAACTATTTTAAAGGATTACAATTAAGTAGATCACTTCATTCTAGTGCAGGTCATGTTGTCTGGGATATTGAGAAAGAGGGCTGATAAATAGGAAGTAATAGCTGAAATAGATGACCCACAGATTGCCACATCCAGCTTCTCATCTCTGACTCTGGTAATTTTAACCTTTGTACTGCAGCATTGCCAAAGTACCATTTGTCTTCTCGGGCAAGTCAATTTTCTGTCTTGCTCTGTTGAAAGTAGTACATTTAAGGAAGGAATTTTTCTAATAATACATTCTAAACATTTTATTTTCACTTTTGGGGTAGTTTTATAAATAACTTGCAAGTTGTATGTAATTGGGTCCATTCAGGCTGACATACTAGACTATCTATATTTTGCAAAATAAAAAAAGAATGTATACCTGGGGTTTTTATGAATGAAGACTAGAAAGGTCTTGAGTTTTGTCAAAAACCAAAAATGCCCTTTGAAGTATAATAATAGAAACTCTTTATGTCTGCTTTATAGAAAAGCTAATAATATTAGGCTTGAATGATATTTGTGATGGAGAGAATGCGTCTATTGTGATTGATTTACTTTGGAAACCATGTAAACCCTACAAAAGTCAAGAGGGTGTTTACTTCCTTTTTTGATTAAACACTAACTAACGTGGTAAGAGTATGTTTTCCTTTATAAAATGTAACTTTTTGCTCCAGGCATTTATTACAAAAAAAATATAAAATAAAGGATGTCATTAACTTTTTTCTGCCTTTATGGTGCAGGCTTTCATTTGGGAACATACATTATTTTTAAGAATCATTATTGATACATTTTTATAATCTGAATATGTATTTATATATTGAGAAAGCAAAATAAGAGAAGATGAAATATATTTTTCCCCTTTGTGCTAACTATAGTAAATTTAGCTTAATACTGAGCTGTAAGAAAAATCTGTTAGCTCATGTTACGACGTTGCATGATATAACTTCACCGTAGTTAGAGTGAGATTTGTCAACAGTCTTGGTGTAAACTTTTACCAAGATGTAAAATTAAAATTTCAGTCAATTTCTGACCATGAATTGATGAAAGACCATAGTGGGTAGCTTGTGTATTATTTTAATTATTTAATGGTGCATGAAGTTCATTATGAGTAAAGGATTTCTAATAACAAAGTGTCTTTTGCTCTACAAAAAGAAGCCTTTACCTACCAAAATTTGTTATGGAGTTGAGCACATAAAATGCTAATTTCTGGACCTTTGTGAATTCTGGTATTCACAATGCCTTATCATAATATTGAATCTGTGCAAATACTTGTCTTGAGAAGGTGGTGATGAGCCTCAAGTTTTGAATTCTTGAATGGTTATGGACAACTCTTGTTCAGTTACAGCTGTCAAAGAATGAGGCTGACAGAGGCTGGAAAAGGAATATGAGGTAGTAGGAAGGGATGAAAGGTGTCTTAGCACTTGGTGGAGTTTCAAAGGCTTTTTTTCTGTATTTGCTTTAAAAAGCATCAGTGGTCCATGAAGCAAGAATCGTAATCCAGGTCTCCTTACAATTTGCATTTTAATACTACTGCTGCTAAATAATAATTTCAGAATATTGTTACCAGGGGTTAGCATGAATGCCCTCTGTTTCCTGTTAAATGTTTTAAATCCTTAAAATATATCCATATTTTGGAGGTTGAAGGTCTTTTCCTTCATTGAAGCAGAGTTGGATTAAAAACTACATCTGAATTGGTTCTTTAAAGTTAGGGCTTTAGGTATGTATTAAGTTAAAGGGTTTTTTAATAACATAAAGACAATGACACTCATAAAGTAAGGCAAATAATTCATTATGTAGAAAACACAGTATAGATGTAGCCCAATTTTTATGACATGACATTGGCATAATTAAATTCCTGTGCATTCATAACAACTTCTTTTTTTGCAGATGCTAAAAAATGGCGATCACTTTCAAAGCAGGTGAGCAATAATTCCTTGTGGTCTTATAACCATTTTGGTAGTTGAATTTGTTTTTGATGCAAATGTAGAGGCACAGGAAACTTTAATTTCTTAATTTTTGTCCCTTCAGCCTCAGCTGAATCCATAATTTCAAATACTTTAGCTGCGGTGCCTGTTTTGGTGAATTTACTGATTTAATCATCTGTCAGTTTCTCCCTCAGTCTATACCTGACTGCATTTCTTAGTGTCTAGATGTAATAGGTGTATCCAAATCTGCCTGAAATATTTATGCCACTCTCTCCCTTTTGTGGTGTTTAAGGACCTCTTTTTTTGGTTTTGGGGTTTTTTTGGTTTTTTCATTTGTGTAAGCTCAAAAGGCCCCCATCTGTTTCCCTGTATTTTAAGTAAAGTACATTCATATTCACGGGTGAAGTTTGCTTTAGTTCAGGTCAAGTGTTTTAAAAGAACAGTTGCTCAGATTTTGTATGAAAACCTTACTGAAATCCAGGGGGACTTTTCCTTGGCTTCAGTCATTATGAGCAGTGGTGAGTTATTTCAGCCACAAATACATTGCATGTCTCTCTCCAGCTCAGCAAAAACTTAGCATTCATGCAGATGAGTAATTCTTGCAATAATCATGTGTACAAAAATTTATGGAATGCTTAAGTACTTCTAAAATCATTGTGGTAACTGAAGTTCAATTAACTGGTAGATTTGCATGCAGTTCCTTGTCTTCTATATTGATATCCTAGAATTTATTCATTATCTATTAACTACTTAATTAAATACTGAAATAAATGCTTTTAAATTTCTTAAACCTTATTTTTTAGGAACTGAATCAGATCCTTATGGAGACACCACCAGTTTGGAAAGGATCATCCAAACTTTTCCGTAATCTTAATGAGAAAGGTGATGAAGAAGAATTTATTTTCCTGAACCAAATTACCATTCTATTAACTTTTTTATGATGCTGTACTTTAATCTGAGTCCAATTTTCAAAAATAAAGAAATTGCATTCCATATTTTACAACATGGAAAAGTTCCATGTAATCTCTACAGTGTTTTAATGATGCCAGCTTCCAACTATCCTCTTTAAGTGATTGGGGACTCAGAGTTTGTTAAGCTGATGTTTGAATATTTCCGGTTCAGTTTGTTGCCATGAATGATATCTGGACTATAGAGAGACTATTCCAGTAAAGAAACAATATCTCTTTACTTCTTTTCAATAGGTTCAATAATGTGATTATTTCTAAAGACAGTAGTGCTATCTTATATCACTGGAAAAGCATTTTGTACACAACACAAAGAGACAGTTTCAGAAATGTTATATATCCCTTTAAATTCTGCAGATGAGGACTTTGATAGCGTTTAAAACTCACACTATTGATATGTGAAGAGCCAAGCGTCACTTCCAGTCTCCTCTGTTGTATTTTTTTTCTTTCTTAGTAAGCTCTATCACTTCACAGCAAAAAACCATAGGGAAATAAAACAATGATGGTTTTACAGACATTTAAAAGCTATTTATAACTAATCCACATATTTCTTTGCTTATGTTCAGAGTGGCAAAGGTGTGGTGGTGCATTTGAAATATTTTCAAAAGCAGACACAAGTACTTGTTATAAAAGGACACTTTATGGGTGTTTAAAATAAGCACACCAGCAACAGAATTCCAGTCAAACATATACATATAATTGGTTAATATAACTCAAATGCAGCTCAAATATATTCAAGGAGTAAGTAGTGTGGACAGTACTCTCAAAGGAGGCTCTCTAGTGCATGGAGACACTCTTTCTTCCTGAGTCTACAGCCAACATTCACAGAGAGGCAGAAATTGGCACATCTTCACATTGTATTTCAGTGTACTTCTTTGCTCTAGGCTGTTTTCTATATAGTTGACTTTTGAAATATTAATTGCATAAAAATTCAACCTCAGAATCTGTTAGATCAGTACATTATCAGTTAAAGATGTATCTAGATATTGTTTATTAATCTGTAATAAAATGTCTGCAACATGAGTAGTCTTGATTCAACAGTATCTTATTCCATTTTTTTGCCAGTGGAGTTCTGCAGAAGTTGATGGAATTGATAGGACTCAAACTGTCAAAATAAGATGGTAAAATTAGTATTAGACTTTAGTACTTGGATATCTTTTCAGCATGTTTTATGAAAAAGTGAGTTCTATTGCCCAGTTTTATAAAAGTATAAGAAATATGATGGGTCTTATGACTGACAGTATAAATTGGTTAAAGAAATGGTAATAGAATTCAGGTCTCTGTAGTTATAATGTAGTCTCTAATGTAGTCTTTACTTTTTTGTTTCTTAACAATTTTTTTAACATGCACATACAAAGCAATTAGCAAAAGACTATGTCCATTTATTTTGCCATGGATTTATGTAATTCAGCTGAGGCACTCTGATTTATGCCCACTGACCTTAAGTTTTTATTATGTTTTTCCCTTGAGTGCCTTCCTTCTCTTCTTTCTGATCCTAGTGTAAGTTTTTCTTTCCCTTCAATCATCATTTCAGAGGCTCTCTCCCATAACACTCAGAGCAATCAACCAGAACTATCTGTCTGCAGCTACAATATGCCAGTACAAACAAAAGGAGGGAAGGCTTCCAGGGCTGTTTCTATTGCTTTCTTCATGCCTGTGATGGACTACTTGACAATTGCACATTCTTCCTGTTTTACAGCAAGGAAGGTGCCATGAAAAAACAAAAACAAAAAAATATTTACATTTATTGACTGGCTATTAAACAATGTTTTCCATCAGTGAATGAGAACCTTTGAGGTATCTGATTTCTTGATAGCTGCTTGTCCAAACAGATTCAAGCAGGCCTTTGAAAACTTAATTTCTGCAAGCTGCTGTATAAAATCAAGAAGATAAAGCATAGAGCATGTGTTACTTAAATGCCTATACTTAATCATTACTAATCTTCAATAATGTGTAAATTGAGAAAAAGAGTAGGTGGTATTAAAAAATCATAGTAGTTTTCCTAACTAGATCTACTAGCAGTAATAAAATACTGGTTCTGAAGACTTGAATTTACTCTTGGATCAAAAGATGGGATGTGAAGTATAGTGGAAGTAAAATCCACATGAATGATACATTGCTTTTAGTTTTAATTATACAGGTTTTTCAGGGCAAAAAAATCAGATGACTGCTTACCTAGTTTGTCACGTTTTCAGTTAAGTCAGATTTTAAAATAAGATATTTAAACATCCAAAGATGTGGTTGTTTTTGGAAAAACTTTTGCACCTGACTTGGACTGAAATCAAGGAGACAGACAGTAACTTTTGAAAATCCTAGCTGATAGATATCTTTACTCTCAGGCATCTAAATACTTCTTTTTTCACTCTTTTGAAATAATCTGAGATTGTGGACTGACTTAACACTTCTGGTTTTGGAGGACAGACCAAATGAACTTGCTAGAAACCAGTAACAAGTTTCCCTAGTTCAGCCTCAAAGGTCATTGGAGCTAAGGGCTCTTGGGAGAGCTGCAAGCTGTTGTTTCTGTTCTTGTTGAGCTAAGAGATGCTTCTCTTCATTGCTGCTCTGGACATTCTGCAAGGTTGTCTCTTTACCCCTTACTCCAGAGCTAGAAAGGCACAAGTACGGCTTATGGTACAAGACATACTCTTTGGGTATTGACTTCAGCTCTGATTTAAATTTTGCCTTAATCACTTCTGAAGAGAAAAGGAAGTGCCATTCCACAGTGTGGTTCCCTTTTGTAATCTTGCACGAAGAAAAAAACTATGAGATGAAATTTTCAGTTAATATAGCACATGCATTTAGAAAGCACTTAATAAAGTCAAGACCTGTATTCAAATGGTGTGATCAGGCAGAAGCATGTTGAGAATCTTCTCAAAGTAAATGTTTTCATACTGTTAAAGAGCATTATCATGAATTACTGGTGGGGTTTTTGGAAAGAAAATTGAATAAATCATTTATATTAGCTTTTAAGAGTCTATCCAGATTCTGTTTAATGAGCTGTGCTCCACTGAATGTCAATTTACTTGCCATGTTTAATGTACTCTTTCCCTAAAATACAAACCCAAACAAAAAGCCCCAAGCCATAGATGAATATTGTAGACCAATAATTACATGCATACAAGTATGAATGTACAAATATGCACGTGTACAAAAATTCTCCTTATATATATAGATTTAATGTTTTCAAGTTTAGGTTGTGAAGACAAGGTGAAACTAACATGGCTTTTTTTTCTTTTGCTTTTTTTTTTGTCTTCAGGTGTGATATCTTACACAGAATATTTATTCCTCTTATGTATTTTAACAAGTAAGTATTTTTGGAGATAAAAGATTCCTTACAAATTCAAAGCTCTGAATGTGTTGTGTGTTAAATTACACTTCCCATCCCTGCATATAGAAAAACTACACTATGCATCTCTGTGTCCCTCTGAAGCTCTTTTGCCTTCTGGAAGCTTGTGTTATGTGTTATTTAAATGCATTATTATCCAGAATACCTTTTAGTGGCTGTTGACGAAGCTATGCCATAAGTTCCAGCTAAACTCCAGTTAAGAGCTTAAATTTATTTTCTTGTTTGAAATTATGGCCATAATTCATTCATATTGCAAATCAGTGGGTATCCCCAAAATGTTGCCTAAAGGCTTTATTTACAGTTACCTTCAATATCACCATGTTTCAGAAATAAGTTCTAACCTGATCTCAAATTTCAATGGCTCTAAGCATGTAAACAAGAAAATGTTGAGTGTCTTTCAGCATAACATTTGCTTTGACCAGAAGTTGTGTCCTGTACCTTTTTTCAAAATCTTTTTAAGTGTCTTTTAGAACATTGTGTTTTCATAGAAAATTTATTTTCTACATATTTCTGTTTGTAATATAAAATGGACTCCATCCATGAACTAACACTCTTTATATTATTCTTGAATATTTCATGTTCTATTTCTACTTTTGTGAGCATGCCTTCTGTTTGAATAATATGGGTTGTACTGTTTTACAGATGCTATGATTTCCATTTAGTATGTACACAGATATCCTGATTTAAATTAGTTGAAGTTCTGGCTTTTATGAAGGCACACCAAATAATTTCTTAGAGTATTATACTTGCTTTCTTTCCAAGGAAATAAATAATTGAATGTCATTTTTTTGGCAGAGCCACATGCAGGTTTTCGAATTGCTTTCAACATGTTCGACACTGATGGCAATGAAATGGTGGACAAAAAGGAATTCTTAGTGGTATGTATATTTGCAATTTTTGATATAATCTTGAAACTAATGTGATGATGTCAGTAGTCATGAGACTATAATCTACTATTCTTCCCTGAATATAATTGTTTATTTGTGTGATTTAGTATAAAGAATTCTTATAATGTAAACTGAAAATAGAAGCACCTTCTTAGAGTGCATAGGAGTCTTGTATATAATTATTTTTGAAGCTTAATTCTAGTTTTTATTCTGCATCTTCTAATTGCTACTGTAAGTCACAGATAGACTATTAAAGTAATCGAAATGTTTTAATGGTTAGCAGAGTTATTTAATTGCTCTAATGATCACCTCACTTTGCCATTCATTCTGCTGATAATCACAAGTGACCCGAAAATATTGACTGACCTAATGTGACACCATCATCTGTTTTGGACAAGATCTGTAATGAAATAAAACATACTGTACATATATCTAATTTAGCCCTTAAATCCATATGCTGAAGCAATTTGCTAAGGTGGGGTTCAGTGAGTTCTTTTTACAGAGAATATTCCTGCAGGGAAAACTGACTTTGACCTGAATGATTTCCATGTGCTTTGGAACAGATGGCAGGATACTAGAACTTGGCAGTAGTTTGGTTGCATCCAATGTTTTGTATGTTACTAATTTGAATGAAAGTATTTTTCAGATTAGAGCTTTACTCTGTTTATGGCTTGGAAAAAGCAGTTTTGTAAATCCATTTATTAATTATTTAAGCAGAGTTTATTTTTTTCAGGTTAGAAATGTAAACAGTTTTTAAAAGCCCAGACTTCAAAAGAAAAGTTCACATGTTGGTGAGATTTGAAAATGAAAAATAATTTGGCACTTGAGGGAAAATCTGAAAATCCTAAATCATCCACTAGATATTCATTTTTATAATGATAAATCTTCAATATTAAATTCAATAATACTTAAAATTAAAATTTCAATACTTCATAAGTTTTCAGGTAGTAGGATACACCAGGTTCAGGAGAATGATCTTGCAGTAACAAGAGGGCTATTTTAGATTTATGTTAATTTAATTTATTTTCTGATTTCAAAAGAAATGGGAGAAATAATTAATGCCATTCTAAATAAATGATCATTAAAAAAAAGGAAATGCAGAAAATTGACCACTCAAAGTTAGGGCTTCTGAGTTTACGATAACTGTGTGGCTTTATGCTAAAAACGTGCACCATAAACCAGAGATCTTTAAATTGTTGGTGTCCATTGACAGCAGCTGTCTGAGATTACACTGAAGCACTCAGTTATGGTGAACTTATGTTTTGACATTTCTTTAGAAATTAAAATTTAAAATGTTATGGTATAGTCAAGCTTTCTGAAGACTAAACAAGGACCTTGTACTGAACAAGATTAATGCAGATGATTAATGCAATACAACATTTATAAGAATTGAATCTGATGTTGGAAAAATATATTTGTGTAAAAGACATACATTTTATCTCCACACATTTTTGTATAGTTGAGCTTTTGAAATACAGTGAGTATACATGAGAAAAAGCCCAGTGCCTTACTGAAAAAGATGGAACAAAATACCAAGGGTGAAACGGACCCATGGAATGTATTTAAGTGTTTGACCCCAATTTATTTAAAATAAAGACACCCTAGTTTCCTGTGTGAGGTTTCTTAATTGATTCAAATAAATTATGCTAACCTTAAGAAAACAGCAACATGGAAGAAACTCTCCTTAACATGCTGAACTTAAATTCCAAATATATTTTGGAAGGTGACACCACTTGCAAATTGTGGCATACTCAACTTTTTTTGTATTCTGTTATTGAATGTCCATATCCTTGTAAGGGCTAATTTTTAATGAGCATCTTCTCTAGTTGGAGGAACAAACCAGCAACCATTGGATTAATGAACAAAAGGAAAAAATAGAGGAAGAAGAAGAAAAAGCAAGCATCTTTCATGATTCAGTGTAACAGGATGTGGTGGAATAGACTGACAATTTTGTTCTGATATAAAAAAGAGCTTCCATTACAACAGCTAAATGGGAGGAAATTGAAGTAAGAGG
This sequence comes from Setophaga petechia, assembly GCA_024362935.1. Taxonomy (NCBI): domain Eukaryota; kingdom Metazoa; phylum Chordata; class Aves; order Passeriformes; family Parulidae; genus Setophaga; species Setophaga petechia. The sequence continues at coordinate 26,927,248 of JANCRA010000001.1, forward strand.
CTTTGCCTTTCAGAAACTGATGCTAAAAATGAAATAAAATAAGCAAGTAAAGTGGGAAACAAGGGCAATATTTAACTAATATTTCTTTCTACCTATGCCTTTATATTCCTCTTCACATCCTACTATGTATTTGTTCTCTGTCATGATCCCTGACTAGTTGCTCCTTATTTTTGTTAGCAGACTTGGTGGATAAAAGAAAGAAAGTAGAATTTTTAAACATTAGGTATACTGTCACCTACCCATTGTAGAGGATTATTGTATTTAACAAATTTGTATAGCTCAAACTTGAGTGCAACTCTGCTTCATTAGATGTCAGTGATCTTTCAAAAATTAAATCGGAACCCTTAAGTCAGAATATGAGATCTGAAGTGAAAAAGAATAGATAGGTAGATAGAATTTTGTGTAATGAAAGCATATATGAAAATAGAATTTGATTCAGTGATACTGCAGCTATTATAGAGAACTGGCCCTAGAGCATACATTTGGCATCTTTACTCACCTTGCTTGAGTATAATGTATCATATCCTGTGTGCCTGAAAGGAGACTGTTCAAAAGTTGGCATATGAACTACTCCAACATTTGCAAAATATTTATCCATCAATTACAAGCAGCTATTGCAAAATTGGTAATAAATGCTATTCAGTTTTATAAATAAAAAGACTTTGAAGAGCTTTGTTGTTTAGGGATCACGTGTTATGTGATTCTTGAGAAAACAGTGTGTGTAGTGAAGAGTTTAAAAAGGCCTTATTTTTCTGATGACAGCTGTATTGTTTTTGTAAACTAATTTCATGGTGTTTGTGCTTTCCTCTTTGCTGATGTCATAGGGGTGAGGTCAGGGAACAGAAGGATTGTGTTGCCTTGTTACTGGAGACCTTGGTTTTGTTGCCTTCAGCAGTCAATCTCATTATCCTGTTTCAAACAATGTTCCTATGAAAGTACTACTAGACCCTTTTTGCATTCACTTTTTTTCAGTCACTGGTATCCTATAGCACTCTCTCTGAACAAAAGATCCATTTCCAGAAGTTTAGCAAGGCTTTAAGAATGCATGCAACAGAATCCTACTTCTTTTGCCTCTGTGGCAGGGGAAATACATTCAAGGATGCCTTGCTTTTTACTGATCTTTTTTGGTTTTTCAATTACTGCCACTCTTCTCTCCTGCTTGATGGCTTGTCACTTCACTTTTCACAAGGGATTTTCTTTCTGTTTCTCTCTGTTCATTTAACTTTTTTCTTTGCATTGTTCTGAGTTGCAAACTTTGTAGTACTTTATCCTATCAAGACTCTTTCCTTGTTGGCATAAGTTGTAGTAACTTCCGCATGTAGGTTTGCAAAAAAAAAAAATTGAAAAAATTTACCAAGGTCTGTAAATTTATCCCATATTCAAAAATAGGTATTGTGATGCACAAAATGTTCTGGTGTGTATTTGTCTGATAGGAGATTCCAGAACTCAGTAGTCAGTTTTTGAAATTCATAAAATGTTGTTTATAAATGTGTTTGCTAATTAACCACTAAACATTGAATTCTTTCATTTCAATGTTGCCATACCCCTGCAGTAAATCTTGCTGATCCCTTTGCCTTCTCTGAAATAAAGATAGATATCCAGAAATTTAGTTTGGATAATTTCCTTGCAAAATGTATCACACACACTTTTTGTTTCACATTCCAATCCATGTGGAGCTCTATGTACATGCCTTTACATTATCAGGTTTTACCAGACTTATGGTAGGTAAAACTGCTTCTTTGAGAGAACTGCCACAATTGTGTCTGTATGCCAAGGTGTTTGGTTCTGAAAACACCATATTCTAGGTTGGGCAAGTTTCTCAGATCAGGATTTATTCCTTTTCCAGCCCACTTAGAGGATAACAAATGCTAGATGAGACAGTATGATATTTTCACATGCATTTTTTTAAAAGCTGAAGGTCCAGTAGAGACCTAGATAGTATCACAGTTAATACTTTCTTCTATTGCTAAACACTGTGAGACCTTTTTCTAATGGTTTGGGAACATTAATTGGTACTACTATAAATTAAAATACCTAAATAAAACAGATACTTACAGAGAAAGATAAGTACAATCCAGTTCTTACTCTGAAGACGTTACAAAAATAAATGTGCTTAAGAATCTGTATGTTTGAAATCTTGTATTTGAGGTTTTCTCAGAAGTCATGTTTAAAGCTCTTCATGTTGAGATAGTTGTGTAAGGGGTATTTTACAAGACCTGAAGGGATTCTTTGAACAGACTTGAAAAGAAAGGGTACTTGATAAATTACTCTTGAGTAGTAGTTTGTTGCTGCTGAAGGGGAATGTTTCACCCCCACCAGGTGTTTCTACCCCTCCCTTGTGCCAGCAGGAGTAAGAACTGATCAGGTTGAAAACTAATGTGAAAAAAAGATTGATCCAGCTGACTACATAACCACAGAGACACTAATTAGAACCTGACACGAAAGGATGTGCCTGGAGGTGGTAAAAAGGATGGAACTTCCCCTTTTTATTTTGGCCAGATTGGCTAAATAGGACATTCTTGGTATTGTGCTCCCAAGTAGAATTGTTACCCTTACTTTGTGGAAAAAAATATTTCCTTTTTCCCTTTCTGTGTGATGGTTTAAGTCACAGAAGGAACTTGAAGGCATGAGTATGAACAATAAAACATCATGAAACTCTGATATTTCAGTAAAGAACTGCATTTTAATACTGTTTGTAATGTTCCTTATGATTAAGGATATTGTTATGTATGTGAAAACAGGCTGAACACTAAATACGAACAAAATGGTTTGGTTTCTAGCTCCAAGAGATCTTCAGGAAAAAAAATGAGAAGAGAGAAAAAAGAGGAGATGAAGAAAAACGTGCAATGCTGGTAAGTAAAATCAGAAAAGTTGCATCTGGTAGTTTGTGTGGGGTTTTTTTTGATGTAGTACAAAATTATGTGTGTATATATTTCACTGGTCACTAAATTCATATTGTTAGAAGAGTAGGCATAACTTCACATGTAGAAAAAAAGCAGTATTTAGCCTAAACTGGAAAAAAAGAGTAAGTGGTTTATAGGAAGGAAAAATTAGTGCTTAAATACTGCAGTAGATGTTATGACACTAGAATTGATTCCATTTGGAGTTTAGAAATCTAGGGAAAAGTGAGTAGTAATGAGCCAGTGTTGCTGTCTCTAACAGTGAGAGATCTGAGTGGGAAGACCAAGTTACAAACTTACTTTCAGAACTAACTGAAGCTGTCCATGTAGACCTTCTGATCCTGGTGCTTGTTATCTGCATAGTAGTTTTAAAATAGATTATGAAATGTTACAACTGAACTTAGATTTTATATTCAAATTTAAATTCTTACTAAATAATTCTTATGACCAATGCAAAATATATTAATCTGAATAAATTTTTGTGGAATATTGGTTACTCTCATAATGTCAAATTTGCATTTTGGGCAAACAAATAAAAAGGTAAGTCAGAAATAAATGAGTCTGTGGTGGTTTGTCTGAGGGATGGCAGCAGTAACAGGTGCTTCTTTTACTGTTGGAAAAGTAAATATCAGGGACAAATCTCTGCGAAAGAGAGAGAGCAGAAAAAAAACCAAACCTGTTCATTTGCAATTTGCATATTTATGGAAAAAAATCCTTATTATAAGAAATATTTTGACATATCAGCAGAGCTTCTCAGTGTCCATTATACTTTTGCCAACATCAATGCTCAGTCTTAATTCTTTGTCCCTGAAACAACAGGAAGTATGATTTTCAAAATTGATTACTTTTTAAACATTCCCTGAGAAAAAAAGGATTTTTTTCTTCCACCCAGAGAGCCCTATGCTGCTCAGCTTTTCAAAACTGTAGGTCTGTTGTTGAATCTCTCAGAGACTATTTATTTTTAACAAAGGAAACTTACTAAAGGAAGAGCTTTTGGAGAACATAAAGATGGCAAAATGGCACATAAGCCCTGACCGTAATCTCTAAAAACCTGTACTTCTCTTTTGAAAATTTGAAGAGTAAGACTGAAAATAAACAATTTTTTTCTTCACTGTCATATTGAAAACAAATAAACAAACAAAAAAAATATATATAAAGGAAAGGTTTGCTTGTTTTAACCTATTCTGTTGTCTTTTTTCCCCCCTTCTTTTGTCTTCATTCTGACATGTGATACTTGGCTTGGCCCATTTTTGCTGTATGTCAGCGTCTTCAACTTTATGGATATCATACTCCTACTAACAGTGTATGTACTCTAATTATTTTCAATTGATGCAGTCTTCACCAGTGAGATGAAATCATATGCTATAAGAAAATCTATTGTATTTATCTTTTTCATCAAATAAATTATTTCTGCTAATCAGTGAAAATGTGAGGAATCTTGACTTGCATAAAAGATTGCTGCATGCATGCTGAACATGCAAGCCTATCAGCAGGAAGGGTTGCTGTCTATTTATATGAAATGGAGGAAACAATATTTTTAAGGGAAAGTACAAATACATTTCAATAAACTGTAGACATATTTTAATTAGTGTGTGAAATTAAGTCATCCTGCATGAGTCATTTGACCCATCTCTTTTTCATTTTGTGTAATGTGAATAGTCAGTTGAATCCTTCACCTCTTTATTGCCCCCCAAAAAGAAACCTGAAGAGAGCTTTCCTATTTTTATGCTTCACCTACAGAACAAATACATAAGAACTTTCAGTGCTGAACTAGGAAAGGATTCCCTGTATTACTTAGGTGACAGTAAACTTCTTTACAATAATTTTTGAGGGCTGAAAAAGAGAAGTAGAAAGAGATCATCTGAGGTTTTTAATGTCTTCATCATGACCTGATTAATTTCTGGATCATGACAGAAGTAAAACAGTTTTTAAAAAACAGACAGATTTTTTGTTTAAATAGAAGAATTCATCTTGTTGGGGCATTATTGTGATATTCCAAGTGAGGGGATCGGATGCAGGAGAATTACATGAGTTGTGAAATTCCAATTTTAAAATTTGTTTTGTTATATAATTATTAACAGAAATGCACAGATTTATTTATTGTGAAGTTGGCACCTACAGTTGGAGCAATATGCAGGAAGGAAATCTGTTGAATTAAAATGTGCAGTTGACATGATGTGCACACTGCAATAATGTGAGAAAAATTAAGTAGAATATGCAAGGCCTTATTATTCAATAGATTTCAGATCAGGCTTTTCTGCAGCAAAACTTGCTGGACAGTGATTGCCATATTCCCATGCTTTCTCCTGTTTCAAACTGAAACCAAACTAGTTAGGTATTCTGCTTATGTAATTTTCAGCTTCAGTAAAAAAATCATCTTCTGGACTGAGCCATGTCCAAGCACTTTATCAAGATAATTCCCAGGTGTGTTTTGCCCTCCTACTATCTGAATAGAGATCTCCGTGCAAAGGAGGCCCAGGTGTATAGGAATTCAGTAAATCCCTCATCTCCAAAAATAGATATTTTGGGGTTCTGTTTCTTCTACTGAAACAAGAAGTGTAGCAGTCTTTTGTTTTCCTGGATGTCCTGAGGAGTTGAAGATACCCAGGTTCCAAGGAGATGCAAACCTGAAATGTCTGGGATAGTCCAACATGCTGCCTCATGCATGAGGCCCTTCTCCTCACTTCAGCTGACAAATCAGTTCTATTTTTTTTAAATGTGTTGAGGTCCATAGGCCGTAAAAAGCATATAGTGATGTTTTAAATGAGTTAAATATTTTAGTATTTTCATTTGCATAGGTTAATTCTTTCAAGTCATGTTCTGGTGCATACTGCATTTGTGTCTGAGACTGCTTTGGCATGTACTGCATGAGTGCTTTCACTGGCCAAATGCTAACCAGAACATGATAACTGTGATGTGATGCATGTAATGGAAATGAAATGTGCACAGCCAGAAGTACTAATTCAATTGACTAAAGTAACTCTAGTAAGAGAACAAATTCAGTGAATACTTAAAATAGATAATTATAGAATTGTATGCATAAAAGAATGTGGTGTTCATTCTCACGACAAGGTAAGCTTGATCATCAGACATGGGTAGTGTTTTCCTGATAAGTATGTTACAGTTGAACTTACTAGGCTTGTTTTTTGCCTTTCTTTGTTGGTGGAATGATGTTATCATAAATATTAGATTAAATTATTTTATATAACTAATTATATGGTGATATTTTTATTTTACCAATGAAAAAATTAATTTTATAAGTATAGGAATTAATATTTTCTGGAAAACCAGAATTGATAGAAAAAGACACTGGCAAAATGCTGAGTTTAAATGGCCATTTTGATATGCACTTTTAGTAAATCTTTTCACTTCTGCTTTCTTGAATTTATTTTGTTTGAGAAGATGGAGTCAGTGATACTTTTGGTGCAGCCAAGAACATTAGGGAAATAGCTGTAATAGACCAATGTTCCTTTCATTTACAAAGTGTCATGTAACTGGTAAAAATGTCACTGTTTAGAAGCAAGAGAACCAAGCCCTGATTTTGGAGATCAGCTAGAAAATATTTTAAAGTTTATAAATGGTTGTTCCATTTTTTTTTTTGTTTTTCAAACAATTGTGCTTCTTGAAACTGCAGGTTCTTAAAACAGAAGGAGAGGACCTTGTCCCCAGGAGCTATTGGGATACTTTGAGACGTAGCACAAGCCAAGCGCTCTTTTCAGACCTTGCGGAGGTATAAAACAGCCTCTCTGGTCTCTGCTCCATAAACAGACTGCTGTTTGATTTCTTCTGTTCTGATTGCTTTCTTACATTATGCACCCTGTTTCTTCTTTTCCTTTTAATTACTTTTTTGTTTTAAACTTCAAAGTTCTCAGATCAAATGCGTTTGGTTCTCTACAATGTGATAATTGAAGGTTGTGTTTTCCAAGAAAAAGCAAAGTTACCTTTTGAAAGAGTTGGAAGATGAAGTCTTCTTCAGTCCTTCAGAAACATTTTCTAATACTAATAGTCATGGTAATTTGCAGTTGGAGAAGTAATTCAGGAAACCTTTGTCATTTAGGGCTTGGTCCAGTAAAATGACAACTTTACTGAGAGTAAAGCTTTCAGCTTTTAATCTTTATGTCCTTAATGTGCTTTTTATGTATATTATCAGAACTAATCTTCACAAAAACTATAATGCAAAGATTGTTTTAATTATTAGAGAAAACCAGGAATGTTTTAAGGTATCCAATACATTGGTCCATCTTTTGTAATATTACACAATCATTATGGAGGTCTAGAAGTACCACTGAGCTGTCTAATTAATTTCCATAATGCTTTAAATTCTAATAATTCTTGTTTCATGATCTGCTTCTAGATAATTGAGTAAGATATTTCTTTGTATTTATCATTTCAGAAGATCAAAAAACTAGATCATTTATGCTTTTCTGTGCCCACACAGTAAGAGTAATGGTTCTGCTGCTAGTGGCATTAAGAACATAGAGCAACTCCCCACTGACTCTGGTCTCAGAGTTCCATGTTTCCTGTGCAGGATCATAATGAGAAAAGAACTAGAAACTGAAACTGATCTCCAGAGTAAAACAGTCTTTTTCTTTGGTTTGGAAGCAATGTGTGCTTCACATTGAAAGTAATTAGTGTTTTGTCCCTGCTGTTCCTCTGCAGAAGCTATTGAATAACCTGAAGACTTCAATGGACTTATTTCTAATTTCTTATTTCTAATTTCTAATTTAATTTACTCATAGTCCCTTTATATCAGTCTGCTGTTCATTAATTTTCATAGAGATTTTTCTTTAGTGTTAATCTTCATACTCGTGGTTGTGTTTATAAATGCAGTCATAGCACTCTGTTTAAATTTATTTGAATTTTAATTATGGGCCAAACAAAATAAGGTATTTGATTTTTGTTTTAAGGTAGAAACTGCATTTCCTTTTCTGTATTTCTCTCATCTTGTGTTAATTTGCCCTTCAACAAAACAAAATGTAATGTTACAGAATTGAGTTTTACAACAATATTTATAGAAATATCCATAGTAATAACATATACATAGTAATCTTTAATAAAATAGTAGACCCAGCCTATCTTCCCTTGCTTCTACACTCATGAGCTTCTAAATTGTTAGTCCAGTTATTAATCCTAATTTATTCCACCAAATTTTAAAATCCAGAATATCAGTGCTCTTGTCTAGTCAGATAAGGAGACATAGAGGGGAGAGAAGGCATCTAAATTCACGGATTATTCAAGAAGCTTGGGGCATTGCATTTTCTGAATGAAATGTCATCTCAATGTACAGTTAGCTGGCATGAATTCAGTCCCAAGTACAGATGGACTTAAGTTTGGAAATCTCTACACACATTTAATTTGAAGAGAGAGGGGATTTTATTATCCGATGTCTCAGACTAATATCTGTAACTATATTGTAATTAAAGCTTAATAGCAGCTGTACTTAATAGGTATTTAAATTCTCAGTAAAGTGTATAAAAAGCCTGTGTGCTCATTTGTAAATCATTTTATGAAGAAAAATCATGTTCTGCATTTTCTCCACTGACAGTTTCCCACTTCTCACTGTCATTATCAAATTCAGTTTTGGGGTTTATTCTTAAATTACAAAGTGTAATTAGAAACCATTAGGTTAGTTATCACTGTTGGAAAAATCAAAGAGTTTTCAATAAGAAAGCTCTTATTAAATCAAATCATAATATACATAATTATTGGAATATGTTGGTAAAAGTAGAATCAATGCTTATAAGCATTACCTACTTTTAGTCAACCCTTTTTAATCACGAAATTGAAACTCATTTTGCAGAATACAAAATAAACAGATGTTATGCACTTCAGACTAGAAAATAGAAAAGAAGAACATCTTGCCATTGTGAAGCAAGTCAATCAAGTGATTGAAACACTTAGTCTTCAGTTTGTCTCTTTACCTGCATTTGTATTCCAGTTAGTGTAAAGGTAAAGAGAAATGAGAAGGATTTTATTCTCATTTAAATGACTTATTTAAAAATATATTTGATCAAAATTGAGGCTTGTATTTGTATACATGGAAACAGGTAAGGCAATTTAATTTGGACTGATCTAAAGTAAATATAATTTTATCATGAAAAACAAATAATAGCTTTAAATGATTAAAGCTTTTGGTTGTATCCTTTACCATATAAAAGAAAATTTATTTAATGCTATCAGTGCAGAAGGAGCACAGGAATAGAGTTCAGTTGCCTGCAGTACTTCAGAAAAGCACATTGGGTTGAGTTTCTGCAGTGAGGTTTTTGTTTGGGGTTTTTTCATTTAGTGAGGCCAGCCAAGTGGGAATTGTGAAAAGACAGATTGTAGGTTTTTTTTAAATGGTTCTTTAGATATGGGTGAATGCAACCTAAGTCTAAGGTTTTGAAATGTTTTTGCAAGATGAAAGGCTGTAATTTAACATTTGATATCTTTTCAGTGTTCTTGAGGGAAATTGTTTGAATGTGCTCAGGGATTTAATTGCTTAAAAGACATAAGAAATCAGGGTATCTGCATTTCAGTATATTGTGTCCTGTAGTGGAGGATAACAATATTAAAAGACAAATAGTGATTACTTTTCTGAATTAGTTTGCTCACTTGAAGAGCAGAGCTGTCTTAATTGAAGGGCATGAAATATCTCTACCTCTATATACACTATGTCATCTTATTTCTCCCTGGAGAAGAATATGAGAATAAAAAGGAAGCTAGAGTACATGAAATGCAATCTTGAGAATCCTAAACTGATTATACTAAAGAACAGAAAAGTCTCTCTCATTTCTTTAGATTGGATGTTGAAAGGGATTTGTGTTGTTACTGCCTTGTGTTTTCCCTTGTTGTTGATACATAAATACTCTTAATGAATATTGCGCTTTACGTTTTTTACAAATCAGTATTTAAATTTAAAAATAATATAGTGTATTTTAGAGAATGTAGATGTGAAATGCTTTTTCATGGTTTATCATGATGTTGAACTATTACACATTGTTGAAAATTATTTCCTGGTTTCTTCACTTAGAGTTTCTTTGTCTGTTACAAATTTATAGCCTCTTCAATGAAGAAACAGTCAGACTTAAAGGACTCTTGAATGTGCCTTGCAGTTTTATACATGTAGATCTTTATAGAGCTGTACAGTTTTCTGCACCTATGGTGAATCCCACAGGTTAATAATGTATTGTTGTGGTGATAAATTATTACTGTTACATCTCCCAAATATTTGCTAAATTTCTGTACTGTGCCTTGTTTTGTACTGTAACACTAGAGTCAGCAGACAAACTTCCTAATGGGTGGTAGCTTGCCTAGGAAGAGCAGAGACTGCTCTCCTACTCTGTGCTTTTCATAAAGTCTGTGAAAGAAAAAGAGCTTGGACAGGAGGTAATCCCTAAGCAGGTGCAGTAAGGAGACTAAACACATTACTTTTAAAATTTCTAATGTTGGCAGAAGCATGTTGACACCAGGAGAACAGTGTCATGTTGGGCTACTATGGCTTATTTAAGAGCCTTATATTACTGAATTATTCTTCAGCTCTTCAGAGTATCAAGAGCTTCTTTTTAAGAGAGGTATAATCAATGCATATATGCAATAGTTAAGGGCAGTGAAAATGTAGTAAAAAAAGTAGAATGTTATGCAATCACTATACACAGATGACAGTTACTTCTGTTTGGATTCCTGTTTACCACTTTTGCTATTATAAATGGTCAAAATTAGTTGGCTTTCTCTTCTAAATCTGGTTTTCAAAACCTTAGTTATTTATTAAGGAAAAACTATTAGTACATATTCAGAGATTCCAGTCCTGCACAGAGACCACAACCTGGTACATGAGGAACAGTCCTAAGAGAAGTAATCCAAATACTGCTTCATTATTTCAAAATATTTCCTAATTCTGGTGTTTTAAATGTGTTTGGGCAATAACATTTAAGATGTAGCTATCTGCAACTTACAGAAAAGAATAATTTAAAATACACCTAACTGATGGGATTGTGGAACACAATCCCACACTTACTTTTGAAATTTGGAATAAGAGTATATGAACTACTGTGTTTTAATTTATTTCTTTCTTCTTAATACTTTGTATTTTAATTTCTTAGTTTCATAGTAGAAGGAAAGTGAGGTTGTGTACAAAGGGAGTTACATTTTATGGTTTACCTTAACTGATGAGATTTTTTTTTCCTCACAAGTTTTTGGTTTTATTTTTCATACCTTTTCCCCCTTCATTGCAGCTTCCATTACATCATTCTGTTAGTTTAACTACTTTCTACTAAATGCAATTAACAGCTACTGCTATTTTGTGTGAAAATTGCATGGCAAAATTAATGTAATGGATTGCAAAATTAAAATCTTCTTAAAGACTATAAACATGAAATACAAACTCTTTTGATAGAAAAGTCTATTATGATGATAGGCACTCTCAGATTATACTTCTGTATCTGATCCAATCATGGCCTTTAATTTTTTTTATTCTAATATTTAAGCGTGCTGATGATTATGCAAGTTCACTGTCAGATACTACACTGCTTGTACACTTTTTTGGCAAGAAAGGAAAAGCAGAACTGAACTTTGAAGATTTTTATAGGTGAGTCTCAACTTCATTAATTCCTTATAAAAAATGTTTGTATAGTTGTTCTAATTAATATGTACTATATTACTATACACATAGCTTATGCAGGTATGTTTTTATGGTTTTTGTTCCCTTTGTGAATGTTATATACACAAAGAGCAAAATAAAACAAGTGGCCCAGTAATAAAAAGTCCTCTTCCAGTGCTGCTGCAAATTTTAGTTACTTTGGGGGGGAAGGGTTATACCCCAACTCTGTCCTTATTTAAGGACATAAACAGTAGAAATATAAAGTATGACAATTTCTTCACGTTTTGTTTGTGTTTTAGATTTATGGATAACCTGCAAACTGAGGTTCTAGAGATAGAATTCCTTTCCTACTCTAATGGGATGAACACCATCAGTGAGGAAGACTTTGCCCATATTCTCTTGAGGTATACAAATGTAGAAAATACATCAAGTTACCTGGAAAACATGCGTGGCAGTATTCCTGAAGAAAAGGTAATTGCTCAGCAGTGGACCACAGCATGCAGTCCCAATGTTATTAACATGAAAACATAGCTTTGTTGGACTGAATTACTTAGCACCAGGATTTTATTTTGATCATAAACTGCATGCTTGGTTTTTCAGATTACTTGCTGAATAAAATGTAGAAGAGTAAATAGCATAGAATTATATTCCATAGGATTTAGCTAGTAATATTGCTGAAGTTTAGATAGAGCATAACCAATAGAAGAGGTTAAATTGCAAAAACCATAAGACAGTAAATATAAACATTTTCTAGCAATGAATTATCAAAAAACCCTCTCTTTCTCTCTTCCCTCCCTCCCTCCCTCCCTCCCTTCCTTCCTTCCTTCCTTCCTTCCTTCCTTCCTTCCTTCCTGCCACTGCCACTGCCACTGCCACTGCCACTGCCACTGCAGTAGTATTTCCTCAGAAATAACATCACATTTTATCTCATTGTTTTATAGTCTGATTAGTGAATTGCTTGTAATTATTGTTGGGTGCGTGGATTTTTTAAAGACTGAAGAGACAGAAATGATAATATAAACAGTAAAGGTCTGGAGGTAGATTGTCCTTAATTTGTTTAACAACAAATACATTGTCACAAGTGTATCTTGAGAGGAATGTAGTAGCAACTATGCATCAGTGATAATCTATAGGATAATGTTAAAAGTTGCTCTCCAAACGAGATGTTTTGGATATACTTCTTCTGTTTGTGTTTACAGAAGATCACATTCATCTGTCCTAGAAATCTAACTCTTTCAATAACTGTGTCTTTTAATAGCATTGATAGCAGAGCTTGCAAAGAAAAGTAATAAATCGGTTTGAACAGTTTGTTTAGGTTCTGTTTTTATTTGAGGAATGACATTTTAATTTTAGTCTTCAGAATAAGTAAGATGAGTCAACTGACCTGATAGAAGCAGACTCCAAAAATTAACAGTTTTCTGTTCAGATATCTGGATAATGTGATTCTTCCTGTGCTTGTACAGCAGTTAGGGCCACTGAGTGTTAAATATAGCTGGGAAAGCAGGGCTGTCTGTTTTGACCAGATTAGGTGTCAGATGACGTGGTAACACTGGGATCAGAGCTCCTGCTCAGTCACCCTTTCCAAGTTCCTGGTCTAGGCACTGAGGTGCTCAGATCAAACTGCTGTCAAAGGTCTGTGCAGGTTTCAATATTCAGAGCCATGACAGTGCAACAGAACTGCTAAAACTGCATGTTCCAGATGGAAATCTAAGAAAAAAACCCGAAAAAACACTGACTTTGGTCTTGTGCAAAAACAATAATGTGTCACTTGGGAAACTGAAAAATAATGACAGTTGTAGTTACAGAGAAATACTTTGAATGTCAAAGCTGAAGTTAAGTAACTATACAGACACTTTCTTTTGAACACAAGTAGAAGTCTTTGAAGTTCATATCTTAAGTCTTCCAATGTCATAGCAAGTATTCTACTGTACTTTCCTCTTCTTGGTCGCTGGTGAGACCAGCAGTTAAGGAAAACCTCCATGTAGAAAACTTTGTCACTCAGTTACAAATTTGCCTTTATGCTATGATCTGGCACTGGACAGGTGCCATATATTTGGGTATTTGAGGTATGTCATACACTATACCTCCATTACGTGCAGCAAGACATTGCTGTTTTTCATAACTTTGTATCATTGGGTTGGTGAATGTACTGTTATTATATCTCTTATGCTGGCCACAGGCTTTTAAGAATAGGACTTTGACTCTTACTACCATGGAGGTGGTGTTCATATGTTGATCAAATGTCGTCATATTTTTTTGGCAATTCTCATAGCACTAATTTGAAAATTATGAAATTTGCTCTTTATTTCATGACCATGATATGCTTCAATACTAATACTAACCAGAGGATTCCATTCAGAAGAAAAATTAGTTGAGAGTGTAAAGTAATATGCCTGTACTCTCACAATGGCAATGTTAACCTTTCATCGTGCTGTACAGAGAAACCCCTAAAGCAGCATGATGATCTTTTGTCATATTTTAATCATGTTAAAATGTTCAGCTGGCATGCTGCCTGCTCACAGGATGTCTTCCTCCTTTTACTAACTAGATGCCAAGCAGTGAATCATGTAAGCTGGCATCATGAATTACTACGGATATCAGCTCCTGAAGAAAGTCTGTGCATTTTTAGCAGCATTGGTACATTAATCTGAGTTTTCTTTGCTGTAGTAAAATAAAATCTGTCCATGTAAATTGAAGTTAACTTCCTTTTTTTTGTCATGGTTTAATCTCAGCCATTGACCAAGCCCCATGCAGCCATTTGCTCATTCCCCCATCAGCAGGATCAAGAAGAGAATTGAAAGGGTAAAAGCCAGAAAACTGAGGGATGAGAAAGAGCAGTCTATTAGGAAAAGCAAAAGTCATGTACACAAACAAGATTTTTGCAGTAGCCTGACCTCTTACACTTATTTTTTGCATTCAGAATTTTTACAGACAAATTGTTGCACATTAAGGATCTGTGAACCTAAAAACGTGAGCTCAAGACTTGGGTGGATGTTCTCTACAATTGCTGTTTTGCCATAGTACCTGAGGCTTTGGCTGAGAAATGAAGTTTCACTGATCTAGGAATTTCACAAATGCATGGCAGAGTTATCCCAGTCCCATAGAGCTTTCAGTCTAAACACAGTGCAAGAAATAGAAATTGGGCGCATAAACTAAAAGTGTCAAATGCAATGAAACAAAAAGACAGTGTTGATAATATTAAATTTCAGTTTTTAAGCTAAAAATTTATATAAGATGGTAGTTCTACTTGTGTATATGAAGGTTTCCTCCCAGTTGTGGAGGATCTGCTTGTTGAGAAAAGCAATTCATGATGGAGATGGGCCAAGCTCTCCAAAAAGTTTATAAATCTTAGCCAGGGGTTAGGTAGGATCACTTAAGCAGGGGTTTACATCTCAGGTGTGTGGAGACCTAATAAATTCTTCTATTATAACAATATTGTGCTGCTCTCCACATTTTCCAGAGTCCTTGCTGTTTCATATGGGTTAGCATCCAACCTCTGCCACCTTCTGGCACAAACCTACACTTGCATGTTTCCTGTGTTCCACCATACTATAAATATAAAGACTGTGTATATGTTCAAGCAGAGACATAGATCAATGCTTTTGTTTGAACGTAAAGGCTCACAGGTCTTACTCTTGCCTTCAAGTATATTTTCAGAGACAAGTACTTAAATAGGATAAAAGAATAAAAGCAAATGGAAAAATAGCCAGGAATTATAGGAGTCCAAGGTTTGACACAGAATGCCATTCCATGTTCAGAATGACTGAGACAGGGGGGAATTTGATGTAGGCAATGGTCCTGGCTTAGTTCAAAGTCTCATTTTCAGATCTCTTTCAGAATTGATTTTGAGATAGGTTATCAGGTGTTTGGATCTCTAACAACAATGAGAAAAGAGCAGAACCAATATTACAAGGAGAGAAGATAAACTCTTTTAACAAGAACACTTTCAGTGAAGCTTTCACACAAGATAGTCTAAAGTCTGGTCAAAATGCAGTTGATTTTTTAAAAGCTGGACAAACCCTGCAGTACTTGCAAACCCTCAGATAAGAGACTTGGGTGTCTAAATCTGGATATATGAAAATTTCACCCTCAAGTACAGGCCTAAGATAGATCATAACATATATTTATGAATCCATTCAATGTATTTATATGAGCATATACACTCACATGTATATAATAGTGGCTTTCAGAAGTAAACATACTCCAATGTTCATCTAAACCTAGAATTTTTATTCTCAGTATTGACTATCATATTTTAATAATCCTGGAATTCTTAAAAATTGCCCTCAGCAATAGAACAGTATTTTTTACTACTCTGGTGAGAATTGCTGTCTTGTTGCAGTCACAGAGAGGAAAGACATATTGCATTCCTCAAGAAACTCCAGTTCTCTACTTGATTGACTTTTACTAAAAATCCCTTTTTTTTTTAAATGGGTCTGGTATCTGTTGTTAAATGAAGTTGACAAACATAATTGCAAGGTTTGTTTATTCAGTTGTTATTACTACTGGTAATTCTTACAGTGCATATTGTTCTCCTGGTTTTTAGGGTATCACATTTGAAGAATTTAGATCATTTTTTCAATTCTTGAACAATCTAGAAGACTTCACAATTGCAATGCAAATGTATAATTTTGCAAGTCGTTCCATAGGTCAAGGTAAGTATCCGTATTTTTATAAAAATCCATTGATACCCATAAAGAACATTGACAAAAATGCAATTTTTTAAAATTTATTTCCTAGTTTGTAGTTTTAATGTTTCCAGTAAAAGGCTAGAGTGCTAGGACTCCAGCTGTGAGAGGAAAAGGCTTGGTCATATCACTTGGTGCCATGATCTAGTTGAGGTGTTAGAACATGGGTTGGACTCGATGATCTTAAAGGTCTCTTCCAACCTAGAATTTCTGTGATTCTGTGATAAGAGCTATCATGTAAAGTTATATAAGAGGTGGACAAGCTGAATGCAGAATGGCTGTCCATCAAATCCTACAATACCAGAGTTAAGAGGCACTTGATGACACCAGTCAGAGATCAGATTAAAGTAAACATAAGCATTTCTTTACACAGTGAGCATCTGAAACTTGGCCTTCTGCAAAGGCTGTAGAAGAAAACAGTGTCAGACGGTTCAAAGAGAGATCAGACAGATTTTTAACAAATCAGTAAGTGGGTACTTAAAGAACCAGGCATGTATGTACCTACTACAATCCTTAATAAAACAGTTGTGATGCCTGGGGAACACAAGGTGAGCAATATGCAAAGTGATCAGACTTGTGTGCTCTCCTCAAGCAGCCTCTTCATGGGTCTGACCCCATAACACCAGTCCTACCTCATGTGGCCTCACCAAGGGATTCTGTCATTTTCTCTGTGCTCTATTTCTTGGGTTCTGTTTTGTGTCAAATAAGTAAATGGCATATATGTAACAAAGGTTTAATTATAATATGATTTTCTAATTTTGTTATTGCAGATAGTACAGTATATGGACTGTTATTTTTTTTGTAAAATAATTGGCACAAATTTAGCAGTGTCATTTTATATCAGTTAAGAACTACTTGGTTTAGAACTGTGAAATTCAGTCCTAATTTTCACTTTTTCATATTTTTGAGTATTTAAATGTGAAAACTCTAGTTAAAAGGTTTGTTATATTTCATAATATGCTGTTCACAAAGTACCCTTAAATTCACCTTTTAAATTTTTTTTTCTGGTGTTCTTATGCAGATGAATTCAAGCGTGCTGTGTATGTAGCCACAGGTGTGAAGCTCTCACCACATTTGGTGAACACAGTGTTCAAGATTTTTGATGTCGACAGAGATGACCAGTTGAGTTATAAAGAATTTATTGGCATTATGAAGGACAGACTCAATCGAGGGTTTAGGGTAAGGATTCTAATTTTTATAGTTATCTCAGTGGACTTTGCTACTTAGCACTACTTTAGCATCTGTAACACCCGTAGATTTCAAACTAGCAGTGCATATGTTTAAAGACATACATTTATGACATATATTTTAAGACATACATTTATACATTTATAGAAATACTGAAGCAATCTCTAAGATAAAATCCTTCTTAAATTCTTCTTTGGTGTTTTTTTATTAGAAAGCAATATTTAGAGGACATGATGTACCTTTATAACGTGCAAACCAAATAGGAGATGAGAAATCCCCTGTATACTGTCATTTCTTCTGTATTGTGTGATTAGCAGATTAACATTAAGAATTTTAACAATGGCAGCAATTATGTCTGTATTGCATGCAGAGAAAAGAGAATTTGTCTCTCTCAAGCTCAAGAAGTTTAATTAAAGGTCAACTCTTATAAAACATTATACAAAATACCAAATGCTCATGATGACAGTTTGAAAGAGTTGGAGCACAAGGTAGTTTTAATTTTCAAATAAAAATTAGTGAAGTGGTGCTGAACAATGCTATGTTCTTGTTCAGAGCTGTTTTTAATAATTAAACCTTGAATCTAATATTCAATTATAATAAGCTAGAGGGCAGGAAATTATTGCAGTTATTTTTTTCGTCTTATGACAGGTGTTAACATTTTAAACTAAATGTAAAGTGGTGTTCTAACCAACAACCTTACTACTATATTGCTTAGACATAAATCTTAAACTGTATTATGATTCCTAAAGTCACATTTCAATATGTTCTTTCTGTAATTGTAGTTAATTTTAGTTAGCTTTCTAAATGTCATTTTAGAACTTTCTGTGTTGTTGAGTCTAATAGTTCACTTGTTATTTCTGTAATATTATGATCAAACAAAAAATGTGGATAACAACCCCTGTATTTGTAACAAACTTATTTCCTTGTTGGTCCTCAATTTCTTTGATTATGGTGTGGTAATGATGATTGTTTCACAATTGTTTCAAGCTGTTCAGCTGTATGTTTTAATTGTTTACTAATTGTAAATGTGCAGTATATGTTAATTTTAACCAGCAAACAGTCTGCTTACTAAGTAATTCTTGTATTTATTACATGTTCCTATTTCACAAAATGCATGACAGAAATCACATATAATTTTAAGACTCTGTATCATTCAGCACTATGCAGTCTTATGTATGTATCTTGCTTTTCCCTGAAGCACTGTAAAATATTCCAGTGGACTGTAAAAGAACTACAAAGAATAGCCAGTATTCAGAAGAATAACACAGTCTTTCATTAATTATAATCCTAATTTAAGTTAAATATCAGACATCTGCTGATTGGGAAACAACTGTGATTTGGTCCTGTAATTCTGTTAAATATATTCTCTTCACTAATCAGTAATATTCCAAGACAATTACAATAGTAAACTGAAGAATTAGAATTTCCAGTAAGTTTTCATAAGTGTCACACAAACCAATTTTTTCCAAGAGTGGATAATAGTAAAAATTCTGCAAAAAATTGCCTTCATGAAAATAAATTCTGCAAAAATTTTGCCTTAATAAACACCCCCCACCCATTGCAGTCTAGATATAGAATAAAAAGAAGAAAATGCCAAAGAACCTTTTTCCCAGAACAAATTGGTGGAAAGTGTCATTAATTGCTTCCTATTGTTTGTATGGTACAAGTTGCAGAGTATTTAATGTGTCCAAAACAAGTAAAACTTTGCCCTCTTGCTCCTACAATGTGGAGGGCTCAAATGTCATCTTGTGCTAAATCAAAACTAACAAATTACTAACATTTTCTTTATCAATAACTGTGGCTTGAATCCATATGAAAATTTGGTCAGTTTCATTATACAGATAAAAAATAATAACAGCTTCAGCTTATTCAGTATTTTGTAGCAACATAGAAATCTTGGCCATGAGAAATCTGAGCCCCTTTATGAAGTATAAATGCCTGGTTTTAATTTTAAGTATTCTACAATTAATGTCTGCCAATTAATGTAGTGTCTGAATATCTCTCTAAAAAAATCCCAAAATAACAGTTTCAGGCCTGGGATTTTTAGTACAATTTTACAATTAACATCTTATACTTAGAAATTCTACCTTTTTAAAAGTTGTTTCACTAATTTGGTTTGCCCAGAATCTTGAGGCCATTACAGGATTTGGTACTGGGACCATGTATTTTAGAAAAGGGCATTTTGTGGTTATATAGTCAGACTAAAGTGAAACTATTTAAAGAGTCACACAAGTCCAATGAAAATGCAGTTCTGAAACATCAGTCAATATGTTGCAGGTTTGTCTTATTTAAAAGCTGAAAAACTTCGGAGGGTCAGGTACTACCTCTTACAGCCACACAATAAATGTTCATTTTAATACTAACTTTAGATAGGATTTTGGAAAAATAAATGTCTTAAAGACTTTACCAAATGAAACTTCGACCTTTTTTTTTTTTAGTAGTTTGATGCAAACTCATATGCCATCAAGTGTTAAGCTGCCATCAAGTGGTCAGTCAGAGTATTGCCATAAACTTACTAAATGTTCAAACATGAAGTTTTTTTTTTGCTTACTGTTTAGTTAAAATAATTATTTCCCTTTCTTTTTCAAATTGAAAAATATATAGGAAGATTCCCTTTCCTTTAAAAATTCCATTTTTAAACTGGAATTATTGAAAATCAATGACTAAATTATAAACATTTTGCAAAACACATACTGTACTGTATCTCCTAGCTATTTGTCAATTAAAGCCATTTTTTGTATTTTCATGATACCGTTGTCTTATGCTTACCCCTGGCTGCCTTCACGTGTTGTCTGCATCTGCACACTTCTCCATCTTCTGCTCCACAGGGCTACAAACCTATACAGAGGTACACTACTTTCAAATCCTGCGTGAGGAAGGAGCTCTATAGCAGATAAATGACGGTATGTGTTGGCCACCAGTCTGAGTGTGCTGGCATGCCTGCAGGAATGGCTGAATGTTGAACTGTCACTGCTTTGTTTCCTGTTCCAAAACTCAGGAATAGGTTATATGGCTGCAAGCATTGTAGTAGTTCAAGGCATCATGTTGTGTTTTGACTGAAGCAATAGAATTTTATCCTGGAGTTGGTAATGACTGACTCACACTGTCACTGTTCTGTGAGCCAGCTGTGGTTTTGTATTGTGTTTCAAATTAGGAAAAGTATTTTTTCTTAGTTTCTGTTGCTGTTTTCTGTCTGTCCCATTACCTCTTTTTAAGTAATTTCTCAGGTACCTATAGCTAATAAGTATTTACCAAGGAAGATTGTAGAGGCAGATTTTTCTGACTTTTAGTGACTTGATTCTCCTTTGATTTATGCTGCTACCTTATTGAAAGCAATCATGTATTTTTGCCTCAATTATTGCTGTACCAGCAATTTTGAAGAATGAGCTTTGTGTCCACACATAATCACCATGGCCCTTTCACATATCCACTACATGAAAGTCCATTTGTTCAGTTCAATTGTATATGGCAGATTTCAGTGTGGAAACTGGGGTGTGCATATGCTGTAGCCGTGTTGTGAAACTGTCACACAGGGGACATAGACACTGCACTAGTAGACATTTCTCCTCTTCCATAAAGAGTTTGTTCCTTTGCTATTTAAGGGGTTTTCCTGTTTCCATGTAAAGACTTTGCAGGAGTTGCTCTGAAGGCTGTTGGCCCCCAGATGTTTTTTTTACAGAGGGGAGGAGCAAGGAGATGTACACCATGACAAGCAAGGCCCCATGGCCAGTGTCTGCTCTGAGCGACCCTGTGAGGAGTCCAGCACATCTCCTGCTCCTGAGCCAGGAGGGTTTGCCTTCATTCCCCTGTTGGCTTTAATTCTGAGGCACAATATTAAGCTGATGCTTTTTGTTCAATACTATACCCCCATGCTGAAGCTTTGTACTACCATGTGAGGGACAGAAGAGGAAATTTGATGTTAACAGAGTATCTGGTTTCTCCACATTACTAATGGGAAGTGTAAATGACTAATAAAGTAGTTTAAATTTTTTTAAATTTAATATTCCAGTAATCCAAGTCACTAGTCGCATGAGAGGAAGTCATGGCTTTAGTTTAATCTTATGTAACTTTATATCTTTGAAAATTTTGACTTTAAAAGATTCCTTTCTTCTTTTCTCATGTATTTTTAAAAATAGTTATTAGGAGTACTTTGTCTTTTTGTCAAAACCCATATTGTGGTTTCATATTAAATATTATTTAAACTGTAACTTTTCAAGATGTGGAACTGCTCTTACAGGAAACTGGCAAAATGATACATAGTCATGATGCTTCCCTAATAATTTCAGTGAAGGGTTTGTGACCAAGTGGAAAAAAACACAGTGACACAAAGGAATCCAGTTTCTAATCAACAAACCTAATAAAATTATTTTGGTGACAAAAAGAGAGACTGTGGTAAAAGCATCAAGTATATATACATCAACACCTTGTCAGATCTAAATTCAGGCACTAAATTAATTAATTCATATGCTGAGATGATGTAAACTGGGAAAAAAGGTTTAGAAAGGGAGATGTTGTTCATTCTGTATAAAGTCATTCTCAAAAAAAAATTGAATTATAGTACATCTACACTACCCATTTGGAGAGAGAAGAAATCAGGTTAGTTTTCAGAACATGGACTTGGCTACAGTCAACCTCACTGAGTTAATGCAGAAGCCTCTAGCTATTTACTCCTCTCTTTTCCCGCCTGGAGCTCCTGGATGTAACAAAAATTCTCATTGTATCCAAGCTTGCTTGAGTAGTAGGTCTGTATCAAATACCTGTTGCCTGTGCACTGAAGAATACAATGTAAGCCTTGTATACATAAATTCTTTTTTCCCTGCTGACACATTAGTTTTCTACTGCTCTTCACTTGAGCAACTGCTTCTTATCACGAGTCAAAATCGCAGAATTGTTAAGGTCAGAAAAGACCCCTGAGATCAAGCCCAGGCTGGTTACAGTGATGTAACCAGCTGTTGGCTGGTGCAAAACATTTCATAACTCATAATATTTCTTCAGATTTGTTGTAAACTTCTACTAATGAAAATTGAACCTTTAGCCAAGGCATGTGAAATGATTTGGCAAAGTACTGTGGAGTAGAATAGAGATCGTTCTGTCTTTGCCATACATTGTGGAGTGAAAGTGGATTTTACATAATTCTAAAAATCATTATTTTCCATTTAGTTTATAATTTGAAAAGATAATAAAAATTGAATCATTGGAGATCTGAAATGGAACAATTTCAATAGGTAATTACATATTTCAGTCTGATGTCCAAAGAAGCACATAAATGTACATAAAATACAAAAATCAGCTGCAACTACATCCCACAGTTAGGTGCAGTACAACTACTATTAATTTTACTTTTTCCAAATACAAATGTACAGTTCATTGTGCTGTGAAACACTGTGCTTTTCTATGGTAAATGTAGAACTCTGGTGAAGGAGATTAAGATACTTGGCAGGCTTGCCATAGATTATACCCCACTGTGATTCTGCACTCTGACAACAACACACTGTGCTGTACATCACATATCTCTACAATGCACTAATGCCATTACTCCACAGTGTAAAGAATGTTGTGCCCTTATCATAAATAATGCAGATTTCTCCTTAGGGAGCAACTGTACAAGCTGTGTGTGGTCCCTGCAGGCACACAGCCTGACTGGGCATTGCAGGTGCTGCTTTGCATACACTGCAGGGAGAACTGAAAAAACACCTTTGTGGAGAACTGCCTGACACAGCACAGAGGAGAGCTCTGCTTTGAATGTCCTTTGATAGGATTATCTAGGCAATTTCTAACAAAGCCCTTCAAAGTTAATTTCCAAAAAGGGATGCTAGAGACCAACTTATGAAGAGATTCAAGTCCATCTAAAGTACTGTTTGCTAAATGTGCTCAGTAACTGTAATAGATACTTGGGCCATAACTGTGATTTTATTGACTACTGAAGTAATGAAAGTAATTGTGACATCACAAATGTAAATCTAGAAGTTAATTTCTATGTACTAGTAATTTTCTGAGAATCTTAAGATTTTTTTAAATTGAAATAATTTTTTTCTTTGTGTTCTGAATATTGTGGATTTTCAAAATTTCTGATTACAAGCTTTTAGGAGGTAATGGTTAATAGCTGAAAATAGTATCTTGAGACTGAGTGAAGAAGGAAATTTATTTTGAAAAAAACATTAAAAACTGAAGCATGTATTCAGAACCTCATTTCTAGCCATTTCAACTATAACTTGTTTTCTTCTGTAAACACTTCATCCTGTCAAGTGAAATTAAATTTTTCATGTAGCTAAACTTTAAAGTTTTTTATTTCTATAGTTTCCTAGTACACAGCAATTTAATACATCTAGTGTAAAAAGACAGCTTTAAAAAAATGAAAGAGGCTGTTGCTTAGTGTTTGAAGAGACTTTTGCTTACCTCTTCTCTAAAGCAGAGGTGAGAAGTGTGTGATTAGGCACACCTTCCTGACTCATCTTACAAAAGTAATTGGAAATTGCAGAACTTGTGCTTTTGATCCTAAACCTGACAAGAAGCTTGAAAATGTACCTGGATACAGTGGGAGGAGAATGTTCCAGTGAAACATGAAAGCATTGCAGAACATGTGGACAAGCTGTTCCTTCTGGGGATTTGGTACACTAAGAGTACATACAACAACAGTGCATACATTAGAAATAACTAGATGAATAGTCAGTGTATTTCAGTATTTCTTTTAATGACTTTCATGAACATTTCTCCAAACTTGTTTCATAAAATAAAAAATAAATCTTAAAGCATATCTTAAAGCACAGGTTAATAAACTGAATATGCTTTTGTTAAATAACGCACTGCAATATGCAAGTTATGCATTTTTTCTTTAGCCTGACTATAAATATCAGCTAAATTATGCACTCATGTAAGTATGGTTTCCAGTATTTCATTTAATGACATCATATACTACTGTGGATTAAATTGTGTGCTGAATATCTACAACTTCTTTATAAACTTCTGTGCTTTTTAACTAAACAAGATGAGGGATAAGAATAAACAGATGTAGGCTTCAGCGTCCAGTGGTGGATTGTCCTGTACTGCAGTGGGGCAATTTCTTTAACATCTTCACTCAGTTCAACCGAAACAAGGTATTGGACAGTCTCACCATGTGTCCTGGTTTTAGCTCAGAGCGAGTTAATTTTCTTCCTAGTGTCTGCTACAGTGCTGTGTTTTAAATACAGGATGAGAATACTATTGATGACACACTGATGTCCTGGTTGCTATGAGCAGTGCTTACACAGTCTCAGCTCCTCACCCCACCCCAGCTGCGAGGAGGCTGGGTGTGCTCAAGGGGTTGGGAGGGGACACAGCCAGGACAACTAACCCCAACTGGCCCAGGGGATACTCCACACCATGTCGCATATGCTCAGCATATAAACTAGGAGGAAAGTGGTTGGTTTCCCCAGTTGCTCTAATTCTTAGTATCTCTCCATCTATTTTTTACACTTACTATGAAAATAGACTTGTGGAGTTAGGAACAGTGGAAGAAATAATGAGATCCAGTGATAAATACAGAGAGCATAGAGCACAGAGAAGTGAATCTCCCAGGCCAGCCCTTGGCCAGTTTTCCTCTCCATTCAGTGGATAACATTCATGTTGCAGAACTAAAATTTATGATTAAGTTAATCTAATATACAGAAGCTTTCATGTCATCTGCCCATACGGTATTTGGCTTTTAGTACTTCAGTTTAATGAACATTAATAATTTTCTGTGCTTTTTGTTTGGGGTCATAGGTGAACTTTTTTAGTACAATCTCAATACAAAGAAGCAAGGAACAAAACTAGAGAGGGAGCTGGGCATACCTGAATAAAGAGGAAATATTTTCTTGCATCTTTTAATATAAATGGGCTATTGGTTGAATGCTAATTGTGTGCTGTGAAGTGAGGATGCCTTTTGAATACTTAACCTATGTACGGATTTATAACGCTCATTTTACAGACGTAAGTTTGATCTCCCACTATTTTAATATTAAAAAAACTATCTAGTATGTATCAGTCTGAATAAAACTTAAGGTAGAATTAATGAATTTAATGGATGGTACCTTTTTTCCAATTGTATGTTTTTCACTTTTCACAGGAGACTCCGAAGTATGGTTGGAAGGAATATTACTCTTGTGTGATGACTGTAACCAGTGAGCATCTCCGAGATCTGTGGAAGCAATTTCGGAGACGAGATATGCTGAGATAAAGGAAGAAAGCAGGATTATCTGCACTGGCTAAAATTATTTATTCCCATGAATTCTTAACGAAGAACAAACTAACCCAGGTGAATGGCAAATCTTCCAGCTGCAGTAGAAAACACAGAACTTCTTTTCCACTTAGTGTAGTGATCATCAACTCTTAAAACTGCTTTTCAGTATGGATTTTATTTAATTGATGAATTAACTATGCCATGTGAGTGGGCAAAGCCTTCTTTTGTAAGAACACCTTTTAATTTTTTTTTTATTATTTTGAGATAAATTTGTGATTTAAAAGGAAACAAAAATAAGTCTTACACCTGGGCAGGAAGATGTTTGGCAGTGAAGAGAAACCGCCTGCATCAGCTTAGACTGTGAACTCACTTTCAGATGAGCACTAATAAAAGTTTGTGCTAAACTGAAAATGAGGCTACATTAAGTAGCATAACATTTACACAAGTTGAATGGACAAATCAAAGTCTTAGAGGCTGTTATTTTACAAGGAGTAAAGCTGTTCTGGTTATAATGTGAATGATAGGTATTTACCTAGGAAAAGTACTGTATGAACTACAATGTTCAGATTCTCCAAGTCTTATTATTATGTTTATGAATTTATCCTTTAAAAAATAGTACAGATTTTAAGATGTCTTACAAGCAGTGTGTCAAAGACAAGTCAAAATGTTCAAATTCATGTAGCACACACTTTGTAATATTTATTATAAATTTTATTGCCATACACTGGTATGTTTCAGGTAGAGTACAAATTCATGTGTTTATTGTGAATAGTGCACTTTTAATGAAGTGGCACTGAATAGAAGTTATAGTTGTCTGATTTGCTACTCTGGAATGCCGTATCTGAAAACTAGATAAATAGCTTGTGTTTGTGTCAAACCAAAAACAAAACAAAACATGAATGCATGCACAGTACAGAACACACTAAGTAGTATTATTTGAATATTACTTGTTTGCTATTCAGCAGCAGCATATTTCCTTACTCCCTATTAACATTATTGTTAGGTAGTAGGAATTAAATCCACACAAACAAGAACAAATATTTTTTACACCCTTCTTGAAGAGATTTAGTGGATATTGAATAAAGCTGTATCTGTTTAGGAAAAGACTATGCCATGAAATAATTCCAGCTAATGTCAACACTTGAACTAATGTCAACAAATTGTCATCAGAAGCAGAAATATTTGGTAATCAGACAACCAAAACAGAACTAAAATAATGCTTTTAGATATCTTACTACTCCAAATCATGAAATAAAACTTTTTACAGTTTTATTCAGTGCACATGTTGCTCAATTATCATCTTAAATGTCATGTGAATAGATGTATGGTGTCTGTGTAACAGTGCACCTAAGTTTTGAAATGCTTAATTTATAGTAACATATATTTCTGGTAGGAAAACCAAAACAAAATGAGAAGGAAGCTTTTTTAAAGAAATTCCACACTGAGAATTGTAAAAAAAAAAAAAATTTGCTACATGTGGCTTTTATCTGAAAAAAAAAAAATCGCAAAACCCAGGCCAGTTCAGAAAACTATCAAAGGATGATATTTCAGTTAATATTTCATTATATATAAATTCAAAATTTCCACCTTGGTGTCCTTAAACTATTGACAGCAAGAAATTAATAAAATAAATGGAGATAAAGGTTCTTGAATTGACACAGCAGAACAGAGGTAAGCTGCAGTCCCTGAGTGATCACTTATGGAATCAGCTGTATCCAGTGTATTGTCTCAGTACACAGAACTGTCTCACTGCTTCTTGTCAGCACATGCAAAACCCAGTTTGCTACTTCAGTGGCAAAGGACAAAGAAGAGAGAAGAAAACATTGGGAGTCACTGAAGGGGTTCCCATCCTTCCTTCTCATTCATGACTGTCACTCACACTGACCTCCCCTTGGAGGAAGCAGCTGTACCATCATCCTTTTGCTGCTCCATTACCCCAGGCAATAGTGCACTTTGCTTTTATGGCTGGCTTGAAGCAATTTTTGCATTTTTCTATAAATTTCTTATCTATAGTTACTTAATATTAAGTAGAATGTGAAAGTATCAGATTAGTTTTTAAGACTATTTTTCTTCATGTTTAATAAAATTATTTAATATAAATATGAATATATACATATAATATTCTTGTTTATTTCCAAATAAATGCACTTGAAACTAATTTTCTTTGCCATGTATATAATTCAAATTCTTTTGCATAATCTTTTTTTTTTTTTATTTGGTAACATGAATGTGTAAGCACTTTGAATTAGAGCATCTTCCCATGACAAAAAAATAGGCTTGTTTTCTTCTTTTAGTCATTTCTTTAGATAGCTTTGCTTTTCAGCCACAGAATTCTGCATAGAAGACCTAAAAATGCAAGGACAGGTGAAAGCAAGGCACAGTAATGTCATATGCCATCTGCTCTAGAGGCACCCCTCGGATAAGCAACAGTCACTGGGCTCAATAAAACCTTATTAAAAATCGGCAAAAATCCTGGCAGCACAGAAGATGTGTATGCTGCAACTAAATTGTGTGAAAAGTTGCATAAATTAAGGCTTTGTTTAAAAGCAGCTCTTGTTGTCCTCTGCAAGTTGAGAAAACTGTAATAATGCAAGTAAATATTCAGAGGATGCTTAAGAACTGCCCACAGATGCCCAGACCAGCTCGGATAAAATGAGAACTAGCAACCTCAGCTTTGGGTAGCCTTGTGGTACTAACCAACTTTTGCCTGGGCTGTGGTGAACCCCTGGCTCCTGGCAGAATATCCTAAGTGTAGGCTGCTCCCTGATAATCTGCTGGTGTTTAAGGTCCCAGTGGCAGTTTCCCTCCTTGCACATTTTAGCAGTAAGTGGATACAGACTCCTTCCACTGTAGATTGTCGCTTTATATGACACAGAACATTATCAGCCTGAAGGGAAAAAACCCAAAGTATTGAACAGTAACTTTCAGCATTTTGTTAGTCACGCTGCCTGGTTTCTGTAGTTATTTGATCTCTTCTTTTCCACCTAAATATCAGGATACAAATGCATTGAAGTAAAGGGGGGAAAAATGATACAGAAAGGTTTCACTTTGATGCAACATTGTGTGATACGATGATCATTACATAATGATGTGTCTTGCCCTCTTGTCCCACTGAGGATATAGTCAAGACAGTGCCTAGGAAAAGAACTTGAGACTCATTCTTGCAGAAGGAAAAGAATCAGACCAAAAAATCACTATTCAAAAATGGATCTGGTACTAATTTGTAGCAATATCAAGTTTGAATTCCCCTTAAAAACAAGCCAAAACTTACATGAATATTTTTAATATGTGTGAGGTCGGAATGCACAGTATTCTTCCCTATATCTGAGAATCCATGAAAGCATTTGGCACCCTGAAGCTGTCAGCAGATACTGCCCTTGGATATATTGCATTTATTTTCTTGCACATACAATTTAATACAAGGATGTGCTTTAATCTTGAATGGGTAATGTCAATTTTCACCACTAGTTTGACTTAAAAATTCCTCCCACAGATGAACATTACAATTAGCTAGTAGTATTCTATGAAAATACTAGTACCACTTGAATTTTTTTTATTAAAATACATCATTTTGTACATACAAATACTCATAGAAAAAAGCAATGTATTACCTGTGGGGTTTTTTAACTCTAACCCTGATTCAGAAGCTATAACCTAGATTCAAAAGAGCATGACCCTGTAAAAATAAACTTTCAAGTATCTAATCTCTGCAATAAAATACTGAGTCTGAAGCTAGTTACCTAGGCTTTACAAAAAAATGTCCTTGCACTTGGAAACTGTGTGACAAAACCCACTACAGGGAGCAAACACTGGAATCCAGAAGTCTCTGCTGTTTCAGGCAGATTCTGTGAGAGCCTGCTGAACCATTTACTTTCTCTGTGCTGTGGCCCTTGCAGCATTTTTTGTATCATTTCATGAAGACAGTGGACAAACTACCACAACTGGCTTGCAGTCTGGCAGGTAAAGCATTTCCATGGGAAGTGGAAAGAAGGAAAATGTGGCTGTTCTGCATTTTGTGCAGACGTATTCTGAGGATCCCAGCAACAAAAAGCACGAACATAGGCAGGTATTTCATCCTGGACAACAGCCAAACCTAAATGTATGACCAAGGCATGGAGTGGCTCAAATCTGTCAAGATATTTCAGGGCATAAGCTGTAAAAGTAAGTTTTAAACCACCCTGTTGGGAAGAAGGGGAGGCGGGGGAGAAGAAAAAGGAGATTATCAAATTGGTAATTTTAAATTTACATGTCTGCTTTTGGTGTCTACCATTAAATCACATAACTTCTTTTCCATAGAGCAGAAAGCACTGGAATGGTGCACACAGCATGGGATAAGGTGTCTCACATATTTCTTGAAGGGTTTTTCACTGCAGGGGTTTTGATTTTTGCCTAAGCAGAGACCTGTTTTAGGGCACTGTATAGATCTCTATTGCATGGGAACTAGCATTGATTGGAACTGATTTAGCTTTTTCCCATGTTTCCCACCTTAAGAGACAAAAGGAAAAGCAGGAAGGGAATGAAAATTCCCAGATGAATGCATCAGGGGAAAAAAATAAAACAATGCAATGAAAAAATTACCACTGAAAGTGACAGAAGAGTAGGTGGATAATAAGCCCAAATAGGACTTGAAAAAACTTCCCTGAAGGCAGACTCTGACAAATACAGTATTGTATCAATACAGAGGTAGAAATCAAGAAATCTAAAGAAGGAATTGGAGAGGAGCTAAACGTGCCTTTCCTGTGGAGAACAAGGAAAATTGCCACAAAAAATTAAGAAAAAAAAATCATACAACAACAGTTAGGTTTGGGTATCAAAACAGTTGCAAATAATTAAGTAGTAAGCTGGGTTGAAAGGGCGAGCAAGGAGTGGAACACATCTGGGCCAGCCCTTCAATTAAAGTACATTTCACAGCTAGCCTGAGACTAGGGAGGCTCCTTAACTGCTTGTTTTCATGTAGCCAGGAGCTATCAACTATACACAGATGGTTCTGAACTCCAGCTGGGATACAAGATACATTTTCCTGGTAATATCTTACGCCAGAAATGTTGTGGAGATTTCCTGTGTGTGGTGAGTGTGGTCCCACACCCAAACATTCTGGAGAGATGCAAGCAGCACAGTCGCTGTCAGGAAGGCCAGAAGCATCCCTGCAGGGCTGCTGGTTCACTCAGTGAGTGCTGTGTGCCTGTCAGTCTGTCTGTGTGTATTCCTGCTTCTAGCTGCTGCTCTGTGTATTGCACTTGTGTAGGAGTAAATATGTGTTTTCCTGTCCTACTCTTCCTCCTCCTCCTCCACTGAATACATGGGACCTGGCAGGGGAGGAAGTATTCCATCGTATCAGATTGCTTACAGGGAGGAGCAGAGCCCTCTCTTGACTTGCAAAGGAGTAGTTTTTAATTAGGACTGCATGCTAAGCATGTCAAAATGCCTTCCTCAGAAAGAGGCAGAGTTTTCACTCCCCATTCTGTACCTGAACCCAGCTGGAATCTACCTTCAGATCAAATGGAAGGAGGGAGTGCCTGCTTCATTAATGTCATCTGATCAAGGACCTTATCAAGTGGAATGACAAAGGAAGGAAGCCAAACCTAAAGATGTACAATGTACCAGACAACACTCACAGAGACAGCAACAGGGACAGCCCTGGGCAGCCAGAGTACTTGGCAAGGGTATGTGGAGAGGGAGGATGCTTGTTTCAGAATGCACTGAGCACCAAGCTGGACAGCTGGTGATTTGGGACTGTGGAGCAGGTAAGAAGTTCTAGGATCTGGGCAGGACTATCAGAAAACCAGGGAGGCCATGCCCTGGGGATCTGCAACAATGCATGTGCTTCTGAGGGTGGAGAGGAGGGGAGGCGGCGTATGTGTTTTCACCAGTGACCCTCAGCCTTGTCAGCCACAGGGGAGAAAGGGAAAGGCTGATGGTACTCGTGTGAGCCCTGGGCAGAGGTGCAGGCTGATGGTACTCGTGTGAGCCCTGGGCAGAGGTGCAGGCTGTTGGTACTCGTGTGAGCCCTGGGCAGAGGTGCTGTTGAAGCCGCTGCAGGTTGAGCAGGAAAGCAGCAGCCACTTTCACCAGCCTGGACACAGACACCAGGTCTCCACGCTGGGGTCCAGCAGGGAGGAGAAGCCCAGCCCCAGAGCTATGAGTAGTGAGCCCTTCCTTTAACACCCCTTTGCACAACTGGGTACAGAGAAAAGTCAGAAGCAGCAATGTTAAAAATACCCAAATGTATGTCAGGAGAGACACATTTTAAAAAACCTACCAGCAATCATTTGCATATACCTTGCCTGAGGGTAAAGCCTGAGTAGCACCACTTATGACAAGAACATTTTATTTCAATTTGCCAAACACTCAAGCTGCCTCCTCAAACCTCAGCTTCCTTCAGCCGAGCTCCTGACAAGAAAATTACCTTCATTTCCTCTCTTTTTCTTTCGAACGTTTCATACAAGCAGCAATAAACTGTGCCCCAAGTAACCTCTCTCACTGTAGAGACAAAGCCCAAGTACACTGATTTGGAAAAACTCTCCAGTAATGCCCAATGGCTTGGACTATCCCAAGACTTACTTCTGCCATAACACAATGCTCCTTTGAATATGCTTGTTCTTGAGTTTTTCTGCTGTTACCTAAAATATCTGCAGGTCATACCACAGAGGGAGGAAGAGGAGGAAAAGCACAGCAGAAAGAATGCCTTGTGACCCAGCTGGACAGTGATGAGAGCCATGGAAGGAATAGAAAGTAACTATGGATATGAAGAGGAGCTAGAGAGCCCATGTCCATGGGGAAAAAACAGAAGGACAGGAGAGAGGGATTCTTTACAGCTCTCTGACTAAAGGATGCTCCAAGGTAATTCAGAGTATTAGTCAGGGCAAGCTTTTTTGTTCCATCTAAATTAAAGTGAATTTGCCTGTTTATTTCACTAATTTTGAACCAGATAACCATTATTTTGGAGCTATGGTAAAGCATACACTATAGTACTTATTCATATAATTTCTAGCATATGAAATAAGAGAATTCTCATTACTGTGAAAGTGAGCAGTGAGCAGAGGGTGGTAGTGGCCGTGGAAAAGGTAGAATGCTGAACTACCAAAGCCCATTTCCATGAGGCGATAATGAAAAGCTTCTGAACAGAATTTGTATGATATAATTTGAGGCCTTTGTAATACATCATCTTTGTATTCCCACACTCCTGGCAAACTGCCACCTCTCTATATGCATAATATTCTATAATAACTATGACTCCAAAGAATAAATGACTATGTTATAAAGTTTTCTCTAGTGTTTACTATGTTTCTCTGGCATGTGTTGTTAACAAGCCCTGTGTCATATATAGCATTTTAATATGGTTTACAGGAGAAATCTTTTCATAGCCCCTAAGACGATGCAAAACCTACTTCATCCTTACATACACAGCACCTAGCTGCAAACTTCTCAAGGTACAGACATGTTTCCCTGGAAACACAGAACACAACAGATGCATTATCCTTGGTACCTGAGAGAGGTCACTGTCATGTATTTCCAAATAAGTGCAAAAAACCATCAAATGAATTCAATTGCCTTCATTTCTTTTAACTTTTGCCAGCAGAGCATGGGGCTTGCCTTCAAGCAGTGGTAATCTTACTCCTTCTGCTTTTAAAATCTATGTTGAATAATCACAAATGTTTTCCTTAAAACATAGTAAAGTAAAATCCTTTAAATGCTCTATTAAAATGCTGGCTTCAGCAAGGACTTGGACGATTAATTAAGGTGAAATAAAAAGCTTTTATTGTCTACATCATGTTGGCTTCAGTCTCTTTACTCTTGTTTTGAGAACTACAGCATGCAGGAATATAAAATCTAGCTTTTCAGCACTATTCACTGTATCTTCACCTTTAAATGTAATACATAATTTGCCATTATGCAGAATCTTTTCTTAAATTATTCTGGTCCAATCTTTTGGTAGCATATTTCATTCATTCCTCTACTGTAATAACCACACATTGAGGAGACGGTTTTGCTGAGCCCTTCAGAATGATATACAAGTCTTTTTCCTGAATAGGCAAGGATGATTTACTGCCATGGGATATATATATTATCCCTCTCAATACATAATCCTGTGTTGGTCATTTACTCAGTTCATTGTGGCTATCTGAAATCACTCTGTTTGATCTTACTGTAAGAGGGGTGCGTGATTTTACATCACATAAAAACACTGCAGCCATATGGTCAATTTCTTTTTTGTGTCTCTTCAACAAACATACTACTGCATTTTCTACTGTGGAACCTGCCAGCAATACCTGCCATTGGTTCTGTCTTATTTTCTCCATTTTTTTTTTCCTCTCTCCCAGCCTTTTCCTCAATCAATGGCAGCTGTATGCCTTCCAGATAGTGGTTACTTATCTTCACGTGTAGTCTCTTGCATGAGATATAAGACAAGGATTTTTTCAAAATCCAAACCCATTTTAACCAGCCAGCTACTTCCCACCTACTGCACTGCTGATGCTCTGAGAGATTCTAGCAGATTGCAGAAACACTACAGCCGCGCTCGACATTACTGATTTTGCAATGATAATTCAGCAACGATTAGGGTGCACACAACCTAACGCAGGCTGGGTTTGCTGTTATGGTTCACAAGCATTTCATTACGATGAGTGCAATGTGAAGCCTTTCGGGGAAGGGTGAGTCAGCACAACCTTCCGGCACCTTCCCCTGCACGAACAGCTGCCAAAAGCCACAAGCCAGCCATGCCTGCCCACCGTGGCCGCCCACCGCCTCCTGCCCGCCAAGGCACGGCAGCCCGCACTCTTGTTCGCTGCACTCCGAAGCGTTATTTGCGAACGAGGCAGCGCTTTTTTAGCCGGGTATTCTGAAGCCCTTGCAGGGCGCTGTTAAGCGTCGCCATCCCGCTATCAGAGGCGGATGATGAGGGAGCAGCGTCGAGCCCAGGGCACCGCCCGCTCCAGCGCCCCAGCACGTGGCGGCCGGAGCCGCGCCCTGCGCCGGGCGGGGCCGCTGCGCCGCCGCCCCGAACCTGCTGCCCGTGCCCGTGTCCGTGTCCGTGTCCGTGTCCGTGCCCGTGTCCCCGGCCCGGCACAGACACCCGGACCCCGCGGAGACGCTACGGGCCGTCGGGCGGCTCTGCCCCCGCTGCCCGGCCCTGCCCAGCCCAGGGGGAGCGGCGGGCGGGCGGTGGGAGGAGCGGCCGCGCGGGGAGGGTGGGGCCGGGGCGGGCTCCGGCGGGGAGCGCGGCCGGGGCCCGGGCCCCCGGAGCGAGCGGCGGGATGCGGTGCGAGAAGATGGCGGCGCCGCCGCCGCCGGCAGCCGGGGCGCCGGGCGCTTGGGGCGGCGTGCGGCGGCGCTGCCAGCGGCTGCTCTACTGGGTGCCGGTGCTCTTCATCTCCAGCATCCTCTGCTGGTCCTACTACGCCTATGTCACCCAGCTCTGCCTGCGTGAGTGCCGCCGCGGCGGCGGGGGGCGGGCGGGACGCGGGTGGGCACCGCCGCCCCTGCCGGGGGAGCGCAGCCGGGCGACACCGACACGGGCACGGGCGGCCGCCTCTTGTTTGTCGGCGCCGGGGCCACCCCCGGCTGCTGCTGCCGCCGCCGCCGCTGCCACGCCCGGACCGTGTCCGGGGGTGGGCTGGGCTGCGCTGGGCTGGACCGGTTCCCCCGCGCCCCGGCCCCCTGGGCGGGCGAGGGACATCGGCGCTGCCCGATATCCGCCGCGACCCATCGCGCCTGGTCCCACTCCCACTGCAGGAGGGAGCCGGGCACTCGGGGCTCTCCGCAGGCGGGAGTTTCCCTCCTTGCAGCGCTCTGAGTGTGGCCGGTCCCAGCCTGGACACGGGAAGCGGGACCGGCCGTGCCGCTGGCTGGGCAGAGTTCGCCGTCCCTTCGGCGCACACACATGTACTCACACACACAGGTGCTGAGCCATTTGGTGGCGGACGTGGTAGCAGGAATAGGTAGCAGGAAATCCGCGAGTCTCCCTGTGCCACCCTTCAGTCGCCTAGAAAATGCCCAGCTGTCACAACTTCTTGATCCCTTCCTTGTCGTCGGCAGCGTGCCAGTACATTGGGGAGTCATCCTGGCCGCGCACCTTGGCACCTGACCCTGAGCGTCAGGCGGATCCCTGAGCACATACTGGGGGCTGGGTGTGATGTGAGCATTTATGTCAATTAGAGCAGCCGAGCCAGAAGGATTTATTAAATGACCGGCTCACCCGCCTCCCTTGGTTTGGAAGGTTTTTTTCTGATTTTGGTTCTGTTACGGTGTATCTTGTAGAAAATCATTGAATCTGATTTTTAGAGGCTAATGTGTAGCATACTGATGTTTCAGTAACAGTGTCAGCATAATGGCGCGCTGGAATATAAATTAGATGTATTTAGTTTTCAGCTGTTCTTGTTGAAAATCTCATCAGTCTAGTACCTAATTTTTGATTTTATCTTTTTTTAGTTACATATAGAAGACGGGTAGGATTTTTGTCCTATGGATGCTTGGCTGAGCAGTTGAGGGGTTAAGCAAAAGGTGATTGTCAGGCCTAGCACCTCTGGTTTTTGTATCAAGACTTGCTGTAGTTCCTGTATTGGAGGTTCAGCTTTTTGCATTTTTTTCTTTGCTAACACCATTCAAATCTGTTCATTTTAAACAACACTCTTCAATAAAGTTGCTGTGCCCTAATGAAAGGAACAATGAAGTGTCTACCTCCAGCACAAGGAAGCAAATTGTTTCCAGGATTCTGGGAATTGACTGAGCAAGCCTGGAAAGGGGAGCTGTAAGCTGACACGAGGAGGGCAAGGATGTTCCAGGGAAGAGCCTCTCTGTAGTTAATGTTCTAATGTATGCAGCCTTCTGGTAGGTGCAGTAGGCTTGTTCTGGGCACTACTGCTTCAGTATTCTACTGTATTTTTTATTTTGTATAACTGTACAATAGAAAAAGAGCAGGTTTTAGCTTACCTGAAAGTAGGTACCTCTTAAAGAGATTACATGCTTGAAACTTGCTTCAGACTATAAACTGTGATTCACTGATTCCTTGAGAACCCCTCAAAGCAAAAGGCCTGCAGTGGGAGGGAGAGGAAGTGAAATCCTGGGGCTCAGCTAAAGCATATTTTACTGAATTCCTTTCAATGGACAAGGGTGGTTTGTTTGTTTGTTTGTTTATTTCCCACCCACCCCCACACGTTCCAGTGGGAGCCGGCACACCAGGTTTTTAATTCAGCGTAACAGTCATCCACAACCTCCAGTAAGTCCATCTTTTATCTATATCTGGATGTTTTCCCTCATTTTTGGCATATTAAAATAAAATAAGCTCATGTTTTGTCTTACTAATGAATATTTAGTGTAAACAACAGAAGGAATAACTAACAACTCAGGGAACGAGAGCCAACAGCAGGAATAGACTGTAAGCATTTCAGTGCTTTGAAGCCAGCCTGTCTATTCAGTGCTTCTTTTATTCCTGCAGCACTGAATGCTAAAGAGGACGTATATAGCTGGGGCTTTTTCTGCAGCTTTCTGTCACTGGGGCTGACAACATACAGGGAACAGTGTTAACTGTTGTGCAATAGGACCTAGCAAGGATGCTGTTGTAATGTAAGTGGTCTCTTTGAGCTTTTAAAATAAGAAAGTGTTTCAAATGTAGTATTTTGAATGGATTTGTGCGGTTATTTCTTAGAGTTTATTTGTTGGGGTTTTTTTAAATTTCATCCTGTTGGGTTGTCTTTTTTGTTTTTAATTCATCCAAGCATTATAGGAGGGACAATTTTTTTTTAAGAAATCTACTAAGCTGATTCCTTATATACCTAAAGCTGAGTAGTTACAATATTGAGTAGCATTTTAGAAACAGAGAAATGAATCCACAATTTTTAACACTAGTATTGCCATGTCTAGAGTTCTGTCTCTTTTATTAGTGCTTGTGCCAGTTTAACCTTTAACAAGGAGAAAGGTGTTGAGCACTAGCAAACAGTTTTCTGCTGGATGTAGGATGAATACTGGAATTAAATGTGTATGTGAGTTGGTCTTAAAGCACTCAACTAAAAATTGCTTACATCTAATCCAGTGAAATTCGCTTGATTTTGCCAGTATTGTCATCTCACAAGCCCTGTCTAGTAGTAGTACTTCTTTTTTCACCCTGGATAACTTTGTGTTTAAAATTACTGTGTCTTTAAGTGTTCCTTCCCTTATAAAATAATTTGAGTGTGTTTATGAGAACCTAAGGGATACAGCTTTCTCTAAAAAGGATGGGGTAATACAGGCAGCACACAGTGAGTACAGTGAACTTTGATAGCTCAAGCTACTGAAATTTCAACCTAGGATACATGGAACAACAGTAACATGAAGTGCAAATTAAATACTTCACCCCAGCACCTGTATTCATGTGTCTATAATCAGAAAATACACATTGGATTCACTGTTTATGAAAACCTGAAAATGAACATTCAGTGTTTATTAAAATCTTTGCATACTTCACATGCAAAGAAAAAAAAAAATCTTATATTTCTCTTCTTAGATACATCTCTAATTCAGGTTGGTAAGAGACTTGGAGGAGTTATTGATTCTGTGCTTTAGGTAGGGCAGAGCCAGTTGTTATTGCAGTTTCTGACAGCTGTTTGTCAGAAATGTTCTTGACAAATGTGGATACTGACATCCTTTTGTTTCATTTTGTTTTCCTGCCTGGTCAGGATTTGGAGGTGCATATAACAAGAAAAATGTAAAAAAAATTGACAGTGTTGTGACAGATGTTTTTAGGAAAAATAACAGCTTAGCTGATGGAAGGGTTATCCTGTAGATATCCTGCATCCAGTAGAAAATGGGTGGTTTTGTTCAGTTTTGATCCATTTTTACATGGCACTAATTTTAATTCACAGGATAATGCTCTTGCTCAGGGAATCCTGTCAGAAAATGCAGCTTGAATTTGTAATTTTGAAGAAGGAAAATAGATTTACTGTGGAGCAAATGAGCAATAAGCGTTTTGTGACTATTCCACTGAAGGAAAAGGGAGGAAATATTGCCACCTGGTGAGTGATTTGCCTGATTTGGAAAAGAATAAATTACTTCAGTATAGCTGAAGAGGGGGTACAACAAGACATTCACAGTGCTGTCAGGAATGCTCATAAGTCACATCTTTGTTTTTGGTGTATAATATGTGACTGGTTTCTGTCCCCAGCTACCTTCGGACTGGAACAGAAAGCATGGAATGACATCCAGCTGCTAAAGATGTTAATGATCATGAAAGTTTTTTGCTGGAGGATCAGATTGATTAGTGCTGAATTGAGGTTTTTGACCCTGTGAACCATCAGTGGGATGGAATTATAACAGGATGTAAAGCTGCTTAATTCATCACAGTTTAGAGGCAGGATTAATATGTGCCCTGTGGGTTGGCAGAGTGTCATCAGCGCATCCGAAGTGGCAGAAAATAAGGAGATAGAAGCTGATGG
The DNA here is from genome assembly GCA_024362935.1 of Setophaga petechia. Lineage (NCBI taxonomy): Eukaryota > Metazoa > Chordata > Aves > Passeriformes > Parulidae > Setophaga > Setophaga petechia. Next base: position 26,966,205 of record JANCRA010000001.1, read on the forward strand.
GGGGGGAAGCTTGAAAAAAAAAAAAAAAAAAAAGTTAGACCCAGGATTTGGTCAGCTGGATTTGAGCTCTTTGCTCAGTATGTTCTCCAGATAGATTAAAGGATTTATGGTACTTGCAGCTTATGTCTTGTAACCATTTAGAGCTTAGGTTTGGCTATAGAAATACAAGTACATTGTAACATTGCAGTTGACTGTAGTCAAACACTGGTTAAATACCCTGTCTGCGCATTAGCTGCTAAGGTACAAAAGTACTTTGTACTTTGTACCAAGAAAGTTTGCATTTTTATTCCATATTTTGGAAATACTACCTTCTTTTCCCCCCCCCCTCTTCTGACATCTGTGGTTACTTTGAGAAAAGTTTCAAAACTGGTGGCTGAAGTAGATTTGGCTTCTGAATTATAGCCAGTAGTGCTTCTGTGCGTTTCCCGAATTTCATTTGAATGCTTTCTCAGACTTTTGGAGGCAGCTGCCATTCCACAGCTGTGGAACAGAACTGATGTCTTTGTTAAGCAGGGCTGGTTATCTCTCCATGTAGTGCCCAGTGGGTTTTGTGCCTTGAAATGTAAACCATGGCTTGAAGTTGAAAACATAAGGTTTATGATGAGGATATAGTTACTGAACAAGATTGTGTTTTCAGGTGAAGGTTTAACACTGCTTGATACATAACTTTAAGAGTTGTTCTTGTCAGGGTGCAGTTTTTATTTGCTGAAAAGTGTCTGGCAGTACTGGCAGCACAAGAGTCTACAACTTTGGTAGAGCCGGACACTTTTCATTCAGTCTGTCTTTGTGACTTGGAAGGTAAATGGGAAGTTTGTAAAGAAGAAGGATTAAGTCAGTTCTTAGTCATACCCTGTACAAAAGCAGTGGTTTTGTGACCTTACCTGCAAGGGTGCCAAATAGCAGCTGCTGCTGGGCAGGTGGACAGTGGTGCAGTTTGATGGGCACAGGGTGAAAATGAATCTTCTGAAACATTTGCAAATACCATCAAATGCAAATGTATGGGTTATTGATGGCTACCTATGCCAACCTTAAATATTCTGAAAATATTTCCATTACTTTTGTTCTGAAACAAAGCGCTGGAGGCACCTTGTCTCTCTGAATCAATGCAAATCACTGCTCTGTCTAGCAGAGAAGTAGGTTTTTATTGCAAGCACTGATATTTTTACTAAAGGACTGTTGCAGGAAATGACAGAACACTTGTCAAAACTATAAAACACTTTTATGTGTGCACAGAGCTGAATAAAACTGCATCTATAGATCAGTGTTTTACAGCTTCAAATATGCTATAAAGATAAAATGTGTACTTAGTTTTGTGAATCAGATCCAAGATGTTAAACTTCATAAAAGTTTGAGAGACCCAGCTATTTATAGATGTGGCTGCAGAGTCTCATCTGATTTATCTTGTTTTCCCATTCCAAAGATTTAAATATTTTAAAAACGTACATAAACTACAACAGCAAAATTTTGTAGATCCACTTTCATTGCAGCTTTAAAATATTAACTGCTTTATCTCATTTCCCTTTTTAATTTTTTTTCCTTATTTTTAAATCTAGTCATTACATTTACAGGTCAGAAACTTTGGGTTTAGAAGTCAAGCAAAATTTAACATTACAAAACCAATGCACATTTTGATATGAAATTTATCTTTCAAAATCTTTTGGGGCTTGTGCTAGCAATGTGTCTTACCACATCTCTAGCTATGTGGAGATGGACATCTATCTAGTTTTTACATGGTTGAGTGAGAATTAAGCTTTCTAGAGAAAATAAGTGGAAATCAAAGAAGTGGGAAATCCACTTGGTCTGACCCAGTCTGCAAGGTGCCTAGTGATGTGATTTCTCTTCCTAGCAAATTAGGTTGGTGATGGAAGCCATCCTGGACTTTTTAAGATCCTTTTGAAACACAGCATTCTGTCATCTTTGCAATTGCTCTCTGCAAGCACAGGCTGCTTGGTGGCATTGACTATTGAATGTGCTGTTCCTGTTTCTGTCTGCTTGTGGCTTGGGGCAAGCAGGGAGCAGTGTTTGTGGCTCAGGAAATTGGCATCTCCCCTGGCTGAAGCCCTGTGTCTGTCCCAGCCTGTCCCTGGTTCTGATGAACACCATCTGGGAGCTGCGTAATGAACCGGAGAGGCTCTAATGATGTGACAGTCTGCCAGCGCTGAACTGTAAATGGCATCCTGATGCTCTAGCAGTGCAAGGGTGATTCTTAATGAAATTGGCCCCTGCAGTATCTCAGGCAAACAAAGCTGTAACTTTTTAATGATTTCCTGAAGACAGGTCATGTTTTTGTAATTATTTCCATCTCTGAGTATACAAGAGTATCATTCCATTTTGGTCTCAAAGGGATTTACCCTGTTTTCTCTCAGAAATTGCTTAGCAGTTGGGATTGCCGTGTCCTTTGTGTTTATTTTAGTCATCATAGACATAAATGCTTTTAACCCATATTATTTCTGTGCTGTTTAACTATCAGCAAGTGCATTTGCAGCATTTCAGCTGATATTTATTAATGACAGAATGCACAGTCTGACCTACTTTTCACCACAGTGAGTGTAACCCCTTGAAACAGAAATGAGAAAACTGCCAGAAATACTGATACAAATGATTCTACTAAAAAAATATAAAATTTGGTTTAAATAAACATATGTGTGCTATTCAGAAGACAGGGAAAATAGCAAACATTTTTTTATCAAATCCAAAATTAAAGGGTTTTTTCCATATTAGAAAATTATTTTCCATGTTCTTAAATAGTACAATTTTAGTATGATCTTAGGGTAGACATCTTGTAGTTACTCTCAGTCTTTGTATCGTGGTCATTCAACAAACTGAGAAAGTTTAAAGCTTGAGGAGAAATTTAGGAGAGAGTTTGATTTGTAAGAGCTGTTTTTTCCTGTTGGCTAGTTCTGCCACATTGGTGCAGAACAAAAGGTTCTCCCACTCCCTCCCCCCCACCAAAAAAAGCCAGCAACCAAACCAAAAAAACCTCAACCAACCAAAAAAACCCCACACCTTCATTTCCTCTCTAGTGCTGTTGTATTGAAGATGCTTGTGAAGATGCTTGTACTTTCCTACACTCTGTACCTCCTCCAGGGAGCCTTTGCCAGAGGTGATTTAAAAAGGCATGAGCAGAAGGACTGGTACTTCACTTCATGCAGGTTATTGGATGTCTTGCATGGTTCCTTTCTGTCACTGTCTGTGGGATGCTTGTTGGGCAGGGCAGCCAGTCTCCTTATAAACACCAGTTGCAATTTGTGTGGAGAAAAATGATGGTAAGATTAAAGATACTGGCATCTCTTTTCAGCCTGGTTCCTCTCTGCTTTGGTCTCGTACAGTGGTTGCAGCTCAGGAGTGTATGAAATAACTTCTGATTTTTACTCGGTGGTAAAAGAAATTAAAATGACAAGATACATACGTTTTTTAAAAAAAACCCAAAACCATGTTCTCACCCCTCTGGGGTTAGCTGGACAGCTCAGCACTTGTGTTTTAGCCTTCATGGTCCTGACTGTCAGGAGCATTTGGGTTCCAGGCCAGATACCGCAAAAACTGAGAAAACAGTCCCCTGTGCAGGTGTAGACTCTGAGGAGTGCATTTGCTTCTGGAGGTGGACAGGAATTTTGAAAAGCTTTAGCTTTGCTGTGTGGTAGAAATGACTAAATTTGTATTTGTCTGTCCTATACTTGTAGGCATTGTGGAAAATTTAGGTGTCTCAGACACAATAGTAAATAATTTTATCCAAAGATAAGGGGCAGAAAAAAGATTACAGTTGCTTTCACAGCAGTGTTCTGTGGCATTCCCTTGTAAGGAGAGAAAAATACCACAAATTATTGTGAAGGTTGTTTTAATAGATTTTGTTTTGAAACTGGTGATTCTGCAATGTGTGCTTGGCTGTGACTTTTTAATTAGCAGAGAGTAGTTACTGCAAGAAGACTGGCAATATTTCTGCATGCTTTGCTGACTGTTCCAAGTGGAGAAGGAAAATCAGAATTTGAATAGTGGCTAATTTGTCTTAATCTGAGAACTCCATCACTTTTAAATTGCATATGAGCTCTGAAGATGTCTTTTGTTTTGTAAACAATCATCTGGTGCGTGGCTGTTTTCTTACAATTTTACAATTCTTTTGCATTATTGTAGGGGACCATGTCTGCGTCTCAGAGTCAAAGGTATATGTGTATTCCTTCAGATTTCTCTAGCAGTTGTCTAGGTGAATATTCAACTTATAAATTCTAAAGAGTTCAGAAAATTGAAGGCAGAATATACTATTTTATAGTGGCTTATGCAGCTTCTTTTGATTTTTTTGAGGAGCTTTAAAAAAGACGATTGCTTACTGCTTTCCCTCAGGTAAGATAGATGCTTGTTTTGCTAGTGCTATAGTCAAATCTCCATTTTTATAGACCTATTTTATAATTGCAGAATTGTGGAATAATTCATGTTTGAGAGGACCTCAGCTCATCTAGTCCAACCTCCTGATCAAATCAGGGCTAGGTGTGAGGTCACACCAGGTTCTTCAGGGTCTTATTGGCTTGAGTCTTGAAAAACTTCAATGGTGGAGGCTGTGCACCATACCCAGACAGCTTCCTCTGCTGGTGAATGGTTCTCGTGGTGGAAGTGTTTTCCCTTCTATCAGATCTGATCCTTTCATTTCAACTTGCACTTCCTTGCTCTTGTCATCCCACTCTGTGCCAGTATGAAGAGCCCAACTCCGCAGTGCCTCCTGGGAGGCCCTGCCAAAACCATGTCTTCTCCAGGGCTGACAAGCCCTGGCTGTGTAGCCTCTCTCTAGAGGATGAGTCCCTGCCAGCTTCATCACTTCCTCCTGAACTTGCTCTGTTGTGTTGGGAGGCCCAAATCCTGGCAGGGTTCTGGGTTGGTCTGATGAATGCTGCACAGAGGGGGATAAACCCTTCCCTTGGCTGAGCAGCCAGCAGTGCCCTGCTAGGTACCCATGTGCCTGGTGGCCCTTTCTGCTGCCCACCAGCAGCCCCATGGCTTCTTCCAGAGAGCTGCTTCAGCCCAGCAGCCCCCAGGCTGTGTCATTGCATGGAATTGCTTCTTCACAGGTGCAGGACTTCGTCTTTGCCCTCGTGAATTTCATAAGGGCCCCGTTGGTTCCTTCCCCCAGCCTGTCGTGGTCCCTCTCAATGGAAGTCCTGCACGTACCGGCTGCTGTCCCCAGGGTGGTGTCACCTGCAGACTTGAGTGTTCACTCTCCCAGAGCATTAGTTAAGGTGTTGAGCAGCACTGGGGCCATGGTCCACCCTTGCAATGTGCAGGATGTGTTTAAATGCTGGCTTTAACTCAATCACCAAGCCTGTGTTTAATCCATCAGTCAGATGGCATGGTTCTTTGGCTTTTCTGTATGAGTTGCCTTGTGCCTGCTGCTTGAAGATCAGCCTGGTGCAATTGTTTTTATGAGGAAACAGGAGCGGATGAGATCTCTGTGTGTCTACTGTCCTGTTGTAGGCACCAGTGTATCACAGCTTGTAGACTGCTTAACTGGGATGGATAAATGTGTGGTGGAGTGGTTTGGGTGAAGAGAGGTTTTGATCTTGGGAGTTTCTGATCTCTCTGAGGTACCTGTTGTGGGATAATACTTTTGAATAATGTGACCAAGAGAGGAAAATGCAATTACTGATATGTGATATCTGTGTGCTCCCTTCCATGCCTGACACACTTGCCCTTTCTCACTCTCTTACTGTCTTGTAATCTGTGGGCAATTTCTTAAAGGAAATGCAACTTTTGTCTATTTTCAGTTTTTATACTTTGAAAGTCTAAGGTATCACCAAAATTGCTGTCAAAAACCAGTTCTAGAATCTGATGCCTCCACTGCAAGAACAGAACATAGAGTGAAAGCTGTGCAACCACAGTTAGAAGAAATAAGTGCTCTTTAGAGATGGCTTTTCTTGGATTAAACTTTGGCGGCTTCAGGTAGCTGCAGGTCCTGATTATCAGGAAATGAGCCTGGGAAGAGGGGCCAAAAAAACCTTATAAGCAATTGATACTGTGTACTTATTCACATGATAAATGTACACAGCATAAAAGCTTCATAGTGTGTGACCTTAAATGTGTATTGTTTGATGATTACTCTTCCATCTTTGGCTGAAAAAAAAGTTTAAATATTGAGTTACGTCATTTGCTCTTTAAACACAGATTTTTATTACCTCTTTTTTCTTTTCTTTTTTTCCAGTGACGATGACAAATATTGGAGAAAAAGGTAAGATTTTTATTAGCTGTTCATAGGTGTAATTCATATATCAGAATAGAACAGTAGTTCACTAGTAGAACTGAGAAACAGTCAAAATTAAAAGAATAGATTAGTACTTTTTTTGTTCCTCAGCACCTTTTATTATCTTCTGTTCCTGAGTATTACCATAGCCATTACAAATAGAGGAGAGAAAAATTAGAATTGTTTTGCTTTTTTCACTGGCTTTCTGATATGTCACCTAAAACAATCCTTACTTTCTTCTTTTTAAAAATGTATTCATAATATGGAAAGCTCTTGTAAAAGCAGGATTGTAAAAGCACTTGTAAAAGCAGTGTGTTTGTGTAGATACAGCATACTTAAATGCAGGGTGATTTTTTTCTGCATTTTCTTTTTAATGTTTTTAAAGAAATAGAATCATTCAGATATGTAGCCTTCTCAGAATATAATAAAACTGCCTAGTTAGCAGTCACTACAGTTCCTTCCCTGAGGCTTTAGCATGTTTAAATTGTTTTTTCCAGATGCTGTTTTCATACTACAGCACAATATGGAAGTGTAAAGTGTAGGGCTGCAGAGCTTTTGGAGGAAGAGCTTTTTATGTTTATGTAATTCCAGCAGATTTTATTAAGTCATTGCTAATTCCCTCACATAGAAAACATGTTTGTCAATTAAGAAATTTGCTTGAAAAACTTTTTTTCAGTTCAGGGATCCCATCCTCCATATGAGTGTAGAAGTGTTATCTGCAGGCTTTGAATTTCAGTTTCTTGCTGCTCCGTACTCTGTGGGAGGGGAAAAAAAAGTGAGTTGATGGGCATTGCTCACAAAACACATTAGAATTATCAGCAAAATGTGTTGGGGAATCCTAAATTTCCTTCTTTTCATCAAGGCCTTGGTGGGCTTTGGCCAGTCAGAAGAAACTTACACTGGCTACACTTCTGCCCTAAGATTTTTCAGGAGTGAAAACTGGGCAAATGGGGCTCAGCTGTCCTACAGGTTGCCCCCAGTTCCCAGGCAACTCTGGCTGTGCTAGCTAGCTGTAAATTAATTGCCTTCTAGCAAGGGATGCACCATTGGGGTTGGGATTTGTTTTGTTTGGTTGAGTTGGGGTTTTTTTGGTAGCTTGGTTGGTTGATTGGTGGGGTTTTTTTCCAGAAAACGTGTAAAATAGAAAGGTTTGTGCTAGTGAGCAGCAGACAGCTCTTCTTTAACTGCCTCAAGTGAAATGAAATTCTTGTGTTGGACTCTCAGCAGCCACAGGCCCGGTGGAGCAGCTGGGTAGCCCAGGGTCTCCATCCCAGGGCAGGGAAACTGGTGGGAAGGTAACCTGGGAGGGGTGACCAGTCAGGGGCCAGGCTGGGGAGCTGAGGTTCAAGATCAAACAAGATAAGCTCAAGGTTTGTTCAGACTTCAAAGGGAAAAACTTGGATAATGTCTTTAGGTGTTAGGCACTTTTTTCCTCACATATGAATGAATGTCAGTCAGTCACTGGGGAGTTTTTTTGCAACAATAAAGTGCTTAATGCAGATCAGTAAATGCATCATGTACAAAACTGAGGTACCTTGTCCTACTTTGCTCTCACTATATGCCATGAATATACTATTGTTAAAAAAAAATAATGATTTTGTTTGAGAAAATCAGGTTTTTTTAGAGCTGATAGAAATATTCTGATAAAAGTGGGGACTGTTCCTGTGCAGATGCTTATGCAATAACCAAATGGTCATTTAGTGTATTGGGCTTTGTGTGGAGTCCAGCTCTATCACTTATTTATGCTGATAAGATTTTTCTTTCAGTTTATAGACAAGGCATATGACTCTTTGCCCCTGTCATCCCAAAAGCTTTGTACAGAGCCACTCCTCAGGTTCTATTAGCTTTTGTTTATTATTTTTAACAGCTTAGTGAATAACAGTAAGTATTTGAAATGTTCCTGCTATTTCAATAAACAAACTTCAACATGAAAAATATTTATTCAGTGTTACTTTTAAGGCAAAATTGCAAAAAGTAAGAACATACCAGACAACTGTTCCTGCATTTATATGCACCATCATGCATGTGTTGTAAAGAATTCTCTAGCCCTGAATAATATGACCAATGAAAAGACTCCATTAGCTGACCATACAAGGGCAGTATTTCAGATCCTGGAGTGAAAGTACACAGGCTTCCCATTATGACACTTTTTGAGGATATGAATTTGTGGAAAAATACTCTTTCCTTGTCATTAGAGTAAGTTAATTTGTGGTTTGCTATTTACTGTAGTGAATTGCTTACTAGGGTGAGAGCTTTTAAGTGGAAATATGTATCAACCTATGGCAGACTCTTTGGAAAAGTTACTGTTACCTTCTGTATTCTACTTAAAAAACTCAGCATGGTAAATGTTGATTTCATCTATTAAAAAAATAAGAATAAATGCTGACTAGCTGTGAAGAATATTAAGTAGCGAAAGAACACTTAAATTTAAAGGGCCTGTAGGTTTTAAAAACCACCCAACTGTCCTCCCTTCTAAAATCCAGGGAAACAAATTAACTGGATATGGTTACTGCTCAGGTATCATGTGCATATTCACCCCAAGACTCCCTCGCACTTGTCATTGTCCCCTTACATCCTTTGGGGGCTTGGGGCTTTGGCTGGGGGGAGGCAGAGGCGGGGTTTACATGGCTAGCAGTCTCCTACAAGATCTATAATGCCAAAAGGCAGAGATGCATCAGTTAATTAGGGTTTAACAAATGTGTTATGGAGACTGCTTGCTAATTAATGATGGGGCTTAAATAGGCTATTAAGCATTTTCCTCAAACTTCTGTAATCTATGTAGTCTGTATCATGACCTTCCCCACACAGTTTGCATTTGTCTTTTGTAAAGTTGCAGTGCAGTATTTTTGTGGCAAAGCTTTTCCAGAGCCTCTGTATTTACATCTGTTAGAGAACTATCTGTGATGCCTACAGGCACTCTTTGTAAGTACTACAATATCACTGGTCTGTTTGTATTAATTCTTTTCCCTTCTGATTTTAGTTGTGTGCCTGGTTGCTTACCACATATTTTTCATGCTGTTCGTCTGGTCATATTGGAAAACAATCTTTACGCTACCAATGAATCCTTCAAAAGAAGTAAGATAACTTTTGTTTATGAAATAGCCTAGCCAAGTGTCTGATTTTGTAGTGCTTGAACAACTGATCTCATGTAGTTTTACGCTCTGTAGGAAAACACAAATGACAGTTACAGCTTCTTAATAGAAGTCAGATTGCAATCAGTGTGGTGACCAAGACAGAGAAAAAAGTAACAATTTCTCTAATTTTTAGATAGGTATTTTAAAATGTGATATTTATGGTAGAAGAAAAATTCCTGTCCACTTGAAAAATATGAGTTATTTGAACTAGCAGCCTGAATCTTTGCCTTGGGAATATCAGACTTTTACATGGGCAAAAATTTATTTCCCTGCGTTTAAGACGTATATTTCTTGTCGGCATCTGTCTGTTGTCCTCTGAACTAAAACTTCTTCCCCATCTGTTTTGGTATGAAGGTGCTTTTGGATTGTGGTGGGAGTGCAAATCAGGTTAGCTGATGGTGGGAAGCCACACCTGGCTAAGCGGGAGGGGAGCTGGTAAAGAACAGCCACAGGAAATAAGAGTTCTGGGAAGGTTCTTCATCAATGGCCCCAGTGGAAGTTCTGCTCATGCAGCTTTTTGTAGCTAGCACAACTTTTTGGCCCCTTCCATTCTTTGTACAGAAACCCCTGAGTCCTCAGTAGGTGCTGTGTTACACAACCTCTGAGGTCAGGAGGAGCCATGCTGTGCCTGTCCTGTAGCTGGAAATACCCACAAAGCAAACACATTGGCATGGACTCAACTCTAGCTCAACCTAAAATGAATAGCTTGTGATTTCTATTGTCTGCTGTGTGGAGGTCCCTTTCCAAATAGTTTTCATTCACTACTAGGATATGTAATTGGGAAAGCAAGTAAATAATTCAGACTAATTGCCATCTTCACTGGAGTTCACACTGCAGTCTTTACTATAGCCTGGGTGGGCAGGGACAAAATAAGTTAAAAGCCTGTTTCATTAGGAAATTATATAGCAAAATGTATGCATGTATATGATGACTGTACTGGTAATTAGAAGGGTTTTCAAATCATTAGGCTGATGCCGATGAAAGCATTTTGATAAATCCTGCTGATTATAGTACAATTCCAAATCCATCATACAATGCTACTGGAAAATTTCAAATGGAGTAGGAAAAGCATTGTAGTTGAGTAATAGAAAGCAATGTGTGGCGTTTGAATTTACACAGTGTTGCTGGCAGTAAGTGACATCTTTGTTCTCCATGTCTTTTTCCTATTCTACTAGAGCAGTATTTTAAAAATTGAATTAAAGTAGTTTGTAATGTTAAGTTACTGATTAGCTTCCATTTTATAGCATAAATCTGCAAATAGAAAGTGAACTGAGCTAGCAAATACTCATTTGAGGACTGAAAAACAAGCTTTAGCATTTTGTTTTCATGAATGCTGCAGCTGGTGCAAACCACACAACTTTCTTCTAAGCTTATTTCAAACTTTTACATGTAAAGTAGGTTTTGATGGATTTTACTGTAGTATGTGCTGCTCTTTACTTGTGCATACCAGATTTATACAAGCACTGCATGAAGATGGGAATGAAAATGGGTACCCAGGCAGGAAGGTTTTAGATGCAGGACTACTCTGAGGAGCAATAAAAAAAAGATGGAACAGTAGCTCTGTTTACCTCAAATAAGCCTTTGAAAAAAAGTATTCTAAACTAAGTTTCTGTAGTGAGAAATCTTATGTATCCCAATATAAATCAACTCAGATGTTGGTAAGAGCATTCTTGCAAGGGGAAAAAAAAATGGTGGCCTGAGAAACTGAAGTTAAACGGTGAATATCCAGCTTCAGCTGGAAGTCTGTGGGCTTTGTCAGGAAGGGTGGAGTGGTGCCTTCTCCATGGAAGTGAGAATAGGCTCCTAACTGCATGTTTCTGTCTGCTCTCTCATTTTTGCATGCATTACTTTTTTTTTAGGAAAGAAAAATCAAAAATCAATATTATTGTAATGACTAGCCTTCCTGTAAACATAAATACTATGCAGAGGGCTTCTGTTTCTGGCACAGGATAGAGACAGCTCTTCCTGCCAAATGTGGACTTATTTTCAAAGGTGATTTTGTATCCTCTTTCTCTGATAGAGATGCCAAAGACTTCTGCCTGTTTCTAGAAGCTACAGTGACAAAGCTGGCTACATTGCTGTGTTGCAGAGGAGTTTAAGAAATTTATAGTATTTCATGTATACTAAGCATCTCTTTCAGTAATTTTTACCTTTTCAGCACTTTCTAGAGCCATGTTTGTTATTTTTTTGGGCAGTGACAGAAGCTGCCATCTTATTCAGGCAGATATTCATGATATGGTTATTTTACTATACAAGACCCATTCTTCCTTCTCTCAGCCACTCTCGAAACTAAAAACACATCCTAACACCTGCATGAAGAGAACAGCAGTGATAAAGAATAAAAGGGAAAATGCCAGACACCAGGAGAGAAATAAAGCTGTCTTTTCTGCTATTACTAGTAGTGTATTTTCTTTAGTTAAACACTGACATACCTACATTATGTTCACTAGTTAATATTTGGCATTACAGAAGTAAATTGAGGAATTTCAGAGGAATGATAAGCTCTTGATCTTTCTCTTGAAGAATGTTGCTTAATACTTCTGGAAGCATTGCCTCTATACCTAATCAGAAGTGTTTTTAATTTTGTCTTCAGCTGCCATAAAATGAATTAGCTATCGTGGGAACACTGGGTTATTTGCTGTAATACCCTGTACATGTTGCTAATCCATCTTTATGTAATGAATATTTATTCCTCTTTACACATCTACAGTTACAAATTTAACTTGGAATTTTCTAATATTTCTTTGATTTTAAAAATTATTCCAGTTCCATCTGTCATATTCAGACAAGGAGTCCCTAGAGAGGGAGCCTAGAGGTGAATCCCAGCAAGAAGTCTTAAGACGAGCAGCCAAGGATCTTCCTATCTATACACGGACAATGTCTGGAGGTAAATAGGTGTTCAGGACACTAACAAAGGCAGGGGTCCTGATGGACTACTTAAACTAATTAAAAAAGAGTTTTCAAGGGTTTGGATTGAAGGGAAGTGTTTTCAATATTTCATAAAATAACAGAGTGGTTCCAGAACTTTAATTTAGCAACATTTGCAGTAACATTTATTCAGTGTATAAAGATTGTTGGGAAGTAAATTGCAGTTTCGGATTTTAAAGTGGATTGACAGTGCCTTGTTTTTATTTTCAATTGATATTGACCAATAGCTCATGCTACTAACAAGCTGCAGAGGAGGTGTAGCATTCATTAACTGTGTAAATTTCTTTTATCATAGGATAAAAAATAATAAAAACAGAATCACTGTCTGCGTGTCATACATAGCTAGATAGATCACAGTAACAAACTGTTACTGTTTTACTTGTTGGTCATTCAGTTGCAAGAACAAAAGATCTTCCAAACTAAAAGCTAATCTAACCCTACTCATATTGCCAGTTTTTGAATGCTGCCTAGCTAAGCAAATTGAAGAGATAATCTCACATAATAAATTAAAGCTGTTAGAATAATAGCTATAAAATAGCTATATTGTTGAAAAGTCTTTGACATTTTTCCAGTCTAGTGAGGGTTTTGTAGGTTTTGTTGGTTGGTTGTTTTGCAGAGTTATAAGGCCTGGGAAAAAAAACAAAAAGATCAGTATGATTAGCAGAGATGGCAAAAACAGAGCTTTTTGGGTTCAGTCTGATAGAATCAGCATTGCAAGAATGCTTTGGTATTTGCAACTGCTTCTGATCACACTGAAAGGCTTTTCTGGGGGTTCTGCAGGGCTGGCTGATAGTATTCACTTTTGCACAGAATTCAGAGATCAAAATATGTAAATTTACATTGAAATCTAATATTGGAACTTTTTTCTTTAGCAATCAGATACTGTGACAGATGCCATCTTGTAAAACCAGATCGTTGCCATCACTGTTCAGTATGCGACAAGTAAGAATATCCTTAAATAAATGATTTTCTGAATTAATCCATTTATCTTTCTTAGCATAGAAGCTTTTATTTTTTATGAGTAGATTTTTCAGGCTTAATATTTTGGCAGATACATTTTTCCCCCTGTTAGATTTTCTTTCTTTAGATTTAGTTTTCATTTACTTATTTCTAAGGAAGTCTGTAGCTTAGTCTGATTCATTTCATGACTCCCTTGATGCCAGCATGGATTACATGGTCTTATACATTCTTTACATAATGGTTAAAAATTATTAATAAAGAATTTTCCTTAAGAATATAACCAAAAATAGATGATTAAAAAAATGTACTTCTTTTGTTAGAATCTGAATAAGCTTCACTACCCATCTCAATCTAATCATGATGTCACTTACATCTTACCTGAGGTAATACACTTCATATCCTATTTTTTACTGGATAACTTGTCCATTACTTTTGTTTAAAGAAAGGAACAGCCAAGCATTTTCCCACTTCTAAATAAAGCCATAAAATTAAGTTGTTTGTCTTGCACACAAGGAAGTTCATATCCATACTCTCTAGAAGTCTTGATTGCTTTCTAATTTAATCTTTCTTTTGGCTGTTCTCTCTGACCCTTCTCCAGTGAGTTTGGATGTCTCTGTGTTTCTTCACTCTGGCCCCTGTGCTTTATATTTCTAACTTTGAGAGAAGACATATCTTCCAAGGGAGGTTTATTCTTAGCTTGAAGGCTGTTCCAAAAACCCTTCAGCTGATCAAATGCTACAACATGATGGTGAGGGGGAGAAGACATTGCTTTGTCCAGGAAAGCAGCAAGGCACTGAAAGAGAGGCAGAGTTAAGGCAGGAAGAGCATCTTGGTTGTGTTGTATGGAATGGTGGTTACAGTGTGAGATAGGAACATAGTCATGTGTGCTTCAAGTGAAGAAAAAAGGTGCCTTTTTTTCCACAAAATGTGAGTGAAACTTGCAGAATGCAATTAGTTAACATATTTTGAAGAATACCTTTATTTTGTCCTTACCTTACCAAAGTTTACTCATTTCAATCATATCTTATTTTCTTGTGAACATTTTATTAATGGAGAACGATTAATTGCAAAAGTGTTCGGGATTTTTCATATAAAATAATCTCTTAGAAACCTTTTGCATAGAAAGATGTATTTATTTCTAAAAAATCAGACCATGTTCTTAGAAATATATTTAGATGTATCACTACATATTAATTGAATTAGCCCAGTTTCTAAGGCTCTGACAGAAAATAAACAGTAGTTGAAAATCCTATTCAAACTGAGGCCCAAATGCTAAAGTTGGCCAAATCCTGTAGATTACATTTTCTTAAATTCTTGACACGTCAAATGTTTTCTGTTTGGCTTATCTGCCATTTCTGCAGTTTCCTTGTGTGTATTATGTGAATTTAAATAGATGTATTTATTAAATAGATTACATAACACATAGTAAATATAGATAATTCTTTAATCTGTAAGTAAATAATTTAAATCTGCCATGTAACTTTGTTTCTGACATTTTTTTTTTCTTTTGACGATGCTTGGAATTCTCCTGGGGCTTTTAAAAGATGCATTTTGAAAATGGATCATCACTGCCCTTGGTGAGTGTACTATTGGTTTTCTTTTCTTATGTTCTGATTTGATAAAATACACTTTTGTGTATTTTATCATGATGATGATGCTTCAGCATTCCTAGAGTTAGATGCGTGTGTGAGGTTACTGGTCTTGCAGAACTGTTGGAGTTTAATGAGCGTCTTCTTTTCCTAGTTGTGACATACAGAAGGAAGTTCAAATATCATTTTGCTTGGACCTTTGCGTTAGGTACATTTTTATGTTTTTTAGAAGTATGGATGAAGCAGACTTCTGATCAGTGAGAACTTCTTTTAAGAACTGCATCTTTTCTTCATCGAGTTTGAATGTAACTGTGCTTTAGTTGCATTGAAGGGTGAAGTGCTACCCTAGGTTTAAAACTAAAGGGCAAGGCTGTGCCTAGTTCCTTTTACCAAAGCTCCCAGGACAGCTGGGGTGGGCTTGCTGGAGACACCAGGTTAGCACTTGCAGTTTTATGGGTTCTTTGTTTTCTTTGGTACTTTCTCCCCTCTGCCTCTCATTTTGCTGCCGTGTCAGCCCACACAGTGGTTTTGTTCTCCTGTCTTTTCTTAGCAGCCCTTGGAACCAGTGGGTAGACAGGATGTATAATTAGTTTAATGTCAGTTTGGCAGGTGGATCTCACAGAAATAATTAAAGATAATTTCTTTGTAAGGTCCAAGTTTAGAGGATTAAATGTTACGTGGCAGTTCTTCACCATAAAAAATGATCAGAAAAGAAGAATCCCCTGTGTTGGATAAACTGAATTGTAGATGGTTCTCAGCAGTTGTTTTGACACTTTCTTATATCAAATTCTAGGACAGAGGGGGCTCTGTTCTGGGGCAGGAAGGGGTGCTGGGGTCCCCCCGTTTCTTTTGGTCCTGACTACAGTATCTGCTGTAATATAATTTGATTTTAAGCATCTCATCTTATTTTGCATCTATGGTAGATAGAATTAAAAGACATAGTTAGCAGTGTAGGGTAGAGTTTTTGTACTGTAGGGATGATCAGCATGTGAAAATTGAGGATGTTTAGTAATAGTAGTGTACTTCTTTAAAAAACCCACAAGCAGCAACAACAAACAAGGCCACAAACAAAGCAAACAGGTAAAACCACTGAATATGGAACAAATGTCTTAGAACAAAAAAGAGCTTCATTTTTTCAGCTTTTTAACAGCTGCCTTGTTGAAAACTCTAAGAAAAACAGCCAACAGTTGCCAGGCTATTTCTGACAAAATATCAGTGAAAAGTCTCAATATGACTACTAATATTCAGTATTATAGACACTTCTTATAAGCTCTGTGGTTTCTTTAGGATATTTTGTGCTTTTATGTCTTAAGACATTTACATGAAAATGTCCTTCATGTAAGCTTCCATTTCAGACTAAAAATCTAAATAACAGATTATAAAAAGTACTTAGGCTTTGTGTAAAGGGACAGTGAAGTGTTATTTCACTAGGACAGAAACTTCTAGAAAAACTCTGTTTTCCTCTCAGTAGCATTTGCTTAGTATACATGTTTGCACTCTTCTTAATCTAACAACATAAACATACCCAGTTTTGAGAGAGTATTTTCACTGCTCATTGGTTTTAATCTAATGAGCAATGGGTGCAAAAAATAAAAACAAAAATAGAGAAGGTAATTGAAAGATGTGTAATGCTTCTTGATGGAGAGGTGTTCCTTTTGAACTCCAACTAACAGAAATGTATTAGAAAAAACATTGTGTGTTTTTTCCTAATTTGAGCAGATGTTCAAATTGCTCAACCTAAAAAAAAAAAAAATCTATGTGGAAGAGATGAAAGAGTTTTGAAATACTGCAGAGGTGCTGATCAAGCTTTATAGTTTTCTGTAAAGACCCATGTTCAAAGGTTCTTAGGGAAATATATGGCTATCTTGCCAACAAAAGTAAAGGTGCAGTTCAGTATAATGGATGGGCTTTAGTCTCTCTGAACATCATTAGGTTCTGCTTTGCTTTCCAGGTTGCCATTTTTTGGTGGGAGAAAGCTGGGTGAGAAGGAAGGGGGAAAGAACTCACATGATGCTTACGGAGGGCAGGGAAAGCGCAATGAGAGCTGTCTCTCTAATTTAATTTTAATATTCTGCCAGGAGAAGGATTTCTGGAGAGAGGATGGGTAAAAATAACCTATGGAAAGTAAGATGAAGCTATTGGAGGGCAGAGGTAATGAGAGGTTGTCATGTCCTAGCCCCAAGTCAGCTGTCTTCTGCTCTCTGGGAGGCTTTATTTTGGCTGTCACTCCTGTGCTAATGGAAGCACTGTGATAAACAGAAATGTTTAATGCCAACTGCCCACTAACTACTCTGAAAGGTTTAATTGATGCATTGGGGATTTCTAGTGCTGCTGCTCCTCACTGTATACAGATGGACCTGCAGGTGGGAATCCAATGGCTTGAGGCATCACCAAAAATATTGTTTGTATATAACACTCTTTGTACTAACAAGGTGCATTTAGGAATACCTTAGGAATAATTCAAAACATCTCTTCTTTATCTTTTGAGTGATCCAAATAGTTAGCATCTCCTGGATTCTGTGATGGTTTTTGTTAGCTGAGTTGCATCACCTTCAGTGCCTTGTAAATTATTTCTTTGCCTGGCATTTTCAGCAAACTAGCCCCTCAGACAGGAATGATATATATTCTTTTTTGTACTTGAAAATGGAGCATTTAAAATGATTGCTGTAAATCCAAATTGCTATTCTGGACTGTTCTAACTATATGAATGTTTCACTGCAATAGCATACCATTACTATACCAGCTGGTTGTTGGTATATTTATCAGTTTCACTCTTTCTCAGAACTGTTAGACTTCAAGTCTAACCACTATTCTTGAGGTTTGAGATTTGATGCTACATGCTCAAACAGTACAATTATGAAACCTTGGTGTTTGCCTTCTCTTCAGTGTTCTGATGAAGAAGAATCTTTTCCAGTACAACCTCTGCAGTCTGGGGCCTTGTCAAATTTGAAGGGAGCATAATAATTCTTGCAAGTTTATTTTGAAACGTGCGCCACATGCCATTGTGCAAAACAACAGTTACAAAGAAATCTATCTTTGATACAAGAAATTTCATCTTTGGGGAATAACATTTCACTTGATATTTCTTTTCTCACATCAAACAGTGTCTTAAGTAATAACAGTTCAAAAATAAGTATCCTGAAAGGAAAGTGGGATTATCATAGAAAACTTGAACCTGAAGTGCTTGCAGTTTATCATGGAATTGCTTACTTTTATATATATAATGAAAAAGCCCACTTCACTGTGGAGAATTTTATGTTTAGTTTTCAATAAGAATAATGAGGAGCTTACAAATATATCTACTTTTTCTTTACTTAGAACAATCTATTGTGAGTGCTTAACTGTAGTTAATATGAACGCTTAGTTATTGCTGCATCTTTAAATGAAAATGCAAAATTTAATATTTAGCCAAGATGTTATGTTTTGTCTCAACAAAACATAGAACAAACTGACCCAGCTTGCTACCCATCCTGAGAATGGGTAACAGTAAGGTACAGTGAAAATTTCTTTCCTATTTTAAGATTTTACTCATATCTGATTAGCATGTCTTCTGCCATTAGCATCACCATTTCTCTAAAGAAGAGAACAATTGTGGGAACTTGTCCTGCACTTCTGGAAGCTAAAGCTGAGCCTCACCTCACATTCCTTTTTTTTTTTTTTTAAGAATTATTTATCAATACACAAGTATCTTTATGGATATAGTCTTCGCTTAATTGGCTGATCTTTTTGGCAGCCAATTGAATTGACAGTATCAGTTAGGTTTTTTTAAACTCATATGAGGATTATGTCAAGGTTAGTGCAAAGATGATTTTGATTAGCTTCTCAATGCAACCAAATAAAAGAGGAAGCAGTTTACCAATAAACTGCCCATGGGGAGTGCTCCAGTATTTTTTCATTTGGTGGGTGTCATATCAATTTATGTTTAATAGAGCTCTAAAATTCCTAATACTTAGTATGTTGTCTCTAATGGGAAGCTACTATGGTACTAAAAGCATCCTCATCATCATATTGTATACTAGTTGCTCATTATCATGTATAATAATCTTTGCAAATGGGAGGCAGGTGATCTTGAAGCCCATAAGTGAAAATGATAAAATGAGATTTATTTTAACATTTAGATGTGTTTCTAATGTCTTATTCCCTATTATGTTGCCATTGGTATGGAATGTTTTCTATTCCAGAGTAGCATTTCTCTCATTTAATGTAAATATAAGTATTTTTAGGAGTCTCCTATGAATGCTCTTACGTTTGAGAATCATAATAAGAAGTTTATAGTATGAGAAGTTTTAAGTATATAGTATGATTAATGAGGGAGGATCTGGATTAAATGAGACTGCCTTTATTCTCACAAAATTCAGTCAAGTTTCAGTTCCTGGCTTGTTACTGTCCCTGTTGACATACGGTATGCCTAATGGTATAACATGGATACTTACCTGCAAACTAAAACCAAAAAAAGTTAACTGCAATCACATTTACATCAGATGTGCTGAGAAAAAGTTTCATACCATAAATGAAAAGTTCATTCCAGTAAGCTGTTGGAAGCAGTGTTACCTGGTAAAGTTGTTTAGGCTTTTTTTTTTTTTTTTTGTGATGGTGGTGTTTTGATTTGGGTTACTGCACTAATTTGCAAATTGAAGCTAAATCCTTTCCAGTAGCTTGAGGCAGCAAAGTTAGGAAGTAAAACTTGGTTTACATGCTGTTATAAATGTTTTTTGAGTAAATAAGTTTCATTTAAACTGGATGTAAGCAAAGAAAACTTTATTGACATTTCATTCTTACATGTTTATTTGTTTGTTTTTATCAGGGTGAACAACTGTGTAGGATTCTCCAATTACAAATTTTTTCTTCTCTTCTTGGCTTACTCACTACTGTATTGCCTTTTCATTGCTGCAACAGATTTGCAGTATTTTATCAAGTTTTGGACAGTAAGTACTCTGATTTAAATGCTGTCTTTAAGTGTGTGGAGTTACTGCTGTGCAAGAAATCTAAGATTCTAAGGGGACCTACAGAAAAGCTAAAGAGAGACATTTTTACAAGGACATGTAGTGATAGGACAAGGAGAAATGGGCTTTAAGCTGAAAGAGGGCAGATATTGATTAGATATTACAAAGAAATTCTTTACTGGGAGGGTGGTGAGGCACTGGAACGGGTTGCCTAGAGGAGTTATTAATTCCTTATCCCTGGAAGTGTTCCAGACCAGCTTGGATGAGGCTTTGAGGAACTTGGTCCAGCTGAAGGTGCCACTGTCCAACGTGGGGCATTGGTTGTTAATGATTGTTAAGGTCCCTTCCAAGCCAAGGCATCCTGTGATTCCAAGGCATTGCATTGTAAGCTAGTGTCTCCTAATGTCATGTACAAAAGTACATGACACTATATATGCAATCATAGCCTTCATTTTTTTAAATCATTCTTCTCTAAAAGGCAATTCAAAGTTCAGATCTGAATTTCAGATTCTTGCTCTCAGTATTTATCATTTCACAAGAAAGGACCTGTTCCTTTAACTTAGATGCTGTCATCAACCTAATTGCATGACTGTCTGTACACAGAAGGTATATAATCCATTTATTGATATTCTTGTTGTGTAGTGTATTTGTCTGTGTGCTGAATTTGATTTGGCTGAATAGGGGATTATTAATAATAAAATGAAATTGCTATTTCCCCAATTCTAATGGCTTTTTTTTTTTTAATTTTCAGAATGGCCTTCCTGATACTCAAGCCAAGTTCCACATCATGTTTTTATTCTTTGCTGCAGCTATGTTTTCTGTCAGTTTGTCTTCTCTCTTTGGGTATCACTGTTGGCTTGTCAGCAAGAATAAATCTACATTAGGTAAGTAGATTTAATGCTTCTGTGTTTGACAGCAAAAAAATAAATAATAAATGTATCTTATATGCATGGGTGTAACGGAGGAAGTGGGAAATTCTACACTGGTTCCTTGCATCTTGGTTAGAAGACTCTCAAGTTCTTCTGTTCCATGGAAATTTTGACTCTTTCTCTTGCCCCAAAGGGCCAAGTTTATTACTAAACTCAACATTATTCCTCTCAACTGCTTTCCACCCACAGTTTGTTAACAGAAATGGAATAAACTAAAAAAATTTAAATAAAATCAAGATAAATTCCTAGTAAATGTTAGATGGACTACTGCATGCTTGCACATGTAATGCTTGAATACACATGTAAAACTTAATAAATAAAGTCCAGAAGACTTCAATGCCCGTTCTCTACTGCATGCTGGACTGTAATAATGCCAATTTGCAATATAGTCCTTAAAATGTCTAAATCTCTAAATGCTTTCCTGCTGATGTAAGCTGCTTTAAAGTAGGCCAATGAATTGACCTGGTTTTTCCTGTTTTCGGATTTGTTAATGATGATTTTGGTGATTAATGGAAACTTTGAAAATAGATATCTGTATCAATGGAAGAAAGCTTGTTTCTTCAAGATTTCCTGTGGGAATTTTGAGTTTCTTCAGTATTCTAACAAATCATTGACTTCCAACAATTTTTTGCTGGTATTAATTTCTACCTAGGTATAAGGAGAGAAAAGTTTTATTAAAGATGTTTATTTGAATGAAAATAAATTAGTGTTCTGTTTATAAACTGGTCTTTTAATTTTAGTGCAAAAAATTTGTTCAGAGGTAATCATAACACGTTACACTTCTAATTCAACATTTTGTGTTTTCAAAACAAATGGAATCCCATACTGGTAATATAACATGTTTCCTGCATACTTAAGTTACTCAAAAAGATCTGAGTGCTTCTTCCCATTTTAGTTTGGGAAATTGCTCAATATGTGGAGCCTTAAAAAGGTAGTAATTTGGTAATGAAGCCATGATAGCTTTAAGTGTGACTGTGCTTAAATCATCCTGGGAGTTCTTTTCCTAGACTAATTTGGGCATCTAAAAGGATGCCCCCATTTTCCCTTTCCCCTTCTTTAAAACCCATTTTAAAGACTGCATGTGGAAGGTCATTTCCAGCAGTTCTTGGCTAAGGTTTGACTGCAGAAGGACAGTCTCAGCATGGTTCTGACATGGTTTGTGGGAGCTGTACTGTCAGGACATGAGGACAGAGCTTGCCTGCTATGTATAGCCAATTAAGGGAATTAAATGGCTATCAGTCACTTGGTGAAAAGTGAATGAATTTTCTGCTTCAGGCACTTTGCAACACTTGAAGCTATATTTAGCTCTCTTCTCCAGTAATTTAGGTTGGATGGCCAGGGGGAATAATCTGGGTCTATGAGCAAAGACATTTCTTTATGCAGTGGTAAAAACACACAGTATTTTCATACTCCAGTGTGTGTGTAAAGCGAGTCTTACTACTAAAGTAGGTTAACTTTTCCTCCTTTTTCATTACTTTTTCTGTAAGAATCCCTTTGTTTAGGTTTTTTCTTTCTTGAACACTGTCTGTGGTATATTCACAGACTGAAATATTCATATAAGATTATCATGCCTGCTTAAAAATGGAGTTCCTCACTCTTCTCAGTCATTTGGGCAGTACAGCCTTTCCTCTTTGATGAATGGCAGTGCAATTGCCTAAGTACTGGTGGGGAGTAACCTGCAAAGAGGTCTAATTAATCTTTTTCTTTTAAGAGGTCTTCAGAGCTCCCATATTTCGTCACAGGACAGATAAGAATGGCTTTAGCCTGGGCTTCAGCAAAAACCTAAGGCAGGTGTTTGGTGATGAGAAGAAATACTGGTTGCTGCCTGTGTTTTCAAGGTATGCTGCTCCTAATGCTTAATTTACTTAAACTGTTAAATGATCAGGATCCAAAGCGTTTGGGGAATGGTTAGCTTTTTGAAATAATATATAATAATAAATAAATAAACTTCTTCAAAGTTGAGAGGTTTTTGTACATATGACACCAATTTGAATTTTTCAGTTTAGGGGATGGTTGCTCCTTTCCAACTTGCCTTGTTAATCAGGATCCTGAGCAAGCTTCCACGCCTGGTGGACTTAATTCAACATCCAAAAGGTAATCTGCTTTTGTTACCCATTTCATAATATACTTAAAAGTGGTAAGGAAATGAAGAGTATCCTTTTAATAAATCCAAGTCATTTTTTAACAGTTAAGCTGTAAATCAGGTAATCCTCAGATTTATATTTAAATTTATGGAAATGAGGCGGGGTGAATTTTTCCCCTGATGTGCTTTGTCTCTGCTCAGTGACATCCCAGGACCTGAATTTTTCACACCTGCCTAACAATCAGTTTCAGCAATATTCTTTATGCATGCATACATATGGTTATTCACACTGCCTGTGATACAAATCCATTGCCTTGCATGGCTTTTGGGGGATGCCTGCTTTTTCTTGTCTGGTGAAAGCTGCTCCATATAAGGGAATCATCCCTAATGGCACTTGGGCCAAAGCACAGGAAGCTGAATATTAAGTGTTGTTTCTGCTGATAATAGAACACGTTTTATTAATTCTTATCCTTAATGGACATGACTTCTTTAAAGTGTGAAAAGTATGCATATTCTCCCTGAATAAATTCATATTGCATCCTTTTTGAAATGTTTGATAAGTATAGTGAATATGAGGCTAAGAAATTATAATGGAATCATACTGACAATCTTTTATTCATAAAATAATTATATGACATTTCAGCTTGATGTTTTATCTTACCCCAGCATTCTGTAGCTTACGTTAGGAAAGAGATTTTGGAGATGTTCTCTCCACTATTTATCATGTCAAGTTTGTTGTAGTGAAGAAGAATATAGGTAAGATTGCATTTGGGGCTGAAGTACATGTATTAATATAAAATATCTGTCAAATTAAAAATCCCTGTGCTTTTTAGATTGTGCTTGCACTTGTGACAAACACAGTGTAGTGTATATAATGATAAAAAAGTAGTGATTTATCAGACAAGAAGCAAGGTGAGGTAAGGAAAATACTGTGTATGACAAACTGTTTGTAATGTGTGGTAAACTGATGAAAAATTACTGCAGTTCACTAATGTTCTTTTTATTGGTGCTACAGTGAGAACCATCTGTTTCCTGCAAAGCCCTTGCGTGATTCCCAGAGCCACCTACTTACAGATGCACCATCTTGGCCAGAAACTGCTGCAAAGGCTGACAAGGGCAAACTTGGTAAGGAGTTGACTTATGCTGCAATGATTTGTGTTCTGTAAACTCTTTTGGAGGATATATTGTAATAATGGCCACAGTCACATGGTTTGTATTCATGAACCAAAATTTATGAAGCTTTTTTAAAAATATATGCTAGTAGGAAGTTCCATGTGTCAAGCTGCTGTGCCTTTCCCACTTAAACGTGACCAAGGGACATTAGAACACTGATACCAGTACGTGCTAATTATTTTTTAAGATAAGCCTGATAGCACCTTTGACAACAACTTTCTTATAAAAGAGGTGACACCTATTTGCAGCTAGTGAAAAGCTATATAATAGATATGGGGAAGGACTTGACTTGGTAATAGAGTAATGACATTAAAATTATTGTTAATACATGGTTGTATTATTTGCTGAAATAATGAAATGAAATAAATTCGCTGAAGTAATGTAATCTTGAAATGTGACCTTTTCCTGTGGGAATACTATTTTTTGTCTTTTAAGGCATGAGCAATCCTGCATTAACCATGGAAAATGAAACCTAATTTCCCTTAAAAGAAGCATCTGAATACGTAAGGAAAGGTATGTTAATATTCTCTGTATTTATTATTTTATTTGACGATTCCTTACCATTTGAAGAATGCACAAAAGAAAATTACTAAAATACTTCCTTTTTCTTCAATTAATTTTTTACCACATGAATTCAGAGTTTTAAACTAAAACTTTAAACTCCTATTTCTTGATGCGTAATGTTTGCAAATTAGTTTGATCTTAATACTCATTGCTTTTTAGGTAATAGTCCAATATAATATTATTATTATTATTATTATTCCCTTTATTTACAAAGATATGGAAAATTGTGAGTATTCAAGCTGTTCAGCCAATATTTGTAATGCTAAGTTTGAAAATTAGACTGGTTCTTAAGACTGCATGCAAGGATCATAGCTTTGTCTGCTAAAACAGGTAAACGTCTATCAAATGATGAAGCAAAAAAGATTTAGTCTAATATATAAGCTATTAGTGTCTTGCTCTGAGTCAGGTACTGACTGAGCTGCATCCTATTTAATAGTAAAAACACAGCTGATATTTTCTTGCGTTAATATCTTGCAACACAGACTTGAGAAGCAGCTAGTAAATTCTGTTAGGTACATAACAGGAGCTGACATTTACCCTGGGTTGTGGAGAATGAACACAATCATCACATTCACTCTAGTACTTGAATATAGCCAACTCCACCAAAACTTATGGAATTAAATTATTTTGTGTTTAAAACTGTATAAAAAGTTTGACTCTAACCCTAAGAATTTTTGCATACCAAATAATTGATGTGGAGGAGTTGTTCCAGCAAGGTCATTTCTTCCCTGCTATTGGAAGCACCTTTTCAGTCATCCTGAAAAAACTTCTCAAGTGAAAGTCCTTCATTTATGTGTGGTGTGACTCTTGGACATGCTGTCATGGCAGTGAGGTTGCTCATGGTCCCTCATGGAAGAAATGAAAGGCATGGGAAGTCATCAGGGAACTGCAGTGATTGTTACTAGACCCATTAGGAATGGTATTGCACTGTCAAGGCAGATTATAAAACTAGTAAGTGCAGATACCAACAGATGGACCCATAGCTTGTACCAAAAAATTCCCAAAAGTTCAGTTTGGTTCATGAGAGAAATTTCAAAACCTCTTGGCCCTTACATTCTGGTTTTGTGTTCAGTGATGAAGACACAGTTCCAGATATAGGTACATCTGCAAACTTGACGATGATGTGAAGTGTTAGAGGTGTTGAAAATGTGGGTGTCAGATGAACAGAGTTAAAGACATGAGTGAAGAAAACTCAGACAGGGTCTGCAATTTTCACTGCTCTCTGGATGATATTTTAATAGAATATAAACCCCTCATTTCTAACCCTTTGTTCAAAATATAAAACATTGCATTTCTGCACTGTTTAATCCATCCGTTCTTTCAACAAAACAACAGCTTCTGGAAAAGACTAAATTACTTTCAGTTGATTTGATGTCTTACATGTCATCACTAATCAAGAGTAAAATATTGGAGACAGACTTGAAAGAAACAGATTCTTGGATTGTTACAGAAATACCATTAATTGCAACTAGTTTTATCAGGTTGGAGTTCTACTTTCTGAAGTACTAAGACTTTATTTACTTAAGTAATAGCTTTTAAACTTTAATTTTTCTTTGAAGAGTGTGTACATTTTATTGGAATTTTGTCATTCAGATTGCTCTGAATATCAAACATAGTCTGTGACTGTTCTAAATATGTTAAAAGTGGGTGGATTTTCCCATCAGTTGAGCTTGATAAACATCTTGTGCTCTTTTAAAATTATTTTCTTCTTTTAGTCCAGTCTGAGAAGGAGTTGTGTTTGCAGTCAGATTACTTCACTCTGTGGGGTTTGGGGGTTTTGTTTGGTGCTGTTTTTTTCTTTTTGGAGGTGTCCATTTTGGAACATGGCTTTTTAAAGAGAGACTACTTTCAGAGGAGGTTATGTTCCAAAGAGTAAGTCTAAAGTCACTAAAGTTGGTTTTGCCTCACTTGGATTCATGCACTTTCAGAAGGGGAGCAGGAACTGGTAATTCTCTGGCATGAGCATAAGCACCAAATTGATTGTACCTGTACTCTGAGATATTTCTATCTCAGTTAAACTTTCTGGAGAATTAACAAAAAAGATAGATCACTACATATATGCCACATACAGTTGCTGGAATAAGACCCTGTATATAAAAACTTCTTTTAGCTACTTCACATTTAACTTCATTACATTATTGTCAGCATAGGAATTATATTTGTTCCTAGGGATTGAATAGAATACTTTTAATAGAACTGCTGGTCACCCCAAAAACCAAGTAATTTCATCTTAGATATGAAAATACAGCCTGCAGCCCCTGCCAATGTGTTAGAATTAGAATTTCTGTCCCACTGAAGGACCTGTTCAATATCCTGTATCCTATAATCCTTCATACTTCAGCAGAGGACTGATTACCGAAAGTGCCAGATGTAGTTTACACTCATGTAATAGAGAATTATTTTTTAATTATGTTGGTATCTGGAAGTAAAAATAGCTCGTGTCATTTTATAAACTGGTGGCCTGCTTGCTGTGTAGTCAGTACTTATCACTGTCATCCTGAAGTAGATTAATAACATAGCTGTGAACAGTCTTACTGGGTTCCTCTTCAGGGTGGGATTTTTATTTTGCTGTTAGTCACTTTTCCCTTCAAGTTGATGAAACTTGTTACAATAACATCATTTTAAAGTATTCTTTGATTCTAATAATGTGTTTTGTGATTAATATTCTGTTCCAGTTTAAGACAAGCTGTTGTTGGAAGGAAGATGCATTCTTCCAAGTATCAGCCCTGTTGGCCAGCTGCTCCTGTCTGCTCCTCTATGGATGTGCTCAGAAAACAAACTGACAGATGATTAGCTGTCTCCATGTCACTGCTTGAAACACAAAACTAAACATGTTACTTCTGAACCATATAAAGGATGTTTCAACTTAAAATTACTGGGTTTGAATGGTGAAGGATGATTGAGTACTTGAAAGTGGTACAAAAGAAGAGCCTGCGTTTACAATTGTAAAATTTTAATGGCTGGTTTTACTTTGGTATTCAGCACAAGAAAAATGTGACCTCCTTACTATCAGTTCATGTTCTTGGCTTGGTTTTGAAAATTCACATTTTAATTCAAATTGTTCTAAGTAGTTGACTTTAAAATGAAATTTTTGCACTACTGGCTTTATGAATTGGGAGAACAGCCAGTGTTGATTAGGAATAGTTAAGTGGCTTGGTGACTGTATTTTCTTTTGAGCCCCTGATAAGCAATTTTTGAAGAAGACAATTTTTGAAGTGAAGCATCTGACTGTTTTTGGAACATTTTTTGGAAAACATTATTGTAAAAGCTCTATTTTTCCAAAGGTGTGCACTACAGATAGTTGGAAACGTTGAGAGGGAAAAAAATCCTTTGGTTAATTGAATGGTACAGTGGGCCCCTGCTCAGTGATGCAATGAAAACCTGTGTTCAGGGGGGTAATGTGGGAATGAAACCAGCCAGCTGGGGATTCTGATGGCAGCTTCACAGAATAGTCCTATGAAATGGGATTTTACTGTCCCATTTGGAGCTCTTACCCCTTTGGGAAGCAAATATTGGCCCTGAACTTTGATCCAAAAGACTTTTTACCAATCTGTGTTAGTTACTGAGGGCCACTGTCTATCAAGCTCCTAATTTCCTATTAATCAATATTTGTCTCAGATTTCTTTTTTCACTTTTTCTTCAAGACACTGCCTTTCTTACTGCATAACTTGATGAATAACATGTGCAGTCAAAGTGACTTACTGTTATTACTTATGATATTTGCATTTACAGGACAATGGACTTTTGATTGCAATACCAAAAAGCCAAGCTGCTGCACATAGGAAATCCCATTTAATTAAGTTAGGAGCTAGCAGCTTTCTTAGGATCAGAGTTTGCTGACTAGAATAAAAGAGGCATTTTTGGCTTTCAAAGTCAAGGAAATTTCAGCAACACAAATATAATTGTCTTGTGCCTTTTGTATACACTACATTTATGGTACCAGTGTTTACATTTAAGTACAAATTTCTATTCTGAAAACAACTTTAGGAGGAACTTAGTTATGCTTTCTAGGAGGCTAGATAAAAAGACAAGTCAAAAAAAGAAAGGTGAAAACCTCAGACTATGCTGAGTTTGGTCGAAACATGAAAATACTTCTACTATCAATCCTGAATGACTTAGTGGGTTGGTTCACAGTGTAAAGATGCCAGTCATTTGTTTAGGAAACTGGCAGCAGGACTAAGTGATATAATTCTGAAAGCAAAAGATACTCTCATTAACTCTCCTACCAGCAGGTAACTTCAAAATTTGTCTTTCTTGGGTTTGCAACTTAGGTGATAACTGGTGTAGCAAAATGTGGCTTTTTTTTTCTTCTCTAGTGAGGGAAAATGTATTTATTTTACTTTTTTTCTTTTAAATCTAAAAATTTTACCAGCCTGAAAACATCTGTTTATTGCCAGAAGTGCCAGAGTGTGGATCCCTTGATGTAGAACACCTTTTATAAACTAGCATGAAGGTAGCATACAGTTTACATTATGCCTGCAGAGATCTAGTTACCAAAAGATTTTTTGCAGCTCTTTATTCAATGTTGTTCTGTCAGCTTACCTCATATTCGTGTTTGTTTAAAGGCGAACTTGTCAAGGGATAAGGGGGAGAGGGAAAATATATTTTTTAACACTTCAGGTTCTCTATCTGTAGGGTCTTGTTTTTTATGCAGTTAGTCACAGGGTGGTTTGTCATGGAGCATGCATTTAAAAATACCGAGTAGAAAGTT
Organism: Setophaga petechia; assembly: GCA_024362935.1. Taxonomy (NCBI): domain Eukaryota; kingdom Metazoa; phylum Chordata; class Aves; order Passeriformes; family Parulidae; genus Setophaga; species Setophaga petechia. The sequence goes on from JANCRA010000001.1 coordinate 26,995,439, forward strand.
GAAATTCAGCTTCAGTGTGTCTTGCACCATATTTTTATGTAAAGACAAAAGATTTCCTCCCCAAGCAAAACACATCATGGAAATATATCTCTATAATGTCAGTTTCTCTGTGTCCAGGGCTCTGAGATCTCTCAGTAAGGCTGGGGATCCATGTAGAGAAAGGACAGGGATAAGGGATCAAGAAATGCGTGGCTTCTCCATGTCTCAGAAGTCACACTTGGAAAGCACAATAGCCCTAAATAATCTGCAGATTTGTTGCAGCCAGAGGCTGTCCCCCTCACAGAAAACTGATGGAGGCATGGAAAACAGGCCCTGATAAAGGGAGGAGAAAGGGAAAGGATGGTAGCTCAGATGTAAACATTGAGCAGGTCTGAGCCCAGGGGCTCTCTGGATGGGCATGAGCTGTGTCTCCATGAAGAGCACTGTCAGCAGGCTTTGAGGGTTCCTGGCAGTTCTCACTGTGTAGAGTATGGACAAAATCGAGTCAATCATGCTCCAAAGTATAATTTCTGATGATATGACTGTACTCTTGGCTTTAAACTCTCTAATACTTTCTATAACAAAGTGAAATTCTCTTTTTGACGTACTGACCATTGTCAGTGTTACAATGCATGCAGGAGAATTTGTGAAGAAGTCAGGGTAGCAAGGATGCAATGTTGTTTGTCTGCATACACTGATTCTCCTGTCCTTTATATTCTTGCTAGGCACTTTACTACAGCCTTTTGTGTAATGTCTGTATTTTTTTTAAGGAGTGCTTTTTACCTACTGTACAGTTACTAATCTACTTTTTTGCTAAAAAGAAAATAATATCCCTGATATTTGTCTAGAGGTATTTGTCTGGTGCGTTTCAAGCTTTAGTGGAAACTAGATGAATTCTGCAGACTCCTCAGATGGGCCTGAGTCCCAAATGACAGCAAAGTTAAAATTTATTTTGTATATATGTAAACAGTCATATGAACCATAGTTCCCTACATGTATAAAAAATGTCTTTTATTTGTAGGCTAGAACAAATCCAAAACATCTGTACCAGAAGTAGTCCACACATACTCTATATCAGTAGATGTACTGGTGATGGAGTACTCAAAGTCTTCACAGAGAACTATTTTTGTTAAGAAAATGGAACACAATCTATGTGAGCAGTTAAGATACAGCTGTTGTTATGCACTTTAATACTTCTAACTTGAGAGAAAAAAGTGTCCAGTTTAGGGTACAGACTGAAAGTTCTTTCTTAGACCATGGCTGGGCAGGTAATGAATGAAACACAAAATCACAGAGGGGGAAAGGTTGGAAGGGACCACCACTGGGGTTATCTGGTTCCTGCTCAAGCAGGATCATCCTAGAGCACATTGCACAGTATGAAATACAGGTGGTTCTTGAGTATCTCTTGTGAGGGACACTCCAGAAAGGAAACAAGTTTGTTTCAATGTGTGGAATGCTGTAGCTGTTTTTCATCATTATTTGGACTGAAACCTAATTTCCCTTAAAAGAAACATCTGAATATGTAAGGAAAGGTATGTTAATATTCTCTGTATTTATTATTTTATTTGATGATTCCTTACCATTTGAAGAATGCACAAAAGAAAATTACTAAAGCATTTCCTATCTGTTTTATTTTCTTCAATTGATTTTCTAATTAACTGAGAGTTCTTCCCTGGTTCAGTTGACTGGTGTGTGGAGGGGTGGGGGGAAGTATATTTCTACATAAATTTCGTGTATAACTTTGCCACGTGTTAATGTGTTGCTCACATAAATAAATGCTTCATGTTCAGCATGCCATGGACGTAGCAGTCATTGACACACTCCTCCCAGTTTTACTGATGGTGTACCTGAACAGCACATCATCTCTACCTACTAGGGCTTCACTGGTAACACAGCTGCTGTAAATGTGCCCCCTCACCCCTTCACCAGGAGTCTTGGACTTTTGTAGGTGTATTTCCCTTCTCCAAGCTTCACCTCACAATGCACTGACACTGGAGGGGGTTGAGAAGGAGCCACTTCTTTTATCATCTTTCATGGGTGAAACACTTTACACTGGCAGAGCAGAGAGAGCGAGAGCTGCCCTCCTTTTTGAGTAATGTTGATAGTCAAAAAGGTGGAATTTTGTTCCCCAAAAAAGGGCGGGGGGGAAGGGGGGGAGGAGAGGTGGGGGTGCTTAAATCCCCTACCCTTTATAGAAGTGAAAAGGTACAAGAAAGATAGCTTCTAAACAGGATTGTCACCCACAGTGCCACCACAGTGCAGCTTTGCTTCATGAGGGTTCTCCATTCCCTGCCAGGCCAGATTCTTCAAAGCTGCCTGACTTTCCCCTCTTTCCTAACAGTCCTCCTTCGGAAAGTGCTGGATCCACTTCCTGTGCAGAGGGGAGTGAGACTGTTGGCTCGGGGACCTCTAAAGCTGCAGGAACAGTTATGTAAAGATGAAAGCAGCTTTCACCTCCACCACTTCAGACATAACATGCAGTCTATGGTCCAAGCTCATCCTGTTTTTAAAACCCTTCCAAAAATAGTGGTATTGAACCATACACAAACATTCTCATCCAAAACAAGATTAAAAAGAAAGAATGTACTGCTATGCAGTGGGGGTGGTGGGATGTCTCTGTTGCTACTTCACTTGCATCTACCACCTGCTTATCAGTGACCTTGTAGTAGGATGGGAAAAGCACCAGCCTTCTGGGATGAAACTTGGAGCAAGTGACATCTGACATAACCTAAGGAAAGCCTTGCTACGTTCCCTCGGCAGTTTTTCAATTGTTCCTTCTTTAAATTTTGTATCATCTTTCTTTCTCTCTTCTCCTTTCCCTAGAAGTCCAGATTGAAAGTGTTAAATGTGAAATGTACAATCACTACTCTGGTAGGGAGAATAATAAAGAATCTAAGTTGACTCTTGATAGGTAATTCCTTCATATCTCTAAGTTGTCACTCATCACTGAAATACAGTAACTCAGTCATTCTAAAATCCTGTATTTGAGGCATTGATCACATCCTTCATCCTAGATCACTTTAATCTCAAGCAGATGGTCCCAATAGTTTGAGTGCAGGAGTTGGAAGATGTGCCATGAGCCATCTCCCCTCTCTCCCCCTCTGCATGCTCACAGTTTAACTGATTGGCATAACTGGAACAGACCCAGCACTTCCTGACAGTCATCACTTTATGAAGTCACTTTCCTTTTTTTTTAATCTGAAAATAGAGTAATTCTTAGTTCACTTAAGAAAGAGCTCCTGTTATAAAGGCAAAAATAGACAACACACACACTCACAGCCTGAACAACAGGAACTTACTTCCAGTTATTTTCTCCATCACATCAAGAGATTTAACTGGCCAGTATTTCAAATAGATACAATAGTAAAAATCAGAAGCTTCATCATAAATACTACAGCTACTCCCCAGAGCATGCAGAGGGACAAGAATGAAGGAAACAGGAGCTTTCCAAGCTCAGTTATATGATTATAAGTAAAGAAAGGGTATTGCCAATGCCACCCCAGCTCTGCTTCACCGTCCTACAAAAAATGAAGCACATTTTCTGTAACGCAGCTTAGAAAGTTCATCTGCTGCCAACTTCTACCTGGTACACAGAGAAGGGAAAAGGCTTCCCTTCCCTCTTCTCCAGTTCTCCCTCACATTATCCAACACAGTTAACTGAGGCAAGCATCTTAGGAGCATAGGACAGAGCACTCTCGGGGCAAGACAATTGTCCAACAGAGGCAGGAACTAGTACCTCATCTCGGCTGGCAGCAGAAGGACAACACCAGCCCCTGCAGAAATCAGATCTTCACAGCTGGCATGAATGTGCAGATTTATTCCCAACCCAAGACTAATAAAATAATGCAGGAGAATCATCCTCATTTCACTACCTGTGTGAGGTAGTGCAAGAGGGAAATAGACATCAAATAAGCAGCCTCATGGATGAAGGAAATAAAATAATCTCCCACGAACCAATCAAGGTGCAGTAAACCAGGTGCACTAAATAAGATATACCAGGAAAATAACTTCATGGTATGAATAGAAAAGTACACAGAGATAATTGATTTTACTCTATGTAAAAATTGGGATTTATTCTTTGTGAGATTTTGTTGAAACTCAACAATTAAAAGTAGTTAGACAAATACCCACAATTCTACTGGAAACTTTTGGCTTTCTTTGCCATCACTGATGTGGTGGTGTAAAATTAAAATTTTGAGAAGTCTGTTTTATTTTAAATTGCACTTAATTATTTTACAGGTTACTAAACTGCAATGAACCCACACCACCCTAAATCCATTGACATGTGATTATTAAACTTCCAGTGAAGGCCTAAAAACTGCTTCAGTATAGGAGTGTTTTCTTTCAGTGCATGTTGGATTAAGTCAGTTATTAGTTAATTCAAGGTTGATAAACCAATTGGGAGTTTAAAACAGAACTCCTTTGTGTCCAGTTTGTTTTTACATTCCTAATCTGATCTTCCTCCACCAAGGATAAATCTTCCTTATTCAAGACAATGTCACATGTCCTGCTTCCACCTTTCTGTGTTTTGAGCTGAATCAGAAGCACCTTGTTCATGAATGAAGGCTTCCTGCTACTTTTCCTGGATTTTCAGAGTTAGGGAATGAAGCATTCTTGAGCATGGAGTAACCAGTCAGATAAGGCAGAGAAATTTCTTGGATTCAAGAGTTTATAGGTCATAAGCAAATTATGTGGGAGAAAGCCTTAAATACTGTGTTCCAGACCTATTTTCCTCCACTTCAAGGATGGTTCTTGCTTAGTTTCAATGAGCAAAAGAACTAAATGCTTAAAATAAAAATTATATATATTAAGAAAAAATAGTGGCAGAGAACATAAGGTTCCTGGAACACTCATCTGACTCCAGAAGCCAAAAATACAAGTGCATTAAAAATAGAAAGATCAAATATAACAGGTTTTGATACTGCATTTCTTCTGACAAACCTACTCAACAACAGTGTATTTTAAATGGATTGGGAAAAGCAGAGGCCTAGAAAAAGAATTCTTGTCTCTCAACAAAAAGGTGCATGTCTAGACAGCTGGAACTGTGCTTGCACATTAAATTTTGCAAAAGCAATTAAAGCTGGCCACTTTGGAAATAGATTTCATGCTCTGAAGTTTACATGTAATGGTCCTAAACATAAGAAATTACTTTTTTCATAATCTCTACAATTCACAATTTAAATCACTCTTAAATGGAAACTAAATCTAATTTTGCCAAGGAAATGAATGATGCACAGATTTCTCCCCAGCTGCAATCAGCTCTCAACAGACACAGTGATCAGACCAAGGGTTCTCTCACAGAATAAAGCATAATCTGTTTCATGCTGACCACTGGCTTTTGAGAAATGCTTTTATTACTGAAAAAAAACGTCAGGAGTAGAATTCTCTGAAGTCACATACTGGTCTAGTGGAAGGTGTCCCTCTCCATGGCAGGGGGGTTAAAGCTAGATTATCTTTAAGGTTCCTTTCAACCCAAACCATTCCCTGATTCAACAACAGGAAGCAAAGAAAGGCACAGCATATGGGATGCTCAGCAGTTACTTCAAAAGCAAATCCCCAACAGCACTAGAACTTTTACTGTAGGCACACATTCAGAAGGCTCTAAAAACTTCCTTTGATCCTCGATTAAAAACCAACTTCAAAACAAAAACCCATTAAAGTCCTTCGAAGAGTCTTTCTGCTGAAGTTAACCAGATAGCTGTATCCATATGCTTTAGGCAAAGCTACTACTTTAAAGCAAAGGCATCAGACTTCAGGGGCTCTTCATTCCATGTCTATGCAAACCCTGGAGGCCACAGTAAGAATTCATCCTGCTTTCACTATCACAATCTTAACTGAAGTTAAAACAAGTCACCATCATTTAATGCATAATGGTATAAAAGCACTAATGGGATTAGGATGCCTCAGAAGTAAACTGCAATCACCCCTCTTCCAACTTAGGACAGTAGGAATTAAATAACTGGAAACCCATGAACACAATTCTGCTCTGAATGCAAAATCAGTCAGGGAGCAGTGAGTTAGATTCCTCTATGTCAGCATGTAGAAAAGAACTATCATGCCTAACAAAACAGAGCTGAACTGACCAAATAATCACATTGCAGGAAAAGTTTTGCAACAAAACCACCAGTCTGTTGTTATGTAAGAAAACATTTCTTAGGCCTTTATTTACAAAAGCTTTAAAAACAAATACCTTCTGTTATGCAAATTACTTGTTTAAAAAGGACCGCCCAGTTACATCATCATAATTCAATGAGAAAAAGGTGTTTGATTTTTGCTTTTAAGTATAAGATAAAACAGAGTAATTGGCGAACATGTGGAGATTTTTCTGCTATTGGTTTCCGTGTCAAGCACACGTACGCGCGCACACGCACAGACACACAATGCCACGCATTCCGTCATTCCAGGCTAGTAGTTAGCTATTCAATACCAAAAATCCTTCCTGCACAACTGCTCTGTATACATGCTATGCAGAGTTAAGAACATACTTTAGGGTCCTTGAAAACAATATATCTAAAATATATTGTAAGATATACTCAAAAATAAACTAGCATTACACTCCTCAGGTAACTTTATTAGCTGGAAGTTATTTATATTTTGTTGTTTTACAACAAATATCTTTAACATCTGTCTTTGTAACAACTACAAAAAGGCATGATTTAATTGTCTTTCAAATTCAATAATTCAATTAAATAGTATTTTTTAGATCTTTGGGGTTTGTCTTCAACTAAACTGACTTACAAAAATCATGAAATCAAGTACATAATAAATATGACTTCATAAAAAATATCTGAGGTGTACATTACTAGGATAAAAGCCACGAGGTTAATCAAGGGAAATGTGCCATTACAAGACTCCTCCTTTTCCATTATCCTTCAATTCTCAGCTTAATGGCAAAAAGGCTAAAGTCATAGCTGTTCTTCTCCTGAAGGGTGTAAAGCTGTTTTTTCAAGCCTCTTTCCCGCATCACAGAGCAGTTTTAAAGCAGCAGGCCAACCAGCAGTTGACATGTGCAGTATGTGTTGGAAGATGACCAAACACTAGTAAAGTAAGAGCAATTACTATGATTTCAGTAGTTTGTTTTGCTTGAACAAACAGAGATTATGCAGCAAATAAGTCCCGTTGTGTGGGTTGAGATACCAAGAAAATACAGCTTGAAGCTGCTGAACTTGGCAGATGATTGTTTTCTAGCTGAGGGCAAAAGAAAAAAACAAAACAAACTTCAAATAAAACAGAGGATCTGAGTCAGAGTCGCTCTCTAAAGTGCAAATCTGATGGTCCACAATCTTGAATAGCTAAAACGCCTGCATACTGGAAAGAACAGACATGAAGGGGGAAGTTAATTATAATCAGAGCCAATTAATTTAGAGAAGGGAGGGGAAAGACAAAAAACTGGAAGAACGATGTAGGCAAGTTTACCAGAATATTCATTATGATTCAACTTTCCCCTTCTCTCTGCCACACTGATCCTATACATGCTTCTTTACAAATGGGCTTGTTAAGAGGCCAAAATGTAACCCAGAAAATTTTACGTATCAATATTAAGATCAAAATCTGTGATAGGAACAGTCAAATTTAGTACATAGAAAGGCAGAAAAGAAAGTGTGCTGAGAAAGGGGGGAAAAAAGCCTTAATTGTCCAAGGGGTTCAACCAGAGATAAAACCTATATACAAGCATGTGGAGGTCAAAAAGACGGCCTTTCATTTCATGTCATGACTGTTTGTTGGCTTCTTCTTCATAAGCGTTTCCTGTGCCATTCTGTACATAAGATGACCCCGAACCAAGACCATATAAGTGGCCACAATATTTGGCATCGTCAATGTGATCTTCAAAGAACATCTAAAAAGTGAAGAGACATGAATTACTGCAAAAGAAAAGGTTCCGTTCCAACAGAATGTAGAAAGGCTTTAAAATTACTTTCTTTTAAATATCAAATCCCAAGGTGCAAAAGATGATATAATTAGTATAATAAGACACTTAATCTCAACACATTATCACAATGTGCTATATGACACAATTATTTAAATCTGTCAAGAAATACAATCAATCTTCCTGTGCACCTCTCCCAATTAAATGGTCAAATGCAATGTTTTCACAATTTTGTATTATTAGTCACCACTCACGTATCTGCAAGAGCAACAAAGACATCTCTCTATCTGATTTCTGTGGTGCTTCTTACAACAAGCATATGCTTAGCATCCATCATCAGCACCCAATTCCCTTACCTCCCCTCAGTGTGGAGTTTTCATCATACTCTGTCTTGGAATAGAGATGTGCTGATTTGTATTATGTAGGTTTGGGGGTGGGGAAAATGAGCACAAAACCAGAGTTTAGAGAAATGCAGAAAGATGTATTTTCAGCTCCTCACAGAGGGAGACTTAATTTAATGAGGAAGAGCAAAATTTTGTACCAAGACTGCATTTACATATTACCAGTCTAAATTACAAATGGAACCTTTCAGTGGAAGACAAAATAAAGCCCATGAAATTCTGATACTCTGCCTTTCAGACAGGTTTTCAAGCAGAAAATCACCAATTATCTTGTAAAAATAAGAAGACACACATACACGAACATTTTTCACCTTAAAACCTTCCCAGCAATCCTGGACACTCAGTGGTTCCCATTCTGAGTCATCATCAATACCAGAAATGTAAGACAGGCAGAAATATTCAGGGACAGAGTGGATGCAATACACAATCTAAACATGCAGACCTGTATATACCACACAGGTCAAAACTTCTCCCTTCAAGTTTTGCTTTTAGCAGCATAGTCAGGATGGAAAATTCTGTACTGTAGGAATCAGAGACTTCGATTAAGCTTTGCAGCCCCAGCAGTTCTTCATGAAATAAAACAGGTAGGAAGAGCCTAAAATAACAACTCTACTCTTGTAGTACCATTATTTAAGTATTCCTGATGGAAAGAAAAGGATCAGTAACTTTTTTGGCTGGCATTCCAAGACCCAGCAAGTTGCATCTCTGTCAGCAATTAGTAACAAAATTCTGTGCCTCAAAAAGCACTATAAAGTGAAGTCTTTTTACTCAGAAATACATTTTTAAACACTGAACTCTGCTAAAAAGCTTTAAAAATCTACATTAAATTTATTTCTCTATGCTTAGTACTGTTCTTATTCAGAAATGCTGTATTTGTAAAGAGTATTTATGTACTGGGGAGAATATTCATTATCAGTCCATGTCTGTTGGCTTAATTAAGCAAGTGTGTTGCACTAAAAAACCCTCAGAGATTTCTATTTCTGGTAAAAGCTTTTAGTATATTAATTCAACCAGCTAGATTGCCATTAACACAAATTGCATCTCATTAATGAAACTATCATGGGTTTGGACCTTTACTCTAGAAAACTAAGTTGAAAGGCTGTATCTTAAGCATGATATTATATGCTTCCCTTCATTTGCTTTGGATCTTCAAATTCAAGAGTGAAGTTTCACAATATTAGGCAGACAGCAGGTAGTTGCATTGGCCTTGGATCATACCAGAAACATAATCCTTTTTATTGCATCTGCAGCCCATGACCTGCCTGACAACTGCAACAGTTCCAGCAGAAGCAGAACAGAGTGCTTGGATGAGCAAACCAGCCCAAACCATCATTCTTTATTATTCAGCGCTGTCACTAATATTTGTTACAATCTCGTGGTCATTTTCTCCTTCATACAGAAGGCTGGATTCCAGAAGGTAGATTTCAGCATATAGTACTTAACATGATTAAATGATGAGGTTTGATATTGCCATCTGTTTTGACATGGTAAATGACACTGAATTGCTGGAAGAATGCCATGCTCTGATGCACTAGCATTTGTTCAGTGCAACTGCTTTCCAGAAGAGGCCTGTTCGACATTTCATTGTTCTGCTAATGCAAAACATCCTAATGTTTTCCTGTTGCATGCAGACAAGTAGCAAGGAAATGTGAAGCCTGTAAGACCTGACTTGTTTAGAACCTTAGTTAAACTGAACTTCATTTAATGGCAGGGAAAAAGAAATCCATGGAAATTCTCCAAAGCAGACTGGAAGTCATTATTTAATATACCTCTCGCCTAAAAATTTAGCTAGGTTCATCAACACTCCTTCCCCACCTCTCAGCCTGCCACAAGCAGCAGTACACACCAGCTGGATGTTACACTGAGCAAAAGCTCTAAAAAAAAAATTTGACTTGAGTACAGTCACCCAAAAAGGAGTCTGGCTTCAGCAGTTCATAAATCCCTACAGCAGTCACCTAAAAAAAGGCACCCTGCAAACAAGGTGAGGAAAAAATACACCAAAACAAAACTTCAGAAAAAATCCAGAAGTCAGGCCTAGGCTGGAATTGGGAAGAAATATTCACTCACAGCAGCAAACCAAAGAGTCAGTAAGGCTGGTTCACACTTACTCAGGGCAAAATACAGGTGGTCTCATTTTTGTCAAGAAAGGATTGACCCCTGAAGCCCTTCAGAGACGTCCTTAAAATACCACAGACTTATCAGAATCAGCAATTCTGTGTGACTATCACAACCCATTACTATCATGGAAATAGAAACAGTATGTCCACCTACTTCTCTCATTTTGAAAAAGGCCATTCCTGTGAGTAAAGAATCGGATCCTGCCTGATGCTGTGGTCCTATCCTTTCCAGCTCTAACTGCTCAGCCACTTCTTGTAACCCACCCTGGAAAACAAAACGTTTTTGTTAAATGCTGAAAAGTTAAATTAGAACACAGAACAGCTATATTTGGGAAAATCTGTTACACAGGCCATACAAACTCAGGCATATTTTAATATCTGCACAGTAGCTGAAACAGACATTATAATAGATAAATACATAAAAGAAGAATCAAAGTTTCCCTATCAAACAGTATTAATATTCTCTGTCAGTATTGACTAAATGAAGTAGTATTTGCAACCAACAAAACTAGTACTCCTTATGTTTCAGCTTCTCCAGTAACCAGATGTCATTACTTAACAATTCCTTTAAGGTGACTGTTGATACCATGCTTTAAAAGGACAGACAACAAGCCTGTAGAGAACACACACCAAAACTGCAAATCTATCTCCTCTAAAAGGTAAAACTTCCCCAGTTTTGAAGGAAATTTTCTTTTCAATAAGCTTATGTGAAAAATTATCCCCTTAACTGCAAAGTGACTAAATAAACATCATTTTAGTGTCCTCTCCAAAGCAGTAATAGCTTCTACATGTGAGAGCAAAGCTGTCAAAATTTGGTTTAGTTTTACATAGAAAACACTGATCAGCTGAAGGACAGACATGTAATACTGTAACTGCATCTTTTAATGCTGTGAGCACATGATTGTACAAAGACTTTTAATTCAGTAAACTATAAAGCTACTGGCGAGACTTAGGCACATGCACATTCTTAAAGATCTAGAAAGACTAAAAAGAAAAAAAAAAAAAAAGAACCTTTAGTGGTGCCAAAAGCATAGGAAGGCAAAAATGTTGCACAGAGACAATGCTTTTAAATACAGAATGCCTAGAGTTCACCTTCCCGTGCACTCTTAACCTATTTCACATGCAGGAAGCGAAGCAATAAGAGGCAGTCAAAATTAAAACTCATGAAGCTACAAAGGAGTTCAAATTGAAAATCAGATCAAACATTATGAAAATTTCTGTGAATTTTATGGTAACATGTTTGGGTCCTGTTTTTTGTTTATAAATATGAAAGCTTCAATAATAACATTCCCAAATAATACCTACAAACTAATAAGAAAACCTAGCACTGCTATTGCTAGTTTTGGTCTGTCTTAGCAGCAGAAAAATACCTAACAATACTTGATCACTGCCTCTACCACACTACCCTGACAGAGAAGTGAGCCCTTCCCTCATGTCCAGAAAATTATGTGAGGTGTCAAAGAATAACCTCCATGTTAACAACCTCCATAACCCATCCTGGCTACTGCAAAAATTCACCCTGTCCTGGCTGGAACCAGGACATTATCCATTTCTTATTCTATACTATGTCACATCCAAATCTTCTAACATCCAACAACATACATACATCCACACACACAAGTACAGCTTCCCTCTGAGATGTCTGTTAATTTAGTCCATTGCTGTAGGTTTTACTTATCCTAGATGCCTTACAAGGAAGGAGGGCTGGTGTGCTGCCAGCTCATTGCAAGCTGCATCAGGAGCTCATGAGTGGTATTACATGGACCACTCCATACTTGCTGGCTACAGTAGTTATGGCATCCAGAGGCAATGGCATTCAGCAACCAGTATTATATAATTCAACATTACAAACTGTTCTTACCAAAAAATCAAATCCCCTTGAAGTACATATTACCATTTCCCCACTTTGTGGGGAATGTGTACCCAGGTCCTTGAGTAAATACAATCTCACAGATGGCTTTGCCTTTGCTTGTATTCCCTAACATGTCGCTCATATGCACAACAGGGGATTTATCCCCTTCTGTGGTATGTGGAGGCTTTAATTGGGCAAGGCCAGCTCAGTTGGTGGAACCTCTAACGAAGGTGTTAACTGTTGTTAACAGTTAAGGAGATGGCCTCTGCTTAATGTAGAACCCACTGTTAGAAAGCTCTCCACTGATTCCTTTCAATGTCTTTAACAGTCCATTGTACCATCTAATTTTCCCAGAGGCTGGTGCATGACAGGGAGTATGATACACCCACTTCATACCACGCTCTCTGGCCCAGGTGTCTATGAGGCTATTTTTGAAATCGGCACAGTCCATTTACTCCACGTAACAGTGGCATGATGTGTGGAAGGGACTTTCCTTCAAACACCCAGACCAGCACTGGTAGTTGGAGCGCCAAAAGGAGCTGTGCTTGGGTGCCAATCGCTTCTGAGGCAGCTCAAATCCCTCCATAAATACCAGAATCTCTTCTTCAACTGGGGCATAGCAGGCCTCAGATCCTTTGCACCCCCAACTCCAGAACCCAGAGGTCAGCCTCAAGTCTCTCCAGAAAGCCTCTGACAGAGGCTCCAGGAAGGCCATTCTCCCCAGAAGCCATGAAGAGCACATACTTCACATCTTGCCACCAGACTGGCCCGAGGGCTACTAGATGAACAATCTCCCATCTGATTTGTTCAAAAGCTTGTTGTTGTTCAGGACCCCACTTCAAATCATTCTTTTCCTCGATCACTTGATACATAGGACTTATCATTTGATCGTAATCTGAGATATGCATCCTCCAAAAGCCCACAACACCTAGGAAAGTCTGTGTTCCTTTCTTGCTGGTTGGTGGGGATCTAGCTGCTATGTTGATGACCACATCAACTGGAATCTAACAACATCCATCTTGCCATTTTCGTCCTAAAATCTGAATACTCTGGGTAGATCCCTTGACCTGAATTTGCTTTATGGCCAAACCAGCCTTCAGGACGATCTGGATTATTCTCTCCCCTTTCTCAAAAACCTCCTCTGCCATGTTCCCCCATACAATAATGTCATCTATGTACTACAAGTCTTCTGGAGCCTCGCCCTTTTCCACTGCAGTCTGGATCGGTCCATGGCAAATGATGGGGGCTTTGTTCCCACTCCTGGGGTAGCTGGTCCCAGGTGTACTGGATGTTCCTCCAGGTGATGGTAAACTGTGGCCTGCACTCTGCTGCCAAAGGAATGGGAAAAAAATCCATTAGCAATATCAGTGGTGGTACCACTTTGCTGCCTTGGACTCCAGTTCATACTGAAGTTCTAGCATATCCGGTATAGTGACACATAGTGGTGGTGTGACTTCATTCAGGCCATGACAGTCCACTGCCAATAGGTCATATTGAATTGTTAAAGGGTGAGCACGCCTTGCTGACCACTCCCTGGCTCTCCAGTCCATGAATCATCTCATGGATGGAGGCCATGGAGTACCCGATCAGTGCAGTTTTGTTGTCAGTGCATTACTGTGGTAGAGATTGCTACCTGCTGTTCTTTGACCCTCAGCAGTGCCAAAGCAGAAGGGTCCTCTGAGAAAGGAGACAAGTTATTCAGCTAATTTCCTCTGTCTCCACTGCAGTTATCCCAAAAGCCCAACGATGCCCTTCTGGGTCCTGCAGTAATCTATGTCAAGGATACACAGAGTCTCTGTATGTCTCAATAGCGGACTCTGGTCCATACTGGTGGGGCATGGGACATCTCTCCAGTTTTCTTGAGTCTTTTGAATCTGTCTGGAGAGTCTTTCCACACCAAGGAGCAGGTTGGTAAGAAGGAAAAGAGATAATCTTCCTATTACTGGAGTCTGTCACTGGAAGGACTGTTTTTTCTCATCCTTTCATTGACATCAATGCCAAGGAGCTGGTGAATGACAATGGTGTGCTCCATACAAACTTCTGCCACATGGATTGTGTACAATGGACCTTATCTGGATCTACAGTAGACTTCCCGTTATTTGAATCCTTACATACCATCTCCAGCACAACTAATTCTCTCAGGTATCTTTTTCCATGAGTTGCATCTGCTTGGCCACACCACTAGATCATCCATGAGAGAATACCCTTCTCTCACACTTGACAGGAGTCACCTCCAGAAGGTGAGAGTTTCTGTCCTCTTCCCAAATCCCCATGAGGACACCAGTTTCATATGATATTTCAGCCAGCTCATCCAGGGCTTTCATGACTGGTGGCTGCAATCTTTTCACTTAGCTCACCCAGAGATAGGAACTGAGTGATTATCTCTGGTCCTGCCTCCTCCTCATTTTGTAAGAGCTCTACTTCCTCTTTATCCCTCACTATGCAAACTGATTTGGTCCTGGATTTCTTCTTCTGTGTAGGTGTGACTGTTACTGGCACGAGTGATTCTTCCAGTTCAGCTGCAGTTTAAATGGTCACACCACCTGTTCTTCTGCTTTCTTACTCTTCCCCTAAGGGTTCTGTCAAGCACTGGATTGTGTCCAAAGAGTAGCCAGGGCCCAGCACATTTTAGTAAGTTGATTCTTCATGGAGTTGCCACAGCATTCTTCTTGCAAATATTCTGACACTTTATCGAGGTCCTGTAGTGATACTCTCAAAACATTGGAGAGAATTTTCCCCAACAATGGTCCATTTTATTCCACATTCCATGGTACTCATGACTATCTTCCCTCAGACACATCTGATTAACCTTCCTAGAAATCTTTGTCCTGATTCTAGACACATTGTTGACTGTACTGACTCAAAACATGGTGTAGACCATGTAGACTAAGGCAAAGCTGACACAGGAGCAAGAACCTGCTTTCCTTAACATCAAAAGGAAATTAAAAATTCTCAAAAGCTATTCTAACAGGCCTGAAGGAGAAAAGGGTAGTGAAAAGCTGGGAAAAGCTATCCTTCCCTGCTCTCCCCACAGACTAGGTATGATTAGGAATAGACTCCCAGAGGTAGTGCCCAAGGTAAGGGTAGGAGAGTAGCACTGAATATCCCAAATGATCCTTATTGCCCTTGATGTTATCATGTCATAAACATGACTCTGGTTCATACAATCAACATACATCAACAATGCAATCCTGATCTGAAAAAGAGCACCTTCATGGGAACATAGTACATCTACAGAAACATATACAGGCTTAGGTAACACACTCACACAAACAGAGCAAACAACATTGTGACCATTGGCACACTTAGACAAATAGACACAAACAACATTGAGACCATTTGGCTCTGAATCTAATAGGACAAATGCTTAGATGCAATTTATTTCCAATCCACTCTGATCACAATGGGTGCCAAGTAAGGCTGTCATGGCTTAGGAATGGTATTCTCCAAGTTAGCATTTCCACTAAAACCACTCCAAACTACACCCACTCGCTCACCCCTCTTCCTGCCCTTTCCTGTGGCAGACTGAAGAGGAGAATTGGAGGCACAAAAAGCGAAGATCACAGGTTGAGGTATGAGCCATTTACTGGAAAACAGCAGTGAAATAAGAAATGAAACAAACAGCAACAATACTAGTGTGCAAGAAGAGAAACCTTGCTCACCAACAGAAACACCTGATTGCTCCCTCCACCACACTTCCCTAACCTGGAAGCAAGCCCTTCCTCCATGCCCAGAAAATGATGTGAGGTGTCACAGAATAACCTCCATGACCTAGCTATGCCCCATCCGGGGGCAAAAATCCACCCTGTCCTGAATGGAATCGGAACAGAAAATTATTAGACTACTGAGATTCTCTTTTAGGTAAGAATTTTGCACTCCAGATAGGTAGTATGCTTCACTCTTGGAGGAGGACAAATTCTTCCCAAATTTTCAGCGTCAACCTTCCAAGAAAAAGGCTACAGAATGATTTACATAATCACACCACTATGGTCAACAGCAAATCTACATCAAATTCTCGTTTCACGACACAGTCACAGACCTTATTGTTCTGTACATAACCCTGAATTAAAAGCAAGTTTCCAACAAGGTCTACCAATTTAAATTACTTAGGATTGCCACTACTATCAAAAGGTTTGCAATTGTCTACATAAAAAGCCTTTTAGACTGTAAGCAAGAGCTGAACCTATAATACATTAATATCTCAAGTCAACTCTGAGTCTGCATGCCAAGTCATAATAACAGACTGTAAATTCACAGAGTACTTAATTCCACAAAAAAAGCATCAAACAGATTTCCAGTTCTGAAGCCTGTTTCTCTTTCCAATGCCAAGAATCTTTTTTGACTGTGTGGGGGCAGAGAGTGGGGGACCTACAGCAGATCAGTGACATACAAAAAAATAACTTAGACAAGTCAATAAAAGACAACTGGCACAGCTGTTCAATTCACTGCAATTTAATAACGATCAAAGGTGACACACATTAGGAGACAGCACATGCATTTTTAGAGTTACAACACTAAATGTTTAGTAATTTGTTTCAGGCAGCTTCTCTCAGTACAGTTCAAGTCCACCATCATTTAATCACTGGTAAATTTGGAGGGGTAAGATAGTCCATTTCCCTTCCCCTGCTGTCACTATCAGTCTGCAGATTAGGTGAGTGGATCAAAATTTACTGCAGGAAAGCTGACCTACATATTCAGCTCTGAAAAAAAAAAATCACCCTTGTTCTCATGGTTTGCCAAAATAAGACCTGTGAAGGCTTTTCTTGTCTTCCAAAAAAATCTTAGTGTCTCTAAACAATGCAGGTTACACACAATTATGCCTTAATTATGCCAGAAACTACAATACCCTCTTTCCAAAGCCCACTGGGAATGTCACCTCTGAATGGTGACATGGAACATCGATTTGTCACCTTTTACATGTCACTAAATTTGGAATATACATTCTGTTCTTGCAAAGTGTGTCACCAGATAGGCACCAGATGCTCTGCTTTGCTTCACTGACAGTGAGAAAGTGAGGACTTTTTAGGGCGAGTTCCCCCCCACCCCTCATTTAAAACTCCTGAAATTTAGGAGCATTTAATTTTTAGTCCTGTCCTCTTTGGAGAAGAAGTGTTTCTAAGATGTTGCCTAAACACAGCCATTTGCCCAAATGATTATACCAGTAACAATTGTATTTGAACATAGGTAAGTATACTTTTCTTACTAACTGGAAGGGTGATCTACATTTTCAACATTAATTTGATTAACAAAGGATTCACACAATTTACTTTCCACAAAACTAGGCTAGTATTCAAAGTGACACACTGCTAGTTCATCTCAGAAAGAAACAGGAGACTGTAAACAGCACACAGGTCAGTAGTTCAGCACAATGAACTGGCAAGGCATTCCTTAGTTAGGATTTGATGTGATGTGTTCTCTTCTTACTGCAGGTTTTCATTAAGAAATCCTAGAAAATTAAATTACTTTCCATAAAAGCAACAAATCATCAATTACCTCAGATGAGTGATGCAGCTCACTCCAGCAGCAGTCCAGACTCTTAACAGCTCTTTGGCAAGTAAAGCTGTTAACAGTGTCTTTAGTATCTTTCTTTCACTTGCTGTCTTCCCCTTCACATACTTAGCTCCAGTTCCCACTCATTCTCCAGTCCAATAAGGTATCCAAATTTTATGCCTGATAGAGTAAGCCAATTAGCCCCGCTGGCCTGACATGATAGACTAGTTTCTAGTTCATTTTTTTTCCTAGAAGTCACATGTTGTCCCTGAACGTATGTTGTTGTTTATCTTTGCTTATTAGGTCATCTGAAACATTCTTCACTTCATTTCTCTTCCCAAGACACTTCCACATCATCTTCTTGAAATTACCTCAGCCTAGATGACTGCAGTTCTTTAGTGGACGGCACAACGAGGAAGTAAGAGTAAATGAGACCCATCTATTCTTATGGCTAAGGAAATGAAGAGTTAATTCCAACATGGGTTTATCATCTATCAACAAAGTACTGTAAATACAGTTTCAACATGGTATTTTTAACTGGTAAGCAGTTACAAAAATTGATTTGTGCTCTTGCTGGCTTCTCACAACACCTTTAATATTAAATATATAGAGCTTGAGAGAACAATGCTTAATATGCACCATAAAAGCAAAAGCAGAGAATAAAAATAGAGAAAGTATTTTTAAGCATGACATACTCTGTCTCCAAATGCAAAATTTGTTCCAAACCATTAGTAGATTACTTACCTTCAGATTTTTGCAACTCTTCATAAGATATTTTACATCATAGATGACAGGGAAAAACAATCGCAGTATCTCAAAGAAGTCCAGCTCCTCCTCAGGTAAATTGGAGTTTGTCAGGATCTTGATTAGATAGCCAAAGTCATATCCACTGCAAATTAGTAACAAAAACAATATAAGTAAGTGACTTAGAAGCATCTTTCTCACTTCAAGATTTCACTGCACTTTGACAGGAAAAACAACAACCTTCAGGACTTCACTGCACATTGACAGGATATTCTGCTTAAATCCAATGCAATAAAGACCAACTTCTATGAAAAAACTAAACTACAATATAAACAGCCCCACTTCAGATTCCAGAGAAAACATTTCAATTTAGTCTGAAAGAGGCCAAGTGAAGATGCAAAAAGATCTGCCTACAGTAGTTTCTCTAAATCCCAAAATAAGGCAGGGCTGCTGGGTCTTCATCTGATAACAAGGACTTCCACCAGAAAGACTCCTAAGCTGATTTTTCACTTAGACTGGAGTTTCTCACTACAAACTGAGACAGACAGACACTTCTACAGTTCTTGAAATCCAAAAGATTAATGAGTTTCCAGAGCCAGTGCATGTTTATACCTGGAGGCAAGTCTAACCCTCAGCAACAAAGAAGAGGAATTGTCTTTCAACTTTTCCAATTAAATTAGCACACAGACAACTACAAAGTTTAATAGCTTGTAGACTATTACTCTTTCTGGAGGCAATGACAGAGTAAACTGGAAAAATTTTTGTGTGTACATGTAAGTCTGCAGGAGGCAGAAAGGTAACTAAGCAGTGCTTATTTGTCAGAAGAAATGGTGGTATTGTAGAGTGCACATGGTAGAGAGAAGAGTTTGGGAAGGTTTCCTCCTCCATAGCGGGACTGAATTAAGAGGACATAGGAATGAGGTGTGGCAGTAACAGGGAAACCACATACTTTCACAAATAGTTATGAGAGGAAACAAGAGGGTTAAGTAGAGGAAAGACAGATATCAGGTATTAAAGCAAGCCTGAACTCCGTAACAAAAAGCAGTGATGACAAGTTATGGTTTTTTTTAGGAGGGCAGTGATTACAAACCAGATTATTGATGACCTGACCATGAAACTCACCTGTTCGGATCTCTTATACTTGCAGGACTGCTATGCACCAAACTAAATGGAAGAGTGATTTCTTTCTCTTCCATGTTTGCATTGAACCAGATCGGTCCCTAGATTTTACTGACATACAATTTAAAATATGCCTGTACTAACAAAGAAGATGAAAACACACCACAGGGCTGCCTCTACTGAAGGCTTTCTCAGTTTTGCTATTTAAGGAACCTTAGCGAAGGGTGAGGGACGATTCAAGCGAGCAGGTGGCCACCACAGACTCCAAATTTTCAGTTTAAGACTTTGTGTTCATTCCTGATTACACAAGGGTTATACTCAAAACCAAGAATTTTTCCATTTGGTAAATACGGGCCAGGATCTTTAACTGTGAGATAAGCAATAGAGAAGACAAATCAGCTAAGAGCACTATACCACTGATCCTGCAGATGTTTAGGATCCACAAAAAGCAGTGACATCTGTACACTCAATCTAAATGAGTTTACTTTTTGAATCATTTTTATACAATAAGATTATCTCTGACATCTTTATACTATGAGTTTCTAGACAGAGGGTAGAAAAACCTTCAACATACTGGGATTGTTTCCTACAAGTCCATTTCTACAAGATATAAAATACCTATAGACTATTGCAGCTCTCCCATGGGAGTTTCCAGTGCTCTAAGCAGAAATTTTATGTTGAACAAATCCTGCACTGCATCTGGTACTTTGAAGCTGTGCTGGCCACCCTCCAGTCTCCACAGCAACAGCCACTGGCCAGGGAGCAAAGGAGCCAAAGATAAAGAAGGATTTCAGTTGACTCTTACAAAGTAAAAACTGTAGTAAACTTGGCAAAACAGTAGCTTGGAAGTCTAATTTTACTAGATCATTTGAAGAGGGAGGGAGGGAAATGGTGGGAAAGCCCATATCAGCATAAAGCCTTATAAAGAAGAAAAGAAAAAGTCACATTAACATAAAAGGTTGATCAGAAAGATGCAAAAAACACTGTTCAGGATTATGGAGACCTACTCATTCTGAGTCTACAGTTCATTAACTGAATGAATTTCTGACATTGATCATCTTCAAGGGTCAAATGTAACAAGTCATATTAAAGTGAAAGAAACCATATTTGTCCTACTCCTCTTCAAAACAATGTTTGACTTATCTTCACAAAAAAAGTGTATTTATAAAATAATAGAAAACAGATGCCCTCAAACACTTCTAATTTCTTTAAAGCAGGAAGTACTTAAAGAAAAGTCAACATTCCTTTACTATTCATATTGAGAGGGAGCAGGCTATTAAAAATAGCAATTTTGATTGAGAATTACACTTTTTTTTCACTTAGAGATTGTAGCAGATCCAAGCTTACAGACATAAAAACTGTCACTCCAATTTAAGACTAAGATAGATCCACTAAAACAAATTTTGAGTGGCCACTGCTGAACGCTAAGAGAAGGCTCAGTAAGACCATGGTGAGCAATTATGTAATTACCTGCTCATTAAAGAAGTTTTCTTCTAATCCTGTAACAGTGATTAGCGGTTGGTTTATACCCTGAAGCACACAGACTTCCTTGCCTGAAAAATTTTGCACCATTTCTAATACAATCACCTGAAATTGCTTAGCACAGCAAGCCACAATCTGTGGAGCTATACAACACAAACACTCACTCTTACAGACATTTGTTGTTTTTTTTTTTCACTGAACATGGACAGCTCTAAGCAAAAAGACAAGAGTAGGCATCAACCATGCCTCTATTTCTTTCCCTTACTATGAAGATAGAATTCAGATAGCCAATTAACAATGAATTCTACTCCATCACCAAACCTCTGAAATAAATCAAAATGTGCAAGAGCTGAGAAAGCTTTAGTTCATTTTATGATGCTAACAGAAATGAGCCAACAGATTAAATTTTACTAAAATCAGTTAGACACAAATGTTTATTGAAACACACTAGCTTGGAACTTTGCAGTATGCCAAGAACATCTAGTTTTTGTTTTCCAAAAAGCATGTTTTCACAGACCCTCCAAAGGTAGACAAAGGAGGTTGCACAGAAGTGGACACTCAGAGCTTCAGCAGAGCAAACAGTTGAACATCCACAAAATCAGCATTTGAGCTGTTCCTTCCTAACTTGCTAGGAAGGAACTCACAAGCACTCACAGCTATCTTGACTGTGATAAAAAAAATCACAAATTCAGGGCTTCCTCCTTCTCTCTCATTAACTCAAATACATTTTAACACGCACATACACAAGATTTGATGGAAGTGGTCTATGAAGTTGCAATACACAAGAATTGGTGACAGTGCAAATATTTCTTCACTCATATCTGACAGAACTGCATATCCAGAGATTTGCCAACATGTCAGGATGCCAAGGCAGCTACATCAAATGTGGAGATAAAAAGCACACAAAAAGAACTATTTGAGGAGCGAAGAGCTTGCAAATAAACTGCATAAAAGTTTGAGGAAATCAGAGACTAGAAAATGAAAATCAAACCATATCTTCATACTCTGAGGAAGGAGTAATTAAATTCTCCCACTTACTATGGGACTCAAAATTTAAGAGCTAGTAGTACTTTAAGCATTTTAAGGTAACAGAGGCAATAGGAAAGTCAGCAACTACCAAGCACAGCTTTATCAGTTGTCAAAGAACCACTGCATGGAGAGCCTAAATGGAACAAATTTTCAACTGAGCATCCTGCTGTGTAAGTTTCTGCTGATAGAACACAATCACAATCAAAGATGTATTTAGAGACAACCTATTCTTTGTGGCACATTTTATATGACACTCATGCTCATTTACAGCTTTACATAATTTTGGTTTCCTCAGAACTTAACTTACTACAAGGTTTTTTGCTCAAAATAATATGAGCAAGGTCTAAAAAAGCACAAAAGCTTCAAACACTCTAATAATCAGTGTTTGACAAACACATGCTGAACAACTGTCTTAAGAGGATTTCTAAAGACACTTTCAGTGAAATCCACAACAGAAATTCATTTTAGCACAGATGAAACTGGACTTCTATTAATAAAGCCATTTCAAAAACCCTTCATAAGGTGCATCAGTAAAAAATGGCATTATTGCACATGGCTTGCACTACACTTTGACCAGCCCATTAGTCAGGAGTTACACACACTAAATATAATTATGCTCTAGAAAGAATCCCTAGAGGAGAAATTGCTCAGGTATACCTTATACCAGGCCCTTAGTCACCAGGCAATATTGGAAAAACACCAGTCTGAGGCTGAAGCTGCTTTTAAGTGGCATCCTCTGCTGAGGCACAGTTACATGCATAACCTGCCTCCCCTTCTCTTGAACCATCCCAGTCATATTGCTGTAGTCAAGTGTAAATCATAAATATACACATAAGAGCCCATAATAATGTGCACAGGAAGTTGAAAAAAACTCTAATTTGGCTTTTGTAGTTATTTTGACCCAATTTAAAGCATTCTTGTTACAGTATTCTTCCCCAAGCTGCTATTCTAGAAACAAGATAGCAAGAGTAAGATTATTTTAGAGTACTATTGTGAGTTGAAACAACTGTTAAATGAAAGATGGAAGTGACAACCGTGCTCAGAGAATCCTTCTTTATTTAACTGTCTTTTCTTTTAAACCTTTCTGCTTTGGAAACTCAGCCTAGCACTTCTTTGTACAAAACAAATCAAAACCACAACTTCTGCAAAAATGTTACATGCACCCTTCTCCTACTGTTACACATTTCTTACCAACACAACTTGTATTTTCGAGTTTGTTTATTGCATAAATACTTCTCTAATTCCATGTGACTTTGTCTTTTCCAACTATTAATACTTATGGACAAAGAACTTTTTATTCTAATTTCATCATTTACATACCACCCATCAACACAACATGACAGATACACGTTTTAGCTGAGACTGGCTTGCTTACATTCTTGTTCATTTCCTTTACCTTGCTGACTTCCTCAGAAGCCAGCATTTAAGACACCAACTCAAGGGCATGACATAGCAATAAGCCTTTAAAAACACTGTTGCTTGCAAAAGTTCTGGCATGCAGTTAGCTAAACAACTACTGTGTATGTTTTTAAAGTGTTAAATCCTATTAACACTCAAAAATCTTTTGTATTATGACAGACTCATAGAGATTTCGCATTCACATATCTATTTCTACTTGAGAGATGATGGAATAAGTAGTAAAATATACGCATAAAACTGATGAAGGATCTCCTTCCAAGCTGAGTAATTTCATCCGCTCAGATTAGCAGGAGATTTTCAACAAATTTAAGAGTGCTTTATAGACCTCTTTACTGATAATTCTCTCCTATAAACAGACAGTATTTCCTCAAGGACTGCTCAGAAATAGTTTGCTTTTAGTAATGTTTCTGTTATTACTTGCACGTGTACAGCTCCACCTGCTGGTTTAGCAGTTTCGTGTTTTTCAGCTTCACGGTTTTCTGGTTACTGCACAAACACCCAAGCTCAAAACACCAGTACAACTCCTGTATTCTTCAACACCAGTACCCCTCTATTCTTCCAATACAAAATGGTGTTAGAGGTATTCCAGCAGAACTATTTCCTCAGTCTTACCGACCAAGATATGGGCTACATACACAGCATTTAAACTCAGGAGATGTGAAATCCAAGTCCTAGAACTTAAACACCCATCAGAAGCTGGAACCTCAAACACTTAACATGCAGAATTTACCTATGAAAGGAAAGCCACTTGACTCCTTCGCACAATACAACTCCTGATGTCATGAGCAGCTCTGCAAAGTATTGTGTCTCAATTCCTTCTTCTTCGTGCTTTTTAAACTGGATACCAGATGTTGTCAACAGTTCGATAGAGTCCTGAGCATACATATCTTCTCTAAAAACAGAGAGGAAAAGTAAATTTCCAAAATCTACAAGCCTCAATAAGGTAACATTTCTTTTTTGCTACTCATTCCACAGACTAGGAACAATTTAACTTTCTTCTAGGTTAATTACAAAACCAACCATTTTTCAAACTTTTTTTTAACCTTCCTTATCATTTTACCATTTCCAGCACCTCCATTCTTACCATCTTCATAAAAAAAATAGTTCCTGCTCCTTTTCCAGTATAACCACCCTTTTGCAAGTCTATAGATGAAAGTGTATCTGTAGAACTTATCTGGTAAAGTATCAGTATAAATCACTTGAAATATGACAAATTAAATGTAACAGTTGAAGCAGTAACACATTACATTGCAGAAATATGAGAAATACAATCCAGATCTCAGTACTGAATTAGTTGTGTAGAAAATATTTCTCAGTAGTTTTTTGTGATTTAAGCTTATGTAAATGTTTAGACATCTGTTCATAAGAGCTTTTTTCCAGTAAAACTGGAAATGGAGTACTTTTTACTCAATTTAGCAAAACTGTAGAATTCAGAGATCCTTACTTTTTCTTTCTAAACAATCTGTTTTAACTTTAAAAGCCTATTTTGGACCTAAAATTTGAGAGGATGAAATAAAAATTCCTTCACCTTTTTTTGACCCCCTCCTACCTCTGTGTTTATTCCCTTTAACGCCACCTTTTTTTTTTTTTTGGCAATGTCTTAAGAATTTCATGCTGAAATTCATGTTTTGGATCTTATTTTCTCCCTTAAGTTTTATCTGTATCATCATTACAAAAACATGGAACGGTTAAATGAAGAAAAAAAAATAAGCATGTAAGTACTTAGAGAATAAAATTCATTTTACTGTCCACAACATACTACTCCACAAAGTCCCTTCAGTGTACAATTTCAAATTTTAATAAAAAACAATCAAAATAAAAACACAAGAAAACCTAGACAAGACAACCAATATATCAAACTTGACTATTAGATTCAGTCACAGACTTGTATTCCTTATTCCTAAGAGTAAGTCATGATTCTTTAGAACATAGACACACATCCTCAAGATGTGATACAACTTTTTCCTCACTCCCACACAGCTGCTCTTTGGTTCTCCGGCTTTGAGGCATCAGCTTCTCAACACCTGTCTCTCTCAATAGCACATAAAAGAACCCATCCAAAACAAATGCACCATTTAACAAAAAGGGGGTTTCATTCTAGTTCCTGCACTGTACTAATCAGGTGCATAGTATGATTAGTGAAATATTTATGCTCTTTAAAAGCACACTAAAACAAGACCTGACTGGAACCACACACACAAAAAAATTACCTTCTAGGAATAACAAACAGCTGTTTTGCTTTAGGAGGAGAACACTTGGCACAGTGCCACTTCCCAAAAGGATGTTTAGAAACAGACAAAAGTAACTAAGACGTCCATCCATGTAAAAAACTATATATATATATATGAATTTCTCATGCAGTACTTACCAAGTTTATATTTTTCTATTACCCCCACCATCAACTAGTAACAAGGTAATTTGGCGACTACCTGTATCTTGCCTTACTAAGCTGTCTTATCTCTGCAGCATCTGGCACTTATAGATAGAAAGCTACATTTGGTTTCAGTTGTTCGATATT
The DNA here is from genome assembly GCA_024362935.1 of Setophaga petechia. NCBI lineage: Eukaryota > Metazoa > Chordata > Aves > Passeriformes > Parulidae > Setophaga > Setophaga petechia. The sequence continues at coordinate 27,021,456 of JANCRA010000001.1, forward strand.
AAGTAGACCTTTGAAGCTCAGAAAATAAATGAAGTGTAGCACAGACCCTTCTTCATAGATCACAGTCTGGAAGTTATTAATTCCTTTTTCTCCCATAATTAGTAGGATTAGTATAGTCTCCTATTTAAGAAAATGGGTAACTTTCATCCCACATTCATACAGCCAGGTAAGTTCAGAGATAGCAAAACATTAAATCTGTGCTTACTTTTAATTTAGGAGACAATTCACACAATACTAAATAGAGCATGTCACTGCTCAGATCAAGCTGATGTGTGACAATCCACACCACTGCTTTTTTAAAAGAGCACAGAGATCAAGAGAGGCAGCAGAGGTTTTCCTCCTGAGAACCCCAACTACTTTGAAAACAAGTCTTTTCATCTGCAGAAAAAATAAAGGTCTGATCTCTAAACCTTCTTTGTAGGCTGTGAATTTAACTCCTGTATATAAAGTTGTCCAGTTCTCAACTTGCAACACAACTGCCAAAAACCCCAAGGCTTAAATGTGTTAAAAGTGTTTGTACTGATATTCAATTCAGTAGATAATCAACATGTGAAAATCTATCAGACCAACTAACCAATTATGTTTACTTCAGAAAAAACAAAATTAAGATACTAGTAACTTCACCCACCACCAGCTAAAGATATAATTGGAGCACCAGATAAGCTTTTGATCCCCCTGAAAAAGTGAGGTTTATGCTTAAAAAAATTTATCACTGATAAAAATCCCATTTTGAAATAAAGTTCATGGTATTACTCCAATATAGTAAAAGTCAGCTTGCTTTTTAACCAACAAAATAGACAAAATAATTCAGAATGATAGTATTTGACATACTTTTTTAGTCACTTTACTGTATTTTTTTTTCATCAAGTGTTGGTATTTTCCATATAAAGTATGTAAAGAAACAATATGTGAAACACTCTGAAATGCTAAACATGAAAACACAGAGCTAACTCTTACACCAAGTAGAAAATACCTTTCATAATTTTTTTTTTAAACTGCTTAGCATTTTTGACCAAATTACCAACAGTAAGACAGACTACACAGAAATGAGGGAAGAAAGCATGTTTGGCTGACAAAAATTTTCCTTACATGAGTATTTATTGTATTCCATTATTACAATCAGATAGATAATGAAGTCGCTACAGTATTTATACATTTTCAGTAAGTCACAAACATACGTTTAGCAGCACAGGAATTGAATACTTACGTTAAGTTAAATTTAAAATTAAATTGCCAAGTTGAAGTTCCTGGAGGGTATTCTCCTTGCTCATTCATAAATGTCAGTCCTAGTTGAATTATTTTTAGCAAGTCGACATTGCAGCGTAAGAGTTGGTACTGATAGTCTGCGTTGCTTCTGAATTCTCCAATAGGCCTTGCAACTACTCCTGGAAATTCTGTGTCCTGCAAGAGCACAATTTAAACTTGAACACACAAAACCCACATAAAACTAACTATATAATAGCTGAGGAGTACTGTGCGTAAAATTAACTTTTAAAAAGATTAGGATCCAGATGTTCATGCAGCTGTAGTTCAACATTAAGACTTCCTTAGGCTTTCAATTTAAAAGGATGAGCAAGTTTACTGACCTCAGCTGAAGTCACGATTTTTGCAGTAACTTTCTAGAGATTTCTGCAGTAACTTTCTAGACAGACATCAAGCACCCACTTACCATAGCTACATAGTTATACTTCCGTATAACTTGACGAATTTTCTTCATCTCCTCATCCAAGTTACAAGCCCAAACTTCACAGATTCTTTGGCTATGATCTACGGTAGCTGCTGGCATAGTGGGGGGCTTTAGAGACCATACATCAAAAGTTACACTTGATCGAGGATTGGTTTCATATAGAGGACCTCAACTGTTTATTTTTTTAGCCTAAGAGAGAAAGAAAGCAAAGCATTAAAGTGTAAGTTTTTACTCTCAGTTAATCTATAGAAAAAAAAAAAAGGCTTAAGCACGACATCCACGCTTTATCCTCGTAGTTTCACAAAAGCAGGACAACATAGCCACCAAAAGCACAGGAATTTCGGCTTCGCGAACTCAGACTACCATCAGAAACTAAACCCCTGCAGTTTCGTTAGCGACTGTTTCCCGCACAAAGGGCGGCAATGCGCACTAGTGACACGGATACCGGAGACACCCGGCTCCCCAGGCGCTCCTGCCCCGCGGCTCGGCAGGCGCGCTCCTGCGGATCCCTGGGCTGCGTGCAGCAGGGAACGGAGCGGTAGAACAGAGTCACGCCGAACGCGGGGCGGCCTCCCGAAGCGAGAGCAGCTCCCCCGGCTCCCAAGGGCCGCGCTAACCCAGCGAGCGGCGCGCGGAGACCGACACACGGCCGGCCGGGTTCCCGCGCGCGTGAAAGGCCCCGGGAGCGCCCGGAGGAGCTGCGGAGCCCGGGGGTCCCGCAGGGCTCCGCTGCGGTGCCGGTGTCCCCGCCCGGTGCCCGCGGCGCCGCCCCCGCTCACCCCTCGCGCTCCGGCCGGGCCGCGGCGGGTCTGGGAGGCCCCGCGCGGCCCCCGCGAGCCGCAGGAAGCGCTGCTGCCCCCGGCGCCGCCGCCGCGCGCACAAAGCCATTACATCATCGCCACGCGCCGCGGCCTTTCCCCCCTCCGCTCTGGCCAATCGCCGGCCGCGTCGCCGCTCCCCCCCCCCTCGCCCCACCCCTCCGCCGCTCGTGTCGCGGCGCGCGGGGCTGACGCGGCCCCGGCGCCGGCGGCTCCGGGGCGGGGCAGGGGCGGCGGCGGGGCCGCCGTCGCGCGCAGGCGCGCGCGGGCCCTCGGTGAGGTGCGCGCGGTGCCGCGGGTGCGCTCGCGCCCCTCCGGTGCCGCCGCGCGCGCGATGAACTGGCTGTTCCCGCTCGCCAAGGGCGGCGCCGCCCCCGCCTCCGCCGCGCCGCCCGCGCGCACCGGCCTCCAGCAGCAGCGGCAGCGCCAGGTCGAGTCCCTGCGCGCCGCGCACGCCTCGTGAGTGGCCGCGGCGGGCGCGGGGGCGGGAGGGCCGCGCTGTGCCGCCCGTCCCGGGGCCGCAGTGGGGCCGCGCTGCGTCGGTAGCGTGTCGGTAGCGTGTCGTGTCTCTCTATGCGCGGACACGGGGACCCGGCTGCGCCCCGTCCCCTCCCCGTGAGGCCTGGCTGGGTCCTCGCGGCCGTGTGGGTAAACAGGGCCCCCGAGCCGGCGGCGCCGCAGCCCAACTCCGCGCTGTCCCGGGGCCGAAGGGTCCCGCCGGGCAGGACCGCGGTGCCGCGGCGTCCCCGCCGGAGGACGGTGCGATGTGGGACCCCCGCGGGCTGGGAGGAGGAATTCGGAAACTGAAAGTCCAGCTGGCTGTCGGCGAGGCGTCCCCGCTGCCTCCGGTGGGGCCTGGCCAGGTGATCGGGCGCAGGTCGCCGTGCCCGGTTTCACTTGCCATTGCCCGGAAAGCCTGCTAATGGGGTGTAACGTCTTCGGAGTGACGCCACTACGTCTTGGGATAAGACCTCTCTGGGAGCTGCTTGTAATAGCGTAGTTGATTAAAAGTTGAGACTAAAACGTAGAGCACCAAGGAGTTGTGTGGCGCAGTGGCCTGCCAGCAGTGGCACAGTGGCATAGCAGCCCTACTGGCTGTACAAACTGTTTTTCTTGGTGTTCAGTGCTACCTGCTAAAACTGGCTGCTCCTTAAAAAGTAGTTTTGTTTAGATGGTGAGAAGATGCCAGTTGTGTTTACTCCTGTTCAACATCCACAGTTTTAAAGTGAAAGTTTATTCTTATTTATACTGCTCCTTGGCAGTATGCATTGCCTAGTCGTTTAAAACTCCTCACATTTTAAAAGGAGATCCACATTTCATATGTTTGAAGTTACAGTTACAGTGAAGTAAGCATTCTACTGGCATACAACTTCCTAGGATTTCTGTAGAACTGAAATGGTAGCTGCCTCCAAAATAATTCAGAAAAAGGACAGAGAATGCTTCCTGTCACATCAGACTGACACTAGGAGTGGAAGAGATACTAAGTGCATTTCCCAGTTTAATCACTGCAGGTTGTTTGCATTCCTAATATTTAGAATTATCACACAGCAAACATGATGGTATTCTAAGTATTGTTGCTTGAGTAAGTGTAAGTCTGTTCAGAGCTAATTTCAGAGATATTTTGGAGACAGTTCACTTTTCTAAGGAGCTGTTTCTGTGGGCATATAGGAGCTTAGTTAACTGAAAAGTTTTTGTTAGGCTGACCTTCCTTGGCCTTTTGTTTATGTCCACTTTTTAAAAATCTGGCAGTGAGATGAGCTCATCCTGAATTAAGTCCCCAAAAAAGGGATCAGTTTTTGTCAGTCAGCTTGCTGAAATGGTTTGCTACTGTTTGTGCAGGCACCAACTCAAGCATAGGCAGTGAGGGAGTGGGTGCTGTAGCCAGGAATTGAGGTGAGGGGTAGGGACATGGTAGCTGCCCAAATGTCATTCCATTATGGGTACTGTTGTTGCTCTTCACCAAAATGCTCAAAATTCTTGGTATGCTGTAGTTAACTAAGTTAGTCAAGTTTGGTTTGTGTCATCTTAGGTCATAAAAGCTCAGGTATGTGTGATCTTCATTTCAGTACAGCAGCTAGCTTTCCTGTACACAATCCCTCTCAGGTTAGGAGCTTGAAATAAAACCTTTGCATTTAAAAAAGAGGTTTTTGTTGTTCTAGACAAAGTTAAGAATGTATCATTTTTTTTAGCGTACTCATTCGCACTTGGGAAGCAACAACTAAGGTTATTAGTTCAAGGTTTTTCCTAAGCAGGGTTATAACTCTTTGAACATTCAATGAGATTCTGGCTTTCTTGTTCTTCACTCTCTGTCCTCATCTTCCTCCCCAGTTTCCACGTGAGTGGAGTGTAATTATATACCCTTCTCAAAAGGATTTTGTAGCAGGTTAATGAGAAGTGTGGTGGATGATTACAGGGCAGGAATGTGAGTCAGAGATTCAGGGGAGAATCCTTCAGTTAAGAATGAGAAGATGCAGATAGTGGTGTGTGGTGTAACACAGCAGAACCCTTGATTTGAATTCTCCTGTGCTGAAGATATTTGATATTTTCTTCAAACAGCATGTGATTTCACAGGGAAGGAGCAAATACTGAGTTGTCTGTGAGAGGAATAAGATCAGGCTGCAGAAAGCAAGATTCATAGACGAGTTAGTGTCTTACTCCCATTTGTTCCCCAGTCTCTTAAAGACTTCGTTTTGAAGCCTTAAATTCTATGCCCCAGTAGTGTTTTGGAAGGACACAAAGCACTCCCAATGCTACTCTTAACACACATTTACAGGTAATGTGTTCTGGATTTCTTGAGAAAGGACTTGTATGGAGTGTACCTGGCAGTGGATGGAGGAACATTTCTGAAGCTGGATCAAAAGATGTTGTCTGGGAACACAGTCTGCCATTATTTGCCATTGGAGCTGTGTTCCCTCTCCTGTATAAGGAGAGGTTACAAAGAGTGTTATTAACCAGGTGCAAGCAGGAAAAATATGTGGAAGAGCAATAAGTCTGCTTTTACAGTTTGTTTTGATTCATTATAAGAGGAAGCTTGTTTTCTGCCCTTCTTTTACTCTCAGCTTAGATATGTTCGTATTGTCTAGAAATTCTGCTTCTGACCTTCACCTCCTCCACATTCTCTGGAATGCTCTCTTTGAAACAATCTTGCTGTGCATGGAAATTGTAGAATGCTTTGAGTATTGAAGTCAACTTCCTAATAATGTAGCTCATTTCAAGATTTTTGCCTCTGTAATTTACCTGTTGCAGGAAAAACAAATTTGGATTTGACCTTACTGGATTTTGTAAGGCTCATCAGTGCTTTCAGGAGGGCCTGGATCTTGAGTCTCACTGGAGCTTTACATTGTTGAATGTAACTCTAGTCCAGATAATTCTTGAAAGCTTGTGCAAGTGAGCTTGGTGCACATAGTAAAAACTACTGTTAAATATTAGGCTAATCTATTAAGGAAGCATGCCTAGTCTAATAAACATTCTACATATTGATCTGAAAGCAGTGTTGCAGAGCAATGTGAACCTGATATAATGCCATGGTGAAGTAAATGTTTAATCAGATAAAATTCAGTATATTAAAATAACACTGATGTGTTGTCTTAAATTAAGCCAAGTAATGGGAGAAAGATAAGTTGAGATTGTTGTCAGAAGCATGAGTAGTGTGATTTCTCCTACTATACTTCCTTTGCTTGTGAGCATGTGTGAGGTTTAAATGTTAAATCCAGTATTTTTTTTGCTTTAATCTTAATATTCAACATAGAATGCTGAAGACTGTTTGCATACTCCAGCATTTTCAATTTTGTTCTTACAGGGCTTTTCAAAACTAAACTGAATACAAATATCTGAGGTCATGCTTGTTTCTTTTAGACTTTTAGCTGTTATATTGACCATGCAATGGATGCTAACAATTTTTTCTTTGACAGCATTGCAGAAATACAGAAAGATGTGGAATATCGACTGCCATTCACTGTAAACAACTTGACAATTAACATTAACATGTAAGTAAAGTGGGCTGCCTGTATGCGCATCTTGAAAATTAAAATTGTTCTTAAAAAAAAACAAACCTGGTAATAGAATATAAGCTGGTCCCAGCTCATAATTAATTTCAGGAACCATAACCTGGATTTGTATTAGTGGTTATAGTGATCTGAGAGGAATTGGTTCTGTACAAGATACAGATGTTCAGCTGAGAGCAAAATCATATTTTCCTGTTCTCAGTTCCTAACATAGCTGTGTGATTTTAGTTGAAGGTAACTAGGGGAAAATGCTTGAGGATTTCTGGTAACTTTGATTCTCTGCCACTGAAAATAAACTTGATTGGTAATTTCTTTGTCAGCTGTAACTCCATACTCTTACCGTGGTGAAGCTTCTGGATCGTAACTCAACTGATTTATTGTAATATTAGCTGTAAATTTACTTTGGGGGGACGCTTTGTTCTGGCAAATGTTGAGTGTATTCTGTTCACAAGTTTTATATTACTTTGTCCTGCAGAGTTGGCCTAATATTCTTACAGGCTACACTGCATTGTATTTGTAGTAATAGCATCTGTATTTGAAAATGTTCTTGTTATGCTACAGCTTCTTTGTTGTCTATTAGTTTGTCAGACCATGTGCTAATAACACCAAGGCTGCAGGTTCAGTGCCTGTATGGACCATGCACTTAAGAGCTGGACTCAGTGATCCTTGTGGGTCCTTTCCAACTCAGAATATTCTGTGATAATTGCTCCTTTGTTATACTACAATTTTGCCCAGTAAATGCTCTCTTCAGTTTTGTGGAAGTCTGGTACTCCAATCTGTTGGATTTCAAATTTTCTAACTGAATAATCCTTTTGTATGCTTCATTCATTGTGTACTTGTCCGTAACAGTTCTCATAGAAGAGTATGTTTATGTAATTAATAGTACTTTTTCTTTGTATTAGAAGCCTTCTTATGCAAACTTTATCATGGGGTGTCACTGTAGCAATAATTATTCTTGTATTTGCAGTTTGCTTCCACCTCAGTTTCCTCAGGAAAAACCAGTCATCAGTGTTTTCCCACCTGTGAGACATCCTTTAATGGACAAGCAGGGGGTATATGTGACCGGTCCGTTGATAAGTAATGTATGTATCATTTGTAGCTTCACACAAATCTACTGTTAATAGCAGTTTTAATACGTCTCACACTAGATTATTGTTAATACTCTCAGTAAAAAAGATTAGTATAGATCCTAATCATTTTCAAACTGTATTTCAGGGCCTGAAAACAAATTCAGAAGTGTTCAGTAGTTATTATCATTTTTCTTTTACTGATGCCATTTCTGACTTGAGTATTCCATGTGTCTAAAACTATTTTAAGTTATGAAGGCTTAGAAAATTACTATCACATTTTTTTGATTATTGTTAATTGCACAGCTCTTCCAATTACATTCCAGTGTATTCCAAATAAAGGAGAGGGATGCTTTAAGACAGTTTTGTAACATAGTTCTTTCTAGCCTAATCCTATTAGAATGGCGTCAAGGTTTTAGCTCGAATATTCAGGATTTTAATATCCTGGTCTTTTTGTCAACAAGATTGTCCTATTTTTTCTTGAGTGGATGGAGGTTCTGACTCTTTTAGAATGTAGTTAGTGCCTTTGTCCTCAGATTTTATTTTTTTTTCCTCTTCTGTTGTTTGCACAAATGTAACTTGGTAACTAAAGTGGGGATTTTTGCTTGTTCAATAGCAATGTGGTACTTCATTGACTCTCCACTGATAATGGAATATATAAAAGACTTTTAGTTTCTATTCAGCTCTGGGTTGCTTTATCACTTTATTTGGAGTTTATGTTTATATAGTTTGGATTAGCTAGTATCTCTGAAATAGCTTTTCAGCACTGTCATGTGGGTATAATAAACAATCAAGTTCAGCACCTTTTGGAACACTTGGATTCCAGACATAATTTTTCTTCTTCTTTGGATTTTGTTTTGTGTTTTTCCCAGTTTACAATGCATTCAGATCTTGGAAAAATTATTCAGAGTTTACTGGATGAGTTTTGGAAGAATCCTCCAGTTCTAGCTCCTAGCTCAACATCATTTCCATAGTAAGTTATCAAAACATAATAAATGTCTATTAGTTTTTCAAACAGTGACTAAACCAATTATAAGGAGGGCAGAGACAGGAATAATGTAATGGATATACCAGAAGAATTAGATTCCCTGTCCTTGCATTATTTCATGTGCATGGTAGATGACCTGATTGTTTTTGGAAAAGACACTAGATTTCATTGGAGTTACTGAATCAACATGCCTGATGTAACTTTATATCCATTTTATTGAAAAATAAATTTTTACATTACCAGATGAAATCTGGAATTTGCTGTATCTCATTATCTGAGTAGTTGTGTTTTTTCATATTCTGTTCATAATCTCCCAGGGTTAGGGCAGTTCCTTTTGCGCCATGTACAGCAGAAATTGGGTGATTTAAAGAATTGTGTTAAATTCAGATTGGGTCAGTACAACTGTGGTTCTCATGGCTGACGGTGATATTAAGTTTAGATGTGGCTGCAGTTGTGAATTTTTAAAAAAATCATTCCTGTTATTTAGAAGTAATTACTTGTGTGTTGCCCAAGCTATTAAATGCTATACCAGTCATAAGAACTAATGTATGACACAGATGTTTTTCTCACAGCTTCAGGATGGAAACAATTTAAAATTATGCTGTCATAAATTTTTGAGAAGTAGTTTTCTCATAATTAAGAGTGTAAGTGTATATTTGGCTGTTCTACAAGAACGTAGATTAATGGAGTTCTAGACTATATTGCAGTATTAGACAGAAAGGGTTATTACATTGGAAGCAACTGAGAACAGAAAATACAAAGTTTATGGTCACTTGAAAATTCATTCTTATGTCTTACGTGTGGTCTCATAATTATAATTCAAATGACAAGAGATGTGCTGTAAGCAGTTGGTTGCTCATGGTTGTGGTTTTGTTTGTTTTTAGCCTTTACAACAAACCAGCTGGAATGCCTCCTTTTGCTCCTCAGGGGTTTCCATTTCTCCCTCCATATCCACCTCAAGAAACAAACAGAACAATGGCACCCATGCCCGTTTCTGAATCAGTTTCTTCAAGCTACACGACAGACAAGCCTGCTGCTCCCTCCTACGGCTTGATTGCTGATCTGCCGCTGCCTGTTCCCACAGCAGAAGCGGTGCTGCAGGTCGGTGTGCTGAGTTTTGCTCTTTAAGCTGGCAGACACTGGGTATAAGTTCCCTTAGAGGTATGCAGGGCTTTGCTGTAAAACTCAGGAAGCACTTGAGTGAGTGAACCTCATTGTTTTGCTGGTGCTAGGGTAGCAGAACTGTCATTCTGGCTTTGATGAAGAATTTTTTTAGAACTTGAAGTCAGAGGGTGTCTGAGTTTCAATGAAACTAGTGTTTATGCTAATGGTATTTGATTATAGGGGTTTTGTTTTGAAGCTGCACTCCCCCATAGGGCAGCTGTAGCTGTATCTCCAACCACAGAAGATATTTTTTTCTTGCTTGCTTTCCTGCTCAGAGCCTATTAGGTGAGGGCAATGTGCAATCTCAAGTCTTTATGTGAAGCATTTTATCTTGTATGTTTATACTTAAGTTCCCTGTTGCTCATGAACTCTGGAAGGAATTTTATTTTTAATAAAACTTTGTATCTAAATGTTTAGTCTTGAATCAAATCATGTCTATAGAAACAAGTTTTCTTGGGCTTGGAAGGCACTTTTGTAACTTTATGCAATTTAAGTTTTCTACAACTGTTTTTTCCTTGTCTAAAACGTTTTTTTTCTGAGAGATTATAGCTCTAAAAACCACATGAAAGAGATCAAAATGTCACTCTCCTTCTCTGTTCTCACTTCTGTGAGTTTTACTATTCCTGTGTATTTCCTCGGTTGTTCAGCTGCTTTCAAATGAAGGATATGGCAAAACAGAATTATTTTCTTCCAAGATTGACTCATCTTTTATGACATGTCACCCCAAACATCTTCAAGCATTTTGTTGCATTGGTTGAGTTGTTTTCTGTTCAGATACTAGTGCTACTGCTTCTTACTGCTTTTCGTGCTTCTCTTGCTGCTGGAAAATATTAATCTTCAGTTCTCAATTAATCAGGTTAAATATCAAGAAACTGTACTTGAGAAATCTACTAAGCATTTGTAAATTTTGACTCAGGTTGGCCAAAATGGATTTACATACAAGATGCCTGATGTTCCTGATACCTTTCCAGAACTCTCAGAACTAAGGTAAATTTTCAGAGGGTAGCTGAACTTTCCATAGTTTCTGAAAGGCACTGTACTGTACTACTGGCTTGTATCTGATTTTTGTCAGAAGTCTGTACACATCACTGAAAGGATTTTGTAGAAATTATAATTAGGGGAACTGCCACATACCATTGGAGTCAGAAAATAACCCAGCTTTATATTCAAATGTGCTGCTTCTTTAGGGTTTGGTCAGCAGGAACAGTACTTGATTCAACACCAGGAAAAGAAGTGTTTTTACTTTTCCTTACTATCAGTGTTTGCTTTTTTCTGTGGCCTTACAAGGGACTTAATTTCTAGTAATTCAATAAGCATAACTTTTGAAGGAGGAAATGGGATAGCTTGACACTGTTTCAAAAATTACATTCTCCTAAATGCCAGAGGACTGTAGTGCAAGGTAAATGGGGAACTGTTTTGTGAGCAGTTCAGCATGTTCAGGGGAGGCTGGCTTAGACAAATCCAGGAGGTAAATGAGTCTGCTGTCCCAGTGCAAATCACTGCTACATCTAAGTACTTTATACACATACTACACAAATATTTTCATCTGTTTGTCATTATTCAAACAAACTGTATTAGTTATTGCTCTCAGCAGTTTGCTCAGATCTAATGAGACAGTTTCCTAGATCAGTTATGTGGGGTGGAATGGGTTACAAATTCACTGCAAACTCCTTCAGATCTCATATCTTTCTGGTGATGTCATAGTTAAGCAATTGAAAACTCTGTCCTTTCAACTGGGGTGGCTTTTTCTTTTCCTCTGACACTTTCCAAAGAACCCGTTTAGTTTAGCTGACTTAGCTTTTAAGTTCTGGCAGCATCCTTATTACATTACAGCAAATTAAGATTTTTGCAGGGAAGTGTAATTTGTTAAAACATTCTTATCGAGCCTGGTCCTTTCAAAAAGACTGGATTAAAATTCCTTGATTCTTCTGTTGGTTGTTTAATTGAATGACAGTGGTATTGCAGCTGTTCTGAATAGTTCTGTTCTGTATAGGTGGCATGGTTTTGGTAAAGGGGGCTTTTTGAGTTGCCTTTGTGAGAAAGGGTCAGGAGCTGCCCCTGTGCCAGGCACAGCTGGTTTGGCAGCAGACCCGCTGCAGGACTCCTGAGTCCATTAGTGAAGCAGGCACTGCCTCTGAAAACATTTTAGAAAGAGCAGAGGCAGTGAGGATCGAGGGGAGGAATGGAAAAATGTGATAATCCTGCAAACAACAAGGTCAGGGAAGAAGGGTGGGAAGGAGGTGCTCCATGTACCAGAGCAGTTACTTTTCCACAGCCCGTGGAAGTTTTGGAAAAGATTGCAGTAGTGTGGGTATTTTAAAAAATGTAGCCTGTAGCTGAGAGGACTATGCTGAAGCAGTTACACACACTGCAGTCCGGGAAGGACCCAGTGCTGGATATGCCCTGAAGGAAGCTGCAGCCAGGTATTACCCAGACTGCATACTCATGCCAGGAGCTGATTGCAGTCTGTGAAGCAGGGGTGAAGTGTGAGAAGGAAGGAGAAGCAGAGATGAACTGTTAGGGACTGACTGCTACACTTGCAGTTCCCCCTTTGCTCCAAGGAGAGGGAGACAGGGAGAGAGGTAGTGTTGGGCATGAAGGAACGAGGTTGAGCCTGAGGAAAAATGGAGCAGTGTTTTAGTTTTTGCCTTTCTTGTTTACCATCCAACTCTTACTGTAATTGACAATAAATTCAGTTACATTTTTCTGAGTGTGTTTTTGTGTGTGATTGTAACTGGTAAGTGACTTCACTGTTTTTATCTCAACCCCTGAGATTTTCCTCCATAGCCTGTTGAGGGGAACTGAGAGAGCAGCTGAGTGGGCATCTGGTAGCTCAACAGTCAACCCACTATAGTAGCATTATGGGAAGTAAAGCTTGAAATGGGAGATAATTTTTTAACATGCTGCTTTTTAAATTCACTGCTGCATATAGTAGAACCCACAATCCAGGAGAAAGGGGAAAATAAGTTGTGCTCAAGTGTCATGTATTTGTAAAGTCCCAAAAAATGCCTCAAATTCTGGAAGAAATTAACTACTTTACATGTGGTGTTTTCAGATTTAAACGTACTTTCTTTCTCTTTGAGTACAGTATATCACAGCTGACCAGTATGAATGAGCAAGAGGAGGTGTTACTGGAACAGTTTGTGACTCTTCCACAGCTGAAGCAAGTCATTACTGATAGAGATGAGTTAGTGAAAAGCATTGAAGAGCTGGCAAGTAAGCTGTCAAAATGTTAACCTGCTTTGTTCTGTGAACTAAATCCTTTAAAAAAAGTAGTAATGGTGATTTTATTTTTCAGAAAAAAACCTGTTGCTGGAGCCTAGTCTTGAAGCAAAAAGACAGACAGTGTTGGATAAAGTAAGTTAACAATAAAATAATCTTCAGAGACATGAGTGGTAGGTAATATCTGGAATTTTTTCAAGGTGATAATGTTCCTTTTCTTCTTCCTTCCAGTATGAGCAACTCATGCAAATGAAAGCAGCCTTTGAAAAAAAGATGCAAAGACAGCATGAACTTAGTGAGGTATAATTCCTACATAACATCCTTTAAGAATATTTTGATAAATCTAAAGCTTTGATTTGTATCTTTATCCATTAAGAATATTCTTTTGGTTAAACTCTCATTTAATATGAAGTAGATTAAGCATTTCATCAAATGTGAAAAAAACTGAATGATGTGCCAAAAAGTTTAAAACAAAATAATGGGTTTTCTCGTTGGGTTTTTTTTTTACTGCCACAATAGGAGCAAAGTTGGAAGAAAAGAGTGATGTACTTCTAGAACTGTTGAGTACAATGCCAGTCCAAACCAGTTTTAAGAATAGAATAATTTTTAAAGAAGGCTTGTTCAATTAATGGTACTCATTTAACATAATGAGCTTGTAAAACTGTGCCAGATGAAAGTACTCAATAACTTCAGGAACTTAAATTCTGCAATTCACTAGGCATGCTTACTTCAGGCAATGTGCTCTATGTGCTGTCAAACTTTGCATATTTTACAGTGTAAACAGGGCAGAAGTTAATTCAGAAAGTATTGGAGAAGGAGAATAATTTCTTGGTATGTTTACCAGGGTATTCATTAGAAGACATAACTTCTGATAAACCACTTTCTGCACTAAAATCTTCATAATTTGCAAGACTTGTCACCTGAGAATGCAACAGTCCATCAGTTTAGCATGCGTAGTACCTGAATTTCTGAATGCCCACAAAATAAGAAAACAAAGTAAAACAAAAACCACAACCAAAAAGTTGCATGATGGCAAACCAAATTATTTCATAGGTGGTCTAAATACTAGAGGTTTCCTCACTTGAAAATCAGAAGAATCTGACTCCTCATGCCTCCTTTGACCTTGAAGTGGGCAGAGGTAGTTGATGTGGATAAACCACTTATTTTTGCAAGAAACAGCTTAAGAACAGGACATAATATTGCACTGCTGTAGTCCCTTTTCTTTTTTCTAAATTAGATTTGCTGATTCGATTTAATGATGGATAGGAGGCTGAGTAGCAGTTGAATTTTTCTGCTTTTTTCCCTATATGCTATATCATCATGTAGTGATGTTTGCTGTGCACAGGTATCTCCTGCTCTCTTTCCTTCCAATTTCCAGACAAGTATTTTTACTTGTATTGAGTGAATTTTAGTCTTCTTTTATTAGAGCAAACTCTCTGTATTTTGTACAAGATCAATTTAACAGGAAATTTTTGATTACCTTAAGATTTTAAAGTACATAAGTAAAAGATTTTTCATAGGGTAGATGAAGGTTAGGCCAAGCATCTAAAATCCATAAATGCCTTAATTTTGCGGTTCTGGCTCCCTTCAGACTCCTACTGGATGTGAATCATCTCCTGTTTACCTGCCTAGATGTATTTGAGAAAAAATAATTAAATTGTATGCAATAAACAGAAGTAAGGTTTGAGGTTTATAAGAACAGAAAAATGAGTATACTGATTTAGGTTAGCAGTGTATCTGCTTCTCTAGTAGGTGCTTTTTGCTTTCCTGTCTTCTCCACAATAGTTTCAAGGGTATTTGAAAGCTGAACAGTAAGTTCTCTTTTACCTTTTTACCTTTTTATACTTCTCAGGTTCACAACTGATTTTCAAAAGTAGACCCTATTTATTGAAGACACTTGAAATGTTAGTTCTACTCAGAAATCATGCACTTGAGAACTTGTCAGATTTCCAAGCTGGATGCTTTCTACACTGTAGGGTAAAAGTTGAAAAACTATATTCATTTGTGTGAATGATTGTGTATCAAGACCTAAACTAGCAACACTTTTCTCACATTGATACCCTTCTAGTTTAACAAGCTAGAGTTCCATCTCTGTAACTTGGAGATGGAACTTCATCTGGTTACTTAGGCTTCTATGTAATAATAGTGCTCTGTCCACATATTCCATATTTATATTGTCATTTATCTTCTTGGAAATGTGAGTTTTAACAGACAGGTTAATATTACATTGGACTTTTTATTTTCTTAGAGTTGCAGTCCAAGTGCTCTGCAGGCCAGACTTAAAGTAGCTGCTCATGAAGCTGAAGAGGAGTCTGATACTATTGCAGAAGACTTTTTGGAAGGCAAAACAGAGATAGATGACTTTCTTAGTAGTTTCATGGAAAAGAGAACGGTATGTAATATACAAGTACTTCTAACCCAAGACATGTACAGCACACAGTGAATAAATTTAGAACTTCTTTTTTTAAGAACTTGAGCAGTCCTGTGATACAGAACAGTGCCTTAGTGAGCTTTGACAGAAGGAGAAAAAATCCTTAAATGGCTTCAGTTTATTTAGACTATAATCTGCATTCCAAAGGCACATACTTCTAAGATGGGAGTGCAAAGATCTTCTGCATTAGACCATATTCATGTGCTGTTGCAGATATTTTTGTGCCAATTTCTTCTGTATCTTGTATAGATATTGGGGAAGATAGCCACATGGTAAATTTAATATTTGGAAGGTTGACATAAACTGACATGCTGCATTAAACAACCTTAATGTTTAATTTATTAAACTTCTTAAACAAATTTTGTTGATGGCTATCATCAAATAAGTAACTGGGGTTCAAAAATCACCATTCTTGTTTGTGCTGTGACAAAAGTAACTTACCAAGTAGTGTACCTTTCTTTAAAGGTGCCCAATAAATGCATTTTGTAACATTGGAAACAATCCTCTTATAAACAATTTTGGATAGAATAATGTTACCTGTATAGACCGTTGTTCAGACCAAAGGTTGGAAGGGAGGTAGGTTAGGCAGGGTTTTCTTTCTTTAAAGAGCCTGTAAAATAGCTAAATCATTAAGGAGAAACTGCAGTATGCATTATAAAAAACTGCTTTTAGAGTTCAGTCTTGTATGTCTTGTTTCATAGCTCTGCCACTGCAGACGAGCCAAAGAGGAAAAACTTCAACAGGCAATAGCAATGCACAGCCAGTTTCATGCTCCGCTATAGGTAAGCTTGGTTTGTTAAACAATTTACCCTATTGTTACACACCTGGTAACTGCTAATGGATTTGTTATGGTGTTTATTGTTCTAATAACACTTCCTGTGGAAATCAAGTATGTTCTGCATCTGTCGTTAATTGTATTAAAAATATAACTTCTGGAGAAATTAAAATATCTAATTTTTGACATTTGTCTTTACAGACTTCCTGCAAACTACACCTGCCAAGAGAACGAATGAAAACCCCAATAAAGCACACTTTTTAATAACTATTATTTGCAAATAAGCATTTCATCTTATCTGGTTGTATTTATAGAAGAGATTGTATACAGAGTTGGGATGGTTTTTGTACAAATTAGAATGTCTCTTTATATTCTCACTGTACTCAAGAATCCTTCTATTGCAATCTTTGCATTAATTTCTTGTATTTATTGTTGATAGTTATAATATTTAAGTTCCCTGCTGCTATACTCCATTGTTCAGAGATTAAATATCTAAACATGTAATTTTGACTAGCTTTTTACATTTTTATAAAAACATAATTCATATCTTTTGTATTTTCAATTTTAACCATAGATTTGGCTTAATCTGTGGAAGACTTTAAGTGATAGGACTCTGGAAACTAAAAAAATTCTTAATGGAGATTGCCACTGGATTCACAAGCTGTCTTTTCTTGAAGCCAAAAGATTAAAGAACAAGTTTTTTTACTTCTAAGTAATAATAGAAAACTAAGTATAGCTTGTATTGTGTTTTGGATGAGTAGATTGGGGATTAAGCAAAGGATGTGTTGGAAAAAAATGATACTGGAATCAAAATAGAATAAATGGTATCTGCATAGATTTGGTATGTTGCTTAGTAGCACTGATGCACTGATTTCAAGAGTGGTTTGGTACCTACCACTAATTAAACACAATTTTCATCTAACAAGTTCATTTTCTTTTTTTTTTTTTGTTCATAAGGAATAATAAGCAGGTCACCTTCCTGTTTCTGTTTTATGCAATATAAATAAGTTCATCATGTGAGGAATTCAGAAATGCTTTACAAAAACTAGTTTTGAAGTTCTTTGGAGAAGAGTTATTTTTTTTCTAATGGTAAGAAACAAAGAAACTAATTTGGTTGTAGTTGTCATATGGTAAGGCAAGTGATTGGATTTGGAAGTGAAGCTCAGTTGTGTGGTTTAATCAATGAATCTTGCCTCTGGTAAGCTGACAGTCTGGGGATGGGGTATATCTGGTGAGAATGGGTAGGACCAAATGCAGTGTTCTGTAGGAGAAAAATACAGGTCCTAAATATGCATGTATTTTCTCTCTTGCTATTACAAGAAGACACATGCTTTTTCTTAACCTTCTCAATGCATCAGGTTTTCATGGAGACAGTCAAGGAGGAGGAGTAGAAGGAATGGTACAACTTTGAGAGCTGTAAGTAGGATAAAGTGCTGATTAAGTCATGTATGAGAAATCCTGCTTCTTTCTTGTCAGGAAGCAGTCTGGAGATAAACCTCTTAGCCAAGACTCTACCTGTGTGTTACCTAGATAGGATCACAGAACATGGCAGGTTCAAATCTGAGACCACAGTCCAAGCATATGCTTTTCTGTATCACTGATCTTCAGTCCTAAACTTGATATTCTGCCAGCAAACTGTGATATTTCTTCTGAATGAAGGAAAATCATGTAAGTGCAAAAAGTCTGTTCCACAGGCTAGTGGGTCTTCATTCTCAACTCTGCCATTCGTTACAGTTTTGTGATTGTCCTAAGCAGTTCCTTCTCAGGGTGAGTAAACTATTTTATAGGACATATCTTAAAGCTGATCCAAATTCTGAGATTAGATGTCCCAAGAAAATAGATCTGTGGTCCTAATCAAACATACTTCGGTGTCTGAAAAAAAAATCAGCACTTTATAAATGGAATGCTTAAGCAATAATTTTAGAGGTTCTTATTAAAAAAAATGTGCTTCCTGTATATTGACATAGCACTCCTGCTAATGTGCTAACTAAAGCCTTAGATTATGTAAACAGCTAAGTGGTTCTGAACTTGTGTGTATGAGTAGTGTGATTTCTGCAACTCTGAAGAGTTATGTGTAAGTCATCGCTGTAACCTTCTTGGCAAAATTCCATCATATTTTCTGCTGAGTTGTTTCTGATCTGTTTCTGACAATCTAGTTAACTCACAAGACTACACACAATCCTGTGCAGAGCTGGTTTTTTTTGTTGCTGTTTCTTGTGAACAGAGAAAGGTGTGGATGACCAGACATCTGGTGTTCTTGCTGTGTTGGGCTATTATCTTCTTTATAGGTTTCATAACAGGATTTGCTAGTACAAGTTCTGAACTCTTCAGCTTTTCCTCTTATGTTGCTTTAGTGAGCAAATTTTCAAATTGGGAACTTCTCCATGGAGTCTTTCTGATAGTAGTGGAGTAGAATCTACAAGAAAATGTCACTGTGTAATGCAAGTTCAGTGTTTGTTGTTCAGGGCTTTCGAAGTTAAGTTCTTTTTTCTCCCTTTCTATTCTCTGATGTCATTGTTACTAGTCTTTGGATATTTTTCCTTTTTTTAGCCCCTTCTGCAGTCACAAACCCATCCTCTAGAAAAGAAGCACAGAAATCTCTGTATTCAGTGATGATGTATACTAGATTAGCTGCAGGAATGCTGTCACATCCAAGAATGTCCAGCCTGTTTATAGTCTTTAAGGGCCTACCTGACGCTGGTAGGCCCTGGTTTTTGAGGATTTTTTGTTATTGTTGTTTTGTTTTTCTTTTGTTTTAGTCCTACATTGGTTGTGCCTTCCCTAGTCTACTTTCACCAGAAGACGAGGTAGAGCACAGATAACACTCTCTCAGAGTTAGGGATGGTAGCTGGTAGCATGCTGGTAGCCCACTCTTAAACACATTCTTTACCTCAATTGTTGCCAAAATATGAAGTGTAGATGTAAGTCCAGTTTCCCATAAAGTGTAAGAGAATGGCAGGTGCTGTTAGATGCATATTCTAACGGTTTTTGAAATATGTCAAGAGAGCTTTTAAGCAATCTGGAATAAAAGGCTATGTACAACAACTTATTTCTTGAGAGCCTTGAGCAATGTCATGCTCAGATGTTCTCCCAGTGGGAAAGCCAACTCAATGAACAAGAAATTCAAGAGTAAGAAGATGGCTCAGCTCTGATGTTGCATTTGTCTGCAGTGGGGAGTGTACATTCTTTGTTGTAACTGCTGATTGAGTCTGGGGTTTGCCTAATTTTAATACCTGATCTTACTGCTAAATCACAGAATGGGACAGGTTGGAAAGGTCCACACTGAGTCATTTGGTCAAACCACCCTGCTGAAGCAGAGTCATCCTAGAGTACATGGGACAGGATTGTGCCCAGATGGTTCTTGAATATCTCCTGGAGTGCAGGTGACTCCGCAGTCTCTCTGGACAACTGTTCCAGTGCTCAGTCCCCCACACAGTAAAAAACTTCCTCATAATTGGGTGGAACTTCCTGGGTGTCTGTTTCTGCCATTTGCCTCTTGTGGTATTGTTCAGCACCGCAAAGAAAAGCCTGGCTCCACCCTCTTGACAGTCTTCCTTCGGATGCTTACAGACATTGATGGGGCCCCCTCTCAGTCTTCTCCAGGCCTCTCACCAGGCCCAGCTCCCTCAGCCTCTTAAGTGATGTGATCCACTTATCTTTGTTGCCCTCTGCTGGAATGGCACCAGGAGTGCCATGCCTTCCTTGTTCTGAGGAACCCAGAACTTCCCCAAGTGCAGGACCCTGCATTTGCCTTTGTTGAATTTCAGAAGGTTCCTCTCTGCCCATCCCTCCACTCCAGTGAGATCCTTCTGAAGGGCTGACACTGGGGTATTGGCTGTTCCTCCCAGCTTGGTGTCGTCTGAAGTTGCTGAGAGGCACTGTGCCAGCCACCACTGCAAACAAGAGACTGGTAAGTCAGTTCTAAGCAGTATGAACTATAATTCTGTTTGTTCTTTTTGTACTCTGGCAGCTTTGCCACTTAGGAGCTGGACCAAATGTGGAAGTTAGAAATTTTATTCATGTCCAAGTTCTAACTACTCCCTTCAAATACTAGAATAAATTTTTATAAAATAGAGATTTAAGAGACCTTCAGGTAGAACTCTGGCAACAAAGTCAAGTATCACAGCCGTAACTATTCTGAACAGTAAATACTGTAATGTGCTAAACTTACAAATAAAGGCTTTAGGATTTTAATATGTCTTGTCGTCGTATAACTTACAGATACAGTTGGGCATTGCAGGACTTTTTGAGTGGATATAGAATTGTGTTGGAAGTGGATGCAGTACAATACTCAAAAACAAACTCTTTATCTTCATGTGCAGTGGTTTGAGCTTTTCCTGTTCAACCATTTAAATAGCAGTAATTCTTGGAGCTACCTTCACTAAAATGGGCTTTAAAAACCTGTATTGCATCTCTGGGTTTTTAAAATGCCTTGTTTTGGTCAGATACCTGTAGATATCACATTTCTATGCAGTAATAAGCTATAAAGAGAGCCTATATTTCAATAACAAGGGAATACCTCAATATAAAGAACCATGTTCTTTGGTTTTCAGAAACAGAATAAATTTATTTGAATAACCTTAGCAACAAACTTAGTCCTTGCTTGAATCAGTTGTTTTTCTGGTGGACCTGTAAGGTTTCATTAGCTTCTTTACAGAACGATTTATATTAAAAGCCTAGTACATTTTATTTTAACATTTAACATTATTGGATTTGTTAGTTTCAGTTCCTCTACTGGCAATTTAAATATGTAAATTTGAATGTTTATTTTATCTTCTTATGCCCACACTCTGGCACCTCTCTGAATTCAGGGTTTTCAGCACATTTGGCTCTAGATCTTCGGAATATTTTTCGTGTGTCTTAGTATTGTCATAAGCTGACCTACTTCAAACTCATCCAGCACATGTTCCTCCCTTCCCGAATGAATTGTCAGCAACTTACCTGTTCTTGGAGGATTTTTCAGTCACTGTGGTGTTAACCTGTCTCTCCACCCAGAAGCAGCCCCTGGCCTTGGCTGTGTTTGTGATCTACTTGAGAACTCTTGTATGAAGTTCAGGGCAGTGTACACAGAAAAGCATTAACTTAGCTGGTCAACAGTGATGGCACTCTTACCTTCATTGCAAAGGCTATCCCATTTTGTTCCTGTGGTTTTATTGTTTGTTTGGGTCATTAAATATCTTTCATGCTGTGAACCATGCCCTGGCTTGCCTCTGTCTTCAAAGAACGTGGTTCCCTGCCTTGCTGATTTTACAAAGAACTTTCCTTCCCTGCCTTCTTCCTTTTACTTTCTTTTTTTATTTTTATTCATGCCGTGTTGTTGTGCCTTCCAACTAATTAATTTCTCAGATTTTTAGAATCCATTACCAGTTAACCACATTTGTTTCTTGTATAGAGTTACCAATAAAAGCAGCTGGCAAATAGTTTTCCCTCTGTAAAGGAGGCTTCAGCTGTTTGATCCCATTGCCTTCAGTGTCCCTTAGAGGCACATTTTGATACTAAAGAGCAGCCTGAACCTAGTGAGAACTTCAGCAGTTTAGTTCATCTGTGTCCTATTTCAGATTACAGTGGGCTTATTGCAAATGGGCCAAATTTGCAAAGATTTACAGCAAGGCTACAAGAAAACAATGTAGTTAAAAGAGAAGTTTTTTTATCTTTTTTTTTTCTCATTTCCTAAAAAAATAGAAATACAGGAGTATAACATGTTCCCATATAATTAACACAATTTATGAGAGTCTCAGTTTCTTTAGTTATCACTTGTAGATTCCTCCAAAACTGCAGGTACTGGATTCAAGTATCAGAGTAGGGGAGATAAAAGAATCCCTTGATCTCAATGAAAAAGTGACTCTTGAGTAAATGAAGAACTCTATTACAAAAATCAGGAAAGCAATCCTTTGTTTCATTCTCTGGTGTGAAGTAACATTTCATAACACCTAAGTGTTTATTTGAAGGTGTTTCTCATTAGCCTGATAATGCCACAAATACATACAGTACAATGTAAGCAGTAATAGTTAATGCAGAACTCTAAGGACTAAAAGACACATCACAGAGGGCTGCTAAGTGAAGGCTTAATAAAGAAAATATTAGTATGTTAATATTTTAGTTGTAAAGCTAGTTACAAGGCATTGCATAAGCAACACAAAGACAGTGCTTTGAATTTGCACGTCTTCCTCTTCTGCATGTATTTCTATACATGTCTAGTTGAACACAATGTCTTCATATACCATTTTACATTTTAAATATGTACAATAACATTGCAAATTTTCAGACTGATTTTTTGGCAGAATATTTGTGTGTTTTGTTTTCATTGCTGACTTTGCAGCATGTTTCTTTAGTTTGAGAAAACCCATTCAAAGTTTCCTTTAATGCCATAAAGTTTACAGGCTATGTTCAAAATACAAAACACTTTTAAAAGTGCAGTTAAAATCAGGGCGTTAATTTATTAAAAATTCATAAAGATTAAAAACCAGAAGGCTAGATTCTCAACAGAATATCATTTATTGTTGTTTTTATTTGAATTGAGCTATAGTGATTTATCAAATTGAGGATCTCACCTTCCCAATATAAAGATAAACCTTGCTGTTAAGAATTATTTGTTCAAAGACAGCAGCTCCCTTTAGAGGATAGTAATAATACTGAAGTTTACCTATTCACTTTTAATAACATGTTCACAGAACAGAATGAAAAGCCATTCCAGAAAAGCAGACTGAATAATTAAAAGCTAATGATTATAAATTGAGGTATATTTATATAATACTGTTCTTTCTGTAGGTTTGTACTTGAACGAGTGTGTGAAATGCAATCTAAGTAAACTTACATTACTACCAGTTTGCTCTTCTACAGTTCAATTCTGCACTGTCTTCAAGCATGTAAAAGCAGCCATATGAATTATATTTTTAACTGCTGGCTTTAAATAAAATTTTAAAAAAACAACAAACTTGAAATCGAGTTGCAGCCTAATATGGCTGGCCACCTTTTTAGTGAGTTTCAAGACATTCCAAATTTTGAAGATTTTTCAGTTGTTTACTTCTGAACTGTTGATTATGAAAAATATTACTCCTATTCTTAAAAATATCTGAATTCTTAAATGAGATTAAACTTTCTGATGAATAGTGAATCAGTCCTTTTCTTAAATTAGTATTGCCATGCTCTGTTCAGGTTGGCAAATACTAAAAGGGAAATTTTGTGTGAGGATACAAAACACCAGGTGGTTATGGTTAGTTTGTTTTAAATAAAATTTGGAAGAAATATTCTCTGTAACAGTTCCTTTATGGGCATAGCTTTCATTTGGTTACTGATTC
The DNA here is from genome assembly GCA_024362935.1 of Setophaga petechia. NCBI lineage: Eukaryota > Metazoa > Chordata > Aves > Passeriformes > Parulidae > Setophaga > Setophaga petechia. The sequence goes on from JANCRA010000001.1 coordinate 27,044,910, forward strand.
AGAATGATGTTTTCATAAGTGATTTCTGGAAGTGATTTGATATTTCCTATTCTGTCTACTTTGTGTATGTACCTCTCTTCCACTCAAAACATTTTCAAGTAGGAAAATAGGCTGAAGAATCAAGGATTTTATCACCTTTAAAATTTTACCTTTATATCTTATGTAGGTGGTTTGGAACAAGGGTAAGATATAAACAAACTTGGTAACAAAACATAAAGAGGCAAGAGCAAACTGCCTGGTGCACCTTTTGTTACAAAGGGGTGTTTTAGCACAAAGGCTGTGTGAGCCTTGATGTTTTGGTCACAGAATCTACTGAACTTTCAACACTGGTTGAGAATTGAGTACAAATTGGATGCATTCAGTTGCAGCAGCAGCAACTGCTTATTAATGGATTTTTTTTTAAGGATCAAAAAAGTCCTTGTGTCCTGAGCCAGGGTGTCCATTTGTTAGTTTTACTTTGCTGTAAAGGATATTAGTAGGAGAATATGCAAAATAATTGTTCTAACTTCTTGTGAAGAAAAAAGCAGAGAAAACACATGTGTCTGAAGGTAAATGAGCTGTACAAAAATAAGTTTTGACTACTTCACCACTGAGGCTAACAGTAATGCATCTTCAGCCTTCTGTAAGAGTACTTTGGAATTTCACATCTTAGGAAAAGAACTATTATCCTGTCCAATAAATAACTCTGGAAATGTACAAAGTAAGGAATAATTATGTACAGCATTGATAAAACAACCACCATATTGGCTTAATGAAATATAACAGCATTACCTTTCTTTAGTGTAATGTCTTAAAATTAGTAATAGCTTGTTCTGCTCGGATCTTAACTTACACAATTGCACAATTCCCTTTCTTTGGATTATTTCTTTAGGTCACAGACCACTTCCATTCTTCATCTGATGAAAAGGTGTCATTCCAGACTGTGTAAGACTTTACATTATCTGGATCCTTGCTGCCATGCAGGTATTTCAGCCTGCCAGAAATACAGCTTCATCAGAGTCCTTGCCACTGTCTTCACTAGGCAAGCAGCCACCCCCACTTGGGGACCTACAGCTTAAGTCCTCCACACCAGACTCCTGGTCACTGTTGGCTGAGAGGTCAGGATCAGAGCTTTTCAGGTTGTCCTGTGTCAAAATCAGGGCGGAATCTTCATCCCCTTGAGAAGGGCTCCGGGATGGGAATGATTTCAGATCACTGCTATACTCCTGGGGAGTGTTAGCTAAGCTGTTGTTGGAGGTATACAGTCCAAACTGTTTGCTTCGGTCTTGTTGCTTACTCTTGACTTTATTATTACCTGACTGTGATTTCTGAAGATTTGCCAATCTCTGAAATAAAGGAAATAGGATTTACCATTAGGACACATTTAGGATCCAGCAATCCTCTTACATGTCCTTGCTTTTTTTCTGTGTAAATAAACTTCCAAAGCCCAACCCACCCTTTAAAACTGACTATTTGTATTTATATGGAGTATGAGAAGTGCACAATTTGTCACACACCAATGCTGAATTACAGCATTCTTCTGAGCTACAATTCCCTCTGAGTTACAGATTGATTAAACTTACTTTCAGTAGTACTTGTGCTTCAACACGGGTAAAATTTTATCCTTAAAGAGAAAAGTCCACTTTTGTGTCTTAAATGCAAAACAATCACAATAGTTTATCTGAGAACAAAGAGGATGGCTGAACATCCTCCTTCCAGAAAAGGATGTAATGTGTAGCGGACTCTGCAGCATATGGAGCTGGGTTTAATTTATCATCAGTTACCAAGTCTGGGGTATCAAGCTCAGCTGTTTATTACCTCTTGCAAGACTTCCAGCTCTTCCTCCAGCTGCTGAGTTTCTTCCTTCACTGCCATCAGATAATCAGTAACTGACTGTCGAGGATGCAGCCCCTTTTCAAAGCGGTTGTACATACCGCTCCAGAACCTGGAATTGATGGCAAGGTCAGCAATTTTCCCATTTAGTGAAGTAGCCTCATGAGACTTAAATGCACACCTTTTGTTTTGTTTTGTTTTGGTTTGTTTTTTTTCCCCAGACACATATTGTCCTAAATTATCTATCCATGCTTATGCATCATTAGAGTGCATGCACATAAGTTCATAGACTATTTAGTAAAGTTCCTGGTTCATTTGCCTTTCCTCCATCCTGAAGGTGCAACTCTAAGCAGCTCAAATTAATTCTGATAGACAATAGAAAGAAAGATGAATGTAGTTTAGACCACAACTGAGAAAGGTTCACTGAATGCAAAACTTTGCAAGCTTTTTTTTGGTATTATTGTTCTACACTATGGGCTTTAGGGCAATGGTACGTATAAAATAGCCAGCGGTAAAGACAGCTTTTCATATTTGTAGTTCTCAATTGTTGTTCAACTTCCCATGAACTCAGCTTTGGAATTCTGTGTAATTCTGGTGCTCCTCCTGCCTTGCTGGCACAGGGCCACAGGCAGGCCCATGGTGTGTAACCAGTTCACCAGACAGGTTAAGTAGCAGCCCTGCTGTCACTGCAGCTGTCTGGCCAAGGAGCTGACAGATATTTTTGGAGCCCGTGCATGCTGCTTGGTGGCTTATTATTCCTATCCCAATAATATACTATTTAAATCACATTCCCCCTTAAGTTTATCATCTGATAGCTCATGCTTGGAAATCTTTACGCACCCAAGTAATTCGATTAAAATCAACAGGATTACTTATCCATTGGAGGATCTGCTGTATCAGTACTTCTTTTATAAATCCCACTATCCCAAAGAATACGATTAATGACTATTTTTAAATTGTTTTAAAGTGGATGTGACCTGGTATATAGACATGAAAGAATTCAATTTCTGTCATTTAGGATTTTTATTGACTTTTTAACAGGTCCTATTACTTGCAACTGGAAAACAAACTGATCAGTTTTACTTAAATGACAGTTTTAATGAATTTCTATTCAAGTTCTCCCAAAGTGTGTGTGAGTAATGGCACAATTAATTAACTCAGAATGTCAATGGCAACATTTCTGAAGTGATGGTATTTTGTTATATTTTGAAGAAATATCAGGAAAAACTTAACTTCGTTTTACCTGATATAACACCATGGGCAAAGTCTAGGTTTTTTTTACAAAATTGTTTTAGCAATTGCTAAAACTTGTTTTAGCAATGAAATCATATGATGTCTTGAAAAGATCCTTTTTACTTTTGACACCAATTGATCCAAACTAACATCACATAATCTTGGAATGGAAGAAGTTAAAGTGACTGTAAATTTAGAAACAGCAGATGACAACAGGACTCAAAGAAGCATTTCTCAGTGGAAGAAGTGAGTAACCTTGAAATTAGGACACACAACTATCAATATAGCTTTAATCTTAATCTTCTTTTCAGACTAATACTCTGTTGTGGAATGGTGCAGAGGTGTTGGCTCATTATGAGCACACAAGGAACAAACATCCTGCATCTGAGACTGAATTTACTCTTTATAAATGGCCTTATAGAACAGGAAATACTCATATACAAAGGCATTCTGTTCTGTACTAACCCATGCTACAATTCCCAGCAGCAAGTGGTACTACCTACTTGTACAAGAAGTTGCATGGAGCTATCTGTGGGTGCAGGGTCCCTTGGGTTTGACTGTGGTCTGACCTGTATAAAGGATTCAAGTAATCAGCACGATTTTTCCACAAGTGAGCCCACAAGGAATACGTTCTTTCTTTGATTCTGAAAAACAATACATTAAATAAAAATATATTAAAGCCTCTATTACAAGCCAGGGATAGCTAAAGCTTAGATGCAGCATTCTTGTCCTCCATATTTCCAGTTTACAATCAGCTTCCTTGACAGAATTAGACTTAAGTTACAAGCATAGAGAAACAGAGACCCAAATTCCCTTGCAGCTCACTAAAAGCAAAATCTGATCCATTTCCCATAAAGAAAAAACAGCTAGAATGAGTAGGTGGAGAGACTGGTTCCTTTGTGAGGTGGAGAGGATAATTTCCATAGAGTGAGCTTTCAGACAGATCTCTGCACCAAAGAGATCCCCACATTTAAAAGCACTCCTGTCCCACTGAGCTGCAATTTCTTACACAGTTGGGTCTTGGGATGTGGTGATCTGTGAAGGTTTTGATTTTAAATGGATGTTCACTGTGGCTGCTCTGCTTTTGAGCAGTGAAAGGGAGCAAATGGCAGCAGCCAGCAGTAAGCAGCACCTCCTCTCATTGCTACTGCTGACATCATCAGGCTGCTTGAGAAAAGCAGTGGATGTCATCATGTATCAAGGACCCAGGGCCCTGGGAAGCAGATGCAAACATGAGCACTGCCAGGAATCATGATACTGTCTTTGTTTGGGCCTCAGGGCAGGTCGATTAATTCATAATTGCTTTGGGCCCAGAAGGACAGCAGAAGGACAGTCTGCTGACTCAGTCCTAGGGAGGGCTACCAGACAAAAAGAATGTTCATAAGGAAGTACCTAAGAGAGCAGGACTAAAATGTCCTGATGTGAGATCCAAAGACAGGTTAAAACACAGAGGAGCAGTAACTGTTAAACTGACAACTTAACTAGAGTTACCATAATTTCATACTGGAGTTACTGGGCCAGCTTGCCTTGTATTTATTCAGGGCTGCAGTAAAGGCAGGCCCACATGGCTGAAGGCATAATGCTCTTGTCAGTTTTCACTAATCCCTGTCATGCACACCATGGATTATGCTCCCAGCACAGCTACACTGCAGAGGATCAACTTTTTTTGGTATTAATCTGTGTTGCCAGAAGACACACACTCTGAGCCTTATGAAACACATGCATGCAAACTGGAGAATGTCTGACTCCTCAATACACCACCAGCCACAGACCCCATGCATAAATATGCTACTAAAGAAAGCATTTTCATACTTCAGCTCTCTTCTCTCCTTCTGGCTGTTACACAGAAAATTCCCAAACTGGCAAGAATAGATATGATGCTGTATGTGGATGAGGAATCTTTCATTGAATTCAAAGGCACAAGGAAACTGTTCCATTAGCTGCCAAACACATTCGATGAACTGGTCAATAACAGGTGATATCTCCTTTGGATCTCCATCTAAATTGCCATACCTGAAACAAGACAAGATACATCCAATTATAACCTGAATTCCTGTAAGAAAACTGAATTAACTCTAAGGAAAACACACTCCCCACTTTAGTGTGCAAGGTACATCCTAGGCATTCATTTCTAAAATCTCAAGTATTACTATATTTTTACTTTAAAAAATTATTCAAGAATCATGAAGTAGAATGGAGGCAGAATTGCAAACAAAAAAGCCTCTTTAATTGGTTGTCTTGTTATATTACAGCTACAAAGAGCTGGCTGCTGCATAGCCATGTTTTAATGCTATCAGTATAAATTGTACCCTGGTAACATAAGTTACCAGAAGAATGGCTGAAATGGCTTAATGAGAAAAGTGTACCTGAAGACAGTTTCTTAATAGTAGATTATTCCCCAAACGAGAAAACTGAGCAGAAGAGCTATCTGCTCTCATTATGACATCAGCAGAAAACAGGTTAAAGCTGCCCTCTCTTGGTGAAATTTCTAGGAAGTGGGAAATGTTTACATGCTGCTGTGACTGTCAAGTGAACATGAAACTTTCTGTGTATAAAAATGCCTCTTGGAACCACTTGCAATGAAGAAAAGGAGACTGAAAATAAAATACACATAGAAGTAAAAGGTATTTTGTAAGTCTATATAATAGGAAGAAGCATTTTCAATCAATTATTCTCAGGGGGGGACGTTGGGGGGTGTATGTGCATTTATATTTACACATGCCAACAGAGTAGAATTTTATAAAGATCTAAAATTGAAACTTCTATTACCATCAAAGAAAATACAGCAATATTGAACAGCCAACCAAAGCTATCAGGGGTTGTTGCATTTCATAATACCTTGTGCCACTGATAATCAAAACCAACTGACAGTATCATATGAACTCTATTAATTCCTATGGAATTTCATAGGTGCTGTGAAGATGCTCAGATTTTCTGAACTTTGTTGGTTTTTTAAACTATAACAAATTTATATTCAATGAAGATGCTCAGATTTTCTGAACTTTGTTGGTTTTTTAAACTATAACAAATTTATATTCAATCAAGCAATATAATGTAATTGAACCCCAATATAAAAATTGCATTTTTAATCTTTAAAGAAAATAGAAGTCATGAAAGAAAGAAAATGTGAAAATGTACCAATGTTTAAATATATTAAGTCTTCAAACATTCTTCATTACATTATAGCATTTATATTGGATTGATGTTCAAAATAACTTGTTCAAATAAATTACTTCCCACTTTGCTTGACATTTCTGAGCAGATCTTGCTGGGTTTTTTAGAACAGACTAACAGGAAGAGTATATATTATGTAATAGGTAACTCACAGACATGCCTAAGATTAAGTACTGCCTTGGAAGATGTAGAAGTCCCCTTGATGAACAGGGACTTATGTGGGGGGCCTTGGCACTCAGAGGAGATTTGCTGGAGTCCAAAGGGGTTTTTCAAACCAAATGCACACTCACACAAATACTCATATGGACCTCTCAGTGCTCACAGCAGCTGCAAGAGCAGCATGCAGGACCCCCCTTAGCAGTTTTGGAGTGCATATATAGAAATATTTCACTCTGACTTTTCCAGGCAGCTAAATCACGTAGTTGGAGAAAAGGGTATGACAGTTTCCTGGGCATTCTGTTGCTGTGTTTTGTAAGGCAGCAACAAAGAAGAACTGGAATGGCAGCAGATACAGACTACATAAATATATGCATATATATTTAAAAAAGGAAAACCTTAGCACTGCCTTACCTGTGGTTAAATTTGTGGCCAAAGGAAACCCAGTCTTTTTCAATTAACACCTGAAATGAGAATATTGCATTCAATGTTGTGGAGTGGAGCTGACATGTTGAAGCAGGCAGAAGGGTGGTATAAACAAGAAGTGCTGGAATCCCAGTTAATTCTTAGAATGATCAGAAAAGTGGCAAGCAAGAACAACATATGCAAGAAATATTAGAATACTAAGTAATTCTCAGAACTGGCAGAAAAATAATGAGCACTGCTTGCCAGCTCAGGGAAACAGCACTCTTCATGGATGCAGAGAGAGTGCCAGTATTACAGCACAACTTCAAACATCTTGTTTCATTGCTTTCTAAAATAGAACTTATAAATGTCTCAAACATCTTTTTAGTATGTGACCAGTAACTTGATAACCACTTCTAGATGCTTTACTACTGTTGATTACCTGGGAAAGGAACAGATTTTCCAATACAGCTGCTCATTGCAATCTAATGTTTAGAAAAGATATACTTCTGACACTCAAAATTAAAATATTCATTTCAAATTAGTACAAATTCTTGCTTTCACAAACATTTTCTGGGCTGTGAGAAAGTGTCTTGATCAAGGTTAGGGAAAAAATTACCAAACATAGGCGACCATTATTCAAGGCGATCCTCCCCTTGAATAATGTTTCATAGAGAAATTGGGAGACTCTAACATGAACATATAAAAGCCTTCCCTCCTATTTAAAAAACAAAACAAAACAAAGCAAAACAAAAGGGTATATTTAAGGACAATTTATTTCCTATTTAAAATAAAGATATTAATCTGAAGTGATGCCATACTGCTTCATTTACTCTGCAGAAGAACCCGCTTACCATGAATCCCTTCATAGTTCTGTAATATGGATCCAATAGAAGGCTTGCTACAGAGCAAACCTGGGCTGTCCTATCCCAGCCATCAGAGCAGTGAACAAGCACACTCACACCTTCCTCAGCCACAGCCTAAGGATACAGAAAAAGTCAGAAAGTTCACAAGCAGGGAGGAAGACAATGGCAAGAGAGAAAAAGTGAGACAAGAGCCACAGAGAGAGTATTAATTTGGAAACTGGGAAAGCTCAATAATTTTTTACTCTACCACAGAGTTCTTAAATAAAGTTATTTGTCTCATTTGAAAATCAGTGTTATTACTCTAATTTGAAACATTAAAATTCACTCTAGGCCATGCAATATGGTGATTGAGAATTACCTGCTTATGCAGGTAATTGTCACAGGAAGATGTGGGATTCATTTCAGTTAAAATACACCAATCTGTCAGAGCAGACAACTACCTACAACAGATTCAGATGCTCCAACACGTCTCATGCCACTTACATGCCACTAAAAGCATAGCCATACTTGCAATATGGCTCCTTATTTTTCATCTTGATGGTAATGTCATTAAAGGCAATGTCTGCTTCCAATGCCATCACTAGCCTGGACATTATTGCAGCACACTGCATTGCACTGGTGACATGCTGTAAAGGCTTCTGGGGAAGCCTCTGGTAGTGAGAAACTTCCACCTCTAATAAGCAAGATTTTATCAGTATCTTTAATGTAATAATTGGGGAGAGAGGATTCTATTTTATGCATAAACACATAAAGAAGAAATTGTACTGAGTTCTCCAGAGTCTGGTGTTGTATTATTTTTAGAATTTGAGGATTGGTGGTTGTTTTTTTAAAATTCTAAGGGTTTTGGCTTTTATCATTTCTAAAGAGAATTGAATTTAGGAAGTAGAAAATAAAGTAGGTTAGGAAAAATACTGTGGAAGAAAAAAAAAACCATTTAGGTTAATTTTGAGCTTAATAGGGAAAGAGAAATAATAATAAATTATCTATGTTTATCTCAAGAGATAAAAATAGTACCCCTGTGGGCAGAAGACCAAGAACAGAGAACTGAGAACCATACAAATAAGAATGGGTCAAAATGCATGTCAGAAGGCACTAGGTTAGCAAGAATATGCACAAAGGATAATAATACTAACCACTGGGGGAAAACTGCAAAGCTAATGTAAATAACCTTACTCCTATTAGCTAATGAAAAGGAGTAGGTCTGGGAGTAATAATATGTGTATTTATTGCACAGTTGCTGTTCAGGTAAGAAACTACAGTTGCCCACTGAGAAGGAAGAAGCAATGCAAGAGAAACAAGCAGTTAGTGAGGAGAGAAACCCATGAATTTTTATCTGTATAGTTGTGGGTAGTAGGTCATGTGAATAAAATGGTCAATAAGAAATTGCAATCTCAAAAATGAGCATTGTGGCAGTAAAAGGCAAAGCACAAGGTTGGGGGCAACAAAATTAAAGCTACTGCTGGCAGATGACAAATCTCTACATTACTTTGGGGGGAGTAGGGGAAATAATTTGTTATTAAAGCCAAAACTGTTTTCTGGAAGAATTTTCAAGTAAATAAAAGTAGAAGCTACTAAAGATTTTGGCCATGGTAGTACACAGGAGTTGGTTGGTTCAAGAGGCGAATTTGGTAGGTTGCCTGATAACTCTGAGGAGATAACACAGTAGCTATATATTGTGTACAATGTAATTTATTATACATTTTAAATAGCTATATGTATATATTACAACTACCACTTCCACAGAGAAAGTGCCCAGAAACCAGTGGAGAAGGCAGGGCAAATAGGGAAAGAAACAGTAACAATCACTCTTGGGGAGTAAAGTAAGGACGTTCAAATGTCCACCACAAGAAGACACAGGCTAGTAGAGGCTTCAGCACAAAAGAACTCAAGATTGTGTTTATTATTTTAGAAAAGCATCAACACAACAGCACCTAAGAATCATCTCTCCTCATACACAAAGCACTGCAAGATGGGCTTTTTTCAGGTACTACTTCACTGAAGAGATAACAGAAGTTACCCATAAGCAGAGAATTTGGTCCTCATTTTCTGTATCTGCTTACTCCAAGTTTTGTTCTCATTTTACACACTTTACCTTTGCAATAAAAATGCCAGCATCCATAATGGCTTTGATATGCTTCAGCCAGCCAGAATTTTCTAGGCCCCACAGAAAGTCACTCATTGAAGGTGATTTCAGCTCACAAACTGCAAAAAAAAAAAACATTTTAAATGCATAGTAGTTAGAGTCCCTTAAGCTTCATTGACTGTTCAGCCTCAGAGTTACCTCTTTTTCAGATATCCACTGTGTAAAACATCCATCTTTTGAAAAGAATGCTCATGTTTTGAACATCTCTGCCAAATTTAACCTTTGAGAAATACATGTACTTGAGAAATGGGGCTGGGTCAAATTTCATCCATGTTGATGTAATTTAAAAAAAGAAATTGTCATAAAGCCTATTGCAAACAAATCCAAATCCATTCTTCCCTGAAGCATGTATTTTCCAAAATTGTGTTGGGAGTGAAGTTTTCAAACCCCTAGGAGGATTTAATGTATTTGATAACGAGGGCTTTGATTTCTGCTGTTGGACAGGCAGACAGACACCTAAATGGTTCCCCTGCCTCCTACTCCCAGCACCACCACAGATGAAGGTGCTTGAGTCAAAGTGGTTCACTCCCCAGTTCTCCATCCCTGAATTAAACCTTATTAAAACTTCCCTTGGAGTTAAAAAGTATTCTGATGGTGAAGACAAGACATAATCCATCAAGTAAAATATTTTTCTGAAAATCTTCCAAATTCTATGCCACATTTGAAGGAAAAAAAATTGCCCAGTTTTTACTCTAAGTTCATATTCTGCTGTATCCAAGTATCTATTTTTTTAATAATAGAGTTTGTAGTATCAGAAGAAAAAAACCAATCAGAATCTAAATAAGGTACCTCAATCCAGCAGAACACATACTGAATGAAACTTGGTGCAATCTATTTTCAATAGTAAGATGCTAAAATCACCCCATAAAAAGACTACATCTTTATTTTGATCCATGTCGAGTTATACTGCCTTTTAAAGAAAAAATATATTAGCCAGTGAAATTAATTTTCAGAGTACAGTGAAAAATATCATGGCTTTTACTGAGTTAATGTATGATCTGTCAATTACTAATGTCTTAGTAAGTCTCTTGCGGTCTGGAAATCTTAAAAGACTCAGTTATTTATGGCCATTATGGCCCCCGGCCAATAACTTTATTCTCTTTCAGTGTAATTGAAATTTAATTTTACAAGCCAAAGACAGAGTTTATATCATATCTGAACTATCTGATTGTCCTAACTCCATTTAGTTCAGAGGCAAAATGGCCTAATGTGTCCATACAAAGTCTTGCAATGTTTATATCTAAGGCCCCTTCCAGATGGTTATTTTAAAAGTAATTTTTGGAGGATATTTTTAAAGATGCAGAGATAGCAGCACCGAAAGCAAACAGCTTTTCACATGATTAATGTTTCTGTGCAGATGGAAGCATGACCAATTAGTGGCTGAATACTGGCTGAAGCTGCTGTCTCTATTTACAAAAGCCCAAGGTAAGGCTGAAACAGTGCTTTGCTCATTCCCACTCCAAAATTGGAGTCAATATTTACTGACCACTTCACCGTGCAAAGTTCATTCTGTCCTAAATGCATACACTGTATATTTCACATGACTTTGGCAACTGATCTGGATCCTAATACTGAGTTCAATTATGAATTCAGTTGTCCTAAAGGGAAAGGGCATTTCCATCTCATCAGAAGAGGTACTAAAATCTTTGAGAAATATGGCCTGCTTCATGCACAGGAAAATCAAGAGCCAACAGGCAGAGCTCTGGGAATTCCAGCAATGCACCCAGGTTTCAGAATGGGAGGAAGAAAAAGGGCACATGTTGGAAACTGCCTCTTCCACCAGCAGAAGCACCAGAGGGGTGTGCTGGACTAGTCCCCCATTCCTGGCAGGACAGCCATAAGCAGAGGAAGGAAGAGTTACTGTGGGCCAAACCCACTGGGTTTCTCACTGCCTGATCTGTCCCAGAAGTCCAAGGACCAGAGGGCTGCTCCTACATCAGCAAGTGCTGCTCCTGGTCTGAGGGGAGGAGAAGCTCATATTTGCTGTTTAAATACAGACAGGGGGCATGTGGGGCCATCAGCTCAGTGCACAGCACACGGGAGTCAGGTCTCAGCTGGCCCTGGGTGTGCAGCACAGCCCACCCCATCCTAAGTGCCAACAGCAGCCTCAGCCAGACCTGGGATCTTTAGCAAGAAAAGTTCCTGTGTAATGTCATTCTAATGTTAAAAGTTGTTTCAAGGAAGTTTAAACACAGGATCAAAATTATCTCAACGTTCTTCACATAGACCCATCTATAAATGGAGAAAAATAAAAATCCATACTAAAGGCAGCAGAGATAATTTTTTTTTTCTGAAAGGAACTTCCATCATGTTGAAATGCATTTCACTTCCATGATACAGTCAAATCTCAACACTTTTTGTATATTCTGAAAAAAATCTTATTCTAAAAATTTCATCATTTTATAATGCTGTTATAATTAGCCAAAAATCAACATTATACTAGGGTAAATATATGTTAAAATAAGGTCAATTGGCTTGAAATAAAGTTAGTAAAATCACAAAGCTGAAATTAATTTTTCAGCTACTAAAACAAAATAGTATTTTATTTATTAAGAAATAAATTGTTATTAATTTTACCTACTAAAATAAAAAATTGATATTTTTATAAGTATAAATGTATTTCCTCACCTTTCCCCCCCCGCCCCCCAAAATAATGAATAATTAAGTGAATACATTCCTAATATAAGTACATTTTCTAATGGAAAACTGAATACTAAATTTTTTTTCAAATTTTCTTAGCATTGGAAGTTATTTAAAATTGTATATTGCAAATAATCTGCAGTCTGGCACGCGAAGATCCTCTGCTCTTCACTTCTGCTTAGCACCAGTAAATTGAATGAAACTGGCCTTGTATTTCAGCAACACATCTGGCCAAGTATATCTTGATGTCCTCTTTCATGCTGTATACTTCTAAGCAACAATACAGCTCATATTAAACTAATACCAGTTGTCATCAGCCTCATTTGTCTTTTCAAAGGTTTTATGCACCTTATAATGCACCATATATATGCCTTACACAGATCATGAGCAGCAGACCCATTCTGTAAAGAGTAGTATGATGCTTTACTTGGGATTCACATAGGTACAGTGATATTGCTATCTTATTTATGTATTCTTTTAATTATTTACATATTTTTATTGATATTGATAATACATCACTAATTAATAATTATTGATATATTATTGAGATATTAATTGATAAAAATTTAAATCCATATTAAATGTGTCTTATCATCCTTGACAGCCTTTTTGGTTCTAGGTCTCTTTGTATGCTCAAGTCAGGTAAAAGGTTTCACTAGAAAAACAGATTAAGAGACACATACAAATGGAAAAAGATAAAAAACTACCTAGCATGTTGCATGAGGAAAGCCCTAGTACACTAAAAGTCATAAGATTTTTCTTTTAAAAAGTCCTTAACTTCTCTGATTTCTAATCTTATCAGTCAAGTTGCTACATGAGAGATTTCAACACAGCAAATATAAAACCCAGTAAAAAAGCAGATGTTTTAACCATACAGCTTATTTGAAAATAGATGCTAAGAATTTGTGCCCTCCAAGCAGCCTGAAGTGTTAAACACATTTCAAGTTACCTTGCTACATGCAAGTTTGGGCCATGGACCAGTCTCATGAACTTCTGGCTCAAAAATTATACACAGCCAGACTGGTTGTTTACTATTTTAACATTGATAGTCTTGAGTTGAACAAATAAAGGGACCTGTTTACACACCCAGCCTATCTCCTAGCCAAACAAGACTTCCTAGTGAACAAAAAATCTGTTTTCCCCACCACTGTTTTCCTTAGATCAAGAAAAGTCTCATGAATAGATGTTTTACATGCATCCCACTTAATGCTGGTTTCCATAAAATGCTCTAATGTGAAAATAGAGCATGGCTTCCCTATCATGGAAAATTTAAGCCCTTCTTAGATTTCAAATTTACATTTGCATGCACTCAGTGGGAGACAGATGAAGAGTAAAAGAGCACGGGCAGAGCATCAAGTCAAGAATAAGATAAATGAAGCTGATGTGGGAGCTGATGGAAGTTGTTGTTGATGTACATGAAGTAAATATGGACATATGGTGGAGTGAGCACTATTTCCTACTTGCTTGTTACAAATCCAGGATGGCTTATTTATCCCTGCTCTTTTCCCAGATGACCTCTAAACAGTTATGTACTGCAAATATGAAATGGCAGAACAGCTTTGCTGGTTTAAATACTGCTAACTATTTATAAAGCAAATGGTAGTAATTTCCATGGGGTATTGAAGATGATGAATTGTTACATTCATTGTCTGTAAATTTCATTACTAGACCTGATGAGATATGTTCTATGCAGGGCATGAATAAGTTTCTGTTAAAAATTCACAGTCTAAAATGCTCAACTACCTTATATGAAAATCCCACCATAGTTTTTCTGAGCTTTAAAAAAAATCAGTTGGTATTTTCCACTAGCCTCAAAGTCGGCAATAAGGGATTTTTTTCATTTCACCATCAAAATGTAAATTTCAAAAAAAGCAGTAAGGCGTACAGAATTAAAATTAATTTTGTCATTAAATGATATCTGGATTTCAGCCAGGAAACAAGGTCTTTTCACAGTTAAGAAATCACCAACCAGGATTTGCCATGATGCTCCATTGCACAGGCCCCATTAGCCAGCAGGCAGCTGCAGGCAGCTGCAATAGATAAAGATTGCTTTCCATACTATTTTTCACTGCTGCTGATTACAGAGCAGTTATTCTGATTTCTTTGACAGAAGGATCAATTATTTTCCTCTAGTTCCCAATGAAGTTCCCAATGAAAATTACCTTCAAGCATCTTCTGCAGACTATTTCTCATGACATGGATGTTCTCAATGCCTATGAATTGAAATTTGATGTTGGAGTAGTTGTCTTCATTTTCATATCCCTTCCCTGCTGCTCTGTTTGCCATTGCATTGAGCTGAAAAACATAGGGAAAATTGGATGAAAACCAGTAGCAGAATATTTTCAAAACAAACCTTGTGGTCAACAGCAATAAATCAGAGCGTTTTAAGCCAGTCACAAATAGGAAGCATTTGCCACAGTGTCAACACAAGGGGCTCTGAATTGGGGATATGTTCACAGCCTATTGCAGGGCACTGGGCTGCTGAGTCTGATGCCCCTACTTCATTCACACCCTTTGAGTGAAACTTCATTAGTGAGGTTAAACACAAAACCCTCATGGCTTGGGCAGGATTCCCCTTCAGGAGCATAAAGGTTTTAATTTAAAGGCAGTTTTGGTTTTATGTTGGATCAGCATTATGTTTGCCAGCAGAACAACCCAGGAGGTGGCAGTGTCTCATCTGCCATGCCACTGGCTCAGAGCCTGTGCACACTCCAGTGTCACCCAAGTTACTGTAAATTACTGCTCAAACCATCCAAAAGCTGATACAGCTTACTTCTTTGAAGCTTGCAATAATGAACGGGGAGCTGGAGTCGTTTTTCCTTATTTTATAGTAACTTGGTAAGACTACAACAAAATATTTGAATTGACAACAATACCACAAAAATTTCCATCTGCAATGCACAGCTATCAAAGGAGTTACTGTGCTTCAGCAAAAATACTTTCAGCTGGAAGCTGAAGTTTTGTCTTCAAATCTGTTACTTGCTTCCTGGCATGGGAAAGTGACTAAATACTTCTTTAGTTCAGTTTTCTCAAGCACAAAATTAAGGCTGTGGTTAATGTTTATTTTCCATCCTTTTGGAACCCTTGAGTGGGAAGGAAAACTATCTGCCAAGCTCCTTATGCCAAATTTTGATATTTGGGCTGAAAACTAAAACTGATGAAAATGAATTATATATTTCTACTTTTTTATATAAGTCTTTTAAACTAAATTATTCTTTTATTAAGTACCCGTCTACTTTTTCCTAAATTTCCTTTAGCAAAATCTCACTGTGCAATAGAAAAAAATTCTCTCTTTGCATAAAGTCTATGCTTTGCTGTGAAATTCATGCTGTAGTGCTGGGGGCCTTCAAAGTTCCCAAGAAATATGAAGGCTCTGAGAGTGACAAAGCAGCTCAAGTGGCAGAACCTCCATGCCTCCAAGCACAACTAACAACTTCTGCTCAGGAAAGATTTAAGAAATAAATAATAAAGGATTTAGACTTCATGGGGCATCAATTGTAAAAAAAGTGACTCATCTTCATTTCAGTGAGTGCCAATGCTCATGAAAGAGTAAAAAAAGTCTCTCTTAGGCATTGCCTAGGGGACAAGGGGCTATGCAGATAACTCTGTCTCCAGTTTATTTCCAAATAATGCAGGCAGTACTATTGATTCACTGCTTCTATGGTCACATCTGAAAGTCACAATAATATATTTCAGTGCTTAACTAATGGCATCATGGGATATGCAAGAATGTCTCCTTTTCTCACCTCTTCTACCCCAAAAACACATACTCCCAATATTCAATTTTAATTTGGAGCCAACACACAAAATTGAGGATTGATTGTCTGATGCTGTCTTTCCTCAAACCAAGATGAACGAGCCCAGCTTTTTACATTGTATGTCAAAATAGATTTCCAAGGACCAAACCTGATAGCTTAACTTTCAAAGGAAAGAGCTAAAAAGTTACATTTGTGGACCACCATTAGGAATTGAAGCTTTGCATGAATTTCACGGCACAACAGAAGGAACCACACTCTGGATAGGGACCTGGGCAAAAATCCAACATTTTTGATATATACAAATCTTGGGCAAAATTTCTTTTAACTTGCAGTATGCAATTCAGGAAAGAGCAGGAACAAAGGAACTCCATTCTTGTCTATCACCAGCAGTCTGCTGATGTTTTGACTATCAATGGACAATAAAAAAAACATACAGCCTGTGAACAGCATGTCAGTTAAGGACAGAGTCCTCTGTGTGACTTGCTACAAAGATATAAACTATCTGCTGAATCCTAATCTTTCTCTTTTGAAGTTGACATCAGTGTTCTTGTATAAACAAAATGAGGCAATCTCTCTCTGCAGCAGCCTATAGCCTCAGAAAGAAAGATCTGTACAGATGAGTCTCAGCCACAACAAACCCCTAAAACCTAAATTAAAAACATCTATGCTCTAACTTAACCCGGTACTCAGCACATAAATACCATTAACTGTTCCTGCAGCAGAGCAATCTTATCACAAATATCCTTTCTTAAAGGGCAATCTGAAATGGCACTCTTTACAAGTAAATAAATATAAGGTTAAATTTGCAAGGCTTTCTAACACTCATTTATTTTAAATACTGTCAGTTGCCAAACTTTGCAGCTGCCACAATATTTACTAACAAGTTTTCCACATCATCTACCAAAATTCCATCTGCTGCTCTTAAAGTAGTGGTTGTGAAGCTATCTAAATTGTGCATGTCCTTGATTAATCTCAGTGAATACAAGGATACAGCCTGTAAAGGTAGAAGATCCCACTTGCAAGATTTCCTGGCATTTTCTGTAATCTGGAGGATAACCAAATCCAGTCTTGTTATAATGTGTTTTAGTCATAAACACTAAGTCTACATTAGCTTCTTCTGTGATTACATAGAGAAATGACAGTGGCTTAAGCAAATTTGTATTTGGTGATCCTGATATACTCAAATGAAGTGGAAGCAAAGCTTTCTTCCACAGAAAAATCTTTTGTTTTGAAAATTATCAAGTGCAATGAGGGAAGAGCACTTGGGAATACTGAATTGAAGGATCCATCAACATTCATGATATTTATAAGAGGCTGGTTCTTATGAGAAATGAGGCAAACAGCTTTTTAACTGCCTACAGTTAAAATGGAATGGAATGGAATGGAAAGCCTTCCACCAGACTGGATATCTTATCTTTACATTTGTTAAAGGTTCCCTGAGGAATGCCAGGAAGCACTTCCACTGATACCTATCCATTGCTATATGCTCTACATTTAAAAATGCATTACCAGGTGCAAAATTGTAACAAGGCTGTATTTGGCACCTGGAATCACAGAAGCTTTGTAGATCTGTCTATTTTTGCTGCACAGAGAGTGGTGGGAATCCAGTATACATATTTTCTTTTGTTTTTTACAAAACAGTTAAGTGAAAACAAACAGTCTTCATCTCCTGACTAACTCCTGAAGAAGCCAACATTGCTGGAAATATGCTGGCATTCATGGATAAGTGAGCCTAATTCAGTCTCTCCATGCCCTCCACAAAGTATGGGCTTTTTTCACTGCACACAGAAGGTGTCTCAAAGTAATTTACCAGAAAAAAAAATTAAAGGATGGCTCCTTCCTGGTACTGCCTGGTAAAACATTATTAGTAATCAAGTCAGTAAGTCATTAGCAATAAACCAACTGCCTTAAATTGGGAAGAGTAGCAATACCATCAGACAAGAAACAAGCTATAACTATAATTACACATAGAAAACTGTAAAACAAGCATTATTTAGGCAGCTAGGTCTGTACTTCATGTTTAATGCCATTTCTGAACACAATGGTACCAATCCTTTCATAGTCCTCATCTCAGTTTACTTGCTTCAGGACCACAAGTAAGCTGGTAGCATCCTTGTCTTCCCAACAAAACAGAGGGAACTGAAAGTAAAAGTAGTTACCAGATTACACAGCCCTTGGTGTGACCTGGGTCAATGAGACATGCCAAGGCCCTCACGTTGTGGTTACTGCCTCCCATTAGAGCTGTGAGCACTCACAGCACCTTCCCACCAATGCTCATGCCTTCAGTCACCAGCCATGCAGCTTCCTTGTACCTGCTCCAGCTCTGCCAGGTTTGCCCTTCCTCACTCCATTTCTTGTGTTTCTCAGTTGGACTCACCTTGCCCTTGCCCCTCTGTCTTCTGATATCAGGATAATGAAATAGCTTCCTTGTTCCTTTTCCTTAAACATTTATTCTCCTTTTTTAAATTTTTCCCATGCTATAGTTAGTCCTATACCTACAAGGGATTCTGTGGAGGTTTGCCTCTTTAGTTTCTGTTCTTCAGAGACCTTGGTAACTTCAAGAGGAAAGTTGCTGATAGTATTAGAAAGAACATATCCCTACTCTCACCTCCAGATACTGAGGCCTATCTATTCTTTATCACCTTGAGCTGTTTGCTAGCATGACAATTTTGACACACAGTTTTCTTAGCTTCCAACCTCTTCTAGATCATTATTGAGTTTCTATATTTCTCCATACCATAATTTTTTCTAGAGCTTTTTTCTTGTCCAGAGGTTTTTATTCAATTATAGATATGGCATCTGATGTCACTTTTTATCATATTTCAGATTATCTCTCAAAACCACCAAAGTGCTGGAGATATTTAAAGGTCTTTTCCATTCCTGTGATCTCAGTGACTTTCTTTAGCCTTATTGCAGAGGTCATTGGAATTTTCTCACTTCCAGGAGAAATCATTCATGGAGAATTATAGTATAAGCAGTCAGAGGTTTGCAACATTACAAACAATTTCTCATCAGAAATATACTTGATAGCTCCTTTGTGTGTGTGAACAGTTACAACTACACGTTATTTACTTTCCTGTGTCTTGACATTTTGCTAAGAACGAGAAAAGGGAAAGGTTCAGTGTAAAGGAGAAAATTCTCCCAGAGATAATAATGTGGTCAAGTTCCTAGTTAAGATTCCCCTCATAAATCCTCATGTACCTGTGGAGTTAGACAGGTGCAACTAAGATCAGAAGTGACTTGGTCAGCCCCTCAGGTTGTGTTCAGGTCAGGTTCCCTAATGGATCCAGCCCAGACTCAGTCTTGCCATGTGCAAGAAATGTAATGTACTTACTTTGGGCCGAGTGTCAACAACATAGATGAAATCACTGCCTGGATTGGCTTTTCTGATGGCCTGGAGCATCTGTTCATCCTCAAGGCATCGAGCACTAAAGCCAGATAAAGGCTGGCTGCTTCTACATATGGAGGCCTGCAGAAATGAAGACAAACAAAAAACCCTTACAGAATTATAAAGTAGAAATTATTTAGCATCCAGAAGCATTTACAAAACTAGATCATTAAATGTCTGCATAGATGTACAATTACATGAGAAAGGTAGAATGGTAAAATTATTAAATGCATTATTTTTAATTACATGTTAATAAATGCATTATTTTTTTAAAAGAGAAGGAAGCATTAAAACAATACAACCCCATTGGCCCAAGTCTAGTCTTGAATCTGAATTTTAAGCTGTTTTAAGTATTATATTTCCCTAATGTCGAATAACTCCAGAAAGGGGATATCTTGAGGATGAGTACAGCCTTGAAATCATGAGAACATTGATATAACATAAAGAATAGGTCCTTTTGTACTCACACCAGGTACCAGGCTGATTACAGCCAACCTACACCAGTGCCTGCTTTACTAAACAGCCTGACAGCATGAGTCCAGGAAACAAAAACGTATGACATGCAACCAGATCACCAATGATGGGGTATTTTTGGTACTGCCTTAGGAAAAAGACCTCACTGCATAAGAAGTGGGTCAGGCAGCCTGACTCCTGCAGTACTTGTATTAAGCAGGGCTACTGAAGGAGGCAAGAGAGTTTCTCCACAGATCCATCAAGATCACCTTCTTTCCAGATGAAACCAGGAAAGAAGAAACAAAGTGGGAAATAGGTGGGTAGGGAGATTTTTATTTTTGTCAGGCAGAGGACAGCTAGATTTATAGAAGGCAAGGGGATAATATGTGCACTTTCTAAGCACTGAACACAAGCATGAAGAGAATCTGCCTACTGAAGGTCACAACCTCTGCTGGCTGTCCTGCAGATTATTTATTACTGTCAGAAAGGACATGCTTTTTCTAGTCACATCTTTGAACTATCAGTAGTTACTCAGTAAAGTATGGGTCTTTAAGAGGGAAACCCAGAATTGTGTGAGACCCTGTTCATACTTTTTTAATGGGTTTTCAAACAGGATCTTGTTATTTAGAGTTTAGTCTTCTGATCAGCACATATTCCAGTGATTTATTACATGCTATTGCATAACTGAACAGATAGTTCCAGACTTTGATCCTATCATATTCACACAGAGTATGTAAGATGCAGAGGTGTCACATCACCACTGAATTTGTCAGGATGAAGGAGCTGTGTGAAAGTTCTGTCTGTGAAGGACTGAATGTGTGGTACCTGTCTCCTCTGCATGCAGCAGGCTCTTCCCAAACTGCTGATAAATCTTACCCCTTTCCTGACCATTACTCTATTTACTGGCAACCTGCAAACTCACAAGGAGGTATTTCCTCCAAAACTGCATTTCCTAGCTCTTTAAACTATAAAGGTTCCAGGAGTAAACACAATACTTCAGATCCTGGTACTTTGAACATTAACCTGAACTTCAACCACAGCAGGGAAAACATTCAGGCTGAAACATGGAACTCATCCAAGATGAATTACTATATATTAATGGTAATCTATCTGACCCTGAAACCTTTTCTTTCACTGAGGTTTGGAAATGTCCAAGCGTTTTGAATCCTAGATATCTATATTTGGACATAGTTGATCATGCAAAGTGATTAACTCTGAAAAATTTAACCTGAAAAAAAATGTTTTTAAAATATTTAATTTATGCAGAGATTGTATTCTATTTAAATCTTCCTATTCTCCACTTCATTGTAAAATTCACAGATCTTTATGGAAGCAATGCTCTGATGAAATACAGGGTAAAGGAGTAAAAATAACGTCTCATTCCTTTTTTCTGAAGCTTAAATCTATTATAAGGGTGCTGTAAAGGCAAGACTTCCATGGAGATTGTAGCTTATGATTTCTGCTTGTGACATTCTGCAGAAATATGTCCCAGCATATGTGGCAAATGCTACAAAAACCCTGTAAGCCCAGACTAGCTCTGTCTCTTGGAAGGTGCTGACCACCCCCCAACTCTAGGGAAGACCTCTCAGTGCCACTCTGGATTGAAGCAGGAGTCACACAGATCCTTTGAGAGTACAAAGGGGACACCATTCTCCAAACTGGTAATGATAGCTGAGCTAAGGCAGTCCCTAAGGGGCTGGAACACAAATGTAAATACACCCAGTTTGGGGATTATTCAGTCCAAGGGTCTCCTTTCTCACCTCAGCTGCCAGAAACAGAAATACAAGTAGTCTAGGTACAGGGGTTTTTCCAAATGGTTGTAGACAAGTGAAGCAGTTCCTTGCCCTTTTGCTATGGAGAGGGGAAGGTGGAACTCCTCACTTGCAGACAAGGAAAATCTATTCAGCAAAACCACAACACACCTTTCTGTGTCTTTTCACAGATCTTTTCTTGAAAAGCTGTTCCTGATTCTCTAACTGATGCAAGCATAATTTCTGACTTTCTTGACTTCCTCAGCTTGCTCTCAGGCTACCAGATGCAGAATTGCTCTGCTCTCCTCCCAATCAGCTACTAAGCTGCATGCCACTGGCCTTTGCTGCTTTGCCGCCCGTGTCTCAGGGCTTCTTGTACCACTCCACTTCCTTGTGATACAGGGATCACCTATTTTTTGTGTTAGCTGGATGATGAAACTGGGTTTAAATGTCTGCATTAAATGTCTATTAATGAACTAATCACACTAACCAGCCTACGCTAATATTTTTTTAATTAAATAAACACCGATTTTGTCTTGCAAAACCTTACTAGAAGAATTATGAGGCCAAGGCCAAAATAAGCAAACACTTTGTGTTACAAAATCACACTTACATTGTTGCCCTTGCAGTAGTAGGAAAGAGCTGGGAAACGCCTTCGGCTGCGAAATTTGGAACTCCCCACTATGATGTGTGCAGTGGCAGACTTTGGTACATAGACTTCTGTAGGATAGGAGTCACAGACCTGTGAAAGGAGACTCTGTTTGTTTGTTCTGCAAAGTACAAGTAGCATTAGCCATTTCCACAGCAAAAGCAAAATACCAAGGAACTCAAACCTCAGGGAATAATCTGTTATTATTGTATACATATCACTGCTCTTCCTCAAAACACTATTTTGAAGCTGGAAGGTGTTAATCCCAAGTTGCAGATGGAAAAACTGAAGCAAAATGGTTGAAGGGATGTATTTCTGACTGTTAATTCATGCCTTGTTGAGAACAGAGAGGTTTAACACACCTTCATCCCAGAAAGGATTTATTGCTACATTTACCAAGGCTGCATTTACATCTGCAGTATCCTCTGTAGCAGAATTTGGGAGTAAGGATGGGAGTGGGTGAAGTTCTCAAATACTCTGCTAGGAGGGGACAATAATGGGAGGGCTATAATAATATAGCCAAATAATAACAGAGCAAATTTGGCTCTATAACAATACAGCCCAATTTTTCAGAAAATTTGATAATAAAAAAAGGACAAAAATAGGGACATGTTGACAAGAAATTAAGCCATGTAAAATGAGGCTCCCAAAAGCCCTGACAATGCCTACCACTTCTGAGAGGAACCTGATAAGCCTGCAAAAAAAGCCCCAAATTACCTCTGAAGACAAGTGAGACCACAGATGGAATCCTGTTTTTACCCCCTTTTCCTGATATTGTCTGTAGCATTCTGACTGGGGTCAGAAGGATATTCAGTATCTCCCTTTGACTTTCTGAGATGACTAAAGCACTAAGGATAGCCAGGAAAAAATTATTTTCTGAGTCAAGAGATATGTAATGAAAGAGAAAGGAAAGGAAGGGCTTGTGGTTACAGTTGTTGCTGTGGTGAACTGGATTTTATTCATCATGACATTTTTTCTACACTTTATCTTAAAAAAGATCATACATTTTTTTCCACTCATTTTAACAAAAAGAAAACAAACCCCGATAGCACATTCAGTCTTCTCTGAGAATGTCACAGTCCTTCCTTAACATGGATATGTTCCAGCAACAGACCAATGGAGTGCATGGACAAACTTCCTTCAAAAATGTCTTGGTTATTATTTTTCACAATTAATTAACATTAAAAGGTCTTCAATTGTACAAGACTGAATGAGAAAGGACAGCAGGCAGCTAGGAAGATTTATGACCACAAGATCACTGTGAAAATCACTGACAACCAATCACAGATGCTTCAAAAGGAGTGTGGGAACAACCAGTGAGGAAAAATTATTGCCAAGCTCACTATCTGGAACATTTTTTTTCTTAAAACGACTACATAGTAATTTTACATAGCCCTACATATCAAGGAAACTCTTATTAACACACATAACCTTAGGTATGACTTAAACTTCTTCCCAGGCAGCTGAACTCTAACATTTAAAACACAGTGGACTTACTTTCTGCTCTTCATTTCCACATCTGTTAAATGAAGAGCCATCCTTTCTCTCACTTTCTGTTTGCCATGTTAGGTGAAGTAGTAACTGCGCTTTACTACATGTGTGTACAGCACTCAGCACAAAGAGATACTGCCATTAAGCACTATGGTGGTCCTCAGTCAGGCTGCTGACTGGCTGTACAGACTGCCTCTGTGACAGAAAAATCACAACAACTTACTCCATAGTCTCTGTTCACATCACTAATCTGCCAATAGCTGTTTGGAACACCCATCCTGTTATATTCTTCATTGAGGTCCACAAGCTTCCACCCTTGCTCTCGTTCTTCTTTATCTAATTTTGGATTGAAGGAGAAGCAATACAGCTCTTCATATTTCACTGGGAAAAGAAATAAGCCAAGAAACAGAAAGGGTAAATGACATCAGATTTCTCGCCCTGAAATCACACTTCAAAACCAGAACTTGGCATGGACCTTGATGAAGTTTTCTTTCAAAGAGTACACTTTGCTTTACAAAAGCACATATCCTGCTTTATATCTACTGTCAAGTAAACTTTGAAAGTACATGCTCTTTTGTTATTTGTATATGTTCCAATGTATGTGCCTTAAGAGAAGTGCTACTTAAAATATACTGTTCTGCTAGTCTTCAGTAGATTTGTAAAAACCTTCCCCAGCACAAAGACAAAATGTCAGCAACATGCTTTCATCCAAAGAAAACTAAAGCCAGTGCCAGAGTAAGCACTTGTTCTTCAAAAGAATTTGTTATCTAGAGGTGGTTTAGAAGTCCCTTTATTAATGTAACATCTATCCTGTGGCAAAGACAAAAGATATGAACAATGGTCATTGCAGCACATTCTTTCAAAAAAAAAAAAAAAAAAACCAACCTCAGTAGTAATTTCCCTAATTAGGAAGGTGTCCAATAGATCCAATGAAATCATAGTTTTGTGGACTGCAAAATTCAGTCCTTGAATTAATAGCAAATACATTCAAGATGCACGTGACGTAATAGCATAAAAGAAGCATGTGCTACATCAAATATTTAATCATCACCAGGAAGCAGCTATGCCCCCTGTCCCCCTCAATCAAGTGCCATATATGAAAGTTTGGTGGTGCTGGAGTTTTTAAATTTTTTTTTAGGAGTATATATCCATTTAATCAATCCTAATCCTGGTGACCAGTGGCAGCCAGACATCACTGCCATTGAATCCCAGTTGTTACAGGGATGTTCATGTTAACTCTGTCAGGAACATACTGAAAATCAACAAAGTCTGGAGTAGGGAGAAAAAAGAGATTGATTTCCACATTTCCCAGCAGTTTAAACTCCTTAAGTATTCTCTAATTTCAAACTTCTGGCATAGCACAGACGAGGAAAACAGTCTGGTTTATTTCTCACATGTTAACCTAAAGTTCTAGCAAAATCCATAAATCCAAGCTAAGCCTTTAGTAGCAATCTGAGTTTGTTTTCACTGCTTTGTTGTCAGAAGCATCTGGATTGTCTTTCCAATGGACCTGCTGTTCACAGGCACAAGGAAAGCTTTTAAAAATCTACCTATATATCCAGGCTACTTATGACTGAAGTCTGCCTCAATATTATAAGTATTATCACATGATGGTATCTTGCACATAGTAACAAAAATGTTCAAGTATTAGTAGTCAGTACTTTACCACATCTTTGCCAGTACTTACAGGACCTTTCCCAATCTTTCAGTGATTTTGCCATAAACATCTGCAATCCTGCTATTAAACATGTAGTGTCTTATGGGCAGTTTGTTTTACAAAATTGCTTAATTAAGCAAAAAGGCCAAATTCAGCTGACAGCTTGACCTTATTAAAATTCTAGCAAAAATAAAATTAAGCATAATCTTCATCTTTACTGTAACTAAGACATCAGATTGCATGGAACATGTTAAGCTGCTACACAATGTGAGCTTCTCTCAGGAATGAATGAAAAGAATGGGCAGAGAATGGAAAATAGAGCCTGAATAGGTCAAATTATCTGCTCATGGAGTAAAAAACGCCTTCTAATGCTGAGTAACCATATTATCCAAAGGAAGTACAGCTTCATGCCCTGACAAAATGACAGGGAAGAGCACAGTCAGGTACAAATGACTCAGCTTGAATCAGAGCCTTCTAATTTTGAGTAGGTAGGCAGGATCTTATCCTGTCTCAAATCACGATCAGATAGTTTGCTGGAGAAGGAAAACTGCTGTGCAGCTAAACCATGCACAGAGCTAATTCTACAGTGCTGTTACTGCATCTTCTTTATTCAGACCATCTTGCCCACTGCAGTCAGTCACTGAACTTGTATTCAGGGTCCTCAGCTACTCTTCCTTTCATCATTCTGGTGCATAGCAGCATGCACACCTCCTCCTACCTCCCAGAAAAAGGATTACAGAATCACATGCCTTCCAGCATACATGAACATGTACTTGCAGCTGAGGTGCATGGAATGAATCCAGATTTTCATCAGCAGAACCACTGATGGAATTTTTCCAATTGTTTTAAATTTCTCTGATTACTTTCACCCTGCATTACCTAGCTTACCAAGTTACTTCTGCTACAGTTAGGAGGTACTACTGCTACTATTAGTACTCTATAAAGCTCAGTAGCTGTGCTGGTGGAATGTGCAATTTTTGAGCCCTCTATACAGTAGATAAAATTGGTACTCTCCTAACAAGAAAAAAATTAAATCCAGTCATTGTCAGCTTTGTAAATACTGTAACAGATAATTTCTTGTCATACTGTTAAAATAATAATAAGGAACCAAAGCTGGTGTTATATTTATAAAGTCATAGTTTAAAATAAACAATCCAGAAGCTTTGTCAGTTGGGTCTTAGGAGAGCACAGTGCAGAGAAGAGCTATAATGTAGGCAATCAAATGTTGGGCTTTGATGCAACATTTGGTTTTTCATTGAAAAGCGAAAAGGTTTCAAAAGGATCTTGAACTGAATTCAGAAACACACAGGGCATATTCGAAATGTAGATGATAATAGGCCAAAACACAGGCAGCCCAGTGAAATAAAACAACTACTTGCTGCTAAATCTTTCACTCATTTAAAGGAATTTTTGCACAGCACAGAACTTCAAAATGGAAATCTTGACAGGACCACTAAATGTATTGTAAAGTTTTTGTTACAACAGTGACATAAAAGTTACCTGAATTTAGAATATTCTCCTACATTTACATAAGTCATCCAGCAAATGAGTTGCACACAATATATCTTTATGATATATTTCATGGCCCATGATGCCCTAGACTATTATTTTAAATAGAATTTCATGCTATATTTTA
Source organism: Setophaga petechia (assembly GCA_024362935.1). Lineage (NCBI taxonomy): Eukaryota > Metazoa > Chordata > Aves > Passeriformes > Parulidae > Setophaga > Setophaga petechia. The sequence continues at coordinate 27,072,122 of JANCRA010000001.1, forward strand.
TGGAGTAAACTACTTGTTATAATGAGCTTTCTTCATTGATCTACAAATGATTATATCAATATTTCTCTCATAACGCATCTCTATTGAACCTTTTTTCTTAACCTGCAAAGGACAAAGATGCACAGATACATTTCTTCCATTAAATTCCCCCTCCTCAGGATGAAGGCTGATTTTTGTGCCGTTTTCTTCCCATACCTGGCCGAGCCAGACGTATCAGGGATATGTAAACGTCATGGCAGTCTCGTTCCTGAGGGATCACCAGATGGATCACCTGGAAGTTCTTGCAGCGGATCAGTAAGGGGCAACCAGTGGCAGTGGTGGCTTGCTTCTCAATAGAGGAAATTTGGCTGTGGAGAACCTGAGGGGAATTGAAAAGAGTTATGCTAGTCAAATCTTTAGGAAGAAAAGCAATTATTTATAATGATGTGCCAGAGTAGCTTCCACTGCTCTTTCAGAAAACCCTCATGCTCCTCCTCTTGTAGTTTGGTTCTATCTCCAGCTTCAGGCTCAAGCAGCTTGATACATCACCTGCAGACAAAGAGGCATTTCTGGAGTGTTTCAGCTGCTGAAACATCAGCCTGCTCACATTAACCAAAGCTTTTTGTTTGTTTGCTTTAGTGTAAGCTAGTGGTTGTCAAAGCTCCTTTCATCTATTTGCACAGGGAAAAGATGAACCAGCATCAGTTACATAAGGCTAAAATACTGTGCCTCCTCATGGGTAGAATGGCAATGCTGATATAATTTTAAATACTGCATCAAATGAGATGAAACATTACAATAAAAATCTGGTCAGGAATAGTGGGATCAAAGGAAGATGGAGTTAATCAGTGCAAAAATGGACAACACGGGGTTGATCATATAGAGATGGCTTTGTTATCACTTACACAGAGCCAAGGCCAACTGCAGTGCTGGCCAGGAACCTGAGAGTGATGGGGGCTGGGAGGAGGCACAGCCAGGACAGGTGACCCCAGCTGACCAAAGGGATATTCCAGACCCTGTGACACCATGCTCAGTGTGTGAAGTGGAAGGAGGCAGGAAGCAGGGCACATTTGGAGTGATGACATTCACCTTTCCAAGTCACTGTTACATGTGATGGGCTCTGTTTTCCTGGAGATGGCTCAGCACCTGCCTACCCATGGGAAGCAGTGAATTTGCTCCTTGTTTTGCTTTGCCTGTGTGTGTGGCTTTTGCTTTCCTAATTAAACTCTCTTTATCTTAACCCATTTTCTACCCTTTACCCTTTACCTTCTACCTTTTACCCTTTAGCTTCTCTCCCTGATTCTGCTGGTTGGGAGCAGAGTGGCTGCATGGGGCTTGGTCAATGGCTGAAGTTAAACAACAAGAAAAGGCAATATATGTTGTCAATCAATTAAAACAGCTATTTCAAAATACTACTTTATAAAAAAAATTAAAATATTAAACCAACAAAATCATTGATTCAATACTAGCAGTAAGGGAGAAGGCCAAGAATTGACAGAATCAAGGAAATAGTTCACATTCAAGGCATTTCTCCTCAGTTCTTCCTGGATGATAGGAGCAGTTTACAGCAGCTGTTCCTTAGTCAATCACATCTGGTATTCATACAGTGAAGGCCCTTCTCTTCCTCTTACTATACTGTAATATCTAGAATGCACTGAAAATTTTTGAAAATTGCTAGGCTAGAACTTCACAAGGCCTCATAATAGTATCCATATGAAGTAACTAACTATTCTTAAAGTGTTTTGGAAGCAATTTTCAAACTACCATCAGTAAAGTGCCATGCACTTAGAGCTAACTGAAATAATAAAAATTCATACCCAGGTTTCTTTGCGGGTTTCAGAACCATTCTCCACAAATATGACATGGGTAGCTGTTAAATACAAGGTTCCCACCACAGCTCTTCTTGAAGATAAACGATCAAGTAACCTAACATTTTCCACCTATACAAAAAAGTGACAGAGGAAAAAGAAAGAAATAATTAGGCTATGACAGAAAGCTCAATATTGAGAGCTCAACGTTCACATTTTGTCTATTACAAAGTTCTTTTCAGCACAACATTAAATATCAGAGAAGTATAACTATATAAGAAAATGTGATTATGTGATTTATTTTCAGATCTTCCTTAATTTCCCTTTTCTCCCCTCTGTTGTGGTACCTCTGTATCCAAAAAGCTGTTACCTAACACTTCCAAAGACAACTTCTCACTTAAGTTCTTCCTTTTGATCTCATCTTACCAAAACCCTGTGACACCGAGGCAGGGCCTGTCCTTCAGTTAAACTCTAGCTCCACTCAAGCCATTCCAGCTTAATTAATAATAATAAGTAGGAGATAATACTGAGAGAGTGTCTTTCTTCATTGGGTCTCAATCAGGCAAATTTTCTCCCATGCAAATCTCTGTTAAGATTTAAAACAACGTTAAAAGAGTTTAAAAGAGTTAAAAAGAAACATTTTGATGTTGCTCCCTACATTCCTGTTAGGGCTGACAGCAGAGGTCACACTGCAAGTTTTGCCTTCAGTAACTTTTCAATGAGACTCAAGAGCTCCACTTCCACTGCTTCCCCACCTTGGGCATAAAATAGGCATTCTCCCTTTGCTGCACTCCTGACAGCAGGAGAGTTTAAAACACATTATTAACTCTCAGATCACCAGCTTGTGACTCATACATCATTAGCATTTTGTATATGGCATGTGCTATAGGCACGTTTTAGGGGTAGGAACTGGATGATCTTTAAGGTCCCTTTGAACACACATGGTTCTAGGCTTCCATGATTTCTGACTGAGAAACTAGAATCATTTAAAAAATCAACAAGCTTGATATTCAGTAGGATAAAATCTGTCCAAAACAGTTACCAGTTTGGTCCCATGGGTTTGACAGATCTCCTTCTACAACAATTTCAAAACTATTATTAGTTGATTTTCCTGAAAAACAGAATGCCAGCATCTGAGAATTACATGTTTGCGATGTGTATTCCAAATACATTGCACTATTTTAAAAATAGGAATAAAGAAAACCTTAAAATGAGAATAAGCCTGTTTAATAGCAAAATGCTTAAGCCAAACCATTATTAAAGCAGAGTCATCTCCCTCAAGGCCAGTTATAATCTGTTTTAAATAAAAATGAAACTATTTATTTAAGCAAAAAAGGCTGTTAGAAAGCATGGATGAAGTCTTTTCCCAGGGCCATCTACTTCAGAGGTCATGTATTGGCTTGAGAAGGCATGGAAGAAATGCAATATTATACCAAGCACACATTCAGCAGCAGGCAAAAGAGGAGGGATGATACAAAAGAAAAATGTAGGCAGTGCCCTTTTGAAAGGAACCCACAAAACCAATAAAAATCAGCATTTTCTGGATGAAGAAAGGTCCCTACAATGCAGTCCAGCCCACAAGAGCTCTGCTGCACAGGCACTGATCTTGCACAAGGCACTATCCCCCACCCCAGCCTACAAAGTAAGCTAGCGTGGGCCATGAAACACAACCTAGCAGGCATCCACACAGCAGGACAGGGCTGAGGGATCAATTTCCAGACCTCCTAGGTCACATCCTTCCCCACCCATCAATCGCAGCCCCAGGACTGAAAAATGCTAACCAACAAAGCTCCTCTTTGGTTGTGGTTGTTTTTTTTTTTTTTTAATACAGAGCTACCAATAAATTAAAGGTTGGATCTGAATGAACAGGAACAGTTGCAGTAAGAGCTGTGTGCTAAGTCTGATTTCATCAAAGCAAATGCAGTGGCTGCACCAGGGAGATCAGAATTCACCTCTCCCTGTAGTTTGTCTCTCAAGAACAGACAGTTGCAGCAGCTGAGGGAAGCGTGAGAGGCAGGCATGTACTCAAGCTCCCTCAGGATCTCAGCCCAGCTCTGGGGCCTTCCTAAGATGAGGTCACACTTTTTAATAGCCATAACTGTGTTTACATTCCATTCATTTGATTAAATAACATTTTGTATATCTGTAAATTATTGGCATCCATAACATCCTGTGAGAGTGAACTTCACATTTCAGCTATACATTGTACAATAAATTCCTTCCTCCTGCTCTTTTTGAACTTGTCACCAGTTATGTGCTCATGTGCTGTTACAGATCCTTCCCTCCATCCTCGTGTTCCAAGAGTGAAGAGCCCAACTTTTCATAGCTGTGACCTTTATGGAAGCTATTCCAGACAAGCCCTTCCACACTTTTGATTATTCTGCATGAGGCCTGCTTCCTGAGAAAAGTCCAAAAGTGCAAACAGAATTCAAAGATTGGATGTACAACAGGTTTCTGTAGTTTGTGTAGTGGAATAGTGATGTTTGCTGTTTTGCTCTTTATTTAGTTTTTTAAAGTTCTCAAACATTGCTTGTTTTTTTGTCCTCTGCTGAGCACACTGGGGTTTGGGTTAGTTTTGGGGGTTTTTTTGGTTCTTTTTTTTTTAGAACTAGCAATTGTAACTCTTAATCATGCCTGCATATATAAGTTAAGATCTACCTGCCATGTGTATTATATTAATGATAAATTTAGTCCATCAGTATAATGAGGCATTGCTCAATCTTAGATTTCACTCTGCTGATCAAAGTATCCAGAGAATGAGCCTTCTTTCTTCTCCTGCACTCTCCCAGCCAGGAAAAGAAAGACATGGCCAGTGGTTTCTTTAAACCTAGAGAATTTGGAAATAGAGGGAATGGGAATATGTTCATTTCCACAAGAGGGGAGCACACATATTAATAGGTACTTGGAAGAAGAGATTTGTTCTAACATAATAATAGGGCTTTGGAAGAAGAGATTTTTTCTATCTTAGAAGTCACAGCATGCTGAGAAATCAGCATTAATTGCCAAAATTTATATCCGAAAGAGGTAATAATTATTTTGCTGTTTTTTTCTTATAAAACAACTCTCCACTTTTTCACCAAAACAACAGCAGACTTTATTGGAGAATGTAGGAAATTATGTGTCTACTGTCGTGTCAGGAAAAAGGATAGCACATGCATATGTACTTCACCTAAAATGAAGAGCTGGTGTGAGAGACCAGATCAGAAAACACAAGTCTGTAAAGCTGAGAGCTGGACAACCACAAGGAATTAGAAAGAAAACATTAGCCAAGGCAGTCTAGAGAGGGGCATCTAAGTAACACTTCTGTAATTTAAATAATTAATTCAAAGCTCTTGCCTCTTTATTTTTTCTCCTTTTTTATTTTTCTTTCCTGATGATTATGGTTGTCTAGGCCTAAAGAAAAGACCACCAGGAGATTCATTTCAATAACTAAAACTGCTTACATGAAGATAAATAAAGTTGCCCAGTAAGTCTATTTCCAATGCAACACAGATGACAGAAAAAAGGAGGCAAAAATAGAAGTTAAAGGGAGCACAGATTAAGAACAGATGGAAAGCACTTTTTACTCAGAGAATAAACATGACAAATTACTTATGAACAAGGCTGCCAGGAGGTCATTCAAGAAAAAAATGTCATATTAGGGAAAATCATGGGCCAAAGTTTTATTCAGGCACAACTCCCACCAGTTTAAATGGGACTCCCACCTAAGGAAGAACAGCACGCATATGACCCTGAAAGCATTTGGAAAAGTTTGTCTGCCAAAAAGTTATTCCTAAAAATATTCAAGTACCCTAATTTGTTTTCATTTTTAGTTTAAATAACTTTTTTTTATAAGCTTTGACTGCATTGCCTATTTTTGAATATGCTTTTTGAATATGCTACCTTCATCCTCACTTCTTTCAGCTGTTTCAGTGTCTCCAAACACGTCAGCATCTCAAAACAGTGCAGATGTTACTGCTACTATTTCAGGCTGTTCACAGCTCCACATGGGAAAGCTTTTTCAGATAAATACAGGATCAGTTCTGACTGTGGGCTCAGACTGAGTAGGGAAAGGAGAAGCAAAACTGTTCGGCAGATTGGCCAGAACTGGAACTTCCTGTCACAGCAAAGATCATGTGAAGCAGGAAGATGCTATCTGACACAAAATCGTCTCTACTGTAGGATTTTCCAATAAAATTAAATTTGAATTATAAAATAAAAATCTCAAAGACCCTTTTTCTCACTGCATAGGTTTTAAGTCTATGTGTTTGCTTCCTGCACATAACCTGAAGAGGAAGACACTTGAACAGCTAGTTCTGCCATGGTCATCGCTGACCTGCTCATTATCACTGAGCATCTTGAAGAAGCTGAAAAGCCTATTTGTCAGCCAAGAACAAAAGAGATAGCTCCTATGTCACCAAGAGTTCCCTGCTCCTTTATGAGGACCCCTAATTCCTTATCCCAAGAAGGAGAAAAAAAAAACCCTCCCAGACATTAGAAAGCTGCCAATTAAAGGTAAGCAGGGAATGTCCTCACTCAGGCCCTATCCTCAGGAGCTTCTCTGTTGTTCAGACATTTGAAATTCATTGCTCTACCACAACCCATAAAAGCAAGTTTCATGTATAAGCTGATAAAGTACCTTGAAATTTGGCTGCACAAATGAGTTTCAGTGATTCTCCAAGGATAAAGAAAGGCCACTTCCACAAACTTCTCTGCTACTGAAAAAGTTGACCCAAAACCAAGGCTGGGCCCTAGGGGCACACACTTTGCCCTACAGAGACTTCTTCTTGTCCATTCCCTTGGCCTCCTAGACTGACCAGGGATTTCTGCTGCCTTCCCTACTCTCCTCATGAGGTCACCCACAGGAGTAAAAGCAAGAAGAAACTGCATCCTGGGAATTCGTGACAGGACTCTCGCTGGCCTTAGCACTGCCGGCAGACAAAAGCTAAGGGAAGAGCTTGTGAAAGCCAAGAGCCTGAGCCTAATGAGAAAAAAGGAGCACAGCTGGTATGGTTGGAAGCCAAGTGGAATATTTGAGCTTTCTTCACCCTGGTTGACCCCAGCTATCCATGTGTTTAGCATAATTCCTGAGAGTGAAAAAAGACTACATGTAAAAGACCAAATGCTATTACTTTTTTTTTCCAACACAAAGATACTTGTTAAACAAAATATATAATAAGTGATCTTTTTTGCATGATCTTGGAGTAAGAATAAAAGAAAACTCAATTGCCAATTGATGCTGCCTTTTAATGTGGCTTCCATTCTATTTCATAACACTCATAAAATCTGTACTTGATTCATGTTACATTTTTATATTTCCCTCTCTGAAAAGATCTCCCAAGTGCAGTAAAATAATGCACACTCTATGAAGTTAGATGGCTGCATATGTCAAAAGACTCAAACAATGCCAAAAGTAAATAATTAAATTTAAGCAAACATACCTTAAGAGACACATTGTAAAAATTTCCTGAGGGCAAATCTGGCAGGATGAGGGAAAATATTCAAGAAAAATCTAAACAAGTTTAATTTTCTAAAGAAGTAAAGTGAAATGGAGGAAAAGAGCTGAAAAAATATTAATGAATGATTTGTAATAGCAAGACAGACAACAAACTACCTAATAATTTGGCTTAAAAAAGAAACTATTGTCTGCTAAGATCTAGAAAGTGTGAGGTCAGCACCACATTAGCAGATACACCTGAGTAGCAGCTGCGTAATGGGAGCAACAAACAAGACCCTATTACAAGAATATAGAGCTTGTATAGAGTTAGCACCATTACAATATGGTGCTAACACTAACACAAGGCTCATACATAAAATTTTCTCTTTCAGTCTGTATTAGATCTCATTTATCTGGAAAAGGAGAAGAGAGCAACTAAGTGTATCCTATTAAAAATCCTATCTAAGAGTTTCAGTTTAGGAAAAGCAGGCCTTCCTCAAGGCAGTAAATATTAATACATTTGCCAAATTTGTTGCAATTTGGTTCTGAAAAGATATATAGGGAAAAAGAATTCTGTATGCAGCCAAAGGATACTAATAAGAAATGTATCTTTAAACTCTTGTATTTGATACCAGCTTTTCTGCTACATGTTTGAAACCATACCCTGTTTGGCAGCCTATTTTAGAGCAGCAATACCAAGTCATTTCAGCTGTGCAGGCCACGAGAGATTTGCATTAAAAATGGATTTGTAGGACTTTTTTTCTGGTAGTAGGGACCTGTCTTTCTCAGCGGAATATACCTGCACTGCAGGAAATGTCAGTGTGCATTTTCTATTGCAAATAGATCATTCCTTTAGTTTACAGACAGCAATGGCTCAAATACCACTCACTTGGGCCCATTAACAGCAGGCCTAGAGATTCTAGCCTTGACCACCCCAAAGCCTAACTTCTCAAATCCTTCATTCCAAATTCAGTCTCCTACCATGCAAAAAAAAAAAAAAAATCAAAGCGGACCCTGCAGACATGCTGTCTTAATGATTTCCAGTACTATTTTTCAAGTGCAATAAGGTTTGGAGTCAGCAGTTTAGACATAAATACCAAGACAACAAATTAAAACACATGATTCCCCATGATTTCTAGAGTTTGTTTTGTGACTTTATGCTGCTACCTTTTTATTGAGCGTCACATTATTGAAAATATGAAAGTCTGTGTGATCTTCTGACCATTTTTGACTAAATATTTTGAGAATAATGGCTGTTATAAGAATTTGTTTAAATAGAAATTCACACTAAGAAGGTAGCTTGATGACTCTAATTCAAAACAAATATTTTATAGCACAATTCCAAACAGATATTTTAAGTCCAATCCCACAATATCTGGATATTTTCTGCAGTTCTTATTTTCATTTTATCCACCTCCAGTCTGATGTTACCACAGAAAATTTTCTGGGCATAGTATACTACAAAGCTCACTTGTATTAAATTTATCCTTTGGGCTCAAACTTTCATAGCACAAAGATGGAATAAATGGAGCCCAAAGAAAACTAAATTTCATTCTAAATAAGGAAGATTTATTAATAAGAAAAAAATCCATAACTCACAAATTCAGAGTTAAATGCGTCCAGGATTAGTGTATATGTTTTAATGCATCATTTGACTAAAGCAGTGAAGTAGAATGACATATTTGAAGCCATTAAACATTACTGGACCCAGAACAGGCTAAACAATTTTTAACTATGATGTAAAATGAGAAACAGTTATGAAATCAGAAAACACCAGCTGAATTGTAAGACACACTGCTCTAAGTTGTATACTTAGAGGAAAGTACAGAAGCTACCTTCACACAACACTCGAAAAACAGAAAATCAACCTGGCACTTAAAAGATGTGGCATAACTTGTTTGCTGTAACCTGATGACCCAAAATACCATTAAAAGGCAAAGGCCATGCCAGCCTCACCTCCTCTACCTTTCCTAAGTAGCAAACTAAACACAAGTTTAGCCAAACCCTAGTATTATAGTGAAGTGTCTGCAGCACTCCATTCCCCATTCCAGTGGGGGAAACAACCAGTTCACATCCCCAGGTGTTTCCCTTTACCACCTCAGGGCTGCTGCCACCCTACTACATAACTGAAATAAATCAAACTTTTCCAAAAGGAATTGTAGCTTGGATACAGAGAACATAACTATAATATCACACCTTATTTCAACAGAAGGCATACAGAGAGCAGTGGTAGAATATGCCAACTTACCTCAAATAAAATGCAAAGACCCAGCAACCCAGAACATGTCGTAGGAAAGTAAAGACTGGGCATGCTGGGTTCAATTTTGCTGGATTGATCTGGATAGACATCTTGACAAACATTTTGCCATTTACATTGTCATATATAAAGTGGATATAAATTACATGGGTTCCCTGATGGAGACTTTGTGAAAAAGGACATGTTACAAAATCTTATTAGAAAGTAAGAATTATGGAAAATAGATTAAAAACAAAAGCAAACACACAGTTCACTTACACATGCTGGAAATTTATTCTGTGAAGCAATACATCTGGTAGAGCAATTTGTCACTAACGTGGGAGCAGATCTTAAATTCTGCCTGAGAGAGGCATCATTGAGAGGAAGTACCTCAGTGTAATATCACAAAAATGACTCGAGCAACTCAAGTCATCCCAAGTATTCTGTTAACACTGAGCCAAAAGAATTAGTGGGCTAAGCCCACTGAAGACAGCTAGTACACCAGGGGAAAGAAAACTGATGTGTTCTTTATTATAGGGCCATCAATATGCCTGCTGACAATGGACAAACACAAATTATATGAACATATCTAGAAAGCTCTGGATCTTTCATTCTGTCCCTGGCCAGACAAATCTCTACACATGCTCCTAAAATGTGCTTCTAATCTTCTCAGAAGTATTGCTGATTTCTTTTTTTCTGAATATTTTGAGCTGTTTGTCATGTTTTGGGTTTGGGGAGTTATCCTAAACCATCTTGCTGCCCAACCCAAACTCATGTCAGTCACTGGTTTTACTAATTTTTAATTTTTAAAAGGTATGGGAGTTATATATAATTCTATTCAGCAATGAGGGATGGTTTCCAACTTTTAAACTTAAATTATAAGTATAAATATAAATTATAAGTATAAACTTAAATTATAAGCCTTCATACATAGGATGGCATTTACCTTGTGAAAATACAGTGCCTATGTACCTTGTTTTCTACCAAAAGTATAATGATAGAACAATAGTGGTCAGCACACCAAATAGTGTGTTAGCAGATGGATATGTGCAGTCTGTTGGGAAAGCACCACAATGGCTTTTGCAGTGGGAAATCCTACTCCAGAGGAGTTTTGCAAAACATTGTGTGGGCAAAGGAGACACATAGGAGCTTCAACACAGACAGACATGGTAGAATACCTCCAAGAAAAACAACCTAAAACTTATCTACAGAACAATGGATTGGACATAGGAAAGAGGTCCGGGGGTCATTGAGGACATTTCTCTGAAATTATCAGAATCCGGAGGGCTGTGATCAAGATTTACTGTGAAGGCATGGGTAAGGTGAACATGGAATATTTATTGAACAAATCCTTGAAGCTAGAAGGAAGCAATACTGAAGGAAGCTACTCAAGACTTTTCAATAGACAGGAGAAGATAATTTTTGTGAAGCCATGATCTTCTGGAGCTTGCTTCCATGCAGGCTGTGGAGCCAGGGAGTGTCATCCTGTCTATATGGAGCTCTGGCTACTCACACAGAGAGGTCCATAAATGGACACTAATAGGAAGAGCTGGAACCCAATACAACTGTAAATGCTGAGAAGCTGCAGAATGTGGCCAGGTCTAAATGCTCTCTCTCCTCTATCACTCTGACACAGAGTAGTTATGTTAATGAACTAGTGACCCACCTGGTATGCAATTACCTTCTGCTTTTTTAATGTCTGTTATGCTTTATCAGATTAATTTTAATATTTATGAACCATAAATCCCTACAGTCATATTTCACTTAAAATTAAAACAATTGCTGAGACCTAATGGGTGTTATGTAACATAGACCTCCCTTTGAAGGAAAAGCTTTTACTTGGGCTAAGAATTTTGTTTTCAGATATTAGTAAGTTTATTAATTTGCTAAGCATGGAATTTATTTTGCTTTTCCATGAGGCTGGGTTTGTGAATCAGGAAAGTGTCATTATTCTGTGATTAATACCTTTGCAGAACAGGGCAGTCACTTCTCAAATTTCTCTCATGACAAGATTGTATGGAGTCAGGATATGTGACACCACAGGCTAACATATGGTACTATGAGCTTTCCCTTACCTATTTTTATATTACAGGCATTGGAAAACATTTAATGTTCAGTTCCAAATTATCAAAACCAAATTCAGTAAAAACAAAACAAAACAAAAAAACCCAACATGTACTGGTGACTTATTTTAAGATGAGAGATTTAAAAAAAAATCAATGGTATCAATTCTGTCAGGGAGCTGTAGTACACTGTTTTTTCAGTGTATTTAGGAGTAACTGGAGAGATTAAGTATTTTAGTATTCAATCAAAACATATTTATTTTCTACATTTATATTGGAAATTTTAAAGGATTTTTGTAGCCCTTGTACCTTTAAACCATTCTTTCTAAACTGCTCTATTATATCAGACACCTTTCAGCATAGCTATAATGTAAGAGGCTGCCAGGATGCATGACTGCAGAATCACCTCACACTGAGTTAAGATTTTCAGTGACCTGAGGCATACAGTGCCTTGTCACAGTATCAGTTACAGAAATGGGTTTTACATATGCAGAGTAATATTTTCTGGACCAGGACCTGGTTGTAGAAAAGAAAACAAATAAGCTTCATTGCCTGCAACAGGGACTTTGCTGGGTCTCCCATTTGCAGCAAACACAACCTTTTTTTTTTATATATATTTTTCTACCCTTATTAGTTGTTTTTAATATTTTTCTCATTCATGCTTTCAGCATTCTTCAGCAAATGGTCAGGAGCATCTGTACAGACAACTTCCACTAATTGTACCTACCTGCAGGACACAGCCATACTGTTCTGAAATTCTTCCTTCCCAAAAAGGGAGATAACAGATAATGAAATGAGATTAGAAGAAAGGCAGTTGTTATAAATGCCTATCTTCTTACTAGATTTACAGCTTAACACCTAAAGGCTGAAAAAAATAGGCAAATAACAAGGCCCTGATCTCAAATTCACGCCATCATATTAAATATTGGTAATAAATACAAATAAATTCTTAATTTCAGGGGGTTGGATTATTAAATAAATAAATAAGAAAATATTTATTTATTATAATAAATCCCAATATTTTTTATAATATATCCCACCCCATTTCAAATTAACATATTGCTCAGGTTCACTTTTTTGTGATTACTTTTAATCTAAACCTTTTATGTGTTAAAACTGTATTTTTATTATTTTTTTAGAGTAATGAGGCAATTTTGTTAAACAAATGCAGGCCTAGTGCTTAGAAAGCTGTAGAAAAAAACGGATTACGTCGGCTAAAGATCAAACATACGCACAGAAACACTAAATCAATTCATCTCCGAGCCTGAAATCTCGGGGCACACGACAGGCGTGCAGTACCCCAGCTGCCACTCGGGATGCCTGCAGCTGACGGGCAGCGCCTGCGGTAACAGAGGGACCGAGTGAGAATCCCGACTAGCGCATCCCGCAGGGCAGGAATCACGGCAAACTGGCCGGCAAGCAGCCCGCAGCATCAGCGGCAGGCCCGTACAGGCCCGCAAGGCTGCAGGGCGAGGCTACCCCGGCCCGGAGCCGGAGCCCGAGCGGGGATGCGGCCGCGGCCGGCGGGACCCACCTTGGGCATCCGGATGTGCTCCATGGCGGCAGCGCCCGGCCGGGCTCCTCACGCACCGCCCCCGCCGCGGAGGCGGCCCTGCGCACCTGGCCTCTCCCCGCCGTGCTCCGGCCCTGCTGCTGAAAACAACTGTTAATTTTTTTAATTATATAATTTCATTTGATGTTTTCCTGGCGTTTTCCGGCGCAGGTGGGAAGGAAGAAGGGAGGGTTTATTGCCGGCAGATGATGCGCCCGTGCTGCGATGCCGGCAGGTCAGCGGCTAGCTCCACCTCCCCGGCAGCTGCCATGCCGCCCCGGCCGCGGGGATGCTCTGCGCCCGGCCCGGCACGGCCCGGCCCGGCACGGCCCGGCCCGGCACGGCCCGGCCCGGCACGGCCCGGCCCGGCACGGCCCGGCCCGGCACGGCCCGGCCCGGCACGGCACGGCACGGCCCGGCACGGCACGGCACGGCACGGCCCGGCACGGCACGGCACGGCCCCGCCGCCTCCGGCCCCGGCCGCAGCCTCCGCCCCGCGGCGCCGAGCGCGCAGCCCGCACGGTGTGCTGTGTTACCGAGCGTTACATCGCTCTGCCCTTTCTTTCAGGGGAGATCAGATCGGAAGCATAAAGCGAGCTCTGTCTGGGATCGGCTCCCCCCGTTTTGTTTGTTTCCTGGCCCAGCGCGTACAGTAGCTGAAAGACAAAAGCTCCGCTTACTGAAACTGAAGCACTGGATTTTGTTTATCTCAAGCTCTGTGTGTCTGTAGTTCACGACTTTGCTGCATCCTCAGATTTGCAGAAGGGAATATTTTCAGTGACACACAGTTTTCAGTCTTGTGTCAGAAATTCTTTTCCCATCTTTTGCCTTACCTATTTCCAGAGATGTGTTTCCTCTTGGAGCAAAAAGAAATGACACTGAGATGATTTTCCCAGTTTACCAGTGTGAAAATAAAGAACAAGTATCTCTAACCATCTTTCATACTCTAACCAGCTATCACATTCAGAGCAAAAAGAAACTTCTCAGTGTTTATACCAATGTGCAAATGACTAGATATATTATTTCAGATGCACCATAAATATTAAATGCCCAAATATTCTATATTGATCAAGGCATTCCAACAATTCTTCACAAGTAGGGACTAGCCTCGTGGAAGCATAGAAATAAATGTGGAGACCTGTCAAATAAGCCCCACAAAAACCACAGCAAGAGGACTCTGCTCCAGAGCAACAGAAGCTCCCTGCATATCCTTTTCTTGCCTGCAGAGAAGAGAGAAAGCTTAATTTGTTTTGTGAAAGATAAAATATGGGTTGAAAATAACATGGGGTTACCAAAAACAGAAATGCATTTTAGCCCAAGGCAAAGGGAACAGCAGGTACAGCTCTACTGGTTCCAAATTTTCTCCAATCCTGCCACTTTCTTGCTAGTGAATGGCTAGATTTTCCTCCCCTATTTCTAATCCACAAAACCCAGGGCATTAAGATTTTTTTTTATATCAACTCTTAGGTTAGAGGAGGCAGAAGCTGATGAGTGGAAAATAAGTCACCCTTGGATTTGACCATTCTGCTTGCCACTCCCATTTTGGCCCATTTCTGCCCACCTTTCTCTCATAGTTCTGCTGCTGTTTGGATGGCATCCATAAATGTGCATAAAGTGTGGACTTCACAAGACTCTTGATCAGTGGCATATTTTTATTCTCTGTTTTAGGCCAGAGCATCAGAATCAATTAAGAATTAACCAATCATGGAATAGGTTTCCTTTGTAGTTATAGCTGATGTGATTCATTACATGTATTATCATCTTTTGGCATCAACACCAGTGAGTAAAGTTGGAAGAAAATACATTTATCCTTTCAGTCCCCAGAGATGCTTTTACTCTGGTACATCTTGTGATTCATCACAGCCAAGTTCAAGTCCTACAGTTGATGTCAGGAGAACTTTCAGATGCAAGTGACAATGCACTTTAACTCTGCTTCACATTCATCAGTATCTGCAAAGCTGAAGCATTGCTGTCCAGGTAGCAATCAGTTGCTCAACATCCTGACACTGATTTTGGCCTGTCTTGGGCTGATTAAATAGTTGATGGGCAAATGCAGCTGTAAACAGAACTTGGGTTTAGATAAAAATTACATCTAATGCAATTGTCATGTAAAGCTTCAGTAAACACAGCTTTCTAAAAATTCTCTGATAGTTTTCTTTTGCATTTCAGGCTCATGGAGACTGCTGCCTCAACAGTCTGGAAATTAAATCCTCTGTAAAGGTATAACCAGAAATAATTCTGCAGATTACTGCTCTGACTTGACTAGGATGTAGGAGCAGGAAAATTAAATTGCCATGCCTACATAGGTTTTGACCTATCTACTGAAACTACCAATAAAGTTCTAAATTTATTTTCCATGAAGAATGCCAGCCACTGAGGACTAGAATAATACCAGAGTAATTATTTTCTATATCCATAAGTAACAGAGTCAGCTTTCAGCCTCATCCATTAAAACCTGAAAGCACATTTCACTTCCAATATATAAACATTTCTGTTATAGTCAGTGGAGTTACCCAAAAACTCAGACGTTTTCCATACAAACTACCTGGCCTGTGTTTGAACCACCATGTTAGATGTGGAAGGCTTTGTGGATTTATTTGTGTTTTCCAATTATATCTTACTTGTTTAAGGGTAGTTTCCTGTGGGCTGCATTTTAATATAATACAAAATCAAAGAATACATTTAGGTACTTTTCATGCTTGTTTTAAAGTTTAGTCCACAGATTTCTAGACATAAATTAAATACTGATATGTAGGCAGGAAAATAACTGAAAATTGGTGATATAACAGCTTGATTGCTGGGACAGCTATAGCCAAGGTGGCAGAATCCTCCAGCTGAAGAGTCTGGTACATGAGATGAAGATGTGGAGATTGGGCTCAGCCCATGTTACTGTGGGCTAAAGGCAAACAGTGCCAGTTTGAGGACAGCCCTGGGTTTGTGGATAAGGAATGGAGCTTAAAAAAAAACCAGCTTTACATTTCACCAAGGAAATGCTTTTGGACCCATTGATGGCAAAAAGTGGTTTTTGGGCATCAACTCTTTCTCATGGAATTCACCATACAGGTCTTTGTACATTATTTGTTGAAAATTACACACAAACCAAATAGGACTGCATTAAAGCCAGCTGACTTTCTTATCAGTTTTCTTCTAATGAAAATATTCAGTAAGATGCATGGAGAAACTGACTTTTTATAATAGGAAAAGGGAAACAGTACCACTTTTTACCATAAAATACGGTATATTCATAAATTTTCAAACATAACATATCTACACCAGTAATACACAAGAGCATCATGTAACTTGTAACTACTTTGTCGTTTCAAAATTGTTTTCTTCCACAATTCCACAGTACTTCTTTGCTGGTTTAACCCCTTCATATGATAAAAACCACCCCTATAATTTATTAGAATTATGGAATCTTTAAGTTTGGAAAAGACCTCTAGGATAATTACGTCCAGCCATTAACCTGAACATGTTACCATTAAACATCATATCCAACCAAAACCTTTTCTGGCACAGCCTGAGTCCATTTCCTCTCATCCTGTCACTTGCTGCCTGACAAAAGGAAATAACAAGAACAAATCTTATGCGGAGCAGAGCAGCTGAGGGTTTTTCATGCCACTTGTCAAATGATAAAGATTCATTCTATTGGAACATGTTTACACCCTAGATAATAAGTAGCACAGATTCAGAAACAGTGTGTCTGTTTATATTTGTTCCATAACTTTTTAACCTTTTTCAGGGAACATGCAACTTTCTCCTGGCAAATGAACTTGGACACACTGACTTCACCCCCCAGTTAATATAGCAGGAACTGCCTGTACAAGGAAAGGATGTGAGGAGCAGCTTCTACTTTATTGTTTAACTTGACTGTTACTAGGTTTGACCTTTTAACTTTTCTTTCAAGAATGGCTCAAAGTCTTTGATTTGGCCTTGTTATAAAACATTGATACATTGTTATAAAAGCAAATTTTTGCAGGAAAAATACCAGTCAACCCCTGGAAATTGGAATGGTTCTGATGCTATTATGCAGATAAACAAATTGACATTTATATCATATAACATACACCATATAACATTGTGATACATGATATGTGGTACATCACACATGATATCTGGCCAGGTTTGTGATAATTGTCCAGAAATGCATAGTAGAGAAATAAAATAGACAAAACTCTAGAATTACTCAGGATATACGTCCAGTTATTTACATGATGATTTCACATATTGAAGAAACAGGTAGGATTATGCCAAAGTGGTAGCTGTTGATCAAATAAGAGCATTGCAACAAGATTAGAATACTCAAACCTGTTGGTCTGAAATGCTGCATTTTACATAACAAAGCATGTTGGCACAACTACCTGGAGAGATAGTGGGGGAAGGTCAGTCAGGATGTCCTGGAGCTGGTATTTGTCATACCACACACAGCAGTTATAGAAAATCTTAGCACTTACAGGAAGGGGTCAGTCAGTTACTACAATATGGATTGTAGGGGCAAAAAGGAGGGAAGGGCTTCTCAATACAGCAAATAGAGAAACAGACTCTTCCACAAGATAATTTAAAGTGGTGAAATACTGCTGAGAGATTTGCCTCTGAACTGTAGCATCTGTCACATGCTGATCACCTTTACATTAGCTTGTCCCAAATCTTCGACAGGAAATACTCCCCTAAGTGATATTAGAAAATAAAAATAACTTTAAAACGAACGTATATATTGTTAGTAACACCTTTATCTTAACTATTTCCATTTAAACGTTCAGTCAGAGGCTCAGCAACAACTCAGGAGAAGAAAACAAAGATGCGGAGTTAAAAGCAGACTGCAGCTCTGTGTAGTCTGAAGCACTATTGCTCAATGAAAAATAACATCATGATAGCAAGGCAGCTTCCAATACTTTCACAAAGAAAATTTTCTTAATTTATGGGACCATATTAATGGTCTGCCTAAAGCATTTTTCCCAACATGAAGAAAAAGATATGGACATGGTGTATTTGGGTTTAGGGAAAGAAGACTAGGGAAGAAAGAAAAAGTGGATAACAAAGGAAATTTATTCCCTGGTCTTTGTATAAGAATTAGTTAAAGCTATGTTTAAAATACTGAAGAGATTATCATGAAGATCCCCTTTGACCCATAGTGATCAGAATTCAGTGAAGGAATTGTATCTTTTATAGTCATGCTTATGCATGAGGATGTGATAGTTGCAAATTAATTTTGATTACTCTCCAAATTTTGCAGAAAATACAATGCTGTATGAAGCAAAATTTTAAAAAAGGACAGTTGTTTCCCAAAAATATATAATAAAATCCTTACTAAAATGCTGTTTTATACTCCAAATTCACACCATATGAA
This sequence comes from Setophaga petechia, assembly GCA_024362935.1. Classification (NCBI taxonomy): domain Eukaryota; kingdom Metazoa; phylum Chordata; class Aves; order Passeriformes; family Parulidae; genus Setophaga; species Setophaga petechia. The sequence continues at coordinate 27,090,523 of JANCRA010000001.1, forward strand.
AGTACATTTTTGAGATAATATGTTTCTTTCTGCCTCTAAAAAAACCTCTCAATATTAGGCTTTTTTTTTTTTTTTTTTTTTTTTTTTAATAAGTTGCTGAAGCCAAACAGAGTTCTTCAAACCTCTCTGCAGAAGAACTGAAACTGATGTGATTCCTACCACCTGACTGACAAACAGCCATCACAATAAGTGGCCAGAATCAGTTTTGGCTGCCTTGCGCTTGAAATCCTTCTGGATTTCAGGTGATTGCCTTGGCCCCTTATCTACCATAGGATTATGGAAATAAGCTGACACTGTCGAAGCTGCCAGTGAAGTATCACTAAACCCCTGTGGTAAAGGGGCTCAGAATATGTGGTAATCTTTAAGCTACTGACAAGCAATTTAGTTTTTGAGAAATAGCTGATTAAGCGAGGGTCATAGAAACCTCAGTGTTCAGACTGAAAATGTGTTATGAGTAAATTCACATGCGCTTTGACAAAACTTGCCCATTTTTATACTTGAATTCACTTTGTTTCACCTGGTCAGTACTTTTCAGGTTCCATTACTCCTGCATGGGTTTAGGGAAAAAGTTAAATTTTGAGTGGGTTCTGGCATTTCTGGGCTAAAAGCTCTGAAGCTCAGGAAATTTCTTTTCACTAACTCTTGACATTTTCTCACCCTGTGTAGTATTACATTTATGTTCTTGATCTCTGTCAATTATTTTCATGAGAAGACAGCATTTGATGTAATCTGTTCCCAGAGAGGAATGTCCAGAGTATTGCTAAAAAATACTTTTGCTCATTGGTCACAGGGTGCATGAATTATTATGGTTGAATGGTCCTCATCTGAGTGGAAAGGATGCAATGTCTAGGAAAAAATATCTGTGAGATGAGATGTACTATTAACTTCAGATGGAAATGGTTGTACAAAACTGCCCACTTTGAGTCAACAGTTATAAAAGCCAATGAGTTAACAGTTAACAGTTATCTGACTTAATGGCTGTGGTCAACTCACCCAGCACATGTCTACACCGTGTTTTTTGCTGCGTGCCACAGCATAAGCCACTGAACTGGGTTGTTATTGCCAGCCTACATCTCTAATGCTGCTGATCTACATCTGTACTAGTATCAGGGGGACCATTCACATCCTAATGTCTCAAGCTATTCCATGTCTTGGAGCCCACACAAGGCACACAGGGCTCTCACCTCTGTGCTCACCAGCCACCTGCTTCGTGCACCTTAAACATCACTGGGTTAGGTAACACCAATTCTTCTCACTCTTGGCCTTTCTAGTCCTACAGAAGAGCCTGGGCTTTGGTTTGAGTCCCCTGTGGTGTCCTCAGAGGCAGAAAATATTTTGTCTCTATAAAGCCAGGAATGAGACCTTCTGTGTTCCATAGGCATCTCCTTTCTTGCTGAGATGAACAGGACAGTAAAAATTAGGGCCAAATTCTGAAGTGGCTGCTCTCTGGCATGTAGAACTCAAGTTTATTAGCACAGTTTTTGGTGGTTCTTATAAGGATTGAGGGCATCTCAGGGCATCTTGGAAAATTTTGGATTTTTTCAGAGGGAGAGAGAGAACTGCACTTGGCAATTCCTGTTTCTACACTGTCAAGGAGTGCTCAACAACAAAATTTTCCTCCCACCAGTTCCAAGTAAGTCTGGGGAGGATCTAGCTTCGCTGTCTCTGACTATATCTGTGGGCAAAATAAGGGAGAGGAAGAAAGAGAAAAAAAAATTGCCAGATTGGCAAAGTAGAAGTACTTGTGCACTGGTATTTGAGGAACAGATTCCCTGCCTTTTATGTTTTGCAAGAGTTGCACTTCAGAAGTGTCTGTCTGTAGTATTTATTGCATATTGGTAGCTGGAAAATAAATTTCAGAGAACAAATTCTTTAAATTTCCAAGTGTCTAAGCCTAGCTTCTGTACTATTAACTCTATCATCTTAGAAAATGTTTATCTTAATTGAATTATTTGAAGTCTTAATCTTTCTGCTGTGTTTTGCAAGAGGGAAAGTTTAGCATTTGTAGAATCATTCCAGAAAATACTGGGATTCAAGATAATTTTATTTCTTTCAGATGCTTTGGTTTTTGGTGTTATTTTTCCTTGTCAAGGTTCCTACTGTTTGTTGGACAAGCCCTTTATTGGAATATTTCCAAAATCAAAGGAGTCAATTCATTTGTTTCATATTTCAGTGAATTTTTAAATGTTTGTCTTTAAATCAGCATTTGTTGAAAAATATAGCTATTTTATTTATTTGGCTTTTGTTTATATTCTCATTATAATGCAGAAATGGGCAAAAGAAATATGACCTACATGAGAGAAACACAGAGACAGTTAGATATATTTCTGGTACATGGAACTTATAAGAGACACAAACCTCAAAAATTTACTTCTAAAAAATAAACCCAGATATCCTATGGTTAAACATTTATTTGAAGTGAACCTTTAAAAATACCAAAGGTCTGTCTTCACAAGTGAAAATTTTTAGCATGACTAAAAAATTTGTAAAGTAAGAAAGATAAGGTTTGTCTGAGACTTGAGTTGATTAAACAGTGCAGAAATGCACTTTTTTGGGGGAAGACATGATGTTTTTACTAGTCTATCACTTATTAACACCCAAGTACGTTTTTATCTTGAAGTATAATATGCCACTGTGATTTATTTATTCAATGTGATCATCAAAACATAATTTTTGGTACTTGACAGGGAAGATAAATGGAGGATATGAAGAGCAGATGACAAAATGAAACTACACAGTCTTAATTTTTATTGCCTGAATCTCTTTCTGTATTTGATATTGGTAAATATATTACATTGGTATGTTTTCCAGTTAAATAAACAATCAGTCAAACAAAGCCCTTGAGGGCTTATTTAAATAGAAATATGTGATGTGGATTTAGTAGAGTAAAAATCCAAGGTCTGTGTAATTTAGAACCTTGTGTAATTTTCCCATCAGTAAATCACACGTGGTTTCCCTCACAGCAGTGACCTTAGTGAGATTTTGATATGGCAGTAACTGTAGGCATAAATCATAATAAACTCCATGCTACATCAATTCAAGGAAATAAAATTTCACAGTCTACACTAACTCCATCATAAACTCATTTTTCCAGCATTCATTACATTAACAATTCATCAATTAAGTCTATTAGCCATACAATGCAATACATTACTTTTAATATGAGAAAGTAAATTGCAGTATGAATTACAAGTTAGAAGGCTGGTTTTTTCACATTTTTGAGAAATCCTTTTGTGGGTGCTTCTCTTTGTTATACTCTTTGTTGGTATATATTGAAGGGATTAGGAATTCTGGTTGGCATCTGGACACCTTAATGGGTACTCTGAAGTTGTACAGTCAGATTCTTCATTTCCTAAATGATTTTTGTATTATTAACTAAAAACAAATCACAGAATTAACCGGTTTCTTAGCCAGCAACTCTCTGCACTTAAAAAGTATGACAGCTCCCTCTTCACCAGGTGAATAAAGGAGCCAACAACTGGTAGGCAGCAAATGCACGAGCACCAGAAGTCTTCAGGAAAAGATACACTGAAGTAGCATTGCCAGCAATAAAATGTCCACATAGATATGTGCTAATCATACTGTCCAGTGCCAAGCCTTGCTCCAAAAATTACTGCAGAAGAGCCAACCTGCCAAACTGCATTATTCCACAAGTTAGAGCAAAACTAAGCAAGGAGAAAAACAGATCTTCTACTCCAGGATGTGGCATAGCAGACAGCGCTTCTCATTATTTCATCCATAGTTGTCTTCTTAAAAGCACACTAAGGTTTTGCATCACGTTGGTAACTGTAGATCTTGGAGCAGATCTTTTAAATACCATAAAGACAATGGCAGTATGTCCTCTTGCCATGAAACTCCCAGCAAATTGACCTGGTCCAGGATGTCATTCCAGAAGATGATTTCACAACATTGAATTAAATCAGAATTTCTACTGACAGTTTTTTCAACAAATGTTAGGTATTTGTTGGAGCCTGGTACCTATTTTGATATTTTTCCTGAAAATTTAAAGCTGTCATATTACTCAAAGGATGGAAAATGCAGTAGTCAGACAGAACCAGTTAGTATCAAAAGAAATACAGAACTGTGTATTATTTCATCATTTTGTATATTTTGTATATAATACTCTGAGGTTTTTCTTTTGGTTTTCTTGTTGGTTTTTTTTTGTTGTTTTTATTTTTAATTTGCATTTAACAAGTCAAAGGAATAGTCATGTGCTTGTTCTTACTAGCAGTAGAGTGTGAGGTAGCTACTTTTTCTCTGTATGATTTTTCTGATCTGTAGAAATTGAGACATTCCTAGTTATTAAAATGAAAACTGGTAAAAAATTAGCTATTTTTCAGAGTTTTTTTTCTGGCACTGTCTTTTCTCTTGAATGTAACCTTTGACAGAACTAGATAGTGGCAAGTTTGAGGCCACTTTTTAGAAGCATCTTGCTAAAATTAGCCTTATTTGGAGGGTGTAAATGAGAACAGTGGGAAAGTTCCTATTCAGCAGGAGGAGTCATAAAAAATGTATCAGAGTATTGTTGGGAGGAAGTAGACCACAGTCTCTTTCAAGCTGAATTACAAAAAAAGAAAAAAAAAACAAAAAAAGCCCAAAAACCCACAACAAACAAAAAAACCCCAACAAAACCTAAAAACAACAACAAAAAGCCCAGACACCAAAAACCCACATAAGTAGCAGTTAAGAACAGAAAATATGCTTCTGTTACTGCTGGTGGATGACACATTGTGTAAGACAGCTGCAAGTCTTCATTTCTCTGAACAATCCCCATCCTCCTTCCCCCTGAACTACTCTTTCCTTTTTAATGGAGGATTTTGTTTCTTCATTAGGCATCTAATTCTGCAATACACTGAACTCACCCAAACTCCAGGGGCTTTAATCAGGAGGATTAAAGTCATTAGAGAAACACAGAATCATAGAATATGTTGAGTTGGAAGGAACCCAAAAGGATCATCAAATCCAATTCCTGACCCTGCACAGGACATCCCAAAAATCCTCCCAGGGGCTGTGCAACACCTTGCAAAATTAAAAACTGAATAAAAGGCATTTCTTCTTTTGCCTTTGAACAGGTTTCCAGTTAGTACATCTGTTCAATGAATGAGAATTTCTGGGTTGGCACCTTCAGTACTGCAATGCATACAGTCTTTGTCACCTTTTTACTATCAGGTTTAACATAAATGCCAGCAAGTGATCAGTATCTGAACCTCATTCTTTAGTCTTTGCATGACTTGAGCTGGAATGACTCATTGTAACCTTATTATGTAAGGGGGTGAAGGGGTCAGCAAAACTCTTTTGTTCCTGTTGTCACTACAATGCTCTGTCCTTCTTTAAAGGGAGAGGAAAAACAACTAACTTGCAGCAAATCCATCCATGACACAGTTCACATAAACCCACTTTAGGCACAGAACTTCAGAAGCTGATTTGGAAAACTCCACTCAGTGCAGGTACTCAGTTCAGGCTGGAGGGAGCCATTCAGTGCATCTACACTACACTGCTGCTCTGAAAGAGACAAGAGAGGAAAACTAGCTAAGTTAGGATCGTGTAGCTCTATAGCATGAATGTTATCTGTAATGTAAGAGGAGTAACATCAATCCATCTCTCTGACACTGCTGAATCAGTGCTGTATTCCTGATAACAAGCTGGTCAAGACAGCATCAAATTCAGTGGGAAGCTGCTCATGCAAGCTGAAGTGACAACGATACTCTGGGCCACATTTGGATGACCTTCACCACTTTGATTTCTCTGAGGGGAGCTGGCTCCCACATTGCACTGCCAGATCCACCCCCATTCCCATATGTGATCAGTCCCTGTGGACAAGAACACTGACACAGCTTCTAGAGGCTAACTATTAATGTGCAGTAACACTTCTGGCTTCCATACTGGGCATGGGAAAGTCCACACTGCATAGACTGATGTGTTGGAAATATGCCTAGCAATACAGAAAGCCTGATTTTTTTGTTAGTTTTTTTTTTTATTCTATTCCGCTTTTCAGCATTCTTGATTTTCTGGCAAATTTCTATGTACTCTGATGGCTTATTTTTCCCACAAAACTGGAGAATTTATAAGAAGTGTAATAGTCAGGAACTGTACCTTGTCCGACTTTTAAAGGGAGTCAATTTTCCTTACTAACATCTCAAGGCAGTGAATATGGCAAAGGGATTAATGGCAGGGGATGGAGTGAAGAGAGAGAGAGAGAGAAAGAAAATTTCTGAAAGTTTCTGGCTGCTGAGAAAAGAAAGTCAGAGTCTCACCTAAACAACATGCTGCAATGTCAGCACAACCTCTATATTAGAGACCAGGGAATCTGACACAACTGGGTGTGGGAGAAATCCAAGATCCCTCTTCTTGAATTTAGTAAACCAAGCAATATGCATTTTCTTTCTTTCTACTGCGGCTAGCTTCCCTTTCACTTGTGTGGTGGCAGACTTAAAACTTAATGGCTTCGCTATGAAATCCTGTTTCTTTTTCACTTTCCTCTACTTGGGCTTTCTGTAATGTTTTCTTACTAAATGCCTGAAGTTCTGTCATATTGAAGTTTCAGTATTAGCAGTTTGACTCTGATTATTCCAGCATGGACTCCCAATTTCTCCTTTTAAGCAATCTTGTCTGAATTATCCCCTTGTCTTAAGGTTCTCCTACTTGAATAAGAGACTTAATCACCTTCCATTTTTCATACTTTCGTGAGCTGGATGTTTAAAATACATGAAACATTTTCTACAAATCTGAAATTGCATGTAAAAAGAATAAATCAACTTCTTGAAGCTGTAGTTCAGACAATAAAAGCCAACACAATCCTGGTTTGAATGCTGTATAGAAGTACAGGAAGTATTAGTGTCCTGTAGCCAGTGTAGAGGACCTGGTAAGCTCCTATATGAAAGAGTCTATGAATTTTTTCATCCATATTCAAGAACTAACGTTGAATGGGTGTAAGAAAAGGCGATTAGCTTGATCAGGGATATGAAGAATCTACTGCACAAGAGAAGACAGAAAGATTTTTCCTTATTGAGCCTGGCAAAATAAAATCAGAGAGAGAATAGGGTAGCTTCCTGAAAACATATCTGAGAAGAAAAGGGTGAGGGACGGTTATTCCAACTGGAGGATATTACTGATACTCCAGAAGAGAATAAAAATATAAATTGTCTATGGATTCACCTGAGAATGAAACAGGAATATCTCCTAACAACAGAGCAGTGAGGCTCTGAAATTCCCTTTTAGAGAGACAACTTGGAGCTTTTGTACTTCAGTGACCAAAAAACTGCTTATATGATTCTGGTTATGATGAGTCATTCTGTTTCAGCACATAGCCTGAAGCATCTCTCTTGAACACAGATTCTCAGTTTTGTGAAATTTGCATAATACAGGATTTCTTAGGAAAAGACCACGTCATAAGTTACAGAGAGAGAGCTGCACCTTTTCTGACCTTTATATTCACAGACATTTACTATGTAAACCGTAATACTTGCAAGATTAGAGACTGCACCATAGTTGTTACCATTAGCTTTAGCACGAGAAATCTGCTATTTTTAAGCAAAATGGCTACCACAAAACTTGGGGCTGGAAGGTTTTCAATACCAGGATTAATAGGTCATGCTCTATATTACTTCTGGCGGTGATGAAAAAATTACCCTGCAAAGAACTGCTTTTAAACCAGTACAGTCTGTGTCCAACAGGCACTTGCAGGGTGTTAATTTCTATGTCTTAGAAAGCATTTAGAGCCTGCCTGTTAATCCTCAGTGTTGTTGTAACAAGTTGAGTTCAGCTCTGTGTTGGATATCTTGCTTCTTTGGGTCATACCAACACACTCTTTTTCCTAGACTCTTTAATTGGGAAATAAATCAAACCCATGAGTTCTCATTCTTATAAAAAGCATACATCAAAAATAAAAAAAAACAGTTGTCTCTAAATCATTGTGCTTAGGCCTAATCTTTCCTGGGCAATGTAACTAACATAGACAGTGCTCCCCAAAACTACTTTTGTAATTAAAATACATCCACCCTTTCAGGAAGACAAAGGACTGAAGAGGATCTTCTGGAAATCATGAAGATATTGTGAACTACTCCCCTATAAGATCTTCTTCATAAATCAGACAGCTCTATTTTCAGACCAGTTACTTTGTTTCCCCTCTCCACATATATCACTACTACCAAAATTTAGATATTGACTCATACATCTCAGCCAAATATATTCATGGGCTTGCTGTGCCAATATCTTCTTTTGCCAACATCTTCATTTGCCAACATCTTTTGCCAACCTAAACAATTCCTCTCTCTTCCCAAAACTTAGCCTTCTAAATATATGCCGCAACCATATCTCCTACCAGTCTTCTATTTGCTGTGATAAAAACCTTTTTGGAAGGTTTGCACTGCAGATTTCAGTGTAATATATATACATCTTGAAGCAGGATTTGATGAGGCCAATTGTCTTGTGACATCTGGCAGTTATTTGACAAGATTTTTCTTTGCAGTTTCTATGTATTTAGTAAGCTTACTATATGGTGTCTTGTGCATCAGCATTTTAACAAATGTAAAGATCAGCCAAAGAATAAGAAATGATAATGCAAACAGATATATACAAATTTATTATGCCAATACTAATTCACATTTAAAGTTGTGATTCACTGCTTTCTATGCAGTAGATTGTTTACTCCTCCTGCATGAGTGGCTACAGGCAGAACTCAAGTACATATGTGGGTGGCTAGAGGGGAAAAAAAATAAAGTCTTCTATCACTTGTTGCTCAGTTAAGCTCAGAACAATTAAAGTATCAAAAGAAGAAAACAATAATTAAAGACCAGTGCCCTTGATGTAGAATTGCCTTTGGCATTAAAATTAACTGTCTGACTGAAATGTGTAGAGCAGCTCATGTTTCTCATCATTTGTCTACAGTACACAATTGGCATGGAGTGTTAAAGTGCCTCCAGACTTATGGAGAACCAAGTTCACATGTCAGGAAAAATGTAATAGTAAAGACACAAAGCTCTATATAAATAGTTACAAGAATCCAGAATCTAAAACTTGTTAAAAGATAACCTTGGCATCCTTTGCACAGAAACATACAAACCTTTACACAGAACAGTTTGTTCTCAAGTGTGAACTTTTTTCCAGGAATCCCAGAAGCCCAATGAGACGGCATTTGTATCTGGTTGTTCAAGCTTTCTTTATAAATCTCAGGCAAGGTACTTTCTTCCCTCTAAACTGAAAATCTGGACTCTTCAAGACAGCTGAGTGTCTGAGGACATTAAGTCATACAGTCTATGGGTTCTGTTGATGCTGGGAAAGAAGAAAAGTTAATGGTTCAGAAGCTATTCTGAGCTTGCAGAAGTGATGACTGTTCCAGCACCATGTTTACAGGACCATGTTTAAGTTTTTGCATTTAAATTCTGCTGCAACACATTGTAGCTCTCTTTCTGCTGCTCCCCTTACCAGACAAGCCTGCATTGGCAGATGCTAATTTTGTGCAGAACTCCACTTAGTAATGCATGTGATGCATAAATGCATAAGTAGTGCATACAATTTCTGAATTTAACTAGCAGCTCCACATAGATAAGACTGAAAAACTTGCTGCTATTTTATGTCTTAGAAAAAGCAGAAAACCAAAATCAGTACCCCAACTTAATTTAAGAGATTACCTCCTTAACTTTTCTCAGACAAATTAAGGTGTCAATTCGATGCACAGGTCATGTGGAAAAGTAGAAGAGATGAAAAGAAGCCAACCCTCACAATCCCATAAGGTACATTTATTTCCCTAAATGGGCCAAAACTCATGCTGCTGGTTCAGCCTCAGCAGTTCACCTAATACTACCTTACTGAGGCCACTCATGTGATTCATTATGGCTAATCAAACCCTAAGGACTTAAGTAAATTCTGATCCCAGAAGAGACTGTGTTGAGCCTATGAACTCAGACTGCTAAGCAGTGGTTAATACATCAGCAACCTGCTGAAAACTGAAACAAAAAGTATGTTTTCTTTGCTGACTAGTCTGGCCAAGTTTCTTGGCATGCTCCTTCTCCTTTTAAAAGTTTCATTGACATGGCCTCAGTTGCTCAATGCCTGAGACTTGCCATAGGTTGCTGGAGGTAGTTATTAGTTACCTCAGTGCTGTTCTCTGGAAAACAGGAGATGATTGCAGCTCTCCTGCCACTCCCCCTTACACTCCCCTTGGTACACCCCCTGGAAGTCTCAAATGGCAAGCCTGCTTTTGGCAGCTGAGGATCAAGTCCTGCTAGAACTTTTTTTCCTACTGGGGAAAAGCAATAATTCATTTTTGGTTCTATGCAGACAAGTTTTCTACAGAAAATCAATCCCCTACTGTTAAAAATTGTCATTCAGTATTCATATAAATATTTTAAATCCTCATACTTCTTTTTTCCCTACAAATGGGTAATTAATTACTTACAGAGATTAAAAATACTTTCTGGCTTTTTTTTTTCCTTTACAAACCTTCTTCCCCTCTGTGTTTGTATTTTAGAAGTTTAAAGGACAATCTATCCTGCATAATAAAAGTTCTTAGTTATCTAATGAGTAAATGTAGTCCAGGCAGCCAAAACACGAACCTTCTGCTCTGCTACATAATTCTGTCATGGCCATATCAGCATGAACCTGTTTGCAAGGAAGATTGCCTTCCTTTTTACAGCATTTACATTCCTCAAAGGACCACTGTCTATGAATAACTTTGCCATGAGCTAGGTGGTGAAGAGGGAGGAGGATAGAGCTTAGCCTATTCCCCCAGGTCACCAGCCAGCACAGCTCACAAGTTCAAACTTCAAGAGATTAAGTTTACTATATGCTCATTGAGTATATTAGTACTATCTCTTTAACATTTCCTCCTGTCAACAGGACACACAGGATAATAAATACTCAGAATAGAAACAAGTACAATACAAAACCACAGTGAAAACAGGAAAGTGAAAGGAACACATCAGCAGAGGATAATACTAGAATTTTCAAAATGAGAACACAGTCTTAGGTTTCAATTGCTTCACTCAGGTAAATGAAGAGTGAGGGAAGGAAAGAGGATGAGTAGTTTTTTCATTTTGTTTTGTACACGATAAAAATTTCCTTGCATTTATCAGCTAAAGAATGTGGTGGAGAATGATCATTTAATATTCATGCAATAAAAGCACATACAGTACAGCAAGAATATGCTGGGTAACTGGAAATTTCTCAAAAATAATTTTGTATCACAGATTTGGTGAGACTAATTTATTCTGTTGTGCTTAATTATTTTCACATCTGACTTCTCACATGCAATGCAATATATAGGGCATTTAGTGAAACATTTGTGTTTACAAATCCAATTACTCGAAAATTACCCTTCAGTAGTATCCAGAAGATTTTATGTATCACATACATAATTTCCTGATATGGATTGGAATGTTTAGTCAGAACTGTTGTTCTGCACACATGGGAGGGCAAAGACAAATAACTTTCTGATTGCTAACGTTTTGGTTAAATAGGCTGCCCCTTAGTCTCATGATTTCCCCCAACAACTGATGTGTATTCTGACAAAAATCTTCACCGTATGGCTTACTTTACTGATGTAGCTACTTCTTAGTAGACTGATGACACTGTCCCTGAAATGTTCAGAAACTGAAAGATAGAAAATTATAATGAGAATTTAAATGTAAAAGGAGTCCAACCACAAGGGAACACAACATGAATGTTTAACAGAATGGTTCATGATTATTTTTCTGCAAACAGAGAATAATTTAATTTATAGCCATAAATTCACTTAGGAAATGCTAAGTCACTAAAAAGTCACCCCCTCAAATATGTTTCTCCTCTTCTTATCTTGTCAGATTCGCTCTCTATATGATCTTCTTCTGCAAGAAGAAAGAGACTCATGGAATGAGAACTCAACCAGGGTTATAGATGTCTGACTTCTTTCAGATTTACAGTTCTGAAAGAGTTTCCCCTGTAGGAGGAGAAAGGCAAAACCTAGCCAGGTTAAAGATGGAATTTTTTGAAAGGCAGTTCCTGACAGTAGGGATGCATGTGTGTGGATATATGAATATGTAACATACATATTTACATATATATGTGCACACACCCATCCCATATCTAGTGACAGAATATCATAAAAAAGAGATGAGCAGATCCATAGCCAAAATTTGTAAAGGTGTGTCCAAGGATTTTATGTACTCATAGAATCACACAGAGTACTCTGAGTTGGAAGGGACACACTAGGATCATCACAGTCCAGTTCTGCACATGACAGCCCCAAGAGTCACACCATGTGCCTGAGAACGTTTTCCAAATGCATCTTGAGCTCAGACAGCTTGGTGCTGTGACCACATCCCTGGGGAGCCTGTTCCAGTGCCCAGCCACCTTCTGGGTGAATTTTTTTTCCAAATATCTGACCTAAACCTTCCTTGACACAACTTCAGGCCATTCTATCAGGTCCTGTTGGGGCACCAAAAGGAATAGGTCAGTACCTGTGCCTCCGCTATCCCTCATAAGGATGCTGAATATTGCTCTGACATCTCCTCAGTCTCCTCCAGGCTGAAAAGACCAAGTGACCTCAGCCTCTCCTCATATGCCTTCCCGTCTTGACCCTTCACCATCTTTGTAGGCCTCCTTTGAACACTCTGTAATAGCTTTATATTCTTCTTGTATTCTGGTGCTGAAGATTGCACACAATATTCTGTGTGAGGGTGCAGCAGCACAGTGCATAGTGGGATAATCACCACCCTGAACCAGCTGGGTGATTCAGATTATAGTGTTAAAAGGAAAGGACCTATGTAAGTGGAATATATGCAGAGAGAAAAAGATGATGACTTCTGGATAGTCTCAATGCTAATCTTAGCAGTAGCTATTCTTAGCCTTAAAATGAGTTTTTAAAGATATCTGGCTGAGAGAAATTATTTGAATTATTTAGGTTGAAGAAGAGGGAGGTACTAACACTTTCCAGTCTGTGGATAGATAGAGCTGCCAAGTTCCAGGTATCTCAAACAAATATGACAAGGCTTGTAGGAAAAGGCAGTGCTTGACAACATTAGAATGAAAAGAAGCTGCATTGTACTTGTACCCATCCTATGGCACTTTCTGCTGCTCTCAGGCAAGTGTTGCCTATGATGTCTCCCAAAACAAGCACAGAAAGTGTTATCTGCTAGAACTGTCAGGGCGGCTCTTGTACCTTCCTTCTCATCACTGCCTCGAGCTTCCTTACAAAATTCCATCACCGGCTTCTGAAAGGTGCCTCGGAAAATAGATCCAGCCAGCGGCGAAGGGCGCCTGGGGGGCGGCCGGCCCTGGAGCAGCTTCTCCTCCTGCCTCCCGCACAAAGCCCGGGCAGGCACTCACCCACCCGCAGGCCCCCCGCTATGATGCTGCGGGGAAATTGTTTCTGAGGGCGTATGACTCACGAACCCTCCGCCAGGGCTATTCGCGTGCGGAACATCAAACACTCGGAGCAAAGCAAGGCTAGAGAAGCCCGTGGTTGCTGGGAATGAGGAGTGGGAGAATGTCGCGGGTGGGACCCCAATGGTCGCTCCCGCGGAGGTGCAGTGAGGACGGGGGCAGCGGGGGTGTCTGCACAGGCTCCGAGACCGCGGTGCCGCGGAGGGCCGGCCTCCCCCCCCCGGGCTACACTGCGGGGAACGCGGTTCGACCCCTCAGGCAACTCTCCCATCCCCGCTTCGCCCCCGCGCCGCTCAGCGGAGCGCACTGCCCGGGCCACGGAAGGGAGGGGGAGAGGGAAGGGCGGGCAGGGGGTCGGCAGGGTGGGGTTTGCTCGCCGCACGTGTGGGAAGGCCGGGCATGGGGGCTCCCTGAGGGGAGGAGCGCCCCGGCTTTGGCCGCCGAGAGAGCCCCGCCGCTGGCAGCTCCGTTCCGCCGCCGCCGCAGGGAGCCGTGCCCGGGCCGCGTAAGTGGCTCCCATCTCCGCCGTCCTTCCTCGGGACCGGGTGGGCGAGGGGCTGGGGGAAACGCCGCCGTCGGGGCCTCTCGGCGGCTTGGACCCGGTGGGGAGGGATCCTCAGTCCCAGCTCCAGCCAGGCTTGTGGGACCGGAGGGGCGCTGATTCCCGCCTCGCTCCCAGGAATAACTTGATAACTTGAGCTGGGCGGCTTGCGCGGGGAGAGAAGCACAGGAGTTCCCTGCTGCCTTTTAAAGTCCGCGGTCGGAAGGGCCCGGGCCCTGGGGGCCGCCGCTCCAGCGCTGGGCTGCGGCAGCCGGGGGGCGCGGGGCTGGATGTGGCACAAGGGAAAGGCTCCTGAGGGCTCCTGGACACGTGTGGCACCTTGCTTGCTGGTCCTGGGTTGGCATTTGCTCCTACTGTAAAGGGCTGGGGGTGTCGATGGGTGAAACGCCCCGCCTTGGGTTTCTGAGAAGCTCGCTGAAGGCGCTGGCTTTGGATGGAGGTGTGGTCCGTGCAGGTGTTTCTCACCCGAAGCGCACCGTGCAACCCCAGCTCTGCAGCCCCGGCTCTTCAGTGCGTTTTGGGAAGATGGGGACGTCACACTTCAGTGGAGAGCCTGAAGTAGGTGCAGATCCCTAACTGTGGTAAAACAAGTTTAGGAAATGTTCCTTTCTGCCAAGTTTGCATGTTTAAATCTAGAAATGTGTTTGAAATATGTATGACCCTACATATAATGCTACTGACAGCTGGAAAAAACGAGTCTAGTAAAATAAGTTTAAAATCTAAGGTATCAGAAGATGCAAAACATAATCCTTCCACTTTAAAATGTTTGGTATCAGTGGAGATTTGTGATAATGTTTGGATGCACAGTCTTGGGTGAACTCCATTAATTTGGCTGAATTACATTAATTTGGCTGAATTAGTTTTGGGGAAGGGGGGGTGTCTTACACCACTTCAGTTCTGACAGCATATGTAGTTTCTGTTGATTTTTATGCTAGTGCTTAACACGTAATTCCAGCAACTTACCTGGGAAAGGAACAGAAGTTTCCTGAAGTTTGGCCTAAGGTGTGAAAGGACTTTGTTCAAGGCTGCCCTTGCTTCAAGTATATTAATACCCAACATTGTTTAACAAGCTTTCAAACTTTTTTCTTTATATTCTTCCAGTTAAAATAAAAACAAATCTATTGTGAGGCATCTGGATGTTTCAGAGATGGAGGAGGTAAAACAAGGGATCACGGGGTATAGAACTTGTATATATTGAAACAAGCTGATGGTGGTTTGTTTACGCTAGAAAGACAAAACACATTCTGTAAAAGTTCCTGTAGACACTGAGCAGACAGTACACAGTGGGTCTTGGAACACTGTGGAAAATGTTTCGAGTTCTGGTTTGTGTTACCTAATGGCATTAAAACATCAACAGTAAAAATAGGCATCATACCTATACAAAAACTAAGTTTGTTTTCTTTAACATCTATGATGTACTACATGCCCTGACAGAAATAGTGCCTGCGTGCCCCGTTCCTGTAAGATCTCCATGGCTGCAATTGATTTCATTTGACTCTGCCCCTTACCACACAATTCTTCTAAACCCCAGTCCATTGGGTTCTGATACAAATTGGCACAGAAATAAAACAGCCCCACAAAGACCTAAGTAGCCATATTGGTATCTTGTGAAAAGTGCAGTGATGTTTGTATGAAAGACATGCATTTTTATTCTTTTGCCACATGTTGTGATAAAGATTATTCATGCACGGAGTAGTCTTCTAAGTGATGTTACTAAAATGCAATTTGATTCTTTAGATGTGGATGAAACCTGGCACTTTGTCAAGTTTAAATGCAATGAAGTTTTGATCCTGAAGCTCAGTGTGTTGGCTGCTGTGTACATGCATAAATGGTCTGACCAATGTTCCTGATCTCAGTAAAAGTGTACTTGCTAAGATAAATGACCAAGTAGCTGTTTCTAGTTTTATACACACAGATTAAATCAAAATGAGTTTCAATTTTTTTAATAATCATAGAATCACAGAATATCATGGGTTGGGAGGAACCCATAAGGATCACTGAAGTCCAATACCTGGCCTGCACAGAACAGCCTGAAAAGTCACACCATGTGCCTGAGAGCATTGTGTTAATAAATGAATGCACTTAGCATATTTTAGTTAGGGATTTATTAATGCCATATAGCCAAAGGCATAGAAAGCTAGCAATGCCATTTCAATGCACATTTGTGGCTTTAAAGCAGAACTCCATGCATTCATATTAGCCTTTTCCATACTAAGATACTAAAAATCATTTCATATGTTGCTGAAATTATTAAAAAGCTTACTGTGTAGTAAAGTACTTGGAGCCATGTTTCTGTGTCTGTAAATTTTCATGTGTCTGAAAGTGTCCATCTTCACAATACCACTTAGCACATGGCCCTTGATTCTTCAGCATCATGATACAATTCTGATCCTCAGGCTTCTCAATTCTCCATCCTTTTGTTCCTTCTGCAGTTGGGGAGAACTTCATCCCACTGGTTTAGTAGCTGAGAAATTTAGTATTGGTAACTCAACTGACAGGGTTCTTGGAAGCAAACAGTTGAGCTTTCAGAAAAAGACAAATGTGTCCTCCTTTCTGCTGGGAAAAGCATTTGTATAAGGGCTCTGCCACTACAACTCCAGTGAGAGTTTTAAAGGTTACTAGTAAAGTGGCTTCTGGGACTCCTAAGCTTAGTCATTGCTGAAAATCATCCAAGATCACAGTATTATCTTGCCTGATCTCAAAATTCTTATTTATCCAAGTGGACATACTCCAAGGAAAAGATCATTTAGATTGTCCTTGTCTTCACGAGTTCCTGCATCAGATTGCATGTGTGTGGAATGAGAGATTTCTGAATGGATGTACGACACTGATGGGAAATGTGACTGTCCACAGGATGATTTCAGGACATCTTGTTCTACACACAACTGGAGAAGAAATTACCTCAAATAAAGCATTTCGGTTGCAAGATGATTGTTCCAGGTCTCTTAATGACAGTACATGACCTACAGCAGTTGCATACATAAATATTCCTCTTTCTCACTTGACTATGAACTGAACCCCTGTAGCAATTAGGGTGGGCAGGTTGCGACAGTCTAAAAAATTGATAGTTTAATCAACAGTTAGTTAAACATAGGCTGGTGTTGAGCCTGTGTTTATTGAGGGTGGAGAGGTGCTACTGGCATAGCCTACGTAGACAATTTTCATATACGTCCTTTCTTTACTGTGGCTGTAAAGATTCTGTCCTAGACTACATGGACTCCAAGTATATGTGTGATGGTTGTGAATATATATAAGCAGCCCCCCAATATCTGTTATGAGAAATTAAGCAACAAACTGGAGTAGAACATTTTATGGTTCAACTTCATAACAGAGGTCCTCACAAATAAAATATATCTCCATTCAGATATTGTAAAATTTATAGAATCTCTAAGACAGATGGAGCCTCTCTAAATTTTGCTGAGACAGCAATGAACTCTTGAATAGTATGGAATAGTAACACCAGAGCTCTGATGACAACTGTCTGCTCTAGTTTGGGTTATGGCTTCTAGAAACTCTATCTAAAGCTTATTTACATAAAAATTCAGGCCATAGGATGACTTCCACAGCACTTACTTTGGAAGAGTATAGTCTCTCATTATTGGTGTCTGAATGGTTGCATGTGTCTGACAAGTAGTAGTAAACGAGCCACACAGGAGGAGGCAATCATACATAAACCATCATGTTATCATGATTGCTCACTGGCTCTGGTTCTTCCCTTTCACTTTTGGAGTTAACTTTTCCTTCCACAGCCAGTAGTTAATGAAGGTGACCCAAAAGACCTCCATGCAGTTGGTGGGGAGAGGTGGGTTTTGGTGCTCTCTGTTCCCTGTGCACATATCTGCTGTTTCTGATAAGTAATCAAAACAGGCAGAGTCAGTGTTGGTGGTTCAGTGTTGGGCTGCAGTTCCCTCTATTGCTAATAGCAGGGTAGTTTTGCCTCTTTGTCATGGTGGCATCAGTTTTCAGAGTTTTCTTGCATTGCTGTTCTCACTACATGACCTCCTTTCTGAAAATTATGTTGTCAGATGTACTACTAGAAAGGGATGATTGCATCAATCCAGTTAACTGGTTACTGGAATTTTGGTGAATTTGTCTGTTGTAGCAAGGTAACAAAACATAGAAAGGTGTCAACTGGCAAAATGCAAAATAATCTTCTGCAGGGAGCTAGCTTAACTATTTGCCAGTTGGGACTGGAATGAAGGAAAAGACGAACTGTATCAAGTGAGTTTGCCAGACTTTTCTTGCATTGTCTCTATTTAATATACAAATTTACTCCACCTGTGCTTTTCCTTTTCAGAATATTTTTCTTCGAGAAATGCATGGAATAAATGTATTGTTACTTTAAAGAACATTATGCTTTAAGTGACTTTTTTAGGGGGAGGGAGTTGGATTCAGTGCAATATAATCTTCATTTCCTTTACTGTAGTAACAGTGAATGATGTGGATAAGCTGTTCTGTAGCTCTGTGAATTCATGTAACTGATCTCTGCTCCTTGCTCACTTTGTTGGAGGTTAGTTATTCTTTGCCTGGAGTTGTATTGCAGGCTGCTTGACAACATGGGAAAGCAATTGTGCTTATTTTATTTTGTTTGTGCAGTACCATG
This sequence comes from Setophaga petechia, assembly GCA_024362935.1. Classification (NCBI taxonomy): domain Eukaryota; kingdom Metazoa; phylum Chordata; class Aves; order Passeriformes; family Parulidae; genus Setophaga; species Setophaga petechia. Next base: position 27,109,047 of record JANCRA010000001.1, read on the forward strand.
CACATTGTGGTTATGGAATAAATAATCATTAAAACAGAATTTGGAAGGGATTACTGTTGTTTGTGTCTCCTTAGACTGAGAAACATCTCCATATTATTTAAGGAAATTGAAACATTTGGATACTGTGCAGGTATCTGATTACTCCTGTGAGGGCCTAAATTAATTACACTGTTTATGAATTATTTGGTCTGATATTGATTTTATTTTGCCCTCAAATGTTTTTGGACTATCATGCAATTGAGAGAAAATGATAGGATGTGACTTGCCAGGAAATAACTTTCAGCACTGTGAATTAGATGAAAGTCTTGTGGATATATAGAATTAGCATGCATGTGTGACTCTTTTCAAAGGTACAGTGCTTCAGTGTGCTTTTTGGAGCCATTAGTTTAGATGAGTAGGCAGTAATTTTGATCCTTGTAATGACAGTCTAACTTTAAAGTATTGGTAAGTCTTTGAGTACAATCAGTTTCAGAATTTAGTTGCCCTGTTCTTGCTGCAAGGATTTGAAGACAAGGAGAACTTTTTAGGGTAGTACTGAGGAAGTATCATGAAACATCAGGGTTTTTTATGTGCAATAATATGTACATATAATTTACATGTTCTGTGGTTGTGGTTTTTCGTCAGCAATATGTTCTTAGAAAATCTTGATGCCTTATCTCTCTACACTTTTTACCACCCTGTGCTCACCCTCTTTCTTTATGAAGACTCAAGGAGGGGCCCTGGGCGCTTTTTGATAAAGAGGGGCTATTCTACAGGCATGACAAGGTCTCATCCTGAGTGAAGAGGGAAGTCCTGAGCTGGAGGCTTCCTTCAGGCCTGTTTGTAGAAGGTACCTTGTACATCTATGAATTTGGCTTTTTTTAAAAAGAATATTTTTCAAGGAGGCATGAATATGCACTAGGTAAATTGCTATGCCAGCAAACTAGTAAGAGAAAAATTGCACTTATCTCAAACTAGATTAGTAAAAAAGATTCAATATTAAAAATTCAAATACATGAATTACCAAGAAGTACATGGTGCTTGCTTAGAAATACTATGAAATTTGTGATTTTAGTATTCACTGTCAGATGGAGAAGTCCAGAGCAATAGAAATAGTGTTTCTTAAAACACCATCTATGGGGAGACTTCCTATTGTATATAATAGACCTGCTTTGAGATTTTCATTGTTGTAAGGTAGCCTGTGTACCTGTCCTTGCCATCCTTTGACTAGCATCTTACCATTTCTCTTAGTTTTATTCAGTGCCCCAAACCCAAACTGGTCAGAATAGTTGCTACTAAAAAGATTAAAATATCTCCCAAGGAAGCCTCAAACGTGAGTTGCTGTTCCTCCTAGTCTCAGAGTGCTGTTTTTTGCTGTTTCCCAGCTCCTTTTTTCAGTGCAGTAAAGACTCCTATACTTCATGTTTACATCACTTTGTACAGAATAACTTCATGGTTTTCTGATCAGGGAAATAAATACATGGTTGGTGCAACACGACATCTAGGAAAATAATGAGAGACCATTGCGTCTGAAAGACCTCTTGGAGTGTGTGATGGTGGAGCAGTGGCAAACTTGTATAATGCCAGTAACATGAGAAAAAAGAATACTGTGAGGTTGCCTGTGGCAGTTTGTAGCTGAAGATGAGATGCTGCATAGAGAAGCAAGGCTGATTCACATGTTCACATGGTGTGTGCTCCTGAGAGTTTGAACAGGTTGGTTCAAGACCTATGATAGATCCAGATCACCTGAGAGCTCTAGGTTTTCAGTCACCTTCTGCACAAATTCTTTTGCTGCGTAGAGTGTTATGACCATATCAGGTCTCTGGAAAATGGTAGGGAAATTGAATGTATTATAAGTAGAACATTCAGTGCTGACTTACTTACAGAACACTAGGAGGAAGATCTTACTTCATGGACTTTGGTTTTACTCTTGCTCACTTGACAATAAAATAAATAGGTTAAAACACTCCCACAATGGACACCAAAATTATTTAACTACATTTTTGGACACCAAAAGTATTTAAATGCATCTGCAGGAATGACATGTTCATAAGTATGTTTTATATGGAAAGTGTTGTGACTTCACAAGTGATGTGTTCTCTGTTTCTTTTTTTATTAAGTATATTTTATTATCTAAAAACAATACAGAGTTAAAAATTGCTTGCCTAGTTAGGAACAATAACTATTTTATTTTGCTGAAGTGCTTGACAGTCACACCAGAACTTGAGTTCATGGAGGCTTTAGGCCAAGATCGTCATGCAGAATAATCAGTGATCTTCCACTGCCTCTCCAAACACATATACTCCCAAAAATCGTACATTCAGATTTTACAGCTTATTTTTATTGTAAGTTTGCCAATTACAATATGATATTAATATATTACTTTCCTACCAGTCTTGGTTTTTGTTCGTTTCTTCATATTTGCTTCGTTTTTCCTGCTCTCTTCTGAATGCCCAACCTCTGAAACTGTGTAACTTTTTCTAGGGGTTATTTCAACCCCTAGTTATTTCTCTCTATTGATGAGACACCTTTAGATTTTTGAGGCAATTACTATAAGTTTTCAGGAGTTAAAAAGTAGATGTTGGTGTATCATATGGAGAAATCCCATCTGTCCCGTGCAAATGCAACTTTCATCATCAAGGTAGAGCCTGATGCTGAAAAATACCATGTGGTAGTAATTTATCATTTGCCATGAAGTGTTCTGCTAGAATGAATGTCTTAGAGCAATGAGGGGTTCATTGTGTGGATTTTGCATGGTAGAGAGAGAAGAAACTGAGAGGGAAAAATCAGCCCTGTAATGTACTTTCTCTAAGTGAAGGAAATCTGTTCTAATTGTCTCAACATTTATTCCCTAGTGGAACAGTGCTTCTGAGTGTCTGGTCCAGAATGTTTTGCAGTCTCCTATGCAATGTACAGCTCTTAGAAATAATTTATTAGACTGTTTCAATTTATTTTTTAATTTATGCATATGTCTTATTTTGAAATAATTAGTTTCAACATCAGACTTAATAACCCCATTTTGTATTTCTAATTGTCTCACTTACAAACATTTATAAACCTTTATTCAATTTTGCAGTACTCTGCAAAGTCTTCTGTGGAGTTTAATTGCCTATATACTCCACTTCATTAGCTGTCTAAGCAAATAATTTTAGAGTTGTATTAAATAAGAGGGATTTTTTTTCCTATTTGACAGCTTTTCTGTCCTATATGGTAACAGATGGGTTGCACTTAGTTCAATGAAGCAGATGCAAAATGAGCAGAATTTGCAGTTAAATACTGTTTATGTTGCATTTTTATTCACACACAATAAATTAAGTCAGCTTCCTGATTATGTAAAGTGAATGTTTACACTCTTTTATCGAAATTAATTAAAATGTATCCACTATGCTCTGTGAAACAAGCAGTTTTCCGGGCCTGCATGGGATCATAGGTACAATTTGTGCATTTCTTACTGAAGCAGTGTCAGCAAAAGGAACACTTAATGTTGTGCTCCAGGCTGCTGTCTCGTTCCTGCTCCTGTAACCATCCCTGTGTGCCTGCACAGCTGCTTGTGGTTCTGTGCAATGAACTGGATTAGGAAAAATTAATCCCTTTTCTTGGGATACTTTTGATTGAGGATCAGTTCCCTATTCCAATTGGAACGGCCACACACATGGCTATGCAGCCACAGCTCAGGAACAGACACAGAGGAGAGAACTGACTGAGTAGTGTGAGCTGCTTCAATTGTACAGCCATTGGAAAACTATTTATCATGCTTCACGTAGCTGTAAAACATAACGTAATTTCTCTTACACCCTCTGAGTTTTGTCTTCACTTCCTTTTAGAACATCTTTGTCACTGTAGTGACAAAGTTTTCATTAGTTGAAAAACTTTGACCGTGACAGTGGTATCCCTCAAACTTCAGAAGTTTTGGCATTTAGAATCATTCTTTTCCTGAAACAAAGGAAGTCTTGTAGAATTCAGTTCCATAGTTTTGTTCCTTTGGACTGGAAATAAAAGAACTGTAACTTTTCAAACAAGAAGATAATATTTACCAAGTGCATTTTTGGCGATACTCTTCTAGACTGTCTTGGTGAATTACTTGTATGTGAAATGGTTCTGAATGAAGAATTTTGGATAGTTCTTACTTTTATTCTGTCACATCTAACTGTAGCTCCTGTAGTGCATATTTTATGTGTTTCTTATCTCTGTTTGTCTGAAAATATAGAGAATATTTTCATAGGAACCAGCAAAATTAGCAAAGCGGCAAATATCTTTCCTCTTCCCTCCCCATCCCAAACACTTCGCTCAACTCTCATTTGCATTTATTAGCAGACTGTAATTTTCTAGACTATTATTTTTCTTCAAAATTATTTTCTTGTGCTTTTTCATGAACACAGGCATATTTGTCCAAACAGCTATGAGATGACCGGTACAAATGACTCCTGTAGAGGATGGTGAGTTTGATAAGTATCTTCCTCTAATCTTCATAAAAGAACAGTGAAATACAGTATTTTAGCTTGGCTGGAACCTAGTTAATAGAAGTGTGGGTTTCAGTATTCCATATGCTTTCTAAGGATTTGATAACAAGCGTTGCTGATAGCACAGAGACAGTGAGTTGGCTAATCACAGCTGTTTGCAAATAGCAGAAAGGCAGCAAAGGAACAGAATGATGTGAATGTTGCTCATAGTGTTCCCTGGAGGGGTGGCTGTAAAGACAGCTGGAACTGTAAGGGAAGAAGCTCTGCTGGTACTTTGATTCCTTCTGTGTTGAGGGAAACAGGACTCTGGAAACACACAGCAGGGCATGTGAAATATGTGACTTTGGATTTCATCACCTTGCTGGAGAAGACTACAAACTCTGGAAAACATCATCTGAGTTGAAAGGGAAAGTCAGAGCAGTTGGAGACACTTCCAAGTGCTATATGTAGAATCTTCTTTGATAGTAAACACCCCTTGGAAAACAGATCCAAAGGCTGAAGGAAGACCTGAAATGGTGGTATGAAGCAACTTTATTCACAGTGCTACTTCTGTCATGTTCTCCTGAACAGCTAGCGTGGCTGCTGGCTTGAGTGTGGAATACTTCTGCATTTCTCTTAGCAAGCTTAGAAAGCAGGGTTTCAGGAACCACAACAAATAAGTCTCCCCAAAACTAATCTGGGAAATAAATCTATGAATTGGATAGGCTATAGAAGTTGTTTTCCCTCGATATGAAACTTAGTCAGACAGGGAACTTGCATAAGCCTGAATATTTAGCATGGAATTCTACTCTGGAGGCCCACGAAGGGAAAGTTTGGATTGCCCCATCAGAAATACTGCAGTCCTTGACATTACTATTTTTTGTGACTGATACAGTTCTGCTGAAACGTATTTGGCTTGGTTCAGTTTTGCTGATAAATTGGGTAAATCACTGGGCAGAAGAGAAAGATAAGGTTCTGAGAACAGACTCTGAGGTAGAAGACATTATAAGAAATATAGTTTTTTGCCTGTAGAGGTGATACTTGGTATTGTAGTGGCCTTCAAGAAATGAAGAAGTGGGATATGCTTCAGACCAAGAAGAGAGAAACAATAGAGTTAAAATCCCACTCCCAAGGTTACAAAATGTGAAACAGTGCTGTTCAAACTGATGATCCAGAATATGCTCCCACAGCAGGCTCCACTGGGAGGAGTGGTTGTTTGTGTGTACAGTGTTCAGACCTGTACAGTGTACCAGCTTGTCTTTGGGTGGTGGGAAGAAGGTACTGCCCACGTGCCTGCCACAGCCCTTTTGTTATTCTGAGGCATACACTGTGTACTAAAAAGGTATATAAGGCCCTCTGAAGCAGGTGGACAGTCATCAGTAAGAAATTTTTAACTGAAAGGAAGGGGAAGAAATCTGCTTTGTATGGAGTTAGATATACAAACAGTACTTCCTACTTTAATTCCAAGTTCATGTATTGACACCATCTCAGCATGTGTTGGGGATGAGCTTTCATAATGGTCTTCTCCAGAAACTGTGGAAACAGAAGACTGAAATAAGAAAGTAAATAAACCCCTCCTATTCAAATGCAGTCTCTGTAGGTTGCTGTCCTTGTCTTTCTTAGCTGCTTTTTTCCTACAGTTTGGACTGAAATGAGAGTACGCACACTGAAAATAAGGCATGCTGAAATAGAACCTAGACTGTGTTTTCTTAGAAATAAAGCAGAACTAATAATATCTGTATTATTTCTGTAGTATCCTTAATATGCTTTTTGTATTTCAGATCAAGTAACTTGTAGTCAGAGTTTCATTTGGCCTTCCCATGAGTGAATGCCACATCAGGGTGCAGGGTGTGGTGTCAGTATTTAATTAATTTCACAGAATTTGGAATGGAATAAGACTTAAAGTAACTTTTGTAACTGTTACATTCTAAATATCTCTATTCCCTTAAGATGTTCCAGTAATGCTGTGTACTGAACAACTAAATTGTCCTTGTTTACTTAACATGGATTTGTCTTTTGCACATGTTCCTACCAGTGATGGAGTCAGATTTTACACATTGTTATGAGTAATTCATCATCAACACTGCTGCAGTGTCACGTTCTAGACTTTAATCTTGCCATTCAGACTGTTGTGGCCGTTCTTGAGAATAATCTTGTCCTTACTTGGAGTTAAGGTTGCACCAAAAAGAGTTGAAATATTTTAGTCTTGCCTACAGTAGTTAATCCTTCTCCATACGTACCCTGCAATGGTGCTGCCACAAAGATTTGTGCAGCTCTGTAGTAAATTGTATCAGGAAACCAATCTGGTTTAAAATTGACTTAGTGCCTGCCCAGTGTGTCTCCATTTCCCAGTTTAATTCACTTTTTGCACCACAGAAATGTTTATGTTGGCCCAAGGGAAGAATACAGGAGCGAGTATCTGGTTAGGGTGCACCATGTATTTTGGTGGAAATGCTGGCTTGAGGTTTTAGTTCCAGCTGTGCTGTAGCTGCTGATGAAGCAATAGCAGCACAGAGCTTAACAGTCTGATAAGCACCTTTGTATTCAGGTGGGTTGCAGACCAGCCTGTAGCTTTTGCACCTGAGCATTCAATATTATCTGTGTGCAGTGGCAGTGTCTACTTCAGCAACTGGTGCAGCTCTACAGGAATGGAGCTGCAGAGGAAAACTTCTGATGCTGTGGATTCACTGACCACACCACTTAGGTTTTGCTATGTGTTGGGAAAGTTGGGAGGATGTCAGGTTAGTTTTTGTCTGGTGCCACAGGTTGAATTTCCATTACCACTTGGAGTGTACTTGGTTGCTGTTCAGGAATATATATCCAAGTTCCCTTTTATACAGAAGGATGCCTCAGGATTGTTCCATGGAGTGAACCAAGGCACAGTGATTTGTCTAGATGACAGGGAAAATATCTTTGAAAATATGCATCTGAGCAAAAAATGCCAGTGTAAACTTACCAAGGGTAACTTGGCTCTGCCTGTAGATGCTGCAGTCAGACAGTTGCTCTGTGGTATCAGTGGGGTTTCTGTTGTTCTACATGACTCTCCCATTCTTTCTGATTCCAGTTCAAAACTTGTTTTGCTGACAGTTCAGCAGCTGGTCCCACTTTGATCTCCAAGCTCTGAGACTGATGCATTCATTCACTCTTTGTTGGTGGTAATGGTCGGAAAAAGAGATATTTTCCCGCACTTTTTATCACCCATCTCTGTCTACCTTGGCAGTATTCTATGCAAATTGAGCTACGTATGACAACATGAAATTTAAATAAAATAAAAGGTTTTTGGTTGGACTGTTCTTAGTGTGCACACGTCTTCTCATAAAATTTAGTGCCCAAAGACGGGAATTTCTTATTCCAGACTGACGGTGGATCTTCCACTGATGGAAACATAGAATCATATAAAACCAGTTTGGAAGGGACATCAAGGATCATCTGGTCCAATCTATCACAGCAAAAGCATGGTCTAGAAAACATGGCCCAACATCCCATCCAGCTGAATGCTAAAATTACCCAACACCTGGGAATCCACCATTTCCCTGGGGAAGGGAAAGATTTTCCTGGGGAAATCTCCCCAAGAACAAATTTTACTGCTTACCCTTGTCTTTGCCATGTGACTCCACGTAGAAAGGGAGTATCCACCTCCATGAAGCTTTGCTAAAAAGAAGGAAGTGTAAAGACAGTGCTTGAATGTGTTGCATTTGCTGTGTAAAGGAAAATGTTGAATCTGAATAATCTAAAAAAGCACCAATGAAAGAAACTTGGCTGTGTGTTTGGCAGATGAACTGTACTGACTGTTTCCATCCTTATTCTTGTTTGATCTTGTTTGACCAGCAGAAGCTACACTGGAGCTTCTTGGTATTTTGACAGTCAAGCATAATCATTGTGCATCTGTAGGAAAACAGATGAATCCACCAACACATGCACATTTCACTGCTTAACTCTACTTTTCTCATGTTATCCTTTTTTTTTTTTTTTCAGATTAAGCTCTAAGGCCTTGATTCTGAGCTGGGGATTACTGCAGTATGAATAAATGCATAGATATTTTTTATCCTAGCACAGTTGAAAGTTTTTTGTTTCACTAACTGGGGCTCAAAGTATCTTTATAGAGAGAATTGTTCCATGTGGCAGCAGTCTGTAGTTAATTCAAGTGCTTTTATGACAAAGCCCTAATTTTGAAGGGATTTCAGTCTTTTTGGTTATGCATAAATTTGAATTTTCTGGATCAAGCATAAAGGATTAAGTATTTTCTTTTACTTTTTAAAACAAATAAACTCCAACTCTTCCTTTTCCTCCTGTTTTGGAGCTTAAATATCTTGGCAGCAGTGTTTGAAAGAGTTCTAGTTAAACCAGTTTTGGAAAATTTGGAAGTTTGGCAGGCTACAGTGGAGTAAAGCCAAAGTATGTACGAGGTAAGTTTTAAAACCTAATTGTAAGGTAAAATTACAGCTATGGTGGGAGAGAGTGATGTGCAACTCAAAAAAAAAAGTATTTGGTCTTTCCTCACCTCCTTTTTTCTTCTTTGTCCAATTAGTCAAGCTGTGCTAGACTGCTTGAAACAGTACTCAAACTTCTCATGGATCCTACATTTCTTCTGCCTGAGCCTCAATCAGTGTAGACAGGAAATAACATAGTTAAGTAGTTCTTTGAAAAATAGCTTATTTTTCATATAATCATATCATGTGATATCATAATCTTATCACATTATCATTGGTAAAATTTCACATGCCTTAAAATTTTAGTTGTGTGGAGTTATAGCACTGCAGATAACTGACCTTTTTCTTTGCTGCATCATTTCTTGCAAAATAGTTGAAGCAAAGGCCATTTCCATTTCCCTTGATACTTTCCACTGTTGCACAAACACAGCTACTTTTAAATGTTTTAGTTTATCTGCTGTTGACTTTAGAAGTAAAATTTGTAATATGACAGGATGACTGCAGGATATTACTAGTAAAGTTTGCATAAAAAGGATTGTGCATTTTTTTTCCCACAGTGAAAAATGTCTAGACTCTTCAGAACCTTTGTAAAGCTGTTATCCAGACAAATTAGTTCCATGAATTTGAGTCACATAAACCTCAAGAATTATACAAATAAATGGGGTCACCAAGTCATTTTACTGTTAGTAATAATACAAAGCTCTCAAAACTCTGCTTAAAATCTGTAAAGCTGACAGAAAATTGCTTTTCTTCTTCCTTCTTCTTTCTTCTTCTTTCTTCTTTCTTCTTTCTTCTTTCTTCTTTCTTCTTTCTTCTTTCTTCTTTCTTCTTTCTTCTTTCTTCTTTCTTCTTTCTTCTTTCTTTCTTTTCTTCTTTCTTTCTTCTTCTTTGTCAGTTTTTCTTTTTTTCTTTTTTAGTAGATTTTCTGTTAATCTAAGTCTTAAAAATATTTCCCATCAGGGTGGGCATTCTGTTGCATATACATTTGGCTGTCTCTGGGCATTGCTAAATTGTTTTAAGCACAGATGTCATAGGGAATAATTTGTGGCTAACCTCTGATGGCCAGCCCAAGAGTGGAAGTCCATGTAATACCCAGTTCATTCTTAGAGATGTTCATTCTGAGGAAGTAGTGATGTCATAATCTTTATGGTCAGTATCTTCTTTCTGATCTTTTATACTGTTCCAAAATTCATACCAATGCCAAAAATTAACTCCTCCTTATCCATGACTTCTCACCTGGTTTTGATTGCACTTTTGAAATAGCCTCTGATCCAGCATGTGCTTCTTACTTGTGCTTTCTTTGTGTTCCATATAGTCAGTCTGATAAATTTTGAACACAGAAGTACTCTGGACACAACTTGCATTCACTTAGAATCCATCTCCCTGCTTTTACACAAGCTCTGACAAATGTGCTTAGTTTTACTTCCAAGCAGTTAAAACTGTGAACATTATTTTGTTTAGTCTTTTGTCATTTGTGGAAGGAAGGGGAGAAAAAAAGAAGCAATGTGAATAAATTGAGTTAAGCTAAGTTTAGGAAGAGCCAGACGCATAGTTTTAACAATTTCCTCAGCTGAATGGTATTTTCATGCTCTGTTTATGTGTTGTCTTTGAAGAAAACCTGTTAGCAGAACATAACTTTAATCATATGAATAGCTTTCTGAGAGGTTTGGTCTTTTCAGAACTGGCATTATAGAATTAGGAACAAGTAGCATGAAAGGAAACATGAAATTACTTTAATTCTGAAAAAGTCATGGCATGTCATCACGTAATTTATCCCAGTGTATATTTTATGGTGATAGGCATGTAATGGTAAAGTATCTGCTTTCTCAGATGCATTTGCTGCTCTTTTGAATAATTTATGTCTGGATCATGACAAAATTTCTAATGTCACACACTCATACAACTATGATCAGAGGGCAAAGTTATAAATAAAATTTAAAAAGAGTCTTTTTTTCTGAAGGAGTAGCTGTCTTTGATCTGTTTGATCTCTGGGCTCAGTAGCTCTACTGCCTTTTTCTCATTTTCTCATGTTTTGGCCTAATAGCTGTCACCAGTTTCATATGAATCATTGCAGTCCAATGCAGTGTCCACCAATATCTTTCAAGAGTAAACCTATTTTTTCTGCTCTGGACGATTCATCCATTTGCTGTTGGTCTGCCCTGAATACCCTTTCAGAAGTATGCCTGGCCACCACACAGTTGTCTGCTGTTTGTGGTGGGTTTTGTAATTCCCATCTGAAAAAAAACCCCAGTTTTTTAAGGCCTCCTTTGAAGAGAATTGATCAGTTCTAATGATTTGGAGTTTGTTTTGGGTTTTTTTTTTTTTTTCATTTCTCTTTTGAGAAAAATGAAAAATTTCTCTTTTCAACTTTTGGGAATTGCAGAGTAAGTGAAATGTGTCCATCTGTACCCTTGTGAAGTCTTAGCTTTCCTGCTCAGGACATTACCTAGCTAATAGTTCACATGTAAAATGAGTAGTCTTGAAAATTTCAGAAGAAATATCTTTTTACGGTGTATGGCTAGAAGAACAGCATGCATTTTTCTTTCTCAGACTTTTACTCTCAATTTTCAAAAATTTCTCTCTACCTTATGTCAGCAAGAGACTGTGGAGTGTCATCATCCAGTCCATCTTTAGGGATAACCAGGGTGAGGTCGGACAACTGCTTGTGCTACTGGAGAGTTACACACGAGGGGGTTAGAACAACTGCTGTCATTTAGAGGTGAAGTAATTGCAGATGTTTTGTACACAACAGGCAGGCTACTATGCCAGCTTCCTTAAGTATCTGCAGTGCTGAAGCAGAGAATCAGATTTCACTGATTTTTGTCTTCTTTTTCAAAGTTTTGTGCATGCAGAGTTTGGAAATAGAGAGGAACTTAGACTTCAAGGAATAAATACCTGCCTAAATCAGAAGATAGCAATTAGTTCCAGGTAAATCACCTGGATTATCTTCAAGGTTGACTTTTTTTACCTTTTGTTCTAGCCAGAAATTCTGCTGTGTATATAATGATAGATTTTTAAAACTACATTTGGCTAGCACAAAAAAACATGTCCAGTTTGTGCACTACTGAAACTTTGCTAGGAACTACAGAGCTCCTCTTAATCCACAAAATTGCAAGGAGCTTTTCATCCTTCAAATCCTTTTATCTAGACCCAGACTTCCTGCCTTGAATTTCCAAACTTCCATCCTATTTTGTTACTTTAATTAGAGCTTATTATTTGTCTTTATACCAAATCGACAGCATTTAACAAGGACATTTTTTTCCAAATGATTTATTATCGCAGACCAAATAACCTGAAAGAATCATGTTATTGCTAATGGATGATGAACGGACTAACCATTTTTCTTCTTTTTTCCCCCCTCTTCACCAAAAAAATTGATAGGTAATGTTTTAGGTAGTTCAATAACAGATGTTGAACTCTAGATGGTTTGTTTGAGATGGCTACATAACGTTTGCGAAACTGGAGGTATTTTGGTCTTTCGACTTATTATTTTTAGATTTCAGTGGAAAAATGCTGAAGAGCAGCAGTGATTTTCTTTCTGTTATCCTCAAAGTATTTCTAAATTGTTTTTCTTCTAAGCATTAGAATTATGTTAGGGGTTCTTTTTGAGCCAAAACAAACAATTCTTACTATATAACTAAAAGCAATTTAAAACATTTTCAAGAATATTTTCGTAGTGGAGCAATTACTGTAACTTAGTATTTTCCTGTCTGATGAATCATGATTGAAGTAGGCAGAAAATAAAGAAAATTTGAACTTAGTATGTATGTGAAATGTGGAAAAAGGTTAAAAATGCATGGAAATAAAAGAAAGTAGCTGGAAGTTATGGGAGTCTGATCACAGGGAACATTTGGTTCTTCTTAAGCCTCTTCAGCTGCTGGAATTGAGATGCATGAGATATGCATGTGCATTGCTGACTAAGATTCTAGGGACAGAAATAAAGAGCAATAGTTGGACAAATGCATACCAAAGTGGCATTTTCTGAAGGCAAATAAAGGAATGCATAGGTGAGAAAGGATCTTAGCCAAAGTATTCTTCTGTTGATTATCATTGAAACTAGCTAAGAAATTTTTTTAGATTAGGCATGAAGGATTTGACATTGATTATAATAATTGTATGTAACAAAATTAATTTCTGAGTATCTGTTCCTGGTGTATAAAAACTAAAGATTCATGTTTTTATAATTTCCATGAGGAATATGTACTTACACTTCATGCCAATTTTTTTTTCCACTATGAAAATATGTATCACTTACAGGTGGTACTAATCAGTGATCAGGTTCAATAAAAATCAGTAGGTTGCTCAAATACTCCATCTAGTACTAGTAAGGGAAGTGGTGGCATTTTGAAATCAGAATTAATTTCTATGACATTTTCCATTCAGTATTTTACCCCTTTGGGGTTGTATTCTAATTTCTCTATGAAACAAGATACGTGATGTCCGAAGCTTTTTGCAAGCAGCTGCTGAATTAGATGTCTGATTTTTCCTACCTGTGGTTTCCTAGACCATTGCATTTCAACTGGCAGCTTGTTCTTTGGGTTTGGCCCTTAAGACAGTGACTCTGTCCTGGCCTCCTTTTTCTCCTGGGGCAGGTAAGGAATGGGTTGTGGCCAGACCCCACCTCTGCTCACACAGGTATCCAGAACTGAGTTCGCTGTTGTTGCTTCCAGAGCTCATGAGAAGTGAGCATGCAGAACACTTTTACTCCAAAATTGTGATCCAGCCATAATAAACGTATCTTTTTGCATAGTAAGAACTGGAAAATAATGTAGTCTGCACTCATGAATACACACAAAGCCACATATACACAACATATGTGGAAGGACATCTCCTTGGTGACAGCTACTCTACTTATTGCAGTGTTTGGACTTTTGAGGACCTGACTTGTGCATTTGGAGTGGGGTTTTTTAAGCAAATATATTTATCTGTATTAGGATCTAGTGTTCTATGGGATTTTCCCCATGACTTATTCACAGGGTGGCTGAGGATGAGGTTAATTTTTGTATTGATTTAGAAAAAGTGATTGATTTAGGAATAAATAAGGGGAGAAATACCTTGTTTCACTTAAATAAGTAAAAGATAAGAGAAGAAGAAATATATGTACATAGAATTGAAAAGCAAATATGAGTTACAAGTTGGTAGCTAAATGGGCTTGATGTTTTGTTTTGCCTCTGTTCAGTACATCTCAATTAAAAGTGGATGTTTGATGGAATGATCTGTGTGATTTCCCCATACCTTTTCAGTCCAACGTTGGTCATGACATTCAGGATCATTGGATGTGGCAAAGGAAGAAAGTTACTGAGAGGAGGAGTGGTATGGAATGATTATTGAAGTGCTTTGTGTTTGCTGAAGATAGAATAAAAAGTTATACATTTATGGGACCTTCTGTTGCCTCAACAAAATAAAATTGCAAAGCTGTGTTTCACCCGATCTTCCTGTGGGAGAAGTAAGAGAAGTAATGGCTGTCCCAACAACTTCTATTTGCTGTGTGACACAGATTGTCACATATGACCCTGAAAACACATTTGCTAGTATTTAACTGGTGCATCATCAGTTAGTACTGCAAGTGTATTACTGCGGACAACCAATTCATGTGGTTTGTTCCTCTGGGCTATTTGGTAGTCAGTGAAGTAATTAGTAGAGTAAATGCAATTTAATGTTCAAATGACTTTTGATTTTTATAAGTAGAACTGCCTCTTGATAAACTGTTTGCTTTTTCAATACCTCCAGATGATTTATATTGAAGATCAAGTTGCAAGTAAAGAACTATTGTGCTGGCTGGGAGTGCAGAAACACACATGAACACCTGAGTTGGATTTTCTCTCAAATGTTTATGTTATTCTGTATATTATTTATTATTTACAGAACACTCATTGATTTATGAACAAGTGCTTGTCCTTCCTCAAAGCTCAGCTGAAATGATTCTCCTGTTATTGCTGAACCTGGATTTATTCCAAGAGGTCTGGTTTCTTCAGGCAGACTTGCCAATGTTTTGGTCTTCATAGGTTATGTGAAATCTGCATGGATCTGAAAGCCTGTCTTCATCATAATTATGCAATTGTCATGCATAGCTGTAATTTGATCAAAATACAGTAGATACTTCTCTCTTAATGGAAGTTCACAGAGGGTTTTGATGTACCCTCAGAAGATGTTGACGGTATGCTCTGTTATGTTGCATCATGGAGCTCTGCAGCCTGTTCAGGCTCTCTGGAATGCCTGGTTAGGGTCACTTGCGGTACCAATTGCTAACGGCCCTGGAAATCTGTCAGCAAGATCTCAGTGGGCAACTGTCAAAGTCAGTACTGGCTTTTACTGTGTTTTGAAGTCTTAGTCATGTTCTACTTGTGAGATGTTACATGCAGTCAAGCTGTCTATTGACTTATTTAAAAAGTACTGAGAAATTTGAAAGTCTTTCCAAAATATTACCCAGTTGAAGGTTGTAATGTTCTTCCAACTCTGTTCCTGAAGCATTAAATGTAGTGGTGCTATTTAAAGCCAAGAATGAAAAGGGAATGCTCTGGCATTAGTTTTCTCAGTTATAAATCATGTTAGATGTTTGGATTTATGGGATCTTGATATGTACAGTATATATTGAGAATGTCTTCTACAGCAGCCACATTTAATGTCAAAGGGTAGTGCGCTGTAACAGGGTTGCTCTAGTGACTTTGTAGGGACTTATTGTTCTGTTTCATATTTGAAATAAGTAGTGTTTGATTTTGCAGGGTGCACAAAAGTACCTGCGAGGAATCTGGGGGTGGTTTTAACAGCAGTAACTTCAGACCACAGAATGCTGTTTAATGCTCCTGGGATTAAGCATTGCAGATGCAGTTTATTTATATCATGTGAAGTAACCTTTATGTTTATGTTGTTTTGTACTGTTCTGATGTATAAACAGAAAATAAGTCACAGCAGTGCACTTAGCAGACATGTTATGTCTGATGGGTGGCAGTGGTGCTGGGCATATCACAGTTCCATTTTCACACAGAATGGAAGCAAACTCTGATTTAAAGTCCAGTACAGATGCGGTGAAGAATCCTAATTTAAATACTTAGCCATTATTTCATAGTAATATTTGGTTCCAAAGGAGATTTTTCAAAACTTTTATGCAAGAATCTCTTAAATTGATTCTTACTGCCTTTGGCTTAAGATAAAAGAAATATGGAATATAAACAATGTGCATCTAATTCTTGGATTTCTGTAAGCAAAAGAAAGCAAACTTAAGTTTCAAAAACTCTTGATTTTGAACTCTTGGCTAATAATAATAATAATAAAACATACTTCATTTTAGACATTCCATTATGAGAAAGTTGTGCCACCTTGATTAGACCTAGATTTTTCTTGGGTTTTTGTAAACTATTTGAGATGGCATCTTTTCCATGTGCCTTAAAAACTCATATAGAAACAAGATGTGTAATAGGAATTCCCTTCTTTCCTCTGCTTCATGATATTTTTGTAAGTGAGGCTATTTCTGTGATTTCTTTTAGTCTTAAATTATATATATTCAGCTTTTCTTTCTTTTCCACTCACTCTTGTTCCTTTCTTGGCCCCCACAGAAAATAGGGAGAAAGGCCACTTTCTAATACATATGAAATTGAGTTACTTTGAAGGGTTTTCAGTGACTCAGCAGACAATATTAATTTTGCTGCCTTTTACAACAAAAAGACCAACTGGAGCCCATCAGTGTATGGTGCCCTGGTCAGATGGGCTGAGAGGGGTGGGAGTGGACAACTCCAGCAGAGTGGGAACCCCTGGAGCTGGTGCTGCCTAAGCCATGAAACCAGCCAGCTGAGGTTGGGAAGAGAGGAGAGAGAAATGAGCTGAATCATGAGTTCTTTGCTTAATTTCTGCTCTTGCACCATGAAACTAGGCTGGTTTTTGGGCTTTTCAGCTCCTCTCTGGAAGTGCCCAGGAGCACACAGGCAAAGCCATTTAAAAAATACAGACTTTATAGACATTCCAGAAGCCACCTCAGGATTTTATCCAAGTGAGAGGAATCTCACTATTTCTACTTTAAAACCAGTGTCTAGGTCCCTTCTAGCGATTCACCAGCTTTTGTGCAAATCAGTAAAATTTTCATCAGGGAAATGTTTGGGACTTAAAATTTGATCCTGCAGTCATTGTGTATCTTTCCTAACATCACTGCAAAAAATATTCCGGGACTGTATTTGTAAATATATCTCTATTAATTTTTCAGAGTGTAATTTTTTGATTCTTTCAGGTTTTCAACAGAACAGAATACAGGGAATTGATCTGATTTAACTTTCTGAGAGGCTTTTGCTTGTGTCTTACACAAGAGGCTGTTACTGAAAACTTGGTAACCATGGGGTGAAAGGTAAAGCTCTGTTACTGATTAAAAAGAGTAAGTGAAAAAAGCAACCTTCATATCATTTTCCAGAAGGGAAAATGATTGTTAAGTAGGAATGAAGTTAATAGAAATTTTCTGGATGAAACTGTTTTTTATAGAAAAGAATGTTCATTTAAGATAGTAACTGGAAAGATTTCCCTTTTTGATACAGGGAAAATGATAATTTTTAGCCTTTCCAGCTGAAAATTTTTAAAGAAAAATAAAAACAAAACCAGAAAAAAACCACCAAACAAACCAACAACAAAAAAACTCCTGAAAAAACAAACAAACTAACAAAACCCCTCACTGATATTCCAGCAATAGAACATCCAGGTAAACTGAGGACAGAGATTGGCTGGGGTGAAAAACAGTAAGTCAAAGGAAGTCCTATGTTATAAAAGGATTGGTTAATTCAGGTAGTGATGAAAGTGATAACTGGAACAGGGTGATCTTGAAAAGCATAAATGGAGCACATTCAAAACAACTAAAAAACTGTTATCTCTGTACATGATAATACAACTTTCAATACTTAATAAGCCAGAGCCTCATTATTTGCGTATAAAAGTTTGGTATTTTGTCTTTTTTGACATCAAGTACTACTTTTAAATGCCAGTTGAATTTACATCAGCTGGGATGACTTCTATGAAATGTGCCTGGTTACCAACCTAAGTGGCCTTTAGATGTGCAATCCCACGCTTTGCTCAAACATGGACTGTTGTCAGAAATTGAATACTTTTTTTTCTTTTAACATTTGTTTCAGTCCAATATGTTGGAATTTCTAATAGGCTTATTAAAAAAAAGCAGAGTAAGATGTTACCCAATAGCTTACACTGCAAAAAATCAACCGTGCCTTAGTGGTTTGTTTTCTGTTAGATCTTTGTCCTTGCTCTTGCTGAAAGCCCATTTGTAACCTCCTGCTTCTGAGGGAGAAGTGTACTCATGCTTCAGCTGGCTGGGGGTGCCTTCTCCTGCTCCTGTGCAAGCTGCAATGTGGAGCTGCATCTGACACACCTTTCCCACGTGTCCAGGGAGATGTAAACAGAATCATTTCAGTTTTGGCAAAACATAGCATCATAGTTTATTTTCAATTACAGATCAAGTCTTAGTTCTAATTTTTTTTTTCTTGATTTTTCTTTATATGTATTACAAACTTTTAAATCTAAATTTCCTATCTATATTTATCCTGCATGCAAGGTCAAAGAAGGATGTGTGGATTTTTTTTTATAGAAAGTATGGCTTTAAATAGTTACTTTCCTTCTCAAAAAATCTGATTTTAGACTTAAGGGACAGCACTGTGAGTCAACACTACAAAAATTTCCTTTAGACCCCTGGGAATATTTGGAATTCAGCAAATGGCAGCTAGTAGCTGTTCGGGGCATGCTCAATATTAGGTTAAATGACTCATTCCTGGATTAAAAAAATAACTGGAATTTGTGCTAATGTAGCCCTTCTTCCTGCTACATATGAAATTATGCAAGATTTCAGGTTTATTCTTCCTGCCTGGATTAGTCTAGTAGTATGTATTTTTGTATATTATTTTTTATAAATTTATTTTACAGAAATTCAGGATTTGATGTGTTTTCCTAAGTACGAACTGAAGAAAGAATTATTAAAGAAAAGTTGAGGAACTTGGTAAGTGATAATTTTATTTTAATCTGTACAATATTTTGTAGGAACTAGTTTCAGTAATCTGCTTAAACCATGAGAAGCAATCTAAAATAAACATATTTTTATTTTAATAAATAGGAAGTCCTTTAAAAAATGTTGAATTGTAATTTCTTCTCTTTAGAAATGATCCTGTCATAACGTTATAGAGACAGCCTACACTACTGTTGGGTTTTACAAATATTTTTTCTCTCTTGAATGTTTATCAACATCTTGTGTAGATTAGCACACAGATTGCACTGGGTTTTTATTTTCAGAACCACAAGTCAGAACCACTAAAATTTAATTACTTTATCTTGAAAAGATTCTTTCTGACTACTTGATGAATCCTCTTATGAATACCAGTACATCCTCTCATAACCCATCAGAGCTGCACAAAATGTACAAAACACGTTGTGTTTCTTTTTCATTGTGCATGACAAAAGTGGAGTTTGTTACGGTTGGTTGCAAAGTGGAGAGATTGCCATGGTTCACTAAGGCCTGGGCCTGCAAGCACTTTTGTTCATGTTTAACCTTGGCGAGTTACATGGGCAAGCACACGGATATGCGTGTGTGCAGTTAACACTTCTAGTTATGTAAAACTCCACAGCCCCTAGCTGTGAGACTGTGCCTGTGAGACAAGTCAGAATCAACAACAGAGCAGCTTTTAATCACTTTGTCACTTGGACATCTGAGAACTCTGTTTCAGTCTGTGCAAGACTTTCAAAATTATTTGTTTGGGGTTTTTTTTTTGTAAAATTAAAATCCCCCAAGCGTGAATTTAAGTATTACTGTATAAAAATATATTCTAAGGGAAAGTCTTAAAAGGAGACTTTCATAGGAAAATAAAATACAATAGTTTTGTCCTCCAGATAATTCCCTCTAATGTGGCCAACTGCTTCCTGGCAAGAAGAGAATTCCTGATCAACTTTTTAAAGCAAAGAATGTGCTACAGAAGTCCTTGGGGTATGTAAAGCAGAGACCTCTTGGATGAGGCTGTTTAGATCAATCCAAGTGATGTAGTTTCTAAGGAGCAGAAAAGTCTCTAAAGTCAGAACTCAATGTTGTTAGTCCAAACACAGCTGGATTGGTAACTGGAAGGAAACTGGGACCCACAAAGTGGATCTACCACAGCTCTTTCCTGGAGAGAAAGAGCAATTCTCTCTGATAGAGAAGCTGGGTATGCTACACAGGAGCCTGACTCCAGACAGCACTGTCTGCTCAGTCTTGCCCAAAGAGCAGCACATCTGATGACCATCCTTCACTGATCCCCCGCTAGACCCAGCCCTTTATGATTATCTCTCTCATGCTGCTTGGTCACACACCCTCAGCCATGCAGATACACCTCTCAGCTGAATCTACAGAAATGACCTTTCCCGGGTGGCAACATGTTAGTTTTAAGCATGTGTTACTGAAAACACACCCAAAACTGTGCCTGAGTGTCTGTCCATGGGACCTTTGATCCAAACACTGCGTAATGAGGATGTACTGATCTACCCCCAGTGCTCTAGGTCGAGGTGGCACAGATAAAAAAAGTAAACCAGAAATAAAGCAAACCACTTTATTTCACAGCCAGAGTGCTCTCTGCCTTTTGACTGCGAGTCAGGAGGGTTCTAGGTTTGAGTGCCTTTAGCTTCTGTGTGCTACTGTTCTCAGGATTAAGTTTTAGAAAGTTAGATAAACCAAAGCAGCCCAGTCCTGTCATTGTAATGATCCATAAGTGTAGTGGTGCTACCGGTGATGAATTGTTATCACAGGTAGGATATAAGCAGCAAAGGGAAAAAATTTAAGAGGCAAAGATAAGAGATAGGAGACAAAGGGCAAAAAACGATGCATAGGAAGTTCTAGCTAAATACGAGGGAGAAGTTCTTTACTGTGCAGATGACCAGAGCACTGCCAGAGATTGCTCAGAGAGATTCAGAGTCTTCTTCCCTGGAGACATTCAAGAACCATCTGAGTAATTCTTGGTCACTCATGGACTTGTTAGAGAGTGCTAGTTTGATTAAAAAAAAAATTGCCTAGATATTATCACAGGTCAGAGTGATGTTCCTTACAAGTGATTGTCATGCATTTCTGCACAAGAAACCTAACCTGTAGCATAACTTTTTGTTCTATCTTCTGACTGTGTATTAACTGTGAAAGAGATAAAGTTCATCTTTAACAAGGATGAGGTCAACATGAGGAGAAGCATTAGCATGATCATCAGCAGACCTTCAGCAAAAAAGACCTTTTCTCTTAATATGTTTTTGCCTGTCAGAAGATAATTGGGTAACATAAGCTGGACTCCTGGTCTTGAAACACATCCCATCCTTGTGAAGCAAATTTTCTTGGATGCATTTCTCCTTGGATCTTGGAGAGTTGAGGAAACTCGCTTGTGTGTGGCTGCAGGAAGTAGGGCTATTCATGAAGCAAAAAATGCTCTGCTTCTGGAGCACTGGCAGACTTTACACTAAGGGAAAGGTAAAAGCTGAGAGAAAGCTGCAGCTGGTTGCTACACAATGTGTTTTTCTACCTTTTTTCCTAGGAAAATGATGAGAATGATGAGAAAATGATGAAATGATGAGAACGATGAAAAATGATGAGAAGCATAGCACTTTTCTCTGCAAGGTTTATGTTATGTTAGCTGAACAAAAATAAATTAATTGAAACATGAGTGTTCAGAAGGAAAGAATATGATGTAAACAATACTGGCTGGAAATACTACTACATGTTTAGATTGGGGTTGTCTGCCATTGGAAGTAATAAAAATAGAGCTGTAAATTATACATTGGGGTTTAGTTTATTCTGGAAGCTAATTTTTAAGAAATTCAGATTTATTTTGTGTCATGGGAGTGTTTGACTTGTTATAAGTCCAGTCTTCAGCATTTTTAATTTCAAGCCATTATAAAGGAGAAGATCATCTATGGTACATTTACCCCAGTTCAACAGGATGGGCTCTAACCCATCTCTGTAAATATACTGCCTTCTCTGTTCCTTCTAGGCACAGCAATACTTTCAAAATTACATATATTCTCCTAAAATTTACTCAGGTCTCAAAACATCGCAAAGCATCCTTCAATATGCTTCAAAACCGGTTTGCTTTTCACAAGGGCAATGGAAGGATATTACTGTGGGATTTCCCCATGTGTTTCCTTACATGTGTAACTAGTTTCCCTGACATAGGCATTTTAAATGCAAGGAATGGCATTCTAGTTGGGTTTTGTGCACTGAAAACGTGAAGAGTGGATAGGATTTATCTGAACGCCAGCGAGATTCCCTCCTTCCGTCCCTGCCTCTTGGCTGGCAAATAGCTAGGCAGCTAGCAGCCCTCCAATCACCTGGGCAGCCAAGCCTCCCCACCCCTCAGTGCTGAGGGCTCCCACACCATCTGCAGCTGGCTTTTAAAGCAAGTCTTTTAATAAAATCACTTTAAGTCATTACTCTTCTATTTATGACAGCAGGAGTTCGGGACTGAGTAAGAGGAGCAGAAGTTTGCCCAGCAGAAGTTGCTCTGAATCAGGTTAGTAATGAAGTTTACTGTTGAAAGAAGCAACCTGAAAGCAGCCTAGGTTATCTTAGGGAACCTTGCCTTTAACATATGTGCTGTTTGAGTAGCAAGAGCTGTGGCATGCAGTTTGTTTACATTACAGTATTATTCTGTCTTTGGTAAAGATTCTGTGTTAATATATAGAAGATGCAGTTATATTTTCCTTCCCAGTCTGCCTAGAAGGTGTTTCTGCTTTTTGAATGATAAAACTTGCTTTGCTTTTTCCTTTTATGCATCTTATACTTCTGTTACAGGTACTGCTTTCCAATTTTATGGTTTATTATTGAAATATGATACTTTAAGTATTTCAAGCCGTTAGGAGTTTTGTCAATCTTGAGCACCACATGAATTTTTAGGACACTTGCAGTAAAATAATGTATTGCCTGTGCATGTGTATACACACACACAAATCATAGATTATACCTAGTTTTGCTTCATCTCTGTATTCTTTTACTTGCATTATTTCACAAGACCTTACTTTCATATATTATTGCACAAGACCTAATAAATGTAGTACTGCAATTTTGAATAATGCTACATGTACTTAATAGAAAAAAATGTGTAAACTTTTACAGATTTTTTAGGAGAAATTAGGCTGAAAAAATATGCTAAATTAATCTGTACTAACCAGTATATATTTATATTTTCCCATTTACTATATGTTACAAACTTATAGGAGTATTTTATCCCTAATTAGCACGCTGTTTAACGTGTTTAACTACTGCATCTAAAATTAATAGTATATTATATAATACTAGCTCGACAGAATAGTTTTGAGTAAAATATCTTTATTTTATTTTGGCTTCAAAAATCATTAAACATAAATCTCAACAGTACTAAAACTTTCAGAGGTTTCATATTGCTTTATAACATTTGCTTTCCATATGCAATTTTTATGGTTTTTCATTAAAATTTTTCATGGAAAAGTTTATGGGAAAAGTTGAATGGCAACTGCAGCAAAACTTTGGATTTTCCCATGTGTAGCTTGGGTTTAATGTATACTAACTTAAACGATGTATGAGACAATCAAATTAAAATTTTATTTTAATGGAAATAAAATTATTGGCACATGAGGGAAATTACTTTTTTTGCTCCAATATCCACATATTTTTTGATTTTTGTGTGGAATAGGAGGTTAGATTAGATTATTTTTTACATGTAAAATACTTTGCAGAAATGGTAAATTTTGTATGACTTTGGAGCAGTCAAAGCAGGTTTAAATATTAATATAATCTTTTCAGGTAGAGACTTTGTCCCTTGTGTTTTTAGTTACTCATTTTTTGACACCAAACATTTCCTGACAGAAGAGGGCTGACAACAGATGATGATTTAATGTTCCTGATCATGCACCTGAACAAAGAGCTGATATGAATTGTAAGGCTGAACTCATCTTCTTGGAATGGCATTCAGATGTGTAGCGGACAAGCATTAAAATTACCTGGTTTACAATTGGCCAGGAGAGGCTGAAATTAAGATGATTTTATCAGCAGATGCTGTAGAGAAAAAAATTAAACAAGACAATAAAGAACAAAAGGGTTTGGAGAAATACCTGCTTGTTCAGGTACTCTGACAAATACTGTGGAAGTCCACTAGACATAAGAAAGTTTTGTTTTGTTTTATCCTGTCCCTGTTAGATAAATCTGTCGAGTCTCTTTCCTGTCTAAATTAAGTCCTGCTCTCCTCCTTGCTGTATCTTTGCTGAAGGTGGTTGAAGGGGTCAAACTAATCTGTAGTGTGGATAGCTTAGCAATTCTCTCTAGGAATTCCTTCAAGGAAGGAGTAGGTTTCCATGAAGGCTGGTCATTGGTCCTCAAGGCTAAGGCAGTTGAACTGAGCCTTGTTTTTTGAAGGGCTGTTGGAGGTGTATTCGGTGTTCATAGCGTAACCTGTAGCTAAATTAAAACTTGGTCCAAAGAGCCTTCAGGAGCTGGTGACCCAGCAGATGGGAGCCAAAGGGCTGCCACCTGGGCTGTGTGCAGCAGCAGGAGCGTGCCAGCGTCAGTAACAAACAGACTTCACAGCTCTGTGAAGTGAAACAAAGTGAAACTTGCTGTGCTTGTGGTGCAGCGCTCTCTGCAGAGCAGACTTCAAAGAGAAGCCTAGCACACTTTGGATTGCAGGAGACACTAACCAGGTTGTCTCTGCACTTTAATTAGAAATAACTGCATACTGTTGGTGAGTTCAAGGGGTTTTTCCTTTGCAGTTTCTTATCACTCGTTGCCTATTTTTAAACTCTGTATAAGGTGAGGATTCAATATTTTTTCTGTTTAAACAGCACAGCTCACCCTGACTGGTGGCCCTTGCAGCCTACTTGCCTAACACTGCTGTTCAAAGGCAGGCAGGTATCCAACTCTGCTCCAAGAAATGTAGGACAGGTGCACCAGAGATGCCTCAGTAGCACTCACTTCCTCCTTGATTGATTGCCCAGTGAAGTTATCAAAAACCCACTTTCCCAAGCTGTCAAATGTGCCTTCCCAGGAAGGCTCAGGGCAGAGCCAGTGCTCTGAATGTGCAGCACATTTAGCAGGGGCCCAGGCCAGCACTGGCAGAGCTCACAGCAGTAGAGGCCAAGACGAAGCAGAGCCCACAATTGTGTCCTAGGATGAGGCACAGTGAGGGTGCAGTAGGGAAAGGAGGAAGAATAAAGGAGCAGATAGGAAAATACTGAAACCTGCTATTGAAAAAGTAGGAGAGATAATTTTTAATATGCTTATTTACCCTACTTCATTTTTCTCTCTGACAGAAAGATCAGCAGAGAAGAAAACTGCTATTTGTCCAACTCAGAAAGATCTGTAGGTCTGCAGGAATAAGACCCCATATAAGAAGAGTGTGTGGTGGCAGTCAGTATAAACTTGTCTAGGACAATGCTGCCACCAAAAGGCACACCCAGCTGTTACCTTCTTTGCTCCTGTAGGTTTGTATTTTAGCATGAGATGTCTCTGCCTCAGTGTTCTGATAAAGTGGTTGTGAGTCAGCACACATCAGCAGTGAGCCATTGCTCAGGCTGTTCTCTTGCAGGAGTAATGCATTACAGGATCTGCTTTACAAGAGACGCCTCAGAAAAACATTACACTTGTCAGTTATTTCTGAAGACATTTGTCACCTTGTAGCTATGTAATTTGGTCCTGTGTGAAGCCAAATACCTTTGTAAGCTCATCAGTTCTTCCTGCTGCACTGTCTTATCAAGTATGAAGTCTTGGAATGTCTCAGCCAAATCTGAAAGGGGGCGATGCCTGAGGTACAGTGCTGGACTTGGCACATAGCAACAGAAGTTGTGAAGCAGGGTTCAGGCATTTTTTGCTATGAATTTAGGCATGCTAAGAGTAGGACACTGTGGAAGATGTGCTGGATTCCACTGGTTGTTGTAAAAGGATGTGTTTGTCAAGTCCGTGTTAGGATGGATATAGTTAGAAACAGAAGTTTGCCATGCACACAAGGTGGGTTTTTTTCCTCCACTGACACAATGTTTGTATACTGAACTTTGTCTTTCTTTGTGCTCCAGTTTCTAAAAGCTGAAGAAGAAAGACTGGTGAGAAGGAAGAGGTGTCTTTACTGGCTTGTGACTAGCAAGAGCTAACCTCCTTCCTCTCCCCAAGAAGCAGAAAAACTCCTCCTATTTTGCCATAGAGATTCCTTCTCAGCAGAGAAAAGCATAATATCCAGAAGTATTAGCAATAATAGCAGAGATAACCATAATATAATGTCACTTACTGGCCACTGCAGTAAATGGCTGTACAATTTTCAGGACTTCTTGTCCCAAATGGCAGAGAAGCAAAAGAAGCTGAAATGCCATTTGAATAACAACAGATTCCTTAGTGGTCTGAGAACAAGATCTGCCAGAATATTTTTTCATGTTAATGACTTATGAAATTAAATATTATCTGGTGGAGGGAGAGATAATTCCTTAAAAAATGCTATGTTTCTGCAACATTGAAATTGCTAAGGTGAAGGGCATGGAGTCACAAGAGTGTTGCTGCCTGTTACATGGGCTGCAGACTAGTAAGCATATTAATATAACATCCTAAGTGGTTGCTACAGCTTCAGAACTGTAGGGGGAAAAAAGTGGCCTCAGAATATTTGTCCAAGTACAGCCCAGGAAAAATAAACCTGGCTATGTGGGAGTGGAGTGCCTCAGCCTCAGGCCCAAAGAACGGCTGCTCTCCCTGAAGAACTCAGGAGACACAGCAGGGAATTTTGCCTGAACAGTTCAATGCTAATTCTGTTAGAAGATGTGGATGTCGGCTGACATGAATATCATTGGAATTCTGTAACTGGTGAAGTTTTCATAGTGGGTGAGTCTGCGTACCATGGGCAGATTCTTGTCTCTGGTGTGCTGAAAGGACTGCCTAGTTGCAGCAGAGCTTTGGAAACTTCTGTCTGCCTCCTCCCACTGTCCTGGGCCACCTATCACTTTTCTAAGGGGATTAAGCATCACTATCCACAGCTATTCAATTCCATTCATTACCCTTTGTCAAATTCCCTTTACTTAAAAAGGAATAGAGACCTTTTTTTTTAAGGGTGCTCTTTGAAGGCAGAAGTGGCATGTTTGAATAATCTTGGGGAGCTATTACACATATAGGGTGAAAATGTTCTTTCTCTGGTGATTTTTTTTCCCCAAGCAATCTTATATAGAGATGGCAGAGTTCCTGGTACTCTCTGCTTCTGACTCTCTGGTTTTGGATCAAGCACTGTTAATTGAGCTATCCATCTTCATATGAAGTCCTTGCTGTTAGTGCATTGAGCTAGTGTGAGTAGAAATGTCCTTTACTGTTCTGGAAACTGATACAGACCAGGAAGAAATAAACTAGCAGAATATCTTCGTCTAAATTAAATAGATTTTCAGTTCCCAGAAGGGTTCCACTTAACAAATCATGAGCAGAGTATAGATATTTATGGTATGAGTTGCAAAGACAAACATCAGTTTGGGAAGATGACAGATGGTCATACCAAACTCTTAGCCATCAACGATACAATTCAAACAAATACATGAAGATAGAACTTGTACATTAGTATTGCCTCTTTAAAATATTATTTTCTATGGGATGCCCATGGCATCCCTTCTAAGCAAATGCTGTGGACCCTCAGTGACCATTTGTTTTACTTGGGAAGCTGGATCACTGCTGCTCCTAGCAGGCACCCATAACACAAGCCAGAGAGACACTGCCCACCCGCTGGCCTCCAGGACCGGGTTGGTCACAGAATTCGAGCTTGTGCGCTAGAGCTGATCACATCCCCCACTGTGACAGGCTGAGAATATTGAAGAACTGCAGCTGGCATGGGATGAAGGGTTAGCCCATCAGGTTTTGTTAGATAATTGTTAGGCAGAGGTGTGGAAGATTTCTTGTAAGGATAATTAGATCTGAGAAACTTCACTGGTACGTGAGAGAGTAGAAACACTATTTTAATCTGCTTCCAAGCACGTCTTACTGAAGCAAATTCTAAAGGCAAAAGCTATGTATTTGAAGACAAAAGGATATTGAATTGGTGCTCTCAGAATAATGTATGTTAAACTTTTGCTGTTTATAGTCTTAGTTTTAGATCCCCAAACCCCTTATTTATGTTGTTGATCCTTATCTTAAAAGGCTGTATGATATACAAGATAATAGTCTGTTTCTGTTTTAGAAGTGGTTAAGAAGTGGCCGTTAGCAGATAATTACAAACAATTTCTTCTTTTTTACAGCAATGTAATAAACCAAAGGATAATGGATCTCTTTCCTTGGGGACATAAGTGCTACATATAATATTAGGAATAGTTTATCCCAAATTTGTTTCCTGGGGGAAAAGCACCTGCCATCTTAGCTAATGTCACAAAACAGTGTGAATATATTAGTTAGTAGATGTGATTAAAGTTCTTCATGCATATACTTTTTACCAGTGTTTTTCACCAGAATCTGCACTACCTTTGGCATTCTGGAGTAATATCCTTTATTTCAGAGCTCTACATCCACCATGTTGCCCTGTGGAACGGCTCTGTCCTTTATTCGGTGTCTGGTGCGAAAGAAGAACATTGACGGCGAAAGTCTCGAGGACACCAAGCTGTGCCGATGCTTATCAACACTGGACCTGATAGCCCTGGGAGTAGGGAGTACCCTTGGTGCTGGTGTTTATGTGCTTGCTGGAGAAGTGGCCAAATCTGATTCTGGACCTAGCATCATTATTTCTTTCCTCATTGCTGCCATTGCGTCTGTGATGGCCGGTCTCTGCTACGCCGAGTTTGGCGCTCGTGTCCCCAAGACTGGTTCTGCGTATCTGTACACTTACGTTACAGTAGGTGAACTGTGGGCCTTTATCACTGGCTGGAACCTCGTTCTATCCTATATCATAGGTAAGCTAAAGAACAAACACCACTCCCAGGTGTTTCTGAGACAGCAGACAAAAGATACAGACTTAGGGCGCTTTTTCTTTTCTGTCTCTACACTTAGCTGCTCTTTCTTTTTAGTCTTGTTGAGATGAAATTACCAAAATAATTTGATTAAGTTATTTCCTTCTGTGCATCACCATTGCGAGCAGGTTTTTTGCAAGATATTTTTGTAACAGTGTGACGTATGAACCACATACTTTGTATGAAGATTGTGTCAGACAATTCTGTGATGATGCACAAGAAAAAACAAGATTTATTTGCCATCTTTGGTCAGCAAAAATAATTTCAGTAAAACCAATAAACTTTTTTTAAAAAATATATACAGCAAGGACATTTACAGGGACTCCACTATAGTATCTTACAGGAAAGTCATGATATTAAAGTACTAACTTGGTACATTGTGCTAATTAAGTGCTGTCCTATCAAGTAATCCCATAAAACACAAAGTTGACCAGAGTTGAATGAAACAAATACTTATGTGGCAGATAGTCAAACAGCTATTTCAGTGCTTCAGCAGAGATAACATTTTTGGATTTAAGAATTATTTCTCCTGGAGGAATGTGTTCCGAACTTCCATTATATTGAGTATGAGCATGCCTAGTTTTAGATGTGTACCTACAGGATGGTTATTCAAATCATTACAAAACTGATGTTCCCTAGTATTGTATTAAAATGTATTTCCTGAGAGGAGAGTTATACAAATAAGATTGGCCAAATTGTATTTGGCCGTGCACTCTTTGCCACAGGAGTGTATTAATTTTAAATACAGACTCTAGTACCATATGTCTTGCTAGTAGTTTTTTTTTGCTTTACTTACAGGTGGGCAAACTTTCCTTTATGTTCTTTCTTAAAGTGCTTTCTTATGTTACTTTTTATTGTTTAACATATGTAATGGAAATTAGAAATAGCTTGAAATAAGCTTCCTCCAGGATCAGGCATAAATGACAAAGAAATAATTTCTGCAATCTTTTGGGAATAAACAAAGAAAAAAAAATTGTATATTTTGGTTCTAGAAAAACTTTTTACCATTTAACAAGCAAAATTCTTAAACATTAAAATTCTTCAGCAAAACAAACATCACAGGCTCTGCTTTTTAAAATACAAGTAGCAACAGACTTAGTTTTGTTTCCTTTTCAGTAGAAGTAGCTGTATCCCACTGTAAAAGCCTAAACATGCATATGTTTTATGAAGGTACATCAAGTGTAGCAAGAGCCTGGAGTGGCACCTTTGATGAACTTCTTGGAAAACGGATTGGTCATTTCTTCAGTGCCTACTTCAAAATGAATTACTCTGGGCTAGCAGAGTATCCTGACTTCTTTGCTGTACTCCTTATATTACTTTTATCAGGTAAGAAAATATATGGCTTAATTTATGGTGATTGTGATATTTTACAGTTAAAAGTGCTAAATTGTAGGGTTTTGCACCGGAAATAGCTTAAGGAAGTTCAGAGCCACATTTTGTACTGGCACAATGGCTCTGTGAATTACATGTATATAACCAAATTTTCACATGCATCCTCTTCTTTTGAAACTGAGGTATGAACTAATCACTTGTTTGTACTTTTTTCAATAAAACCCATTCTACAGATTTATGGTAACAGGAAAATTACACAGTTCTCAGTGTTTTCATGGCTCTGTCACCAGTAAATGCCTCTGGAGTGGCCTGGAGGTTAAGCTCTGTAGTTTGGTGATGTGGTCTCCTTAAATTATATATTGTGCATGTAGTGGGCATTTGTAAGGGGGGTTTTCCACCTAAATTGTTCACTTATTTGGTATAAAATAAAGTACCCTTTCTAAGTCTTCAGTTGTTTATCCTAGAGTTTGTTGACCTAAAGGGCACCCCGAGGTACTTATATGGACCAACAGACCAGTTTGAAACCTGAGTAAACCTTTCCTGTCTACTCTTCTAAGTCCTATTTTTGTCTTTACTCATGTATCATGCTTTTAAATCACAAACCCTGACACTGGCTACCTCCTATTTGAGGGATCAGAAAGCTCAAAAATACTGCAACTTATTTCCATGTTTGTGTTTAGCAATTATTTACCATATAGAAATGTTCCTACTGGCACTGGGAGTGAAGGAAGCAGGAAGTGTATTCTAAAGTGTGCAGTTTGTTTTCAGGCAATACTGGAAGCATTTCAATATTCAGTAGAGGTCTTACCCATATCTCATATACTTGTCATGCACAGTCTCTCTTTGGATTAAGCCAAAGCAGAAACTTTTCTTCTCTGGAAAGTGAAAATAAATTGTATGTATATAACCTGTTCCCTTGTTCTGAGTGGGGTTTTTTGACACAGGAAAACATTTCTGTTCTACCTACTACTAGAATGAATGACCACTGCATGTGAAGATTTATTAGGTCTCTGTACATAAAAGCATGGTTACCTATACTTAGGAAGATCTGGGAGTTGACTTGGTTTAGTCCAGCATCCTGCCACATTTGTGGCTAAGAATTGCCTGTAGGACCAGTTCAGACCTTTATGTCCTCAGGAGAGTTGGGAATGAATGTGGAATTTAACTGGAGCGGACGTTTCAGTTCTACCTCTTCCAAATAAAGGAGACAAAAATTAACACCCTGAAAAGCAGAGCACTGAAACACCACAAACCAAACTATACAGTCCTAGTTTAGATGCTGACATCTTTCATATTTTCTCCATTGCCATTGCTGCTTCAGAACATAAGAATTAGAGGTTATTGAAAAAAGGGGAAATGTTTCCCCTGTTGTTCATCAGTGCTACTGAGTTTTCATTTGTATCCTGTCTTTTCATCCCTACCATCATTCTTTATCATCCCTTTCATCATTCTTCACTCCTTTCCTATTTTTGCTGCAAATTGCCTCTCCAGGTGTCTGTGATCAGAAGCCAAACCCTCAGTGACTGAACTGGGTGGAATTCCCCACTGCTGAAAGGAGGGAAGTGGGGATGGCTCAGGACTGTGTAGGCTGAGCATGATACAGTAATTGGATTCTGAGCAGTGTAAAGCTGAGTCATAGGAGTAGCAGGTGATGTTTTATAGGAAATGTTATGTGCTAAGCACGAGGAAAAGTACACGGAAACCCTGGGGTTTGGATTTTTTTGGTTTTGTTTGGGTTTTTTGGTTTTGTTTAATTTTGGGGGATTCGGGGTTTATTTTTTGTTTGGAGTTTGGGATTTTTGGTTCTGTTTTGGTTTTTTGATAATGAAAAGACTTTAAAAATGCACAAACTATGATTCACACTGCATTAGGCTGATTGAGACACTGCCTTTTTGGGAAAAACTGAGCTGAAGAAAGCATACATCTATTTCAATAAAAATGTCATTGATGAAGAAAACCTGAGCAGCTCATAATTTCTGTGTTCTGATAAGATAGCAAATATCTCATTAGAGGAGTCAGAAACCTTTTAGACATTATTTTGAGAGGCTTAAAATTTTCAGACTTAATCTCTAAATAATGAGGGAAAGTATGTATGTGATGTTAGTGGAAATGCTTGGAGTGCAAAGGATCTGTGAAAACTTTCCAATTGTATTTAATTTTTCCTGATCTGCTTACTGCCTGTTCCATTTAATTGCTAACACTTTAGCACTTAAAATTGTGAAATCTAATGATAAAGTAGAATCCCGATGGAATAACTTTCAGATTGTTTAAATGTTCTACTCTGTAGTCTAAAGCTGTGTGTATGTTGTATCTGACTGTTTCCTAGAATCTCTGTGCATCAGTGTTGCAAACACGAGGTGTGCAATTCTTTTAACGTTGCTATTTATGAGCTAGGAAGCACACTCTGATGGGTGTGCCCTGAAAAACGTAGAGTCAATCAGTCATATTGTTAATTTAATAATTCTTCTTAAAGGAATATATTCTACCAATCTGTTTTTACAAAGTATAGTATTCTTGTAGCTACTTTTACTCCATGGCATAAAACAGAGATATGGATTGGCATCTCTGAGAAGTAAAAAGTAGCCATTGCTAAAAATACTTTTAAATACTTAAAGAAGCTTTCTCTTTTGTGGTTTCCAATATATTTGCCTATTGTCATGCTGTTAAAGAGTCTAGCAAGTTTGTGATAATGCTTTTTTTAAAATCTGGTGAGTGATTTTTTTAGTATTATTCACAGTACTTGCATATACATATACACACGTGCACACACCTTCTTTCACATGTATCCCTTCTTTAAATGCCATTTTATTAGTTTAATGGGCCATTCACATCTATAAAATATTTTTATTTTACAGGTCTTTTATCTTTTGGAGTAAAAGAGTCTGCATGGGTGAATAGAATTTTCACTGCTGTTAACATCTTGGTCTTGGTCTTCGTTATTATTTCTGGTTTTGTGAAAGGTGAAGTTGACAACTGGAAGAAAAGTGAAGAATATCTCAGAAACTTTACTGCAGTAACAGAGTAATTTTAAAAAATCTATTTACTTTCTCATATTCCAAGCAGTTTCCTCTTACACATGCCTTATTATAATAAACTCTATTACTGTTTGAATATGTTTTGTCACAAACTTCAAAGTAAGTAAGATGATAGTTACTTGATTCAGACATTCTTCCTCTTGCTGTTTTTCTTCTCTTTCTTACGAGCTTGGACATAAAAATGTAATCTCATGCAGTTTTGTAAAGCAGACCTCTGTTATGATGAGAACATTTAAACTTTTTGTTTTAGAGGTCTAGGGTAGGAGGGTGCAAGTATTTATCCTACCAATAATGGAGGGGGGGCAAAATTATCTTTCTGCTGTATTTTTGTCCTTTATAGGAACTGCTCATCCTATGAAAATGTGACAAGTATGTATGGGAGTGGTGGCTTTATGCCATATGGTTTCACAGGAACATTGGCTGGTGCTGCAACCTGTTTTTATGCTTTTGTTGGATTTGACTGCATTGCAACAACTGGTATAGTATTTATATGTGTGTGTATATATGTTTAACATGGGGACATTTTTGCAAAAAAAAAAACTAACCCAAAGAACCACAAAAAATATAGTACTCTGTCTACTCTTCTTACTTTGCTTTCTTCCAAAGCTCTTTCAGTCAATGTAGATTGAGTCTAAGTTCTTTCCTGAACGTGGCTGTCTTTCTGGTAAGAAGGAGGAGGTTCTGTTTATTTCATTCCTGTTCTAAAGAAATGATTGCTTCTTTCTAAGTCTGAAAAGTGCTTACTATATTTTTCTGCTCAAATAATGTTAATCACCTGCTCACTTTTACAGTTCTCTGATATAAGGTATCTTTCCCAATGCCTGATAGGGAATGAGTATATTGAGTACATTGAAAGTGTAGGTAAATAACTAAAAATTATGGGCTTGGAATACTCTGCATATAAAATGTATTTTATGGCCTTTAATTTACCACTATTTTAATGCTATTTCTGACACCAAAATACTGAGTTCTGTTCTGTATGTCTCAGTTTATTTTACTCAGGTTTTTAAAACTTCTATTACAGATCTGATTCCCATGACTTAGATTAACAACTGATTTGTCTTTGATGTTGTCTCTAAAAGCTGAAGGGGAAAAATAGTACAAATTTTTGGTGGGGCATTTTCTTCTTCTTTTTTCAGGAGAAGAGGTCAAGAATCCTCAGAAAGCCATACCCATAGGAATTGTGGTGTCCCTACTTGTCTGCTTCATGGCCTATTGCTTGGTTTCAGCTGCACTGACACTTATGATGCCATACTATCTCCTAGATGAGAAAAGTCCTCTGCCAGTAGCATTTGAATATGTTGGCTGGGGTCCTGCTAAATACGTTGTAGCAGTGGGATCCCTCTGTGCTTTGTCTACAAGGTAAAGACATTGAAATACTAATTCTATTGAGAAAAGCTGGTTAATAATATGTTACATTTGTATGTATGTTCGTGTGTTCATTTTGAAGGCTCAGTCCATGCAAAGAATTAACAATAAGTATTATAAGCAAGTATTAAACTTAAGCAGGTCTAATTGACAATAGCTGTGTTAATTTGGGCTCCTTTTTTCCTAAACTGTACTGTTATTGAACTCTGCCTCTTTGGTAGAAGCTTATTATGCCTATTTTTTTTAATGTATAAGTATTTTCAAACATATGACCTGCAAGTTATCCATATTAACTGACAAAGTAAATCTCCCCCATTCTTCCTTTTTTTGCTGTCCATTCCCAGTGACTCAGCAACTTTATGGGCTCTGTGTATTTGCAGGCAAAATTGAAGACATGATTAACTAGCTCCACTCCTCATCTTCATTGCCTGTCTCTGTTTTCCTCCAGCAGCCAGTCTGTCTTCTGACATCATCCCTTCCTGTGGTTTCTGTGTGGGTATTTGAGATGTAGACTATAGCTGTGAAAATATTATAACTTAATCCCCTTTGTGAAATTGTGAATGTACCTTAACATATTATTTTGATTAAAAAGATCAGGGAAGGCACAATATATATTAGTATGTGTTCAAATATATTACGCCCCAATTTTAATACGATACAAACACTTTAATAGAATAGAAATTTGCTTGATACTTGAATTTAGCGATAGAAAAATGCTGATGCCAATCTTTTACCTGAGCTTATGTAGGAAATGAGTCATTTCCATGAGCTTCAGTGGTAAGAGCACTGGCTGCCTTTCCACAAAGGAAAACAAGTTCCCTGTGGAAGCACCAACAATAACAGCACTCCAACCTGCAGGCATTAGCCTGAATATGAGTTTGTTGACTGTGGGCAATGGTTTAAGGGAAAGGAATATTTAGATGCAGGAGAAGATAGAAACATGAAGTAGTTCCAGAAGGACACTAAAAGAAATGTAGGACTGACTGAAGAATGTCACAGTTACACAGTTCATCCTGGGATTATTTTTGTTATTTTCTATATATTTGTCATGGTCCCCTCAGGTTAGAGGGTTTCATTGATTTTTTTTTTTAATTTACATTGATAAATAGTAGAAGTTATATATAGGAAACCAGATTAAAGAAATTAATACTGGAAAACAAAGTGAACTGAGATGGTAAGAAATTTTTAGAAATTTGAACTGTCGGTCTCTTTTTCCAATGTATTCTGAAGAATTAAGTGTACTCCTGTGGAGAGATTAATCTTTCAATCTGTTGACTGATGTTAGTCTAGAACAAAACAAAGGAAACTGTATTTCATGCTCCTCAGTTTAGAGGTACAATGAAGAAAAAACATTGGGATGAATTGCTTTTGGTTTCCTGTTACTGTGCTATGTCATGAACTTGTTTGCTAGGTAAAGATATTTGTTAATACTGCCATTATGTATGCAAATGTACATAAAGAAGGGTAGGATAAATGAACCTTACACAGCTAAAACAACAAAAAAATTCTGGAATTTTTTGGAATGTACCTTCTTTGTGGAAGGTACTGTTATATATTAAAATCTGTTCATTTGCAATAAAACTTCTCTCTTGTCCACCCTTAATACTTGTGTCCCACAAGCATTACTGGATGTGCCTAGCACCTGTGGCATAAGAGCTGTGCCTTCTTTAAGTGATATAGTTGCTTCTCTAAAGTAAGAAAGGAAACCCTTCACCTGGTTAAAAACTTGTGTGCTTGCTGCAGAGGTTATACTGGCTATGATTTTGCCTTTTTTTCTTAATTAAAAGTATTTCTCTTTGAGGGAAAGAAACCACCTAATTTAAGAAGTATGTTTAAGAGCTTCAATTTATCAATAGTTTGAAAGCTTTATGTGTTCTAATAACATCTAAATTAATTAGCTTTACTTCTTCCAAAAATAAGTCTTAATGCAGCTTGCCTAGAGGCAATTGCTTTAATCGAAAGAATTAATCTGCCCAAGTACACTTGTATGGTGCTCACTTTGAATTACTTTAATCAGCAGGCTTACATGGAAATATAGAGTGTAAGGGATGCTGCTTATGCTTATTTATTTGCTGCTGCTGACTGACAGACTTTCTCCAGGAATACTAAAGCTTAATTGCATAGTTAGTGTGATCTGGAACATGTTCCTGGCCCATTAATACCCAAAACTATGGTGATGGGAAGAGAGTTATCTTGCTAATCTGGATTCTGTCTGATGAAGCAATTTTATTACCTAAATTAATATAATAATAATAATAATAATAATAATAATAATAATAATAATAATAATATCAACTTTGCAGTTAAAAAACCTATTTGTGTCTGATCTGTAATACCTTGGGCTATGGGGCTTTCTGGTTTTGTCTTACAACCATACATTTTGTTTCTATACATGCCATTAATTAACATTTTTTATCTTGTCCATGAATACAACTCTGCATGAATTGTGTTTGCCATGTTGCATGTGTTTGCTTTTTACTCAGTCTTCTTGGATCCATTTTCCCAATACCACGTGTAATCTATGCTATGGCGAAGGATGGGTTGCTTTTCAAATGTCTAGCTCAAATCAATTCCAAAACGAAGACCCCACTAGTTGCTACTCTATCGTCTGGTGCAGTAGCAGGTGAGACTAAGAGCTGATCCTTGTAAAGAAAGGTGCACTGCTAAACACATTTAATATATGGAAATAAACCACTGTTGTGCAGCTTTGACTTGCTTTGGACTGAAATGATCAAATCTGCTTGTTGCTAGGTAAAGTAGTCTACCAGTAAAATTTTTCCTACCTCAGAGTTTTACTTGTCAGTTTATCTCAAGTGCTTTCAAAGCCTAGGGTCAAAATAAAGAGTAACCCAAAACCAAGAACATCAGTCAACCAAACAAAATCCTAAGAGCAGCAACACAGAGCCTAAGCAAAACTATACCTAAACCCATTAACTCCTCCAAGCTTTCTTTTTGCGTAGTTGAGTTTACCAGGAAAGCATTGTGCTTTTAATAACCTGTACTTGAACTATACATTTTTCTGTTCTAGTCTTCTCGGCTCTATGTTCCCTTTGCCCCGAATTCTGTTTGCCATGGCACGTGATGGTTTACTCTTTAGTTTTCTTGCCAAAGTGAATAAGAGGCAGGCACCAGTTTCTGCCACCTTGACAGCAGGGGTCATCTCTGGTAAGCTCTCAAAGCCCGTTTTACTTCAAACTGAGATTTAAACACTCTGTGCACGTGCATGGTACTTTATATTTTTGAAAAGGGCTACTTGTTAACTTCCCTTGCATGTACAATGGGAAAAAAATTACTGAGTAATCAATGGGTGTAAGAACTCCAGATCAAGCCAATCATGGTGGTGGTGATGGCCTTAATGCCACAGAATTAAATTTTTTTTTTTTTTTAATATTAACCCCCATGTGGTGAATAAGCTTGTTACTTAATCTGAGTCCCTTAGGCTGATGCTCTACTGACAGGGCTTCCTTGTCTGATGTACACCTAATATATTTATCCCATCTGTGATGGGGGCAAAATAACTCGCTTTTTTTTTTAAATGAGATATAAGAAAAAAATTGCATTTGCGGCAGGATAAACTTTTTTGTCAACTACAAGGATTTTTTCAATTGTCTTCCAAAGAAAATGATTGTATAAGCTTACCAGGTTGTGGTTGAGAGACATGTGTGTGTTGGGTGCTTACGTGTCTGCACATATATGTATACACATATGTGCCTACATATATTTTACCAAAACAGTATTTTGGGAGCCATTGCCAACTCCTAAGGTAAATTCTTAACATACAACTCTTTCACTTAGGTTCATACTTCTTGCAGAGGTACATATAGCTTTGCCCAAATTTTATCATCATTTTAGTGGGATGTTTAATCACCCAGGAAGCTTTAGAAGTATTTAGCTCAAAGGAAAAAAAATAAGTTTTTTAAATAATTCAAATATCAAATACATGCCTTTAGGACTTTTACAACTTTGGCTAAAATTTATCTCAAATAAGAAGTTCAAGAATGAGACAAAAATATTTTTATTTATAGTCAGAATCATCCTCAGATGCCACAAGACTGGAACTGCTCAAACTGTGTACTTGACAATAATGCAGAAAGGTACAGTCATTGTCCAGATAGTTCCCACATGAAGCATTCTTATCAGTTCCCTTTTCTTTGGTCAGAGTACAAATAGATGGCATAGCATTACTTTTATTATTTCAACTTTATTTTATTTGAATTTATCTTATTGACATGCTCTCCAATAAGAATTTAAAAGTGCACTTTTGTGGGATGAAATCAAGATCTTTATGTGAAATCACAGGGATGATGAGAAGAAAGAATAGTGTATTACCCAGCTGGCAAAGTGATTGGTATAGTTACACAGCCCTGCCTGTAGCTCTGCAGCAGCTCACATTGGACGGCTTCTAGACCATCTTTAGGAATTCGGTGCATCAACAGCTCACTGGAAAAAACAACTTTCTCTACTGCTGGAGCAGGATTTCTTCTTCTATTTTTTTTTAATCCATATTTGATAATTTGTGGTCATAAATAATTTTGACAAAATAGTTGTGGATGTATGTGACTGCTTATGTTATCTGACTTTTCTATGCATTTGTGGCATGAATAATTTTACTGCTGTAAGAAATGTTAAGATGAGGTGCCTAATTAAAGTTATCAAGTCAAGACTACAGCTGAGGCAGCTGTCACGTGTTACTACGTGACTGACCTTTTTACAGGTGGTAATCACCATGGCAGACCTCTGCACATGGCAAAATGTTTTGATGTCAGTCCAGTTTCACCATTAATGGACCTACTGTTGTCTCTTGGAGTAGAACTAAGAGAGGTGGAGAAGAAATACTCTGCCTTTTTTTCTCTTAGTATAGAAGAATTACTAAGAAGAAACTTGCAGGTATTTTTCACCTCTTTTCTAAAGTTAAAGAACATCTAGGCTACAGAGTAGCCTTTTGAAGCTGGGATTAAAAATTAAATATAGCTACTGTTCATGAGGTTTTAGTAGGTTCTGTTCTTCCTCAGCTTTGCTCTTTAGAACATGAAAAGCAGAGAGGTATTCAAAAATCTACACTGCAAATTGCTTTTTGGATTTAGGAATATCCACTCCCATTGAGGAAAAAAGGATGGTCTTAATTGGAAAAAGAGACTCCCAGATTATATAAAAGTTATGAAATCCAGCAGTCTTGTTTTCAGAAAATCACATTTTGCTTCCTCCTTTAGGATCAAATACGCAGGAGTATGTGTCCATGTGTTTGTGCACTCATGAAGCTGTCTACAAATACATTAACAAATGCATACCATAAAAATATTAAATACAAATATTTTGAATATAGAATAATTTGGGTGCCCATACATACACTGTGTATAAAGACTACATTCTTTGGATGTTGAGATTACTGATGATTCAAAAAATCTGCATCTCAAAAATATTAATAAAATACAAATACTTTAAGAGGCTCTTTGAGCACATGTATTTCAAATCAATTTGAATTAGCCTTTCATTTACTGATAGCTTCTCCTAATTTCTTTATAAATAATGTGCTTCTGTGTGCAAACAGCATAGACAAAAAAAATATTCCAGAACCTCCAAATCAATATCGCATTAGCTTTTATAAACATAAGACTTCTAGAATAACTTCAACTGCCATGGAAGTTTCTGCCTCTGAGTTCAGTGGTCATAAGAATATTAATTCTTGAGAGATGTTACTGGTCGTTCCTGAAGGTGAATTAAAAACTATTTTTAGTAAGATAGCCATTAAAATAAATCCCACAAAACTATTTTATTTGAGACAACTCCTGAAAGTCCTCTACACATAGAGCTCTTTACCTGCTCAGCAGAAATTTTACATCACAGTGACTTTTCCTCAGTTTGGCAGTGGGATCCATCCTTTCAGCTTTGGTGAGATTCTACTGCAGGATCTGAACTTCATTCTGTAAAAATGTATTTTTAATATGGCCCAAATTCAACAATATGTGTGCAAATACTTACATCCAAATAAGTCTGACATAAGCATTTGATTATGCAGCATGACTGTAGGACTCATCAGGGCCTGCCTATATGAATGAGATTCCCAGCTGTAGAGAATTAGGTTTGCAATGATACCAGTAGCTTAAAAGATGTGGTTTTAAGGATTATCATGATTTCACTCATATTACTGTCAGTAAAACAATAAGTTACATTGCACACAGATTTTAAAATCTTAGCTTAATACATTTTTAATATTAATCTTGGCACTTATGCTTAGACT
The DNA here is from genome assembly GCA_024362935.1 of Setophaga petechia. Lineage (NCBI taxonomy): Eukaryota > Metazoa > Chordata > Aves > Passeriformes > Parulidae > Setophaga > Setophaga petechia. The sequence goes on from JANCRA010000001.1 coordinate 27,149,764, forward strand.
TGATGATCTTAAATTTCTTTCCGAGTGTAGATGATCTACAATTCTATGTCAGTCTCCTGGAATTTTTTCCCATTTCTTTTCTTTTTAGCTGTAATGGCATTTCTGTTTGACCTAAAGGCTTTAGTGGACATGATGTCTATTGGCACACTTCTTGCTTATTCACTTGTGGCAACCTGTGTCCTCATTCTTAGGTGAGCTAAAAATATCCTTTGTATTCTACTGTGGGGGTTTTTTGGGTTTGTCAGTAAATAAACAGAAGTCATATTTACAAGACATGTTTTTTGTTAGCCAGTAGCTGTAAGCATATAAATAGTTTCTAATAAGCAGTGGCTCCTCTAAGTAAACAATGGTATATTTCATAAGTATAGCAGTGAGTTGGGTTAAAGCTTCTGGTGAAATCAAGACACCTTTTATTTTCCAGAAGAAGTATTGATCCAAGCATTAGTACCAAAGGTACTAAATATAAGCTTGAGTACAGTGAATGATAGTTGTATATGAATACAATCTATGCTGTACATCAGGCATATTGCATTTTGGAGACTAGATGTGAAAGGGGTCGACGTTCCAGGTGGTTCGCAGGATGAACAAGTTCTAATAGTTGCTTTGTATTATCCTAGTCAAAAATATAAGACCAGACAAGTGTTTTAAGATGTGGTGGCCCTAGAAGAGAGTGCAAATATGTGTGAGATGATAAATACTTCTCAAAACTCTGGTATTGGTCATATCTGTAAAGCTATGGAATTATATATTTCTAGCTGCAGATCACTTTATAATGTATTGCTCTTCTGATTTTAAAACGTCAGCCTTTATTACTTAAGGCTAAGTAATGAACTTTGAAAAGTATAACAGGTTAAATTCAGCTCAAATTCATTGTTGCAATAATTTAGACTTTAAAAGAGAAGCCTATTCTATTTAAAAAGAACTCACGGTAAGTATATTTTAAAATACATGTAAAAGCTAACAAAGCAGATGCCAATTTTCAGTTAATGCCAGTTAGAAGCCTCTTAGAGTATGGAAAGCAAGTCAGAAACAAGATTCCTTACTCTTTCTTTGCTGTTGACTACCAGATCCTGTCGTTTCTTTCTGTACGGGACTGCTCATTTATCTGAGCTATTGGTGCATTCAGGTAGCTTAAAAAACTGCAAAAAACCCCCAATCTCCAAACAAACCAATCCAAAAAGTAAATTGCCATAGTTTTTTTTATATATGACACTGACTAGTAATGCTGTTGTAATGGAGTTATAACTTGGGAAGTTCTAAAGGTCTGCTGAAAAGAATCTAGTGCTTCAGAACATTACTAGATTCATATTGCTTCAAATAGAAGTGTGCTTCATGGTTATTACTCTGTTTTATGCATAGGTACCAACCCACCTATGAGGAACCAAAATACTCTCCAGAAAAAGCAGCTTTGGCTGCAGCTGAAAGAGCATCTGCAGTAAGTGAGTCACAAATAAACATGATAGAAGAAAATCACTTCCGTCTTCAGGCTTTGATTAATCCATCCAATTTACCAACTGAGCGGACTGCAACTATAGTTAACTTCTTAGTGGGCCTCTTAGGTGAGTATTTGGCTGTCCAAACTCATGTATGCATTAACATTTGTAGTGGGATTTTATTAAAGACAGAATTAAAAATCCACTGATAACATGCCCTCTTTCAGTCATACATGTGTCATTCTGTGCTTTTGTCATTCATGAATCAATCTAATCTGTGGTCATTTTAATTGAATTAAACATATTCATAACAACAGTTCATGTTGAAGCTTGCTATCACTCTTCTTAAAAGTCACTTTCTCTTCAACACAGAGATTAAGTGGCCTATTTCTGTAATTTTGTTTTTCATACAGCTTGCTTGATTTGTGGCTTCAGTGTCCTCATTACATACGGGATTCATTTCATTGCTAACTTGGAGCCCTGGAGTATTGGCCTTCTTGCTTTATTGGTGATATCCTTCATAGTTACCATTCTTCTCATCCAAAGGCAGCCTCAGAACCAGCAGAAAGTAGCCTTTATGGTGAATAACTTATTCTCTATGTTATTCTCTGATGACAGCTTTGGATGGATTCTAAGGACTGGGAGAGAGAACTTAAGGCTGGAAAACAACTTCATCAGAAGTTCATGAGTGTACAATCACTTGTCTGTGTAATCTGCAATCGTTTGGACTTAATACACAGTATAAATCCTTTCATTTTGCACTTTCACTTATGTTCTAAGATCAGTTATGTAATGAAAATCATGAAGTGTAGTGATGAAGGTCAAGGAATCTGGTGGAGGTGGGGGAGCATTTCAGAATAAGAGAGATAGATACACTATTTTTCAGCTGTAAGTACAGAAATTCACTAGTATATGTTCACACAAACTGGAATGTTTTTTTATAGCCTTAGAGAATATATATTAAACATAATGTATTTTAAAAGTTTAAGATCTATAGAAACTGTTGGTTAAAAACAGTAAAAATTTCACTACATTACAACACCAAAAAAAATTTCAATTCTTTATTAGTGATTACACTTTACCTCTAGTTTGTGTTACATCCCTGAAATGTGACATGCAAAAAAAATTATGTTTAATAGAAACATTAAATATTTCCTTTTAGGTTCCACTATTGCCATTTTTGCCATCCTTCAGTATACTGGTAAATATTTACTTGATGGTACAATTAAGTGGAGAGACTTGGATGAGATTTAGCGTCTGGATGTTACTTGGTATGTACTTCTGTTCATTTCAGTCACTTCATACACTAGAACTCATGATTCCCATCTTAAAACATTCTTTTCCTTCAAATATTTGAAAAAGAAATCTCTGTGATTTAATAAAAATCAGCTAATATTTATGATGAAAAGGAAGAGCATACTTCAGAAGTATCTATGTGCAGTCAAAATTACAAAAACAGTTTTTAGGTAATAGGAAGAATTTCAGTAAGCCTAGTAAGTATAGCCAAAATTATGTAGAAACCTGCTTACAACAGGTTTCTTCCCAGTATATCAGTCTGTCCTCTTTTAGATCAAGAAAATGATAATAATTCCATCTAGACATGAATTACAGATAATACTTTCCATAACTTATTAGAGCATTTAATTATGCAAAAATGATGCACTGGAATTTCCTGTAGAAACAGGGAAGACCTGAAACATGAGCTCTGATTCAGATATCTGAAGAAAAATAGTCTTTAGCAAAAATCTGTTCAGCCAGAGAAAAAGATATACTTTTTAATGCACTACTTGCCTGAAAACCCCATGAACTTTTTTTTTTCCTTTTGGAAGGCTTCCTCATTTACTTTGCTTATGGCATCAGACACAGTGTTGAAGGTCATCGTGGCAATGGAGATGATGATTCTTGTTCAGAAAATAGTGGGATGCAAGAAAAGAACCCAGTGGATGACCCTGAAAATGCAAATGAAAGGGATCAATTTCTTCCACCTGAAAGGACAAGTGAATGTTAAACTTTGCAAACACACAAATCTTTTAAGCCTTCAATTGGCATTTTACTTGCAGACTGAAATTTCAGAAGCTTTCTGCCAACATGTGCCTCTTGGAAGTGTTTACTACAAGGCCTAACTGATATTTTGGACAAGCTGCTAATCCATCTTCACAATTTCAGAACTGATAGCATGGAGATTAATACTTAAATTTTTTTTAAAAGTACCCTTTAGCAAGCAAAAATTTGGAGACATTGTTTGAAGTGTCATCCAAAATCACTGGCAGTCATCAGATATGAAGACTTTTAGGACTGTCTGCAAGTTCTGAGTATTTGACAATCCACTGTGAACATAAGTGCCTGTCATACCTTTGCCTTACCTTTGTTATGTGTTTTGGTAACAATCTAGATTCTCTTCTTTCTGTTGAAGTAACTCGTGGGAGATAAATTTCATTCATACAGGCCTGTAGAGTATTTGCAAAATGAATGGTAACTGTATGGATTAGATATTTAGTAAAAATTAGAGGAGCATTTATTTATGTAAAAAAGAGTAATTGCTTATCTTTTCTAATTATGACTATTAATCTGTAGTCGTGGAGAACTTAAGCAGTGAAGATACTTAAGAGGTTTTTAGTCCCTCTAAGTAGCATTCAGGATTTCTACTTAAGTGTATGCCTTTTCTTTGAAGGATGCTTCTCACAACAGAAGCTCTTTTGTTTTCTGCAAAATCATGAGGGAAATAATCTGTTGGTTACAGTATTGACAGTGACAGTCAGATGTGATTTGGCAAATTTTGTGCTTTTGACTTCAGAAGGGCCAGAATTTCATCTGACTGGTACTTATTCTGGTACTTACATAATCTGGTACTTACCTTCAGCAGTCATCCAGTTTTCTTCCTTACTACTCACTTCTCCCTCTATATTTTCTCCTTTATACGTGTCCCAGAATTGATATTGCTGAGATTAGTGTTACACATTGCTTCTCCTAAAAAAAAAAATTAATGCACAAAATCCCAGCTTTCTTTTCAGATGGTAGGGAAGGCTAAAAAATCCAGAGATCTGGATTTTGGAAAAAAAACCTTATCAAAACAGTATTTAATTGCTTCATTAAGTCTTAAAATGTATGTTACCGTAGGACTTTTTGTGAGCCAAGCCTACATCCACAAATCCATTCATGTGGGTATGATGTCTAAATGCTAATTTATGTAAAGAACCAAACTGGTGTGGCAGCGCTGGGTAAACAATTATTTTAATGCTGGTAAAACCAGAAAATATTGTTCTTTCAACATAAGTCATGTTATCTGTCAAAGGCACACAGATATTTTAACACTTTTTCTCAGCAAGGAGCCGGTTTAAAGTCCCATGAAGGATTCCACAATATGAAGTAATTTTGCAAGAATATATTGACAAAACGTCCTTCCCTAAAGTAAGAACTGTCTTGGACTTTGTCATGGAGAGTTGCAATCTGTTACTGGTACTAACCATTGGTATTAATCTCCATTGTTAGGTATAAGAACTTTTGATGCCATGAGAGCTATGTTGGTTGACAGTGAAGAGCACCTTACTTCTTATAAGAGCTGGAATTTTATGAAAAAAAGAAGGAAAAAAAAAGAAAGAAAAAAACAAACTAGCTAGGCTGCTTCTGTCCCTCTCTTTTTCAGAGCAGTAAGTTGCTCTTTTTAATCTGAAAATTATTTCTTTCTTAATTATTTCTCAGTAATCTTTAATCCTCAGCTTCAAAAAACGCCATTGCTGTGGGAGCAAGTCAGCCGTGCCCATGTGAAGATTTCACGTGATGTCTTCACAAGCCTACAGTGAAACAGAGCTCTTAGAATTCCTTCCACGTCTCAGCATGTGGGAAGCACAGACTTACTTTTTGCTATGGTCGTTGATGCCACAGAGCAGGCCAGCCAGGCTCCCAAGGCACAAACTGCTGCTGTTCTGTGCTGTGCAAGGAAGACTCCATTCCCTCCCAAGGCCATCCTAGAGAATGTATGTGTGCACACCTGTCCATGCATTTGCATGTCTGAAATTGGCCCATAGCAAATTTGATGTACTGGTTAAAATAATTTCTGTATTGCTGGACTTTTCCTTTCAAGGGATACTGCCAATACAATTAGCTTCTGACTAAAGCAAGTGCTAGCTAACACCTCTGGAGAGAACTAAGGGAAGTAAATTTTCTAGCTTATTTACCTGATGGATGTATCAGCACTTTGTGTATTGACAAATTCCCCTTTCACTTGTATGAATGTTTCTCTCCACTTGTTAGCAAAATTAATTATTTTAAAATAATAGGATGTGCCTGTACAGGTGTTGCTCAGACAGATGAGAGGAGCTGTAGCACCAGAGCTATCCACATAACTAATGAGATATAAAATGAAATTAAAAGAAAGGCAGTGGGTATTCTTAGTTGCTTCAGCTGTGCAAAGCTTATTTATACATGTGTATAGTCATTATGAGTCAGTGGCTGAGTGAAAACAGGCAAGCCAGAAGTAAAATATTTATGGTAAATTTGATGTGCATTTGTATGTGCAGTCTTAAAATTCCAGATGCTTTAGCGGGACCCTGCAGAAGCAAAGGATGTGCCGTACTAGTCCTACACAGAAGTGATGGATGCAAGGGATCCTGATCCTTTCTCACATTTGCTGTGTCTCTGCACTTGCTGAAAGATCAGCTGAAAGCACAAGTCCATTGGAATTAAATAATTGTTATTTGTTAACACAGTTGTTGGTATTGTAAATTGTTCTGTGCAAGTAATAACGGTACATATTAATACAAAATATCTACTTTTCAAGGTAGCTTATTGGGTTTTTATTTCCTTTGTAGAAAAGAAGTTCTTCTAAGCTTTTTTTTCTTTTTTGGTAAATTCAGGATATGCCATTAGATAAATTACTCTTCCCTAGTTGGCTTTAAGAAAGAAAGCCAAAGCATATTTAACAGAGAACAAATTAATCTTTTTGTTCTGAAGTAAAGGAGTTATAAAACATTTCTGAATATTTCGTGTTAACTGAAGTGGTCTTCCTGTGTTATTCCAGTCCTCATTCTGCAATGGGATTTTTATGAGGTAACCTAGATTTCATTGTCTGTTATCATGGATAAAACGATTCTGTTAATGGTACACTTTTTCCTGCACAACAAATGCTGGTCAGATTCCTGAAATCTGTCATATTGTGCTTATGTTGCCAAGTGTTAAAGCCGTTTTTATTACCTGTTGTTGGAGAATTAGCATCAATAAATGTCAGTTGTAGTGATACAGAGTTACTTAAGCAGGAATTGACTTGTGTCATCCAGAAACTTAGCATGATACAATGAATTTAGAGGCAAAGCTTGGTAAAGCTTAAAGTATATATTCTGTATGTTATTACACGATAAATTTGCAAGTCTAGTCACCTTTCCCCTAAAGTTTATGGAAAAAGAGATATATTTAAGAAATATAAGGTACAGTGTATGAGATACAGAATTTTTAATAAGTGCCAATATCAATGTGCCATAAGCATCCTGAGGGGCTGACCGTGCAGGAAACCTGTGTGGGACTGTGCAATCGGGTATGAGGCCTTTGACGTGAGACACATTTTTTACAGTAGGAATTTAATTCACAAGAAGTCTGGTGTGTCTTACTTGAGTGCATAAAGAGAAAATGAAAGCACCTTTTTAATGCTCTTAGGCCCTAATTCTTCCTGGACACACTGGGAAGTCGGTACGAATAGCAGTATGTTCACTGAAGGCACTGAGGTTACTCAGTGTTAAGCAAATACAAATTTTACAAAAAGAGTGGGTGGTATTTCATATGGTATAGGATCTTTGTGTTTGTTTTTAATTTCCTGTACCTTTAGTATTTCTTTCTGGTATGTTCTGAGGACCTCTGCATTTTTAATAGTTTGACCTTTTCAAAACTAAATATGATGCCTTTACCCGGTGCTGATCTATTTTCTGTTTGATCTTAGAAATCAAACTCCTTACATAAGTTGAAGGATTTCTGTGCATAGACATTTAGACATGCATCACAAAGAACTGTATGTGTATATATATATTTTTTTTTATTGTCAGTTGGACAAATTCTGTTGTTTTTCTGTGTTTTTATGAGCCTTGTATGAGGACAACTCCAGCTTCACCAAGTTTAGTTGGAGTCAGAATATGAGGATTTGAATATTTAGGAGAGCTTTTTTCTTTCGTGGTGCCAGAAAGCAAAGCATGATATATGTGTTACATATCTTTAAAATCAATTATGTGTGAATCATTTTTAAAAAACATTAGCATTCATATCCATAGTTTCTTTTTGTTTGTTTGTACATTTCAGTCATTATTTCTGTATCGTATGCTGCTGAGCATTCAAAGTGTAGATAAGATGATTATGATGCAACTTAAACTACAGATTTTTATTTCTTTGAAGTGCTCTACCAGAATGAAAATCTTGACTTTTTATGAATGTAAAATTGCTTGTATTTAAGAATATGGTGCTTTTTTCCCCACTTTACAACAGAATTGTTACCAGTGATATTTTTAGATACCTTAGTTCCAAATTTTAATGAAAATTACATTGCTCTTCATTTACTGTAAAACATGCTTTGTGGGATAACAATAGTGCATTTGTTCCATATTTTTAAATAAAGTTGAATATCACTTGTATGTCCTTCATACAGCAGCTGTAACTTTAACCACTACTATAGTTTTAGTTAACACTTAAACAATATAGTAACTTAACATCATCAGTATGCCAGATATCTAATGTCATGACATTGCACAAATCATAGTATGTTTAGAAGAAAAAACATGATAACATTGTATGCACTGCATAGAGGGAACAGAGAATAACAGCCTTTGTTTTGGGCATTTTGTGTTACCCTGCCAAACCAGAGATGATGTTAGGTTTGATTTCCAGAGGGGGTGAGTGGCCCTCAGCTTCATGCTCAACTTTCTGAAGCACCAAGCCTTGTCCTGGTACTAACCCAACCACAGAGTTGGATGAATAAACTCATTGTTGTTTTCTTGTTCCCTATTCGTCAAAAAAACCCAAACCAAATCAACTAACCACAACACTAACAACAACCCCACCTCCAAATCCCAATCCTAAAAAAAACCCTCCAAAACCCAAAAAGACCCCAAACAAACAAACCCCAAAACTTTCCTGAATTTTTAATAGTACTGTGAGTGTAGCAAGAGAATAAAAGCATATATCCAGGCAATGGATGACAATAGTCTGGACACAGAACCCTACTGACAGAGCAAGATTATCATCTGGCACTGTTTTCAAAGACATTTGAGTAGTCATCTTTGTTCACAGACTTAAAAGTGGCTATGACAGTATTTTTCCTGAGGTATATTCTTTATAAGGAATTATATAATAGTATTCAAATTATTAATAATCACCTTAGTGTACATAAAGATGTACTAAGACTGGTCTTGAAAATCTTGGTCCCATGAAGCAGTGGAATAGGGCCACTGATTTAAATGAGGGCAAGTCATCTGCAAGCATCTCATCACATTTAAAATATTACTTGAAAAATGTATTTAATCTATCAGCTTACTCATGTGGAGGACTGGGGTACTCACATAAAGGTTTACATTAGTTTTTCTGATGGCTATAAATGAAAATTCATGCATACCCTTTGTAAAGTAGGACATGTAAAATCCATGAAATAACTTTCTTCATTGTACACATTTTCATAGGAAAAAAGAATATGCCAGTTTAAATATGTCTTAATGCAGTCTGAGTGTTATTACCATGTGCTATTACCATATTTCCACAATACACTAATACTTGCAGCTCAGACACCATAAGATCATTGACCTACCCTGTGCGTGAAAGCAAAAGGGAAATTTCACTTAGGAAGGCAAATAAGGATTGCAACCAGTAGTTTTGCAGATGACAGGGAAAAAAAAAAAACCCACTCTTCATCATAAGCAGGAGTTGTGAATATTTCCACTGCAAATTTGCAGTTTATACTACACAACTTTTCTGTGTTCTTTCTGAGATTCATTTACCTTAAAACAAAGACTGATAACATTTTCAGATATAATACTTGTTATTCTAATTGTTTCAAGGGGGAAACACTGTAGCAACAAATTTTTTTTTTCTTAATTTGTTACAGGTAATGGATGACATGTTTATGACAACAGAATGAAAAAGAGATCATGAAATTTCATCAACCTAGTCCACTCCTGGGCCCTACTGGTTTCTTTATGCTAACCAGGTGCCCCGGGTGAAGTCTCAGAGCAGGGTTAGGCAAGCAAGTCTCCAAACTCTGCATGTGCATGTGTTTGTTTATAAGGGTGGGGGAACATTATGCATGGACCTTTTAACTTTTTTTGTGTGGATACAGATGAACTAAACCTTTAAGTAATCTGTAAATACTCTGCTCAGACATCTGCTGTGGCCCTGGAGCTGTGGTCAGGGACACAATTTTTATTTATTTTTATTCATCTTGGACTGTGGTTGTGTGTACTACGGGGTCTCCCTTTGATCTCTGACAGTCATTATTTCCCCCTACCCCATTCAAGTCCAACCTTGCCTTGCATCTACCTTTGTGGCTCCTACAATCATATTTTCCTCTCCCTTCTCCTCCAAGGAAACCCTCAAATTTCAAGAAATGGCTTTTTACAGCTCATTGTGAGCAGAAACACACACACGGCAGACATCAAGTTTACCATTTTCATCCCTTTGCTAGCAGCATAGAGAGACGTGCGCCTTCCCAATGTGCTTCACCTGTGCCCAGAGAGAGACCGTCTCTCTTGTCCACAGCGACGTAACTTTCGGTGTGGCAGGCTGGTACGAGTGCAACAGTCTGACGTAAAGATATGTTTTTGCTGTCTCAGGCCAGCACTGTTCACTGCCCTACGAGCAGCCCCGGGGTCACCTGCGGTACCGCCCGTGCTCCGCTCTGCCCACCCGGCTGAGGGCCCCAGGGCAGCCGCAAACAGCCGGACCTGTGCAGAGCCTCGTAGGGCGAAGGGCAGCTGGCACCGAGGAGCTGCTTCAAGAATAGCCCTCCCCCGAACGTCCTGCGGCTGCAGCCCCGCTCCGCACACCGGGTTTCCAGCGAGGAATGGAGTGTAGCGGTGGGAGCGGCCCGGCCCCGGCCCCTCCCCGCTGAGGCGCCCCGGGGCCGCCCCGCGCCGCGCCCGCCCCGCCGCCACCGCGCCCGGGCCGCTCCCGCCATGCGGCTCTGGGTGCTGCTCAGCGTGCTGCTGCTGCAGGAAGCGCTGCCACACGGTGAGCCGCCGCCCGACGGGTCCCCCGCTTTGCGAGGCGCCGCCGGCTTCCCTTTTTCCCAGCCGTACCCGCCGGCCGGGCCGTCCCAGGAACGGGAGCGGGAGCCATCACGGGAGGGGCGGCGGCGGGGCTCCCGTCCCGCTGGGCAGAGGCGGAGGGAAGCCGGGTTGCTCGCGTCGTGTGAGGCCAGCAGGTCGCCGAAGCCTTCAGGCGAAAATGCGGGTTTGGGTTTTGGGGAGGGGCGTTGGCAGCAGCCCCGGCTGCTCCTGCCGCCCGCTGTCTTTGGGATAGAACGTTTCAGTCTGCGTCCAGTCCCGTGTGGCGCCTGAGGAGGGGACAGGGCTAGACGTGGGACAGCGTTGGGTGTGATGCTTGGATTTAAAAAACAACCAAAAAAATATTTGGCTTTCTGCATCGTTGTTCGATTGAGAGCATCGAGCTTCACTCATAACTTGAGTATTATGAGAAAAGTTCTCATAAATTTTTTCTCACAGCCACTTCAGGCTGTGAGAAAGTCTTGGCGGGGAAGGGACATCCGTAGCTAATTTTTGATTTAGGTAGACTTTAAGTAGCAAAAGGGAGACTCTTTCCCCCTTGCAAAATGTAAATGAATTTCTCAATACTTACTCGGAAGAAACAAAAAAGTAATTCCTTTGTTTTTCACTGTGGAAGGGCTTGGGGATCAAGGCCTGCCTCCTATTTCTCTACAAACCCTTCCATGCATGCCCATGTTGAGAAAATAGAGGCATGCCCATGTTGAGAAATAGGAGGCAGGCTCTTAGGTGCGTGGTGAAAGGCAATTACGAGTACTTTAGTAGGTCATAAGGAAAACATTCATATAAGAACATAAAAAATTCTCCACCCTAAGAGCTGATAAACATAGAGAGAATTTGTCAGAGGAGGCTGTAGAGTCTCCAGCCTCTGGGAAAGTCAGAGCTCAACTGGCTCAGAGCATCTGAACAGAGATGGAAAGGGAATTCCAGAAGCATTTTCCAGCCTAGTTTTTCTAATGACTACATGCAGAGGAATTGAACTATGGATCAGATTGATGCAGGAGAGGATTTCTGCTGAAAGATCTGGTCTGTGCGTATACCACATCAAGAAAAGTGGTTTCTATTTGAGAAGTAGACAATAAAAACAGAATAAGAAAATTAGTTGAAACTTGGGTTTCAGAAAGATTTCCCAAGTCTCTGGTCTTGTCAGTTTCTTATGTTTATACTGTAGTGTGACTGGGTGCTCCCCGCTCTGCTATCCAGAAGCTTAGCAATGGAAGAAAGTAACCAAGTATATTTAATAAGAATTTATTGTCTAAAGCTAAATGTAGAAGTCCTAATGTAGGAATTGTAGTTTCAGAATAGTCGTCCTAATTTGTCTTATAATAATTTGTGAACTAATGAAACATGTCCCTCCAGATTGGCACTGTGTTTGGATGATTAACTTTTTGTTTGAAGTATCACAAGTGATGAGATATGTCCAGCTTGTTCTGTTACGTTACTTGTAATCACAAAGACTCTTTCCTCATATAGTAATCCTGCTGGTCAATTATACTTTATAGTAATCTCACACTTAATTTATTTTTTATTTATATTTTAAAATTTATTTTTAAAATGTATGGTGACCTCACAATTAATTTATTTTCACCTCAAGGAAGAATTAATCAGTATAAGTTGAGAGAGTTCACAGTCTCTGATGGTAACAACGTGTAGCATGGGACCTGCCTTGTGGAGTGGCTATGTCTGGTGACAGTGAAGGTGACCCCTTTGTACCTGTGGGAGACCAGGCTCACACACTGCTTCTCGTTCTCTGGGCTGGCACTTGAAGATCAGGGGCCTTCTTGAGTTACAACTTGTTCATCTGTGAGACTAGTGGAATGTGCATGTGAATATAGGAGATGTCTCAAAAAACAAATGCTTTTCAGGATTATATTACTAACACCCATTTTGATATTGTTGTGTGGGTAACATTTGTGAGAGCAAGGGGCAGACATCAAAGAATAGGGTAAGACAAATACTGTCAACCATGAGCAAAAGTGCTGCATGATGCATTTCTGTGGCATATGGCTGCATAGTCTCCTACTTTGGCATGATGAGTTATTAGGGATCCCGAATGTACTGTTGCAGCTCAAAATTAGTACAGTGCCTACAGAACCAACTTCAGGAGCTGATCAGTGGTAGAAATGAGGCATTTTCTCAATTAATATTTTTCTAAGTCTTAATTTTATTATATTTTATTATATAATAAGGAATGCTGTTGCACTAAAGCAGTGCAACATTAGGCAGTGCAATGTTATTGAAACAGTGAGGGCTCAGTGCATACCTCTGGTGAGACAGTGAAATATCCCAAACGTGGCATATTCATGTGCTTGCATAAATGGGCTGGTTGGCTTTGTTCCCTTTCTTGGGAACATCTTGCAGATTGCATAAGGAAATGGAGGATTCTTGGTGATGGTTTCTGTGTTCCTGGAGGGATTTGATTGTGTATCCTCTTTACCTTGGGTGATACTGTAGCAGTTAATTTTGTTACCTGGCATAAAAAGACTTAATTCAGCTAAGAGAGATGACAGGAGGACTGTGAGGTGCAAAAGTGGCGCTAGAAGTGGTCAGTAGATATCTGGAAAGACAAGAGAGTGTTGGGAAAGAGCATTGCCACAGCTTGCTTGGAAACTCACCTCTTTGGGAGGTGCAACAGAGGCAGAACCAGGTTTTCTGTGTAGGAAGATAAAAGCTCATCTGATGTGTTTCCTGAAATGCCCCTGCTGTCACCTGCAGGGAAGTACAAGGTCAGGCAGACAAGGCTCTCACTGAGCAGCTGGGAGTGTGGTGTAGGAGCAAAGTGTGAACTCGCTGAACTGCAGAAACATGAAACAGAGAGAGCTTGTGTGGAGAGGAAAGACTTAATCTTGAGAAAATCAAAACCAGGCTTCTGGCGCTTAAAATTGGAAAGCTTTCATAGGGGAGTCTTTAACAGTTTCTTAAAGGCAGAGTCTCAGATGTGGCAGAGCACACAGTATGGGATGAAGCATTTCCTAGGGATGAGGTTGCAGGGTCCGTGTGCCTTAGAAATAATGTAATTTCCAAAAAGCAGGGGAAATGTCAAAGAGTAGTTTGAACAAATTTCAGTAGGGTTTGATGCAGGAGGGAACCAAAGTTTGTGTGCTGCTACAGAGTCATCTGGAGGGTTCCACAAGGAACTGGAATGGCCAATTTGAAATGGGAATGCTTATTCAAAAGGCTTATGGGGCCTGTCAGTGGAACCTCCCAGTACTATGGCACAGTAGTGTGATGGAATTCCACTAAGATGGAATAGCTTACCCAAGAGAGAAGTGGCAGTATGTGTTGAAGAAAACTTTAGTGTTAAATCTGTTTCCTGGTGGGTTTTGGTGGTAAAAGTCACCAGGGCTGAAATACCAGCCCTGTGGAGGGAAACCAACCTGGTAACTGACTGCCCAATGTGTAGTGACTGCTCTGCTAAGGAAAACCAGAGGGGCAGCAAGATAGAAAAGCAAAAGGAAGAATAACTTCCCCTCACATGGGCTGGGTCACACACATCGAGGTGCAGTGCAGAATGCAATTGTTTAGATGGCCACAAATAATGACTTAGAACAGCTGTTCAGAGAGCCCCTCAGAAGAGCAGCAATTCTTGACTTGCTCTGGAGCAGTACTCAAGTAATTGGATTCAGATGTTGTTGTGGAAAGGCCTGACTGTAGTTCTAATATTCTTTCAGGAATAATAAAAGACAAAGAAACCACTGATGTATTTAATTTTGGAAGGGGGAATTACATAAGAGGAGGAGGCTCCTTAACTCACATGTGGGTTAAATATAAAAACCAGAATAAAGCAGACCAAAAGAGCTTGAGAAACAGCTTACAAAAGGATAAAATCAGCCATAAATTCTTTTTCTTCTTCTGATGTACCATGATGGGGCAGGGAGACATGGCTGCAGAATTTTTATGACTGATAGGAATGGGGGTTAAGAAGGAGCATCTATAGAAAGTGAAATTTAAAAAATTATGTGTATACAACCATGTTCACTATGGAGGTGCTTAGAGAGGTTTTAATGGCAAATGATGACATGATAAGCATAGAAGAAACTTACAGTGCAGTATCCTATGAAGCACTTTGTAAGAGCAGGTTCTGAAATAGAATTTTTCTCTGTGGGAAGAATCATTAGAGGGCATCTCATTAACATGCCAAAAAAATCAATGATAGAGAAAGTTAGCAACATAAACTGTTTAAGTGCCAAGATATTATGATATACACCTGAGTTATAAAAGAAATTTGAATCTGAAATTGGTGAAGCCTTAGCCCAGATGCTTGTCATTACTTATCTTTTTCCAGAGAAGGGCAGTGAAGCTGGTGAAGGGTCTAGAGGGTAAGTATTGGAAAGTTCTGTGAGGAGTGGCTGAGGGAGCTGGAGTTGCTTAGCCTGGAGTAAAGGAGGCTCAGTGATGACTTTATCATTCTCTACAACTACCTGAAAGAAGGTGGTAGCAAGGTGGGGTTTGGCCTGTTCTCCCAGGCAGCAAGTGACAGGATGAGAGTACAGAGCCTCAGGCTGGGCCAAGGGAGTATTGGGTTGGACATTGGGAGGAATTTCTTCACAGTAGGTGTGCTTAGACATTGGAATGAGCTGCCAGTGGACGTGGTGGAATCACTGTCCCTGAAGATGTTTAAGGAAAGACTGGATGGCACTTAGTGCCATGGCCTAATTGACAGTGTGGGTTTTGATCAGAGGTTGGACTCCATGATCTCAGAGGTCTCTTCCAACTGAATTAATTGTGTTATCACTGCATGTCACTATATCATATCAAAGAACTATAGCTTTCCAGTGAAATGGAATATCCCAGTATTTTACAATATTTGGAGGAGGTAGAGGCACAAAGCCAGATGTCTGTATTCTATAAACTGAACTAATGAATTGCTGTAAAATCAGTATGGCTTTGGCATGACTGCCTTTTTTTTTTTTTTTTTTTCCCTTTAGAAGTTTTGTTCTTTGGATCTGCTGAGGTTCTCTAAGAACTTTTTGTAAGAGTGTGGCCATGGATGAGTTGGTTGATGTAGTTGGATTCCCAAAGGCTTTTATTGTAAGCCTGGTGTAAAAGATTCCTTGGGAACCAATGTGCTGTGAGACAAGGGAAGACCTCTCATGGAATAATAACTAATAGGAAATAAACATTAGGAATTAGTCTTTTTGCTATATGGATAGAATTACTTTTATCCAGCTGAATTTGACAGGGATCTTGTATGGCACATGCTTTTCAGCATGTTTATGTACCTGTTAAAAGAAAAGAAAACTGTCAGTAAAGAGTTGTAGAATGATCTCTCAATTTGGAAGAACTGGGCAGGGAAAATAGGACTTCACATTTCATGTTGGTGGGTGCTAAATAGCACAAACTGTTCTAACTTCATGTATGCCTTGATGGATTTCTACTTATGAATTTTTAACCAATACTTCCTACATAGGAAAGTGGTCTTGGAATTACACTTGATTATTCTTAAAATAATCAGTTCCTAATATTGCTATCTTGAAAAGTAATGAGCTGTTTAGACAGGAAAGAAGACCCCATTAATATGTACTAGATCTGAGCATACCTTGAACCCAGTGTACAGTCTGCTTTTGTGTTCTTGCCATCAGCCAAATGTGGTAAAACTGAACTGTTGTAAGATGCATTTTCTTTACAGGAACAATTGGAGTAGGATTTGTCAGTTTGGAAAGAAAATTAGTCAAAAACCCTGAAGTCCTGTAAAAGTATTTGCATTGGAGAGAATATTATTGGAGAAACATGGATATTTATTTATTTAATACAAAAACTAGAAGACATCTGGTATTTATGTGTAATTTGTGTAATTTTCAAAATTGATCAGACAAATCAATAAAGGAAAACACCCAAGGACAATATAATTTAAAAAATACAAGAAAACCCCCAAACCCAAAACCAGCCAAGCACAATAAAATGATGACAACTGTGGTTCACAGACCCCTTGAGCTAAAGGTTCTTGGAAGCTCAGGAGAGTAGTATCAAAGGAGCAGAGGTGGTTGCCCTGTTCCCTGATTGGCATCTGACACTGGGTGGTATCAGTGCAAATAATATTGGCCTGACCCACTGTAGCTTTTTTAATGTAATGCAAAAGAAAATGCTACAAAATCCTGTTTTTTAAATTTGTGCTCACAAGGCACTGTGTTGTTTAAAAGAAATGTGTTGTGCATCAGCCTGAACCCTGAACTTGGAGAAGACAAAGCTGATGGCAGTGCAAGGTATCCAGCTGGGGTTTGAGGAGTGTCACAGGAGCCATCAGGGGCAGCAATCTGGAAGTCCTGCTGTTCATACTGGCAGCCTGTACCAGTTTTAATTATGCTGAGTATATGAGTATGCTGAATTTTTCATTCCAGAGGGAGCCTGTTGATTGATTTGTACAATGAAATACCTCAGTGTTTCCATGTGGAAAACAAGAATTAGCTGTCGGGCACGGTTAGTAGCGTTTCTGGTGTCTGGCAAAAGTAGTTTTAGGCTTGTCTCACAGAAGAACTGTGCTTCCTGATGTCAGTTAAAGTTGGGATTTCTTGTTTGTTTTTGTTTTTAAATATTTGAGACATCTCACTTTTTCTTTCTGTTTCCTTTGTTTGTTAAGGTACCTGGGCATCTTTGTTGTCTCTAGGAGGTAATAAAATCTCTTACTATTTGTCTCTAAATAAGATTCTGTCTTCATCTGGACTGTCAAAATAAATGGCTCTTACAGAGAAGTGACAACTTAAGTAAATCACCTTCAAGTGACCAAAGTATCACTTGCATTTTAGTAATTACTGTAAACTAAGAAACCTGCATCACTATTAGTATTTTATAAATTGTCATGAAGTTCTACACTTGTGAGTTCTTCATGTGTGAAGAGGTCATGCAGAAGTGATGGGCACGTGACACAAATGTGGAGAGCTTGAGTGGCATTGAGCGCTGCATGGCAACGCCAGGAGGTGGAAATAACAAAAGTGGCTGCAGATAGAAGTGCTGTATTTCTTTCCCTTACCATTTGTAAAGTTTTCATACCTTGCATATTTCTCTGTTTATGTAAGTGTATATTTTCCACATGTTCTTGAAAGCTCTCTTCTTTTTTTCCTTTTTCCCCAGGAAAATGGGTCATGGCAGACTTCAAAAACTTAAGGAAATTAGCTAAGTTCTATGCATCTTTTCTAGGAAGAACAAAACTTCAGTTATTCTCTGGGATAATAAAGAAGATTTTTTTTTCCCAAAGGACTATATAAACTTTTTTCTAATCAGTAACATTGCCTTCTTTTCTTTATTTTACCAGTTATTGGACAGCCTGCGAAGAGTAAGCGTCCCAAAGAACCTGGAGAAAATAAAATTAAGCTTGTTAACAAGAAAGTAAAACCCAAGAATGCCAAAATGAAGGAGAGAGAGTCTGTGGACTCCCCTTTGAAGTCCCAGTCCATACTGACACAGGTGATGGATAAAGGTCATTTCCAGAAACTCGCTGCCACCTTAAGCCTGGCTGCAGGACAAAGCATAGAGCTGCGATGTAAGGGGAGTAATGTTACTTGGAGCTATCCCTCTTATTTAGACACCTTTAAAGACTCCAGACTCAGGTAAGCTATTTTTCATTTTTTGCAGGAAAAATCCGGAACATTTTTTCTCTTACTGTGTTCAGCACCACTGGTGTTTTAGTTTGTTTGTGTGTTCATCTACATTTTTACAGTCGCGATGTTCTATCTGATAGTTTTTAGTGTCACAAAAAGGATGAGCAATTCTTAGTCATCAGCTTTTAGTCATCACCAGTTACTGCCTTGTGATGTGCAGTCTGGGGTAGTCTTACAGCATGTGAACTCTGTTTCCTTCAGATGAATCTAAAATGAAGATGTTGTTCACCATTTGCTCCAGCCACAAACAGGGACCCATGTTAGTGTTGGTCCAAAGTAAAGCTCTCAAAATGTGTGTGTTGATGTCAGGTGCTCACTACCAACTCTGTTGCTCTGCAGAGACCTGCTCATGTCGGGCTGTACTGGTTTCTAATGTGGCTGCCAGGTGAGGTAGTAAGGTTAATTGCCTGAAGAGACTCAAACCCACATCTCTTAACTAGCAAAATATACCCCAGCCTTCAGGAGCTAGTGAGAGTAGTGGTTCAGTCAGAGTTGCCTTTGCGTGCAAAATGAAATTGCAGGGCTTGTGTTGCATCTGAGTTTAATGCTGAGGGTTATTACTTTAAAGTGAGGAAAGCTTTTTCTTTCTTGTGACATCTTAATGAAAACCACAGAAAGATTTGTTAGAGCAGGAAGAGGAACTGACTGCCCCACCATCTGAGTGTCCCGTTGCTCTGAATATCTTTTCTGAGACTCTCCATACAATACCTTCCTGGTTTTTTCAGGGTAGTACATGTAGCTAAATGTAGATTAAATGTAGTAATTTAGTTCTGTATTAGAAAGAGAAGGGGCATATAAGGAGCTTAAGGATGTCTTGCACAGGCATTTTATTGCTCTGAAAAGTGTTTGTTTTCAGTGGCTGTTTTATGGAGACTGTGAAGCACTGTGAGTGACACCAAAGAAAGAACAGTTAGGAGCTTTTCTTGGATTAGTAGGTGAGAGGGACACAGAGGTATGAGTCAAGATGTCAGCTGCTCTTGTCCTGTTGTTCCTAGATGAAGTGCAAGTGTGTATGCTGTCACTAAGTCACTCAGGTTATCTGAATCTGTGTTCATTATTAGTACATTATTTACAGGTGTGATGTTACCTTAAAATCACTCCCAGTCAATTAGTTTTTCAGATATATACTTCTTCTTTCCGCTTCTCTTTGCCAAGGGGAGTGTTGCTGAATGGCAGTTACCCACTGTGATCTCTAGCACATCCTCCTGTAATTCATGAGCCTGTTCTCTGTGCCATTGTGTGCTTGTCCCTCGCTGCCCGAGGTGCTCCAGGACTACCCTGGCTGAGTGCAAGGCTTCTGTCGCAGTAAGTTACAGCAGCAAGCTGGGTCCTGCTATGGGCTTATCACAGCAATAGCTGTCAAAAGGCCTCTTTAACCTGCTGCTGCTTATTCTTTTGCAAAGAATGCTGTTCTATCCCGGCTTCTTTCAGCAGGTGGCGTTTATTAGCTGCAGCACAGGCTGCCCTCCCAGCAAGCAGAGCTGGATGAGCAAACCAACAGGGAGTGTGCGTGTTGTGGTGGTGGCGTCGTTCTTAATGTTTTGTGCATTTGCAAATATGTTGCTGGCGTGGTTTGGTCCTGTAGACCTCCAGGACATGCCATCTGCGTGTCAGAATCTGGCATTGAAGATGGCAGGGAGAGTATTCGGGGTTTTTGGAGAGGAATCTGAATGCTTCCTAATTAGTTATTTGACTGTCTATTCCTCTCATGCAATTGAGATAGCTTGGGAAAACAGAAAAAAAGATATTTATGTCATGATTGAGTAATTTTCTGGTTTCCAGTTTGAAGTAGTTTGGGATCCTTCAGCAATTTACATTTTTGTCAACAGTGGTAGTTTAACCATACAACAAAAGTTAGTTATGCCACATAAAATAAGTGCTGTAAAACATTTTGACTGGGGAGATGTAACTTGCCTAAGTATTTCTTTTCTTTTAGAAGTATGTAAGGCATATACTTAAGGATCTGTATTGAAATATAATGGCCATTGCTTTTGAAATAAGTTGTTAAAGCAGTAAGGCTGTGTTTGACTAAATAATCAGTTTTGAATACAAGCAGAAGATCCTAAAATTAACTAGAAAAATTGAAAACATAGATTAGAAGCACATTTCAGAATCACAGGATAGTAATAATTTATGGAGACATTGACCACAGGATCCTGTGCAGTTACATTTTGATCACGTTTTTAGCATGGCTTTGCTAATTATCTCAAGGTCTTTGCTGTAATAGGTGCCTGTGATACAAAGTCTGCTCTAAAGAATGTGAAATTTGAAATTTATGTTCTGTGGTTTCAGAAAGGTTTGATGGATTTTAACTGGAAGTACCATAAAGGCACCATGTTACTCAGCTCAGCTGGCAGTGTTGGTAAGTGAGCTGGCAGTAGAAAAGGTCAGCAAAGCTGTGACCTTTCAAGAGGAGCTCAGATCTTCCTCATGGAATATGCACACCATGTACCAAGCATCAACTGCAACAGGCAATTAAAAAAAATTTATTAATACATTACCTTCATTATTTTAAAACAAAATTATGAATATAGGGCAGAGGGGGGAGATTCAGAAAACTTATTAGCAAATGATAACCTACAGCAGAAGTTGTTTAATCATCCAGGTAGATATATGTCCAGTATCTTCTAACATTTTTGAGTACTTAAAGATCAAGTATAAGATAATCCCCTCATTACCAGTTAGTGAGGTGTGGGGTAAAACTCAAGCTAATTAACTGGGCTGGGCCTTTTTTACCTCAGATTTCCATGTGGGTCTTGCTGGACTTGGGGCACTGGTGCAAACCAGAATTGATGACAGCAGCAGGGGGATGTGATGGGGCCAAAAGGAGGTAATGGAAAATGAAGAGGGAGTGGGCTGGTGTGCCAGAGGAAAAGTGAAAAGGAGGAGAGACACTGGTGATGGGATCCCTGCAGTTGCTGAGGACTAATGGCTACAATTCTTCTGTTCATAGCAACAGATGCTCAGGCATCCAGTTATTACTTTTCCTTTAAATAATAGAAGATATGTACAAATTCAACTACTCTGACATTTTGGCTTGCAACTAGTTAAATTTAGTATCAATGTAATGTATTTTCTATGGGTGGTTGCAAAAAGAAGTAGGGATAAAACCCAGATGTTTTGCCTCCATTCTATGGTTACCACATTTTAAACTCACCCATATGGTAAGGAGAGTACAGAAGTCTGGGGAACAATATGCCTTTTTTAAAGAGGAAGATTTTCATTAGAAAAGCCATTTCTGTAGTATTAGTGGCTGTGCTTTCATTGAACTTGTCCTTGTAGGCATACTCTACAACCTGGTAAATAAAATATTTTACTTGCTGTACTAGAGAGTCTCGTTTTTTAATGGGTCTGGAGCTGTTACATGCACTATAATTATCATATCTGAGGGAGTGAGAGATGCTGAGTGAAAGGAGGAGGAGAATTCTTTGGCTGCTTCTTGCTGAGATTGAGCAGGATTTCCACTGCTCTAACTGGAGTACACAGCAGTACACACTGAAACAATTTATTTAGCTTTAGGGACTGTAGTGTGCCATACAACTCTTGAGAGAAAACTTGAATCATGCAGACATGGTTCCCAGCTTGAGGACACACACAAGCTTGCTGCAGAACTTCAGAACTTGCCTGTTATCTGTAATGCTCTCTTGCTTTGTGCAGCACTTAAATACTTTTTGTCTGAAAATTTTGGGTGCTGGCTGAACTGGCCAAAAACATTGGTGGTGTTAACAGTCAGAGGCTGCTCTTGCACCCCAGTATGGAAAGGCTGGAATGCTGTTTTGTAAGACTGTGAATAACAAATTAATGACTAGAGGCTCACCCAGAAACTGGATCTACAACATAAGAGAGGGATAAAAATAAGGGCAGGCGGATTTTCCCTTTACTAAAGCTTTATAGCAGAAAGCTGCTCTGACTTCACACAGTCTCTGTGCTGCCTGCCTGGAGCATGGGTCTCCTCTGCTGAAGGCAAGCTGCTTTTGACTTTGTCTGATAAGTAAACTGACACAAAATGGAGCTGCTCTGATGGAAAAAGCTGGAGCAAACAGCTGGACGTGCATCACATGTACATTCCTGTGAGAGGAGGATGTCTGGCCAGGAGCACTCCCACAAATATTGAGGAAACTGGGTGTGGTGGGGGCCAGAATTAGACTGAAATTAGACTGCTTTCACTGAATGCAGTGAATGCATCCCACAGGCTTAGTGGGATGTCAGTTGTGCTCATGTGTATAACTGAATTTGATTTTGCTGCTTGTGCTTTGAAGTTTAAAAGCTAAGGATATTTTTCTTGTGTAAAACAGCAAGATGTTATGTTCCTGTCCTAGTGAGTGTGTATTTGAGATAAGCTCTCTTTTGTCAGTATGAATGCAGCTACTTGAGAGAAGTTGGGTAGATGCTATTTGAATGATACTATGTACACTGTCTTTATAGATATTTTTATATAAATATATATTTTAGCTTCTAAATGTGGCATAGTTATCTGGCAAAAAAATCTTCTGAACTTTAAATAAAGTTTATTAATAAGATGAATGTATGAAATAAGATTTTAGGCTATGTTTCTAGTTTCTTTAAACAGTCTGGTAATGTTTGTATATACATACATGTTTGTATATACAACATTTTTACTTTGTGACATCTGCAATGCCAGCAAAGTTTTGGCTTCTGGGTCAGATTTCCCTGCATCTAAAATACTAATAAAATACTAATGAAATTATACATTTCCCTGGAAATATTGGTTAGCTGCAGGATTTACCATTTATACTTTATTTTATATGGCCTGTTTAGTCTGCTTAATATGGTCATGTCTCAAGTTTCAACACCTGCACTCTCAGATGCCAGATTTTGTTATTGCATGTTTGTGGATGGCTGCCTTGCTAGGTTATTACTGAATAGCTTGTTCACAGTTAAGAAGAACACACTGTACAATAATTAATTAACTCTGACCTTATTTTGCTATCTGTTGGGATTTCAAGCTATATCTCAGTGTCTGCATTAATAATTGGAGGCAAAAGAGTTCTGGCATAATGGTTGCTCTGTATTGTAGACATTTATTACTTGATCTTTGAAGAACATTTTATTCTGAGGTTGTCATATAGCCTGTGAAATGTGAACTGTGAAACTAAACAGTAATAATACAGATTAGGACATGCTTTGGGTTTATCTTCACTTCCTTTTGGGTATGATACACAACATGTTCTCTTGCACAGATAGGAATCTCTCAAAAGCCATCCAAAACCTGAAGGTAGTTTATAATGTAAGGTAGTGTATATATTAAAAATGGAAAGGTTACTGCACCATAATTACATTATTCTAAAAAATGGAATCACACATGGTTGGGTAGAACAAGTTCATTAGTGGATAGGGATTGTGATTTGCCTGTTTATTGAGGCAAGCCTCAAAACTGCCCTGTGGTGGATGCATGTGTGTCTATGTTGGTGTGGATCTAATGGTTTCTGAGGGCTTACTGGAAAAGGAGGCTCTCAGTTATCTGTGTTTGAGGTGTGCATTTGGTGTTTGAGGTGTGCATTTGGTGTATTTTAATCTCTGAGCTGCTGGCCTGGCTGAAGGCTGAGATTTGGGTTATGTGGACTGCTGCTTGTGATTGCTGCTAATTGTGCAAAATGCTGGCAGTGCACCTGGGGAGCCAGAACTCCTGGGAAGCACATGCAGCTGAAGTGGTCTCTGTTGAAACAGTTATTCTGCCTGCAATGGACAGTTAAGCAAAACTCAAGGATAAAAATTTCTTCAAAGATGCTAATCCTGGAAAGAAATTATTCAGTCGGGTATCTGCCTTACAGAATAACTACCACAATAGTAAGAATTAGGAGGGTAATAAATATTCAAAAAAAACACAGTTGAATGAGTATGAGAGCTGTTCAGGCTTCATGCAGGCTGGGTATTTGTCCAAATCCCTTCTAAAACAGTAAAAAGAAGTTCATTATCAAATACCTAGCTTGGAAAAATCATTCGTGACTTGGTTAGAGAGAAATTACCTTGTAACTCAATGTCTTGCCAAGGAAAGAGGGAGCCCTTCATGACCTAGATCCATTACCATGAGAGGCAGCTGGTTGAAAAGAACATTTTTAAGGGTTGGAGCAGCAGCAGAGTGCATCAGTACTGCCACGTGGCTGTACTGACAGGATTCCCTGAAAACTGGTACTTTTGGGCCATTGCTTTTGCAATCCATCAAAAGTCAACCCAGTAGGCTGCCAGTCACACCACCATCTGTCTGCCAGAAAGAGCCAGGAAGGTAAACTTTAAAATATATTAAAAAATAACAAGGTGAGACTGTAGCTACTGTATTTCATAAGATAGGACATTTGCCTTTTAGAATAATTGTCAGTATCTATGTAAATGTCTATGTATTTATAAATATTTGCACATTTACAAATGTCAATCCACTGAGAGATGTGCCTGGGAAATTCAGGAGAAGAAAAAAAAAAGCAAATCAAGTCTGAAATAATCATACAGGCTGAATTTTGTGTAGTTACGTGATGGCACTTCCAGTACACTTCCAGCAGTTCTCAGGGTCATGCTCTAAAATATCCAGGGAATGTGGAGGAAGCTCCAGTGAGGTGGCTTAGACCACAGGAGTAGGTCTTGCAAAATTACCTAATTTTCAGGACAAATCCAAGCTGAGGTAGCAGCTTTTTGCGAGTGGAAACTTGGACTGGTATGTTAAAATTTGGGAAAGCATTCACTGAAAGCAGGCAGAAATTATTAAACAAACTCTCAGTAGAATACCTGCTACTAACTACTTGTCAATTATCTTTGTTAGATTTTATTGAAGCAGTGTTACAGTGTTGAAAAAGGACTGAGAAGCATGTGGGTTGACGTTTAGAATGAAGGGGAGGGCTATACATGGATGAACTAGGCCAAAACATAGATGAACATATGGCCTAGAACAGTCACAGCCCAGTTTCAAAATGGAGATTTGAAGGAATCAAAAAATGAACTGTACAAGACTTTTGTCTTGCAATTTCTTGTATGTAGTTAAAATCAATAAAACTGCTCACGTAAACAGTCTGTGCTGGAGCAAAAGGGGAAGTTGCAACAGAGCTCTGAAAGTGAAAAGTGGTCAGTTGCAGAGAAAGAATAAAAGAATCAGAAGTGGAAACTGAGCTGACAGAAATATACAAGGAAATACATCTGTGCTTGTCTTTGCCTTTTTGTTTTTATTTTTCCATAGCATAAAGCAGCTTGACAGGCACAGTCAGCTGATCCTTGCAAACTCCACTGCAGCAGACACAGGTGAATACAGCTGCTGGCTTCAGCTGTGCAATGGTAAAAAATGCAGGAAGGATGAGACTAAAACAGGCTCAACATACATCTTTTTCACAGGTAATTTACTCACTGGGGGATTATTAGTGGAAATATATTTGCTGGTAAGGCAGGAATAAAGTTATATCAGCGATTTCATTGTCAAGATGTTACTGCCACTGTTTTCATCTATTTTTAGTGGATGTTAATGAAGACTCTGGTGGTGGGCAGAAAATTACTTGCTTAGTGTGATTTTTTTTTGAGTCAATTTTCCCTCAGATTATTCAAAATACCCAAAGTAATGGATAATGTAATGAAAAGCACATACTTTATAACAGACTTTCTGAGGATTTTCTACAAAACTAATAAAAATGTTATAATTCTTGAAAATGTGTCTTGATAAATAAAATAAATCTGTGCAGAAGATTCATTTTGTCATGGCATTCAGATGACCCCATGGACTCTCTCCCACTGTCACTTCATTCCAGTTACTTGCACTGCCTTAAAAAACTCAATAAGGCACAATTTCTGTGAGGAGTCATTATAGCATGTTGAGAGGCAAAACACTTTTCAAGTGCACATGATGTCCCCCAGAGCCTGTGCACAGTTTTTGGCTGCTTGGTACAACAGAGCTGAAATCAAATGGTTCATTTTTTCTTCTGGAAAGCATTCTGAATAGTAAAACAACTTTTGATGCCTCATTAGAGCTAAAGTATTCATGGCTAGAAAATGTTTTAGTACAAAATGTTAAGATAGGATTGTTTGCAATACATTTTGGAGTTTAATTGGACCATGAGTAAGAAGAGCTTAATGTTTTTAGGATACATTCCTTAGAAAGGCTGGAATAAACTTTTCAGTCAAATTATTATATAAATGCTTGTGCTAGAAAGAGGAATTTCAGATTTAGGTTTCCAAGAAGCATGCCAATTACAGAAATACTCCTTAACTGTGATTCTGAGGGCACTAAATATTTCTTATACTTAGTACAGTAAATCAAACATTTTGACTAAAAGCATAGGTATAAAAAATTGTAGCTTCAAAAAGTATATTTTTCTAACAGTGCTTATCTTACCAGTGGTGATGGGATCCAGATAAGTATTTGGAAGCTTACTAAAAGACGTTCCAAAGATTTTCTTAAGATTAAAAAAATACTGCATTTTTATTTTCAATTTAATGTTTCTTTAATGCAAGCAATGTTCAGTTTTCTTTTGTGTGTGCATATTAAAATTAAGCCAAAGCTTTTTGTTTTAAATGTTGTTCACAGCTATTTTCTCTTGTCAAATGTACTTTTCTTTCTGTTAAACCAAGATGTAATTATTTCTGTAATTATGTCATCTCTTCTGCACAGACAAAGAGGAGCTTTTTGTACCAACTCCCAGTTATTTTGAGATTGTCTACCTGAACCCAGATAAACCTGCAGTCATCCCATGCCGTGTTACTACTCCTTCAGCAAAAGTGACTCTTCACAGGGAATTTCCAGCAGAAGAAATTGAAACAGATGGAACTGATATTTTTTATGATGCAAAGAAGGGTTTTGTCTTCCAGCACCCTTCTTCTGATCATAAAGGTATTGTCTACTGCAAAGCAGAGTCACAGGGAGCACCTCAGATTTCCATCAAATATCACCTACTATATGTGGAAGGTAAAGTGCAATTTTCTCTGTGCTTAAATTGACTCTTCTGCTGACACTAAGAAAATAATTTTTAGAAAGTAAAATAAGTAATGTAATGAGAGTTTTAAAATCTTGATCAAAAGTATATGTGATAAAACATTTATCAAGTTTAAATTCCAGCAAATTTCCCAGTTTAAAGGGGAAAATTGCAGGGTGTAAAACACCTGTTGCATTAAGCAGACTGCATCCAAAACCCACTCTCAGTTTTATCAGTGTATTTAACTTTAGCAGCTAATTTTTTGTTTGTAAACACTGTCTCAGTTCCCAAGGGCCCACCCTCAACCTCCATCGCGGTGTCATCGGGTAGAGCTGGACTCAGTGACGGAGTTCGTGTCGTCTGCACCGTCCTTGGGGAGCCAGATGTGGATGTGAGCTTCAGGTGGCAGTATCCAGGGCAAGAGGTAAGAGGTGTATGCCCTGCCTGAAAGGGTTTGTTCTTCACAAAGACAGCATTTTGCATGCTCTTGCCAGTTCAGGCTTGCTGGCAGGAGGAGGCAGCATATCCCCTTTCAACTTCAGCCTGTCTTTCCTTGAGAGTCTCCCTGAGAAGTCACACAGGGATGAAGCTGGAGAGCCCTGTTAGTAAAAATCAAATTCAGCAAAGATAACTCCTCTGTCAGATTTCCATTCCAAAGATACTTTTCCTCTGGCAGGATTTCCTCAGACAGGGTCAAAGCCAAGCAGCATCAGGAGGCTTTTCTAGGGCAAGCCACAATGCCCACTGCTGCCTCTGTGTTTGATATCCCTTCTTTCTCCATGGCTCGGGTGCATGAATTATCCCAGCACAGAATTTTTAAGCTTGCTGATATCCTGAAGCTGAATCTGCTTCTGCCCAGCCTCATCTGAAAGAATCCACAGGAAACGCAATGTGAACCTGTGGTCTCTTTTCTTGCACAGAATAAGATGTATCTGACTAGCATTACTGAAGGTCCCTTCTCTTTTCCCTTTAACCACCCTCACCTGTTACAGCAGGAGCTCATTTCTTAATCATTCTGGACCCAGCTTGGCCTTCCAAAACTCTGCATCTCGTTAGTGTCCACCCTAGTTTTGTATCTTTCCCAGGCTGCCCCCAGCCTGGTTTTCTGGCTGTTATTGGTCCAGCTGTTCCCAGTGATTTTACTGCACCTGATGCATGCTGGCATGTATGTGCATGTTTACACCTCTCTAGCACTGATAGAATATAAACAGCTAAAGCGTGCAGGTTATCTCCCTTGTTTGCTATGGATACCAGAGCTACAGTGCAGGGCACATGGGCTATCAACAGAGGACCACACCCTCTCACTGCTCCCACCTACGGGGTGAGAGAGGCTTTGGCCTGTGGCCTGCCTCTGTGCTTATCCACTAGGGTAAACTATCCCAGCTCCAGCTGTGCCTGGGGATAGGCAGGGAAGAGTTGTGTTTGGGTTTCTCCCCAACAAATGATCAAGTAAATGTCAGAGTAGAAGCACTGCAGACTTGTTGAAGACTGAACATTTATTGAGAGTGTTCACATACTGCAAAGAAAAAAGGTGGGGTGGAAGGAGAAGAGACAGGACCATCGGTGATGCTGGTCATCTAGACCTTTTATACAAGAAAAAGGAATGACATTGTTCTAAGATTCACTGGATGTTTCCATTCATGCTGCTGCTTTCAGTGCTGGGAGCTCAGAGGTGGTTTTGTCCCCACCCACACCACCCAGCAACTGGGCTCTCACCTACTGCCTGATTATTGAGCAAAAGCAGCACATCAATCCCTGCTTGTCCCTAGGTATGGTGCATTGTGGAGACCCTCCTTTTACCTCTGTAGTCAGTAACGTCTCCTGCTTTTTTTTCACTCAGTTGTTTTTTTTTTCTTGTTTCCCCTTGCCACTCCCTGACAATTGCTGTGAATGCATACAGATCCACCCTTAATCTGATTCCATGCAACAGGCTTCAAAGCAGGCAGTTAGTTTGAGGAGAAATGGACTAGCAAGAGCCTAACCAAGTAAACAGGGTCCACTTTGTACAGTCTTTACCTTTGCTTTCAGCAGGGTCAAGGAAGTTCCACTTGCTATATTTAAGTGACTTAGACTTGAATTAAGTGTGCAGTATTACTTGATTATAGATAGCACTTAATTTTCAGGCTTGGAACAGGAGGTAGACCTTTGCTAAGTGGCTTAATTACTTTTAAAGGTTTAAGAATTTTTATTACATTTACAACTGCCCAGAGTTTTTATGGTTTTTTTTTTTTCTAAAGCTGGTAATGCCTGCCACTTCCTAGGTATTCACTGACTGCAATGTGACTCATCCTTAAGTTTCAGGAAGACTGAGAGCTGCCTTTGTATTGGTCATTTTGCAAGTGTGAGATTGTAGTTTTGACTCTGCTTAAGTGTCTAATTTATCCTATTGCTACATCTAGCTTAAGCCTTGTAGCATTCATATTGGTAAGTGGTTAATCCATCTATGTCATGAGGCAAGGGAGGATGGTTTCCACACAGAAATCTCTCTCTTGCATTTTATTCTGTTATTGGTATAGCAGAAGCCAGTGTGCTTAAAGCTGCTGACTAGCAGCTGCTGGATTTTGGAAGAAAAGAGACTGCCTTAGTCTATCATTGGGCCAATTTCTCTTATCCAGCATTTTGTGACCTCCTGAGGTGCCAGGCAGTGTAACCTCATAACCAGTCCATTAGAGAACTCCCTTATAGACTTTTTTAAAAATACACCTTTTATTTAATAACAAAAAAACTCCAAACCAAAACAAAACCAAAAAAAACCCCAAAACAACAACAACCATGAAAAAGCATTTTCTAATATAAACGGGGGGGGGGGGGGGGGGGTGTGCTTTTGCCTTTGAAGTTACATATACATTTTGGAAAGCAGCATGTGAAGATTAACTCAGAAGTATTTGAGAATTATGACTGTTTCTATGTTATCTGATGTAGTGTTTTCTAAAACTAGAGGAGGAATTAGTTTTCAACATGTGACCTACAGCTATTTACTGTGCTAAAAGAGAATGAAAACTGAGTCAGCTACCTCACACCACTGCTGCCTTCTTTTTGAGACACTCTTGAAGTCTGAAAAGGAGTTCACACATTTATCTTGACACCTTCCCCAGGACACCCCACCTATTTGATCAGGTACCTAAATGCAACTTTAGTTAAGTGGCCTAAAACTGAGCTCATGCACAGGCTCCAGGCAGAGCTTTGGCAGGCCCAGTACCTGTGCTTGGAGTGGAAGAGCCATTGGATTATCCTTATTTGGCATAGCTTATTGGTATATCAATATTTAATGCAGCAATGTTGCTGCCACTGCCAGGCACCTTCAATTCCCTCACTTAGGGCTGACTTTTGGATTTAGGCTTGTACTCTCCAGCCTCCTGCTTCTAGGTGCTGGGGTGGTGTCACTAAATACACTTTGTGAAATCACCTGATTTATGTGGGTGGGTTGTTTTTGTTTTGTTTCGTTAACAGTCCGGGAGGCCTGTGATTATTCAAAACTTCTGGAGATTGATAAACAGAGGAATTGGCCATACTACAAGAATCTCAAAGAGTGTTCTTCTTGTGGAGGATTTTGAAGACACAGATGTGGGAAACTATGTTTGTGTAGCTCAGAACCTACAAGGAGAAACAACAGTAGCTACCAAAGTTGAAATGAAGTGATAAAAAAAAAGACTTCTGGTTGTGGACTGACCTGTATGTTATTTGACATTATAGCCATTAATTTTCTCTATTAATGTTTAAATGTAGCTTCTCTCTCACTGTTTCTTTTATATGTCAGTGCATTTCATGTTGACTAGCTTGACAGGCCACAACAGAGTTCACTCTGTCCAGCAGTAGTGAGTTAATGAAACTACAATGAAGCAGTAAAGTGTAAGTCTGAACATGCCTAGGGTGTGTGCATATTTGGAAACAGGTGCTCTTTGGGCTTTCCTTTGCATATGGTCTTTCCCTCAGACTCTTGCAGGAGGTCAGCCCGCTGTGTGGAACGTGCAATTTTAACATTAACAGTACTGTACACGTTTAAAACTACAACAACAAAAAAGCAAACTAAAAAAGCCTTGTAACAAAGTTAGCCAATAGCAGTTGTTTATTTTGCAAGAATAATTAAATTTCTGAACATTATGAAAACATAAATGTGTGTATGCTCATTTTCATATGTGTGTAAAGATAAACAAAAAAATTTCTCTCCAGGTGAAGATGAATACCCTCTAGGACCTTAATATATATTTCATATCTCCAGAGACTTGTAAGTGGTTGGGTATGCTGGATTTTCCTTATGTTGCTGCATTCTTACACCCTTACAACATGTAGCTTACTTAATAGTTCACTGCTCTTTAGATGTCTGATGTTATGTTTAGTAAATTATGTAGCAAATTATGGTTGCTAAAGGTAAAACTTGCATTTATTTATATATTAGCATTTACAGAACAAAAAAAAAGGCAAAAAAAGCAAACATTAGAATAATGTTCAGTTTTACAGGAGTTTTCCTCTTAGGTTAATAACAAGTTCAGCTTCATTGTATTAATTTACTTAGGAGAAAAGGAAATATATTTTCATTTACACAGAACTATACCTGGATAAATAAGCCACTGTTTTTCTCACCCTGGGTTCAGTTACCAATACAAAGAAAGAGCTTGTCAGAAGAGAAGGTAAGAACTTGATAACAACATTGTTGGACATTTTGGCAATGTTTGGTTTTTTTCCCTTAGTCTCAAGCACCATCTTTATGTGGGCTAGAACTTGAAATACAAATCCACTCCTTATTAGTGAAATGACAAAAAACATTTAATACAAGCCATGTTACTTACAAGGTGAGAGAAAACCAGCTTATTCTGAACAGACAAGGAAGCAAAGCAGGATCTGGTCCCTTGGTCACACACTTCCCTCTGTTTCAGCCTGAGTTTGGAATTCCTGAAACTTCCTTCTGCTGAAGGCCTGAGGTAGCCCTGTGCTTCAGCTAATTCAGACCTTTGAGCAGATGTGTGCAGCACTGTTTGCAATAGTGGCAGCTCTAAGTGCTAATGTAGAAATGGCAGATTCCCAATAAAATCAATGATCTGATTAGTAGAGTAGCTAATGAAAACATTAGACAAGTTTGCTGAATGTGTTTTCTTCAGCATGCAGGAACCTAAAACCAATTTAACTGGTAAGAGAAATACCCCCCATGGTAAAGACTGAAATGGTTCCATGCAGGTCTCATGTAATAGCTTACATGGAGAACATTCCCCAGGAACTTTATGTCTGGCCTCTGAAAATAAAGATATCTAAAAAAAAAAAATTAAAACAGCATGCAATAGAACTGACTTTGAAGGTGTAAGAGGTGAGGTTAATCTGTTAAAATGTGTCAAGAACATTACACTGTAATCCAAAGGAGTAAGTAGGTTATACAATTTTATAGTAATACCTAAAAAGGGTCTTGTACTATTTTTTTAGGGAAAAAATGTCCTTGCATCATGCGGGTTTTTTATTCTAACCAAATTAACAATCTTTGAACTTCTAGATGAGGCTGTGCAATGTGTTAATTCCTTTTTAGCATTTTCATTCCTCAGAACACTGTCTTTCCCTTTGAACTAAAGGAGTTGGGCCAGCTTTTTGAATTTCAAAGTGCATTTAAGCCTGTAATTCAGCAATTTATTTCCTTCTCAAAGTATCTGGGAAGTGGGTCGTGTCACCTGCCCACCTTTGTTCAATAGCACAGTGACAGCATCACTTCCTTGATGACAGTTTGGCAGGAAAAGATGGTGTAATGCCATTGCTTGAGTATTGGCCTGGGGCGTAATGGTTATGCCTAACCATCATGTGCAGGAATCAAGACTGATACAGAAGCAGTGCCTCTAAGGAAGAGTTTTGGTGGGTGTCACATCCTGTCTGTCCTTTCTGTCCTTGTCCTCCCACCAAGAATGAGAATAGTTCTTGTAATTGAAAACTACGAGAATTCTTTTACTATGTATTTTACACAGTTTTTATTTTACCAAAAGCCTCTTGGGCAGAGCTGATGTTACATTGATGCAGTTACTTGCACATTCCCACCTAAATGAACAGTGACAGGGGAAGAGAATGAGGCCTGGAAAATAAAATTTAAGTGACTCGTCAAAGTTACATGCCTAAAGCTGCCAGTGCTGTTATTTCCATTTCCATACCTGTGTCACTGCTCTTCTAAGGCAAGGCAGCAGCAGTGGTCAGAAGGTATTTTTTTCTTCAGGGTTCAGTGGTTATCCCAACTTTATGATGACCTTTTTAGCTGCAGCTCAGCCCTAAATGATTTCCTGGCTGTCAGACAAGATCAGTGGTTGGTTACTGTCTAGAAGGAATTTCATGCATGAATTGCATGACACCAGTTTACATGGAAGTGTCTTTGGTGTTAGCAATGAGAAACATCAAGACTTTAGTTAGCTCAAGGAAATTACTCACTTCAACTTTTATAAAAAATACACTACAACTCATACAATGACCTTTAGAGAAAAGCATTGAAGGTGAACCTACTATGAATACTTTGAATGGTAACAAACTATGTGGTACAGCTGTTAAATGTCACCATAGCTTCCTCTGAAACCCATCATTACAGTTGGAACTGTAAAGTTGGAGAGTAAAGTTGAATATCTGAACAAAATCACTTGTTTAACTGCTTGACCTTTGGCTTATGATGATGAGCAGGTTTCTAGCTTTTCCTGAAGAAACCTTATGCTAAAAAAAAAACCCCAAATATGTAAAAGTTACTGGATTGAACAAAGTCTTTACTAACACATGGTACTTAAGTTAAAGCTTGAAATACTAATACTCAAACAGAGAAAAACATGGAAACAGTATTTACAGATTAGCAGAATTATTTAATTCGTTGAGACTAACAGGACAAATGCTAAACAGATATTTCTGTAATTTGATTTCTACACACAAGCAGCCTTCATTTCTTCATAAAAGCACTAAAGAGTTTACTTGAAAGCAGTTTAGACATGAAGAGTCACCTGTACTGTGGAGGTAAATTATCAACAAATTAACAGTCTTTGTATTGTCTACTATACCATACTTACTTTTCTTGTAGGGTAGCCTGGAAAAGCTTTCCCTGCTCTTGCTATAGGAAGGGCTATGCCATATTTAACCTTCAAACATCTGTGTGCACTCTGCTTGCATGTTTTATTTGAGGCATTACACTGCAACTGAAGTAATAAAGTTCTTACTTGTGGCTAGGTAAGTGTCCTTGTGACAGGACCTGTTACACTACTAACCTCTAACTGGGGCTTTTCTCACCCACAGAACGTCCTGAAGAATCACAAGTAACCTCCACAGATCTTCTACCTACCCATAGCTAGGCAGGTACCTACCCTAACCATGTATCTTCTACCCATATATCTAAGTGGGGGAACAAGGGGAAATTTTCCAAGGATAGCTGAATAATTTGTGACATGAAGCTTCACCATTGCGGTTTTGCTGTGCAGAGCAGATACCAAGAGTTTTTAGTAAATGGAAAAATGTTCCTCCTTAGATTAAAGATCCTTTGACTAACATAAGCAGAAGAAAAATCCTTCAGTCGGTAGAAAATATTTATTGTAAAGCATTCAGCTCAAATACATGCAATCAAATCTCTTTGACCGTAGAAAGTAAGAATGTTCTGAGACATACTTAAAGCCAAGTTGTAGCCAACATAGGATTTTCATAGTTAAATTTGAACCTCCTAGTAAACATTTTAAGTACTGACACCACTAATAAGTGGTATGTACAGTACCCTAGAAAGGCTTAAAAGAAAGCATAATGTTCCCTACAAATAGCACCCTTAACTTGTACACATTATGAGAGGTTTAAGTAAATTTAATGGTGAGTCAATCACAAGTTTAAATATATTACAAATTTACTTACTGTATGAGCATTGTTAACAGTGTTGTTTCTATGTCTGTGTTCCTCATTATTAGCCAAGATTTTGCAAGTCTTAGGTAAAATACTTTGAAGTGGTTCTCCAGCTGAGTTCCCTAAATGCTTTCCCATGCCCTTGATTCCTGTCCCCAAGCTACTGAAAGTGTCAGGGAAACTCAGCCAGCTACCAGCATTAGCTAACCAGCAGTGTAACAATGTCGTGGCCCTGCTGTGAAGCCCAAGCTACTGTAAGCATCAGTAGTATTTTCTAAGACTAATCTGAAGCTGAACCTGTTTTAGTAGGTACAGAGCAGTCATCTTAAACAGGTCTGATCCAAGGGTGGAGCAAGGCTATCCAATTACCCTGCTGAAGCCGAAACTCAGCATGTGGTATTTCCAGAAATGCTGACACTGTCATCCTCCAGTTCCAGCAGCCAGGACAACTTTTTCCCCTACTCTACAGAATCTCAAACAGGATTTTTCACCTGATGAACTGTCAAAACACCAATATCCTGCAGTCTAAGAGGGAAAGTATGGCAGAATTAGCAAGGTAAAATACACAGATCCCACCTCATCCTCAGGTGAATTTAGCCAACCCTGAGGAAAGTTAATACAAATGCTAATGCTTAAAAAGGCAAGGTGTGTCACCAGCTAAATTGGAATTCACAAATTACTTAATCTTCTTGAGAACTGAATTAAGAATGCACCTAGTTACAATTATTGCATTTCTCTTTGGCTTTCAAATCTACATCTTGTTTATCCTCAGGAACAGACATGCTATTTTGGGGAAATCAGTGCCTCCTTTTCAGCAGGTAAGATGCTAGGTCTAGGCTTCTAAACTTGCAACTCAGCTAAGAACTTCTGACCTTGAGGGCTACTGTGGTTCTGACTACAACCCTGTTGACTTGAAATCCAAAATGCATTGCACTCTGCAAAAGAAGTTCTCATAAATGGCAGAGTTGTGCATGGACATGAAACCAAGAACCCATGCAAAATATGGCTGCAATTCAATTTGTTTTTAAAATTAATTCAAAGTTGCATACTCAGGTTGGCCAAGACTCTAATAAGTCAGTTGACAGAGGTCTTCATGGCATTTTTTTACCAGCCAGAATGATGAAGGAAATTACCTTCCAGTACCAGCGGCAGTTTCTCCTCATTCCCAGGCAAGGGTACTCTGTTAAGCATGCATACTGAGAGCAGTATCAAGGAAGTACATGTCAATGTATAGTCTTCAGCTTTTATCCTTTATTACGTACACAGCAAAGAAGGCAGCATTAGACACACGCACAGTGTGTTACACCCGCTCCATCCACGGCACACGCACACGCACACACACAGCCTTAAAAAAGTGTCGGTGATAAGGAACATATTATAAAGGTTGCGATCTTTATCTCTAAGCCCCTGAGCTTCTTCTTATGGTTAGGTGAAAAGGCAACAAACGAGTCTTTCCTTGCTCTATAAGTGCTTTGTGCAACGATGTCCATAGAGGTCATAAGTCTTTTTGGGAGGAGTGAATGTCTTACTCCCATATTCACAGTCTCCTATCGCTGTTTTTGCAACACATAGTTTCCAGTTATGTTCAGTTGTCATCGGCGGCTAATATAGCTCTTGCTCCTGTGATTAAAGTTAGGAAGGGTTCTGCAGATCAGAAATGAAATGCAGGCCCCTCTTTCTCTCAAGAGATGTCATCTTGGTGACACTGCAGGACTAGAGAAGTTACCAGAATTTCGTGGGGACTGAAGAGGCACAGATGAAGAACTGGGAGACAGTTTTCTTGGGCTGCATAGATCACCATTGTGCAACTTCCACAGAAGTTCTTCATTTTCCATTGACAGGCGTTTGTTTACTTTTGATTCTTTCTCTAATGACTCCTGTAAAACAGCTTGCTCTGTAGAAAGTTGCCTGCAAATGGAAGATTTACATCAGAACACATAACCCAACTTGGAGGCTGCAGTATTAAAACTTAAAGAAAGGTTTGAAAGTGTGTAAGCCTTTGCTTGGCTCACAGCTGAATTCCAGCTTTAATAGGAGGACTGAGCATGTTCTCATCCTAGCTATATTTAAACTGGTAGCTTGCAGAAAGCAGGAGAAAGTCCCAGTACATCCAGAAAGTCCCAGAAACATCCCTAAGGACCAGAAAAAGCATCAGAAAAGTGAGGCTTAAAACAACACGTGCTTTTAAACAGCTGTGCTGGAGCCTTTGGGTCTTGTTGCAGGCTCAGCTCAACAAGGAAGCTACAGATTTCTTCACACCAGAAGAGCCTGGCCATCCATTTAAGCAACTGCTAGGAGGAGCTTCAGACCTGTTTTATTCATGTTAAATATTACTGTTATTGCTAAATAAACCACACTGATCTAAACTGGGGACAAATCACTCACTCAAAGTGGTTGTAAGTATGACCTAAGTCTAGCTTACAAGCCAGTAGTACTTAAGAAGGTCAATCTTTGTATGATGGGATTTCTGAGTTGCTTTTTCTTCCCTAAAAGACTGGAGTACTAAGAACATAGTAAAACCTTTATCCCCTTTCAAAATGTTCCTGCTTGTTAACTGTACAAAGGAATGCACATTTGTAGAGATACAAGTGTGGAAGAAATGGATGTGTTCTTCCACAGAGTACTAAAAAATTGCATTCACCAATACTTCAAGAGAATTTTCTTTCTTGTCACAGGAACCCCTTCCCCCTGATTAAAGGCATCTAAATGTCCACAGATGTTTTTCACCTTGAAAGCTCCATGTGTTTGTCCATCCGAGCTTTTAATTCTTCATTTTCTTGCTGAACCTTCTTTAATTTATCCATTAAGATTGTGTTGTTCTCCACCTTGGAAAGAAGGTCACAATTTGAAATAAAACCCATACGTGCACTCATCAAGATTCTGACTGAGCTATCAGAGATGTTGGCAATCTGGAGTTTGCAGAGCTTGTTACAGTACACACAAAAACATCCTCCTTAGCTTATCCTTGCACAACACTGGCGCTTGGCCACTTGCGCTGATTAGATGCCAGCAAGGAGGATTGCTGTTAACCAGCACATTCCAGTAATTTCTGCCAGTGATGGGCAGTTTTAGACACTGTAGTACCTTTCTAGACAGAAGACTGTCTAGAAATAACACAACAAATTCAAGAGTTCCCCTGATAGACAGCTTTCCCTCTTGCTCTTCTGATTCCACATCACTGCTAGAGGACGTTATCAAAAATAAAAGGACAAACTGATTAAGTGGTTGCATGGTCCAAGGCCTTTTACACTGAGGCCAATGTCTGTTGGAAAAGATGAAGGTTTGCTAGCAATTTGCCAGTGATTGCAGACTAGAGTAACATACACTGCTGCACAATACTGAACAACTGACATCAATGTGTTCCTTTGTATACAAACCTCTTTCTATAATTCCTCATTAAAGTCTTGCTTAAGCAAGTATTACAACAGTGTTCAAAGGCCCCACCCAGGAGAAGGACCCTGTCCTGTCACAAATAACAGCATGCTAAGGATTACAAATCCTGCCTCTGAAATTGAATTTTCATGTGGAATTACACACAGGTCAAAGAGACAGTGACACAGCTAAACAAACAGCTTAACAGGTAAAATGACTGGCCTAAGCTAATCAAGACTTAACTCCATTTCATATTTGATCCCTTCTTGTTAAATTAGGATCATTTCCTTCCTAATGTTTTCCTGAAACTGCAATCTATCATCCATACCACTTGAGCAATGTAGCAGGTAAGGATTTTGTTCTTTAGGGGAAGAGGCTCCCAGATAACTGTACTAACACAGCAATCGTTTATGCAAATCAGTAGTTGTCTTAAGATGTTAAAAGGTCATTTAGAGCATTGGGTCTTTTTTTTTTGCCTCTTGACATATATCCCAAAACTGTACCTGCAATGTGAGCATGTCCCATCATGAATTCCTGTTTCCTTTTAAACAAAAACTATTAATTCTTGCATTTAAGTCTGTCCAGCCCAAGTTCATTATAGGAACACAAGTCAGAGACACAGCCCCAGCATGCCAGACCCAAGGAATGCTCACCAGCTTTTCCATCTTCATTAGCTTTATGTCCTGCTGATGGAGTTTCTCATTCTTGATCTCCAGCACTGCTTTCAAACTTTCCAGCTCCTGTTCCAGGTACATAATCTGTGGGTTTTTCTGAAAGATTGCCAGAGAGTTTGCTTAGTACCCTGAATTTCAGGAATAATTTAGATGTTTCTCTGCTATTCTGAAAAAACAAGGAAATAATTATGGTAACGAGTTACTTGTTCTAAGTGAAATCAAGTCAAACACTAGAATAAATAACAAGACCTGATATCACTTTCTCCTTGTTTTTTGTTTGTCCTTCAGGGTAGGTGGATAGTTGCAGTTGCTTCATCAGAAGTTGTTCAGAAAACACTTAATGCACAGACATGAAAAACCCTTGTGAATCAAAGGAAGGCATGAATGCTGTCACAGCAAAACTTGTTTCACAGGAGTGCCCAAAGGCCTTAAGGCTAGGAGTTCCAAAATTTATTTCATATTACTCATAACCCATCCCAAGAGATAATTAGAGTAAACATTTCAAGAGTTTTCAGGCACTGGAATACTTCAAAAAAGCACCAGAAGTTTAAGTTCTGAACTTGACTGTAGCTTATCTTCCCTGGCTTGAGTCTGAAAGTAGCTGGCTCATAAGCAGAAATTGGAAGTTTTCAACTTCACATTCTTCTGAAACCTGAAAATGCACCTACACATAAAAATTTTGCACTGGTACACATCCATAACGTATCTACAATATAGCAAGTTAGGACTTTTTTATTTTTCCTTTTTGTATTGTTTTCTGGGAGCTGGAAGGGAGATCAGGAGGAGGCCACAGCAGGGTAAGATGTGGCTGCCTCAAGGACCTGTTTTCCAGAGTAAGAAACCATTCAAACACTGCAGAGTAAAACAGATTGTCTGCATTTCAAGGCAGTCACAGCCAAAAAAGGGAAAATAGAGCAAGTCTGAGTCCATTTCCAGATAGTGAGAATGGAACATGAGCTGAACTCAATCAATGATTAGGCATGTTGTGTAACTGAGTTTATCTTCAAAATCAAACAAAACTTGCTTTAGTGCATTTGGGTAAGAACACAGGTGCACTGCACTGAGCAACAGCTTCACTGCCACACCAGAAACCTCGGACAGGAGGGCAATGCCTGCAGCCTTGTGGGGTGTGGTCCCAGAAGCACAGGGCCAGCACATGTCGCAAGTAATAGGGGTTCCATCACCTACACAGTTCATTCTCCTGCTTGTTTTTAAGGCCTGTTGCAGTAGTGGTTCTTGTTTAACTTTTGAGAAGTCAGTGTGAAGCATGCTGTGTGAGGGTGAAGCATGCTGTGCTGCCTCAGCGAAGGCAGCAGACAATCTGTTCCTGTTTTGTGACTTTAACGTGGAATCTAGGAGCTAACAAGGAAAGCGATCCTGAAAAGTTGAAATGTTACAGTATGTTCAATATTCACTTTATTTTCTTTCCCTCAAGTCCAGTGGTCTTAAAATGTGTTTTTAAAGTCAAGTCTGAACCCCCACATTAGCTACTCAGAGGAGAACACACAGGCAAATAAAAAGACTAAAAGGCCTACATTTTTTAGCAAAAAACCTGGGAATATCAAGTGACACTATCTAAATGATACCAGGGAGGTGGAAACACATCTCTCTCTTCAAAGGGCTATTGGGAGTTCCAATACTGCAGAATTTGTGCTTAGTACAGAAGAGTATGCTGAGTCAAACTGGTGCTTTTCCAAAGACAAGTCTCAAGCTTATCATGCATCTTATGCTGCCAGGAAAGCACAAAGCACATTTGCAGCTATGTAAAGGCACTTGACTATTGCTCCTTTAATTTAAGCAACATCTGAGCGTGCCTGTGGAATTACAGCTCAAACTCCCGCTGCCACAGCAACATATTGTGGTTGCAGATTCTTCTTGTGGCAGCTCTGTCCTGCTACTAGAATAAGCAATAAGAGAAACCAATACAGAACAAATTCCAGTGAAAACTAGGGCAACTTCCACTAGAGGCATCCTGAGTGAGTCTTTAAGCATGGAATTTCTCTTTGTGGAATAAACAATACTACTGGTATTCCACTTCTGGCTAACCAGAAAGATAAGCATGTTTGTGTCTAAGCCCCACCACCCAGGGCATAAAAAAAATCTCTCAGAACACATTTCTCTCCCAGGAGCATCAGAGGCAACACCAGCCTTGGGAGGAAAGGCAGGACAAAATAAAAGTTTCTTTGAAGGATAAATCAGCAAAAAGTAAGAATCAACATTTGATTAAATGCATTAGAAATGAGCTTTGCAGTAGTGATGCAAGCCCACACTGATCATAGCACTGGTACAACAGTTACTGACTGTGCACAAAAATGCTGTGGTACAGCTCCTGTACACACATGGGTCTTCAGTTTAGCTTAGATAGGCTATTATTGACACCTCTGACTTAGATACTCAACAGCTTTGTAGAATTATAATGGTAAAGTTAGTACACAGCATCACAGTGATTGTGAAAAACATCTGGCTGATGGGCCATTTACAAAAACTATTACTAAGCATGGGATCCCTATCAGGCTCCATTGCAAATTTTTTGCACTATGCAATAAAATAAACCCAGGCAAGATCTGTCCATCCACATTACTCTGGGAGATCAAGACTTACGAGATTGGCTTTTTCTTTGGCTATTTGTTTTTGTTCTTCTAATTTCAGCTTCTCACTCAGAGAGTTGTTTTCACTTTTTAGTTCATCGATTTTTTTCTGAAATGTAAATATATTGTATCATTAGGTCAAGAATTCAGTGCATATATCCAAACTGCTTTTCAAGTTTTAAACTGTTGCAATGAACCCAGCCCTTAACAAACCTCCAGCAACTCCTGCTTCTCTTTAAAGGAATCTTCAAGCGACTTCCTTTCAGATTCATGGGTACTCTTGAGCTCTAAAACAAATTATTTTTGCAGATTTTTAATACCACATAAGACATGAAAATTCTTTTTGAAAATAAACAGCTTGAAGCGCCAGCCTACAAATATATGCATAGATACAGTTGATGGCAACACAGAACATTTATCATTAATTGATGCAAAGCATTTATGAAGTATCAACTTTATTCCCACTTCAGATTTGCTGATTGTCCCCTCACATATCCGTTTCATCAGCAAACAACTTGTCAGTTTTGGGAACATTCATTTGCATGCAACAAATGGACTTACTAAGCACAGGTCACATCTGACACAAGTTGAGTTTATGGAAGGAAACAAAGCAAAAATTGGAATTTTTGAAATTGAAACTCCTAAAAAACCATTATTTTCCTACTTCCGATGCCATGCAGAGGAGTTTGTGCTTTGAAAGCAATAGAAGCATGACCAGTCTTCAAGACAAAAAAGTATCACTGAAAACTTAGCTATCAAGTGGAGTGGAAGGAGTATGGAAATCATCATTCCTTAAATCAATGAGACACGATGTCATTTAAACCTGAGCACCTTACCACCCCCTCTCTGAAAAACACCTTTGCCACAGTGTACAGTACACAGTGTAGGACATTTCTTAACATATCCATGTCATTATGGAAAGCACACAACCCTACTCATCCTCGTTTTCAGTTCTGAGGTGCTCCTTACAGAACTAGGGGGTGGGAGAAAT
This sequence comes from Setophaga petechia, assembly GCA_024362935.1. Lineage (NCBI taxonomy): Eukaryota > Metazoa > Chordata > Aves > Passeriformes > Parulidae > Setophaga > Setophaga petechia. Next base: position 27,192,383 of record JANCRA010000001.1, read on the forward strand.
TATTCAGTCACTTGAGATGTTGAGGGCAATTCAGGTGTCTTTTACTGCAAGAAAAAGTCACTTTCACTCAAACTGTTTATAAAGTTTCATTCAACTACAATTGGATCATGGTTTTTGCTGTATGTAAAAATAAGACTTGTCAGTTCCAACGGAAGGAATTTTCAGCCAATGTTTTTAAACATTAAATAAAGAACAGCGAAGTGGACACAATGATCAAAACACCTGAATACTTTTGTTTGTGACTAGCAGTACTATAGCATACGTACTTAAATACAAAATACTTGCCTGAAAAAGAGGATTCATACTCCTTTTTCAGCTCCTCTACTTTTTCTGAGTGCCTGTTTTCAAGTTCCAGCTTAAAGCTTTCATGTGTGGTATTTAAATTGTCCACCTGCAATATGACAACATGATTTTTCTCCCCTTACACGGATCAACTTAACCCTTGTTTAAAAGCATTGTTTCAATGGCTTCACGTACTATGTCAAGTACATTTAAAATGGTCTAGCAGGATTCAAAAGTAGAAGCTAAGCCATGTACTTAATAAATGAGAATGATGCCTTACAGTTTACCACTACCAAAGGAAAACGTGTGCATCTCTCACAAGCATGGAGTTGCAAAGGAAGGTCAGAGGGCAGGTGTGTTTCTAGAAATCTTAAAACTCAAGCTGACCCAAATATCCCATGGAGCTCCAGAAATAACTTAAGCTGGCAGAACACAACCAATCTCCACCACATTTAAACATAAGCCCAAGATCTGTACAGCTTAGTGTGGTAGTATTTTATATTGCTGTAATGAAGTGGAATTTCACATTAAATAACTGTTATTAGCAAAACCCAGGATTCTCTTAAGGCTCATTTGTAGCAGAAAGCAGTTGCTAGAGAACTTTTCTACTTTGAGTGTTACAAACCTGCTCCTGGAGCTTGGCTTTATACTTTTCAGCTTCCTCAATGCAGATACTTCGGAGTTTCTCACATTCTGCAGTGTAAAACTGTTTAAGCTTCTCCTCCACCTCAGCTAAGTCATCATTATGTTTCTGGTTTAACTTCTGCAAATACCCTTCATAAGCAATCTGTAGTTCATTCCTGTCTCTTTCCAATTTCTCACAAGCTGCAGAAGTGGTTACTGAAGAGGTCAAAAGAAAAAAAGAAAAGAAAAAGAAAGGAATTGGATCAAGTTCAATACAAAAGTTATATCTTCATTTACAGGTATTAAAAACAGTGAACACATTATACAGCAACATGGTTATATACAAAGACAAATATGATTTATCCATTAAATGTGCGCCTCCAAGGAAACATGAACAGATCTTCACAAAAATATCAAATTCCATGTTTCTTAGGCTGAGAATTAATTGAACCCAGCAAAGCCAGGAGCCCACATAAAAAGCACAAGTGTGACATACTGACATGACATGGAAGGTGGAATGTCTCATGAGAGACACTGAAGAGCTCCAATAAAAAAAATTAATTGTATTTGCTACTTTACCTTATTTGATCCCATTCAGTAGAATATTTGTCAGAGTACTTCACTTTTTGACATAGAAACCACTTAGCTAAATTTCAAAGTCCTAATTTCCTCAAAACTGTATGTTTAATGACACCCATACTCAGATATACAGCAAAGAAGCAATTCTAGCTTGACATGGACCTGATACAGATCTGCCAATCTGAAAGGCACCCTCATGTGTTTATGCCTGAGATATTTAAATATGCAAGACAGAAAATGCTTTTAGGCAAAAAGTGCAGAGTATTAAGAAAAGATAAATGCTCTGCAACTCTCTTTACACCTGCATTAACACAGGTCTGCTAAGAAGGCTGCCTAAGTTTGTCTCTCCATATTTGCAGCTGCTTAGAAGGCAAAACAGAAGTTAGCAACTTGCATTTTTGAGTTTGAAATATAGCATGCCCAAGTCCAGCCAGCCAGGCCTGAATGGGAGGAGTCATCCTCCTACTGTTAATATGACTGCAGTAAATGCCTGATGCAGCTCCAGCTGCACCCACAGCCTGGAAGCAAGGTGAAACAGCATCTCTAACCCAAGTGTGTGGTCACTGACCTTGTGCAAAACTGGTTCTATACAGACTCTAGTGCTATGGTTTAAAATAAATTAGTCAGATGAATGGCTGTTTAGGAGAAAAATCAACTAAAATGTTAACTTGATCCTCAAAGGCAGAAGTGCATTAGCATGCATGCACTTCACAGCAGACTGGCACACTGCCCAAACAGTGTAAATATAAACTCTATGTAAAAGTATGGGAAGAGGCAAGGATTTCTGTACAGGCAGTACAGGAAATTCTCATCACAAGAGTGTTTGAGCATTAAGATAAATAAATTACAGTATCCTCAGGGACTGATTCCCAAAGTAGTAATGGGTCAGCTGAAGGGAAAGCAGCCTGCCCCAGTGGAGTGCCTCAAGTAACATGTGTCTTACTCTTCTTTGCTACAGCTCATTAAAAGCATGTGAGTAACTTGATGAACGATACTCTTTTAAGGGACCTGTAAAGAATCTTGGCCTTGCTACCATCACTTGGAACCTGCAGTGGAACTAGAAAGTGTTAAGAGAGTGAGCTGTACTGCATGGAAATCAATCTACATGTGTGTCCACCTGAATTAGGCTTAACAGCAAGCTTAGCTATGCTGGGTCTGTGCAAAAGATGTGCTGATCTGGACAGATTTAGGCCAAGCTCTTCATTCTCTGACTGGCAACGATGCAACAGAGGCTCAGCTGAAACCTACCACAACATTCTCTGCAACTCAAGCAGATTTCACAGTTTTTGCTATCTTCTACAACAGCACCAAAATAAGTTTTTGCTCCCCTATCTTTATTTGTTTCAGAAACTTCTCTTACAACCGCTCCCTTTAGGGAAAGGGAAAGAAAATAAATTAGCTTTCACACTACTACCACATTGCAGTGGCACAAAGTTATTGAATATATATACTCTGCATTGCCACATTTTTGGAGAAGAGGTAACACCATTGTTAGGGGACATTGTATTACAAGGCCAAGAACCAGGCAGCAAGCCAAATGGAGGTGTTACACAGCCAACCATGTGCAGATGGAGCTGACCTTCTACAGCAGAGTAAGGGCATAGCTAAGAGTCAGGCGACTTGCATGGCTCAGTTGAGGTAACTACTGAAATTTGAAGCAAAATGCTTCAAATTATCCACTTCATTTATAACCAACAGAGGAAGAAACATCAAATTCCTTATTTGCAAGGCCAGAGCTATTCATTTGCCTCCAGTTAGCCAGAGGAATTTGCAGCCTATCATTGCCTTATCTTTAAATGTCAGCACACAGAGCTTCAGATGATGCAAAGCACTTCAGAAAAAAAGCAAATAGCAAACCACACCTTTGTCAAAGAAAACAGACACATCAGTTCCCCTTCAGGCAGTTTGCAATTCAGATTTATGAGAGGACTAATGTTACAAGGCAAACAAAAAACTTTTGAAACTTGCACTAGCAGTTCAAAGTTGTTACCGTAAAGGTAACTCTGGCCTCCACAAAGCTGGAGGCCACAACGCTTCCTTGCACATCACAAGCCTGACTTATATCCCTGCCATCCAAACAAGAAGCAGAACTCCTACACAACCAGTGAGCTCCCAGTATCATGGTGGTGTAAGAAACTGACCGTGGTTTTTCTTGACTTCAGGAAAAACACCAACTAAAGAATTGTGAATTTGAAATTATGAGATGTCCCATAAACCAAAGCTTGTCTAAATACTTGAGATGGAAATGTGTGCAGCAAGTATTTTGCACAGTCCTATCCCTCTGCAGACTGAATCATGTATTTTATGACTGCTCTGCTTTTTTTTAAGAAAGTTGCCTTTTTCATGATTTGCCCCAAATTCCTTAATTTGGCCATTTAGCCACTAGCTTTGGCTAGCCAAAGCTGATTGCTGCTCAACTGAAGAGTAATCTCACTGAACTCATGCTAAACTTGGAAGAAAAATTTGTAACTGGAACATGTGCTCTTCCAGTAGCAAACACACAAATCTATTTCAACTTCTCATCCACTTCAGAGATACCTGAAGTGCATACTTCATAGTTTTTGTACACTAATACTGTGTTTCCTTTCCCTTCTTGAAATGCTTTTCTCCACAATTCCACATCTTTAAAACACAAACCTTGAGCAAAAAAAAAAAAAACCAACAGGAAACAAATGGTCCAACAGCATTTCAGGGAAAAATCAAGCCAGAGAGATGAATAGATGCACAATTTGTTTGTCTGTGAGGTTTGCTCCATTTTACATGTAACACTAAATAGTTTTAAGGACAGTGTATATGGAATGCTATACTTGGCAGCCAGAAGCAATCTTTTTACTTCTTCATTCATATAGCATAGCCATTAATTCATTTTCCCCCTCCAAATATTAATATTTTTCCTCCACTTGGTTGTCCCAGCCTCTCTTCCCAATCATACAACTGTCTCTCCCCGTATCAGTACGGCATGGAGCAAGATTAATCTGTGGTTTTAAGCTTCTTAACACCTCTAATTATAAATGAAGAGCCTCATTCTTTTCCATTCAACCATGACCTTTAGAAATCATGAAAAGTTTCTGAAGTTTGGTAACAGCAAATCTTCAGAGCAGAAATGCTGTTTTGACATATAAAATTACCCTTTATTTGTAGTAGTTAACATCAGCCACTTGCATCTTGGGTATTTCACTACAAAGCTTTTTAAATGCCAAAATCATAAAACAAATGCTTGCAAGAGCAACATGGAGAACCAGGCACATGGCAACTCCCTGCACAGTGCAAACAGCAGCACATCCAAACCACAGCAACAGTGGCTGCAGCTGAAGGAGAGGACTACAAAAATTGTCTTTGTATATCTCCAAGAAAGCTATTTTGTATTTTCACTAAAAGTAGCCAAGAGATAAGACCTTACAAGTGTGCATCTCCTTTCACGTTTTTTCATTGTTCTAATTATAAAACCATCATCCAATACAGCCCTTATGGCCAAACTGCTTAGCTTAAACATTTTTCAATTTACATTCCCCTAAAGCTACCATAACCATAGCTCTAAGATGAAATACAATGGATTTTTTGAACCCTGAATTAAATGGTTTGCAAACAGTAGTTCTCTTCATAAAATTGTCCAAGTCACTCACTGGCCTAGTTATGATTTATGAAAAGGCATTAGACTGTCTGAAATTCTAAACTGGAGTTTACTAGGACAGTAAACTGTCAGCATTTTAATAGATGTGGGGAATGTGAAATGGGGATAATTACCACAAAAAAAGCCCAAGTAGTAGTACTACGTGATATTACACTGCACTAACATCTAATTGTTCAAACCTTGTATTTCACACTGCAGGCCATGTGTTCACTTGACCAGTAAATCTGCTATAGACAGGCTCATTTCCTTCTCTATACAATATATATTTTTATATCTATATAGTATTTAATTTATGGTATTGGAAGATTCTCAATATTGAAAATTCTTCTTCCCAAAAATGCTTTCAAGTTTATGACCAGGCTGCTCTTCTTTCTCTTTCTAGTGTTACTTCCATAATGAGACTAATTATACAGGACATTAAACCACATTGCATATTTTTGTTCTTGGGTAAGTTAGACAAGGCAGGTAGCCAAAAAAGCCTGCTTTAAGCAACATTTAAGCAGGTATGATTGAATAAATAATGTGAAGCACTCAAATCTCTGCTGGGAAGTAAATTCACATCCCATGTGCTGCAAACACTACAAGTGACAGAATGTTCAGGCAGGCAAAGAGGCAAGTCTGTGAAGTGTGGCAAGTCAGGCCCTGTCTCAAATAAGTGAAAGAAGCATCTACTTATTATTAAATATTGTTACAGATCACCTTAACCTGAAAACCGAATCACATTCACTGTAAAACACAATTGTCTCTTCTGTCTGAACTACCAAAGCATCTTGAAGATAATTTAGTAATAAAAAAGAACATGAAGGTATTCTGAAGGAAATAGAGTTCAGCAATTGCCATGCAGCAGCTGGAGGTGAGAGAGAGGGGTTTGGCATTTGGTTGTCTGTCCAGGGTACACACAGGCCCCTCCAGGCCACGCAGAAAGGCTCACGAATGGAAATGTTCAAAGGGCCAAGGTTGGCGCGGCTGAGTCAACTTTGCACCTGCTACTTTGTAGCAGGACTCAGCTGGATCACATCCAGCATGGCTGCAAGGAGGCTCTGGAACAATGTGGAGTGCAGTTGGTTCAGAGGAACAGTTTCAATACCTCTCAAGAAATATGCAGCCCTTGCAATTTCTAATTACATAATTAAACATGTAATTAGAAGTTTACGTACTAGCTTGCATCTTAAGAGAAACAGTTGACAAGCAGGACATCCTTAGCTGCTCCAGGCTCCCAGAACTATGGTGCTTTCATTTAAGCCAGTATCAGTAAACCAGTAGCTGGAGATTTTAAGGAAGTCCAAGTTCAGAACCCAACTGTTACTGAATTGAACTCCCTTTGGACAAGCCCATCCCCAAACACCTTTCACTGCTAATCCTTGCACATGTTTCCAGCTACTGAGAGCAGAAGGCATTGTCTGGTAACCATTACCTGGCTGGCACAGTCACATTCTGGTACAGGAATGCCTATTTAAACCATTTAACAAAAAGGTATTTTGGTAGAAATGGTCATACACAATAACCCAGCAACACAGACGATCTGACAGAAAGTCAATTCGGTCTTGCAAGGTAAATCAAGGAGCTTGGGAACGTGCACAGTTAAACTTCAAAGTAAGAAACTGAGAAGTCTAAACTGCACAAGCTTCAGGATACCCTCAAACTCAGCAGCATTCAGGGAACAGGCTCCACTGGGCTGTGCACATCTGGTTCCTCTTCTCAGACTGCCTGTCCCCAAAACATCTACATGGCCAAACTAAGACTCAAACTGCACTTATCTTTCCCAGCAAATGTATGCTTAGATTGTACTGTGAATGAAAATCCACAGTACTTACGTCAAAACAGTCTATGGAAATCTTAAGTTCAGCTGAATCCATTTAACAGTGTCAACAGAAAGCTGATTAGCAGGTATGTATTTAAGCAGATTAGTTTCAGCTAAAGCTACTGTTTTAAGAATGCCTTTCTCACACCTTGTCAACAAATTATTAATTTAACTTCAAAAAAATCCCCAAACCAAGTTCTTTTTAAAGGTAGATAGAATTGAAGACCTGGATAGTTTTTCATTTCTATAATTAACTCCATTCCCTTTACACGCTGAGGAGAGCAGTAGAGACAGGCTAGACATGTGACGTGGTTAAGACAAAGGAACTGCATGAAGATAAATAAATGCTTCATGAAACCCTGGTCTGGAAACCTTACAAAGGAAGTGAGCCCCAGGCTGCCATTCAGATGCTCCTGCAGAACTGACCCAGGAAGATCAGCTCTGTGAGGGGGACAGCTGACAATGTTATCCAGGAGCACATCAGCCAGCATCCCTGTCTGAGAGCTCTGGGCACTCGGGTGTCACAGATCCATCAGGCACAGCTGCATTTGAAGTTTTTTCTAGTTATCAACCTACTGAATGGCACATGCTTGCAATGGGAGTCTCATTTATGAGCTCATCAGGCTGCTGATCAAAGCAGGAAGATAACAAGTTTATGGAAAGCTCATTTAAGCATGAGGCATCCTTACAAAGAGCTAAGCATTCAAAAAAAAACCTGAACTCCGCCAAAACCCTCAAATGTGGTAATGGCAAAAGTGTTGGCCAGCTTTTGGTGTACCCATCTAAGCAGAATTTTCCCTTTCTAGGTAAGTGATAAACATAGTACATAGGTTGATAAAGGAAAAATAATATTGAAGATGCAAGCCTAGAGAAGGAGACTTTTTTGCTCTGAGAATTTTAGCAATCCTCCTGAAGTAATTTTCTTGAGGTAAATAAATGGGGTTGCTCAGAGAATCACATTAAGTACATAAATAAAAAGAAATCTGTTTTATAAAGTTTATAACACAACTTTTTAGTGATGCAAGAAGGCCTTTTCCACATTAAAACTCTAGTCCTGTTGTCACTTTAGGGTAATAGAAACATCACTTGCAGCTGATTGGGAGATACAACCCTGTACCCTGCTACTCCTTCCCTTTTCTCTGCTCCAGTCCCAGTATTCCTTCAGTCACATACTGAAGTCAGGGCAGGCAACTTTGGCAAAACAGCACTAGCAGGCAATAGTTTCAGCTGGCTTAGGTCCCTAGGCAGCTCACTGCATCGGTGGGGGCATGGCTGCCCTGCAGCAATGCTGCCACAAGGAGGACAGGGGGATAAAAAGGGAAGGGGAAGGCCAGGCTCTTCCAAAACCAGCCCCTACTGAGACCTGCCTGGAACATCTGCTAAGTTCAAATACATTACATGGAGCTACCTCTAAATGCAGTTAAATCAAGCTTCAAAGTTGGCAAAACCAGCCCCTGCATACAATAATCAATTTCATGTTATAGCCATCCACTAGGATGAGTTTAAAGATTTAATCTCATCAGCCTGAAAGCTTTTCCTTCTTTTAATTTTACACTCATTCACCTACAGGTCACTAAGGAAAAAATGCAGATTTTGCACAGTATGTTTTACAGGTTTATGAATTTTTTGCCAGCAAATCTCTAGAAGACAGCATACAAATGAGTTAGGGATCAAACAGAAGTATATATGCTGTCAGCCATCCTCCCAGTTTTTAGAAGTGAGTGCTGTGGTCATCAGACACATGTTTTGTAAGGAGGCCCTGCAAGGCGCAGTGAGATCAGTGCCAGGAATTCGGTGAACCTGGGGTCACGCTCTCAGGGCTGCGCGGCACTGAAAGCGTCTGAGCGGAATTCAGTCAGGGAATTAAATGACTGCCATTACAGTACCAGGGCATCTGCCTTCTGCAGATCTGCTTTGCTGCATTTCTGTTTCATGATGAATGCAAAAAATAAATTCTTACCTAGTTCTCCACGAAGGTTAAGTAGCTCTTGAGATAACGCTTTCCGCTGCTTCAGTGCTTCCTCCCTCTGCAGAGAAAAGAACAAAAAAACCCAATGGTTTGGTTACTAGTGGTCTGAGCAGGGCACCTTCCAGTAATCAACTTCCATGTGTTCTGTAGGAAAAACAAGAGCAAGAAGCCAAGATATGACTCATTTAGGATAACAGTTCAGCTGTTACAATATACACAGATGTTCTTCTGTTGTTAAGGAAGTTATACTTTTAAACAAAGAACAGCTTTTTCCAGGACATCTCTGCAATTAAAATCCTACTTTGCAGCAATTAATTATATATTTTATGGTGGGTGTAGCAATATAAGCCTCCAGAACAAATAAGTGGTAGATGTCAAGGGCACAGAAGTATAGTGTATATGTGAAAGAGGCATGCATTAAATACTTATCTTAAGCTTACTCAAACAGAAAACCATCAACTTTGCTAAATGCTTAGTCTTCCATGAAGAAAAGGCACAGCCCTGTTCAAAGTTGAATACAACCCACCCTGCCGCTCACAGCTCCTAATGCTAAGATAGATGGTGTTTCTTATAGGGAGACAATCACAAGGCATGTGTGAACAGACCACACCAAAGCAGAAACACCCATCTACCTCCCTGCTTTCCCCAGGAGCTGTGCCCTGGCCAGGAGGCCAGGCCGCTGTGCCGCGGACCCGCAGCCCGGGGGGGCGCAGGCACGGCCGGGCAGAGCCGCTCCGCGGCCCGGCGGTCACCGCCTCACGCCACGCGCGGGGGTGACAAGGTCCACGCGCCCGCCTGGCAGGGCGCTCCACCGCTCCCGGCCGGCTCCCCGTGAAACAAGCACTCATTACCCTTGCTGCAGCGCACTGAGAATAGAGGCACAGCTTGCTGCTAGAGCAGCCCATCTTCCAGCGCCGGCAGCCCCCCGCTCGGCCCCCCGGCCCTCATCGGCGACGCCCGGGCGGCGGCGGCACCACCGAGCTGGGCAGGTCCGGCCAGGGCCGGGCGGCAAGGCTGGACCTTGCCTCCGCAGGTTATCCTGCGTCCGCGCCCAGCGCTCCGACAGCGGCAGATACTGCAGCTCCTGCAATTGGCACAAGCAGCCAGCGATTACTTAAAGCCACAGCCCTTCTTTTATGCAAGGCGAGCCCAGACATTAGATCGATCGATCTCCACTTGCTCCGACGGCAGCCAGGATCACCGAGGGAACGCTGCCCTTCTCTGCAGATAACCGAGCTTATTTTTAGCTGTTTCGAGCTTGCTGTACGCTGGTTTCACACTTAATTTGTTGATGCAAAAATAAGCCATAGGAGGCCTAAACTGAATGAGAGAGCCACAGATACAACAGCTTTGCTGCTGTCAATGCCCCGGCTTATGTTCAGTAGCCCCAGTGCATGCAAACAGCTTCAAACTTTGCATGCTTTTCCTTTAGCGAGGATATATGAGGGAAAGAAAAAAAAAAAGAAAAAAAAAATCCTCGCACCAATACACAACTGAGCACAGTAGATGAATCCGCAGACTGGTCAAGCCACACCTAACAGCTGGTTCTCCCCAGGGAAAACCTCACCTTTACAGCAAACTCCCCCTTTGCCCTTGGTGACTCTCACTGCAGCCTGACCACAGGCTTGCATCTTAAGAGCACCCCATCCTGGAGGTAGGAAATACTCACTGCATGCCTGCAGAATAAATAAAGCAGTAAAATACACCATTTTTAAGAAAAACTAGAAAGAATAAGCACCCAAAACCCAGTCGTGTATTAAGGTCTGACACAAGATTAATCAAAATGAGTAATTTTTATGCTATGCACTCATTTGCAAGTTTTAGGAAATTATTATGCAGCTGTAAAGGCTGGTTAGAAGAAACTGCCAGCCCTTTACTAGAAATACTTGTATTTTTGGCGTTGTATGAGAAATATTCCCCTTTAATCACTCAATTTAAGCAGCCTTAACAATTCTTTGGACACTTTACATTTTGGTAGGGCTATTAAGCAGCTGTGTTGCAGCTTTATATTAAGCACTTAGAGGCTTTTTACAGTGTCAGTGGGCTAAGATTGACAACCACGCCTCACCTCCGCAGTAAATTCTCAGGAGAGCCGAGAGCTCAGTTATTGAAGGGACTTGCCCTGCTCTTTCCTGCTTCTCTGCTCAGAAGGGAGAGATGAGTCATCTCACTCTGGTTCAACACGAGTGCTCCCACTATGGACACAGCATCCAATGATGAAAATGGGAATGCTACAGTGAGATATTTGAGCCGCATCCTTGCACACTGGGACACAACCTCCTTTTTTCCAGCCTTTGTCAGTAGAAGATCTCAAATTCTCCCTAGTGGCTGTACCATGCTGCAGACCCTTTGGACATGATAACCTTTTTGTTTAGTGTTTCCAAATGGGTTTCTTTGTGGTCTACACATTTTGTATTTGCTTTCAGCTGAAGAAATTTGATGCAACAAGGGCATGTACAATCAGCATACACTAAGGACTAACGAGAGGCTAAGACTAAAAATCCAAAACAAAATCAAATAACACTGCCTGTGTAATCTTCATGGTTCTTGCTGCTCCTAAGCCCTGTTGCTCTTTACTGGCCTTGCTTAACCTGTTGCCTCAGTTCGGCTTGCCCATTCATAGTTTAACAAATCCAAGTAATCCAGATGGATTTGTATCATCACCTCCTGCTCACGAATACCTTCAGAAAAAACCTGCCAGCCTAAAATAAGAAGACCAAGTTGCTCATATGGATAAGCAACCACCTAAAGTAGTCAGACTGACTAGCAGTTAATTTAGTATCCTTTTATCTAAATTCTGAGAGAACTGGAGCTGCAGGTATGGGGGTTTCCCCAAGAAAACTTTACAGTTTCCAAAATCTGAAATCTAAATGTGGTAAAATACCAAAAACACTTCAATAATCCAGTAAGGGCCTATCTTCAGTATTTAATTTAAAGACAGGTATGCATATGCTTTGGGCTGGAACCTTCTAGTTTATGTTTAACAAGATTCTAGTTGAAAAATCAGTACCAGAAATTGAGAGAGCAGAACCAAGCTGGAGCATACAGGATCTAGCAATTTTGGCATTGTTATCCAGATAAATCCAGCAATAAGGATCATCCTCATTTAGTTGTCAGAGACTCATGAAGCATCTTCATATCCCTTTACAAGTTCTTCTGGTACAATTTATGAATTTATGTAAAGATCAGGTAGATTATTTGGTACCTATTTTTTTCTTTTTCACAAAGAACCTATTGTAGGTTGCAGTTAAACCAAAATAACCACCTGTCACAAACATGGAAGTTCAGGAAAGAACAAGAACCGAGTTTAGGGATAAATGATTTCCCACAGGCAATATTAGAGCGGTGCACCTCTGGCACTGAATGCTACAAAAAAATTCTCAGCATAATGAGGGAGACCTGGACATTTCTTGTTCTGAGGAAAATGAGACAGTTAAAAAATCCTTCACATTTTGAAAATTTGACAAGTTCAGGTCAACATATGGCTCACAGCAAAGACACTTGAGAAGGTGAGGCCCAGGGTAGAGGGTTAAAGAACACCACAGCTTCAAGATGGCAAAAACTACCAAGAATGGAATAAATTACGAAGTTTGTCATTCATGTTTGTTTTGTTGGCAGTTATGCAGCCCAATTACAGGCTTAAGAGTATTTTTCCTGGCAACTAGCTGTTTTTGCTACAGCTTGAGATTCAAACAGACCAGCCTAGGGTCATTTTAGATACAAACAAGGGTGAGGACATATCACTGTCTGAACAGTTTCCATTGCTCTGCTTTGAAAGCAGGAAGCTCTACAAAAGTCCACATTCCAGAATGAGCAAGAGGGATATTTGTAGCAAGCACACAAACAGCCTTCCTGCCTACATACCTATACCAAATCTTCACATAAGACAGACCCAAGTTACCTCCAAGACATCAGGTTCTGAGCAGTTCTCAAGCTAGAATAGGTGGGCATTCCTCGAGTATGCCACAGCAACTTTGCAGACCACAAATATAAGAGCACAAAGTTTTACAGGAAACTGGCAACTTTGTATTTCCTTGAGAGGATGTGCAACTAGACAGACTAACCACTCCAGGTTTCCCAGCACACTCCTGCTCCTGGCCAGGCGGGGTGATGCTGATGTGGGAGCCCCATGCTCTGCCTGCAGATCAAGGCTTTGAGAGCCACAGATAGGCTGTGCCTGGTCAAAAAGTCCTAATCACTTTTTGTAAGCTTTTAATCCATGATAAGAGCTGCAAGTCCTTCAACAGTTACTCAATATAAAAAAGCAGATCACAACAGAAAACAGGTTTCGAGTATGTCTGTCCAAATAAGCTAACATTGCCCAATCTGGTAGTAATTATCCAAACATCACAGTTCACATTTTAAACAAGCACATTCCTTCGGGAAACAAAATACTTACTCTTTTGGAGCTGTATTAAAGAAAGAAAAAATCATAGAACCAATAATGAAAAGTTCCCATTTTCATACCAAAATACAGTAATTGTTGCTTTTTAAATTTCAAGCAGCTATATCACACCGATATCTATGTGATAAGGCACCTGCTACAGTTGCCTAGTCTACCCCCAGTAACAGATTCAGAAGAAGCATTCTAGATCACTGCAACCAAAAACTGCAAAGCACTGGTACATTGTGAAGAAAGAGACACAACTCACTTTGAGGCCATGAAATACCCCAGGGAATCAGGCTGTGTTGTGGGAATTTTCCCATGACACAAATGGAGCAGCTATTCTGGAATGTTCATCTCAGTGCTGGGATGCCAGGTGGTCCCTGCCCAGGGAAGGTGGAGAAGGGCTCTGACACTGCCAATACCAATCCCTCTGCAGTGTGCAGACAGGACAAGCAGATCCAGGTCTCAGGCAAATTGCAGCAACTGAACCTCTCCCTGGTGTAACTGGCAGGTGGGAACACCTCTGATTGGCAGGGCTGTAATCAGCCTTCTAGTTTCCATCAGCAATACGCTTCACAAAAGCTAATTTCAGGACTCAGAACTTAAAGGAGTAGAAAATGAAGTGTTAAATATAAAAGCATCACAATGCTCTTTTCAAAAAGCATTTTATTATACCAGACTAAATTAAATTTGTTCAGAGTGCATAAAGCAAATTAATCAATGCAAAGAACCGAAGCACTTAAATGTCTTTTACTAACATACACAGGGCCAAATTAATTCTATTCTTGGAAAGAAGAGTCTGGTTTTTGTAAGACATTTACTGTCAAACCAAACCACAAGCACTTACTCCTAAAATTAAACTTAGAGAGAAATGCTGAGGATTTAAAAAACTTAATAAATTAGTAAATTTGCAAGCACTTCTGTAACGTGTATGGTTACACCCTACTGGAGATGTGCTGAGGTTGTATGGAAAAAACCATCATAATTTAAATATTTTTTAACACTGGTACAGTCTCAGTTGTCAACAGGATGTCTTTCTCATCCAAGGAGATATTCCTCTTGGGTACGAAGCATTAGAAATTCATGTCTGCTCCATCCTTGTGCTGCTCCAGTAATAAAAACAGGATCACCATCATTGGCTGTGGTGTAGAACTGAGTCACATCTTTGCATAAACTCCAGTCACTCATGTGTCATCAGCTACAGCCTGGAGGTAATTAGGAAGGGACAACAAAAGGGCCATTCATATCCGCTTTGCAGTATGACATTTGACTTGAGGATTTTGGTCCTTATACCACAGTATTTCTACCTGTCCCTGTTCCTTCTTTCCTAGCAAAATCCAGTCCTCTAAGTAAGACTAGTATCATTAGATATTAGCAATTTTTGAAATTGATTTCTTATAAACTCACCTACTTCATACCTCACTTAACACCCCCTTGCAGTGTCAGTTCCTCTGCATCACTCAATGCAAAACCAAACTAAAGACAGGAGCCAAGGAAGCAGCACAAACAAACAGGATTTACACCCCCTGCTCCAGCAGCAGACTATTACTGTGATAAAATAAAAATGTCATTATCCTCTCAAATCAATAAATATACAGTGAAATGAATACTTCTCATTTACTCTTGGTCTCATTTGTGTTAGGCACTGTCTTCTTACCACATGAAATAAGCCATCTGTTTTCACCTTGACATACTTCAAGCAGAATTAAGACTCAGAATACAGCATTTACATGATTAGCTGATAGAGATTTACTGCAATTTCTAATATTTTACTTCTTTTATCTACTAGGTACATCTATGGAGAATTGGAGGTTTTTTCCCTGATGTTTAGTGTATGAAACACTATAGCAGAAAACACTAAAGCAGAGAACCAGCCAAGCAGGATTCCTATGAGTCACTATGTATTTAACATATTTACTTGCAGGCTCTTTATGCTTTTGCAAGCCTTATACAGGATCTTAGGCTTGCAGGGATCTTTGTTTTCCAAATTAGAAGTTATGGCCACCTTCATGCAACAGCCCTGCAAAGATAGGGCTGAGATGTAATAATATGGGCTATTTAATTTTATTTCTGTATAACAGCCTGTTTGCTACTTTACAGCTACTTTAAAGTTTCTGAATGCTAACATTAGTTCTTGCTTCTCACACAGAATGACTCCTTCCTTCCCTGTAGAAACTGCAATCTCATAAAAACTACGTTTACCTCATCTAAGTGATCACTTATTTCTCACTATTTTGTTAAAGCTTTTTGGTAGCCACCAGATACCTTATAACTTTGACAAGTTATACTGTCACTATTTTTCTCATATCTATAAAACTATTATTACCATTATAAAGTTATTCAAAATGTTGTAATAAGAGCCTATGCTTGAGCATAATATGCACTAATAATTTCATTTTTAAGACTGTTTAGAATTTCACCTGTAAAGGTAGTACAAATCAAGAAGGAAACAAGATAGAAACACGTTGCCTTCTTTCTTCTACAACTGCTCCCTTAATTTTTGCAATAGATACCTCTATTTTGCTCCTGTCATTAATTCTTCAGCTTCTTGAAAAAAAAATACAAGAAATAACAAGGTAGTCATGAAAATCAGGATCTTTGTGGAAAGCAGCACTGGTTGCCTGAAACATCAAGTTTGTTTCAGTCAAGGAGCAGCTATAGGACAGGAGTAGCTAGGAGTAGGTATAGGACAAGACTCCCAATTCTCTTCAGCTGTAACCCATTCTGAACACCCAGGTGTACCATTTACATTGCTTAACTCATGCATCTTCTAAAAGGTTATTTCCATCAGAGCCCAGTTTCAGAGTAATTAACGGATTAAAATGTTTTCTGGATGTTAGAGCTCACAAATTTTGAATCTGTTGCCAAAACATTCTTGTTCATTCATACCACGTTTTACAGAGACATTGAGAATCACCTGAAACTTTCTTGCTTTCCAAATGCTACTCATCAGACACAGGCTTCCAGAGCCTAGGTCTTCTCTACAGAGGGAAACTACTGTGCTATTAATCAAATACTCTCTGTAACAAAACAGAAAATATTTGTATTCCTCAAAATCAGGATATTACATTTTGACTTCTAACTGATTTTTCTTTTTTTTTTTTTAAGTAAACACAAAAATCATCTCAATTACATATCCTTATTCTCTCTCGTAAAAAGCTATGTCCATATTTTGGGAAGGCAGATAGACCTGGTATGAAAATTCTAAAGAAAACTGGCCAAGTTTGATGTAAAGTTCTAGAAAATCAAACTAAAAGTTTTCCTCAAAGACAGCTGCTCTAAACAACAGGACATGTAGGTCAAAAGATATGACTGTTCCAAAACTCTTGGGGTCTAGTGATGCAATGTGTACTTCTGCCCCTTAACCTAGATATGCACTTCTCATTTGATAAATATAAACATTTTCTGCTGAACTTCCACAAAGGCCAGGACAAACATTTCTGATAGATGTGCTCATGTATTCCAAAATGGAAAAAAAA
Organism: Setophaga petechia; assembly: GCA_024362935.1. Lineage (NCBI taxonomy): Eukaryota > Metazoa > Chordata > Aves > Passeriformes > Parulidae > Setophaga > Setophaga petechia. Next base: position 27,209,135 of record JANCRA010000001.1, read on the forward strand.
CCCCATTTTAAACTGCTAGGTTCCCAAGGAAAAAAGCATCTTGACCCTTACAGTCATGCACATGTCAGGAAATGCCAGTTACAACAGATCATATACTAATGGTTAATTTCTATTTCCACCTAGAAATGCTGAAGCCTGCTCAGTCACACCATTTCTAGCATATTCCTCATGTTGTTTCCTGTGTCACATCCACAATTAGTGTTACCCACTGTCAAGGCTCCATACCCCCTCAAATGGCCTTTTCCTCTACTAAGGAAACTTATTAAAGATGGCACCACAACACTCCAAGTAAAGTCTGACCAGTAAATAGCAGCTCTCCCATGACCACACCAAGAAAAGCACAACAGTAAAACTGAGCTTCTTTTCATCTCTACAGTACCCTCTTTCACAGATACAAATTTGAAGCCCATTTCCATATCAGAATCTGTAGAGAATTACTGAGATGCTTAATTTGGATTAATTTATTAAACTAGAAAAATAAAAATGGATATTCATAACTAAACATTTTACCACCACATTTTTTAAACAGCTTATGTAGTAGTTCTGAATGTAGCAGTTTATGCACTAAAATGAGAAGATGAAATATCTATCAATTCACACTTTGAACAGTTACAAAGCCATTCAAATTACACATTACCCTTTCCTTTGACAGCTAAATCTGCTTTAGACAGACAAATTTGAAACTGGATTTAAAACGAAGCTAGTACCACACTGCTAAAACAATCACCCTCCACTCCCAAAGATGTAAGAGTTTAATACTCAGCAGTGAGCTGGAGGTTAGAACAGCCCAGCTGCAGGGCTCATACTGCCTCGGGGGCAGCCCTGAGGCAGGGGAAGGTGCTGAACACCTCTTAGGAAGCAGGAAGCAGAGGCTCAGGCACAGCTGCCATAGCCCCAGCCTCATCAGCTGGTGATCTACTGGGGGTTTTTTGCTTCCCAAGGGAGCAGCTGGCTCCTAGCCACAGCTGCAGACCTCTCAGGCACACATTCCCACCCCACCCCAGCACTGGCAGTTCTTCACTTCCACTCCTTCCACTGGGAACCATTGCATGGGGACATACCCAAAACACTTTCAACATGGACAGACCTGTAAAACTACACCCATAGTAATTTTTTTTTTACTGGCTTTCCCAAGAAGCCCAAGCATACACAAGGGCTAGGGAAGAGGGGAGAGAGATGCAAGAGTGGCATCTCCAAGCTGACTTATCACAGACATGCTAACCACGTATTTAAAGCATCTGTGAACATATATCTGGCTGAAGGGACAATAAATTCGAAATTAATACTAGTGGAAGTTAAAAGATAACTCAAATGCAGTAGTGCAAATTTCAGAACTCAGCGCAGTTGAAAGTTAATGGAAAACTGCTTTCCTTGGCACTTCATGCACTCATTGTAAATGGCCAATTTCACCATTTCCTCTGTACTGCCACTTTTCTGTCACTTAAAAAACAGGAAAGTAGTCATGAAGTAACAGGAATTACCAGGGGATCAGGGGAAGCACAGTACTCTAGAAAGCCTCAACTTGCTTTTGTGATCAGTGTGCAGTTTAACATGTGCTCCTATCACTGCCAGCACACACACAGCTGTCCAACAATGGAAAAACTTCGTGTTCTCATCAGCCCCACTGCTCATTGCCATCAAATATTCTGGATGCCAAGAGGTTTTCCATCCAGCATTAATCCAGTGCAACAATAGCTCCTGTGAGGTAGAAATCAGACTTTTAGGATTTTTTAACTCAGAAGAGTCTTGGTAAAGGTAGCTAAGCACAGACATCCTCCCCACCCTCCCTAAAGAAACACCAACAGATCAAGTGGGAAGGTTTTATCAGAAGCAGCTGTTACTATTGACAGCTCCAAGGTAACTCTTGCAACAAACAGGTTTGAGCTCAGGGTTTTTTGAGATATTCCTGCTCAGCTAGAAACATCAGAGCAGCATTGCTCAATCCCATTTAACCCTTTAACAGCAGCCTCTCAACCTCACTCCAATGGGCTAGTTGCAGTTTTGGCAGAAGCCATTGCCAGCAACTCCTGATTTTGTTCTCAGCTATATTCCACTTCAAATGACCTCATAAGAAATAACTTTAATCTTTTGTGCAGAAATATATTGGGAGCTCTTGGGGAAAAAAAGAAAAAACCACATGACAGTAAAACCAAACAAATCTAACAGCAAATCGTATCCCAGTCACCTCAGTTTTGGAGATAAAGCAGGAGAGGCTGCAGCAGATTTTGCCAAGAGGCTCAGGCTGGGCTGTCCAGCCTTGAAGTGACCCAAGTGCTCACTGCAGTACTTTACTCCATTTGGCCAGGCAGCCTGTCCTTCACCCCATCTCACCCTCACACGGGCTCTGACAATCCACGTCAGCACCTGGCAAAGAAATGCTCCTTGGCTGGTTCAGCTTTCTGGTAGTGGTGGGCTGAATTGGCTTTCTGCAGGGACAGAGCAGCACCAGGAGTCCAGAGCAGCTCCTCCCTCTGGTTTCAGCAAGCAGTTTCTTAGGCTGCATCATGTCACTTCACACTTGCTCCAGTGGGAAGAATGGAAGCACAGCTTTGTTCCTAGTGTAATCAGCTAAGTATGTTGGGGGGTTTTTTTGGTTTTTTTTAAAGACAGAGAAGCTGAAGCAACTTTCAGTTGGCTATGGGGTAGTTAACCTATGAAAACCTACCTCATGAGTTAAAGCCTAATTTAAGTTTTTCCCTGAGTTTATCCAGAGTTTGAAAACTACATCAAGGAGTTCCCCAAGTGATACTTCAGACAAATAATCATACGGGCAGCTAAGACTGTTAGCTATTCCAGACTCCACCCCTCACCATAAAGGAGAAAACTCAAATAAGCAAACAAAATTAAAATTACTCTTCACAGTGTTCCCTTGAACAGTGAAATCCTTCAGGATGTTTACCACAGCTAACTAACAAGTAGTGCTTAAGTATTCCTTACAGCACCACGGCAGAAGTCCTTCTCATCCCTGTGGTACCTCCACAAGAGCAGGGCAATAAGTATTTGTCTTACCCCAGGAAAGGAGGGAGCAATCTCAAAATCGATAACTGGTATGAAAATACATCAGTGTGTCATATCTAGCTCAATTTCATGTGCACAAACTTAAATGTCCAAGATTACTAATTTTATATAATTTGACAGAGATATTTTTTCTTTCCATCTGCAAAAGACTAACAAAGAGGAATAAGGAGAAAAATCACTTGTTTCTTCTACGCAGCTCTCTCTTCCCTCCTTCAAAATCACTTTTTCCTTAAACCCCTGAATATTCTTTAAAAAAACCACACATTTAGGCTAGAGCAACCTGTAAAAAAGCCTAGAAAAAGCAAATTAGTGTGATGGCCTTCTTCCTACTAAACATGACATTTTAAAAGTATTTGCGAGTTTTAAAATGTTGCAATAAAAGTAATGTAGAGAAGAAACTAGGCCAAGACATTTAATTGTAAGAGTTACTGAAAAACTCATTGTGCTTCTTCTACTGTAATTAGAAGACTGTGCAGAAGTTTAGCAGGGAGAATTTCACTTAAAATTTCACAATATCATGTTGGATGACAGGCATCGAAAAATCCTGTATCGAATTGCTTTGAAGTTCTCAAACTAGTTCCTTAGGCAGAGAAAGGTGTTTCAACCAAGAGTTTAAAAAAACCCAACCAAACCAATCCCAGAAAACTGGCTAAGAGCCACTGCTCTTAGAGTTGAAGCAGACTAGGAGATAAATGCAGTATTTTTAGATTAAATGAAAGCAAGCAGATATTATCCCATGAGAATGTTACATTTTTGCCAGAATATTAAGACAATTTAGTGCTTTTTTGCATACAGACTCTAAAATCACCACGTAGCAGAAGAGTTGAAATGAAATTGATACCAATCTTAGAACAACAGTTATAAATGCAAGGGTAATGGCTATTAAAGCCTGCATCATCTGTGCAGTATAAAGGCATAACTGTTATAATTTCCTTGACTTCACATTTTCCTTTTCTCAAAAGTTTTCAAAGCAGACCAACAGTTCCTAGTGTAGTATCAAACTATTAAGTCACCACATATTTCAAACAGATTAGAAAAATTAGGATTAAGCCACATCCAATTCATTCCACTCTATAATTCCAGATGCATTTCTGTATTTTTATTAGTAATTTTAAAACCTTCATCAACAATGCAGGACTCAATAAATAAAACTGTAACAACTCAGACTTTATTCTGAGTAGCTGAAAAACATATCCACCCCTTAAATACTCTTCCATACAATGCCAGATAACAAAGCAAGGCCATGTAGATTATCTGTTGAAACTAGTCTTTCCCACAAGGGCAGAACTTGATGGACATACTTGGAAAGCTACTCAGCCCTGAAGGACTCTCTGACTACAAACAGTTAAAAACTCTTTTAAAGAGCACGTGAAGCACGCAAAGGTCACAAAGCCCAGTGTCATGGGTTTGATTCTTTTTCTATCTAACTAATGCTAGAAGTATAACCTCCACAGGAAAACAGAAACCACTGGAATGGAAACACAAAATTTATCATCAGTATATTAATATTTTCTGAAGCCCTTGCTGAGAAGAGCTCAAACAATTAAAGCCAAAATTGATGAGCTGTGAGTTCTTACCTCAGACTGCAGGTGCTGGATGACAACTGTTAATGCTTCAAACTTTTGGTTACTGGACATCAGGAATTTTTTCAGCTGCAGGATGATTCCACTTTGAGTCTCACATTTTGTTTTGTACTGTGTCAACTCGGCTGCTTTAGTGCCCGGTGAACGTGCATCTGTGGAAGACTGAGTCCGTATGCAAGAGCTCTTGGCACTCCGCTGCTTGCCCTTGTCGACTAAGAAAACAACAACAACAACAAATCAATATGCATTTCATGCCGAAATCTCACCACAATGTAAAGGATGGGTGCAAATGAAAGTAGTTATAAATTCCTACAAACACTTGCTGAAATACTAACTAGGAGAAAGGGTTATTTCAGTAGCATTGCAGAGCAGGTACTATCAATTTGTTAATTCCAAACACCATAACCTTGGATACTATGTTCTGTAGTTCATCCTCACCTTCATGCATTCTGTGGCATACTTTTCAGCATGCTCTTCACACTGGGCTTTGCAAAAATACTTTCATAAAATGCAAGATATCTTTCCTCCTATCTGTTCAGTAACTTATTTCTAAAATAAGAGTTGTCCTCTTTTGTGTTCAACATAGAATTCATATTTCCTGCACTCTAAAGTACTGCTGAGTACAAAACCATTTTCTCTACATTTCCTTAGTTATTTTTCTTCCTTTTAAAATTTTAATTGTAAAAACTCCCCTCTCTGTAGCTGAGGCCTGAGCTTTATTAACTAGAGGGCTTGCAGCATTTCTTAAAGCTAGCAGTTTTCAGTCACAAGGATAAAACTTTAAGAAAGCTCTAAAATGTAATATATTTCAATATATTTTCAGTCCTGAAATTACATTATTGATTTAATACTCTTAGTTTTGTGGCAACCTCAATGCTTTCACAGTACACAATCATCTCATGTCAGAGGAAACCAGATTACATAAATCAGCACTTGACTCATAAACACTATTTTCAGTGTTTTCAGTGTATTTTCTCCGCTGCCTTCAGACTGGAAAGGGAGCACAGTACTGCTGTGCAGATAGGGCCAGTCTTCCCCCCTTGAGCACAAAGGGAATGAGCAAACAATTTTGCAATAAAAGGCTGATGCAATAGATAAATATCCCTTGGCAATTTAATGAAGACATCTAAGCAGATTACTTTGTACAGTTTCAACTTAACAAGATTTCTTCACGATAGAGTGAAAAAACCTGAGAGGTGAGATCTGGAAAAAAGAAAGATAGGAACAATCGAAAAAAAACCAGGGGACAAACTAAGCAAAAAGAGTCAATCTTTTCTGAATCCCAAGCACCTGGTTTGAAGGTTGTCAAATGACCCTACAATCATCCCAGCAGTGTAAGGTTCAATCTCACAACTGGAGAAAGTATTAAGAACAAAAGCTTTAATTCTCAGTTAATGTTAGTCTGACTGACATATCAGCTATTGTATTAATACATCCGTCTTCCACAGCCTGCATTTGTTTTTAACGTCTTTGAAAATAGTTTTCCTGCTCAAAATACTAACATCCTCTATGCCTTCCTTACTGAGCCTGGTATAAAGTGCCTCCTGAGTCTATTAATTTTCCAGATAAATCTGCTCTGGGCAAGAATTTCTGCTAGTTAGAGAACTGTCAGCATATTGTGCTTTATAATGCTCAAATGCCCTTGTATTCTTGGAGATCTCCGTACACTTCTGCTGAGAGATGCAGACTGTTAAAGACTGTTAAAATTAGAAACATACCATTGTGCAGTTTAATATTAGAGCTATTAAAAGGTGTATCAACCCAAATCAAAATACAGATTGATAGGACAAAAGCATCAAGCTTGGCTGCCAGTTCTAGCTATTTTTACCACTATTTAACTAACATGACCACTTCTTTTCTCACTGTGTAACAACGTCTTTTAAATAGACACTTTCACACTAATGCCAGTTCACATCTGAGAGCAACTGTGTCAAATTGCCAGCAATCTTATGGACAATACTCTGTGAATGAAACTACTGGTTACCTTCTGAAGCTGCTTCAAAAATCACAACAAATAATAATCAAGAAGAGAGAGGAGAAAAAAGAGCAGGGACTAGAGAATAAACATGTAGAGTCAGTTCTTCCCTTACCTACTGCCTTACATACTCCTACTCTCTCATATATTCCACCTCCCTTCCGGAATGCTCCACTTATGACAAATAGAGAACTAGAGCATTATTCTTTATGTAGGAGTATTGGGTCAATTCACTGATACAGATGCTAGTCTCATAATTTAATTAAATATTTGAAATTAGTTTTACAACCACCAGGCTGACAGAGCTGTATTAAACCTGAACAGTTGCAGACAATTTTTACATTGGGGAAAAATTACATCATACAGTTAGTTACCTAATGAAGAAGTTTCATTTAAATACAGTGATACAACAGCTAACTACAAATGACAAAAGGCTCCAAATACGCATTGTTTCTGTAGTTCAGCCAGCCCTTATCATTTTGTCAGTTTCACGTCATTGCTTTTATCCTGCTGCCCAGACCACCAAGTATTTTCCAAGAAGCTCATTCAAGCATCCAACCAAGCCAGCCCTTGATACTATACTAAAAAAAGCTGAACAAAAAACATGCATGAAGTGAAACTCATTGACATTCCTGTTGGCAATTTTATCATAGACATGTGCTATACACAGCCACTTCAAATGCTGAAAAGCATGAGTCCTCTGTAGCATGAACTGCCTCTACAGATTAACACCACTGACACTAAGATGTTTATTTATGGCCTACCTACCTCTGGGCAATGACAGATCGTTTCCAGATTTGTATAGAAGGCATGCTGTGGTGTCAAAACAAAAGCCATGCTTTCATTAAGACAAAAGCATCATGTGTCTGATTACTGATACCACCACATCAATGACAGAGTCTAATTTAAAGATGGTATTGGTTAACAGCCCAAGCCCTTCTCACTTGGGCTGGTTCACCTGCCACCTCTACACAGTCAGACTTGTAACACAGAACAGTTTCCGCATCTAAATCAGGTTCTGGACTTCTCTCCAGCAGGCTCAAAACCCCTTTACCCAATGGAAAACTTGGTAAGTTGGAAAGCTTGGTAAGTTGGAAGACAGAAAATCAGATTTTCTAGTACTGCATGTAGTACAGTAACTGGACAGAATCACCATCTTACGTCCTATCCTTCACACCAGTAAAGAAAAAAGTAGCAGTGATTTTGCAAAGACTAAGCCTTTTGATGATTAAATCATTCACAGAAGATTTGATCTGGATCTTGGAAAAGGTTCACAAGTCCTCTCACTCCCCCCACAGCCATTATATGGATGGCACAGCAGTCTCCAGTTCACTGGGGAGAGTGTTAGACCCACTCCAAGCTTCTCTGTGAAGCAAACTGTTTCTCACGCATAGCTTCTCTAGTTAATAGCCATTCAGAGGCAAGAAATACACAACTGCCAGTACATAGGGTGTGTTCCACAAAGTTACATTTAGGTGCTGGGGTTCTGCCCAGTGCTTGACACAGTATTTGTCTGGCTGGCTACCTCAGAGCTTGCATTGTCCTACTGGTTTCCTGAGCCTCCCTATCTTGTGCATTGCTGCAGGACTACCAGAAAAATCTCTTAACACACCTTTTCTGGATTGCAAAACCAAATCAAAGCCTTCCTTTGCATATCATGTACTAGGAAGGTATGTGTAGTAGTATCTACACAAACTACAAATTATTTTAAGCAAGAGATTCAATTTCTAAAAACAATTAAAAAGCATTCAAAATAGACTAAACAAATTTCTTGACAAGCACAAATAGAAACAACCTCACTTCTCTCCCCACACTTACAGTCACAATTGTCTTACCCCCAAGCACAGTCTTTTCACATTCATCATCCAAACTGTTAGCTTCCACAGGTCTTTCAAAACCCACGTGCGTCGGGTGTAAGCATTTTTCAAAGAAAAATCCTTGTTCAACATTTTCTCTCATGGGAAGATGAAGGCTGGTAAAAACTTTCTGCCTCTCCTCCATTTTCTGGAAAGCCTTGTCTACACATGTTAAATTGGTGCTCACTTCTTTGATCAGTAGCACCAGATCAGCCTGAGTATTTAATCGAGCTTCCATTTCTTCTCTTACTCTCTGGATTTCCTCAAGCACAGTTCTTATATCCAAGTGACTGGACTTCACCTCTGCTTTGAGATCTTCTTTCACCTGTTGCTGGCTCCTCTGCAATGCTAACACCGTTCTGATTTCCTTCTGAGATGTTTCCACATCATGCTTTAGTGCCTTCTGCCCAGCCTGCATTGCCTCCTGGCTAGCTTTCACTTCTGCCAACAGAGCAGCGATGCACTCCATCCCGATCCCACGGGAGTTTCAGGACCTCTTCCAGTGTCACAGCTTCCACACGGTCAGGGACATCTGTGAGCCAGTATCAGATTTCCCCTGATGGCAAGCCAGCTAGAACACAGCCCTTGGGATGGTACCCTACCACAATTTACAGAACTCTGCAGTGAAGGCACTCGGTAAAAGTCTAGTACAAGGTGAGCCAAAGGCACTACATGAAAGACTTCAACAGGCAGGGCTGTAGTCAGAGCTCCTTCTCAGGACTCAGCCAGAGCACTAATCAGTTTAATTGGCAGATTATGCCACACCTGAATTTTTTAAAATCTTTTGCTGACATCACTGTACGTGGGACGTCACCCCAAAAGCCACTCCCAACAGTCACTTGATCTGTGCATCAATCAAAATATGCCTGGGCATCAGTAGCCAGGTTTGTTGCAACGCAGCCAAACACTGCAAGAACACACTGGCCCTTCCTGTACAACACAAATGCTCAGAGGAAGCCTGAATTGCCTGCAGGAGCTGAAAGCCAAACAGTTCAACAGTGTGTAGTTATTTCAATTATATATTCAACAAGGTGATTATGCACCTGTTCTGCTAATGTGAGGTTCAGGTGTACATCTGTGGACACGTTTGATAATGCCCCACTCTCACTGAGTGCTCTCCTTATTCACACAGCAAGCAACACCCTTCTGGCAATCTCCGGAAGAACACAGTTCCTGAGGAAACCCTCTAATCCACAAACAATAAAGGCTTATCACAGCAATATGGGGAAAATTACCAATGAGATATTTTTGCCATGTTAAGGAGGCCAAGCCTTTTAGCTACTAGGTCTGAGTTAACTTTTCTCTGGAAAAGCTAAGGCTTCTTATTTTTAAGCACAAAACTCTTAAAAGGTCTAGGCTCCATGTGAAAACAGGTAGATTAATGGCAACGGGCTGTTGGCTGTTGTGTTATACAGCAGTTTAATAACACAGTCACTGGATTCAATTTGAAAAAAATGACCAATAGCATGTAGATCTTGGTCTACAGAAGGTGTCAGTCTCTGCTTTCAAAGAGGTGAGCATGTACTCAGCATGACACCCAGCAGAACAAGGACTCAGACCTCATAACCTGGAACTCAGGAGAACTTAAACACCACACCTTTGGCCCTGTCATGACTCCAGGATGATTTAAGAGGCAGTGACGATCCCAGAGCAAAAACCCATGCTATCCATCAATAACTGCAATAACTCCCCTCAGCATTGTTTTGGGCTGGGAAGCATCACTAGGAATGCCAATAGCCCATGCATGCAAGATTCAGGATTTCCAAATCACCACAGTGCTGCTGGCCAAAAGGCCAATCGGGGGACTCTTGCCTTCAGTGAAAGTTTACTGCTGGTGTGCCAGTGCTCCTCCTACACTAGTCCAGGCACACTAATGGGACCAGGAAGGTATCAGAGATGTGCCCTCCACATAGAGCACCTCATGGCTTGCAGGTATTCCCCAACTCTTTTGCTATCACAGCCCCTGATAAACAGAAAGTCAATGCTGGAGGTTATTTCCAAGTCACTGCATCACCCATCAGAAGGCCAGACATGGATTTTCTGATGGGATATCCCAGCACAGGCCACAGACACAGTTTCCTCCCCTTTTGGCTCCCTGCACCATTCCTAGCTACCCCAAGAGCCCTTAGGCATTATTATTCACACAGTCACCACTAAAGAATAGCACATGGGTAGCAGAAGCCCAAACTGAAGTCTGAATCCAGGTGACATGTTTGACAGAAGATTTCAGTAGGTGAAGGGAGTCAGGTAAGAGCAGTAGCAATACTTCTGCATCCCTTGACCATCAGCTGCAGTAACTCAGCTGAGCAGTCTAAGTCTTCATTCCACTCTTCACCATACCTTAGTGGTTATTAAAAATCACACTTGGTGAACCATTTGTGAAGACCTTATCAGAAGCAAAATCCATCTGAAATTATTTCCACTGTTTCTGTTGTGATAAAGCTGGAAAACAGGTGAAAGGGAGGGTATTTCCAGACTCATGCATATAACCTCCAAGATCTAAATCTTCCTAGAAACTTTAGGCAGCTAACATGAATCTCAAGTGTGTTAACAGTTTTTCCTGTTTAGGAAAAAAACTCCTGATTTCATAGAGTAACATGGATCAACCACTGTTGAGGATTTCCTCTCAATTGTACATTAAGAATTAGGGCAGAACAAAAAAAGGACTTATTTTACTTAAATAAAATCTGGTCTATTTTGTGTCAGATATGTTTGAGGGTTTTTTGTGGGTATCTTTTGTTTTGGTTTTAAGGTATTTCTTTCACATTACAGAGACACAAAAATCTTCTAGACAATTGCCAACCAGCAAACACAAAGCACCCCTATTTCTACAGCTCTAATTATGCCTTCCCCCCATTACAATGTGTAGAAGTTATTTGAGCAATGCAACAGGAAGACTGATTTGCCATTTAATCTCATGGCTGTAATTTTAAAGCTTGCCTTGTGACAAGCTATGCCCATTAGGAGAGGACAACTTAAGAACACCCATGCAAATAAGGAAGCTGTTGGGTTTAGTCTGCAGCAGTACATACACTACATTTGAGAGGACCTGGAAATTCAGCTAGCTGTAAATTACCACCTTAAATTCTTCCAAAACTCCTGCTCTGGGCTATAATATAAGCCAGGCTGGAGAAATACACAGGGATAGCAGTCACAAAACTAAATTAATGGTGTCTGCAGACAGCCTGGCAAGGCTTGACTTGGATGGAAGTCTTCAAACCCCTCCAGGCCCTCCACAGCTTCGTCAACTGTAATTTTTGCCCGCATCCATCTTGGCAAGTGGTGAATACACCTTCCTCCTGTGCCTCTCACAGTTCTGGCTGGTGATTGTACAAACACAGCCTCCCGAAGAAGTGATGTTTCATTTCTAAGCTCTGCCTCAGGCCTGTCTGTATAAGCTGGTGCAGACAGTCCCAACTTGCTCTGTTCACACTTCAAGCATGCCAGTCAGGAGCCAGCTCTAGTTTGCAGCAAAGAGACTTCATTCTTCAGAGTTGTACCTGGATCATCTGCTCAGCTGAAACGCTTAAGATGCTGTGCCTCAGAAGCTTCTTTATCTGTGGTCTTAGCTCAAAGCAAATGGGTGACGAGAAACAATACTTCTCATCTTGCATCTCCTCTGCATCAACATGGTGTGAAGCCCAAGAAGACAACTAAATGCTTCCTAAAGCAGTACAGCAGCTCTCCCTTTCCTCTACTCTTACTGTAACCTCTTGAGTTTCCCTTCTTTAATGTCTAGTACTAGCCCATGTCCAGGACCACCAGCTTATTTTAGCTGTCATCAAATCTGTTTCAAGCTGTTCTGAAGAAACCAATCAACCACCACAGAGGCTTTTAAGAAAGATGCAAGAACTGAACAAAATTTAACTGCAGGTAGGGAAACTTGACCTAGATGCTTCAACTGACTCAGCAGGACTAATACACACAGCAGAAATCTCTCTGCATTGTTTTTTTTCAGGGGTACAAAGGTTCTTCAGCATGCTGTACAGCCTGGAGGGGGAGTGCAGAGTCATCACATATTATTCCACGCATTCAGTTTGAAGTACTGTTCCTGAAGTCTCTGTCTATCCTCACCCACTGACTTGTAGCCTCAGTGCAACATTTTAAATTCATTCCTTTTCATTCCTCATTTCCAGGCAGAACCTGATATTATATTTATACATACAATAATGAAAAGGAAAGGGAAATCTCAGAAGTATTTATGTTCTTCTAAAATCTCACTATGGTTCACATCACATCTTTTACTTTATGTACCACATGTGTGTTTTACAGAAACACTAGCTGGGCTTTGAACACCTACTATACAAAGTGATTTTGCCTCTGCATTCACAGTGTATATTTTGTCAAATTAACAGGAACTGTAATATGTAACACTGAATTTAGTCTTCATAGCTCAGTTGGTTAGAGCATGATAGGGTTGTGGGCTCAATCCCTCTAAGGCCATTCACTTGGGAGCTGCACTCAATGACCCTTGTGGGTCCTTTCCTCCTCAGACTATTCTGCATGATTGTGTGTGATCTAGCTAGTAAATAGCAAGCATGAATATGAGACACATGTCTACTACAAAGATAAAAACATTAATAAGCTCAACATACATTCAGAGATGACCACAAACAAAACAAACAAATTTGGAATGCAATGCAGTTCACAGAAAACAACTCTAACATTTACCAGATAGGCTACTAGTGCATCAGGGCTGTCCTGGTTATTTTCCAAACAACCAAGGGTGATGTTGATGCTTGATTTTTTAAAAATATTTTTTAGCTTGTTCTGAACTAGGACAAAGCCTAACACACATTAGTTACCCATACAGTGCTACATACCACTGTCTGGGGGGGGAAAAAGGAAGATGGCAGAATTAGTTTATTGTACTAGAAAGCCTAGAGCATGGGTATTTTGATATGAGAGGGATTGACCATATCTACATTAATGAAACTACTTCATCCACCTTAAAAAAACCCCACTGTCATCCATTTTTAATGAAAAAGATGACAACAAGATGGAAAGTAATTGCATGAGGATATTACAGTGTGCTGATGCTTTGGCCAGTGAGGACTGAATGAAACACTAAACTACATCTCAATTATCCTCAGTTTAAGTATCTGAACTCTGCTACATCAGTTCATCATATACATTACAGGCAACCTCAAATATTCGAATTTCCTAACTTGAAAATATACAATATACTGGAAGCTATACTTATTTTACATAAAGGGGTTGTGTTTCAGTAAGTTTCTAGTTCAGGTATTTCTCTGATTAGGCAAAGAAATATGTGAAACAGTTCTACTTTTTCTTATAGTTGCAGCTCTGCCTTGTCATCCATAATGTACACAACTTCCCAAAAAACTAAGCCCAAGCATGGAATGATGTTGAAGACTGTTGTCTCTTCCCTTCTGCTCCTATTTCCTGTGAGTGTGTTCTCTCCCTAACTCCTGTACAAAAAGTTGCTCCTTACTGTCTGGTGCCCTCTACTGCTTCATTGCAAGTACAGGATATGGCACATTTTTGCCCTTCATTCTGCAGCCTCTGTCCACAAAACTAGAACCCAGCATCATTAGGGACAGGGGTCTCACCATTATTAGTTCATACTGTTGGCAAACCTTCCCAGATCCAATGAACCATCCCCCCAATACAAATCCTGATCCATTTGTTTCTCCATATCCTCCCTGGATACACTCAGAGAGTATGTGCGTAACAGACATGAGTAGAAAACCCTCACACAAGACCTGAAAGCAGAACGATGTCACTACAGGCCTCTTCCTGTTCGAGCCTTTGTGAAATCCCAGCCCTCACATGTTACCATGGGTGAAATGGCTGAAACACAGCCAGAAAGGAGGAAGCCATTTAAGCTGCAACACTTGAATGTATTCTTTCTTTAATACTACAGTCCACACCACCTTGCTCAACAAGAATACAGGGCTCTGGAAAAAGCAGGAAAAAAGGCCACAGGAAAAAGCCTCCTGAAACCATTTACATCACTCCTTGCGGAAGCAAGGTAAACACTACCTAGACACAAGAGGCATTTCACCAGACTGCTCAATTGTTTTACCTCAAAAAGTTTTTTACTGCTCAAAATTTTCACCTCAAGTGTTATCACAAAGAAGGTAAGACTTGCTGCATGTCTTTCATTGTATGTTTTCTTCCATATGAAACCCAACCTGATTTCACATAGATGAAATCACTGACGTGAGTTTTTTCTTCATGCCACACTTCACACAGATACTAAAAGGGTTTTTCTCTTCTGCTCTCACGCACGCAGAGCAGTCTCCTATGTTCTGGAAAGTCAGATGTGAGAACAGCTTAATTGTTTTTCAACTATTTAACATGCTTCCTTCTGAAAGAGCTGGCAAGCATTATAAGTTATGCTAGGGATAAACATAAAGTGACTGAGAGAGACACTATTACTTACAAATCCAAGTAAGAGAAGTTAACAGACTTAATTTTTTGCATCATAAATTAAATCTATATCTACATACAAAACTTGGCTTCAACAACCCAAGAAAGGACTAGGAAGAACTCCAAACAGGACTCTGATAGCATATACAACTAATATTTTAAATTTGCAAACTGCTTTCTGCTGATGTACTATAGAGGTCTACTTTGTTGCAGTAAAGGCAAAGAAAACCAACAAACTAATCAAACCGGAACAAATTTGGAATTTTGACTGAATCACTAAACTTCATTTTTTCAATTGTGCCTGCTTCTAATTCAATATGGTAATTCATTCTTCACAACTAACACACCAGCTAACAGTCAGAATATATATTAGCTCAGACTAAGTTAGATTCAAGAACTTGATTTTTTTTTTTCCTCAGCAATTAGAAGTGCTTCAGAGAAGAGCATATGTAAGGCTTAGTAATTTGCAAAGAGTCATAATCTTCCCTTGAAAACAACTGTACAAAGAAGACCCTTGAAAAATACATTTTTGACCACAAGACTAGTACATTAATATGCAGCATTTTTCCTTGTGCAGTATCTGCAGCTATCTTGAATAGTGAGGACAGAATGGCTTTTAGTTTGAACTCAGAAGCTATTTATCTAATCATACTAGTGTGAGCTGATGTTATATGACTCTAACAAATGTCACTGACTTAAGTATGGCACTGAAATCCTGCCTAAAGGATATTATGGAAGAAAAAGTAGGGCAGACAGTGGGAATTTAGAGAGCCTCCAAAGCCTTGCCTGCATTATTGCCTTTGTACCAAAAGTGCTTCTGAAGTTGAAACACATCTTCTTGTGTTCATGAAACTCTATAACCATTTAAAAGCAAATTCAGATTTAAAATCAAATCTGCTGATAATGCTAATGATAAATAAATATGCTTTTAAGAAAAATGTTCTTTAAAAAGGAACATGACACCATTTCTAAGCATGTAGGAAGCAGTATAATCAGGGCTAAGTTATCCAATATAATCATATTTTATCTACCAAAAGATCACTAAGAAGTTAAATTCTAACATTTTCCTCAAAAAATTGATGGCCACAGATTGCAATATCAAGTTACAAAACTAACAGTTAGCACCCAAATTCTCTTTTATGGTACATAAAGATTCACTTTGTAAGAGAAGTCACAAATTTCTGAGTATAAAATAGAGTACAACCCAATTCAGAGACAAAGCTAGTACATGACTTTTTTCCAAGGATTAAAAAAAAAAAAAATTCAGTGATGATATAGGCATGATTAAGTTTATAGGCTGGAAATAAACTACAAAAAGTAAAGTTGACAATAACTGATCAAATTCCCAGATCCCTTCAAGAATCAGTCCTAGCACTCTTAGGGGCTATGCATAAAACACTGATGCAGTGGTTTCAGCATTGTTGACTATGGCATCAATCAGTAACTTGGCTCCAATCATTATCTTGATTGGTTTTAATCACAGCCCAAAATGGTAACCCAGCAGGCTGCTCTTCCCCAGTTGCACTGACTTCATTTGGTAAGTTCAGGACCAGTCCCAGATTTAGTGTTTTCCCATGACCAAAAAATAACCAAGCAATTACTTTACAAGAAGTGTTAATTTGTACTGTCATTTCCACACAACAGGGCAGAGACATACCATTACCCTCTTGGCAGATGACTACCATGGCAAGATCACATAAGGGAAGTTGCAATAAACTTTTCTGTGTCTAAGTAAAGGATTATTTATTTCTACCTTATTTCACAGCTCAGTTAAAACTCTGAGTCACTACAGATCAGTGCTGATTTTCTAAAGCACTAAAAATATTCCTTGCACATGATCACCTCCACTGGGTTGGTTCACACAAGTGAAAGTTGTTTTTCTAATCTGAAATTTAAGCACTTGTGCTTTTCATCCTTTTGATTACATATATCAGAACAAATAACATTAAGTCCCTGAAGAATAAAAGAAAATTTAAACTATCAAAATGAAACTCACAACTTTAGGAAAATGTATTTAAGGAGACAGCAGCATAGCATGTTTTAAGGAATACCAAGGTAGATGAACATTTGTCTAAAACTAAACTTGAAATGGTACTTTAAAGCTACCCTAGCACTGAAAAACCATTTTCTGGTCAACAGAATAGAACAGCATCTTAATAGAAGCACTTCAGTTGCTGCTGGTTAAAATCATTCACGTGAACTCAATCTTCCATGCTTCACTGCAAGTTCAAGACAGAAAATACCACATCTCAAGCGCCTCATACCAGCTCTAAGTGCTGCTGGAAATCCACATTTTCAAAAGACACACAAAATGTGCTTATATAGATCTTGGCAGTCACACATCAAGGGTCTATTTGAGTCTTTCCTGTCATGTTAAGCAGTTTTCCTGCTATTAAACAGCAAAGATATCTCCCCAGGGACGTGCCTGGGACATTGCACACCATTGTTTCAGGAACGCCCTTAGTGCAACATTTTGGAGCCTATTTGAAAACATCTTGCCAACCTGAAAACAAAACAGAGAACAGGGCAGCATCCACCACTTTCATCAGCTAAAAATATGTCTCCACCCTTTGAGAGGCACAAAGTCCTTCTGCTGCTTGCTGAGCAGTTAAGGGACTTCTCTTTCCAGCCGCTCCTAACCAAGCTGCACAACTGAAGACCATTTTGGCAAACGTTGCCTGACAGCTACCAGTGCTTCCATCAAGGAGGGACTGCTTGTCATACTTGCTGCGGAGACCAAGCAGCTCCTGTGGAGAAGGTTTAAAACATTCAACATATCATTCCTTGCACTTTATGTGCCCCTGAGTCTCTTCTGTTCAAGCTAACAAACTACAAAGATGGCAGACAGATTTTGGTTTAACTGGGTGGTGGGCTGGGAGGGAGGAATAGAAAGAAGACAGTAGAAACCTTCTTGAGGAGCTGACACCTGAGGTAAGTGTAGTGTTCACTGGGGCATACCCATAACATATCACAAGGACCAAAATCCATATGTGAGGTCAATCCTCAAGAAAAATCTCCAAATATGAGCACCTTTACTTGTGCCACTAACAAAGGCAGCAAGATAAATATTCACTGCACATTACACGCACATCTTGCTTTCCTTTACATTAAATCCTAATCGAGGTCCCTGGTGAAATACAGGTTTAATAGGGTTATGCTACTCATTTCATATCAGGACCTTCAATCTTTTTAACTGGCAAAATGTCTTAACTTGATAAGTGAGTTAAGCAGGTGGCAGACTGTACAGTAATATTTGTGGAAATAAGCATGCCTTATTATATTTGTTACATAACGTAGCCATGTTTAAGGCTAAGAAAAGCAAATTTTTTTCTAGTCTTCTGTTTTATTTGGAGTAGAATAATTGCAACTGGCTTTCTAAGAAAGTTCACTTATTCTTTTGCAGAAAACATTTCCAATAATTCTGTTTTATGACTTAAAATAGCTGACAAAGCTTAGCACAAAGTCTATTCATGTAATAAATACAAACAGAACATTTTTAATAACTTAGATGCTTCTGATATAAGCAATATCTCAAAGTGTAAAATTATTCTTACAGAAGTTAAGCAATAAATGAGTATCATTTGTAATACTGTGAATTTTCTACTGAAGGACTGCTAGTTCTCTTTGAGAAAAGGATGAGCTTTCATTAAAAGAATTTAACACAGATGTTCCCAGCCGTTCTATTTCCTGCCTAACTAGAAGTATTTCCATAACATCACATACAAACTGTTTACACAAGGATCCTGAGGAGATCTTTTACTTGCTGTAAGTGTACAAGCAGCACACTATCATGACAAGAAGTAGCAAATATAAATTTAACCAGGAGTTGAACACAGGACCCCAGGTTATTTAATGCCCTAGCTACAATTACTACACATCAGTAAGAATGATACCAATGAAAGGTTTGTAAATAGCAACTGTAAAGCAACATCATGTGCAGATACAACTCAGGTTATTTAAGGTGAGTTATTTTCACATTTGAGTATCTGGACAGATAAATTAAATGGGATGTTGTTTTGGGGGGACTTTTTTACACTATTTTAAGACATAAGGAACACGGCCAATACATTCATTTTTCACCAGATCAAATGCTATTTTATTGTTTCTGTAGGAGAAGGAACAGAAACAATACTCCCTGACCTGTTGGTGGACATGGTTAAAAAGGTGCTGGTGGTAATGCTAACGTTTTTAGTTGTTACAGCAACAGCAACAACTTTTAACTTGTTACTGTTTAACTGTAACAACACTATTCCAGCTAGACAGCTTGACCAGTGCAGCCTTCACAGATTTTTTTTTCTAAAAGACAAGCCAGGAGACATAGGGTCTGCTTGCAAATAATTTCCAAATAAGTTATGTTTTGGCATGATATCGGGCAAAACAGTCAAGAGCTGTTTGGAAGAAAACAACTTCCCTAAAGACATCAAATCCAACACCTTTGCATCGAGGTTATTTCTATGCATTGCAATACTGAGAGATTACAATTTTTTTATATAAGAAAAACACTAGCAACGCTGCTTCACTACATGATACTAAATTAACAGCAAATATCTATAAACAGAAATCATAATTTCTTGCCATTCGTGGCAGTGAGAGTGGTAACTGTGGTCCCAATCTACACATTACTTAACATAAAATGAAATTAACTAGAAATGGAAGAAACTCTGTTCTCCTTCACACATCAGTTTTCAGTGCCAGCAAAGAAAGAAGGGTAACACAAGACAGTGAGACAGTTGGCTAACACCCAAAACATTGCATTCTCCCACTGAAATGTCATGGTATGTTCCACAAAAGAAAGCTACTGATGTATGTTTCAGGAAGTTCAGATTAGAAGGGCTGAATAAGTAGTAATACTTCATTTGCCTGAATGCTGCAAGCCATTTCTACTATGGTAACAGATTCATCTGCACAAACTGCAAAACTGGGAGAGGCAGATTTAGAAGTATAAGCCTCGTTTTACCACACTGGGAATACCCTGAAGTAATTTAAAAGCTATTCAAGTTTTTAAGTGTAAGTGTAGCTGTGTGTCATTTTCAAAACCTAACCTACTTCACACAACAGAACTTGCAGCCAGACCCTTTTCACCTATTAGATATGTGAAGTGGGGAAAATACACACTCAGAAAATGCAGTGGTACCAGTAGAGATTATTTGTTATGTCTCTTATATTTACTCTACAACTTATTCCAAAAATTTACTCTCCAATTTTCTTTTATGAGGTTGAGCTTGAAGCAACAATCCTATTTACCTCCTACTGGCAAATACTAGTGCATTCTTCACATATAATTATCTATTTAAGTGAAGGAAGAACAAAATCCAGCATCACTTGCTACAGTGGAGTAGAACGCAAGTCGCTATGCATCTGTTTTTCAGGAGCACACCAGTTGTTCTTTTTCCGATTTTTTGGGGCAAAGCTCCCCATTTCAATTCTTTTTCATACTTTATTAAATATATACACATGTTAAATGTTAACATCACACATAAGTTACGCTGTTTTGACTCTGGCATGTTTTTTGTTGGGTTGGGGAGTTTCTTTTGTTGTTTGGGGGGCAGAGTTTTGGATGAGCTTGGAAGATCCTTTCTGCTACTGAGACTAACTCTGAAATTCCTAGTGCTATCTTTATTTTATATCTATTGTAAACACATCCATTGGATGAGACTTGCATAGAGTACAAATTGTACTTACAAACCCAGAAACACCTGAAAATAAGAATCTCCATTCAGTTTTCATGTACATGCCTACTGAAGCTATGACCTACTAAGACTGAAATCAGGCACATCAGGCAGGTCATTTAGTACCCAGTCTTGAATAGATTAAGTCAGGAGCAGAATGTCATTGACTTAAACAGGAACATGATTAAATTCAAAATCCCCCATGACGAATGGTTTCCAGCTATTCAACTTCTCTTGCTCAGAACAGATAAGCTGGCTTTACTTCTGAACTATTTTTTTCCTTGGTGGGTGACACAAATATTTAACATACTTGTCCTGTATAAAATTTCTCCAGCAGACTTCTGGATTTAGAATACTTAGTAGGATTCAGTGTGTTGGGTATCTTTTCTGTGGTGCTGTATTAAACTGCAGTGTCAGACATTTAATCAGTACTTCACTTATTCTTCAGGGGGATGGGAAAAAAGTGATATGAACAATTAAGCAACCCATAACATCTCCAGCTTTTAGAATCCTTTTTTAAGAGCCCTGCTTTGCAACACACAGAAGTAATTTTATAGTTCCCAATGTGATCAAAGAACAACTTTGGGAAGAAGTCATTGAAAAAGGATGTCAGCTGCCCAAGTAAACACATTTATGATATCTGCTCGTTATTACCCAGGGAGCTTCTAAAACTGGTATTGCTGAAAAGACATGTTTAATACGCAATGGAAATCACCAGCAAGACAAGAGCACCAAGTACAGTTTGCTTAAGGGAAGGAAAGAAAGAGGAAAAGCAGCAAGAGGGGCTGGATGAAAACATTTTGAGACAAAACAATAGAGAAACATTGACAAATTCTCAACAAAAAGCACAAGAGCTTTGACCTCCATTTCCAAAGCTAGTTTCTTGTCTGGACTTTTATCTTTATACAAGAGAAAGCATAAACAATTCAAAACTAGTATTCTGAATCATTCATAAGAGAATGTCTTTCTCTCACAGTTTATACAGAATTGATGCTCTACACAGAGATGATGATTTACTCTGTCACACCACTGAAGCATGAAGAACATAAGAGCACTTTAGTCACTCTGGTAAAAATCCTAAATGGCTCAATAAAGGAAGCAAATATAATATTTCATCACTGAAAGACAGTGGTTCCCACTCTCCTCTGTCATGTTTATGCAGTTCTGAAGTGTTTAGATTTTTGCAGTTACTTGCTACAAGTAAGTTTTGTAAGTCATAGGATGGGAAAATAAATTATTTCCTTAAGGTATCAGGATTCTATTTTGCAGAAGAGGGCACTCATTATATACAGCTAACAATGCAGGTGTAGTATACTTCCAGTTGCTGAGAAAAATGATACTTTGATGTCTGCCTGCATTTAAGGAGAGAGAAGAAACTTCTGGATATCTTGACCTTGAAGCAGGGCAAAGTACAGTCATGGAAGTTAGACACAAGGCAACAAGCTGAGACACCTTAAAAACATATTAAATATTACATTAAATTTAACCTGGATTTATTCCCTTCCTATGGGAAAAACATCTGATTTTATTTGGCTTCCCCTGAACAGACTGCATGGTTATGCTGCGACATATCTGAGTGACTCTAGGTACTTGGACACCTCCACGTGAATGACAATACAAGTAGTGCAAAGACATCCAGCCCACGGATCCATTTAATGCTAAAGTGCAATGACTAACGTAGAATAACCTAACACCTGTGTAAACAACTCTGTGTCCCCTCATGCCCCATGTGAAGAAACTTCATCAGGCTGCTGCAAACTACCCTCAGGTCATACTGAAAACCCAAGAACAAGTTCCATCCTCTTCCTCCCAAAAGCGCTTACATCCTAACCTCACCAAGTCACTGCACTGCAATTGTCAAGCACAATATGACAACAGAAGAATCCAACCCGACCTGCGCTCTAGATTACTTCAACATTCTACACTTCAACAATTACTGTAAGTATCTCAAGGGTGGTCTATAGTAATAAAGGCAGTCGAGATCTATGCTATGATCAAAGAGAGTAAAGAATGAAATTCATGATAAAGCATCTTAGAAGTGCAATCTACACTAAAACGGGAACTCAGGGTTGTTTACATAACACTCATACATATTCATGTTCCTAGATGGACCCTGAAATTTCATCTGGCAGTTACCCCTTCCCTTATTTATTGACACACTCTCTACTGCTTATTGTGCCTACTGTTCATGTGACCTTGGAAAGAAGCCACATGTCATTTTAATCAAATTAAACCACTACAAGAAAAGACAGTCATACTGGTACTGTAAAACTAAATATGGCTCCTCCTGGCATTTAACAACAACAGAAAATAACCTTTTAGGCTTGTGATATACACAGTCATTGCCCCATGTATTGTTGCTGAGTTTTATGAACCTGAAATAATCACTAACAACCTTCGATGCATTCTGCTGTTTCAAAACCCGCAGTATTATCTATACATACTTGCATTCTCCACTACAGACTATGACCTGGTTTTCACATGCCCTACTTTTTTGGTATACTCAGCTCTAGCTAACCACTGGTCATCTTTCTGCTAACATACTAACTTCCTACAAGACACAAGGACAGCAAAGCAGAAGGGGAAAAGCAGGCAAAAACCTCTGAGGTTTCAGTGCTGTACTATTAGTCTGTACATACTGTACATAGAGAAAACACACAAAAGGTCTATTCAGCACTTCTTATTTAATGTAGTGCTGCTCAACTAGAACACAGAGCTTGGAATCTATTTTACATGTTGTATTTCACAGACACTTTCAGGCAGGTTTTGCTTTCACATCCACTCAAAATAAATGAAACCAAAAGCTGATTCTTCTAATTGCAAAATTATCTTAATACATGCACTGACATTTATTTTTCCAAAATTACACAAATTTCAGTAGCATTTAATAAACATTTGGAAGACTGAGCATTACCTCCCCTTATCTTCTTCTATAGGATTCTAGGTCCTGGAATATATGTTATGTAGAAATTTCACATTATTTATACAGTTATATGCATAAAGACACCGATTACATAAGAGTTTTTGGCATCAAGGTATTTAAATCCTAGTTTAAAGCCAACACAAGCAACCTACAAACAGAAACCTATATTGTACAGTTAGCCTGCATTATGTTCATAAATGCATTTATTGTCCCAGAAGAATTCTGAAGCTGGATTTACTTTGGCAAGGATAAGAAACGACAAGGCAAATGGTTTAAGCTGCCGTGTGAAAAGACAGGACAGTAAGGAAAGCTGACTGGTAGCACTAAACTCCAAGTAAATAAAAGCAGAAAGGGTGGAATTCAAGTGAAGAGGAAATTCTTGAAGAGCTTCTGCAAAACTAGCTTATGTAGCTGCTTGCTCCCCTCTAAATAAAATGAAAGAAAATTTTAAGTAGTACAGTGGAGAAAAGTACTTATATAAGATGCTCTTGGGTATCTCTAGTTGTCACATAGCTCAGCTCAAACAAAAAAACAACTTCCACCCCTCACTCCCAAAATGACACATGTATGTCCTGGAATAAAGCCCACCTTCCATAAACTCGCTTTATTTGTTTCACCTGACACTGAAAATAAAAATCAGGTCAGACACAGCTGAGAATTTTGTAATATTTTTTTTGTTTGTTGTGTTCTCTGTGTGTGTGCATGAATTAAACACACACACACACACACACTTGTCTCCAGTGTCTCAAAATGTTGTACCTTTTACGCTTCTCTCCAAAGAAGAGGCACAAAAGTTTGTATGTTCCACTTGCAAGTAAGATGTATTTAGCACAACTGTGATAACAGATATCTACAGGTAAGTATTCAAATATTTCCCACAGACAGAAAGCCACACCATGACAGCCTATATTCACTCTACTTCCCTCCCTGCTTCCCCCCTTGCACCCAATCAAGATACAGAAAAGACAGTGCTCCCAGCAGATAAACATTAAAATTATTAGATAAATATTTAATAGCACAGACTTCCTGATACTATTTTTGGATTTGTGCAAGGAAAGAGCAAATCCCAATTTGCATTTCACAAACAGAATAACCATCATCCAAACAAGCAGCTCAGCACACATGCAGAGGCTTAGAATATGAGACTACTTTGCTTGTAAGTCAGACTTCTGTCTGAAATTCAAAAACTTTCATGCCCAGTACAATTCTTACTTGCTAAAAATAAGATGCTGTTAAAGTAAACAAGATAGTGCATGCTCTAATCATCATATTAAAAATACACAAACCTGTATGAAATATAACAGTGCTTTTCTTGTAGCCAGAAGGCAGACGAATGTTTCGGAGCAAGCCCTTTGCTGTCAGCCTTATGCGCATGTTGGATAAGGAAAATTTCGGGGACCATAACATGTCTTCAGTGCAGTTGGAAGACAAACAAGCAAGAAATAGCCTCCATGTACCGTCACATACTGTGTTTTTAAATCACTACTGGTAGAAGTGAGCAATTCTTGCTACAGAAAACAGGCTTGAAGAAATAATCAGGTCTCCATTCCTTTTCTGTTACTCCTTATGCACAGACAAGCAAAAAATCAGTAAAAGCAGAAATCCACAATGTAAATGCTGCTGGCAGCTTCTCCTCACCAGATGTTCTGGAAACAAAGCTTGTCCTCAGAATAAAACCGACTTAGTGATTTCGAAAACCAGCAGCCTCTGAATTGCATCACAGTACCGATGCTCAATCTGCTACGGGACTCCGTGAGCTGGGAACTGGAAAAGGAGAAAAGGGAGGAGGAGGATGAGGAGGGAGGAGGAGGAAGTGGGTGGTCTCACCAGCTGAATATATCATCCGGCAATGTCACAGTCCATGTAATTTTTCTTTGGGAACTGTAAGGAACGTTATTTGAATATTCCTGGAGGCATAGTTCAGCTTTGCTCTCCAAAAATCTTCTCAGGGTGCACTTTTTAAAACTGCTTCTTCCAATCAAATATGTCCACATTTAAAGTACTAACAAATCCAAAGACACATGTATTCTCTAAGAACAATTCACTACTTGAGAGCTGCTTAAGGGAAATTCTGCTTAGCTTGGCAGCTCAACACTGCAGATGCTTCCATTTATCATCAGAGGAGAAGGACTCAGGCATTAATTCACATTAAAGCAGTTCTCTGCCAGCTGGGTTTTGAAGGCACCCAAACACTGAGGCAAATAAGCAGTGTTGGAGGAATTCTTACAAAATAGATGTACTTCCCATATTTGATTAGCCCTCATATAAAAAGTTTCCTCTTACTATTTAACAAGTTGAAAAGTTTTGCATATACTTTGTTGAAGTCCACTGCCATTAGCAAAAATTAAATTTAAAATAAATTTATAAAATAAAGGAGTAACTGTTTTATATATTAGAAAATGTCACATTTTTTACCTGCGACCATGACTAGACATACATGCACTGGCCACATTCCTGTGCAAAAAGAAACATTTCACTACTTTTCCTGAGGTCAGCAGCTGTCTTACCAGGCAGCCACTGCAGCAGGGACCACCCAAGTGCTCTCAGCCAGTGCTGGAGACAAAACACTGGCAGCTCATTCTTCTTTGGCGTTGTTTGAAGAGCTGGCCTCCACAGACTTTGTCACTCTGTAGTGACAACAAAATTAGGTACTTTTCCATTGATTCTACACTTCTACCATTTCAGCAAACCCCAGCCAATGTTCTCTAACATCTATACCTTTGAACAGTTTTTCCACTTCCAGAAACAATTAACTCAACTTAGTCTGAAGCAGGTATAAGCCAAATCAAATATCACAGTGACAGGTCTCATTTCAACAGTGCCTTACCTGTCCTCTCTTTACCTCCTTACCTTACAAATCTAACTTTTATATGTTAATATAGCATGTCTTCCTTGCTCAAGATGCACTTTAAATTTATAGAGCTTATTTTCCACATCAGCTAGAACTAAAAATAGCATGTTGCTGCTGTATCTGGGTATCTCTGAGATCACGCAGAGCCCGGTGCTGTGACAGTGAAGCAGATGCTCACTGTATGTAGAGCAGAAGAGCTGCAGCACAGCACCCAGACAGACCCATCAAGGCAACCTCCACAGCAGACTGTGTGAGAATACACCAGCATGTTTTCAAAGCAGGTACCAGAATTTTTATTTCCCAGCACACTGATAAAACACCAACTCCGAAGTACTATAATACATCTTCAGTCCACACAAAACCATTCAAAATAAGTACAAAGACAGTAAATCAGGTTTTTTTGTTTGGTTCCCAGGGCAGCCTCTGCACACAGCAGGGCATGCATGTCATTACTGCGATAAAACCTCATCTATTCCTTCTAGTCTGAAGAGCTTTGGCACAAGCAATGTGTGTTCATCTATCTTTCCAACAGCCTGCAGTTCCAGACTCTTTCCTAATCCAATACTATTATCAAAGACATTGCCCCTTTCTGGGCTGCATTATTATGATGCTTGAAAACCACACTGAGCAGTAAACCAGAAGGCTTGTTACAGCACAGTTCAGTAGACTTGTGTATTCACACATGCACAGTTTCATTAGCACATCTCATCAAATATTAGATCATTATAGTCAAATCCTTTCTTAATTGAGGCATTTTGAGATTTTTGCTGGGCATACAGCCAGTCTTCAGACATCATTTAGCACCCAGACACACCAAGTTTTACCTTTTTTCCAGGGCACCCCCAGAAGAACTCCCTTTTATTTCCCTCCTATTCCCACATTCCTCCAAGGGAGAAGCTGCCCTATGTAGTAAATATTTTCTCACCTTCCCAATCTGATGCTCTCAAAAAGGTGGAAACAATCCAATCAGGCTAAAAAAAACCCCAAACCACTGCAATCCAACAAAACACATTCAAAAAACAACCCACCACTTCTCCCCATCCTTGCATCAGTGCTTAGGAGAAAGGTAAAGAACTCTTTCATTGGCAGTAAAACCAGAGAAGATGGAACACCCTGCTGAAAACTCCTAGGAACAGGAGGTAGAACAAAGAATCTCTACAGGAAAAACATGACGTAATGAACTAGTTTGGAAACTGCAGAAGGAATGAATCACCAAACAAAATATGAGCAGACCAAAGCTCTATATGAACATCAAAATCCTTTTAGGAAAGACCAAAACTACTTTTACCGAGATACACAAATAATACTTTTACTGCCTCTTCTTTCCTGCTCTTTGTTTGGGTAAAAATAGGCCATGAAGAAACAGTTTTTTACAAGCAGTTTTTTTTTACAAGTAGTATGTAAAAAAAACTTGTACTACTTGTAAAAAACCTTCTAATCTGACAAAAATGCCTTTCCAGCCTCTAGAGTTTTAATTCTATTAAACCCCAGAAACCTGAAACAAGTCTGTGTTATTCAGAAACAGACCTGACAGCACAAATAAAGAACAATGGATGCATGTCTCATCTAGTGCCATCTAGTACCCCATGCTCTGAGTGCTCGGACAGCAGCGAGCAAGAGCACTGCCCACGTCAGTCTGAACAGCTCCCAGGCAAGATTCAACTTGCAGAGAGGCTCCTCCAATAATCCTTCTAGAGCTCAGTGTCACACCATGGTATAGCTCTGCTGCAGTGGCCGTGCATGTGCCAGCATGGTTTCCTTGGCTCAGGAAAACAGCACCTTCCACTCCTGTCTGCACTCCCACGATAGTCATCTAGGGCCTTGTGCTGCCAGACTACAAAGCCAGGGCGTAATCCACGGCATCTTAACAGAGCACGCCAGGAGCATGCATTGTCTACATTTCATGCATAACATGAGGATCACAGACAGGTCTTTCTCTTTCTTGACATTAGAGAAGGGTGACAGAAAACAGCACCGGAAAAGAACAGAATAAAATAGGAAGCAATACACAAAGGACAAGACAGATTTTATTTACTAGCATCTTACTGCTGGCTTCCCTCTGACTCCAAGGGCACAACTTGTGATCAACATGGACAAAGGGGCTCTATCCTGTTATGACCGTGTAATTCAGTCTGGGTTGCTAAATGCATCAGTACCTGATGACACCATCAGATTGATGGAGGGGCCACACCTATTTTAGCCCCAGAAGATTTAGTATATCTGCCATTCCTGGGAACATTAACAATATGAAAAAGAAGAAGCAAAGCGCACTGGCATGTATAGGCTCTCAATTCAGCCTCACAAGGCCTAATCCACAGTGTCTGCATTTCTGCTGTCCCTTTCCTTCTCTCCTCATCCAACAATCTCTAAAAATGCCATTGGAACACAGTTAAGTGTCTCACTGTATAAAGATCTAAATCAGGAGCTGGATATTTAGATCCAAGAAGTCCATGTAAAGGACACTTGGCTCCATGTCACAAGACAGCAAGAGCAGTGCAGAGCAGATGGATTTTACTGGCATTCTTTACTTCTGGAAGAACTGAAGGGTAATTGCTTATGCAAAGAGAGATGCAAAAACAGGAACCTGCTAAGAGCCAAAGGGTCATCTGTGTCCTCATTTTTATTTCTGGAAAATGACTGCTCCCACTCCACTCTCCTGTGATCTGCTTGCTCTAGCCAGTGCTCCACTTTGAAAAGCTAATCGTCCTGTAGGCAACAGTACCTGCTGCCACAATGAATGCAAACTGCAGCTTCAAGACTAATTTTAAGCTCAAATCCTCTCCTGAAAAAAAAAAAGGAAACATCTTCCCTCCTCAGAGCAGGAACTAAAATCCTAAATAATTTATGTTTCTTCTTTCTGTACACAGAAGCTTTTAATCATTATAAATTCAGCAGCCTGTCAAACTGAAGGTGATGCTGCAGTGAATTCCCAGGCAAACTGATACAGGAATCAGGCTGATCTGTGTCTCCCACATGCAACAGTGGTATCTACATTATTTTCACTCTTTTATAATTGAGAATAGCCACAAAACACTACAAGAATAATTTCACTTTTAATTTCTGATTTAAGGGAAGTACATTTGCAGGATGTCCCTTTCAAAATGGCATTTTGGTTAGACTTCCTCATTCAAAATGCTACTGAGCTACTACTCTACAACACTGTACAATATCAATAATGTTAGAGTAAAATGCCCTAAAATTTGAAATAAAATGCCCTTCAATGATCTGGCCAGATGTGAAAAAGACTCACAACCACCTCTTTGCTGCCATTCAGAAACAGGGTAGGTGTATGCTTAAGTTCTTGTGAGCTCAAACCTCAAGCAACAGAGGAAAAATAAATGCTTTAACTAGACCCACAGCCTACAGATCTATTAATTATTTCTTTACACAATACTGATTTATATTCCCCGTGCATGTGTATTTCATCCATGGCCTCACAACAATACCCAGAGAGCCTCTAAGAAAGAGCAGTATTGTAAATAAAGTCAATTTGGCAAGTATATGCCCCAAGACATGATAGTGGTTTATCTGGAGAGCACAAAGCACATTCAAGATAACTCACTGTCTTTTGCCTACCTGTGTGGGCTTTGTACACCCTCCCTTACCCCAGACATGCAGAAAAAAAAGGCAGACGTACAAGTTGGTTTAACCATCTTCGACACAAGGCCATGAGTTTCCCATTTCTATGACAGCTCAATGATCTTTCAAGTATTATGTTCACTTAAGCCCCTAACAGGGTCCAATGAACTCCAGCTCCCAACATGGGAATTTTCTCTATCCATCACTTGGACTGAGCTGATGCAGTATGTAGATATGCCTTTCAGCTGCCCTCTCTACTCACACAGAGGCTGGCCTACCCAATATCTCGACAAGTGTGAGAAAAGCAAAACTCTGTGCTGCTCTCCTGTGTGGTTTGTTATTGTGAAACATCAAAATAAATACCAGGGAAGAGAACCACAGACATTCCTCCCCACAACAGAATAAATACCACAGAAATAAACTACAAACATTCCTGCTGTAGAAAGCCTGCATACTTCTGCATCACCACTTGTTTGGAGTATGGATGGGTGGAGCTGGAGAGTAAGATTCTCAGAGAAGTCTGGAACTAAATAATAACAAAGAACTCTGAAATATCTAACCTGTAATCCAGTAAACAGGTGCTTGCTTAAAAGCATTAACAGAAGAAACAGACCTTGTAGTGTGAAAACAATTTTGGTTGGGCTACAAAAGGTCTTAATGAATGATTCATTGTCTGTCACGACAGCAAAACTGATAAAACCTCTACCAAGTTCTCATTGCTGGAATTTTAAATATAATCCCACATTTTTGGTCCATCAATCTGACAAACTGCCCACACAATACTACTACCACTTAAATTATATGGTTCATATGTTACTCCATAGCAAGCCTTGAGGTTTTGGAATTCTTTGGTTTTTTGTAAAAATATCTGTTGAAGGCACAGGGAAGTGCTGTTAGCACAGAACAACAGACAACCTTCCCAAATGTTTAACTTTCAGAAGATCAAGTTCGAGAAGAACACAAGGAACATGAATGCAAATACAGTGATAGACTTAGCTGAAGGGACCAAAGCTGGAATACATTAAGACTGCGTTGTCATGTACCTCTGGCTTTTGTGAATCCTATTGCCTATTCTAACAAACATACTAAATCAGGAAAACACCATCTGTTTAAATATAAACAATCAAACAACAAAAAAAAACCCACTCAAAACAGATTACTTCAGAGTTTAGAATGGCATTCTCTGATTATCAAAACCACCCATTCCACTTTGAAGAATTCTGAAGCATTCTAGTTCTCACCCAAGAAATGAAATCCTTAGATCCAGTTGTTGTACTATACTTTATTTAGTAACAGTGTAAAAATCTGGCCAGGAAGGCAACAGCTATTGCGTTTCAAAGATTATTTCAGGTTTATAGATATTCCCTTAACTCTTCAAAATAAATATCATTATACGTCCCCAATGAATACAATCATTAAGAAACTCCAATTCATACATTTAGATTATATGTATTTATTTATATAGAAATGGCAAAACAAATGCCAGCTTTCATAGCTAGTTCACATGCAGTAGCTACTCTACTTAGCTTTGCTGTCTGTTTATAAGAGCATTAGCCCGAAGGTATTCTAAGGTTAGATCACGAGACAATTGAGTCATTCAGATAGTCCTTATAGTTCACATGAATGAAAAAAAAAATCTAAAAAAAGACTTTAACCAGCTTTCTATTACAGCTAGAAAGCCAACAAAATCATTCAGCCACAGTAAAATGTCTGCAAAAAGAGGTTTAAGCCTGATGTCTGTTGCTTTTCAAGGGATAAAGTGAAAATATTAATTTACATTGTTCAACTCCCAGAATTTCCAGTGTGTAAAACATTAACTGTTTTAAATGAATAGAGAATCTAATCTTGTACTAATCTGGTCACCCCAAAATATACAAAACTGTTCCAAGTTCTTCTTCAGGATTTCCTGGCTTCTCTTGTGGAGATAGGGACAGAGACAGAAAAACTGATGAACCCAACTTATTTACAAATGCCGAAGCTTTTAACACCAGAGACTGAGAATCCAGTCTATCCAATGCATCTATATTGAAATTCTCAGTTAGAGCTAGTCAGAAGTCCCATTTCTGCAATGTGGAAGACCTGCACCCCTTGGCTGTCAGGGCATGTTATGTTCACATACATATCAAGGCCTTTTCAAGTCTCCAAGCAATACCACTGCCTGCACAGATTCTTCTACACTTGCAAAAACTCTTACAGGAAAATACACACCACTCCCCAATCAATAACAAGCCCCTAAAGATTTTCTAATCAGATAGAAAAGGAGAAACAGAGGCCTAATGAGTTACTTGAGCAGATATTCCTCATCGTTGGGGGTAATTTGCCATACATTGCTGAATGCCAGCCAACTGGAGACCTAAGCATCAGGCACTCAAAACAATGTGCATCACATCTCAGAAAATTCTTCCCAATTTTTAATAAAAATACACATTTTGACACAGAATAACATGTAATTTAAAAATATTAAGTCTTGTTTGTTGTTGAGAAAGCACAATCAGAGTGTGATAAACATCAATCCTTGTTTTTCAGACCTGGAAAGTGCAAGTATTTTGAGAGTAACCTATTCTATCAAAGAATCTACAACATAAGAACTGTTTCCTCTAAAGTTTCAACAGGGATGACTAAGAGCATGAAAGAAAGGGGTGTAAACCGAACCTTAAAGCATGCCTCCAACTTTTGTCTGAACCAGAGTATTTTGTTAGCAAACACATCTTATGCCAGTAAAAGGATATGAGTGAAAAGTCAGACCCCACCTTTAACAACCTGCTCCAAGTGACAACTTCTTAGACTGTTACATTTACACATTATTTTTCCATTGGAGCTTGATCAGCACTATTACTCACTTTTGCAATAAGCCTCCTGACTTAATTTCTTCCCTCTCTCAGTGTTATATTTTCTCAGAAACGGCTGACCTAAAACAAACACCCTTTCTTTAAGAGAGTAAGAAAACAGAACACCATGGTGGAGCATGTACCAAAGTATCTGTTAATACTTTGGTTTTCATGGCTTCTACAGCCTTTAGTAACCAATTCTATGTTGCATACTCTATCACAGTGCTAAAAGATACAACATAAATCACACTGTTTATATTGAATAACACTTCACAGGTGTATCCATCAGTTGTCCTTGCTGTTGTGCTGACAACGGTCTTATGCTGCACATGTAAGTCTAACTTTTCATCCATAATACACCACAGATCCCTTTCAGGGTCATGGAAAAACAGGATAAACCAAATATTCACATGCTTTATTCCCAAAGTGATTGCTTTACCTTTAGAACTGCCAAAGAGGATATTTGCTTTTGCTTGACTTACATGGGTTCAGAGATTACTGTGTTCTAACTTAATGTTTGGCCAGTAACAGAGACCTGAGATGTGAATACCCACTGCCTCCACACACACTGCATTGTAATATACTACAGAGGGATTAGACACAGCCAGCTTTTTCTACAGGGAAGCTGAAATAAAGAGGAAACAGCACTTACTTTATGCATTTTTAGAGGCAGTTTTGCATATAGTTCAAAATTCCATCTCATAAGAGGCAACATTTTTATTCATATTTACATGAAGACATTAGAGTAAGTGCATATAAACATCACTACCTGAAGTTAGCAAGTTAAGAAGTATAAGAAAACATTCCCAAGAACTTAATTCTGCCTTAGCTTTAAAGCCAGTGCTGAAGAACCACACCATAGAACTTGTAGAATTTATCTAATGCACTGGACATCACCCATGAAAAATACAGAATTCAGAAAAAGAAGCCTTGTGAATGTTTTAACACAAACAAGAAACAAACAGCTGCAAACAGGCAAGTCTGTCCAGTTTTACAAGCACACTAACAGTATGTTGTGGGTTGCTTCATCGAGCAGATTCTGGCTGTGCATCATTGCTGTAAATGAATGGAAAATGGAGAAACAGCACCAACATTAAGGGAACAGAAGTGTATCTAGAAAAACCTGCTATTTTTTCATCCTTGAAGAAATGTGAAAGGCAGCATGAACAACTGAGCTAGACATTTAGTTATACCCTAATATCAGTTCTGATATTAAGAGTTAATATTTTAACTCTTAATTGAGAGTTAATAAATTACCAGAGTTCTGCTGTAACAAATCAGTCCTGGGCACATGGGCGGGAAATAGAAGTGAGGTTGGAACTTCTGACTGGATAAGGCTAAAAACTGTAGACTTAACTACGGCACTGAAATAAAAGAACAAAAGCTTTATACTAGCTGCAGTCACTAGAACAAAGCTTCACTGTAATATCAAAGCCAAAAGAAAAAATAAAAAGAAGATACTGGGCCTCATTCTACATGGTACTGGCTGGCATTATTTCAGTTCATTTCAAAAAAGATCATTTGTCTTTTCTTAAAATGTAAGACATTGTACTGCAGAATATCCAAGCAGTCACACAGTATTTTTATTCTGTAAGAACTATCTGCAACTGTAAGGATGGAAAAAATCTTCTTAAAAGTGCAAAATAGTTCACCAGACAGCTCTGCATTCATAAATGGGATATTATACTAATTTCATGTACAAACTAGAAATGTATTAAGTTGAACGTCTAACATCTCCAGTTTTGGAAACTGACTCAGTACAGTAAGCAGTTCAGGTTTGTTAAAACAAACTGAAATATAGCCATTTTATTGGCATAAGTATGAGTAAAGAGCATTATTAAAAGATTGCTAAATATTACAGTCAATTGGAGTTTGGCTGTGTTTTTCAAATCCAACACTTCAAAGTTATGTAGCTACACTCTTCTTTAGATCAGAAAAGATGTATCATAAGCAAAAGTCTACTAAACCAGTAAAAAGGGGAGAGAACACTTTCTGGGAAGTAGAGAGAAAGTACACACTGAATTTTGAGGGAAATAAAGTTAGATTTTGAGAATACTGTAAGCAAGCATAAGAGAAATTTACTTCTCTAGTTTCTAGTCCAGACATGGATTTTATTGCTTATTAGGAGTTTCCTCAATTGAACTGATCAATGCTGCTAGCTGAATCATGCCCTACATGCTTATGCAATAGACTAGGTTTGAGCGTTTGAGCTCTTGAAACTCAGTGTCAGGCTTTACCTAAACTAACAGTTCAGTCAAATATCATTAAAAGCAACAAAGAGAGCATACTTTTGGCAAAGTCTCACAGAAGCCCTGACTCTTAACAGAAGATATCGAAGTACTCAGCCACAATTAATATGAATATATTTGACACCCAAAAGAGGAAAAGACAAAAGTATTAAATGCATGTTATGACTGCAGGAAATGTAAAAAATACTGCCACAGTTCCAGAGTTACAGGTCAGAACTGATTTGCCTGGTAATTTCAAACTCAAACTTACAACATCTGCTTGGCTACAGCCCCTTTTTCAGAAAGACATCTGCTATTCACTCGGGGGACACAGGGCCTTCCGGTGATCTTCAGTATCTTTCAAAAAGGGCTTTTCAATGAGTAATTAATTACAAGTAGCTTTTAATTCAACAAACACACACTGATCCTCGGGAAACTAATTTAGACTGCCAACTCTCTTGAAAAGACCTGGAAACTGCTGCAAGTAGAAGCATCGTCTGAAGACTTTTCAGTCTCTTGGCAGACAGAAATTGGCACCAGGTGTCCTGACTGGCACAAACACCACAAACAAACCCAATATGAAGTCCTTAAAACTCTGCCAGGTTTTGAAACGCCATCTGCCACTTAATCAGCTGCGATTTCTCCCTCTGCCACATGAGCAGACACACACATCAACATGCTCTGATAACTTCCAACTTCTTACACAAACATAATCTACAGTGGTACACAAAGGCAGCTCACACCGACAGGTGATCTACAATGAATGCTCCAGAAAAGGAAGGTTATGTGGGATTCTTCTATTTGTTTGGCTTTGTTTTTTTTTATGCTGTAACACACAAGTTCATACATTACTTACTTTGGCTAAAAAGTAAAAATTACATCCAAATTTCATTTTCTTTTTTTTTTTTTTTTTTTTGCATACTGTTTAAACCTCCTTAGGTGTCACTGGAAACAGAAGAACAGAACAGACTGTATAGTCTAAGCTGGGTAGCTAGGAAGTAAACAAAACCCAGGAAAATAGGCTTTTTTCCATATTCCCTGAAACTTGAGTCAATGATACTTTACAGAATTATCCATTGTGCATCTGTTCTTCCCAGCAAAGAACCAACATACTAACGAAAATGTATAAACCTAATTTGAGTTGCACCACAAGAAAAATAAAATGCACTCAGGAAACTCACCAGGACCCAAACAAGAAAGGTTTTGGTGTACATTTCTTCCAGGAGTACCTTTAGAAAGGAAACAAACAATTATACTTCAAGCCAGTAAGTGGCAGTAGGGCTGCCTTTTTGAAGATTCAAGATTCTTTCCACATAAGTTCCTCAAACTTTGCAATTTCAGCTTCTTCCTTCTGATGGCTGACAGTATGATCTACAGCAAGACTTAGCATTATAAGAAACTGTTTGGAAAATGCAGGATGCATTCCCAATTACAATTATCCCGTTACAGTTATTATATTTCATTTAAGTCAGGTAGCACTATTTCACTTTACTCATTCAAAGAGAACCATAGACAATAAAAAACTATCATCTATACTGGTATTATAGCATTTTTTTTTCTTTATGTATACTACAGTTATTTTATTTGCATACAGCAGTGATAAATTAACAACATTCTCAAATGTGCTAACAATCAAGTTAGATATAAATGACAGCACTGAGCAAGTTACCCCACCCTTACTGTATTACTTAAAAGTTATGTGAAAATTGGCCTAAAAACTTTATTATTTTGAAGGATATTGAACGAAAGCAATCTTTTGGACTGCTGGGTGTAAGTGCAAAAGTCATGTGCAGAAGTTCATAAAAGGTCGTTTGACAACACCTTTCTGCAGGCTTTAGGAATAGTGTGGATCCTATGGCACAGGTTTCCTCAGGAAACAAGCTGCTTTGTACCACCACTGTACTTGTTTCCCCCTGCCTCAGCCCTGCAAATAGAGCTTTGCTCCTAAAGCAAAAATTTGGTCTTACAAACCTTGTCTTAAGGTTTGTATCTGTTCTTTTAATTCACTCTGGCAGAAATAACTGATTTTAATTCAAAGTTAAAAGTAAAACAAACATCTGATACAGAAACATAAAGTGGAGTAAATATCCTCAGCAGCCAGGGCTGATCAGCATGCTCTCACAAGAATCTTGCTTAAATTAAACACAAACTTGGCAAAATGTAGTCCACACTGTGTCTTGCAAGCATGCAACCTTATAAGCAGGTAACAGAACATAATTTAACACACAGATTAATTATGCTATATTTTTAGTCCTTATGGGATGCAAGTTTCAAGCAGACAGTAGACAATGTCTGTCCTGAAAGCAAATAGGTAAGGAACAGAACCTTGCAAAGCCAGTGTCCAATTTGGTGAACTGCAAAGAAAATGAGTCAACTATCCCCATTTTTCTGAAATCATAAAGCATAGCTGCTCCTTCTCCAGCCAGAGAGATCCAAGAAAAAGTGAAAAATTGACTACCCAACAGCTGATTACCTCTAGTCTCACCAACTTTCCTTGCTAAGTGTAGAGGTCCAGATGATTTTGGTGTGCACTGGTTCAGTGAAGCAGACCTGGTCTTGGCTCCTAAAAGTAAAAGCTTAGATGAACTTTAAAGTAGAACTATTTAAAGTTTTAAAGTAATTAAAGACATATCTTACATTTTCACATTTAAGTGCAAGATCCACAGATCTATTCAAACACAAAAAGAGAAACCTAGAATGTTTAAGCTGTATTTAAACTTAGCTCTGCTTTGCCAGAACTCACCCTGGAAGAAATAAAAAGATAATTTAAAAAGCTTTCTAAGCAGGAGAAAACATTAGTAAAGATTTCACTTTAGCACTAAGATCAAGTTACTGAAGTCTCAAAACAGCAGCAAATACAATGCAGCTAAGGAAACACTGGCTGAAAGAGACCTCCAGAGGGCAGATATCCACACTCCCATTCAGAGCAGGGTCACGATTAAGACGAGATCAGCTGACCATGCTTTTGTCTAGATGGGCCCTGCAAACCTCCAGGAAGGGTGGTTCTACAGCAGCACTGGGCAAGGATGCATCTCCCACTCTACAATTTGCAAGCATTTCTGATTGCTGCATGATCTGGTGCTACTGAGAAAGTTTGGCAGCATGACCTTTATAGCTGTCCTTTTCAAGTTACTGACTGCACAGACTCCACTCCCTCAACCTCTTCTCACTGGACAGAGACCCCACCCATCTTCTTCAGTCTCCACTGGATCTTTCCAGTTTCAAAACAAACCTCTTGGTCTGGGAAGGACCCAAAACACAACACCAGAGTCCAGGTACAGCTTATCTGAAGGGGAATACCAGCTTCCTTCGGCCACACTGCCCCTGCAGGTGCTCAAGGCACACCACCAGGTCACTGAAGACTATGAGCTAGGCATAGCTGGGCAGCATGTGCTGGACCCCAACAGAAAGCATCAGCCTGTCAGAAAGCCATATGAATTGTGTTTGTTTCAAAGTGACTTATAATTTGTGGCAAATTCTGTTTCTTTTCACTGTTTGCTCTTTTAAAGCATGTCATTACACCGAGACATTTGACAGGCATCTCTTATTTATTCACCATTATGTCAGATACCAGCTTAAAATTTAAGTCTAACGCAGGAGTACAGCATTTAATTAGGTTTTATCCAATTACAATAACCAGTTCACCACAAAGATGGTCAGAAACAAGCTGATTACAGCTAGGAATTAGGAAAGAGACACAGCAAGCTTATTTATCTGCCCCCATTATATCTTTAATTTTGGTCAGAGAATGACTTGTCAACTGCTGTTTGTGGCCTGAGTCAAGTTGCACTGTAGGCCAATCAAGAGTTCCTAGCTTGAACCAAAATAGGAACCTGAATAATGCTTAATACAAATTCAGGAAGTACATTTAATATTTCTTTTGGCACAAGGTGATAAAAGACAATTAATTGTCTTGTCTCCATTAGAGCTTCTAATTCGGTCCAAGAAGAATATCAAGAAAAAGCAACATGAAAAGCTAAGTTTCTGTGACTCTTCCCTTCCAAAGAAGGGACAGCGTCATTGATCTACAGAAGAAGATACATTCTAACAGTATTTTATTCAAAAATATATCCCCATCCCCCAAGACTGTTTCGGTCCTGAAAAGGGTGAGGATAATACAAAGTCTGCATAAAGACAAGAACAACCAAACACTCAGGATAAATTCAGGTATGTCTGTTCTGCAGATTACCAGCAGTGGTAAACTCTTTAAAACAACACAAACCCCACGCAATGACACCTGCCATGTAGCGAGGCGCAGTTAGTCCCTGTACCACACACACCTGAGCTGGACCACGGCGTAGACCTCTCCATTTCCCTGAATACCTCCATCAATTATGGCAATACAAAGAATATTTCAGCCTTCCTAGGAAGTGTCACAACACTTGAAGCACCACTGATGTGATTTTACCTCCTCTGTCAACAAACAGACTCATATACCTTTTGGAGTTGACCTCAACGAGTGCAATCTAGGTTTTGGTAGTGCTTTCAAAGGGACAGACCCCGAAGTGCCATTCTGGCAGGCTGGTTTTGAAGGCCATTCTCCATTCCTGATGACTGTGGCACTTGCAGCTGCAAAACAGAATCACAAAGGAATCTGCTCTAGGCATATATAGTTTAGAGAAAATTAAATCATAAAACAAGTCAGTTTTACCAGAGACTAAACAACCTTGAAAGAGGTTTGAGTTTATGGTCACAAGAGAAACTTTTCCTTGAAAAGCAAAAAATGAAATTTTGGGAAACATTGTTTCTGTTATCTAGAAAAAAACCTGAAAATATTTCTAAAGTAAGTACAGATTGAGTAGACTTTGGTTTGGACACAAAAAAATTATGTATACTAACACATTAAAGAGTAAGAATTCACATGGCATTTACCAGAGACAAAAAAATTTAAGTCACTAAGGAATTATTTGTCTCAGCTTTTCTCTCTAGTCACTGAAAAACAAAAGGGTGGGGGAGGGGGAAGTTTTCATCATATATTACCAGGTTTGCCTCAGATAAGTGTTTTAATGAGACAGGGTTTTTTTAAAGACAATGTGAACTACATGTCTAATACTGTTCATCAGAAGATGGAGCATGCAGTCTTTTATTGTCTTTAAACAGACTAGTATAAACCATGTAAGTTAACTACTTCAAAAAGATGCAATTGGCCACTAAATATTTTCTACCACAGAAAGAGGATTTCCCTTTAACAAACACATGCAACTGAAGCCATCATCTTTTTTTTAAAAAAAAGGAAGTTGGAGCCTCTCTA
Organism: Setophaga petechia; assembly: GCA_024362935.1. NCBI lineage: Eukaryota > Metazoa > Chordata > Aves > Passeriformes > Parulidae > Setophaga > Setophaga petechia. Next base: position 27,249,292 of record JANCRA010000001.1, read on the forward strand.
AAAACACAAATGCTAAGTATTTGCCAAAAAAATCTATACATGACAAGCAATTTGCATAACCATCAGCAACACAGTTATTGTGTGGGAATCTGACCCTGATCAACATTATATACTTATAACAAATTTGTTTTAGTAAAAGCACAAGGCGTGAAGCAGTCCTTAACTTTGTTTGTGAATCACTAAATTAAGGATGCTTGCTCAGAGTTCACTGCAAGGAGTTAAGAATTGCCTGCAAGCCAGTGTGCTACTTCCTCTTCTAAATCAGCAGCGTACCATGGTAGTAAGGCTTTGGGTGTGTGAGCAGCCTTCTGGTGCAGCACTAGCTAAGGAACTGTTCTGTCCTATTAAAACTCCAGTCAGCTAACCAGGCTGTGTGCAAGAATTAAAAAAAAACCAAAATGACCCCACGATAACCTCCCAGGTTTACAGAGATTGATCACTTTTGGATTAAAATTCAGAGCAGCTACTGCAATCCTGAATAAAGATGGACAGGTATGAAATGATCTCAGCCCAGTAAAGATCTGAAAACTCAACTCATTAGAAGAATTTTAATGAAGTATTGGCTGTACAAAAATGGCAGATGCAGGTCAACTGCTAAGGTCAGCTTTTTAACTTTTGAAACACTATTTACTAAATATACAATTATTCTAATGCAATTAAAATCTGGAATCTTTTTTCTTAGCCTCAGAGTTAAATATTTTGGTATGTTCAAAAAATAGCATTTTCAGCTCAGCACTAAAACTGAAATTAATAAAAGTCTGGTTTTCAATGCTCAAACTGACTGCATACAAAATATGCTTTTATTAAGAACAGCATTTCAAACCTCGTGATTTTTGAGCTTCACAAATAAGAAGTCATTTTAGAGAAAAAAAATCATAAAGTTCAAGTGCTCATTAGACAAAAAAAAAACAACAAGGCTAATGCTGCTACATGGAATTACCAATCCAAGGACATCCCATAACAAAGGGCTGCGCTGACAAAGCAGCAGCTTGCCATTTTTTTCTCTGCTAACAGAAGACAAACTCCAAAGAAGTCAAGCACGGTTTTGATTTAATATTGTTGACAGGACCACAGCAGTTTGTCATACACTACATGAAACACACAGCATAAGCCTCCCATTCTGATCTTTGTGTGTCCCACCAATCTAATGAAAACACATAAGCTTCAAAATTTTTTTCCTGAGATTATTACATAGTAGATCAAATGCAGGAATAAAAAACGAGAACAGCACTGTACTTAGCATTAGAATACAAAGAAAATTCCTTAATTCTTTCCAATTTGATTCAAATTTCATTAACATATGAATTACACATAATCTTAAGTCATTATACTCACAAAACCTTACTATTAGGTATAAATAAACCTCATCAAGTGTAAAAAATTCCTTAAAGGAAAATATCACAGAAAATCAGCAGATCAAAACATTGCATATATTTACCAACCTCCACAAAACAAAATACATGCTTTAGAATAGAAATAAAAGGAATACAACCTACTTCTCTTCCCAGTAAACGTGGCTAACAAAGGAACAATACAAAAGCTGTAAGACCCCACTACCAGCAGTGTCAGTAAGGTAATATCATAGTGGCTTCCTGAGTCAGTCGGTGGTGTTAGTGTAGAATTGAAGAAAATAACAGGAGAAAAATTAGTTTCTGTGCAACTGCGGAGTCCTCCTGGTATAGTCATTTAAAAAAGATCTAAGCGAGCTTAAAGTCTATGAGACTGCAGCCATGTTCAGCCTCTCATATTGCTCTTGCTTGGTCTTCGTGAATCGGAGTGGAAAAAATTGTAAGCTTGAAGGCAGTGGACAAAACAGATTACAGCAGCCAGCAAATCAGGCTAAATGAGGAGTCATCTGTTTGGATACTTAATCTGAATACACTCCTTTGTTACGAAGCGCTGACCCCTTCCTTTGTTACATGAGGGAGCAAAACTAAGAGAGGACAAAGCTGCTTAGCAACTCCAGATACAGTTCTAAACCTGAACAGCAAAAGTCAACATGGCTGTCACAGTATCAGAACTGATCCCACTACAGAGCAAGATGCACATGCATATTTTATTACACATATTCTTATTCATTAGAGGAATATGTGAGGTTTAGTTTAATGAAGGCAGTATGAGGTGGGGGGGAGGGGGGAGAAGAACAGGAGAAAATGTTGTTATGTGTGCATGCATATGCGCATATATAAACCACAGACGTGTGTTAAATCACAGCTCTCTTTTTCAGTCCATTGAAGACAGATTTAAGTGACATCTGGCACAAATAAAAGGTCTTTGCCTAGTCTTCAAGATAAAACAGGTGATACAATAGTAGCAGAATATTTGAATGCATTTATTTAAATATGTATAGCTGGGAATACTAATATGTCTGATGGTCAGCTGTATGTTATTTTCTTAATATTTTTCCCCCTCAGAACTCCTAAGAAGTGCTGTACAACTTCAAATCAAAGGAAATCCTGGTATTATTCTCACTAATTTTAATCAAGATTGATTTGGTTAGGTCATACACCAATGTTTACAGCTACCTTAGAAATTACAGAAGTCTACCCATACAAAGATTCATCTTCTAAAAAAAGTTTCACTTATGTGCCTGAAATTTGATCTACATATTTTGTCCTAAAACCTTGAAAGCAGATATAAACTGGTTCAAGAAAACGTTTAGCATCAGAAAACCTGTAACACACTGTTCCAAATATTTTGACAAGTAAATCATTCTGTTCAGACATATTACACTACATGTAAACACTAGGAGCTTAAAAAGACATGCGGATTATGTAGTGTTTCAGGATGGAAAAGAAGTTGTACTAAAATCTCTACTCATCAACCCAAAATCCAGGGCTCAAAGCTCTTTTCGACAGTATGTTTCAAAAAGGAAAGTTTTAAGTAAAGAGGCAAAAAGAGTAAGACCTAGAACTAATAAGCAGTACAATCAGAATTAACTCAGGTACTTGTCAGACAGGACTCCCTTCCAAGAGGATTTTTACCAACAAACAGTTGATGTTGGCTATCAATTAGTTAAAACCCATAACCCTCACATATACTTACAATTAGTGCTGAAAAGACTTTGCTCACTCTGAGCGCTGCTGACTGATGAGAGGCTAGGTGTTCTCTCAAGCACTGATCTTTTGACAGGCACTTTGGATTTGGCAAGGGATTTACCAAAGCTAGTCCATGAGACTGGAGAATTTTTCACTGAGGCATGCCTCTCTCCTGGCAAAGATCCTGCACCTGTCAGTTAGGGGGGAAAGAGGAGGGAGAAATAAGAACAAAAGGAGTAGGAAAGAAACTTAAATGATTGCTTCTTTTAAGTGTATGCCTACAAATAAAAATATTTACACAGTAAAAATCCATATAAAATGGCTTAATCTACTTCCTAGTGACAAGGTAAAAAGTGCTGTAAATGCATAAAAACAGTTCCAAGGACTTAAAGCCTTAGAAACAAGTCAAGAGCTTAATAGATTTGCCTTCAGTGCAGACATCTGCACATATTAAAAAAGTCTTCCTTGTATTTTCCCACCTCACATTATGGTTCGCTGTACTGGCAATCCCACAAAAATATAACCTCCATTTCAAAGACAATCTAAGAAAGGATCCTCCCCAAAATAGATCCACAACCCCACTCCCCTTGGCCAGAACACTCTAAAAGATAATATCCTTTCAAGGAATTAGACAGCATGAGAGTATCAAATTGCTTTGTACTCATATAATACATATCCTGAAAACTGAGTAGTTCTACAGAACTACTTTAACAGCACTTCCAAAAACAAGTTCTTAATACCAGTTAGTGCAGAAACATTTTTGCATTAAGTCCAGTTTTCATTTGAGCTTGCTGAATACCAGCACCCAACAGCTAAGTTAATCAAACAGGAAAAGCACCTACACAAGAGATAGGTGTAGGAGGAGCTCACTCTTGCATTACTAACAAAGCAAATACACTTTCCACAAGAAAATCTGAGTTTAGACAAATTAAGTTTCTAGTTTATTTCCTGAGAAGTGGGCACCCAGATTAAAATTTCAATGGCCTAGAGAAGTTATACACACACAGACTTCTCTTACCAGCTTTGAGTTTATTGCTGTCAGCCCCAGTATCAAGATCTTAGTATCAGCTTTGTGAGTATGGATAAGAGGTTTTCATTTTTGTGCAAAAACAGAGAAGACAGACTTAGTTTTTCTTATAACAAAATATTTTCTAAAAAATATATCTAAAATATGCTGATTTCATTTTCAACATGATTTCATATTCAACATATGCCATTTTCAAAGCTGACGGCTTATCTTAACGGAAAAGAAGCAACTACAGTGTCTAAGAATTTACATAGAACAATCAAATTTCTATTGAAAGGGAATACCCTTCCCTTAATTCTTGTCACTAAACAACATTTCAACTTTGCTTAAGCTAGAAGGCTGCTGAAATATGACAAAATTAGCTAGTAATTTCACTTTAAGCAACACTAGTTTTACTACACGATTTCTACTCCTAAATACTAATGACCAAGAAACCTGCAATTTGCACCAAACCCAGGAAATCATGACATTAAGGGGATTGCATTAAATTTTAGAAAATAAAAACATGCCCAATGTCTGCCTTTCAACAGTAGGTGGTGTGACAGGATTAGGTAACTTGCCTCAAAACATCCTGCATCAAGTAGAAAAAACCAGGAACAGGATTGGTAAATGAAGGTATGTCCAAGCTACTTCCCTCAGTTCATATCAATTCAGAAACAAAAGAGAAGCCTCATAATATATACTAAACCTACATTAGCCTATTACATACTACTGGTCACAGAATATTACACACAAACTTCAATGAGCAATTAAACAAGTTTTGCATCAGATGTCTCTTCACAGGAACACTATTACCACCTCTCACTAATTATGCAGAACTCTGATTCTGTACATAGTTTTACTGTAGCCTGGTACTAAACCTCTGAGACAAAATTATCAGCCATATTTTAGAATTTTTTAAAAGTTATTGAAAGTGACAACTGAATATATGGAACATGCTAAAGAGCATACAAGCTTTGTTGTGCTATGAGAACACCATAAATTCACACTTTTTAAAAACGCCTCTGAAACAGCACTCCAGACAACATAACAGAAACAAATCTACGTGTTTGACCAAAAAAGTTTCTGTCCCATTTGCATGTCATAGAACAAACCTGACAGCTTTATAAAGCTTCCCACAATGTTTTCTAATTTTTTTTTTCATTAATGGGTCAACATACCAGGAAAATAACTAATCCAAACCAGTCAGAATTCCTTTTGTAAATACCCTCCCAGCAAAACAAGGTACAAACCCAAACAACTCCCCCAAAAAACAAACAGAAAAAAGTGTCACTGTGCAAACACTGTGTTTAAAGTTTGTATAACTTAGTGAGTTAATGTTCTACCTTACAAAAAGGAGCTGGAGGAACAAATGCATTTTATCAGCTGTATTTGATTACTTAAAGGTGAAGGTAACATGTTTGATTGCCATTGTGCTGGACTCATTCATCCATTCCAAAACATACCGGAACAAAATCCTGTTTTCTTCAGTGATTTTCACTCAAAAGGAATCAAAGTAAGCACAGGAAAATCTGAGTCTTGTCTAGTACAGCATGTTCTCTATACATGATCTGCAGCAAGCCCAACTTCTCTGCAGAGGCTGCAGTGTGGCAGTGCTCTGAGCACGAACCCATCCAGTGAGCACAGCAATCTCTACCATGTCCAGTTTCAAAAGCATGTCAAACCTTTCCTAAGCAGATCACCTTTTCTCTTAGTTTTTCTGCTGCTTGGTACTTTCCTATAATGCTTCTATTAAAGTAATTACTCAAGCACTCAAATGCATTTTTCAAAAACCCAGCTCGAGGGAGAATTTAAGTAATGACAAAAGATGATTAAGAAACTACTCTAGGTATTACTTCAACTAATGGTTTTAAAAGTTTTTTAGTAAGTACCATTCCCTAAGAAAGGAGTTACACAGAATTAAATGCAAAGGTTTTGAAGACAGAAGCAGGAAGATATGGAATACAAAAGTATTGGAAATGAGCATAAAAGCAGGATATTTAGTCAACCATTATTATAAACAAAACAAGCAGTAGCATCAAAGTAACAGGCTTTCATCAGTTATTTAATCTAGTCACTGAAGTGGGATACCAGCAATACTGCATTCCTCTACAGTGAACTAATGAGTTGGCAATTCCTTAGAAAAAAGTCTCCATGCAACAACCATGATACCTGAACTATGTTAAAGTCTGTCTTGCATTGGAATGGAAATAAGCAAAGAACAAAGCTCATTCTTCAAGAAGCTCTGAAGTCAGCTTTCATATCCTTACTCAAATAATCATCCTTTCATATCAATCCATCATAGATGGTTATTGTCAAGAAAAAGTTAAGGCTTCCTTTAAACAGCACTGGAGCTTAAAAAACCACACAATGACAGAATGTTGACATGAGGCAGACTGTAAAGCCAAATACATACCCACAAATTCTGAAATTTCATGCCCGCCATTTCAAAACACGTCAACACATTTTACATCTAGAGCTGAACACTGAGCAACTGGCATTCACTGAGCTACATGGTACCTGGAAATGAGTGGTTGGAAGCCTTTTCCAAACACGAATTTTGAGCACACTAAGTGCAGAAGGAGTTTTTTGAAGGATACTGTTTGTTGTTGCTGCTTTTGTTTAAACCTAAAGCTAACACCAATAGTTGCTTCAGCCCTTCAATGCCTAACCTCTTGAAAATGTTGAATTTTGGAATTTTGCTTCATGCACTTCTGATTTTCCCTGTGAGTTTAAAAATCCAAAGGGCTCTGTTTAAAAATGCTAAACTTCTTAGTTGGCAAAAATGTCCTGTCTAAGCCTACAGTACAAGGTCTTGATAAAGCACCTTGGGAGTAAACCTCCAAAAAAAGAAGTTTTTTTTGGCATCTACTGAAAAGTGCAAGTAAATAATGGAAAAACAAACTGGACTTTGGTATTGTTTCCAGCAGATCAATCTTGACATACATGTAAGAGTGCCTATGGTTGCCATTTTAGACAGTGTGAAGCAGTAGCAATACTAACAGTTTTCTGATGGCTGCAAGCTCCCCAGTTTGCCTGATTAGCCACTCAGCATTATTAACTATACTGTCTATTATGCTATACATGGATCAGTGTTTCTTCAAGGAAGGAAGACTGGTTACACTAAGCTTTGTAATCCTGAGGTAATGTCTTTCTAATTATGTCTCCCTTTAAAAGTCTCAAATTACTACCAAAATTACCAAAAAGGCAGGACACAGTTACATAATGTTGCTATGAATGCTCAAATGTTCAACATAAGCATGGACAAAAGCAGGGAATTTCAAGTTATTCCTGGGTCTTGAAATATATATAGGAGAGACATTTACTAGTTTAGCAGGTAACAGCTGGTCAGAGAACAGTTTCTATACTATGGCAAGATTCAATTCTGCATTGATAAAGACTTGGACAGCATTCTTCCCTTTCTCCTACAACCCTCAGACAGGTAGCAAGGAGCCAGCAGTAAGCTAGTGGCAAAAATATAACTAGGGTGTCAGCAGCCATGCAGGTAGGTGTTCACATGTTCTTCCCCTCTCAGCTAAACATTCTTGGACTAAAACTGGAGAATGGATCATCACTACTACAGAGCATTTATAAGCAGTTACCAACAACCAAAACAACCCTTTTTCTTCCCTCAAATGATCCTAGCATCAGAAGAGAGACTGGGGTGCCTTCAGTTAGAGGAAGAGAGAGGAAGAGTAGTGTCTCATGTATGCCTACTGTTCAATTTCACTTTTGCCCCTTCCTAGGTCCAGTTTTGCAATGTGGCAGATTTCCTCTTGGTTAAACCCTTCCACCATCAGAGACTTCTCCCTTCCTCATCTTCCTTTCAACCCCTTGCATTATAACCTCTCCAGCACCTAGAAACAGCCCTTTTCTACCCTGGCCTCAAGCTTGAGCTCACACCTGCTCTCTCACCTCCTGTCTGCCCACAATGACGCCTGCTGGATTTAGTCCATCTTAAGTTTGTCCTTTTGAAGACTGAAGTAGAGTAGCCCCATGAGGGACCATGCAGTCTGCACAGTCATGCTACCAACCTCCTATGAGCCCAAGCAAAGCCTATCTCTGGACAGCAGATAGTTTTACAAAGCTTGCCCACTCCGGTTTTGCCAGGAGACTCTCGTAGGCTGCATGCTGACAAACAATCCAATCCCAACCACTAGCTTTAATACAGCCATGGTAAAGCTCAGTCTATTTAGGAGTACTGGGCACAAGAAGTCAAATCAATGTACTGCAAGGTAAGCTGAGGCAGAAGCAAACCACCAGGTTGGTGGATGGGGTTCATCCAATCATACTTTTCATTATTGTACAACTCTCCATACCACACAGCCTTTATGTCTGGCACTGAATTTTGTTTGACTTACATTGCAGCTTTAAAACTCACGTTATCTACAAATCTTTTCTGTTGCGGGACTTCACGTGTTTCGTGAATGAAAGAGGAAGCTCGCTGCAGCCAAACAAATACAAATTTCTTCTGGAAGACAATTATGCGTACTTCCCCCCTCCTTTACACCTACCCTGAGAGAATTCAGAACTAAGCAGTACAGGTAAAGAGTTATTCAAGACACATGAGCATGCTCTAGCAAGTAAATGACTAGGCACCAAGAAATTCCCCTGCAGGGAAGTAGTGCACACCTCTCTCCTAAAGGAGAATATTCTTATAGATACATTCACACTTCTGACAGCGTCAATATGCTGACTGTTAGAATCAGTCTCTGCAAGTACGATCACGCTTTTTGGTACAGGTACAACATACTAAAACTTCAATGGGGCTAGTCACAAAATTGCCTGTAAAAAGTCTGGGAACATATGAGAAAAATTTATTTCCTGAACTATGGTCACTGATGGCACCTTAAGCCACACTGACAGAATGAAATGCCCCCTTTTGAAAGTCATATTATCTGAATTATCCATAAACTCAAATATTTCCAACTTCCTCTGCCTCTTCTCTCCCATCACCTCAAAACTCAGATAACCCCATCCAAATTATACAGGGATAAATAATCCAGTTTACTTTGAAGTCATTCACAGCAACAGATCCCATACTACCTCATAAACAAAACCCCTTTCACTTTTACTTGTTTTTCAAGGTCAACTTGACTTCCAAAGCTATATAGGAAGTATTTTATTCCAAAATACGTTTTTTTGAAGAACCTTATGAAAGGCTTGCAAAAACACAAGCTGAACCTATCCCACAGGAAGAGTTAATTGTTAATGAAAATTAACAAAAGAAAATAGATGTCAAAATTATGGTAAGCTTTTCTGATAGTGTATGCAGTCAAGGCCAAAAGCAAATTGACAAAGCTTCAATTCAGATTACATCATTTTATGGCTCCTTTCTGGCTTCAAATTGTGAACTGACCATTTTGTAGCTGAATGATCAACACCTGGGGCAGGAATTTAACAGTCAGTACTTGGCACAAGTAAATATATATTGCTCCAGGCAGCTTCCAGCAAACCATTCCTGCTGAGGATGTCCAGGAAGTAAGGGCAAAGTAGACTGGAAACATTACCAGGCAAGTCCAACTCAGCTGACTGGAGAAACAGTAAACAGCAAGGCTCTCAGGCCCTCACAATTAACACTGTTTTCTGAACTCTCACAAACTCATCAACTGGACAAAAGTCCTTCTGGATACACAGTGTAATTCCTCCCAGTTTAGAGAACTGGTTATGAGATACAGAATCACTATGCAGAGGAGATGTCTGGATTATGACGACCAAAGGAGAATGACACAAGCTCTGTGTCATGTTTTAGTTTCCTCCTTCCTATACCTCTGAAGGGAAACATGCAAGTTTTAAGTTCACTTTTAACACAGACTTTAATTAGTAGAGATATATTAAAGAAAATGAGACAGAAACTCACTAATCTGGACTAAGAAAGACAAAATCATCCTGGGTAAACTAGTTTATGAAGAACCTGCTTTTAGGATCCATAAAAGAAACTGGCTGCTCTGTAAAAGAAAAGCATAAAAATACTGGCTGAAATGAAATTTGAAGCTTATTTTTAGACCCTGGTGCATTCCAGACCTGTTTGTGAGAAAATATTTAAACACCTTTACAAGTGACTGTCTATTCTAGGATTTTGAGTAAAGTCATGACTGTTTTAATCCAGAGAACCTGGAAGTTATATTTGTCTTTTTAAATATTTTGTTTCCTCTTGGCAGCATGTCAATCCAGCTTTAAAGAGTCACATGGTAGATAAAAGGAATGATACAAGCTGAAAAACTGTTTTCAGTAACTACATTTGGGTTGGCTCCTAGATCAGCATCAGAACAAAGACTCAAGGACTGTGAGAATGCTTAGTGCAACTAAATTGTTTTGGTCCTGCTTCACTAGTACTGTGAAAGGCTGTACCAAGAAGTCCTGAATTATCAAGTTTGTCTCCAGCTGTATGAAAACTGACTGAAACCATTTGGTTTGAATTTTCCATCGGAGAAGCCTTTCTTTGTGCAATAAAAAGCAATAACTCTCAGTAACAAACTGAGTCTTATCCTGTCACTGCCTGTTCTGTTTAGCTATGGAAGCTTCTCTCAATCACACATTTAATGTATGATCAAGCCAAAATTCATCTGCAGGAATTTAACAATTATGAACTACAAAGAAAATCTGTATTTCAAAGTATCATTAATCCTGCATACTCATTTTCTATACCATTTGGGGAATTATTTTTCCCATGCTTCTGGTAGTCGCAGAACCCAGGAGAAGTCCTTCAGTATGATCAACTTGTCATCAGGGAAAGGACTCACTTGTTCAAAATCATCTTTAAGGAAACACAGAATACACACTGTAAAGCTTCTCTGTATCCAAGCTTTCAGTGGTCTTGTTAAATGCTATAAAAATACCCTTAAGAGAAAAAGGGAGTGACCACAGGACTAGATTAATGGAAATTAGAAGTAAAGCACAGGGCTGCTATTACTGCTGAAGGAATATCAGTGACTTAAATCAGAGACAAAAGGGTACCCGAAATGTCAAAAAAACCCCACCAGACAGCAAGAGACACTTTTGTTACAGAGATTATTTACATGGTTTCCATTTATTTCTGCAAGTCTTTTAACAGTATGCAGAGGAATAGTATTACTGATACTTTCAGATTCCCAAAGAGTTTCAATTACATAGAAAGCATCTTGACAGAGCTAAGACATCCAAAAGAATGTGAAGTTTCTTACAATGAGAAATAATTTAAACTAATAATAGTGTAATTTTAAGGCATAACTGAAGATGAAGTTATAGCACATCAGAAGTCTTACTTGCAGGTAAAGCTCCTCTCCTTTACATAATTTCAGGTAGCTTGTCTGGACTAGTCCTAGCTAGTCCACAAAAAATGGTAAAAAAGGCATTGGTGGGCATATACATTTTTAGATTTACTATAAATCATTTAGTTTCCTATTTGATGCTGTTTAAATAATTTCCTGTGGCTCAAACTGTCACAGTGGTTTTGTTCAACTGCACAGGTGGTAATATACAGTTGCTGGGGCAGGTATGATAGCAGAAAATCATGGAGTGATGTTCCATGGGAACACCAAAGCTCCTTGGCTTCTCCGATCCCCTTCAACTCCTCCCTTCAGGTGAGGCAAAGACATGACTCCTCCCAAACCATAACACCTCAACTATTATCAGGCTATTACTCCTCCACATTGGCTATGACACATCCAAATCAGAAGGCTCTGTGTATTTCATGTGAACAGAAACAACAGTTGCTTTGATTTTGAAACTAGTTCAAAGTCCTCTACCAGGGCTCCAAAATTATATATCCCTTCCAGTAAAAGTGGGTAAGTCAAATATGTTATTTTGTGTTTTAAATTCTAATAAATGTTTTCATTGACAAAAAACAAACATAGCAAAAGACATACAGCCTGCCATCCAGTACTACAGAAACCTACACAAAACCCCATGGAAAGTTACCTGTAGACAATTCAGATTTTTGTCTTCGAGTATGTCATCCCCTCTTATGAAGAAAAGAGATAAACAGTTACAGAAATAATTTTGAAGCATCTAGCTTGCATCAAATCTGGACAGTTGCAGAAATGGGGCTTCATAATTTCCCATATCACTTTGGTAGACTGGATCAAGGTGGGCTTGTCCTTTCGAGAACCTATTTCTAACTCAGCAAAAACTTCAAAATCCAGCTAAAATACACCAATACTGGTGAACAATGCTCAGCAACCATTTTGAAATAAATAAACCCAGTTATTTATAGCCTAATATGCTCTGCAAATAACCTCACAAAAATACAGTGTTTGGGATATGAGTTCTTCTCTCCTTCTGCTGTTCAAGTGAGAATCAGGAAATTTCCTGAGAAAAAATTCATTCTACTGGGTTAGTATGTTATTACTGAGTACTTAAGTTTTACAAGTGGTAAAAAAGAATTACCAAAATCTTAACCCCTGACAAGTTCCAAGGATCTTGTATAACTGGTGTTTTACACATGGCATTTTTTTCTTTAATTTCTTGAACAGCCATTATATGAAGACAGCCCTCACAAGCTCTTGATTATTCTAGGAATAATACACACAGTAGTACATTTTGGAGAGATGCACCACTTCTGTCCCTCACCACACACAAGTGAGACTTGACACAGAGCTATACTGTTACTTGTCTTGTTCAGAGTATTTAATGAATTCAACTACATAAACTTCTCTTGTTGCCCAACGATCCAAATACTATCAGTAACTGGATAAGAAACAGTTGCACATATGTTAGTACCTCAGGAAGAAACAAGTTCATTAGGACTTGGACATTTTTAAAACTCAACTTGACAAACAACTGAACAACCTAGTCTGAATTCAGTAATGACCCAGTTACAGGCAGCAGGGCAGGCTGGACTAGGCGACCTTCAGAAGTCCTTTCCTTTCTGGATTTAGCTAGTCTGTCTGTAGTCTGACAAAATCCTGACAGCAAACAACTGTACAGCTACTGAATGATTTATCTGGGGGTGGAAGCTTAGTACCAAAGTGTTCAAATGACTCCACTGGAAAAAACAGTTATCCCCCTTCAGGAATGCTTTAGCCTAAAGAGGTAACTGGGTTTGGTTTACAAATTGCCACTTTGTCACAAAAAGTGTATGTACAGTTTTACTTCAAAAATGTTAAAAACAGAAAGGGTAAACAGCAGTAAGTATGGTTTTACCTGAAAGGTGTGGTGACATAATACTGTGGGGGTTTAGCAGCAATCCCAAATAACTCCTACTTTGCCCCATATCCCATCCCATAATCCTATCCTATGATTTGCATCAGTACAAGGTTTGCCAAGGAGCAAGGACACATTTTTAAAAACTCCCTTTGTAAGGGATGGGGAAGTTAATCTGATACAGTTGAATGCATCAAACCCTACTTCTTAGCACAAAAACACTGCATAAGGCAGATGAAGGGTAATATGTGCTAGGACCAGTAAACTAGGAACATGGAACTGGAAAAAGGGCATGGAGAAAACAAATTTCTTCTCATATGCAGCATTAAAGTTCCAGTCTTACCAGATCATACCACAAGTTTGAAATGTTGAAGTGCTACTTTTTACTTTTAGTTTAAGCAGCCTTTTTCCAGTAGGAAAAATTTGGAAAATATTTCTACTGACTACCATCATTTCAATGTACATCAATTGGCTAAGGAGTGACAGGTTCATTTATAAAAACAAATCTGGGGAGTAAATGTTTTTATTTTCAACAGTAAATGACTTCTCTTTCTTCTGAAAGTCATTTTTTTTTCTGAAGGGAAGAAGTTAGTCCTAGAACTCACCTATGCTTACATTTTTTTCTCGTGACAGTATCATAAATCCTATCTGGATTAATAACCTAAAGGAAAACTCTGTATCTTTATCCATCTCTCTTCTTCTAAGGCCATAATTACAGACAGGAAAGGTTTGGGCTGGTATTTAGAGGGGTGATGAGTTCTCCAAGAAACTGGCAGCCTACAGGTTGGTGCCTGGTTCACTGAGCAAGTGCCTCACATGAGCAAGCCTCAAGTGGGAGCATAGTCTATACCCACTTTCTTTGAGGGACTCATCCCATAAAGGCATACATACATACACAGATTTTATCACACTTCACCACCTGTATATAATTAAGAGGACTTTTTTTTTACTGTTTTATAATCTTAGATTGAGTGGGTTAAAAAATAAAAAAAAAGAACAGGTTTTACTGGGTATAGCTGGGTGTGTACTCTCCAAATTACAGTGCATTGTAGTGTAGTCATTCATAGACAGGCTACCTTTGCAGCTAGTTAGATTGCCACACTTGGTTAAAAAAACCCAGCACATAATCTACCAGAGCACTTCTGAATCCCTATAATACAGTTACAGAATGTAGTTTCTAGTCATGAGACTTGAGCAGCAGCCTACACACTAGATGAGAGATTCATCCCTGCCCTTGCTACTAATCAGTCTGAGTTTAATTAGCAGCTCAAGCAGTAGTCTCACCTTCAATTATGTTCTCCCCTTTCTAGAAACTACAGAGCTGTGCTAAAATTAGGCTGAACAAAATATGTTATGTCCTGAAATAAGGACTCATTCCCATTGGGGTAGCATGCAGTTGCTTATCACAAGAGCATTGTACCTAACCTCTGTATTTTTCCCTCTTTCAAGTAATTTTAGTTGTACTTTCACAAAATCCTATAATAGAACCAAATAGAAATAATATTTAATATTGATTTTTGTAATAGCACCACACCCTCTATTAGCAATTTACAATTTAGACAGTATTGTATATAACACTGACATATAGCTCTGTATCACCCTAAAACTTGTGTCAGAAAGTACCTTAAGTATGATACCTTAATTTTAAGAAACTAGTTAAGTGGTAATATTCCAGTGAAAAAATTCTCTTACCAGAGTTTGATGACATAACAGCTTCTTTGTGAGAAGGTGTTTTAATAGTGCTGATAGTTTTATTTTCACATCCTTTCTTCAAGGTCGACACAGATGGCACCATTTTAACCTTGGGAGTTAATACACTTCGTAGTGTGATTTGGTCTTTCTTTGGTATGTTTTTCCCTTGCGTTGTTCCATCTTTCACAGAAGGCGTCTGTTTTGAGAAAAAAACAGAAAGCAAAAAGCCAACGACAATTCAACCCACACACCAGCACTGCGAGAAACTAAAGATCTCCCTCTGCAGCATCTGCAATGAAATACTGACCACCCAAGTAGGAAACATGCTTCATCTTTATCCCATTGTCAACATCTGCAGTTCAGAACCTCAAGAACAATCTCCTGAATGTCCTTGAGCAATTCAAATCTATTAGTTTGAAGCTAATCACTAGTAATGACCAGCACACTAAAAAGAGGTTACAGAGGTCATCAGAATTTCTTCCTCCCTAAACTCTAATTAAACCACTCAATTACATGACTACACCTACTCTCAAGATCTTAACCAACGAACTACACATGTTCAAGGCCCTGAAAATTTAGTTGTCCTATACCACCTGAAATGTCACAGTCCTTGTAATTAGTTCCTGATCTAGGTCTTATGTCACAACAGCTTAAAATCCTTCACATTGAGGTGCCATAGACAAAACAAGTGCAGAAGTAGATCCAGGACAGGTATAAAATAACTGGTTTATATGTGTGAAACTGGTTTATATATGTTTCACACATAATTCTTGCTCCAGTTTATAAAGCCTTTAGTTCACAGCCACTCCTGTCAAGCCTATAAAGACACACTTGACAGTTCAGCTCTTCATGTGCTTTTCTGTGACTCAAGCTGACTGCAGCAGTTCAGTCAGAGTATCAAACTTGCCATTTTTAATGACAATCCTCATGTTCATTTTCAGATGTTAGTTTGTACTTTTCCACTTAAGAAGACCATTCTTAAATTTAATCCAGCTGATTTGTCTACTATGCATTTTATAGAAATTTCTCTATTGCTTCTCCAGGTACAAGCAGAACAATTAAAATCACAAAGTTTTCCTTTTTGGCAATGGAATGAATTAAATGCACTCTCTCCAACTCTTCATACCAAAAGTAACGACTGACAAAGAATGCAAATTCTTAAAGGCTGTAGAATTAAAATAGACCATCCTTGCTTTCATGCTTACTTAGTTTTACAAGTTAAATTATTAGCCAAATAATACTTTTACTTTCTTGTGCCATGTTTCAAAAATGTTCTAAATTGCTTCTCCCATATACTGAGCTTCACTGAAATTTTTCTGGCAAATGAGTAAGGCCTTTCAAAAATTCAGACAACAGTTTTACCAGTAATAGCTGTAGCCTCCATTTCACCAATTTAATGTAAGCTATTGAATCCACAAGCCGCAACAAGAGAGACTCCAAAAAGCACCAAGACTGTGTCCCTACTACACCTCCTGAAATCCTGGTCAACCCAATTCTGACACTCTTCCCTTCTTTCCCCTTCTCCTTGTCTTTTAACCTTCTTTCAGTGCATTTGAAAGCAGCATGTTTCTCCTGACAGGCAGCTGACTCATCCCAAAATATTTCCCAACCAACCAGCACATGCATACCTCCCGGCCAGGAAGTTTGCACCTTCCAGCTGGCTGACTGCCTAAAACCAGGTATATGCCCTCTGCATGAGAAATATTTCCTGACTACTCCCAACTATTCTAATGAGTCCCAGCTCTACTTCAAACAAATAAACTCCTAAATTATACAAAGGAGACAGTGAAATTAAGTTGTTAAAAATAAAATGTTTCACCAACTTATTGGTCTCTGGGTTTTGTGTGACTTATTGTTACTGTTCATATAAGCACAACATTTACACAACTAGTTTTTAAAAGTCTACTTTAGTTCTAAAGCACGTTTTGAAAGAAAATCCCCAAACCAGCACTTGATCTCTAATGTCTATTTGAAGTTACAGCATCACAAGAATAATCTTGAAGAAATGTACATTAAAAGCTGTATTTAGAAAACCTCACCAAGTTATGCTAAAATTGCTAGGCAATTTTACAAGATTAACTAAACTAAGACTTGTTTGCTTTTATTAGACTTCTTACAAACTGTATTGTCTTGAAAAAGGACTTCACTACAAAAATTGTGTTATGGAAGAAGATGAAGGTGGAGACACTAAATTGCAGTTGAAGCCAACTGCAACTAATCTGTAAAACAATATTTCTTCAGTGTCTTTACTAGGGAGAGACTCCATGTAGAAATCAACACTACAGCTATATTTGCAGACACCAGACCCATTCCATAATTTTCACACTGTGCAATAATGAATTTCCTTTTCTGCAAATGTACAAAACATACAGGTAAGTATGAAAAAACTTACCAAAGGAACCGAGTGCACTTCAAATGTTTCATTTGCTGTATCTTTTACCAATGTGTCTTCCAGAAACACTTCCATGTTGCTGCTTTGTTCTTCTTCACCTTTGGTCAGGTCGATGTTTTGAGAACAAGGTGTCATTAAGGAGTTTGAACTTTCCATTTGATCATTTAACATCTCCTTTGAGCTCTCTCTAGATGCTGGAAGCGCAGCAGAAGCCAAGGAGCACACTGGATGGGTAGCACTCACTTTGTCAATGTCTTGCAGACTTAACTTTAATGCAGGTGTTTTTGAAACTTTATGGGAAGCGTTTCTGGGATGTGCTGTGGCATGATCGACTTGGCTAGTGAAAAGGTGTTTGTTAACATGTAGCTTATGGGGTTTATTTACAGACAATTCCACCTTATTATCTTTAGCTGGATCTACTGTTTTTTTCAGCACTTTTATAGAGGAGGACAATTGCCTTGGGGAACCAACCCTTGAAGGTGAGGAGACAGATGATGGTTGACGGGACTGGGGAGACTGTTTTAATGCTGCACTGTCTCTTGGCTGTGGCACAGGTCTGGACACAACCTTTGGCTTAACATTTTTAAAATTAGGTTTGGGAAAACTAACTATCTCTGATTTCCTTGCTTTGGTTATTGTTGATGCAATAGGAGACCTGCCCATTGATTTTCTTGCAGTTTGATCAGAACTGGCCTTAAGCCCAGACCTGCTACGCCCTCCTACAAATGCTTCACTTTGTCTTCGTCTAGAAGACTTGTCTCCAAGTTCTTCCAAACCTGAAACAGAAAAAGTCCTATTTTTTGATCGTTCTTTAGGAGTTGAAGTACATAGAGATGAATTGCTTTCATCAGCTGTTGGACTGAAGACCAAAAAAGTTGCTTCGCATTTCAGCTCAGGCATAACCGTCTTCTTTAATTTTGGAACACTGCAAGATACAGAAGGAATGTTGTGCATATTCTGAAGAGCAGCATTTCCAGAGATACTTTGTTCTTTGGTTAAAGGTTCACTAGTTTTGTCTGATACTTGTCCTCCATCCATTTGATCTACTGGGAGAAGGTGCACACTATTTACAACACTATCCATGCATGTTTCAGCATTGGAATTCCCAGTTTCTTCATGGAAAGGAGTAATCTGCAAGGATTTCACTTGGTCATCCTCATCAATATTAATGTATGGTGATAATGCATCTAGCTTAGAAGGATCTATACATCCAGCAGGTAGTTCTACAGCCTGTGCTTCTGTTTCCTGTGATTCATTAGCATTCTTGATAGGTTTTTTTTGATAGTGCTCAACACCTGCAGAGGTGAAATTAGGTGTTCTTTCTGAGCTGGTTCTATCAAATTTCTCTGAGATAGATACTTCAGAACAGACCAATGATTCCCCCAGATGCATGTCATCTTTCTGATCAGTTCTCCGATTTTCACCTGTAACACTAGTAACATCCAATGTGCTCAGCTGGCAGCATGCCCTGTCATTTTCCGGGGACTGCATGCTCTCCTCTGAAGCAGGAAGAGTTAGTACAGACTGAGAATCAGTCTGACTGTAAGGCACTGAGTGTTTGATACTCTGATTTTGCATTTTTGCCATAGCAAAATCACCTTTCACTAAGCTTGCTGTTGCTTCCAAGCCACAGTTCAAAGGACACATACAAGTCTGCTCAGTCCCAGAAGACTTGTGCGCAGCATCTGTATCTCCTGATGGAGCTCCTGTGCAGCTGTATTTAGCAGGTGGTTTCTGCAGATCAAGTACTTCAATACGCTGCTGTTTTAAAAGACTTCTGAAGTTGCCCTTGTTTTCAAAAATGGTATCACCCTCATGCTCAGCCTCTATATTTTGGAAAGTTGAATTACCATGTATCTTGGTGGCACAATTCTCTGAGGAAGGTGTACCTCTATCACATGCATAGCTATTTCCATTTTCATCCCTTATAAGTAAGGAAGACTTCAACCCATTCTTTGCTTTGTCATCGGACTTCCCAACATTCATTTTGAAAGCTAAACTTTAAACCGTTTTCATTTTAGAATTCTTTAAAATCTCAGAGAATGCAGATTCTTCTGAACTTTGCAGGAAAAAAAACCAACTTCTTTTCCCTGGAATGTGTCAATTGTCCTGAAATATATTTAAAAAGAGGTTCTTTGTTTTCATGTTTCCCAAGAAGATTCAAATATTCTGGAATTAAAAAGAAATTTTTACAAGTTAGCCAAACCAGGATTTTAAGACAGTAAGCATTCCCAAGTTCCTAGTCTTCAGACATCAAAGCAGCAACACAGAAGCAACATTCAGAATCCCAGCAAAGAAAAACTTCAGTCTTCACCCCTTGATGCAGAGCACCTAGAGACTGTTGTTTCTCTGCACTGAAGGCCTTTTCTCCTGCCCTTCAAGGCAGGAATGCATATCAGAGGCAGCTGAAGATTTTGGAAGAGGTAAGACATTTAAGTTGAAATAGAGAGGAGAGGGAGGTTTGTGATCAGTTCTGGGGCTACAGCAGTACACGGCCCCCATGCTGGTGGGGCAGCCAACTGTAGATGCACGTGGGACCCCTTCAGAGTCACTGGGAAGCAATTCCGCATCAGTTCACTGCCTCCATCTGCTATAAAGATGAGCCGAGATTAGCCAAATGACAAAACAATTCCACTGTCCTCTCCAGCAGATCAGAGCCATGTACCCTCACCCAAACCCAATGGAAAAGTAAAGGGGTGGGACTGACAAGGACAGATGATGGAGGACAACTGACCACAATGGAGTGGAGATTCACAAAAAACAGCACAGAGCCCTTGCAACATATAGCGACAAGCTCCTAACAAGCATCAAGACTGCACCCAAGTACCAAAACCACAAAGATGTGAATGAGAGAGAAGATCAAACTGTCCAAAGCAGCTGGATGACCTCTGTAGCACTCCAAATGAAAGGCTCCTAGTACCAGAACTGAGACCAGAGGCAGGAAGAACCTCAGATTTATAACATATGGTTGCAGCGGGTGGGGAATCTGCCAGGAGGCTTTCGGAGCAATTAAAACCTGAATGGGTGGGAAGATGTTCAATGGATCTGACAAGGCAATCTGGCTGAAGATGCATTCATGGACAAAGGTCAGCTTCCCAACTGAAGAAAATGAACACCTTGAACACCTTCACAGTCTGAAATGACAGACCATACTCTCCAACCAAAGAGCAGGAAGGAGGACACTTGTCATCAAAAACAATGAGCAAACAGGTCTCTGGTGTTTAAACAAAAATGCAGACTGATACCAGAGTGTGGTGTCCTCAAACAAGGACACTGATCTAATGACATATTTGAAATTTGGTGCAGCAGTATATGTATATCAGGATAAAGTATGGACGGTGGGCAGAATAACTCATAATTCATATAAGAATTATATTAAAGTCCAAAATTATTTCACTGTTTCAACTATGGTGACAATACTGGATGCAATACAAGACAGTTGCAACAAGATCCGAAAAGATTATAATAATACTGATAACACTAATATTAGATTTCTGGTATAGCAATGTTGAATTAGGAACACTGAAGAATAATTCTGTAATCATATTTTTGTAGAGGAATCAAAGACTTCTTTGGGAAACAAGCTTGTTCTGAGAAGCAACTCTTGATTTGTTCTTTAACAAGTAAATTTGAATCCTCACAGAAACCATATAAGTCATTCTGGAAACCACAGCAGGGGAAAGAAAACAAACTCTCATGCACAAATACTTTGGAAAGTGTAAAATGAAGCCAGCACACTAAGTAGGGAAAGGTAAGTGATTTCTTGCATTATTCAAAGTGCAAGAATTATTTTTTTTTTTAATTCTTGCAAAAAATTTTTCTTTAAAACTTTCTTTGTTCAGCTGGAAACACAGCTTGAGTGACTACATTCAAAATAAAGCCTTTATCACACTAATAAAAAGTACAAAGCTGCAGGGCCCATAAATAGTTTTGAGAACAAAACAGCAACATCCAAATTAAGACTACTACAGAACTTCAAGAATTTGTCTGCTCACTATGAACCAAACACAGAGTGGATTCTGGTCAATAACCCATTTTCTTTACATCTTTGAACATCTGACTCAGATTGAAGGTAAAAAGACCATGAAACAAGGGAAAAAAAAGCTACTGAGATCAGACAGCACACCTTCCTCTGCCCCCCTCCCATCCCCAAGATTAAAAGGCTTGTCTAGTTAAAACATCTCCTACTTCTTCGAGGCTGATCTAGATCTTTTGCTTACTGACTATTATTCAATCCCTAGAGAGACATAAACAACTGTAGTACCCTCACTTTCACCTCTAATTAGGAAACTTAAGGCAGATTGAAGAGTTCTTAAAAAAGTCTTCCCTGAAGGCAGGGCAAGAATCTGTTCTGAATAATTTTCTATTAGTTTAAGTCAATCACAGAATCAACTGCTGAAAAATATTTGCAAACTTTGCTTTCACTGTTGTTTTGACACATTGAAACTTGTTTACGCTTGTCTGGATACTAGCCCTTAACACAGCCTGCTCACCTAGTCATGCAACAAAAGTTAAGATTCCATTTTGTTTCAGCAGTAGCTCAGATCAAACCAGAAGCCTCACCTCTTTCAAGAGTTTTCATTCTGAAGAAAATAGGCAACTTCAAGACTTAGCAAGAATAAAATCCCAAGAATTTAAAGAATCTTGCATTACCTTACAGTACATGTAGCTAATAATATCAAAATTTGAAACAACACAGATAGTTAAGTAAAGCTCGATTCGACTGATGCTGAAGAAACTCCAAAAAAATAAAAGCAGATTTGATACTGAGTAGAGAAATGAGGAAGCACAACAAAGTTGCACATACCAAGGTGGACATATACATTTAAGTCTGTTACTCAGTGCTCGGGACTTTCACATAGCCAGAGCACCTGTAGAAATTAATTACCAATTCAACTATTTTTAAAGCAAGCCTTCACTATATTAATCAATACTTTCATGAACAAGTAGACCGGCTTCACATCCACATTTAGACTCCTGAAAGCATCCTGCATAAAAAGAGAGGCATTCCTAAGGATCAGCTAAGGTATTTAAAAATCTGATGAACATTACTCCTTAAAGAATTGACATTCTGTAACTTTCATATAACAAAGAAATTCATTAGTTTTAGATTTGCCATATAAGGCTGAATGAAAAATTAACCTCAGCCCAGCATCTCCTCCATGGGGGGGGGGGGCGGGGGGGGTAAATCAGTAGCAGAAACACAGACATAACAAGTTGCCCTCGCTGAGAACACACTGTTCCTGGCAACTAGTGACTGGAGGAATTCTCTAAACTAAATACTAATAAATTTGCTTTGACTTGGTCTTACATCAAGCATTATGAATGCCTGGCCTCCACAACACACTACAGTGCAGTGCAAAACAGTTCAGAGTCTGGTTTTGCCTTCAGTAAAGCTCAGCTTACCAAACTTCAGCTGCGTACCTCCAGTGCTTACACACAGCAGAAAAAGTCTTCAGTACCTGAGCTCTAAGTTTCCCCCTTCCTCAACTGAAACAAAAGCTTGGGGTAACAGCAGGACCACTTCGAAAGCAAAAACAAAAAACTCAAACCAAAACAAAACCAAAACCAAACAAAAACAACAAAAAACCACAACAAAAGAAGCTTGGCAAGTAGTCTCTCCTAAGAGGAGGGATTGGTTGCCAAATGCCCCAGATCCAGGAGAAATACACTAAATACACTACAACATGCAGAACTGGGCTCAGAGCAAGATCTGGTCACTTCTACTAACGAACAAGAGGCGCACAGGGGTGTGCTGTTAAAGGGCAGGGGGAGAGTCACTTGTTCAGGTAAGGTAAACAGGAATCAAAACCAGATAATTACAATACATAATTCAACTTACAGGCTGACAAATTGCTACAAGAATTCAAGTTAGTTTGTGTTAGTGTCACAATGCAGACGTTAGTAATTTTTCACTTTTCCTGGTACTCCATCTGGAACTTGATTCTTTCAAGCAAATCATCACAGAGCATTTACTCATACCCATTAGCTGTTTGTGAAGCCTGCATGAAGGGGGGAACATGGGGTGGGGAATAAAACTGAAAGGAGAGGGCATGCTCAGACATGCAGGGAGGCTGTCTAGAGTGCTCTAATTAACTGAACATGCTTTGATACCAGGCAAAATACAGCATCAGCATTACCTCACAAAACCATATTATATGGTCATGATTACCTGAAATTAAAAACCATACAAAGCATTTCATATGTTAATGCATTACACTACAACCAGTTTACTTGCCCATGTCCTGGAACACAACACAAAAACAGAAGTAAGACTTTTTCAGCACATACACCTGAAGGTAGAGATGGCATCACCCACAGCAACCAGGCATCCCTCCCAACATGCTGTTCAGTGTTGCTTGAATATGCTCCATAAGAAAGCACTGGGAAAACACAAAATGGCTCAGGCAACGTTGCATTTACACAGAATTGCAAATTTCAGAGCTCTCTCTGCTGCCTCCGTAATGTCACATTCTAATGTGAACTAGCCTACAGCCAAGCTAATTCAAACTATTCTAGAGAGGATTAGGTTAAGCTCCTATAACAACTTCACACAAACATTTATAACATTACAAGTACAATCTACTCCTAAAAGTGGATTACATTAAGTTCTCATATACTCATGGCATTGCTTGCTTCAGAATACACAGTATCATCAGTGGGTTTACTGAGAAGATGTTTATAAAAGAACAAAAAACCCCAACAAACTATCAAACCAAAGATAAACCCACCCCACAGGGTAGCTAAGCAATATCTGTACACTTCAGTAAACAACATTTTAGAAGTCAGAAACCACATTAGACACTTGATACAGTAAGCAGAAATAATGCACAAGCTATGTTTTCAAGCAATCATGCAGGCATTTTTGATTGAAGGAATACTATCGCTTCCAAAGGCACAAACCACCAGGTTTTGCCTTCTACTGGGCTATTTGCAACTCTGTTTCAAGACTGAAGCAGCAGCATAATATACAAGTTATAGTAATCAAGGAGCATTCATTTTAATCAGTTACATCTTGGCTCTAAGACATGGAAGAAGTAAAGTAGAACAGCAGTTACACTTTCTAAGATGAAAAGTCCTTATCTACTTAATTACTTATAAACTCTGGCCATCCTTGTTGTCCTGTTTTTTAGAATATTGTACTGTTCTCTCCATCTTCAATTTCAGACTATTTGTAAGCACATAACACATGGAGATACTTCAACAGATTTATAGTGTCTTGATAATATCATTCTTCCTTTAATAATTGACAATTTTTGAATTTTATTGTTAGGTAAGTTTTAGGAGAATCCTGTATTCAGTAGTGGAACACTAGTCCAGTAATTTTTTTTAAAGAATAAAGCCCATCTTTTACTTAGATAACCAAGATACTTAATAGCATTGTCTAGAAATGTCATCCAGTATTCTAGTGATTTGGAGGTACATGCAACCTCCTAGACAAGAGTGCTCTGCAAATGCAAATGTCTTTTCCCCCACTCTGTTTTACAGCAACTGCCACGATGAAACTCACATAAGTAAGAGCTAAGCAAATACCTTACTGCCAGTAAGGAAGTGTACTTCATTGTCTGAGATTAAGTGCATGATCAAACAAAACCAAAGGTACCTATCTCAATGTGGAAGAGCAATAACTCCCTCACTTGAATAGTCCAGCACACTCTCCTAAGTAAATCAGACTCTCACTTGCAGCTTCATTAAGACAGCATTCATTGCTAAAAGTGTTAGACTACTCACAAGGTTTTCAACATGGTCAGTTATACACTTAGTTATAAATTGTTTATCTATCCGTTGCCACCATGAACAAAGCCTGTGCATGGTTTTCCATGAGATCAATACTCAGTCTGTTCCTCTTTAGGAACTTGCAAGAATGTCATTAGGTTCTTTCTTAATGGTAAATTAGACATTACCTTTTCAGAAAGGCACTTTGGTGATTTTCTTTTTTTTTTTTTTTTTTCTATTTTATCACAACTAAAATATTTAGCAAGAGCATATGTTATTATACAAGGAAGGATTAGCTTTCAGGTCAAAATGCAAATAAGGAGCTGGAACTTGAAAAAACAAACAGTACATTTATTATGGCACTTCCTTGCAAGGTCAAGGTTCAGGTCTTCTTTTTGAAAGATTTGATTGAATAGGTAAACACAAACAAGCCTGAGACTGTCAGAGCTCAGTGTTCAACAATCCTCATCAGTCTTCAAGTTATTTGACTAGATAGGGATTACAAATCAGATCACCCTCGCTGTTTCCTGGAATTCTGCTAAACTGGTTTTGTCTGCTGCTACCATTTAAAGGGTACATTCATAGATTTTGGTATTTTGAAGCCAGTGCGCCAGGATTATTCACAGAAATCTCCCCTCTGATTGAAATATTAATCCCTACTGATGGAAATACTATCAGTATAGGAAGAAAGGCAGTAATGTATTATGCAGAACAAAAATACTTTGTCAACTCCTGCTAGGTCTGCTATCTGCTCACAGACCAAATAAGGTTAGTGCTCCTCAAGAGTGCTCTCAAGTTTCAAGCTTGAGATGATGTCTTCAGACATCCAGCAATTTTCCTGACACCTCTCATCAAACGTCCTTGATCATAATTTCTCATTCTCCATCCATCAGCACCCTTGCTGCCCATTTTCCTTTAAATCAACTTCAAACAGAAATGTTCCAAACTAACAGGTTATTCCTTCCACCAGCCTTTCTATCCTGCATTGTTTTTCTTCTTTTACAGACCTGTCAATCCTCTTAAGTTGACCCATGTTCTTCTGTTCTCATCCTAGCTAAGTCAAACCTAGTAGAGAAGCAGGTACACAGGGAAGCAGGAAAAGTCATAACATATTGGATTCTTAAGACGAATGGCAAAGTGTTTTTGCTGCTGGCTTGGTTTTGGCTGGTTTTTTTTTTTTTTTTTTTTTTTTTTGTTTGCATGTGATTTTTAACATTTGGAGTTTAAATATCCTGATTATTTAATAATATTTAAGTGAAGAAGGTTTGCTGTTAATCTCTTGTCTGACAAGTACAAAGCTTTCAAAAAAGCAGAAATACTCTGCAGAAGCAGTACAACATTGCAAGAGTAGTGGCTAAAATGCCAGTTGTAACCTTTGGAGGAAGAAAAAAAAAAAAGGTGGCTGTTTTCTAAAAATGAGCCACAACTTGGCAGGTGAGAGTAGAAATGGCTTCAACCATTACCACAATGTGCCTGGTAGCATACAGTGAGAGTTCTTAAGGTTATGTGCTAACTTGAAGCTTTTCATATCCTGAACTTTTCACAAAGCATCAGCACCCACAGCCCTAGTGTGAGTGCTCCAACTTGGAGCTCACATTAGCAGCACTCTCTGCATGGACTCTATCAATGGAATCAGACTGTTAAAGACACAGAAAGATTCAGCTGCTCCCATGCATTGCATGTCCTTCAGATCTTCACCTACAACTGAGAAGCCTTTCAGCATTTGGCTATATTTAACAGAGACATATGATATGAACTAGTTTACAGAGCATTTGGAGTACTCTCAACCTGTAGTGAAGACACCAAGTACAGCAGTATTATTTAGTTCTGGTGGAGTATCCTGTGCAATGCATCTGTAACTTGATTAATTTCTATGAAAAAGCAGACCAAAAGGATAACTAATGACTGACAAAGTAGCACCTTTGCTGTGATACTGCTTTGCAGTAGAAATTGAAGAATTAATCAATATGCTTAGGATTTCTCACACTAACCAAGTCAGAAATTTAACCAGCTTGCTGTTTTTGCAGACTCAAAAGTTGTTTGCTGTTCAGAAGTGCTCATTTTCTCAGTAAAGAGTACAGCCAGCCAAGAATAGTTTCCACTGACACATCAGGAAGTTCTACCACTGAGTTAGGACTGCACTTTTGCACAGTAACATCATCACAGCAGAATTTAAATCTGAAGATGCTGCACTTGCCAATTAAAAAGCTGCTTTTAGACTTAAAAAAATCTATGTAGGCTATTGATTCTATACAGTGGGAAAAAATTAACAAAACTGCAATAAACTGGTTACAGGAAATAATATTTATATTAAGTTTAAATACCAACAGTTTTCCCAATATTTCACCTTCAGTGTTGCACAACTGGGATCTGGAGCAAGGGGGCAATTCACAACCATTGTTTCAAATGTTGTAGTCTCAGGCAAAAATAACCCAAATAAAACACATTTGGTTTACATTCAAAGGAAAATCTTGTTATTTTTCCTTCCAAGGAAACTGTTTCTCACTGTGAGATCAGTCCTGATACAAGAGTCGTATACCTTCTACATTTTTTGGTTGTTTTCCTGTGGACCCAGGAGATAAAAGTCCCCAAATCCAAGAGGGACCAGCTCTGCAAAAGCTACACACAGCACTGCACCTCTGAAGCAGACAAATGGCAAAAAATATGCTGTGGCAGTTTTGCAGAGCTGGTTTAAAAAAAAGGCAACAGCTTGATTTATGCAATGCTATTGGGTAGCAGGCTGCCGTCAATGCTCTCTGGAAAGCACGAGCTCACTGTGCTGCCTCACACAGCTGACGACAGGCTGCTCACAGCTCCACCAGGGCTGAAATTCCACCAGGACCTGGAGGGTGAAGGACTGGAGAGAAGGGCAAGCTGGGCACATGTTGCTTGAAAGGCTGCCAGGGCAAGGCTACCCAAGGGACCCCCTGAGAAGGACCCAGACATGCAGGCTCGCTGGTTGTGCCCTGCAGTTTCTCCTTGGCTCTTGGGATAGGGCTCCATTTGAGCTCTGTCCCTGTGCAGAATCTATAGAAAGGGAGTGCAAGTTAAATTTCAAATGTAAACTCCTCAAAAAGTTCTCCCCATGCAACTAATAGCTGACTTGACAACTTCCCACAAGAGTAAAGTGTATATACATCATCACATCATTGCAGATACCCTGGAACTACAGTTATATGGGAACATTAGCTTTGATTTCAACTCAAAACTGACTAAAATAAATGTCACAGGCACTGGCAGGAGTGTTACACACCCAGTGCCACATCCATACTTGATGTTCCCCAGTGAGTTTCAGCTTCTGTACAAACTTCTATTAGATGAGAAATATGAACAGCTAGAGGACATTGCATGCTCTGGCACTGTCTCTGTGCTAACAAGTGAAAAAGCAACCCTCTGATTTTACAATAAATTAGATCATAACCCTTGAATAACTGACAACCTAATTGAGTCTCACAATTAACAAGCAAGAACTGCCTCTCTCTTGCTCTGGTTGTTTTTTTCAGTCAGCTTTGTCTTTTTTGCAAGGACTGATCACACATTAAATTATGCCATAAAGTACCCTCAGTCAGGCAATTTACTTATATACATGGATTGGTCCTCTGCAGTCTTTAGGACTTGCTCACCCCACATTTAACACTTTTGGCTTTCAATTCACTGGCTTTATAAGCCTGATGGAGTGAAATTGCATACAGGCAGTGACAGCAGCATGATGATTTAAAAGTCATCACTCTGATCCGGTACACTTTCAAGCAATCATTCTACAACCAGACATTCAGTCTTCTTAGCAGCAACCTACACAACACCATTTACTAGGCTAAAACACATTTAAGACATGCAAATCTGCAGCAGTAAATAACTCGAAGAACACAGATAAAGGAGCTTCTCATTAGTACTATCCAAAAAATTTCTTAGGAGGAAAAAAATTACTGCAACTTCTATAGATTCTGCACAGGGACAGGCAGAATCTATAGAATCTATTTAAATGATACCTTTATATTCATACACTCAAAATTCAAAAAGTTTCCCCAGCTCAAAACTGTAGAGAGCACCAGGGTTGAAAGCATCACTGTGCACAAGCTGCACCGTGCAGGCTGTTCATCCAAGGACATAATACATATCCATCTGAGACAGAATATTACTTCTTGGATTTACATGGGTCACAGGCCTTCATTGTTTAGTTCTCCTAAGTACCAGCACCAAAAGGCAGCTTCTGGGTCAAACAGTCACTTAACAGTACAGAAATCTGTGGAACTACCATCCATATGAAAGGCAAGTCAGAAACACTGATAAGGCAAGTATTTCACCCCCCTGCAGTGCAGGTGGAAAGCTCCTACACAGGGCTAACACGGAGCATACTTGAGTAACTTCATACAGCTGACATTAGTTTGGAACTCAGATAAGGAACTCCTGCATTTCAGCTTAAAGAAGGAAGAAAACAATTCTCACACACAGCCATGTATTTGGGCTGCACATTGCATGGGGGGGGGGGGACATTAGGGAATGAGGAAGAAAAACTTAGAAAAAAATAAACAAAAAACTGATGCTCAGGTACCTAGTAAAAGTTAATTAACCTTGCACAACCAAATACTGTCCTGTGAAGGGTAACCAACTTCCTTTTGAAAGCAATCTCAGTTCATTTAAGTTTGCATGACAGAATTACTTCCTCTACCAGCAGAAAGTTCAACAAAGTTTGTCAACAATGCTGCAGTTTCTAAATTTTCATCTAGAAATCCACCAATTCACAGGGCACAAACAAGGATCCTCATGTCCTGATCAATCAGGACTCTGCATGCACAGCTTGTGGATACAACTCTGGTAAACGAAATCCCAGAATGCTGGAGCAGGCTGAATATAGAAGGGTTGCACAGGGGGAAAAAAAACCCAACAAAATAAAAAAACCCAAACCACAACACACACCCAGTGCTGAATAATCTTAGAAAATAAATAGGGGGAAAAGTCATTAAGCTTCTCCTGCTAGGAAAATACATAACCCTAACTGCCAAAAGCTGAGGAAGAAAAGGTCGAGCTGAGCAGAACATCCAGGAGAATCTACAAGATTCACTGGATCTCTCATTTCTGTTTCTCTAATTTTAGAGACTATTTAAGAGTATTTTCTCCCTCCTCCATCAGGTATTGCAGGATATTCCTGGAAGAGGAAGCTGTTTCTATCTTGATGTTTTTCCTTCAAATCCACCACTGGGGTTTTGCTCTCTCTGTGCCAAATTAAACATACCAGAGGTGTTTTCATAAGCCATTTGGGTAGTATACTGCTTACAAACATCAACTACAAGCCATTAATCCTGCATTAGGAACTTTCTTCAGAGGAAATTGCCTCACAAGAACCAGGGGTGGAAAGGATTGGCACCTGGAAACCACTTGCTTCCATCCTCTGAAAAGTCCAGCTACAGAAAAGCCTTCAGGATTGCAAAGCAATATTTGGCAATATTTAGACTTCAAACTGTTCATAAGTTTGCTGAAAGAAGTAATAAGAAACAGTAGTCTGCAAAATAGTTCTACGAAGAAGATGGTGACAATAAACTTCCTTGGACTGAATTTTTCCAATCTACAAGGAAGTTCCTAATCAAAATGAGGTATGCCAGAAGTCAGAAGGACGGACAGCACCCAGGAACTGGAACGATTATCATGCAGGAGAGGCCAAGGTTCAATCTGTGAGCAAGTACTAAGTGCTCAAGTTAGTCCTGCTCTTCTGACCTCGCACATGGCAGCTTGACTGGTGCACTGAGTACTTCCTTTCTGACCACTGATAGGGGTTTAAGAAAAATAAGATTTTTTTTTAATTAAAAAGGAGAAAAATGTGTATTCTTAAATGATCCCATGACAGGTAAACAACCTCTACTGAGGCATACATATTGGTCTCAAAATCAAGTTCTGTCAATCAAGCCTTCCATGGCAGAAGTTGACAGACTGAGACTTTCTTCACAAATCATTGCAATACAGAGAATGGCAGGCGTGAAAGGCAGCAAAAGCAACTGTTTTCATAATAGCAAACTATACTAAAGTCTTCTAAACTGTTTCACAAAATCTTCCTCTCCCCATCCAAGGCAGAAACAAGAGCAACTGCCTGCTTAAACTTCCAGTTTCTACAAGTTTCAAGTCCTACCAGTCCTCTAAGTCACACCAAAACTGGTGTGTGTTTCTCCCCATCATGTCCTTGAATTCCAAGTTTGCATAACAAGATTGACAAATTTGGGTTTTCAATTATTCTCATGTACATTTCAAATTAAAAGTCAGCTACTAACAAATTTAAATGCTGTGGACAAGCTATGTTAATTCCTAAAAAATATTTAGGTACTCAAACCTGCAATTCTATGTAGTATGTACTATAAAGAAACTGCAATTTCATGTAGCAGGTGGTAATACAAACTAAATCCAAGCCAATCACATGCTATAGCAGAGATGCTGGAAACTCTATGGGAATGCTTTTTATATCCAATATACTTGAAGGATTCCCACAGACTCCACTCAAAGAGCCTTACACAGAGACAATAAACTGGCATTCACACACCAAAAAGCCAGAGAGAATATTGTGGTTTAAGCAGAGTAATCTTTACAAACACAAGAACACTGCTGCCATCAGTGCCTTCTCTTGTTCAGTTCTGTGCTCCAGCTTAGCAGCCAATTTTTACATCTTCATCCTCTCACATGGTTCAGTTATTTTGCACAGAATGGACAGAACACAAGAAACACCACTATTACACTGTGCTTACTTCAAAAAGCTTGCTCAGCATTAGATTCCACATGCAGAAATAAAATGAAATAAACCTCAGTATTCTGGTTTTTTGTACGTCATACCTGTATGTTTCTTTACATGGACAATGGAAAAATACATTTTAAAACCTACTTGACAACACAATCACAAGTCTTACACAACCACTGATTCAGTGCAATAATACAGTGGAGCTTGTAGCTAGGTTAACTTGATGAATCAGATGGCTATCTCTACCTTACTCTTTGATATAAAGAGTACCTCCTTTATAGTGTACAAGGACAAAATACAATTCTAGGATTTAACTATAAAATGCTCACTCACAACACAAAATATATTTACTAAGATCCCTGTTAAATTTTCAACATCAAATATATATGTAAACCAACAGTTAGATCAGCAAATAATTTGGATTCCAAACCAACCATAGGTGAATTGATTCTATTCTGAACCCAAACTATGTAATAAAGCCAAATTCAGGCTCTGCTAACTGAAATTACAGCACCAGAACCATGAGCAGAAGCTGCCATTTGCACAGACTCACCCCATGGCCTGGGCAGATTCATCTTGCATGTACCTAGAAGGTCACTACATTCAAACGTTAACTATGGAAGGAGAAACCAAGTATCAACTTAAGAGAACATTCCTGTGGTCTTACCACCAGACTTCTTTCAAATTGAGGCTGCCAAATTTCTTGTTCTCATATTACATGAACTACACGAGTTTGACAGCCCTGGCATGACATCCCACCACTCTGCCAAGATGCACGGAGCCAGCTGAGGTCCAGGAAAGCTGAAAGCTTCTCTAACACAAGCAGAACCACCAAGGCACCAAGGCTTCTCTAACAACCAAGCAGATGCAGCTGCAGCAATCACAACTGCACTCTCACTTGAAGAGTAACAACTACAAAGAGTATAATCAGGACAATGGGACACCCCAATACCAGACTCTCCTGACTTAAGCTGCTGCATCTTCCCCACAATCAGAATAAACCCCAACAAGTTCACACACTCCAGATGCCTGGGAAAAAACCCAAAAGTTCCAGTCAAAGTAGGAAGAAAAGTAAAGACTCCTTTTGGAAAAGGGTGAATGAATAAAAGTCTCCACTCAGACCGGAATGGCAAAGCTGACTTTCAGACTACTGACTTGGGTGGAGGGGGGGAAGAGTTAGAGGTCAGTCAAGAGTCACAAGAACACATTCTGCTTAATAATCTACCATATTCAGAAAGAAGCAAGATGCCAGTACTGCCATGCTTACTTAGAAAGAATATATACACAGAAATACCAGGCACTAGCTGCTTCTGACAGAAGGTACTTGCAGACTTCACTCAGGTATTGGGTAAGTGTTTTAATAACAATAGTGTATTTCTTACACAGAACAAATTCAGCCACTATACTTGCACAAATACAAATCACCTGCTTTCACTAACTAAAGCCTCAGGGATAGATCAGAGTCAAGGTGAAAGCTGCAAGTCAAGAGGCTTCACTTACAAGGCAGGTGGGCACATCTGCTTTATAAGCACATGAATGCGTTGTCACAGACAGCCTCATCTACAGCCGAGTGACCAGGAACAGGACAAGACGTACAAGAATCACACAATTCTGGCCAACAATTGGTACTGTGCAACACCCTCAGATCCCACGCTCCCTCAGATCATAGTCAGGAAAACAAAGTTCATGGACCCCACCACTGTCTCCACAGCCTGTGCTCCCCTTCACTTCTGCTGAGGAAATGATCACTTTTGGAGAGAAATGAAAAGCTGCATGTTAGTGAACTGTGACAATGGTTTCCCTTTCTCAGTTTGAAAAACATATCTGTGCTTACACACAGAATGGGGTACAGGTCAGAGTCCACAGCGGTTTTGTTAAACATTTAAGCAGATTCAACTTAATGCACTTTTCCAGACCTTTTGACTGGAGATGTTAACCCACAGTGCTACAGGTGAAATCTGCCTGGCTGTGAAGGACACCTTGATACCAAGCACCAGCTTCCACTTTGAGTGCTTATGTGTTTAAGACACTGTTCCTCACATGCCCTCTTTTGCATGCACTCTTCACCTATCAGCACCAATAAGATAAAAGACATTTTAGTAAGAAAAATCTTGAGCTTTTTGGAAAAAACATTGCTACCAGTCGCACTCTATGAAAACAGAAAGCCACAGGTGAAGATGTGAGGTATAGAAATGTAGGCACAAAACTAATTCCTTCTCTACCATTTCAGGATTAGAATGTTAGAATAGGAGAATGCTGAAAATGGATACTATTGTCAAAAGATTGGTTAAATAAACCAAAAAAGAGAATCTTCAATTTAAGCTATTGTCACTGCAGTACAATCCTTCAAAAGCTACTTCCAGGATTTCTTTAGAAATAACTACTACTTTCATCTAACAGAGACCCCTATGCAGACTGCTGCATCCAGCATTTCCTCCTGCAGAGTTTGTGGTATTTTACCTTTCTTCCTGAAACAAACACAGTGAAGCTAAAAGTTAAGGTGAAGCTGTGGCCAGTTGCTTGTTTGGAAAAAAACCCTGAATTACCAAAAGATTGAGGCAGCAAGAGGCAGCCAGCCCACTATCACCTAAATTATGAATTTTTACACAGTCACTGATTTGCTTGCCCCTGGTGTTGAACCCTGTGCTTGAGCATGGGATTGTGCTTTTTGTAGGTCAAATTAGTCCTGCCTACAGAGTATTTATCACAACTCAATAATACATTCAAATTTGCTCAAACACATGTTGCAATAGTAATTTCCTCTTTTTTTCCCCCCCATTCTAGTTTTAGGTCTTCCTCTCTTCCATGAGGAAAAACAAATTACACTTCCTTTATCACCTTTAAAGGTTTGGTTGATATTTCCTTTTAATTTTGTAATCAAATACTGGCAGATCCTGTTTCAGTATTTTAGCTTAGTTAAAGATAGCAGGATCAGAAAAGATCAGACACAGAAAAGCAGTATCTTAGCATGCAAAGATCAATGATTAAAGACCACTTCAAACACTGAGAATAGGAAAAAGACCCACTAAGTAGAGGCCCTTTATCATCCCCAACTCTCCATTTTAAGAGCTGGAACGTGACAGTCCTTTCTCAACTTCTAATAGAAAATAGCATATTATAGTAGTTTTGCCAACACATCAACCAGTCTTCCAGGAAATAGTGTGTCAGCAACAAATGGAAACTACGTGAAGGGAGTTTTTGGCATTTGTCTCTCAGCCTGGTATGTCTTTAGCCTTAACTGTGGAAGCCACTAACAGTTCTGTTTTAGCTGTAAAATTTAAAACGGGGAACATGATATCAATGACAGCACATGTTTATCATTCAGTACAAGCCACCAAACCTCAATCACAAGTACTATTACATTCTATGTAATTTTTACAACAAAAATATTTACTTTGAACTACTTTTAAGCAAACAGCTTGAGAAAATGCTAATAATCTTTTCAACCTCTAAGCAGTAAAGAATAAACTGGAAGTGTCACATATAAAAGCATGTTTCTATGTTTATGGAACAGACAACTTCAAATAAATCTGGGAAGTTATTTAGTGTATAACAGCAACTTACACTAGGGCACAGTAGAAAGAAACCCCACAAACTACTTACTTAGTCAAAGCACAAGCCTTTCAACCTTTCAAAAGAGACAAGTCGAGGCTGAGTTAGATTACTCATCAAAAGCTCTCCCCAGTGGCATATAGCAGAGCACACAAACTCAGTGAGAGTAAGAGAAGAAGAACTAAAACAAAACCATATAAGCCAGATTAGAGAGTCCTCTCATAAGATTTCAACTTTCAAAGATCAGTTCAGCCACGCAGCAATAAAAGATTCAGGCAAAGGAATTTTCTTTAGATGCTCTGCCAGCACTGCATCAAAAACTCCCTGCATGCTACCAACACATTCGGCAGGTCTGACAAGGGCTCCACAAATTTGACAAATGCTATTTGTAGAGAGGTCTTTTCTGTAACACTTTGGATCATGTTCCCACTGAGGGACAAAACCTGTAGCTAACAAAATAAGCACACCTTTGCCCGGCCAGGTCTGAAGTAGGAGGAGGACTGACTTACTCAGCTCACTTTTTTTGCAACTGAGGAACTCAGAAGACTTTAAAACCACAAACTACTGTTTCTGTAAAGTTGTGGGCTACCACAACTCGAATACAGCCAGGCTACAAAGTTACTTCAGAGGAATTGCTGCGCCCATGAGTTCCTGCAGCCCAGTGCCATTAGTGCTGTCAGCACAAGGCTCCATAAGGCTCTGGGTGCTGAGAGCACACACGTGGGGCCATGGCAAAACATTGACCCTGTGCTCCAGGTCACAGAGAAACACACGCACACAAGCAGGTGTTTCTCCTACTGTCACTGTCCTTCACCTGTGCATGACAAATTATCACATACAGTTCCCTGGAAAAGAATTTTATACTGCAAAATCTGCAGAGCAGCTTGGATAAAGGTAATCTTACCCTACTTTCAGAAAGCCTGAGAAAAGGACAGTTGTTTGGAAAAGTCATATTGCAACACATGGAACAATTATTCACTTTTGCATTATGGAACTAAGAGTTCTCCTTCACCTTTTATAAGTGACATAAACTGCAGTCTCTTAACTCCTATTTGCTATGGGCAAGTAAAGGTGAAAATGGTGCTTCCAAAAAACTGAAGTTTCCTTTACTAAATTAATTTAACCACATCATAGAATTAATCTGGAAGTGTGTAACTTGCTGCTAAACCTATTTACTCAAGGTTTCTAAATTAATTCAGCATTGCAGGAAATGTGGAAAGACAAAAAAGAGAAAACTAGAATACATTAGTCATGTGAAACAGTGTTAAAAGTTACTTTCACTCTCTGAAAATATTTCTTTCCTCAGGGTACAAAGGAGTTGTAATAAAAACAAACAACTACATTTTAACAAAGTCGATTTAAATGTGGAATTATCATAGTTATATTAAACTTCACTCTAACACATTCCAAATTTAAATTACGCCATTTGAGTGGTATGTGCTCACTGACACTCCTAAACACAGACAAACCACTACTTTTGGGTACACAGATTTAGAGTTAAAGAGTTAAGCATTTCAGAGCAATTTCCGTTTTTCAACGAGAGCCTTCTCCGCATTCATTTAATTTATTCAGTTCAATGTCTGAGTTTTCAAGACATAAGGAATAAAGCCAATTGAAATCTCTTAGAAGATCACAGAATTAAACACTTTTTTTAAAGCAACAACCTCCAATATTTCAGAAACAAAGTTATGAATCTTAGTTATCTAGTGGATAATGTGCATCTAATTGGTGATACAGAAGTATTATAAGAAATGATGCAGTTGTCTTTAATTATAAGCAAGAATTGATAAAGCACCATTACGGAAGAAGGCACAGAGCATCAACTCACTCTTTTGCCTTTAGAGAAATAGGTGACAACTGCTACATTACTAAGACATCCTTAAGCAACAGATGCTAAATGAATAAAATAATTGCTCTAAATGAATAAAATGATGAAGAGGAAACAACTCTTTCAGCTATCCCATGTTCTTGGATGACAACCTCTCTATAAAAATGAGCTTTTTAGCATTTAAGTTCTTCAAGGAGTCAAACTAATTTGACAAATCCAAGTGTTTTTCCGCTTTGCAAAACTGAAGTGGATGGCAATAAGCTTCATTCTCCATCCAACACACAGCATACTACAGCTCCATAGCATTACCAGTGGAAGAATATGATACTGGAAGAGCCAAGATTTCAGCATAACACAGCTTGTCATTGAGATCCCACCTCACAGCCTCAAATACTGACTACCAGTTCATTGCACTTACCATCAGAAAAACACTATGTCAGAAATTTAACAGAAAACTAGAGATTTGACCACCTGTAGAATAGGAATAGTTGTCTCCAGGCTATAATCATCAAGGTTGAGAGAACTGGGATTATTCAGCCTGAAAAAGATACTTCAAGGTGACCTAATTGCAGCCTTCCATTACCTAAAGGGAGCCTACCAGAAATATGGAAACTATTTACAAGAGCATGTAGTGACAGGCCAAGGGGGAATGGTTACAAACTGAAAGACAGTAGGTTTAGATTAGACAGTAGGAAGAAATTATTTACTGTGAGGGTGGTCATGCACAGGAACAGGCTGAACAGAGATGTTGTGGATGCCTCATCCCTAGAAGTGTTTAAGACCAGGTTGAGGTGAGGCTTTGAGCAACCTGATCTAATTGAACATATCCCTGCTCATGCCAAGGAAGTTAGAACTGGATGATCTTTACGGTCCCTTACAACCCAGGGCATTCCATGATTCTGTGATCTCTGAGAGAAAAACCAAAACAACACTCTAAGATGCAGAAATCAGAAGGAACTAAAGCAGTAAGTATATAGCTGTTGGCTGAGAGGATACTCAGGCTGAAGAACCTCACCCTCAGCACCACAAGCATTCTGCATTCAGAATCACTGGGTGGTGAATCCTGCTGCTGCTCAGCTGGCACCGAGGACAAGGCAGGGTATGTTAACCACAGCCATCTAACAGCCATGTGCAAACACCAGCCCCAAAATAAAAGAAACACCAGTGGAAGCTTGCACACACAGGCCCTTCCTCCCCTGCTGTGCCAAGCCTGCCTCATCTCATCCTTACCTGACTTTCCTCGGTCCCTAGCTGAACTTGTTATGGCTTGATTATGCCTTTAAGGGTTTCTTAAAAGCTGCTCTTTAAGGTTAGTCAATACTGAGCTCCAGACTTATGTTTCTACTTCATTACTCCCCATTTTGACCATAACAGTCTCTCACATGGAGATTAACATACTTTCAGTATATTTAAATACAGTGCAAATATCACCCTGTAAAAAAAGTAACCACCAAACATCTGCCCTCCTTCTCCTCTCCCCTTCAGAACAGATCCAAATTTATCTTCTCTTTGACCCATACATTCACTGATTAAATCTGAAATATGAGTGCTTTCCTGAGCAGGCTTTTCTAATTTCTTGCCTGCCACTTTTGACTGCTAGATTCTTTTCCCAAATGAAAAGTTCTCCTAGACTAAGGATGCTAAAGAGTGCTGCAGGAGCAAGCTGACTACACATGGCAACACCAGGCACAGATCACTATAATCTTTTATGAGTTAAGCTGACAATTTGAACGTATTGTTCACCTTCATCTCATTTAACTCACAAGGGGTAAAAAAGAGCATTTTTCTTCAGAAGCAAGATTTGAAAATTTCCTATTAAAAGCTCCTACTGCAGGTTTTCTAGCTGAGGTATTTAATGTGTTATTTCTTGAATGAAACACAGATTGTCTTTTTTATATCCATCTATAAAGCACTCAAAAGTAAACTTTTCTTTGTCTTGATCTTTCCTTTACCTCTGAACCACCAGCAGGAAGAGGCTGGTCTATGAAAAGCAGTCTGTCTGTCCTCCCTTCCTGAAATGGTCCATGAAACAGTCATTTAAGTAGAAATTTCTTTTTCTTTTATAAAGAAATCACCAAATACATTAAACTGAGATAGAATTGTCTCCAACTACTGACAGAGATGATGTAGAAGAATAAGTAGTTCATGCCAGTTTTAGAGTTGTAGCACTCATGTGGAGGATGCTTTTTGGTACTGTGCAGATTTCCTAACCATTTATGAGGGGACCCCCCTTTGGTTCACATAAATCACATCATACTATGTGATGTAGAAATTCTGTGCTGGACATTTGCAGTATGATTCCTTTCTCTAGGATGCTAACATGAGCTCAAGCAAATACCTAACACTGGCCCAGACAATTTCACTTCTCTGCTGTAGTACGAATACCACACAATCATGAGTTAAGCAAAATACTGGTAAGTTGCTGCAACTCAAACTCAAATACTTCTTTAATAGGCTTGGAGTTAAGGGACTTACAACTATTTTCATTAAGACTTCTGAAGTGTGAGGTTTCACATCTATACATGAAAAATTCACATACTTGTTTAACTTGAACACAAGATTTGTACAAGAAGGCACAATGAGGAAAGAAAATTGTCTTCCCCACCCAGTCCAGTTTACCTTAGCATGCCTTGAACACTGCTTCATTCTCTCAACTACAGACAGCATGCAGTCACCAGTGCAGAATGTGAAGAAAATGAGAAAATCTTGGGATACTTGGCAGAAAACCTGGGTTTGCATCATTTGGCACGAGAGGCAGGAAAAGTTCCCCTGAGTGGGATGCTTTTAGCAAAGTTCTTGGTAAACTTAAGGTCAGAATCTGACTGGATTAGAGATGTAGTCTCAAGGCCAAAGCTCCCACCTCTCTTCCAGGCACTGGTAACCCTTTGGATTAAGGTAGACAGCCCTAGAGATGTGAAGGATGCCAGGCGCACTTGCTCTTGCTTTTCTTCTTTAACTTCTTCCATTTCAAGTTGTAAGTATCAAGACTCTCAAACTAAGCTTTATACTCATCAAACCTTTGTTTAACCCCTATGTTCCACCCCAAAGAAAGAGAACTAAAAATAAAATTATCCGAATTTAGCAAGTTACCCAGTTTTCAACAAGTTTAAAATTATTTTATGTAGATGAGTACCCTACACTAGAACTTGTTTATACTGGACTTTGATCCACAGATGAGTGCTACCACTTAGCCTAAGAACTTCTGTAAAAAGTTCCAATAACATCCGTAAAAATTGCCCTCAACTAAATAGAGAAAAATAAGACAGATATTCCTCCTTTGGGATAACCCTGTTCAGGGTTAGGGTTAAACTATAATCTTTCAATTTACCAGATCACTGCACTATTGAGTAATTTATTTATTTTTTTGGCTACCCAGGGAACTGTTTGAGTTTCAGGTTAAGCACATTCTGTTCCACTTAAATGGCAACATGCCAAATCCATTTAAATATTTAAACATTAACCTCAAAGTCACTGGTTTGTAGAAAGGCAGCCGTTAGTCCAGAGGATTAAATTTTTCTCTAGGCAGTATCACTGAGTACAAAGGCCATTTGCCTTTTTCTGAAAGCAATTTCTGGAAGAGCTGAAGAGCATGGAAAAGATACTATAGCATTCACAATCACTTCAATGACAGACTTCTTCCCAAGAGTAGACAGACGCACATTATTTCCCTTTTCAACACTACAGATTCATCTTCTATGTTTAAAAATGCTACTTTTTTGCTGAATGAAAAAATACAGGGTTGCTACAGTTACTCTTAATAGTTTTATACTGTATGGTTATCCAGTTATTCAATGTTACTTTGAGGCACAAAGTAAGATGAATTTGCCATCTAAGACTTCTCTATAACAAAACCAGAAAATAAAACATATACACTGAAAGGCTACTAACAGTTAAGAGATTCAAGGACCTGCCCATCTGTACACTGCTCCAAGTGTTCACTCGTAAGTAGTGATGGGATGTACATGAATAGCGCATTTCTAAATGGTTTTGGGTTAAGGGGTTTTCCAACTGTGTTGTAAGCCACCTTCTGCTACCTGCAGATCATGACTAGTCCTGGAGATTGAGAAACTTAATTCTTTACAGCATCTAACTGTATTCACATTTGACAACCACAAACATACTTTTACATGAAGCCACTGGTTGGCAAAACAAGACCACCACCAACGAGCCATCAAGAACACACTGCCACTGATTTTTTTTTTTCCTAGAAACCACTTTCTGCACATGTTTTTTTAAGAACAAAATTCTAGTCTGCCCCTCTAGGGAAGCTTGCGTTCTCTGTGTTTATAAATAAGTAAGCAGTTTGTAACAGCAGCTTTATTCTGACACCAATCAGATAAAAACATGCACTAAATATAACTTACGTAAATACTATGGAATGACCTCTAGAGAACCAGACATTTTTTATCAATGATATGCACCCCACTACAGATTAGAGAACAGAAATATTGATCTCAAGGTTTGCCGCACAGTTTCTACAAGGCCTTCAATAAGAAAACTAAACAACTAGAAACATCTGAAAGCTTGTGATGGAGTAACCTTGTAGAACACAAAGCTCTCCTGCTTATTTTACACTGAAAATAGCCCATTGCAGGGGAAAAAAACCACCCCCACCACACAGGCTTACTATATTTAGGTGACACCTTACCAACAGGGTAACCCCTAGGAGAGTAAAGGCTGGAGGCATGCCCACATGCCAAGCTACACCACTGAAGTGTCAAATGCTCTGCTCGGAGAGCTGCTCTAACCACTGCGGTTTCTTACCTTCTAAAGTGTGAGGTTTCACATCTATACATCTTACTCTTCTCAGTTTTGAGTACATTACAGTCATTTCTTTCAAGGCTCCACAGTGCTTATTTTGTCTAAAAAGCGCACTTTTTACAAATGTGTGCTTGTGACTAAATGTTGTAGAGTAAGGCTTACACACCAGCTAAACAGTGCTGTGACCCGTGTGAGGCCAGCAATTCAGCTTACTGCAATAAAGATAGCTGGGAACCAAGGGGAAGAATTACAGTCCTGATTGCCACTAGGTTGGGACAAGTGGAAAAAGCTGAATGCTGAAAAACACCCAGAGACCCCAACTAACTGGGCATGCACCACCAGCTCTGCTTGAAGCACTTGGCCAACAGTCATCTGGGCAAGCAGGGAAGCCACTGGTCCAATACAACAACAACAACAAAAAACATGCTCAATACTTTTCTTGTTGAAGTAATAGCTGAAGCTGCAATATATCTTTCAGTAGAGGCAGCTTTTAGCAAGACTTAAGAAGGTCTAATGATACAGCCTCTGCATGTAGGGAACTGAAGACAACTCCTATTCAATTATCACCTTGCAATTAAGGTATTAAACGAACTACCAGCTCAAGCTGGCTGAAATTTGGAGCCAGACTTACTAACTTCTTCAGTGTTGAGATGCAGCTTGATTAAAACAGAGAAGCATGAATAAATACTAGTTATACCAAATAAAACTATTATGAAAGCTATGAGAAATCTATAACACAGAAGACTGACTTTATGGTATTTGACTTTGGAGCCCACTTGCTGAGCAGTTAGGACACTTTATTACACTAAATATTTTGCACACAAACCCAAACACAAAAACAAGTTCAGAGCAAGGAAAGAAAGGTAAAGATGAGTCCTAACCACATACAGAAACTGCTTAGATATCTTGATCTGTGTGCTTGTGCAATAAAGTAGAAGCAAGCTTTTACCACAAGCAGTATACATAATGAAGTGGATGTCCAAAAACATGTCCAATCTCCTGAGAAAACTGCTAAGCTCACAAGGTTTGTATTATCTGCTATTAGAATATCAAGGATCTACAGAGCACAACGAAACTTTAGGTGAAGCAGTGGTCTGCACAACTCCAAACCAGAAGCTATCCATTACACGAGAGCAGAGCAAGAACATTCATTCTGTTACTACAGATTCAAGCACACTAAAGTAGGTGACCTTCCCAGCTGCTTGGCAAGCCTCTGCTGTCCTTGCAGGCAGATACTCAGAGTGCAAACACCTAAAGGCATCCAACTGCCCAAGGCCACCAACCTATGCTGACTGCAGAACAAGCCTTCATTATCTCCTGGCATCAAGGTTCTGGCTGATTATAATAATGTGTCAGGAGACAACACCCAGACAGTTCAGTTTCATAACACTCAACCATAACAATTCCTCAACAGGTCCTATGAATTGTTTATGACAATGAAACAAAGCAGAGGAAACACACATGCACTGCAGGGAACATCCGTAGCTCTGAGATGCTTCTATACTGAGACACCAGTAAGGATGCAAACAGAGCAAAATATCCAAGGAATTCCTTTCATTTTGGGAAAGCCTGCAAAGGAACAACTCCAGCAATCCACCTGTAGATACAAAAATTTAATTACCTGAAACTCAGGAACAAATAAAATTACTCACACAAATTCAAAAGAAGCATCAAAAAAAGTACACAGTAAGTAAGTAATCTACTATGTGATACAAAAATAATTCTCAGACAAATCTGGCAACAAATTCATTAAATCAAGTCATACGTTATAATACATATGAACTACAAATCATACCAACAGATTTTATTCCAGTACCTTCAGGCTGCTGATAGCAGCTGCTGCTAACAGAGACCTGAAAAGGATGAAATTTTACAGACAATAAAAACAGTTCATGTTCCTTCCACACTTCTTGAAAGATAAAGGAGTAAGAATAAAGTTCCATAAGTTTGGCTGGGAACACTAAATGAGGAGCAAATAAAGCATACAAAACAACATTCTCTTTGGTGGAAGTCTGCAGCAGACTTCAGCTCCTGCAAACTTACACCTGAAGTATTACTAAGATGATACAGCACCATATAGGCTTAAAAGCATCTGGTAGAGAGCGCACCTGAAACAGAGAGTTGTTCAGATGGTACTAACATAAAGAAACACCAAACTTCTGCAAATTTTTGCAGACACCTTCTATATATATACAATGTAATAAAATGGTCAAGTCAGCACTCAGAGTGTCTTGCAGAGGTGAAACTGGCAGACAAGCCATGCAATTAGGTAAGATTGCAACAGTGGAACAGCAATCAATAGGCTTCCCAAGATTAGATAGCAGTCAGCCACAGAGTAATGGTTTTAAGATCGTTGATGACTGATGGGAGAAAAGCAATAACCAGAGCACACATCAGATGAGAGCCCACTGCAACAGACAGAGCCTGCTTACACTGCCAGGAACTGCTAGGCCAGTATATCCAGAAATGG
This sequence comes from Setophaga petechia, assembly GCA_024362935.1. Lineage (NCBI taxonomy): Eukaryota > Metazoa > Chordata > Aves > Passeriformes > Parulidae > Setophaga > Setophaga petechia. The sequence continues at coordinate 27,293,588 of JANCRA010000001.1, forward strand.
TCTGCATCACACAGCCATAACCAGCAGCATCAAAGGTGAGCTGTCCTGCAACTCAACACAGACACAGGGGAGGCAGCACATGCAGTGCTTCACACGCTTAGACAGCATCAACAAAGAAGCCACATGACCATTAAGAGCTTCAGCCAGGAGTCAGAAATAATCACGTACACGACGGAACTGAAAGATTAATGTCCAAAAGGTGGAAAGGAACAGTTCAATACAAGCATTCCTTTTCTTCTTTTTTTTTTCCTCCTCAAATGAATAACCAGAAAGAAGCAGGGAGTCAAAAAGGGACATACAATAATACAGTAATGGTTTGAACACCACTTTTACAGAAAAAATCTCAAAACAAAACAACAAAAAAGCAGGACAGGATCACCTGTAGCAAACTGCACTGGGCCTTACATGGAGAACCTGTACATGCCATCAAAGACAACAGCGGAGACTTTGTCAAGCACACTAAGTACAGTTGTCCAATCTCCACAGAAAATTTTCTAATGAGCCAGGGTATATGTCTGTGCTAAAAAACAGTAGGAGAAGACAGTTTCAGTGCTAATCTCAGAGAGGAGCTAAACAAGCTACTCTTTCAGTCCAAAATGTTGAGCATAATGTATCCTCCCAGGAATTAAGACAGATGATCACTAATAGAAGTTAGCTTTTACATTCCACAAAGGGACAACTCTGATACTGCATACACCTTGCTGCAAGAATTAGTTCTTCTTTCACTCTAGTGAGTTTTGGATTTATTTAAGCTTTAACATGTTTAGTTGTCAGCTCCTTCACAAACAAACGTCAGCTTTCAGACAAATGTGAGCAGCAAATCAAGGTGCAACAGTTCATTTTTATTACATTTAGTTCTCCAGTTTCTGGGAAAGTTATACACTGATTCAATGATGGGACTGAATTTTCTGAAAACTGTGACGTTTAAGTTTGCTAACCTCAAAGAACACAATTTAAGTATGAACAAAATCAGTGCAAATCTGCAGAAGGTTTAACAAATGTTTAAATAAAGCCTAGTAATCAAGATGTTAGGGAATTTCATGCTTTGCAACAGGTAAAACTCCATCAATAGAATACTAGAAGAGTTTAATCTCCAAGTGACATCATTGCAGATGACATGACAGTCCAAAAAGCACTGCCTGTGGCAGAGAGGAGTGTTAAAAGCCTTTCAAACCGAATTTCAAGCTATTCTTCAGTTTCTTTCCCAAAAGAACATCACAAAGATTCAAGAGAACAGTATCCTGACACTATTAAAGCCTTATGTTGCTTTGTAAGTTAAATGGTGAATTAATATTGATATAAATAATCCTAATATTGGGATGCATGCTGCATATTTGTTTTCTGTATCAACCAGTATCTCCCAAAATAAACACCTACCCAGGTTACTTCGAAATGTTCATGGTGAATGACTTTGCCATAAGCTGTCTTTTTAATCGAGCAACTTAAAGGCCAAGATAGACAGAAGAAAACTACCCACATGTAACATGGCCACTACAGAGAAGTGACATTAAATAACACAGAATTCAAGACATCAAAAGCAAAAGAAGAAAATAACAAAAGCAACTCAGACTGAAAAATAGATTCAATTTTGACAATTTCCAATCAAACAACCCTTTATACATCTTTAAAACTGGACATCCAGTTTGAAAGTAACAGCTGTGTATTGTTGCTTTTGCTGAAGTTGTACTGACCACTGCAGAGCACAGGTTACCAAAACTCCAAAACTTTTAAATAAAGCTTGCAAAGACAGACTTCTAGTTTTACACACTGTATATATGCCACTTTTCTAGAGATTAATTTTTATCAAGCTATTACTTCTATCCACTAAGCAGTCTTCCAGTTATTCAGCATTTACCAATAAACCACTAAAAATAGTCAAATTTCATGCTAATTTCACCCAGAAAACTTGGAGATTTCCCCCTCTCCGCCCCTCAAACTAAAAGCAATGCTAAGGACATCTGACATATCAAAACTTCATATAACTGGGTGAAATGACAGGGTCACAGAGGAGCATATGAGAATTTCTTACAGCAAGAGGCAGCATTCAGAAAACTGCAGAACTACAATCTTCTTGCAACTCAGAGCTGCAATAAAGAGCTAAGGTCCTGCTCAGGGACAGAATTAATCACCTGATCAATGTCATTTCAGAGGCAAGGGCCACCAACAGCTCACCTTACATCAATTTCCTTGAAGGTCTCAGTGTTTCATCTGAAAGAGCACAGTACCAAAACCAGGCACAACTGCCAACTAACTTCTATAACAACACTTGCCTATAATCCTGTAAATGGCTCACCAACCATCCTAGTTCAAGTTATTTCTTTGCTTAAATGATGTTATTTGCTAGATTACCCAAAACAGGTTACAGAACCTCCAGCTACAGATTTGCAAGATTCAGCTGCACCCTGCCATGTCTGACCTGATCTAGCACAGGCTGTAGACCTACTTCAGCGTGAAGGTTAGAAAAAGGCACCTCTCAGGCAAACTGTAATTCTGTAAATTAAAGCATTTTTTAAAGAAAAATACAAACCTGAGGAAAATATTATGAAAGTACTTCCTGACTTCCCTTTCAAATACCTCTAATAATCATAGCCAAAAAAATAAAATTGCTGCCACGAAAACATTTGAATCAGACAGTAAGAGCAAGCAACTCAGACTCTGTCCAAGAACTGATGATTCTTGTAGACTGTGCATTAACAGGATGCGTGCTGTGCATACGCCAGAAGCATCTTCCGTTTAGATCTCCAATTAAAAAATGGTCTCACACCATGGTCTTGAATCAGTCCAAGGATCTTACCTTTAGCATCCTCAGGTAAGAGTAATTATATTTGACTCACTAGAAGCATAAAGGTAAAGCACCAAGTAAAACAGGAAAGGCAGATCCACGTTAGGAGAATGGGCACACAAGCCATATTTACTGGACAAGTCATGGTCTGTCTTGTTTAACAGTAGTTTATTCATCAGCCCCTAGTCTTTACCACAATGCTCTCAGACTGCCCAATGGCATACAGATCCTTAGTTCCCAAACCCTCCTGAAATGATGGTGCAGCAAAATCCTCCTATTTTTTTAAATTCTTCAATCAAGATTATTCAGTCTGCTGCAATTCACTGCTAGAGACATGACAAGGCAGCAGCCTCGGCTACAACTCCAACAGGGGTTGAAAGGAGGCAAAAAGCAGTCTCTAACACTCGCAGCACCAATTAGTCACACTCACCCAAGAGTACAATCACACTCTTCAGGAGCCCAGTGATGTTAATAATTTCTTTTTTGGCCAGTCCCATAGGTTTACAGTGATCTCAGAAAGAGAAAAGGAACACCATTTCACAAATCACTCCATCCAGACCTCACTGGTGTCAGCTAATGCTATCAAACTGAACTAACAAGCCCAGAATACACTATATGGACCTCATACATTGACAGGAGATTAGGAGGAAAAAAAACATATAATGTATCTACAACCATATTTTTTATAGTAATGACAATTCCTGCTTCAATACTCTGGTTTTGCTTGAAGAAGGCTTGTCCATTTCTTCACTACATGAATGGAGAAAACACAGAGGAAACTGACTCGGGAAGAAAGCTTGTCCTATTTCGTCCTGCTAGACACAGTATAGAGAGTACAGAGTAAAAGAGATTAGTGATGCTAGGGATACCAGCCACTAGAATGAAGAGCTACACCACACACATGCCAACTGTTTTACTCCACCTCGGGATTCTGCTGTACAGCTGATGCCCACTGTCACTCTGAGCACACAGACAAGCTCGGTATGCACACTCACAGGGGTCTGCACTAGAACTAGTTCACCAAAACCTAGTGTGGGTCACAATACCTCAACTCCCAGTGCCTTGAGTGCACTAGTTTCATTTCCCTGCATAATTACCATACTGCAATCTTTAAATCCACATTTATATTAAATGCAAAAATAAGCTAGTTTTAATTTTTTACCATAGTTATCTCAGGCTGCAAAAGAAAAAAAATTGTGAAATGTTTAACTATTTGAACATTGCTGACAGCACGCTGGCAACTTATTCGAAGGGCTCGAATAAATTCTGTGGCAAACAAAACGACAGACATTAAGGGAACCATCTAAAGAGAATGACGACAGACAAAGGGGAGTCAATACAAATGGGCAATTCACAGATCACATCAAAGTCATCCACTAAGAGCAGTTGCAGTTTTTCCTGATGCAAAAACTAAACAGAGTAGTAACTAAAGCAGTTTGAGTAACTTAGTGTAAAAGGATTAATGCAATTCATGCAAGGGAAGGAGAAGTCCATGAAATAAAACTGAAGTTAATTTAGCTGCTAGAGATGGGAAAAAGGAAATTTCCCACTGACATAACTTTTTGGCACCGAACAAGTCCACTCATGTAGAAAACTACGACTCATAATTAATATTATTTTTTTACTTGGACACAAAATTATCAACTAGCACTAACTTTCTTGTCAGATAATAAAGCATACCTACGCATAGCATACTCTGTGGAATCATCTCTGCAACAACAGAGAAAACAGGAAAGCAGAAAACAATTCTTCCCATGCCTCCATGAGAGCAACTACTGAGTCTAAAAACATCTTCATACGTAAATCAGGAAAAGCAAAAAACTCCACAGTGCAAGCACTCCCTTAAAAAGAAATAGGCTGTTATCATTCTCACTTCAGTGTTTGCATAGAGCAAACTGTACAACAGCCAGTTCCACAGCACAAACACTGAAGAAGCACTGATTCTTGCAATCAAGTAAAGCAGAATAAAGAGCATTAACCTTCCCAGCTTTAACTCCAAACTACTCCATAGAATGAGCATTTCACAAACTCACCAGGTAATCGTCCATATTAAAGGGATAAAGGCAACTAAAAACGCTTGATTTTCCCAATAAAAGAGTAAATCAGGATACTTCATGAAACTGAATGAATTGAACACAAGGAACTTGAACAGAAATAGGGACTTAGGAAAGGCAATCACTTCAGCAGCTTCTGTTGAATAATACATACCACACGTGGCACTTCTGACCACATAATCTGATCTCTCATCATCAAACAATCAAACTACAGCAGTGGTGCACTTTCACATCGTATATGAATATGTAATATGCCGTATTTCTATACAAAACATATACATTTATACATGTACATGGCACATATATATGTATAAAAATATAAGTGCATCTTTATTTCCGTAGATAAAAAAAACCAGTCCCACACTATCAGCTGGCTAATCTGCATTCCACAGTTCCTATTACAAATCTTAGCAATTATTTTGCTAGATTGTTGAGACCATTAGCTACCCGACATGTTTGGTAAATCTCAGCTCAACAGTAAATCCTAGAAGATTAAAAAAAAAAAAAGCCTCCTTAGAGTTGACATTTTTGTACAAGAACCTTGGCTCTGCCCAAAAAAGAAACCCACTTCTAACATATGTGCCTGCAGACAAAAGTTTGAAACCACAAAAGGCAAGAGTTAGAAACAGAAGCACCAAATGCATTTAGAGTGTCATTACTGTGTCAAATCTTGACTTTTTCAAGGCCTTGACACTGAACTCCTGCAGTTAGTCAGTACTCAGATACTGATTTCAGGTGTAAGTAAAACACATGAGAATAAGGAACAATTATGCATCTGGCAGGAAGGCTTCCTATTTATGAATCACAACTGCTCAAAAATATCATGAAACCAAATTAAGGGGTTAGCTACTAAAAATTTAACATTTGTTCAAATATTTTCAACTCATGGCATCTTGACAGACAGAATCATGCTAACTCTGAACAGGAAATCAGATTAGGTGAAGTTTTAGCATCAGATTTACCAGATCATGATCACTGTTTCAGCCACAGTTCTGAAGCAGACTGATCTCAGCCAGAAGTCAAAGCTTCGCAATATTTTAAAAGGGACTATATTAATTTTTAGCAGAGTCTTGTTACCACACATACAATTACTCCATAAAAACACAGTCAAATGCAAACCATTGCTCACCCAGGATAATTAGCACTAGGAGAACTAAGCTAACCCCAGTGGCTGGTGAGCAGTCACGCGAGCCAGCTGCTGCAATGCTGCTCTGCAGTTCCACCAGAGCACGCTGCATGTCACGAGGAATAAACAATTCTTAATATCAATCTTATTTAGAAATCCAGAGAGGAAGATCCATCAAATTAGTTATCACAATCCACTCTGAAAATCTTAGTGACATAAACGATGAAGATTAAAGCTTTTCTATTCCCGAAATTAAAGTTTCACTATATGAAAAGCTTCTATCTCTCCTGACTTTAGAGAGAGGTGTTACTGGGTACAGAATTAATTCAGAAAAAGAAGAAAGAAATTGATTACCCATTAATATATATTCAACAGCATAGGTATCATCCAATTTTTCAGACTTCATGTTAACAATATTTTACATTATAGCTATTCTATTTTACAATGCATAGGCAGCGACCAGTAATGATTTCTTCTACCTAAGTGAAAGTCATACATCTGCCAATGTGAGACTTCATCTTTCAGATAATCCCCCGGTGTGGGGTTTAACCAGCTGGACTGTCCATCACGTCACAAGCATAATGCAAACAAATAATAAAACCAAAGTACAGGCTTAGACCCCATGGCAGAACATCACCTACATACCCTAACCAGAAAGGGATGCTCAGTTCTCTGCTTAGATAATGCAGTAGAAAAACAGAGAGGTAGGGTGTTTTCACGGGGTTGTTTTCTGGGCATTTCTTTGTCTTGTTTTATTTTAAATACCTGCACTTTCTTGCCTTGGAACAATGGTATCAAGTTAAAGCTCAATGTCCTTTCCGAACTCTAGTTCTCCTCTCCTTGCCAACCTTGCATGGTATAAATAGCAGCAAGCAGAGGAGCGAGCATTAAAAATACTCCTTTAAAAATCTCAGGAGAGTTCGTGCTCGTAGTGCAGGACGAAAGCACTCCGGGTGCACGAGAGCGAGCTGTAGCACATTTTACACATGTCAAACACGGTGTCACTGTTCATCCAGACAGAAAAGGAAAAGAAAAAACAAAACCAAACAACTGCGACATACTGCAATATACAATTTCCGTATCTCTCAATATCGAAAACTCCAAACATCCAACTCGGGCCCGCCGAGGCTGCGACCCCTCAGCGCAGGGGAAAGGCCCCTCCGGGCGGGCCCCGCTGCAGCCGCACCTGCGCTGCGCCCCGAGGCCGCGGCTCAGCCTCACCTCGCCGGGGCCGCGGAAACGCGGCGGGCGGCAATCGCCCAAGAGCACAGGAGAAAAGTAAGCTGGAGCAGGACGGGCGGCAGCAGCCGCGCTCCGCTCCCGTGCCCCGTTATCCGGCCACCCTGGGTAGCGCTCGCTGAGAGAGCAAGAGAAAGAAAAGAGAAGAAAGGGGAGCACTCACACTTATGTGAAAGAGAGCAAGTCAGCACTTACGGCGACACGCACGCAGTACCCCTCACTTGTAGATCGGCGCCGCTGCAGAAAACTGCGCTGCGGCCGCTCTCGCCGCCGGCACCGCCTCCCCTCCACCCCCGCGGAGGCCCGGCAACGCCGCACGAGCACCAGCCCGCCCGCTCCTCGCCAGCGCCGCCGGCTTGGCGTTCGTGGCTGTCCCGCCCCGGGCTGCGCTCCTTCAGCAGCCCCGCGCCCCCTCCGGGCCGTCCCGTGCGAGGCGCCGCCGCCGTGCTCCGGACGCACCTGCCCCGCAGCAGCCCCCCTCACCTGGCAGGGCCGGCCCGGCTCTGGGCGGTGCGTTTGTCGGCGGGGGCGCCCGGCCGGGCGGTGAGAGCGGCGCAGGTAGCCGAGCGGGGGAACTGGGTCAGCGGCTAAAAATACCGCACGGGATGGAGGAGGATCCGGCCGCCGCAACCGGGGGGGGCGGCCGCTCCTCCGGAGGGCAGCCGGCGGGACCGGGCTGGCGCGGGTCCCGGCGGATGGTGGGCCCTGACCGAGCCGGGGCAGCCAGTGACCTTGCTCCAGCCGGGCAAAGTGCTCTGCTTCAAACTCACAACCGACGGCGACAAAACCTGCCTGGTCTCGTTTCAGTTCCTAAACCGCGTGTGGCTTCGCGGCCGGCGCGCGGAGCGAGAAGCCGTGGGATGCCCCGGTGCTGGAGGGCCGGGCTAAATCACCCGCCCGGGGCAGCGCCTGGGCCGGCCGGGCCGCATTCCCCCGGCAGGGCCCTGCCCCCGCCGCGCCGCGCCGCGCTGCCATCTCTGCTGCCCCGGGCTGCTGCGGGAGCCGGCCGGATCGCGCCCGTGCCCACTGCTGCCGGCCCGAATGAGGCAGCGTGGATAACAAGTTCGTTCCTGGGAAGTTCCTGCAACATATTGCGATGCCCAGGGAGGTGGTGGAGTCGTCGCTCCTGGAGACGCTTAAGAGGCATCTGGATCCGGTGCCTGGAGATCGAGTTCCCTAGTTACAATGGCAGTGCTGGGTTGACAGTTGGACTTGATGATCTTAAAGGTCTCTTCCAACCTCGAGGATTCTGTGAAATCATCTGAGAGCTACCTTAACGAAACAGTGTGTAGCAACACTAAGGCAATGTCTACGTTACAACAAAAAGTCTCAGGAGGTTCAGGCATAATTTTCTTGATGGCCTAAGCTGTGCAATGATAGTCTTGGGCTAAGTTTGTGTTTATGCAGAATGGTTTATAAACACAAACCAGACAGAAAGTGTGTGAGTTTACTGACTGGCCACAACTTTAAACTCTGCCATAATTCTTTTTAGCCTTCTGTCCATGGTATTATTTGCTGCCACTTCTTAGGGCTCAACATCCTGGATTTCAGTGGTAGTAGAGCCAGCACTTCCCTCCAGGATCTGTCCACTTGGATTTCAGTGGAGAAAGTTCTTATTGTGGTAGTCTCCCTGACCCAGTGGAGTAGCTACTGGGGATTCGGCACTAGAGTTGTGTCTTCACAGTGGTGGCACTACCCGTAATGTGAAGCAGAGAGGAAAAATCTTTTACTCATCATTGCAAAGCCCTAAGAAGTAAATTATGCCTATGTGGTTTCTGGGGAAGAGAAGCTTCCAAATGCCAGCAAGGTTGGAGACACTTACCTGGCATGTCTGGTGCATGAGAGCACAGCTGCCTTTAGGCTCCCTGTGTGCCAACATAGGAGTCTGTATCCAGGACAGATTTGGTGACTCCACAGGAAATGCTTTCATGACATCAAGCTAGTTCCCTGACCTTCCTCTCTGCCCTCTGCTAGATACAGTTGCTGGCTATTTATATATGTGATGAATATGATTCAGAATTAAACATGCCAGGAAGACACTGCTTCTTTCAACCTAATAATTAGAAGAGGAATACAGCATGATTGCTTTGTTTCATCACCACATGAAAGGGAACTATTTATTGTGGTTGGCTTAGTAGTAACAAACAAAATATTTTATTCCCATCCATGAAAAGCAATCTTATGCGTCTTTATGGGCTTCATCCAAAGTGTGCTGGAGTCAGTACTATTATGTATGGGTTTTCAGTTAGCACGTGACTGCAAATCTAGTAAGCTGGATCAGAGCAAGAGTGCTTTTGGGCTACAATGCTGAGCATTGTACAAAAACTTGAGCACCCCAGGATAGTCTATATAGTGCTCCAGACCTTGGGAGGCAAACACTTGAGTAGCACAGCTGAAGCACCCTGGCATGAGTCTGCTGCTGTGGCTGAACGTGTGGAGCAAGGGACACAGTGAGATTTTTGTGGTGTCATTAGGTTACTGCTCATGTGAAACTGAGTGATAGATAGTTTACATAGCCAGCCTTTTAGCAAAGTTCACAGGCATGGCTCCAACTGTATGTATCAAGGCTAATCTCAATTACAACTTAAAAATGCCTCTGTCTTTGTCACTGTGGGGATGGTCTGGAAAGTATCGACTGATCGCTACAGCTGAAAGCTTGTGGTGTTGATCTTTATCCTGCCAAAGATCACAGTTCATTCAGCATTTGCTGCAGCCATTCCACTCTGATGGCTCTTTAATTTTTCCTGGTTTTGTTGTTTGTCTAGGCCTTTCATACAGCAGTAATAAAGGAGAAAAATCGAATTGAAAACCAGATACTTAGATTTTTTTAAAAAGAGATAATGAGATAATGACTTTTGCTTCTCTGCCTTTTTTTTCTTCCTTACTTCTTCTGGTCCATGCATTTTTGAGTTTATATAAATGTAAGAAGAATACTGCAAGATCATGTCACTGAATGTTGAAATTGAAGGGAAGGAAATGGGGGAAAAGAGGGAAGACAAAATCACTTAAACAAGGAAGATAAATGAAAGACAAAGGGTGATGAGGTTGCAAGTAGCCTGAAACCCCAAGAAGAATAAAGCATGGGAAAGAATTGGAGACACCAAAGCAAGAGGTGAATATCACAATAGATGGGAAAGGGAATAAATGAAGTAACACGTCTTTTTTATATTATTTCCCTGTTTCTTGTCAGTAGTAGTCAGGTGGAGGCTCCATAAATGGCTCTGAATGGTACTTTCAGATGCATTCATACTCCAAGATGAATGTATGTCTGTCTTTAATAATAGATATGATTGCAGCAGGTATAAATAATTTGAAATAGTACCAGGTAACTTGAGTATCAATAACAGTAAAAATGCAGCAGCACAGGACGGCCCAGTCTGTGTCCTGCTGGTATCCAGGGTAATGGATGGTTTTGAATAGGTTATTAGGGAACTCAGTTTCTGTTCCTGACTCTTAATAGTTGCTTGTGTACTTTAATATTATATGGTAATTGCCTAGAAAAGCAGTGTTGTAATAGGGATTGAAATTTAAATTTCCCTACTGCCAGCTAGGGACCTTAATTGTTGCATTGCAAAGTGATGCCTTGCTTCCCTGGTCCAATGAATGTGGATTAGTTTGTTCAGAATAACAGACTTTCAGCAGGCACAATGAAAGACGTTTCTCCCAGCTAGCCTCTGGCCTGGTGATGAAGGGAATTTCCTGGGAATTATCAGATAGGACTTCTGACTTTGTCAGATTGGACTGTTGTCCTCATGACCCCCCAGGTCTTACATCCTCCTGTTTAGCTGCTGAGAGACCCTCTCCTTCCTCCTGTCATGTTTTTGAAAAATGCTGAAATCTAGGTGCAGACCCCACTGGAGCCTAACTCAAGAATTAAATGCTTTAGATGACAAGAAAGCTGTAGTTGGAATGTCAGTAATTGACAACTTGGATGCTTCTCACACTGCTTATTGGAGATTCTGGTCCAAGGTACTGCTGCTTCTGGGGAATGGGGGAATGGGGGCACATGGCCCAGGGCTGTGGCTCCTGGGTAGCAAAATGGTGGCAGAACTTGGGGGCTGCAGCTCTCAACACTCAAAACAGCTTGGCTGTGGTGGATTTATTGTCTGTGATAAGTCTTATTCTGGCTGTATTTGGGAAAACACCATGTTGTGGGTTTGTTTATGTTACACAGCAGAGTGTTTATGGGTGATTCTCTGGCATCAGGAGGCTGACTGCTGTCAGATGAAATTCCTGCAGGCTGGAGGTTAAAGCACTCTGTTGTGATGGTTAGTTTGGTTTGGTTTTTTTGTTGGGATTTTTTTAGGATCTTTTTGTCCATTGGGTTTTTGGTTTTGTTTTTGTTTTTTGAGGTGGAGAGAGGGCCAGTAATGACTGTTGATAACTGCATTCAAATTCTTTAGCAAGTGATGAGTACTGTTCCCCTTTGCTTATGCAGACTACCTAAATAGTGCTATTTAAAGTACTGCATTAATACAAAACAAACCTTTCTGCTGGCCAGTGCCAATTTTGGTTTCAGAAAAGTGTATCACCACAGTTCAAAGTCTTCATTATCTTCTAAGGCTCAATTACTAATGACTATTCTTTAATTTTTTTTTTACCACAAACTTCACATTCATATGACTTATTTGAATTAAATTGTATACTTACTGCCTTGACAACATATTGTTGAGGTATGCCAGAGAAAATCATTGAGTGGTGCTGCTGAAAATGTTGAAAATGTCTTTGGATAGTAATTTAGGTTTGATCTTATAATTCTGCTGCAGATTTTTCCTGTAACAGCTAAAAGTAACATAATTCTAAAAACCCTTGGTAATTTTTCTCCACAGTTTAGAAAACAATCAGACTGTGTATATCCTCACAAAAAGTACTGGTGAACAGATCACAGATCTCTTGGCTAAATTAGTTACATATGTCATTTTTCTTCCATATGCTTTCCAGTAAAGCAAGGTTCAGACCCACTTAGGGAGCTCTGGTGAAGAACTAGAAAATACTCTGAATGCTGTAACAATTAGACTAATTGTAGTTTACTTGATTCCCTAATGCAATAAACTCTTTCCTTCACAGGCCATTATTTGTGGGATAACCTCTACATTACACGTGTTATTCATTATTTATTCCTTCCATTATTCTATAAAGGGACATTTAAGAATGGGCTCATGGTTTGTAGCCCAATTCGTAAGAACAAATCTATTCAATAATTTTAGGAAGCATTTTCTTATGACAAATAATATAATTTTCATCTTCTGTGGAGTTAAAATACCTCTTTACTGCTTTATTCCTATTAATATGTCAAGTAATCAATATAGGTTTTTTTCCTTTCTGATATTAGTGATTGAAAATATGTGTGATATTTTTACCTTTTTTGTAGTTAGATAAAAAATGGGTTAATTTTCCCCCCTTTCTTTAGTGTCATTTCAATGAGTTTACATAGCCATACGCAGAATGACAACTGTACTGTTCTGTGCCAGTTGTTACACCTTGGCATTTTCCACATACACTGTTTCCTAAGCAAACACACTTTCACAGAAGCAGATTTATAAAAAAAAGTTCCAAAATGTGGTTGTTATTCTGAGTAGAAAGGGGGAAAGGTTGCATAGTGAACACGATGAACCAGCAGAGTTATGTGTAATGCAATAGCTTCAGTCAAGAATTTAATTGCCTTTGTCAGGTCCATGGGGAAGGGCTATTACAGCAAGGAAGATGGGTAAACCTTGTTGAAGTGTACTGGCAGGGAGGATGGCTGCTAGGAAAGGTTTAATCACAGATCATGGGAAGATGTTTGAGAGAGTCATGTATTGCCACGGTGTCAATATTTCCAGTCAAACCTGCCCACTTCCTAACAGAGTAGTGGTGCTTGTAGATGTCAAGAAATGACTGACCAGAAAGAACCTGGTTTTCAGTCATGCTGAACTGGAACTGATACTTAAATAACCAAAAGACCACTAATATGATGAGAGATTTGGTCAAAGGAGAGAGAGGAAGAGACCTGTAAAAAAGTGCCAAGAGATGCTAGCTGATGGGGTTATTTGATGTGATAAAGAGACAATGGTTGACAATAAATTTCTCTGGCACCTGATAACAAATAAGAGGCGACAGTAGAGGGTTTCTTCAAGGAAGATGCTGGCATCTGAGTCAGAAAGCTTGAGAACTGGGAGATAATCTGTTAGAGACAGCACAACACATTCTTGCCTTTTTTTGTTTTCAGGTTTGGGTGGATTTTTTTGGTTTGGTTTTTGTTTGGTTGGTTTGGTTTTGTTTGGGTGGGGTTTTTTTTGTTTTGTTTAATTAAAGATAACCTTTTTTCCTAAAAATCCTCCTTAAGATCTTTCTGTTAAAGGAACCATCTGTGGCAGAGAAATGAAGGTGAAGATATAATTCCAAGTGACTATTTGCACAGACCTATCTGAAAGTGTCTTGCCAGAAAACAAATGGGTCTGAGCCTTTAGGAGCTGCGTCTGCAACAGCTGCAAGCCTTCAGCTGAGTGGTTTACTGGGGGCTGCTGAAGAATGATTAGCACTAAGATTTATTTAAGGGAAATTATTAGAAGGAGAAGATCATACAGCCAGTTTCTTTTCCTGTTTTTCAGTGCTTTCATCACTAGCTCACTATAGACCTAATGTCTTAAAAAAATACATTTCTGAAGTCAAAGCAATTTCATTCTTATCTGTAGCAGGTCAGCTGCTTAAATGGTGCTGAATATTACTTGCTTTTGTCACTTTTCTATGATTACAGAACACATAAATAATACTGCTATTGCAGCATCTTCCCAGTGTGAAGCTTGGATGTGAGATTAAGTTAGCAGGATTTAGCAAGTATCATTTGCACCATGGTAAATGTGGATGTGGGGATGAATAGGCTCTTGGCCAGCAGCAAACACGTGGTGATGTGACTCCTTCTGACAGGAGAGGAGTCTGAGCAAACTTGCACAGGGTTTTCCAACAGCAAATGCAAAGTAATACATGCTGACAATTTCTGCAGACCAGCTGATGCCCAGTAAGTTGTTAATAGGTGCTAACTTGATGGTGCTCCTGAGCTCACAAGACGTAAAGTTGTGTACCACACTACTTTTGCTTAGATCCTGTTCTATCAGTAATGGCTTCTATGGTTATCACATCTCAGTGTAGGTGAATTGTCTTTCATTAGACACACAATACCTAAATATTGCAAGTTATGCCATTGTCCACACTGGCTGGAGTAATCAGAACTAACTGTGGTAAATGTAAGAGGACAGAAACAACAGAAAAATGGGAGTAATTGTTATACAGGTGTACTAAACAGAAGCTTGCACCAACAAAACAGAGAGGAAAAGCTTGAACCAGTTCTCTGTGGCAACAAGATGTGCCCTCCTGAGCCTTACTGAGAAAGGACAGAATAAAATACTGTGGGGAAGCTGTGCTGCAGCAGCCTATGACAGAAGTTAGCCCTCATTGCTCTAAGTCAGGTAACTAGGGAATTAAACCCCTTCCCCTTCTCTTTCCCCTCCCCTCTAACACAGAAAGATGAATTCAAACATTAATGCAAGGATAGCATGTGCTTTTGATTTGGTGATTCAAATTGAATTATGTTCTCTATGCATGAAAGGTTACTGAATGGTCAGTAAGATGTCAGGGAAAAGCAAGAAAGCACAAGTCTTTTCTGGCTACCATTTTAAAAAAATGTTATTAATCCACTGAGAGCGAGAAAATGAAAATGAATGTTGCATTTTTTTCCCTTCTGGGTGGTAAACCATACCACAAGGGAGAAGGTAAGGAAATACAGATGGATTTCAGAGTAAAAATAATCCCATGGGAGGGAAAAAAGTATCTTATTTGCACCTGATGTGTTTTAGCCAAAACATGGGCTAAAACACATCAGGTGCAATTAAGAAACTATAGCAGCCTAGATCATTTAGAGATCTTAACATGAACTCATTTCTGAGCCAGTCCTTATTTTCCTTAAAACAGGCCTGATATATTAATTTTCTTTCCCCCAATACTTGTAACTTAACAAGGAAGCTTTGCTAGGGAAAAAATCCTAAGTCTGTTGTTCTTGGCATAGTATTAATGGTTGGACAGACCTTACAGAGGAAAATTTATCCCTATCTAGGGTTCAGGCTACTCACCTTTACAAACTGGACAAGATTACTGTTGAACCTGGTATATCTGAAATAAGAACAGCATTATTTTATTGGAAAATTGCAGGTGAATGGGACAGATCAGACATGTATTATGTGTCTACAGCACTCTTCACCTGGGATTCAATATGATTTATTGAATCCCAGGTGAAATTATGTGTTGTTGCTATTTCATACTGTAATGGCAATGTAAATATAGTTATTAATAAAATAGATAAATGTTAAATTACTATTTTAGATGTCTTATTTTGATTATTCTGCAGTCTTAAGTGTTAATTTGAAGTATAATGAATTGTAAGAAAAAAGGAAAAGCCAGGCATACAAAGTTAAAAAATTATTAGCATTGGCAGTGTCTGTGCAATGTATTTGTTTTGTTGATTTAACTTCAGTTCCTTTTTCAGACAGGTCAGTAGTCCTGGACAGTAAGAAGAAAAGTTAATTTGGTAGAGGGACAAACCTACTTGGTTTTTTGTGACTAGCTCCTTGCTTTCTTGTAGCTGAAATTAAGACTAGCACACAGATATGCCACCAAGATGCAGTGTTGGAGTTTTGAAGGCAAATGTCAGTTAGTTTGCACAAGGAATTATAAAAAAATATGTTTTCTGTTGTGATTAGTTTCTGAGTCAGAGCTGGAATGTGCAGCGGAAGAATACTCATCTGTGCTGTCCCACATGGCGCCCCCCTTAACCACAATTTCTTCCTGAACCTCCTATCCATGGGCATTTTTCAGTTTTTATAATTTTCCATGGTCTGAAATGGAAACTGTGGTAACAGATAGCATTTTCTAAACCTAGAATGGCTAGAATTCCCCAAGGAATCCCTGTATTTTCCCCTACTTTGTATGTATCATAGAAAATTGACTGAAATATCATACTATGCACACTAACTTGTAATTCTGCGTTTCATTTGCCATTTACTATGAGCAGCTTGCAGTGTTTAAAAAGGGTGTAACAGGCAGTGCTTTTATTAAGAGTTACTGATCCTGTCTCTGTGAATATTGGTATAATGGATGGTGGTGCCAACTAGAGCTGATTACTTCTTCCTCCTCAGTGCTGCTCTGTCTGTGGAAATCAAAACTGCAGAATTCCTAATTAATCCTGCCAGCCTAGAAACTGAAGACAATAAAGGCTAAGTATAGTGGAGCCTTTTGGTATAGTCAGCACTTCTTTCTTTTACATACACAGCTTGGATGCAAGCTAGCACAGATAATCTTTCAGGGAGAATGGTGGGCATTTTAAATGTACTCTGAAACACTTTCAAAGTACCTCCCTCCCAGGGACTGAATTAATCATTGTGTAAAATGCTTCTGAAAATGTTCTCCTAACATAAACCTGTATGCAACGAGTGCACAAAACCCTTAACCTCTCTTCTTATCTTGGGTATATTTTAGGAACTGCTGTTAATCAGGTTTTATTCTAGTGAAAAACCTGAAGATTTTTGCTTATTGATGAGGATCAGTCAGAACTATCAGCCTAGGCTAGTAATAGAATAAAATATAATTATTGAATTGCATGTTTTCTAAAGAGGGTTCAGCATGCTTTGTAAAAGGTTTAAATTATATTTCCCATACATGAGGGTAGTATGAAAGAATTCAATTACTTGCTACATGATTCAGAGAATATAAGTCATGGGGAAAAATGTTAATGTTACTTTTACATCTTCAAATTCTAGGTTTCACTTCTTAAACTGAAAAAATATATATTTGGTGCTTATTCTTTATATTTAAAAAATGAGATCTATGAGTCAGAAGGTTCCAGATTTTCCTTGCTTTCAAAATCTGTGTCCCAAAGAAGGGATTTTCATTTTGGTCTCTTGTTTTCTTAACACAATGATTGGATGGTAAAATAGGCAGTGAAATAAACACTACTGCAGTACTTTTTTCTTTTAGAGAAGAATCCAGACTTTGCTTAAAATAATGTAAGAAACACATTTGTATCTAAGGATAAATATCAAAGCATTTCCAAGAAAGCATTCTGCTGAAACTTACTTGTTTTTAATGAGTAAGCATAAGTACCCTTCAATTAAGGCTTTCTCTGATATCACATCAGACTTGCTTGCATTTAAATTATTGGGTCAGCAAGAAAAGACAGTGGAACCTTTTATTAGCAGCCGACTTCTCCCAAGTCTCATTTTACGTTTTGGGTTCCAACGCTATTCAACTGAAAGGAGATCCTGGTAAAAAAATGGAGGTGAATAACAGACAACAGAGACAAGGCAGCTGCCGGACATCAGCTTCCACTATGTACTTCAAAAATATCAGTATCCTCACTGATATTGCACAGAACCATAATGTGGCATCTGTCCTTGTGAAACAGGTAGACTTTTGTATTTTCTGGTAAGAGCTTTTCATGAGACAAGCCTAGGATACAGAGTTAAGTATTTTCTTTAAAGCTGTCTTATATGAAGAAGCTGCCCATTAAGTAAGAACCAAAAGTAAATATTCATTTAAATTATATTTCACCTGCGGAAATCATTATGGTGCTGCTGCTTTCTAAGGAAGTCTTTACGGTCATTGTTTGATGTACCAGAATATCCCAACAGTGAATTTCATAACACTCTTTCTTATTTCTGTCAGAAATTTTTCCTATGTTGGAAAGCCTCATTGCTTGTCTTTCCTGATGGTGTTCTTTGAAAAGCTGCAGGATGTCTTAATTTCACTTGAATTTTGGGGTTGAGGGTTAATTAGTGTACAAATGACAAAGACACCATGTGACCTCTCTAGAGAATATATAGCCTCTTCTCACATGCATCAGCAAGTACACCTGAGATATTCTGGGCCATTTCTCCTTTGTCTTCTTGGCTGGAGCTCTTCGCAGCTCTTGCTGGACATACATTAATATTTTTGTTGTTCCAGTAACATGAGAGAAGATGGTAGGTCATTAGTATATGATGGATTACAGAGCACATCCAGACTAACAGGGCTCCATTCACTCTAGAATACTAAATAATGAATGTGGTTGATGTCTTTTTAATGAGAAAATAGAATAACAGAAAAGGTCTGTTGTTAAAGCTGTGTTTTCTTTGAGATACAATAGAAATGAGCTGCTTGAGAAGCAGATGATATACATAATTAATCCCCACGGTAACTTTACTGGACTCTATTGATTTGCATGAGATTAATTTTCTTAATTCTTTTGGGGAGAGAAAAAAACACAGCAGGAAAGGTGTCCAGTTATTTTCTTATGTATGAAACTTTTATGTCAGATTTAATAGCTCAAGTGCTTTGGGAAGTTGGGAATGTTAAAGGGAAATAGAAAGTAGACTTTAAGTTATTATCGTGGATTGCAAATATTTAATGACTATTTTTTCCAAGTTGTATTATTAATGACTTGTTTTATTCAGGTTGTGTAAACATAAGAAGGAAGCCCTTCCCTTCCTTCAGTATCCAAGAGCTTTTTGCTTAGAAATTTTAGCTTGAGAGGCTTGTGTTCTTCCAGATGGGTATGATTTTTCTGTTTTCTTTTTCTCTTTTATTGAGTCAGAGGGTTAGTGAAACCAATTCATAAGATATTTAACCCCTTGTTAGGAAAAGTTAGAGAAATAGATGAGAACTGTGCTGAGATCTTTCATTAAGCTTGCTGTGTAACTGAGGCAGGATTCAGTGACAGAGAACGGGAACAATTTGAAATAGCCTTATTTCAAAATTTTCAATGGCATATTTAAAATTAAATACTCAAAGTTATTAGAAAAAAATTTTAAAAGGGATGCATTGCAATCATTAAAAACCCTTTATCACAAGGCAATGTGACTGCATGTCTTGCAAGCATTAACAATTCAAACTTAAATACTGCCCTACAGAATAGGACTTGCAAGACATCTAGCAGTGACATGCAACATGAATTTTATATTTGCTGAGTACATGAATAACCCATGGATTTCTGTAAGGAAGTATTTTTCCCAGATGGGTCTATGGCATTTTGGCAGGAGATGGATTCCTGTTCTCCCTGCAGTGAATTCAGTATGGCCCAAGCACTTCATCCTGCTTGTGCCACAAGTATTCACATAATCTCAGTTTCTTGATCACAAGAAACATTCAAATGCTGTATTATTTGTGTTATGATATCAAGATGGGCCTCACTACAGGGAAGTTGCCTTGAATTTCCTAGTAGTTGAGATGTGAAAAATAGAAGATATCCCAACAGGGAGGAGCAGTAGAGGAATCACAGCAGGAAGTTCAAGTAGTGGTCGAAACTTGCACAGTTTTGTTTCTGCTTCATCAGAAGACACAATTACTGTTGTAATGCAAGACTTAAAAAAAAAAAAAGAACACAATTTAACTACATAAATGAACTGTACCTCAAGTGAATTAGATGCTGTGAATTTCTACCATTTATGTAACCTCAGGTACTCATGTATTATTAAAAAAAATTAGTTAAGGACAAAGTTAACCTAAATATTTTTCCCTTATTTTTAATAATTTAATAATTAACTTAATCAGGAGAAATGTTGTACTAGTTTACGAATGTAGTATTGCCCAATAAAACCCACATACAGAGCACCATCTAGTGCAGGATATCACTAACATAAAAGCATTTTGGCTCATATGCCACTTGCCTGTGTTCAACTAATGTTCTAAGTTCATTTAATATGAACTATCATGTTGCATAAAGTGCCAGACCAAGGGCTCCCACGCCAATATAATTTTGCATGGATTGAAAATTGTGACCTTTTGCAAAGACAACAAAACTGGATGCACTGAAATTCAGGTAATCATTTGTGAGAACCATTTACCTGTAAGAGGAATCTGTTTTTCTTCCTGCCAGTAGTGTTGGGTGACATATTCATTAAATAATTCAGTCCAGTCTGTTCTCACAACTGCCATTACAGGTGCCTTAAGAACGTCCTCTAGCTGCTCGGAGCCTTTGCTCAGGTTCTGCAGAACCTCAGAGCCACCCAGGTTCCTTAGGACAGACAGTCACAGGTATGCAAATGACAACTAACAGGTCTTTAATCTGACTGTCATTAAGACAGGAAGAAAAAAACCCCAGCTTAATTCTGTACAAGAAAAAGGTAAAAGGAACTTATACACAGGTGTTTATGGCTTGCTGAGGAAGGACAGAAAAGTGAGCTACAAGATGGTTTGCTTGTGGTTTTTATGCAAAGGCCGTATTTTGCTTCTTCTGCAAGCAAACAAACATGAATTTGGCCCCAAGGTTGTTTATTTAGTGTTTGTGTACCAGCATTATGATTCTGATGCAGTCTATTTACCATTAGGGTGGGATTAAGAGGAACTGTCTTAGTTAACTGAAAATGTAGCAATGAAAAGCTAGATTTCATCCTGCACTAAACAAAGATTAAGAGGGCCCTCAGATATTGGAAAAGAAAAATTTTGATGAACACTGTGTATTCAACAAAAAAAAACTTAATTAAGCATCAGAAAAGCCACTATCACTGTAAAGTTTTATACCCTCTTTGAAGAAGCACTTCGACAAAAATTTGAACCTTCCTCTGAGCATATGGATTTTAGCTAAATGTTTGAAGCCTTACCAAATTCCCAATTCTCAGACCTGCTCTGAGGAAATAGCAAGCATACTCACACTCATTTCAAAGTACTTCCTGGTTTTGAAAGCTCCATTTTTGCTTTCCAAGTTGACCACTTCATATAATTTTTAAAAAAACCAACAAACACACCCTCCCCCCCCCAAAAAAAAACCCAAAACCAGCCAAACAAAAAAACCCCCAACCCCACAACCCAGAAAGAAGTGCAAATGTTTCTAATTTTTCAAAATTTAGATACAGAATACTTGCCTGGATACTTCTGCTCTTTCTACCTCTGTTACAACTGCCAAGGAGAACTTAGTGCTGACGAAAAATTAGCTTGTTCTTTGGAGATGGGAAGTGAACTAAAGGAACATGACAGGAATGTTAACAGACTGGGCAACCTGTGGTTCAAATCCCCTTTCTGGGTGTACCATTTCAAGAGCAAGAAGTAGCTCTGACAGAACAAAATGTTATACTTAAAAAAGGCATTCAGATGCTGGTATGAGAAGTAACAGTTTTGGGAAGGGTGAGGAGAGGTAGACTGTAGCAAAACATTAGAGCTGAAGAGAAGAATCTCCAGTGGAAGGCCAGACTTTAGTACCTCAACTCTATCAATGCATTCTACATTTTCTAGGGAAAACAAATGCTGTAACATAAAAGGTTCTGTTAATGTTCATTTAATTCATCTGGGATTGTGGTCTCCATTCTTTTACTCTCCAATATGTTGAGCAAATGCAAGAACACAGACATAGAAATAAAATACGAGTGTTTCCCTTGAACAGATATTACAAAAATATATATTTTTGATTCCACATTGCTGGTAGATATCATGATGTTCTTTATTAACATGACTAACATTTTCATTGTTATTTCCTCAATTCTTCTTCTACTTCTTTTGTGTTAAATGACTTCTATGAAATAGTACATATTCATTTTCAGCTGTTTGGGAACATTGTTCTGTCAAACACCAGAACAAATAAACTGGCCTTTGTTCTGCTATCTTGTAATAATAAAGACTATTTAGAACATGTTTGTACCTGTTGAGAAAATAAATTCATGTGAACAGGCAAGCCTGGCAGAGGAAAGAATTCTCTCCCAACCTTGTGTCTTGCCTGGTAGCTATTAAAACTTCCCTTTTGAAAATAAATGGTTTGTTTATTTAAGAACAATTATATGACCATTTTGAATTACAACACTTTCACATGCTTTTCATGTGGTCAGAAAGATTTATTGTACAAAGAAGGGCCATGGAAAAGTGGTGGAAATTAAAAATACAGTATTTGTATATTGCTGACAGTATGCTAGATGCTTCCTTGTTCAGAAGAGCATTCAGTCCAAATAAACATCTAAGTACATTTGAAGATGTACAAAGACAGATTTGAGTCTTCTTCATTTTATGATTTACAGTAAAGAAAAGGAGTCAAATTTTATATCAGAATATGTCAAAAGCACCCTCACTCAGCCAAAAGATTTCATTAGGATTTATGTTGCAGTATATTAAAAATTATCATAGATTTTGTGAGCACTATCTGTAAATTTTGAAAGTCTTTTTTTTTCTACTGAAAATCCAACTTTCCTATGCATGAATCCTCCTTGTCTTTTATTTTGGTGGAATATGATCTGTCTTGATACTCTCCAAATTCACAAGTTAATCTTTCCATTTCAGTGAAAAAGTAAAGATGTTTTTACAATTCCTACATAATGGCATTCTGTTTGTTTGGGTTTTTCTTCCAAATAATTAAAGCTTTCTCCTCTTAGAGGGAAAAAATAATTTGAAAATCATTATGGGAAATACTGTACTTACAACATTTTTTCAACTACTCCGAAACTTCCATCACATTATTAATAACCCATACCTACAGACATTAGCATAGTTACATAGGAACCCAATTTAAGTTGTATGTAATAAAATTGAATAAAAATACTTTATCAGATTGTCTGTTTTAATGTTGAATTTCTCTTACTATCTCTCTCCCTCTCTCTCTCTCCCTCTCTTTACTTCCCCCCCTTACCCCCCTTACATACACACAAGATGGGCCTTCCTCCCAGATACCAAATGTAATTTGGTGAAACTAATTAAACAAAGGTCAAAATAGGCAGGTGAATGACTGTTCATTGGTCCTCTCATGCATAGGTACAGGGATGTGCTAAAGGCTAGAAATCTCTAGTGCAGTATCAGTTGATACATCAAGAAAAAGACTGGATTATCTAGAATATCTGCTATTACCAAAAAAAAAAAAGAGACCTTGAAAGCTCTATACCGCAGATTTTCATTGGCACAATTTTACATTATAACATTATTTTGGCTGCCTAAGCACTATTTTTTCTCCGCACTTTTTTATTTGTTTTTGTTTAGGTGTAGCATGATTTATCTTATTGAGTGAGATTTGTTTCATAAGAACTCTCTTTCTTCCCCCCAGTTGTTAGAAACATCCTCCCTCCCTTATTCCATGCAATTCTCTCAAGGATTCTTTACAAACTTTTGTTTCGGAAGGATGAAAATGGAAGGAAAAATTGCCATGCAAAGAGTTATAATTCAGCTGTCCTGTATTCATAGCAATGTAGTTATAAACTGACCTTTACCAAAACTTAGTTTCATTATTTTAAGCATGATTGAAAGTGGCTGCCATGTTCAAAACTGTATTTGGGCAGGGGAAGAGAGAGTGGCAGTTCAGCCACAAAAGCAAAATTATTTTAGGAAAGCAAGCTTAGGTCCATAGTTTCTTTGAAGTCTTCATTTGCATCTGCCCAGCAGAAATGGACTACATTTCACTGGATAGCTTTCTGGAGAGTATTCCTATCTTCTGCAGGGCAGCAAGCACTAATCAGCAACTCTTGTTACTACTGGCTATTAGAGTCTATTGTAGTGCCAGGGGTAAGCAAAGTCTCTCTTACCATTATTCTTGTACAAGAAAAATATGGATATGCAACTTGAGATGGAGAAAAGCCCAGAGAGTTTAGACAAGTATATAGGGAAAGGAGAGGAAGTGACTGGACGGGACATTCAAAATTAGAGTAGTAAAATCTAACAAAAAAAAAAAAAGAAAAAGAAAAAAGAAAAAAAATACAAAAAAAAAAAAAAAAAAAGAAAAGAAAAAAAGAAAAAGAAAAGAAAAAGAAAAAGAAAAAAGAAAAAGCATTATGGTTACCAAGAAGGAGAAAAGCATAATTACTGTCCATCTAAACACGTTTTTAAACGGTTGAAAATTATTGAAATGTTGTGACCAGCCCTAGAAATGCCTCAGCAAACAACAGACAATCCACTTCTCTATGCTGGGTTCAATTGATTGTACCCTGGCAGCACCCCTTCTCTTTCTTCAGTTCCCTGCCTCATTCTTCAAACCTTTTATGTACACTATGTACACAACACACACAACCTTTACATCTGAGGGATTTACAGGAAACTCATTCCTAAAGTCTTGAACCTTTCCAAAGCAGGCATGTTCCATCCACTGAGTAAACCTTATGCTTCTATTTGAGTAGGGTTTTTATTGTGTAAGTACAATTATTTTTCATTTTTGAGACAGCACAGTAACAATGCTGTTGTTTATGGGTGAAAGGATTTGGAGTTATTGGAAAGGCAAAAATTTGCCATCTTAATGAAGATGTCCTTATTCCTAGGTGAACACTTGCCTTTTAAAAAAAATACTTGGACCCATTAGCATTAATATTTGTATCTAAAGCTTCATAGGCTATCTTGTCTTTTCACTTACATCTCATAAAACTACTGCTTGCAGATGAATCATTCCAAATTTATATATGCATAGATTGAGAAGTAAAAATCTGGCCATTTTGATTTGGAATTATTTTCCTAAAAGATTAATCCAATGAATCATGTTAATAGAATATTTAAACAATGTTACATTCAAAGTCTGCCGGTCTGACCTTCATGACAACAGATTTCAGAGAATACCACCACCCATGCCAGGTGTACCAAACAATCCCGTTGTCTGTCTTGGCAGTGTAGGGACCTCTGTAGTACAAACCATTCAGGTTGGCAGAGTGACACCTGGTGGGAAAGTAAAGGGAAACAGCTATAAGGCCTCCTGCTGAAAAGTTCCATGCATTTGTTATTTCTCTGTGAGTCGAAAAATTTTGCCATGTTGATGCCAGCCTAGTTTGACAGCTGCATAAATTTGCATTTGCACATAAACAACAGTGTTTTAATTAGGGAAGAATTGCAAATGTATTTTGCTTCTTTTAACCAAAAGTGCTGCTTTTTCTTTCCTTGTTTTTTGACATTACTAGCTCTTGGAGTTTTTCCTACTAATTTGTTTCAGTGGAAAATTTTTCCAGAGTTGTTCAGGATAGCAGACAGCAGGGCATACACCACACTCTAGGAAAGAAATACTGTTGTGTTTTTCTGTTGAGCCAGAGCAGCCCCCTTTAAGATTTCCAGTTACACCACATGGTATTTTGTATGACAAAACCTGTCATGGTTTGCCTGCCCACCTGTGAGCTTCTGTTTACAAAGATGAATTCTGACAGCTAATTACATGTGTACCAATTCACTGTCATTTTACTTGACTACACAAAGTAGAGGGGGTTTTGTTGTTTTTTAACAGATTCAGGCAGAAATGCAGTTATAGTATATTAAATACAGGTTGAAACAAACAGAAAACCCTACAAAACCCAAAAGGCTTGAAAAGGGAACAGCACAACTTTGATACTTGCCTGGTTTCTACGAGAAACAAGCTTAGATATTTATGTGGAGAGCAAACTGGCTGTTCCTTCTGCAGCACATTGTGATGAATCAGCTTGGTTTATCTGCCAATTCAGTATTTCTGTATAAATGCTGTTAATATCTAGCTGTTGAACACCATGATGGATTCCAAAAGCAGACTTCAGAAAATATGCACACAGAAAACATTCCAAGTAACCTTATGAGTCTTTTTACTGGCAAATCTTAATCTTTTTGGCTTTGCCCACACTTCATTAACAAAGTTTTTGAGAACTGAGATAAAAACTATGACAAAAATTTGATAGGAAAATTCTCATCTATATATCCTTATTTACTGCTTACAATTTTTAATGTTTTAATTGAAAGATTATAAATTGTGGACATCAAAAGTGAGGGTTTTTTTGAGAATGACAAACTTGTATCAGAGCTGACCTAATCTTTCTAATCATACAAATTCTGCAATGAGGAGGCACTCTGCCTACTTTGAATCAAAACACAGATTTCATTAAAAGAATCATAAGAAGGTACACCATAATTTTGCTAACAGCAATATGAGTCAATAAAATAGTCTTAATTAGTGCTGGGAAACATGACTAGTGAAAATCAGAGTATTCAGTATCCAAGCAGATGTTGTCTGAAGTAACTGTACATACTAAGTTAACAACTGTCATGTGATATGATATTGTGAAAAAACATTCATTATTCACAAGCCAATAAATACCTTAAAGTTAGCCTGTATTCCTCCTATCTTTTCAATAGGCTAATAAAAAGTTTAAAACTACACTGCAGTAGTTTCAAAAGTACAGCCAACTCTCAACTATCCATGGATATTTTATCTGAATTATGCATTAACTGTCCATGGATATTTTAGCTCATTTATGTATTAACTGTATGACATATAGAAGAGTTGGTTCCCTGAAGAACCCTTTGAATTCTGTCTGGATTTATTGACTCCACTGACCCCACATGAAAATAGTTATGCAGTCTCTGGGGTGATTGGTAAGGCAGGAGGCTTGAGTTAGTGATATCTGGCCCCAAGTCGTCGCTAACAGATCCCTCTTACCATCCATACATGGTATAACTAAAAATGGGAGTGCTGGGAGAGAACAAGGTGATGTCCAGCTGGAATTGTGCACTGTCACTACTTATGAACCTTTATGAACTCTATCTCACTACTTATGAGCTACTTATGAGCTTTGCAATACCCTGTGTACTGGAAAGCTTATGACCTGCAGGTAGTACTGGAGTGAACCCAGCTCTGTGGACTTGCATTCAAGATAAAAATCTCTGCTGGAGCTTTGCTTACACAAGGGGCCATTTTTCTGCAGAAGTCCAGGACAACAAATGCTGAGCTGGAACGAGACTGGTGGCTTGAAACTAGCTCTGAGCTACTTCCATGTGGCCTCACTTGTGTCACGTCCCTTGGTTTTCATATTATCTGGGCTTCTCTGTATTTCATTAGTCCTGATAGCATAGAGTTGGCTATAAACAATTCCTTCATAGCTGGGAGCTCTTATGCAAACCAGCCAAGAGCACTAATTCCTTCTATATTTGCTAATCTGTGCATGACAAATATGTGTTTGTGAGTGCTTTCCTTTCTCTGCCAGTACTGTCCTTTTGAGTAGGACTTAATGATACTGACATTTTCTAGTATTTTGCAATATTCAGTTTTATGTTAGGCTTAACATTAAAAATTCAATAACAAAGCAGTGAAATAATACTATTAGTAACTCACTTTCATTATGAAGCTAGACTGTCACTTTAAGAGCACGAGCTACACAACCATAATAAGAACTAGCCTAGTAGGAGTCAGCTATCTTTAGAAGTTATGTAGCACCGACACAAGGTATAAATAACTGTCAAGTTCTGCTGTGCAGCTACTTTTGCAAAGTGGTCATTCTTTTGTCCAGATCAATCCAATATTAAAAAAAAAGTTTTTAAAAGGCAAAAAACTTATTCAGTGGTCTAAAAGTGATTGGTAATTCAGTCTTAATGAAATCCATGGCATGATATCAGTTTTATGTGATTTGAGGTCCAGATACTCCTTTAAATTTACAAAAGCACTGATTTCATGGGAAAAGAATCTCCAACATAGTTGCCTTTCCCTTTTATAACTTAGTTTTCCTGAGTAATGCAAAAAAACATTGTCTACATGTCTACATGTGACCTTTTCCAAGTCTCAGACACTCTGCTGGCTGACAATCCATGCAAATATATTAAAATGTATTAAAATAAATACTTAATTGTGAAACACCAAGTTAATAGCTACATCATATCAGTTAAGGTGGTCACTGACTGCTTATGAAAACAGAATTTGGCAAAGGAGGAGTTAAAAAGAGAAACAAACGATGATACAACAGAAACAATGGAGTTGATCCAGCCTGGCACCTCTTGCCAAGTGAACTGAGATCACAGTGAGAGCGTAGTGTGCCTCCCTGAGCTGTATTTTAAACCTCTCTATTACACAGCTGATTGCAGAGCTTCTCTTCATGGCTATATTTATTTACTTAATTACAGGAAAGAACACAGCTGATCTGTACAGGCCAAGGCTACCATTTTTATCCTTTATTTTTGATTTGGTATATTGCGTGTTAGTTGAATTTTAAATTCTGTTATTCAACCCTATTTAAAAAAATCTTTCACTCAGTCCAGACATGCACACTGACAGAAACTGAGTAGACACATTACCATCTCCATTTGGAAAGAATAACAAGAGTGAGGTACTGTGAAGTGAGGTGAAAAAAATGAGTCTTGATAACCTGGCACTAGTTTAGCTTGTCAGATATTTGCAGTGCTGCCACATCTGGTCTAGTGCAACAAGAGAAATGTGAAAGTGAAGTACAGCAGGGATGTATCTGCAAACTCTACATGACCTACTTGTGTAAAATCTATTTACCTCAGAGGGGCAGAATTATCTCCTCCTCACTGCCTGATAACAAAGATGACCTGTGGCAAATGCCATTACCACAGACAGCTGAGTGGCACAGTAGGTGCTGTCCCTTCTAAGGTGAGCCTCAGTCTTACCAGCACTGAGATCTCTGCTAGGGGACAAGGGCACATTGCAAATAAATGAACAATCCCAATCTATCTTCTACCATATGTTATTATTTTATGAATACCCATGGAGCAGAATAGGTGACAATATGCATATGAAATCAAAATACCTGTTAAACCACCAGCCAGCCTTTTCCTCTTCAGCACAGTTCCCTTCATAGTTGTCATTATCCCTGTCTCTAGTGCTGAATTTCATTCCTCGATGATCAGCCCACCATTTTACTTCAGGATGAAATCCACCCGTAAGGGAATCACCAGCTGTACCAGAGTATTCACCACAACTCATCTCATAAGAATGCTAAGAAAAAATGTGAAGAAAGAAAAGAAAATTAAATTTCTGTATGTCTTTAGCCCTTAGCATGTCAGAGAGTGAAACCACAATGAAGAACCTAGCCTATTTTTATGCTAAGAAATGTCCTGCCACTTAGACACAATGTCCTTAATACTGAAAGTCTGTAGAGATGCTTAACAGGGATAAAATTTTTCATTACCCATATGTATAAATGACTCAATAAAAACAACATTAGGGCTAGTTTGCAATATACATTAGCAAATCAGAACATCTTCTACCAGTATTGTCACCCTGTTCTAAGTTCTTCTAAGCCTTCTGATGTTTACATTCTTGAGACAAACTTGCTCATGTGCTTTTCTGTAAACACTTATTGTTTTTCATTCTTTTCTGGAGGAGGGGAAATTTGATTGACTGTTGGTTTGTCCAGTGTCATTGGAGAGGTGGCACTGTCACCCTCCAATCCACTGTCACTTTTGAAAATCTATAAATGTTGGAGTCAGAAATTAAATGTCCTTCTTTTAACCTTGGAGATTGCAGTGTCCCCGTTGTTTTATTTTGTGTCCTATAGCGACACATTATTGTTGGTAATATCAACAAACATAGAAAAACTACTTTTATCTATTTATTAACCCAAATTATTCATTTCACTTACAGAAAGTACGAAATTAATGTATCAGAGTAAACAACTTTTATTAGGTATTTGAAAATTATAAGCATGTGTAAGAAAGAAAATATGGTTTAGAACCTTAAATTAAGGTTCTACACAAATCTTTATGGAAATTAGGGAACCTGTGTGTTTATTGTTTGCCTACAGAATCCACATTTTCATTAAAACCTTTAGTCATTTAATATTTTATTACCTCTTCTCCTGCAACTCTGAATCTTGCATACTGTGCAAAACGTCGTTCTCCTTCAAAATCAGTTAGATCAATTCTTAAAGTATAATTCCCTTAAAAAAAATACAAATTATTTTAGTTAAACTAACCTATCTCACTGCTTTTCAGAACTGGGCTTTACAGTAGAAGATTAAAAGAAAATGTCTTTATCATGAATTTCTATCACCTCAGCATATTTTATATGGTTTTATCTTTATGCATAGTAAAGCATACATTGCTATTCTTTGCCTTATTCACCTGAGTGAATTCTATTAAGCCTAGAAAATTTTAGAATTATTTCAATACAAATTTTTAAATGTAGGGGAAAAATTGTAAAAAAAGATGGCCTTACAGGTTTTACATTTAGTACAATATTTGAGGTAGTGAAAGCGTAGTGAAAACTCATCAATACATTTTCACCTTTGAAAATCAGATTTTTATACTCTGAAAATAAATAAAGTTATACTAGGATCACATACTGGTAGCACTGATCTCCATATGATTTAGCCTGCTAAGCCATTGGGTAAGTTTTGTATCGGCAGCATTCTACAACAAAGCAGAAGTTAGCTTACATTGAGTGACTATTAGAAAGATGGAAATAACTTTCTACTACTGGCCTCATCAACAGGACTGGACTAGAATTACTTCCCTGTAATAGCCCACACAGCTAAAAAGCTCCGAATAAGTGTCTTGGTACAGCATATACCCGTCTCTGGACTGTTAGTGATTCTGTTGGAAAATAGAGACAATTCTTTTAAGGTAAACTCCTGTGTCCTGTTCCCTGTTACACAGGGGCTCTCAGTATGCCAGTGGCCTAAGGACAGTTTTGAACCTTTTGTTAGAAAACATATATTTAAATGGTTTTTTTTCTGAAACTTAGAGAAGTCCATGCAGACTAACAACAGAACTCAGGATTTATGATAACAAAAAGGGGAAACAAAAAAATTGCCTGGAAAGAGCAAAGAAACAGAAAGAATAAGACTATTGTTACAATACAAATCTTACCTTGATTAGTCAAATAATGGAGATTTTTGTTTCCAAGCCAAAATTCACCATTTTTCAAGACAAAATTTCCAAAGCCTTCTTCATAGTCAGCCCAGAGTCTGAAATGGGTATAAATTACTATTTTCTCAAAAAAGCAAGTTTATTTGGATGTTTTATAATACACTTTTAGATCACAGATTAACTCAAACGAGAAGGAACCTCAGGAGGCAAGCTAGTCCAGCATCAGTCTCAAGCCAGAATCAGCCATGAGATCGGACCAAGTTGTTCAGGGCTTGTCTGTTCAGATCTTGAAAACTTCCAAGGATGGAGACTGCACATTCTCTTTGGGGAACCTGCTGACTCTTTTCATGGTGAAAAAGTTTCTCCTTATATCCAGTCTGAACCTCTCTTGTTTCAGCTGAAGTACTTTGTTTCTCATCCTTCCACTAGACATGTTTGTGAACATTTTTACTCAGAGCCCTCAGACTGCTTCTTTTTTTTTTTTTTTTTTTTTTTACTAATTGCAGAAGACAATCTTTCATCATCATTAAGAGTTCTTGCTCCAACAGTTGTTAAGGCATTTGACATTGAAGTGTCCTTGTGTCAAATACACAAGTTGTCAGAAAAAGATCAGGACGGATGTCTCACAGAAGACAGACAGAACCAAAAGTGGTATCCCATCTGGAGGCTGTT
Source organism: Setophaga petechia (assembly GCA_024362935.1). NCBI lineage: Eukaryota > Metazoa > Chordata > Aves > Passeriformes > Parulidae > Setophaga > Setophaga petechia. Next base: position 27,324,966 of record JANCRA010000001.1, read on the forward strand.
CCACAGAATAACCATTCCTCCCTTTTATCTGGGATAACAACTTAGTCATATACTTCTAAAGTTCAGATTTAACTTAGCACCATCTGATTAATGGTTCTTCACTTTGTTTCCAGTTTTAATTACCAAATCTAGGACCTACCTATCAAAATTCTGGCTGCCATCGGAACGTCTCTGAAACACAGTCCAGCCACCTCCTTCAGACATGTCACAGAATGCAAAGAATTCTCTGGGACTCTGGATTGGTTTTATTTTATAAAATCCATTTTGCTTATGGCCTTCATTGTAGATTTCTGCACAATCTGTTCTCACAACATTAATCAGACAAAACATTTTTAGTCCTGTACTTAATGGCAAAATCAGAAATCAAGTCAGTAATAGTAATCAAGTCATGTTATGTAGAAGTCACATATGAACCACACTAGTAAAATGAAATGTCTCTGCAAACACATTTCTTTGACTTTTGGGTATTTTTTGTACTTGTGTTGCTCTAAAGCTTTGCTGGCCTGTCATTATTTTGATATATCTTTGAAATAATATCTTCACATCGTGAAATATGACAATTTTTGTTTCTACTTGACTAGCAAAATAATTCCTCTGTTTTAAGTGGTGTCACTTTTAATTTACGGTGGTATCATTCACATTAGAATCCTGTTACAACCTTAAAATTACATGTAACATACAGTAACTTTTAAAAAGAAAGATGCACTTCTATGTCCAGAAAGTTCACAGAAATGCCAGAAACAAAAGTATGGAATCTCCATTGTTAAAAAAAGAAACAATTGCAAGGCCTCCTTCTCCTGTCCCTTCTATCAAATAGGAGCAAAAGTATACAGAAGACTACGCCCAAAAAGTGCAGTGTGTGTGTAAAATGATACCACTTTGGCTTGGCACCATTCACAGTCTGGTCTGTATTGCTGTTGATGAATATAATTTACAACAATAACAAAATTTAGAGCTCATAGAAATATTACAGCAATGTAATTGTATAATCTTATATTCTTTCCTCCAGGAATTAGGAAATGAAATGAGTTCTTTGTTTATATGTAATCCACATCAGGCAGTCATACAGAAAAGACATATAATTTTCAGCATTTCTGTTTTTTCTGGCTAAGGTAGAGCTGATTAACTTTAAGGAATTCTCTGAATTGGCTGAACTTCCAGGCCTGCTCGGAACTTTATAAACTATTATATTGCTCTTCAGTGAAAGTGTCAGTGAAGATAAAACATGGAAAATAAACACTTTATACTGAAAACAAATAGCTATGCCAGAATTTGAATAAACTCTAATAGAAAACATGATTTAAATAACAGCTAAGTTGTCTTTATAGAGAATGTGTGGTTGGCTTAGAGAAAATTGATTTCTTAGTAGGTCAGCAAAACACAAGCATATCTTAATTTTTAGCAGGTGTATATAGTATGGAATTTCCCCCTCACTATCTACCTTAAATTATCCAGCTCCCTTGATATTAAAATGCTACAGCAGTTTAAGAAAATAATACAGTATGAGCAGGAAAGGCATTTTGCAAGCTATAAAGAAAGTGAAAAATAATGGGGGAAAAATAATCAGAAACAGGAACAAGTTAGATCTGTTTATTAGAGTAACATTGTAAAAGAATAAATTGAGGCTTATGCTTAGAAAGGACAAATATCTTTCAGAAAAATGTGGCTTTAATAATCTTTTCAGTAACAAGTAAGCCAGCTCTAATAATAAAAATAAAGAAATAAAGTGTTCCAGAATACTGAGTACATAAATACACAGCTAAAATTTTTATGTCAGATTTACAACTGCTTTTTATTTCATTTTATTGGTGTTTTATTATATTTGATGCCTTGAGATCAAATGTTATATATATTGGTATTTCTTCCAGCAGCATAAGCACTACAAGCATATTCAATCAAGGCTATTAAAAATAATAGTAGTTAAGACTTTCTAGCACTGGACAGCTAGAAACAAACACCACCTAGAAGTCAGTCTCCTAAATTGTATTTTCAATCCAACTATTGTTTTGGATGGTGTTTTATTATATCAAGAGTTTGGATGATGTTTTATTATATACTCCCACTGTATTTATTATAAGCCTTCCACTGTAGAAGGAGTGGATCACCACCAGAGTGCTGGTGAAATTAGAAAAACAACTTTAAACCAGGTTTGAAAAGCTGTGATGTAATGAGCTGAATCCAACTCAGTGAAAATGTTATTAAAGTGAGATGCAGATGCCATAATGCCAGGCTTATGTGTGTAAATATGGAGGTCTCAGGGACTTTACAGATTGGAACAAAGTCAGTTGCTTGTAACCCAGGCAACCATTTGAATGTATGAACTAACAACCCTGTTGTTAGTTATTTTTGAGATTGCTAGAACTTCTGACATTAGTCAAAGAATGGTGTTTAGAAATCTGAAACTCCTGATTAACATTTTGTAAATGTTAATCAAATGTTAAACATTTGGCTTTTATCTGTTGTATTGCTGAGATTTATGCTTGTTTTTAAGTTATGATTGTTAACTGATTGTTTTCAAGTTATGCACTACTAGTAAATCAGTAAATTTCTTAAATCCTGATTTGATTTCTACAATCTGACATTAGCAATTTTTCCCTGCACAACAGGCCCAGGTAAAAGCTGAGCACTGTGTTTTAAACAAACATTCTACAAGGGGTTTTTAAAACAATATCTCAATAGGCCCAATTGTGCTAAAGCTTCTGGGTATCATTACAATGAAGGGAAATGAAAAGAATAGCTCCATTTCTAACCTGAATACTGTCTTTTTCCTCCCAAGTCAATGACACTGTTTTCATCTTCTCTGTCTGAATCTCTGTACTGAATCTCTTTCTTCTCTAAGAGTTGTATAATTTTTAACTGCTTCTGTTTCACACGATGCTCCAGAAGCCTCACCTGGCCCTGAAGTCGTATTTGCTCTTGAAAACATTTCTGTAAATCCTAGAAAGCAAAACATATCTTATTGTAAAATCAACAAATTTTATGTGATATTTAACATGTGACACAAAGAGCCAACCAACCAAAACATAAATCAAATTAAACTTGAACAAAATATTTTGGTCACAATTTCCCACAGACACCATGTTGACTTCTATCTCTGTTCCTACTTTTTTTAAAATTATTTCATATGTTACTGCATGTAATATATAAAACATATATATTATGAACACTTTGCAAAGAGACCTTCTCTTTAGTGCTGCCAGCTCTAACTGTAAAGATGCAGCAGGGACTTTGGGGAAAAACACTAAAATATCTCTATCATCTTCCATGCAAAGAGATTTTCTATCCAGAGAAGCCTGCCACTAATATTGTGAAGGTTCTAAAGAGTTTTAAAGAGATGCAATCCACATGGATATGTTTTCAGGTTCCTAGTGCATTTTTTAATGCTTTTAAGTTACACACTTCTTATAATAAGAATCCTAACATTGCCAACATAAATATTGTTAAGTTTTAATTTCATTTTTGGCAAACTAAAATAGTCTCTAATAAGCCCTGAATATACATGAAAAATAAAAGCTAAAACAAAAGTTAAAGTCAATGTTGTGCTGCGACTTTTGTACTTAATTTTGCCATGCAGAGTGGGTGAGAAATGTGGTGATTCTGATACAGTATTACCTAGCACTCACTTGACCCTTAAGGGCTGGAATAGTGGAATAGCTGTTCCAAATTCTGACATGCTGAATGCATGCTGAGCAATAAATAATTGGTTTTAGATCAAAGACTACGGTGAAATAGCCGAAGTGAATGCAACCTGATCTGGAGAACTTAAATTAAAACAGTCTGTATCGTTTAAAATATATATTAAATAAATTTGATTTCAGTGGGAGGGAGAAAAGCCTTTGGGAACATGACAGAAGTTTTGCATCAGTAACACTGAAATGTTATATAAGCAGAGTTTAGGAGCTTGTAAAAAAGCACAACTAGCACTGTAAAGGCAAAATCAAAGGGTGACTTTCTGGAAATCTAACAGGTAAGATCAAATTTGCAGTAGTTCTTAATTGGTACTTCCTTATTCATAGAGAACATTATTTACATGTAGACCTGCAATATTTTCCATTTATATGGAAGAATTGATATCTCAGAACATTGTCTATCACACCATAGAGATGTCTGCAATAGCTGTGCATAGTGAGGCGCACCTCAGTGGTGTCTGCATACTCTAATTTGCATCAAGCTCAGGTTTCATCCATTGTCCATAAACACTTCCAACAAATTGTTCCATTTGTCTGCAATTTTTAGTTCAACTGAAAAATTTGATCATAAGACTGTGCAGAACAATCCTGAAGACAGACTTCTGCCTTAAGTATTACTGAAGTGTATCAGAGACTTGCTTTAATTTATACTTAACTGCAATCGAAAGTACACCGTGAAATAAAAGAATGGGGAGAAAAATATGCATATACATATGAAAAAAAATACATATTGTTTTAGGTCGCAGAAAACTAGGCAGTTTGCCAGCGACCTGTTCGAGAGGGAAAGGCTCAGCCCGCTGCGTTTGGGCTGCCCACGCCGGGCAGTTCGGGCCGCTGCGCTGAGCCCAGCGCGGAGCCCTGAGCGGGCCCAGGGGCTGCCGGGGTGCCGCGGCGATGCTTGCCCACAAGGGGACGCTGTAGGGCCAGAGGCACAAACACCTTTGTTAGAGGGACACAGCGCCAACGACCCAGTAATATCTCAAGAGAAGAAAATAGATAAATATATGGGCATGCAAAGTTGCTACAGTGGCTTAGAGGGATGATACTTGACTGTATGCACTGGCTAATGTGGGACATGTTGCATATGACAAAGAAAAGATGCACTATTTATTGTGCAGCCTCTCCAGGGCGGTTGTCTCAATTGTGTCTGCAGCTTCATACAAACCCTTCACAAAAGCTGAATTTTGTACTCAGTGGGAATTGATTCAATGGGAGATTCAGAAGTGTCTTCCTTGACAGGTGACTGCAAATTGTCAGTCTGGTCCTCTGTGAATACAGAAAATTACAGAGGACTGCTGAGCTTTAGAGAGAGAGCAAGAGATATATAGGTGGATTGAGAAAGAGTGATTAAATTAAAAAAGTATTGAAAAAATATTTCCAGGCTCACCCTGATGAGCTAATGCTAACTATAAAAGAAAAGCTGTCCAAAAAATCCCATGTTCCCAGTCAGACCAAATATTTATTCTAATCATACTAAATTAAGAGTGATAAAGAAGCCACCCTGCCACAGTTACCAGTTTTACTGAGAAGCTTAGCCTGTATCAGTCTTAACTCAGCCCTCACAAGCTTGGGGAACATGGTAACATGCAATAGGAGAGTCCTGGAAACGGTGGCCCCCATTGCCAGGCCCTCACAATTTCACAGACAGGACTTCAGGTGGGCAACCTCTGTGACAGTGGCAGATCTGAGCCACAAAGAGCTACCTTCCATCCTGGAAAGAGCAAGGGACAGGGCATTTGGGAGAGGCAGCTACAGGCAGCTACACGTGTTTCTTTCAGGTGAAAGAAATGCCTCTATCAGTTCCCCTTTCATACTGCTAAAAGCCATTCTCCTGCTGCGGGTAAATTCTATAGTACAAGTATAGAACTTCTTGAAAAAAATTTATCGTACCTGAGAAAAACTTGGTATCTAAATTCAGTATGACACCACTTGGTATACCATTAAAAAAAGGTCTTTTCCTCTGAACCAAATTAAACACAAGTCTGCAACAGGCTCTGTCTCTAAATATTATTCTTAAACTTGCATTTAAAATCCATATTTTGTTATTATTTACCTAAAAATATGAATTAATTTATAAAAATTAATAACTATGAGCTGATTCTCATCTGCTTTGCAGACAGTACACTCATGATGGGGTGAACAGTGATATATCTACACTACACATTGCAATTTCCTTATTTGAAAGGTTTTCAGCTCTTAATGCTTAGGAAGTGAGAGTAAATTAGAAGTGATAATCAAGATATGACTAGCCATGCTGAATAATTACAAGAAAAGAAAAGAAAAGAAAAGAAAAGAAAAGAAAAGAAAAGAAAAGAAAAGAAAAGAAAAGAAAAGAAAAGAAAAAAGAAAAATGCTTGAGCAGAAATAGTTTTGAAAGTAACCTACATATGAAAAGTACTGGTATCTGATACTTCCTCTTCTCTCCCCGGCTTCAGCATTCTCACTGATGTCTCTCTGTCAACTCCAGACAAATCCCATTAGACTTTTGCTGCTGAACAGCAAAACCACGATTCTCATATTTAGAATTCCATGTATATTTTTTTCATGGGACAATGACAAGGTAACTGTAACTTCAATTGGATCAATGTGGCTTTTAGATCTTCAGTTTACCAGACTGTTCTTGCAATGTGCTGCTACACTTTTATTCACAGGATAATCCTTTAAAAACCATTGAAATTAAACCAGTGCAAAGCTGGAGTAATAAAAAAGCAAAATGCAAATTACAGTTCTCACATATTGCTATTCCATTTGTTATGTTTGGACCAAAGTTAAACCATTACAATGTTGAAATACTCAAGAAAATGTGGATTTTACTGTGGCTATCTCCAGTGGACAGCGGTGCCCACTGACTGAAACCAGACTGAACACAACCTGCTCTGTCTGTTTCAGTGAAGCAACTGTTTGCACTACACATTGAGAAGCAATTATCTAACAACTGCTGACAGCTCTGCTCTTGGGCACACAATCCTACATTTAACCAGCTGCTGCAATTAATGTGCATTCCCTTTCATTATTGTGTGTATTATTTAGCAGCCAGTGACCTTCCATTAAAATTATTGCTACAAACTGGACTCGGAATACTTAATTAAAACTACAAAAATACAAGGTTTTTACCTGTGGTGCAACTTCATCTACTTTTAATAATATGAATTAGCTCCAAAATAACTCTATATTGAAATTAGCGCTTTAATTAGGTTAAAAGGTGAAAACTTTGAGATGAAGTTCTGAATATTCCCAGTTTTTACTCAGAAGGTCAGCTAAGTCCAAAATATTCTAAATGAAAAACAATAATTAAAAAACATGTAAATGCATTTGACTGTGATGCCTCTTTTCTCAGTAGGCCTCTGCAGAAATTAGTAATATTTTTCTCCACTGAACAGAAGTGATTAGAGAGTCATTCCCATTCTGCCTCTATAAAGCTACTTATCTGAACAAAAGTTTTCCATAAGGTAATGTAATCCACAAACAATAGTTGTAAATTCAGCAACTACTTCTGCCTAGGCGATTATGAATCAAGAATTCAATCCCTTTAGGTCTCTGCTATTTAGGACCTGGATATAAAACTAGTAAGGACAGCCATGACATGCAGTGCAGCATTGGTCAGGCTAGAAGTATTTTAAACTGTGGAGTAAGTGTGATTTTATTAGGATTTTGTTGGAGAAACAGAATGTATAGGAGAGGGTTTTGGGAGCTTGAAATGAAGGAACTTTGATTATTGTTTCCGAGTGTGAACTACAATGTAGTTACATGGAAACAAATAAGAATACGAAGTTATGGATTTCGTTTGAGAAAAAGTTGTAGGGCCAGCAGACAAGGTGGAAAAGGATGGAAACATTCTGCATGCCAGGTGTCAGTGCCCAGAAACAGCACTGCTGTAGCCACTGCTTTAGGAGCTCCTGTGCTTTGCCCTTCTGTAACTACGCTGCTCGAAACTACAGGTGTAATTCTGAGTTAGCATTACACCTGAATGGTAATTGTGTGCCTTCTGTACAATGTGTCTCCATGCACCATATGATACCTGTTTTAGGAAAGATTTATTGTCTCCTTTTTCATATCAGATCCAGTCATAAACTGAAAGGATTTATTTCTTCGGTGCCATTACCTAGTGATGGACCTTCCATTGTAAACTTATGCATTTGTTTCCTCTTTCATTATTGGAAACTTGTCCCCACTAAACACTACTTGAAGATATTTCCTTATTCTTTCATTTTTTAATGAATACTAATCTTTTCCATCAAAGGTTCTGCCATTGTATCTAGACATTGTGAGCACTATGGAGGGGATGTGCATTGTGAGCACTATGGAGGATAAGGTATGCAGTATTTAGAAGAAACTCTAGAGAAATATTTAATTACCAGAACTTACAGAGCTGCCAATGACCTCCATCAGGCTAGCTGCAAGGACAAAATCAATCATTATCAAAATCTTCATTTTGGAAGCTGTGAAGTAGAGGAACAAAGGAAACACTAGTTAACTTAAACATTAAAAGTAAAATTTACACTTGACAACTTAAATCTTATCAAAAAATAGTCTATTTAACCTATCATTCTTTTCTTGTAACTTGTAAATAGAGTGCACATGCAGGATTCATTGCAAATGTCTAAAATAGTCTGATAAAATACAACTCCAAAAGCCAGTAAAATGATAATTTATTCTTTTAGGCCACTTTATATTAGAGCTCTCCATGTATTTTAGGACAGCTATTCAAGATTCAAAAGCACACATTTTATTTTCAAGACAAAAGCAGAAACATTTTAAGCAAGCTGAAGAACAGGGAGATATTCCTTGGTGGTCTTTTAAATTTGTGAGAAAGATCCCCATCATATACAATTAAATTCTGAATTGGACTAGTTGTCCTTGATCTAAAGATTTGTGTGAATTTTGTGAACCAGGAGAGGATCAAGATACTTTTACTGTCATAGAGTAATTTGGGGGAAAAATCAAAAATAGTTATCAGCTTTTATTCTAATGGTGACAAGAATGACATCTTTAAGCTGATAACTATGGATAATTTGCACTTTATGACCCATAGCATTTTAAACCCCATTTTTTTATATGAAAATTATTTTATGGGCCAAACCAATTACCACTGTATCTGGCTGGCTTGCAAACGTTAGCTGATAGAACTTCAAAATTATTTTGTAAGACAGACGTGTGCTTTTCACAGAGGAGAAAACAAGGCCTCCAATCAGTAAAATATTTACAAAGATTATACATAAAACTATTCTGAATTAATTTCTGAAACTTCTGCAAGCTATCAACTGAAGATTTTTTTTATTTTGTAACTATGAATATTTTCATTTAGCATTGTTAACACCTAATTAAACCAGAATATGTGTCTACTCTGCTTTTCTTACCATGAAGTTATTAAGAAAAGGTTCTCCATGATCATCAAGTTGAACCATTACTTAATATTGACAGGTCCACCACTAAAGCCTGTCCCTAAGCACCACATCTACATTTTTTGAATGCTTCCAGGGATGGTGACACATTTAAAGCATTTGTGGTTAGACAAAGTGTAAAACTTCGAATAGTGATTAATTACTCAATACCAGCATGTGTTTATTGAAAAACCAACTTGATGAAAATTTCCACTCATGTTTCTACAGGAATTAATATAAAATATGAGTGGAACTTTGGCAGACTGTGCTTTTTACAGTACAAAGATAAGCAAAGTGCTTAAGAGAAGTATATTTTTAAGTTTGTGCAAAATTGGACAAGTCCAACTGTATTTTCACCAATATCTGAAAACTTAATGCAAAACCAGAAATTACAACCCAAACAAGTCTCAGACTTCAACGCTTACCTATAAAATACTTAGGATGCTTTCTAAAATTACAGCTAGTAAAATTACATTAGTAGTTATAGCTATTACAGTCACTTCTGTTTTGAAAGCAGCTGTTGCCATCTGTTGGGATGACACTGGCTGTGACAGGAGTGACCAAAGAGTACATTAGCTATCTGCACAGCCTGCAAATGATCTGTCTCTGCTAACTGCTAGCCTGAATCTTGCATATTTTAAATATGTTTTCTAAGAGAGAAGGGACTCTATTTTCTTCACTGAAAGACTCATATTTCATATACTCTACTTCATCCCTGTTATTTTAATTTTAAAACCACAGTATCTTCCCTCACATTAGTCTTACATTTGAACTGTTCTATCATGATTTCACTGACTGTGAATGCCTGAATACCACAATCACTCTTAAAATAAACCCCAGTCTTAAATGGATTACACAACTTTACAACAGTATTATTTTTTTAGAAAAGACTATCAAGTAAATCTTGGATACTGTTCAGAGAAATTTATGTTAGTAAAAAAAAAATAAAATAGAACACTGTGAGGCTTAATCAAGGCAGGTAAGTCCCTTACAGCATGTATGAGCTGCTATGAGCAAGCTGCACAAAAAGAATTAATATCTGAGGCGTGTAGAGTGTGTGTATTTGCTTTAGTTTGTTATCTTCAGATGAAGTCACCTTTCTATTTAAGGATGCCTCTTTCAATAGAATGTTCCTCTTGTGGAAAACTTCATAAGGACTGCGCTTGGGAGACAGCATGTCAGCTTTAGTGCTGAACTAAAACATGCTCAAAAGACATAGCAAAATATAATCATAGTCTCATAAATTTCTAAATTTGACAATTTAAACAAATTGGTGAAGATATTTTAATACTGGAGTTTCATTTTTAAGAAAGAAAACTGGATACTAAGCTCAAGATGGAGTATTGATCCTGTAGCCACTCACAATAAAAGCTCACTATGAAAGTAAGACAAAAGGCTTATAAAGAGGGAGAAACTGAGGCTTCCATTTGGCAGATCTACCAGTCAGAAACAGGGAAGGCTGAAACAGAGAGGACACAGGGTAAAAAAACCCACAGAGGGACCTCTAGTAATTAGGGGAAACCAAAATCTTTATGCTACTGTCCTCCAAAGAAAGGGAAGAAGTAAAAAAGACTAGGAAGAGACCTGAAAATTCAAGTTCTGAAAGGAAATGGGTGACTTAAAAGCATTTCTCTGCTTCTTTCACTGCCCAGAAGGTAGACCTAGACAAGTCAGAGGACAATCAGCAGTGCTTGTCCTGGACCTCACACCTTTAAGCCAGATTCTCAGCAGGCATAAACTCCTGTAGTTTGTCTATCTCACAGTTGCAGCTACATGAGATTCACTGAGTGGTCAACTTTACAGTGACAAGAAAAGTGGTAAATAGGGTCAAGCCCCTTACACGTTCAAAGTACTTTAACACACTAAATCATCAGGTTCCATTAATTCCATTTGGACATGGAATTAATGTGGGTAACTTTTTACCTAGTTACCCACATTCCTAAAAAAAGCTTCAGTAGAGGTTGTTAGTAACAGAGGTACACATCCACAGTATTCAGTAACAGGGAAAGCTAAAGTTCTGTTCAAGGGAAGCTTAACATCTTGCTCTAGGAAGACTCCTTTGAAAGTCAGTTTCTTAAATTTCTTCAGTCCTTTAAATATTCACCCTTGTTATATAGCTTTTTGCTGACAGTACACAACTGAATAAAAACTTTACCTCAAAAAACCTGCAAGAAATTACAAATTTTAATCAGTCACAGATGAACCTGAAGAGTTAGCAACTGTTGAGGGACTTCCAAGACTTGTTTTATAACACCTGTGTCGTTTTAAGAAAAAGGAAAAAAACCCCACAGATTTGTACAGGGGATATCCCTTTCCAGGAAAATCTTAATCTCAGACAGTACACATGTGGATTAATTATCACACATCATATGCTAGAGTGAGAAAAACTTGGTATTATATTTTCAAATTGAAACACAAGCCCTTAACAGTTAGCTGAAAAAAAATCACTTTCTGTTTGAAACAATTTAAATTTAAGTGCAGCTCTTGTGAAACCTTGACATTTTACCCCTGGGGTTACTCATTTACTATTCCAATATTACACCTGGAATATGCATTTTACAGTTAGGCAGAATTTTTTTCCGAAGCGATGGGATAAAAATTCCAGAAAGAGATATTTTTTCTTCTCTGTGCCTAGGCTTTCTTTAAAGGATACACACACAGTCAATCCTATATTCAAATTTCCCCTGAATATTATATTTTTCCAAGTATTTAAATAACAAATTACTGAATAGATTTGATGACATTAAAGAAGTTCTGTACTATAAAAATTTCAAACCATTAGAATGTTCTTATATTTTTTGAATTTAAGAGACAGCAAACTAGATGGAATACAGATGCTTGTTTCTTTCTGTTGGCACAGTGTCAATAAGACTTGCCTTGCTAATAAATACTATAATAGTAAGACAGAATCTGTTGAAAGGATAGAAAACAACAGTAAAGTTTTTTGTTTGCTTTCTTAAAATTCGAAATATTAAACTCATGCACAGATTTGACTTTGTTTAAATTTGGTGGTGTTACAAAAATTGCCCTGTTTTCCTCATCTCAGTCATGATTTTATTTACTTTTAGGTTCTAAAAGCATCCTTGTTCGTGTAGCCCATAGTACTGCAAATTTAGAAACTGCAGATTCAAATAGTGGGTTTATTAACTACCTAGAAATGCAAGAAAATACCTAGATCCTGGTAAAACATTCATACACCATCATCAATACTGCACCAGTTATATGGTCTTCAAAAAACAAACTACTTTTAAACCATAACTATAGAAATTAGCCATGCCTCTTCCTTCTTCCCTCATAGGTACCCTAAATGTTTACCTTTAACTTCTGGACAGAACCCAAAGTTGTTAAATCTTCTTAAACTGACGCAAATAATTCCAGAGCCCTTCCCAAGCTGCGATTGTTTTTGCTATTAAATTCTGCGGAGTGGAGGCTTACATCTGCTATGAGTCACCGGGCTGGAATGCTGCTGAGAAGTTGCAGTTATCAAGACTAAAATTGCAACATAAGAAGGAGATGATGGCAATTCTGTGCCTAACACAACACTTCTGAAACAAAAATAAACCAAAAATAACAAAGGATCATCTATTCCCTTTCACTGTTGTCGTTCAAGAAATTGCTCTGTCATACTCAGCTTTATACTCCCGTCCTTTCCATAGTCACAGACTAAATCTCTTAGGCTTCAGAGGTATATAGAGAATGTAACAGACTCAATAGATTTAAGAAAAAAGTCAATAATCACTCAGACTAGAAGTTACATTTCAGAAGTGTAACAAAAAAAAAAGAAATATGCTAAATAAGACCTAACCCAAAGTTACAAACATAGTACAGATAAAGCTGAAGGGAACGAGAAAAAAGTACCAAAAAAAACTTGTCTGATATATTTTTTTAGTCAAGGCACTGAGAAGCACAATGTCTCAGTGACTTTGTCAGACAAAATCATTTTCTAGACCAGCTTTTCAGAGCCAGATGAATGCATCAAAGAATGTTTTAAAATACAGTCTGAGTATTTGCCCTTCTTCTATGCTGGCTCTTCCCAAAGAATTCAATAAATGAGTATGCTTAAAGGAATGTGCTGGAAAAAAAGAGGTCTTAAGGAAATACTGAATAGCAATAAAATGAGCTTTACATTCCACAATCTAATCATAGAATGCTCTGGGTTGGAAGGGACCTTAAAGGTTACCTAGCTCCAAAACTCCTGCTGTGGGCAGGGACACCCTCCACTAGAACAGGTTGCTCAAAGCCCCATTCAGCCTGGCCTCAAACACTCCCACAGATGGGGCATCTAAAATTTCTCTCTTCCACCACCTTCACAGTAAAGAATTTCTTTGTAATATCTAATCAAAACCTAGTCTCTCTCAGTTTAAAGTCCTTCCCCTTTGTCCTGTCACTACATGCCATTGTCTCTCTCCACCATTTTTCAGAATGACAGAATGTTCTTAGTTGGAAGGGACCCACAAGGATCATCAAGTCCAGCTCTTAAGTGAATGGCCCATACAGGGAACAAACCTGCAACCATGACTTTATTAGCACCCACCCTCAGTCCAGCTAAGCCAATCTCAGGGTCTTGCATTGCCCTTCATGTACCTCGTACTGAAGACTAATACCTCTTGCAAACTTCCTCAGAATAATTTCTGGTGTACCATTTGGAATCTGGTTGCCTGGCAGTATTTCTCTTGACTCTTACATTACATCTACTAATTAACTTAATATTATGAATTTCAAATCTTTTTTAATTACTCCTGAGGAAGTTACAGTAAGAATCATTCAAAAATTTAAAATCATTCAGCAAATAATTTTTACTGAGAATCTTACTATGACTGATGACTGTTTCAAAGAGGGACATACCTGTTCGTAGTCTGAATCCTAACCAATAGTTACTCAGGGGGTGGGCTCTGAATTTAGAAAGTGGAAAAAAGACATGGCATTTTACAGTTGGATTTTTTAACAATAAACAAATATAAATAAATTAAGAAAATAAAAAACCAATTTATTGAGGGTTATAAGGAGATTGACTTGAGGGGTTTAAACAAAGACTAGATGGCTAAAATATATGACTATGGTTCAATTAAACAAGAATTCTATACAGTGTCAAGTCAGAGATTTGTGTTATTCAAGAAGTCTACGTGCTACCTCTCATCAGAATGGTTTTGTAAAAATAAACATACTAAATACAATATTTTCAAAGAATATACAAATGGATGTCATCTAAGCACAAAAGGAAGAGAGGAATGTCTTTTTAGACCTGTTGAATGCATTCAATACTGTAAACTGGCAAATGTTTGTTAGAGACTGGAGGAGATGTTTGGCTTGAAACATTTCAGGCTCCTGTGTGGGGAAAGGGGCAGACGAAGTCTTGCCCTGGCAAGGCAACACTCCACTCCACACATGCCATCCCTGGGGCCTGTACCCCAGCCCCCCCAGGGGCTGCCAATCCCTGGCACACCCGAGGCCATGCTCCACACCCTGCCCCTGGAGCCCTAAACCAGATCCTGAGTGTGGATGCTTCATCCCTAGAAGTGTCCAAGAGTGGGCTGAATGTGGCTTTGAGCAGCCTGGTCTGGAGGAAGGTACTCCTGCCTGTGGGAGAGAGGTTGGAAGTAGATGATGTTTAAGGTCCCTTCCAAGCCAAATCATTTAATGATTCCATGATTGTAAAATTAGCAAACACAAGATAACGTATTTGTAATGTGATTCTTTATCATTCAGACTCAAAAGGAATTGCAAGCATACAATAAGCTTTAATAATACAAGGAACCGTAGATTCTTCCCTTCTGAGTTTTTACACAGATGTTAAAAGTGAGGAAAAAAGAATACCTTTATAGATTATGTGTATGATTTTTATTCAGGAAAGTTTTAAATCACCTTCAGCTGTCATTGTAGAAATATGGAAGGGTCAAAGATTGTAGAACCACAACGTGGTAACTGTATTTGTCAAAATGGATTTTTATTCTATGTGTTATAAATTAATTTGTTTATGCTCTTCTCTGTATTGTTTTCATTTGTGTAATGCTAAAGGCAAAACAGAGAATACGTAATGTATTTCATTCTAGGATTGGCTGAGATTATGTATTTGAAAATGTGCACCAACACTACATCCACCATAATGAAATGGTCTTTCACATATGCTAAACTGTTACAATAATAAATAGAAAATTTGAAATGGAATACACTACTTAGTTTCATAAATTAGATGCTAGGCATTTTTTCCTGAGGGGTAGAAGCAAGTAAACAAACAAACAAAACAACCCCAAAACCTATCCTGACCTCTTATCAAAATCATATCTGAGTAAACTTAGCTTTGTGGGTTTTTGTCTGCAAAACCAGCACATTATGAAATAGTAATGATGTGGGTACTCCCATACCAATATTTTGTTTTTGAAGCAGAACAAATCTTAAATAAAAGATAAGCCAAACTCAGCTTTAGACTAAAAAACTCTGCAGGTTAATGTTTTTAAAGGCAGCCTTCTTTCCAAAAGTGTGTATTTTTTATAGAAAAAAAAAGCTTCACAATATTTTAAAATTTTTTGGTTTTTAGCATGTCGTCTTCAAAATGTTTGACACAATCCTAATGAAAAGCAGTGGTAGAAATAGGTTGCACCAAAAATACAGCAATCCATCTATAAACCTATGAAGATTTTACCATATTTATATATTCACCAAACATATTGCACATAGTGACTAGGGCCTATTACTGCAACCTGTATATGTGTTCTCTAAAGTATGTGATCTCTAAAAGTTACATAATGACATGATCAATTTGAAATATTACATCAATAAATGCAATTCCCTAATGAGACCAAGAGATAAGCAGAAAAGAACTTCTTACCTATTCTGAAGAAACAGAATAAAGGCACCTTATTTTTTGACGTATGGAAAAAATTTACAAAAATAAATTCCATTTTTAAAATAATTTACCTCATTTTTGTGCAGTGTTCTTAGAAATAGGTGCATAATTCAGTGATTTCATAATCTGTCATTGCATATATATAATACAGAAATCAGCAACATATCATTAACATGAAAAATAAGATCAATAAATTCAATATATTTAGACGTTATTTTATCACACACCAAATATGGGAAAAATCCCCAATTCTTATTAGAAATATAAAATAAGCAGCTCCTCCCATCTTTTTCAATAGGCAGTAGCAAAGACAGAGTAACTAGCATAGATACACAGGAACACCTCAAGGAGTTGAAGACCTAACAAACATCTGGGTCTGTACACATCTTTGCAGAATACAGAAAAAACAGTGGACTCAGAGAAGGCCCAGAGTAATTCTAAAAAAAACCACAGCAAGTTCCATTGCTGGTGTTTGTCTTCTATTCATCACCCTCAAAATATTAACAAATATCAATTTAACTATGTTAAATGTTCATGTATCTGGCAAGTGTATCTGGCAAGTGACCTGCTCAAGATCTTAGTGTGAGTGCCAAGAAAAGAACATGGCCCATAATCTTCTGCCTTATTTAGAAGAACAGCTTACATATCCTGCCTTCTCCTGCCTTCTTTACACAGGAAGCTTCCTGCTGGCCTCAGTTTTCCTTTTGCCCTCTTCAAAGACATCCTTGTCCTATATTCTACTTTTTGAAAAGTATGGAATGTCTTTGGAAAGCTGCACCAACTAATCCCTCTTCCTTGGTATTGATCAATTTAGCTCTGTTGTCCATCTGTACCAGCCCTAATCAACAGTACAACTGGAACCACATAGCACCAAATCTCTACCACTAGAAAAAGAAAGGAACCAGGAAAGTAATTAAATTACTAATGTGACAGAAAGATTTAGATTATAAAGTTATTTAAAACCTTTCAAAATTATTCTAGTTTAAAATCTTGCATATATAGGTATGTGAGTATATAGTCATTGGACATGCAAGGCCATCATACTTGGTTATTTCTATACTTGTAAAACCAGTAGCACAAAGGCAAGTATCTATTTCAAGAGCATTATTGCCATAGGATAAAATGCAGAACATCATAAAATGAAACAACTCTGTGTAGCTACAGTGGAACTCCTTATAAAAGCTTTTTTTAATAAAAGTCAGCACAATTGATTATGAACAAAAGGCCACATAATTTTTAAGACTTTATTTCTTTTTCTGGATTGGATGTTCACTTGTAAACTGCTTAGTGGCTGTACAATGATCCACAACTTCAGCAAATTTCTTCCCATTTAAAGAAATATAAACACATATGAAAAAATATTAGGTGGCTTTGAAGAACTCACTGTAGCATTTATATACTATTTTAATGCTGGTAAGTCTCCAACATAACTGAAGCCATACAGTGTAGGGAAAGCACTAAATTATGAATATGCAGGAGTGACTGATATCAGGTACATTGCAGATTGCCAGCTGCAAAGCAAAAAAAAAAATAGGAAAAATCAACAACCTTTTCCTCTTAGAATTATAATTTGCAAATGAAAATTCTTGGTTCTGAGCATTTCTCTGCATGTGGTGGGGTCACTTCTTTCATATTCTTCTTCTTTGAATCAATTCAGAGCTAAAAATTTATATGGTATTCTTAAACTGTACCATAATTTTATCTTTTTCCGGCTCACTTTTTAATTTAGTTATTTGTTCAGTATAGCACATATTTATGTTATGACTCCAGAAATCGAAATAATGTGGAAGTAGCTAGGCAATATCATTGTATGAAACAGCCACCCAAGATATTGTGAATTAAAGGTTGTTCCTACTCACTTTTCTGAAGAATCTGCAGATGCACCTGGTTAAGTAAAATATATAATTTCAGAGCAACAGAAGTATTTTGTTTCTTCTTGGATAATCTTTGTTGGCCAAGAAATGAATTGAAGATGAGAATGAAGTACAAATAGGGAAAAAAAAGATTGGACTATGTAATAAAGAGTACAATGTATCAAATATAATATTGAATTAAACAACGTAGACAGACATACAGATCAAATGCCATATTTGTATGGTGCTTGTAAAATTTTATTTATTTTCTAAAGAGTGAAATAATACTCATAACATTGCCAACTTCTGTGCTATATGGACTTCTTTAAAAGAAGTCTGACTTCAAAGAGGACAATGAGAAAAATATGGTCTTAGGAATTCTAGGCAGGGCAGCATTGGTGATCCCGATGTGTGCTGGTTGTATTAAATAAGTGCATTTAATAAAACAAACATGGTTATGTCTTGTGGGTCCATCCATCACTTTATCCCTTGGTCTGACTCCAGTCACTAATATTTTACTAGAATGTAATACCTGGAGTGCGTGTAACAGCAAATGTTACAGATTGGTGAGGTAATAGCAGTACCAAGAGGATTACTTTCTGCACCCTTAAGGATGTGGATAATGTTTACAATGGGAATCCTGTCCATTCTCCATCTGAGATATTTCCTGGGATCCCACTAAGTTAGCTAATAACTATCTTCCAATTATTCCTCTTTCCTTTATTGTTTCTAATGACTGTTTTGCTTGAGTGGATCATCAAAAACTGTTCCCTTTTTGTCCTAGTTTCTTCACTAGTAATAAATTGGTGAATCTTGATAAGCCTAAAGTTTGCCTTTATGGTCTTAAACCCCTGTGTCTCTCTCCTTACACCTGCTTAGCTTGTTATCAGACCTCATAGGGATAAGTGGACACTGCATCCGCCGAGATAAATCAGCTTGAAACTCTTTGCCTTCAAAGATCTTTCCAATCTAAAGTTATGCAAACATAACAAAGAAAGAAAAAATACATTTAGTATAGTAGCTTGGTAGTCAGGGTGTAACCATATTATGGCAGGCTGGTCATTTTTGGACAGTTTAAATTTTGCAGCAAAAACCTCTTTGTCATAAAATCAGGAAAAAAATAGACAACTACTGCTTGAATCAAATGCTCAATTACTGTTTTAATTAATTACTGTTTACTGTATATCTGTTTTAGGGGGTTTCAAAATCTCTCTTCCTAGATGCTTCTCACATCTCCTCTGTCTCAATAAAACATTAATCCTTCACTTCTTCTTGCCTCCAGCCCTTACATGCCTGTATTTTGTTTGCTTTCTTTCACTTTAGAATGATAAAGCAAAATTAATAAGATACAGCCAAAAGTTGCGTAAGAAAAATATAATTATGTCTCTGACATGGCTTTCAATCCTAATTAAACTGGGCTATCTCAAAGATAATCCATTCAGTTTCTGTGAGGATGCACTCATTAGCATGTTTCTGGGGGAAGTGCTTATAACAGAGATCTTTGTATGGGGGGTTTTGTTGCTGTCTGTGTAGAGGCTCATTAGCATTGATATAGGATTCCCTCCCCCTCTCCCCCCAAATATTTA
The DNA here is from genome assembly GCA_024362935.1 of Setophaga petechia. NCBI lineage: Eukaryota > Metazoa > Chordata > Aves > Passeriformes > Parulidae > Setophaga > Setophaga petechia. The sequence goes on from JANCRA010000001.1 coordinate 27,344,319, forward strand.
TTTTATTTCATTAAAAAGACATTCTTTAAGCCATATGAGTTTTGCCTCATAATCATTCCCAGATCCTGAGATGTTATTTTACAACAGTAGTGGAGAACCACCTACTGGAAATCATGCATCTTGCAGTGCAGTCCACGATTCCTTCGTGCCTGTTGTACCTTTTTGAATTCTCTGTCCCAAATGAAAAATGGCTCTGAGAAGCCATTTCTAAAATAAACAAACAAAAAGAAAAGAAAACACATGAACATGTTTGCAGCCAATTCCAGAATAGGGGCAGAAAATAAGAAGAGAAAAATCATCCTCCAAATGACAACCAGGAATCAGAGTAATGATGCTGTAAGCTCATACTGTGCAAAAGAAAACACACAGCTATGACATATAAGGGGCTACACTAAAATATTACAATACTCCATTGCTACTGAAACATACTATGGTCAAATTGATGTTTTTTTCCCCTTAACAAAGTATTAAATTTTTTATGTAAGTTTGTTTGGTTGGGGTTTTTTTCTGCAGGAAACAATAGGAATGAGGGACCTGTATTTTAAGAATAAGGCAGAGCGAAAAAAATAAATTGCAGTCAGTGTACTAAGGGCAGTATTTTCTCTTAAGATCTGCCTCCACCTGCCACGCTGTGGGAGATTTGTCACTGAGACAATAGAAAGCATCTTGTCAACAGCAAGACTGCCAATATTGTGATGACTATCCAGACATGATACCTGAGTTCAGAAAAATAGACATCTGTTAAAAGTATAATAAAAATTACAATAAATTAACTTCTCTATTAACTGCAGAATTGCAGTAGAGATTGATAATGCATATTCATCACACAGAGAGCTTCCATCAAACTGTTGTAGATTGTTTTCAAAGTAATTTCCTTTGTGGCTATACAGTCAAGTAGCTCATCATAGAAATGGGAGAAAGTTTCTGCTCTAAAAGGCAGTCTTACACCCACCTCTTTCACTCAGTATTATCCAGAACTTTTGTATGGGGGAATGTGCTGGAGATAACAAAATTACTTTTATTGAAACATCTTTATTTTGATGCTTTTCCAATTATTTAGTTCCTTTTCTAGACTACAGAGAGATTAATGGATCATTGAAAAGGATTAATGTATCTTTTTTTTCTTTAGTAAAATACATTAGTATAAGTCCTAATATGGGAGAGATGAAGACTAACTACTTTCCATGTTGCACCAGTAGAATGTTTGCCTAACAGGATCAATTATGAGGCCTATGTGAATGCTAAATGCTTTTGCTTTAGAAACTCAGTGTAATGGAAATGCTGGAAATGCTGAAAATGCTGGAGGTTTTTGACAAGGGACCATCCCCCACAAATGAAAGTCATATCTATGATACCAGCTTCACTGAAATAGAAATCCTGAGCGTGTTATCCAAGCCCAGTTCCCTGAAGGACCAACTGCTTCCCTGTGAAGGGAAGAGGAGGGCCAGGCACTGACCTCTCCCCTGTGGCGACAGGGACAGGGCCTGAAGCTGCATAAGGGAAAAGTGTATTATCCAGAGGGTGGTTGGAACAGGCTCCCCAGGGAAGTGGGGAAGCACCAAGCCTGACAGAGCTCAAGAAGTGCTTGGAAAACACTCTCACATGGTGTGGCTCTTGGGGTGTCCTATGCAGGGCCAGAGCTGGATCTTGAAGAGTCGCTTCCTAGTCAGCATATTCTGTGATTCTCTTTAACTTCAGTTAAGTATCAAGCACAGCGCACAGGCTTTTATGCACAACTATAGTTTTTTAAATGCCAAACCCTCTATTTATACTTTTTAACCCCAAAGTAAAGGGTGAAGTATAAAGAACTTAGATGCGTAAACTCCATCTAACTGCCACAAGTTAAGGAGCAGAACACACCATAGGTTGACAGCAACAGAGCAGTCGAAACTGCTCCAAACGAGGGCAAGAGCTGATCCTCGTCCACGCTTAGGGTTTCGACATGATTTTACTTGTCTTCCAATCAGGCAAAAGCATTTATGGAGTTCATCGCCGTTTTCGTATTTTATTTTGTAAGAAAAACACGCTCAGCGATTCCCCGCCGGCCGCACAACAGCGCCGGACGCACCCCAGTCCTGTCATGGGGCGGGTCCGTGCCCTGAGTGGAAAACTACCGCTCCCAGGAGGCACCGCCGCCGGGTCTGGGGCGCCGCGCCCCCCGCACAATGCACCTTGGGAGTTGGAGTTTCTTCGCCCACCGCCCTTTTCCCGACCGCCCCGGCGGTTGCGCGGGGGATCCTCGGGCGCTCCGCGGTGCGGGTCGGGCGGGGCGCGCGCAGTGCGGAAGGGCATGGGCGGGCGGAGGTTACCAGGTAACGGTGAGTGTCTGTCTGTCCGTCTGTGTCTGTATCCCTCCGCCTGGAACCGCCCCCCGCGCCCCCGGCGGAGTGGCGGCCAAGATGGCGGCGGTGGCTGAGGCAGGAGCGTCGTGAGCGCCTCCGCCAGCCCGGTCCCGCCGCGTCAGCCGAAGCGAGGCCGCGCCGCTCCTCCGCCGCCCGAAGGCGAAACGTTCGTCCGGGCAGCCCGGGCCCCGCGAGTGGCGGCCGGCGGTGGAGGAGGAGCCAGGCCGGGTGACCTCCCCTCCGGCGCGGGGTGAGCCGCCTTCTCCTGCCCCTGGCGCGGCGCGCTGCCCCTTCCCCGTCCCTTTCCCCTGGTGACGGCGGGGCCGCGCTGGTGCGGTGGGGCAGGGCAGCGGCCCGCCAGGGTGGGGGCTTGGAGCCGGCAGTGGGCTCGGAGGCAGGTGCGGGGCGGCGGGGAAACCGTGCGGGAGCGGCGGGCTGTGCGGGCCGCGCCCCTCGCACAGGGCAGGGCGCGTTATCCGCTCTCCAAGGAGACGCCGCCGCGTTCGCGGCAGCGGAGGCGCCTTGAGCAGAGCCCGCCTACCCACGCAGCCCGCGGCGCTCGGGCTTTGGCGCCGGGAAGGAGCGGGATCTCTGCCCGCCGCCCCCGGGCCGGGAGCGCCTGGCCCGCCTCAGGCAGTGAGCGGAGCGGCCGGCAGAGCCGCCAGGCCATCGCTCGCTCCGGAGCCGGCCCCGCTGGCGGCGACGAGACCCGCCGGGCCTGCGCTCGGCGCCTGCCGTTGGCATCGGAGCGGGTCGGGACGGCGGGGGCTGCGGGCGCTGGGGAGGCCCCGGCGCTGGAAGCTGTGAGTGCCGGACACACCGCCCAGAGCCGGGGTGTCTGAGTGTGCGGCTCCTGTGAGCGCTGGCCGGTGCGACAGGAGAAGATTTGCTCTGCTGACTGCTCCTGTGTGGTGATACTGTATGGTTTGCTTTTAAGGAGTTAGTGCCCAGTGAGGAGTGCACGTCTTAAAAAGCTAAACTTAAAAGGAAGTATTTGGCCCCGTTTTCAGCCTTTATGGTGCTTTGATGGCTTTTTGTGACTTTTTGTTTTCCGTTTAATTTTTTTTGATTGTCAGAAGTTTCCTCTCTGCAGTATTAGGTGCCCTAGAGAGCTCCTGCATTCACATGAATGCTACGGGAAAAAATTCTCAAGAGCATCTTTACTGTAGAAAAGGCCTTTTGAAATACATACCTTTGTTTTACTTGTATGTTAAATAGTGTTTCTTCTGTGCAATCTGCACGTTGCCGATACATGTGCAGAATGTTTTGACTCTTGTCTTAGGTGTTTTGCCTATAATTCTGCATGTTATCTGAGGTTATTATTTCTGTAGAAGATATAGTTGAAAGTCGTATTTCTTTCTCAAGTCCCTGGTAAATGCTGTAAGGCAGTAGGCACATGCTCAAAAGCTTTTGTACAGATCCTATGACTTGCAAGAACCTGAAATTAGGAATTGGGTGCTCTAGGTAGATAGACAGGTAAGATAGTGGGAAGATAGCAAAGTTTTTAGAAGAGGATTTTTTGTAGAAATAACTGGTAAAATGAAAACAAATAAAAAATGTATATTGGTGAAATGTATACGTGGAGGTGGAAAGTACAGGTTCATGTGAAAGAAACAAAAACCTAGCTGAACCTCTCTGTGTTTTTCAACTGAGTTAAAGAGGTAATATACTATCAGAGGTCTCTAATCTTAAACTTGCTTGATTACAATTACAGCTCATTTGGAGGTATCAAAGACTATAATAGGAATATTTAGAAACTTTCTTTTTGGTAAGGGGATGGTTCTGTTGGAACACTTTAAAATCCACTTGCTGGAAATAATGAGGATAATGTTATTTTTGAGCCGTGTTTGTCAGGGCATATTGATGTATGCTGGGTCTCCTTGCTTGAGAGTCCTGTAATTCACAATATTTCATCTGGGGCTGTGCAATTACTTGGGAGGTAATGGAGTCTCCTACAGCAAAGATAGTTGTGAACAGGTTTTGTGAAAGTTTTAGAAGAAATAAATGTGAGTAGTTACTTGTATTATGTAGAGATGAATACTGCCACTTCTTCTTACAGTGGAAGATAGGGAAAAACTACTTTTGCTATGGTTTTAGTAGAATTATATAACGTGATGATGAGGAAACAGCTTAGAGAATTGGACTGTAAACCCAGATGGCCTCTAATCTTCCTCATAATGCTCAGTGACATAGGTCAGGATACAGTGTCTGTTGAAATGTTGGGTCTTACACATCTGCAAAGCTGAGCAGTTTATCTGCAACTGGAGATAGTTCATTAAAATCATGGCTGCTTTTGAACTGATAACTATGCATTTGCTTTGGATGCTTGTAAGTTTTAGCATGAGCTTCCCTGTGAACTTCTTATAGGATGTACCCTCTGGTTGCCTGGCCTAGTGGGCACTCCTGTTGGGATGAAGAAGGGAGTACGAGTCCTTGTGCAGGGACAGTAGGGCAGAGTTCCCAAGGCAGAGGCACTTGCACCTGTTCTGTGTGTGTTGTGGTTGTGGTTGTGAGATGCAGAGGAGGAATGATTCCACACTGTTACCGTGACCTAGGCTGGCACGCTGCCGAGTGGAGATGTGGTTATGGTGTAAGGAGCATGCCTGCTAGATCCCATTTCCTTTATGATTTAGTAATTGGCTGTGTTTGCATAGGAATACTGCCTGGTAAGTGTGCCTCTTGAGAGGGCTGGACTGTGTGCTTCTGATTGAATCCTATACCTAAGCAAGATAGATGTACTAGGACAGCTTTTAAACTTAGTTCAAGATTTCTGTTTTCCTTTCTGGAACTGATATTAAACAAACCAACAAACTTCTTAAATACTTTGTATTCTTTAATTTTGGGTGATTTCTTTACCTGCACTCTGTGAAGATTAGTAGATAGTTTCAGTAAATGTTGAGAAAGTGGTTCCTATCAACTTCTGTATTGATATTTTTTCAATTAAGCTTAGGGTTATGTCCTAACATAGTGGTGGAAATGAGCTGGGAAAAGTAAATCTCTGCAAGACTGCTTTTCTTCTGCATCTGTTACAGTTCTTCTTAGTTAATTTTTGTAGCTTTCTGCAGTGCAATTGTGCCAGAAGCACTTAGCAAATATTGTTAGTTACATATTCTTCACCTTTTGGAACAGGCTAATCTAATGTTACTCTCATAAAGGAATACTTCTTCTGGTCTTTCAGCTTTAACAATTTGTTTTAGTTCTAATGTCAAAACCAGAAGTGAAAATGAAAACTTAAAACATTTCATTTACTTTATATTGCACAGAGTGGCACTGATGGAGAGCAGCTAAGCTCTATGAAACTCATGGTTTTGTTTGGTTTTGGTAGAATCTGTAATGTTAGCGGCAGGTCATTCACTGCTTAAATAGCTTAATGTGTGGTAATGAAAGTAAACATCCTTTTACTGATGTCTGTTTTCCATGTATTCTTTCAAGTGTGTCATTCAGTACTCTTGTTTTCAGTATCTCAGTATTAAAATGGATGTGAAAGTTTGACATACTGGGTCTCCAAAGTCACTTACTGTATCAAATAGACATTGCCCTGGGCCTGGAAGCGTAGGCTTTATGAATTACAACACAGCCTTTCTGAATACTGTAGAGTTTGTTTTAAAGTAAGGACAATTGAAACCCTCAGAAAACCCCCAAATCTTTCTTCCACAGATCAGAGTTTAAAAAAGCCCTGAACTCACAACTACTATTCCTTTATTTTTTTAATGCCAGTTTCTGTGTTCTTCTCATTGCTACATTTCTAGTAACAGAGCGTAATAAATGGGGAGTTTAGTTTCCTAAACAGCTTTGTGTTTTCATCATATAATGAACATGTAGTTGTCTTCTCAGATCATGAATCTTTAAAATTTTCTATGTAAACTGATTTTAATATGGCACATTTCTTTCAACTCCTTATAGATTGCTTTTATTGATCACTTGTCATGGCAGCAGGAGGTGGTCCCTTTGAAGAAGGCATGAATGACCAGGACTTGCCCAGCTGGAGCAATGAGAGCCTTGACGACCGGCTGAACAACACGGTAAAATTCTTCTTTTCTTTTTGTTGCCATTTGGTGCTGGACATTAGAATTACCGGCTGGATTCTGTTAGTGGCAGGTAACGATGCAAACCCCTAAACCTCATCATGCATGGCTTTGCACCCAGGGCAGCTTTACCTGGAAAACCTGAGGTAGATGTAAGGAAGCAGTGGGTCTAATTCAGAGATTGTAAGGTCTATAGTGGTATTTATGGCAAGTGTTTGGGGTAAAGAAAGTAGCTAGACACAAAAGCATTGTAGGTGACAGGAAAGTAAAAGCTATAATTTAAAATGTTCTGAACTCCTGAAAGTGAAGTCCCCAGAAAAGAAGAAAAATACGACTTAAGCTTCATTTGAAGTTAATTAATTGCATTTAGTATGAAATGGATTGAAAATTTCCTGATAAGCTATTTTTAATTATGCAGTGGAGAAAATTTTATTTTGTCAAGTGACATTTGCTCTAGAAAATTTAGTGCTTACTTCAAAGTGGCTTGCTATTTTTACTTCTAAAATGGAAGTAAACTCTCTCACAGAATGCAAACATTTGCTTTTTGTCTGGGTGGATAACAAATACGACTTTTTTTCTCTCTCCTACTCCTTAAGGACTGGGGAGGTCAACAGAAGAAAGCAAACAGATCTTCAGAGAAAAACAAGAAAAAGCTTAGTGGAGAAGGTGAAACAAGGCTTACTAATGACATATCTCCAGAATCTTCACCTGGAATGGAACGACGGAAGAGCAGAACTTCTCATAGCTTTCCTCATGCTCGATACATGACTCAGATGTCTGTTCCAGAGCAGGCTGAACTAGAAAGGCTTAAACAAAGAATAAACTTCAGTGATCTGGATCAGGTTTGTGTGAATACTGGCTCCCACTAGAAATGTGACTCCAAAATGTATTCAGTTATCGCTTAATAAAGTGACAGATGAGTACAGAATCCTTTCATAAGTGATCAAGGTAAAAAAAAAAAAAAACCTTTAGGCACCATGACAACTAAATCAAAATTTTGGTTTTGAACATCAGGAAATAAGAGAAAGTTCAGGACTATGGCTTTCCTCTGTTTGTGTGATAGCTGTCTTCACTTTCTTGCTCTCAGCCATTATAAAATTCCTGTGTTCTCAGAGCAATATTTCTTACTCATCATACTTGTATGCTACCTGAAAATAGCTGTTACTTTATTTTGAAAATCTGTTCTCAAACTGCCAGTTTGTGATCCTGAACATTGTTACCCTTGCGGATTAAGCAGAAGAGTAGCATTAAAAACTGCTCCTCGGTAGAGCAGAGAATTTTATGGCACAATTCTTGAGCCAAAACAACTTTTTTGGAAATGCAGCACATTCATCCTTCCCTTTTCCAAAGCTAAGGAAAAAATATGAGGGATTGAGTCTTTTGGAACAAGGCATAAATTTGTGCTAACAATTTCAGAACAGAGGCTAGTTTATCATTACCAAAGGTTGTTGCTAACTTCTTTGGTTATGATGGTTCTTTCCAGTGTAATTCATTGTGTTGACTTATAGTTTAAAGGCTGGGCAAAACTTCCTCCTCAAATGTATGTTAGGGCAACATGTTGGTATTCACAAGGTTTTAAAGAAAAGCTGAAGTTTTGAGGTGTTATGTTCTGCACAGGAATACATTACTCTTTTGTTACTATTCTTTTCTCAAATGTGCCTGGAGAAGTAGACTGCCTTTTGCTACAGTAAAAGTTGAGTTCACAGCAAAAATGAGGAACTAAATGCTGGGAAACTACAAAACGTTTTTGGTTCTCATTGTTCTGGGAGGATGGATTTGCTTTCTGAAAACTTTATAACAAAAAATTATTGGCACTGTCTTCAGCTAACTTTTGACCAGTTGGTGACTGATTAGGTAACTTTAAAATCAGTCTAATAATACTGTAGGAATAGTAATACAAGTAGGGAAACGAAGCAATGTTGAGAACATATTGGATGAAAAAATAAAGCAATTTTTCTTTCTTTTGTTTGTATATAGAGAAGCATTGGAAGTGATTCGCAAGGCAGGGCAACGGCTGCTAATAACAAACGTCAACTTAATGAGAACAAAAAACCATTCAACTTCCTGTCACTACAGATTAACACTAACAAAAGCAGAGATCCTGCCTCAGGTTCCCAAAAAAAGGAAGGTGGGGTATCAGCGCAATGTAAAGAGTTGTTTGGAGCTGCTCTAAGCAAGGATTTCCTGCAAAATTGTCAAGCATCTGCTCAAGAAGATGGAAGGGGAGAACAAACGATGGATAGTAGCCAGGTATTTACACAGCCTAAAAAGTCTGCAAAATATTGACTTTTAATCTTCAGTGCTGCTTTCTAAATTTCTTCAAAGTATAAATTCTTATTGGAAGTATTTAACTTCCGCTCTTCTGAAACGTGCAGAAAACATTAAACCAGACTTAATAATCTACTGTTCTCTAGAAATCTACTTGTTGGTAACAGAAGTAATAACAATTTTCATTTTAGAGGTTGGTTCCCTTTCATGTGGCCCCAGAAAGTGCTCTCACAGTTGACTGTTTTCCTATATTGATGAGCTCAGTTGTGTTTTAGCCTGTGTTGACCAGAAGCCCCGTGCTTCAGCCTTGCAACTTCCCGCATGCATAAATCTGTCCTTATAAAGGCTGTTGACTTTTAACCACTTGTAGAAGAGTGCTCAGAGGAGTGAAAGTACTAACCTTTCTCCCTTTCATTACTCCTTTGCTGCTGCTGCTGTCACTGTGTCTTGTGCATTGAATACATTGCAGTTGTAGCTGAATGCATTCAGTAACTTCAGTGTCTTTGCAGATTGTGAGCAGACTAGTTCAGATTCGCGACTATATTGCTAAGGCCAGCTCCATGCGGGATGATCTTGTAGAGAAAAATGAAAGATCGGCCAATGTTGAGCGTTTATCGCACCTTATAGATGACCTTAAAGAGCAGGAGAAATCCTATCTGAAATTTTTGCAAAAGATGCTTGTAAGTTTGAGAACATAATATGTTTGTTTCTGCACTGTAAGCTTTTTTTAGGAGTTGACCGTTTATATTTTGATGGTGCTACTGAGGGTGTTGATTTTGGTATGTAGTACCTTCCATAATTCATTTTTACTGCCCCCTTATATAGCTTTTGATTTGTGCCAATGAAATATTTCAGGCTAGAGAAAATGAGGAGGATGATGGTCGGACTATAGATTCAGCTGTGGGATCTGGTTCTGTAGGTGAGAGCACATCGCTAAACATTGATGTGCAGTCTGAGGCTTCAGATACCACGGTAAGCTGCCTTTAGCAATTAAGGTAGAAATTAGGGCTTTATTTTGGTTTTTTCATGGGTCTTATGATAGTGTCATAATCTGCAGTTCAATTTAAAAATAGTAAATCCCCAAGCACTCCATTCAGGAGGTGTCCATGCATGTGTGGATTTATTTTTTTAATATGAGAAAAAAGTAATGATTCTGTCACAACAGCAATCTGAAGAATCTTTTAAATCTTTGTTCTTTCTTCAAAGTACAATGAAGAGTTGAATGTGTACTTTGGCAGAGAACTCATTCACTTGTTGTAGGAAGAAATACCTTTATATACAATTTTTCATCTCTAGGTTTGTTTCTCTTAGTGGGGGAAGTTTTTTGGGTATTGGGTGAGGGGGGAGTTAGAAATGTATCATTATTAGGCCATTGTCCAAGCATCTTTCTAGTGACAAGATAGAAGTATTGACCTAACACAGAAGTTTCTCTCATTTTTTGGGAAGATGGGCACCTCCTCAGAAAATGTGTTCTGAATTTAGTGCTGAGATAAACAGTCCAATCTTCCTTTCTATTTATAAAAGTTTTTTTTTTTAACGTGGTAAACGTATCTTGTAGTAGACACAAAGGCATTTTAATAACTTGAGTTTTGTGTCCTCGATTCTATTACACTGAGGAAAAGTACCAGAGAGCAAGTACTCTTTTTGGCTGGTTAGCACAGCGAATGTCCTATGGATAAGGAGAATTTACCTGCTTGGAAATAAAACAATTAAAACATTAAGAAGCTTTTGTAATTATTTTTAGCTTTATAAGAACCCTTTCTATGTCTGTAAGGAAATTTAATGATAGACATGGAAGATGCACTTTTAACTTTAAAAAAATTAAATTTGGAAAATGCAGAAAAAGACAGGTATGTTTTTTAAGAAGTGTCCATGTAAACTTGCAGTTGTCTCAATATTTGCAAAATTTGCGCTGAGTTTTTTGTTTGGCTCTTAATTTTGCATCTAAGCTCTCTTTACATGCAGCTTGAATGTTTTACATGCAGAGTGCATACTTCTGGTCGTATAATGTTGATTGCTGTATGGAGCTTTATTGTTGTGCAAGTTCTAAGAATGACTAAAATTGTCTTCACTCTTTAGTAGATGTTATTAGATACTAGTTTTCATTATTTGACAAGATAAAGTGGGTAGGTTTGTAACTTAAAAATGTATGCTAAGTTGGAGCAAATTTTCAAAATCTAACATACTAAACTATTCAATATAGGAGGTATCTTTTAGTTTGAGTTGTCGGCCCCGCATTGAGGACAAACTAGGGAATTCAGCTGCACGAGAACAGGTTACAGACATTGATGTTACACCAAGCCCTAAAGGGAAAAGAGAGAGAGCTGCTCTGAATGACAGGGAAATGTGGCCTTGTGGGATTAATAGCCAGGATCATGGATTGCTTTCAAAGGTACACTTCAAAATGTTACTTTAGCCTCAAATAGGGTTTATACTGGCTAGTCTTCCCCATCCCCCCACCTCCCTTATTAATTGCTTCAAATGTACTTGTTACTTACAGTGAATGTTCCCACTGGATTGCTTATCTGTATCCAGCTGTCTTTTCATTAATTAGTCTTCTTGGCCTTGAATATTTTTTCTTTGAATAGAAATGTTTCACAATTTTTTCTTCTGAATTGTTAGCATTGAAAGTTAAGAATTGATGTAACTCTGTACAGCAGGTTTTATGATTTTACGTTGATCATCCTTCTAAGTTTTGTTGTTCCCTTCTTGGGAAAACATATTGTAAATGTGACTTTCAGACACTTGTCATGGTTACACTAATAGTCTGCCAATGCACATTTAAACTAATACCAAATACAGAAGACTAATTAGAAATTAATAGCCTTAACTTGTTCCACAGGTGTTTTTCTGTAGCTGTTGATACCAATATTTAGTTGGAAGGAGGAGAACTTTCAAGACGTCTTGAAAACTTAGTAAAGCGTCTTTTTTTACCCATTATGAGCTCGTCTATGTTGTTGTCCTTCCTGTGATTTAATTTTTAAAAAGTCTTCAATCATTTTTTTCCCCAAAAATAAGAGACTTAAATGTTTTGTCAAGCTTACTAGTCTAAATGTAGAACTAAGTTTGAAAAATTGGTTAAACACAGTTTTCATGAACTCAAGCAAATCTGGTACTTTAGATAAAGCCTGGATTATTTCATACGTGAGTGAGGCTGAGACATATACCCTGTTCCCATTCTTCCCCTTGTTCCTTCCTGTGCTGATTTCAGTGTGTGATCTATTTGGACTCTACTCTGCTATTTATATGGAAGGTGAGGGTTAAACAGCAATCATCAGCGTTAGTTGCAGTGCATCTTTTACTGACACTTTAAGGAGTTTAGAATTCTGGATGTTTTCAGCTTTCCCTGCTGGAAAGTTGAGCATTCCTTAGTACCCAGAACTAGTTCATAAGATGCCTACTTCTTATCTGACATTTGATGTGGAATATTTGGACTGAATTTTCTACTTTAGAAACTTAATACTATATGGATAGAAGATTATGCTTTCAATTTAGTAGTGTTCTTTGTAGATGCTTGTTATTTTCCATTATTTCATGTGCAAAGTGCATAATGCAAATTTAGACAGGATCAGGATATTAACTAATGTCTCATTAAAATACTTTGAGTAAAAGTTTTGATGCAAATCTCCAGCTCCTAATTAACATTGGATGAGGAAAATGTCTGAGTTTTAATATATTTCAACTGCTCAGCCTGCTTTCTTTCTTTCAGAGCTATTTCAAAATATTGTTTGTAAACAATGTAGACAGGGTTCTATGCATGTTTTTGTTATGAAATTGATTTACCCAAATCTGATGTATTGTAGTATCAATGCCATAAATACAGCACACAGAACTAAACACATTATAGGTTAGAAATGAGATAGTGCCCAAAACGTTACTCTGAAAATTTAAGAGATTTTAGGCCAGTAAATCAATTGATATCTTGTGTTTTATATAGCTCCATGATGCAATGCCTTACCTTGCTTACCTTTAGCAGTCTTAAGGTTAATACCCTCTGTTATGATTTAAAAGACAGGGGCAGGCTTTGGTTAGTCTTTGGGTCACATTAGGGCAGCTGACTGGCTTTGTAAAGAAAAAGAAAACTTAAACCCTCTGGAGCTATAAGCACCTTTTGGTGGTACAAGTTTCTTCCTGTTGGATGTCTGATTTTTTTTTAAATAAGGAACTATCAGAAAGGTGGAACTGTTTCATTTTTACTTTTTTCCATTAACCAGGCTGTTAATTTATATGCAAGTTGTTATAGATTTGACACTTCTTTTACTGGTTCTCAACAGGTAAATGGTTGTAGTTATGGTAATGTTGCTCCATCTCTTGCAGGCCAGAGATCCTCAACAGGAAGCTAAAGAAGAGTTGGAGAACTTAAAGAAACAGCATGATTTATTGAAAAGGATGCTACAACAGCAGGAGGAATTAAAGGCCCTTCAAGGAAGACAGGCAGCTCTTCTTGCTTTGCAGCATAAAGCAGAGCAAGCCATTGCTGTCCTGGATGATTCTGGTATGTGGAATGATGGTGTCTCTTATAGCATGTTAGCATGCTGACTGAATGATTAAAGCTGGAATTGTGAAATATACATTAAAAAGGCTTCTTTATTTCAAAGCCTCTGTTTCTGAAGAGCTGACAATGTAACATTATAAAATGACGTGTTATTTAAAAACCCGGCGCTGATTACTGTGGTTTACCTGTAAAATCCTAAAAACATGAGTTTTTCTCCTAAGAATTGGTCTACTCAATGATAAGATTCAAATTCAACTTGTGGCAAAATAAATGTTTTTGAAATTTGAAAACAGTGAAACTTCACTCTGTGTGTAATGAAATCATAGTCTCTGGGGAAAATAAATAATATTTGTGTTTGGCTTTCTTATGAGCTGTTGGTTTGTATTTGGGGGGAAAATACAAAGAATAATTTGGATCTTTAAACTGCCACTTGCATATTTAGTATTGTTTGAATATGAACTTTGAGGCAAAGGCAAAAAGCTTTTTTTTTAAATTTTTCTCTCATAAAGCTTCTTGAAGAACAAGCTTCCAAGACACCATTTGCAGATGTAAATATTGCAACTTACGCTGATATGAAAGCTTGGTGCACTGTCAATTTAATTATTTTGAGAAAGTGAAATTACCTGCACTGTTGTTAGTTTAGCTATATTAAATAATTGCAGTTTTATTTCTAATAAGTTTCTATCAGCCTTGGACAAATGGGTTATTTTCATTTTGCTCTGACCTTTTTAGCAAAACACAGAGCAAGGCTAAAGTCGTTTTGTATGGTCTCTTAAAAAGCAGCTCTGAGTTGTCTTGTTAGTATTTTTGTAGCATAAGTCATATTTCAAGAGTAAAGCTGGTGGAAAGGACACAAAATTAAAAATACATGCTGTAGTTTTAGAGGGTCAGTATGTTGATGGTGCTAAACCACATATTTTTATTTAAATAGCCTTTATTTTATTTCTGTGGAAAAATACTTATATTTTCCCCTTTTTCTGTATGCCCAGTTGTAACAGAAACTACAGGTAGTGTTTCAGGAGTGAGTCTTACATCAGAACTGAATGAAGAATTAAATGACTTAATTCAACGCTTTCACAACCAACTTCATGATTCTCAGGTTAGTCCTGAGATTGTACTGTATAGATTTTGTCATTATCAGTTTTTATTCTATTTAACAGTGCAGTTCAATGTTTGTCTTGCTCATCTGTGTGTATTTGCTAGTGAAGTTATCAGAGTTCTCCCCAAACTTGAAAACTCAGCAAACTTGAAAATTCCTAAGGGTTATTAGCTGATGGATCTATGCTTTGTGTCTCATGGGTTTCCATTAAAGTCTAGAGAAGTAGTTTCTTTATTCCAATTTAATTATTAACTCACTATATTATTGGGATGTCAGTAGAGTGTTTTCAGTATATTTCCCTTTGTAATATTCTTTGTTTTGGTGTTGATTCTGGTGTTGCATATAGAAGGTCCATGAGAAAGCTTTTTGTTTCTTACAGTTTATTGACCTTTTTTTGTAGTACTCTAAAATGGAATTACTCTTTTTAGACACAGTCTGTGCCTGACAATAGAAGGCAAGCAGAAAGCCTCTCACTTACCAGAGAGGTTTCACAAAGCAGAAACTCTTCAATGTCTGAACACCAGTCAGATGAGAAGGCACAGCTTTTTAACAAGATGCGAATGTTGCAGGGTAAAAAGCAAAAGATGGACAAACTGCTAGGAGAACTTCATACACTTCGTGACCAGCATCTAAACAACTCTTCCTGTGAGTCATTATAGGCAGAACTGTATTTTTTTCATGAATACCATGTTTTAAATGTGCATGTTTTGTAATGTGTTTGAGATTGCAATTGGTCAATGAAGTGCTGGTGATAAAAACTGTGCTAGGGCACTATTAATATAAATGGTTTTAAATGCTGTATTAGTTCAGAAACTAAAAGACAAAAAACTCTACAAGTAATGATGATAGTGTCTTAGCGCCTAATGATGATGACTCTGTTAGCACTTTGATTTTTATAACACTGAAGTTGACTAATGTGAGGATGTGGTGCTTGTGTGTGACATATCTGGCTTGTGAAAAAAAGAGCCATATGAACTTGAGTTTTGTGTTTTTATCACAGTATGTTTGCATTTGTGTATTCAGCCCTTCATGTGTTAGTAGCTTTATGGCAATATGACTTTGCTCCCTCTCTGTCAAAAGGCTTTCATGTGCTCTCATGGCCGGGGCTTCAATCACAGGCCATTCTAGAGGGCCTTACCTGTCTGACTGGACTAGAGCTTTGGCTTTTTCTTTTCATGACTTTGTGCTCTGCTTATTCATGCAGACCTGTCCACTTGCTGCTCTCGCTCTCTGTTTCTAACAGTGCATTTGTACTGGTGACATTCTCCTGTGGCTGAAAACTTCTGAAGGGTGATCACAGCATATTCTGGTTAACATGGAGAAATGAGGCCTTGAAGCATGCACTTGGAGAAGGACATGCTGATTTAATAGTTATGTTACTGTAGCTCAATTTTTCTGTATGTGTTTAGTGCATATCATATGAACATATTTGGATATGATTTCATGTAGCCAGAAAAAACAAACATCCAGTTCGTTGTACAGCGAATGGACAAAAGAACTTGGCAGAGGTGAAAAATTTCCTAGGATTTTTGTTTTGATCAAATTTCTAAAATGTTAAATTTTTTTAAAAAACCAATGTAGCCCTAAGTAAACCCTTGAAAAATCTCTATGGGCAGATTCACAGCATGAAAGTTTCTACTTCTGACATTTGATAAAAATAAAAGGGAATAATTGAAATCTTGTTTACACAAGCCACCTTATTACTCACTGCCTATTGACATTGCATGCAATGAAACTTAAGAAAAAACTTTTGTTTTGCAAAGGAAAGAAGTTATTAACTGCTGTTTTGTTTATTGATAATATTTTCTGTTGTTATTTTAATATAATTCAGTTAGGCAGATTCCTTATTATGAATTGTTCATGTAAGCTGTATTTCTTTTCTGTAGTTTTTCCTGCTTCGGGTTCTCCTCAAAGGAGTGTTGATCAAAGAAGTACAACTTCAGCTGCTTCTGGTCCTGTAGGCATAGTAACTGTTGTCAATGGTGAACCAAATAGTCTGGCATCTGCTCCCTATCCTCCTGATTCCCTGGTTTCTCAAAATGAGAGTGAAGAGGATGAAAATCTAAATCCAACAGAAAAGCTTCAGTAAAAGTTCTTTAATTTTTTTTCAGTGTTGCTTTATTAATTTGGAGTATTACTTTTTTAATAAGTTTTGTGTTAAGTAACTATTTCCATTTTTTGATATAACTAATTTAGTATTACAGATTACTTAGTAAACAATCTAATACAGTTAACTGAATTTAGAGCTTCAAGTGTAAAGTTCTTGAAAACTGGCAGTAACTTCTAAGAACTTCAGAGTATATATATTCTTTTTAACTCTACATTGATTACCATAATACAGCAAAACAGATTAAATACTCTTTTTTTTCCTCCTCAGGAAGCTAAATGAGGTTCGTAAGAGACTGAATGAGTTACGTGAATTAGTTCACTACTATGAGCAGACATCTGATATGATGACAGATGCTGTGAATGAAAACACTAAGGAGGAGGAAGAAACAGAAGAATCAGAAAGTGATTCTGAACATGAGCATCCACAACCTGTTACAAATATTAGGTTGTTGTATTTTTTGTTATCCAAAGTCTTTGTAGCTGAGTTGTTGCTTCAGGAAACCTGTAATACTTTATTTGAGTCAACAGAAGTAACTTAAATCTGTGCTTATTACATTAACAAAAGTACAGATTTTTTTAATTTGAGGTAACTGTTACACAGATGTTTAATAATTATCTAATCCTTGGTGTCTTATTTATTTAGTTTAGCATGAACATTTATAAAATCACTATGAGATTTTAAAAGTCTGAAATTCCTTTGGGTTTCAGTACTGAATTATGTATATGAAATTTCACTAGAAGATTACAGTGTTAGACTGGAGAATTGGAGGACAAAACCCTTCAGTTTACAGCTGTAGTCTGGCACCTGTGTGCATTGAGGATCTCCACCTGGTAGAAATGAACAGTCACTCAGCTATACATCATATAAAGCTTTTAAAATGTAGACATAGACCTGGAAGACCTAATATATTGTTGCAGATCTGGCAGGGGATAATTTAAAGCTGCTTTGATTGTTTTAAAAAAAAGTAATCTGTTGGAGAGATAAATATGGAAAACCTCCCAGTGTCTGGATGGATTTTATATGGGGTTGGAGTTTGTTCATTTGGGGTTTTGTTGGGTTTTTTTAGGGGGAGGGGTCAGAACACCTATTTGTAAAAAAGGTAGGTAGAAAAGACTGAAGTAAAATTGTATCCATAGCAGTTTTTAAAAAGTTAACATGAGTAATTTATTTCACCCTAGAAACCCTCAAGGAATCAGTAGTTGGAGTGAAATAAATAGCAACTCAAATGTACAGTGTGGAACTAATAACAGAGATGGAAGACATCTTAATACAGACTGTGAAATAAACAACAGGTCTGCTGCTAATATAAGGACTCTAAAAATGTCTTCTGCTTTAGGTATGTTGTAAAATCTTCCAATAATTTTACTTCTTAGTGCAAATAACTGATAGCTGCACAGCATTTGGGAGATCCTTGTTTGATGAACAGAATGTTCAAGAGCCTTATCATTGAGCTAATACTTTTCTAATATCCAGTAATTACAGTGGACTTCAGAAGCTCAGTAATGTGTCTTTGGTATTGTTTTGTTTCCTCCTCTCCCTATTCCAGACTGTCATAATAGGGAGAATGACAAACACCTCGATCTACCCCAAGGTGAAGATGATGAAGTGGAGGAAGATCGAGTTAGTGAAGATTCCATGTCTAGTCACAGAAGCAGCCTGGGTGATGTGGCTGGAGATGCCGAGTTTGAGCAGAAGATCAACAGACTTATAGCTGCAAAACAGAAGCTTAGACAGTTACAAAACCTTGCTGCTATGGTGCAGGTGTGTTATAAACTTGTGCACAAAAATTTAGCATTCATTGTTTCATGTTATCTGTACCTTCTCATAGGGAAAAACTGCTTAATGGAACATTTAAAATGCTTATTTGTAGTCTAGGGAAAAAGAGATACTGTTTGATTTTTCTGATTTCAAAAGTGCCACTTCTGAGGTTCCATTCAGGGATTTTCTTGTAGGATATTAGGCTAAGAAACAGTGGTCTTTAACTTTAGCACTGGATTACAAAATACAAACCAATAAGTAGATCAGTATTGTTTTTTTAAATATTAGACATTTTTAAGATTATACAGAACATGCAACAAGTTTAGGTTTTTGAGCCCTAGATTTTATTACATTGTTCAATCAATGAGGAACATTTTTCATTAAAATCTTTGGATGTTGCAATATATTTGACTTGCAGTACTTTGGTTTGGAGGCAGTGGTTTTATTTATTTTGAGAATTTTGAGGGCCAGCTCTAAGTTGGGAATGTTTTTAATTTAGAATATCTCATGCTAATCTAGTGATGTTAGTAGCACAATGTCATGGATCTAATGTCCCTTCAGAATGCTCACATTTGATCACCATCTGCTGTAATGTCTGCATACTGAATACACAGAAGTGTATCAGAAATGAAAAGGCTTAAAATCAAGCTCAGTTGGAACCTATGTTTGGCAATAGCAGCAGTATAAACACAATATTATTATTTCAATATAATACTCCTGTATTATTTCTCAGCATCTAGATCAGTGTTGTTTTTTATCGTCACTGTAGAGATGCTAACTGTGCAATGGTATAAATCAGAATTAGAGATGATTCAACAGCTTCCTTGATAAATAGCCTAATTAATGGCATATCTTCAATCATATTTGCAAGGCTTGTTATGTGTATGTAATCTCAAAGATACAGTAGCCCCGTGAGCTGTGGCATTCTTGGTCACTAGTGGTCTCTCCTGTTCAGCATAGTCTTTATGGAGAATGATTACATTGGAAAACAAAAGCAGCAGTGGGTACAGCTTTCATATTTTCAGTTTGAGAACTGAAAATACAGAAATTATGAAAAAAATAAAAGCAGAATAGAAAACCAGTAAGACTTTCTCCAAACTATTTCAGATTTAGTTTTCAAGAGTAGTTATTGTTAATAATAATATTTAACTTCACTGATTGCGGTAAATAGGCAATGTTGTTCATCTCAGTCTCCTTCTGTTCCTTCTTGTTCTTTCTTCATATGCTTGTATGTTTCTGTCCACTGGCAAGTGTTTCATGCTTCAAGAATGAGACAAATTATTTACATTTAGATTGGAAGTGTCAGTAGTTCAGGTTGAGTTAAATAACTTTAATTCTCTCAATAACTCAATTTATCTTAAAGTCATGATGCCATGGTGATAATGACTTCTCAGTTCTTGGTTTGTGCTAAAGATAAAGTTCTTCAGACTGATTAGTTTGAAAAAAATCAAACCAGACAAACTTGACAAACTAGATATGTTACATTTTTTTTTTGTATCAACTTGAAAATAGTCTAACTGCCTTTCTGACATCCTTTTAGTGTGATGATCCAGAACCTCAAGGAGCAATTTCAAATGCGTCTAATATTGGTGACTTGTTGGGTGAGGGGGAAGAGACAAAGCAGCAGCCAAACAATGTCCGAGCAAGTTCCAACAAGTTAAAAAAAGATGTGCGACTGAATGAGAAAGCAAGGTAAGCCTTTGCCAGAGGATGGTAGAGCTGTGCTTTAGGCAACTTCTTGCCAAGTAACACGTGGATAACTTATTTACACAGAGAGAAGTTCTATGAAGCTAAACTTCAGCAGCAGCAACGGGAGCTTAAGCAATTACAAGAAGAAAGACGAAAACTGTTTGAAATCCAGGAAAAAATTCAAGTGTTACAGAAGGCTTGCCCTGACCTTCAAGTAGGTGGAATGTATTTCTTTGCTGTCTTAAGGTGTTGAGCAAAGAAACAAAAAAATACCTTGCTCATTCTTTTTTCCCTTTTTGAAAATTGGAAAAAAACTTAAATTGGTAATGCTTGTATACTGCAAGCAGATGTTCTAGAGTTCTGCTTATGTCATTAACTTTTCAATGGTTCTTGTTCAGTGGTTAATTTCACTGTGGTTTGTCTTCAAAAGCCTTGACAGAATCTTCAGATACAGAACCTTCTGTCTTATTTTTAGCCTGAAATTTGTGTGTCCATACTGGTCAGTCACTGCTTCTTTACTTCTCTTAGTAGCCATTTGCTGGTATTTTGGAGCAATGCTGTGTCTTCAATGTGTGATCAATCAGTTCATTGCATTTTAACCTAACTCTACAGGCTTTACTGCTTTTCATTCTCTTAACTTCTTTCTGTGAAGTGAGCAGTAAATTATCAATACTGTGCATCCTAGAACATTATATAATAACACATCAGTTTTGTTGATTGCTAGGTAACTTTTGAAATAAATGTTAAGCCTTGATTCAAAAATCCTTTTCCCGGGATACTGACTTTCTAGCCTCATAAAGCCTTAACTGTGTTGGGTTTTAACTGCAGGTAGGTTTTAGAAAGCTCTTATATTCTATTTTGCCATTTTGCTTTCTCTTTCAGTTGTCTGCTGGCCTGGGTAACTGCCCAGTGAATAGACAGTCTTCACAAGCAACATCAACTCCAGCCATGAATGAGTGTAACACAGCTGGCAAGCATTTATTTGAATGTGATGAATCATTACCAGTAGGCAATGAGGTATTCCATACTTGATATGCAGTGACTTTAAAAGGGTTTAGAAAGAAGTTACAGGTTGCTTTGACATATTTTAAGTAGCTGGCCTGGGGAAGTGGAGTAGTAGCTATATAACTCTTTTATTTCTGGAAAAAAAGGAAATACTGACTTGAACTGGCAAGACATTCTCCCTCAAATATAGCAATTGTTACTAAATATTAGTGTGATACTTGAATTAATTTTTAATTTTTACCATGAAAATTTGACATTATATACTGTAGACAGGTCATCTTTCGAGAAAATGATGAAAGTATTTGTTGAAACCTGATTTATCTTTGTGTCTTTCTTTACCTTTTCCCCCTGAAATTGTCTTTGATATTGATCTGGATATTACTTATTCTTTCCTGAAATTATGCTAGCATTATATTCTAATTCTTCCATTTTACTGCAAGCAGTTATGGTCTGAGATGAGAAGACATGAGCTTTTAAGAGAAGAATTGAGACAGAGAAGAAAGCAACTTGAAGCTTTAATGGCTGAAGATCAGAGAAGGAGAGAGCTTGCAGAAGCAATATCTACTGTTGCTGCATCTGTTAAAAGTGAAGGGTCAGAAGCTCGGTGTACTCCACAGCAGAGCAGGACTGAGAAGTAAGAGCACAAGTTATTCTGTATTTATCAATGGGTGCTTCCATTGTTCAGCTGTTCAGTTGTCAGTGTTGGGGGCAGTTTCCTGTGTTCATCTGACCACTGAATGTGATGATTTAACACAGCAGGAAATTAATTTCTTGGCTTGTGAAGTGACTGTTATTTAGCAACTTGCCAGTTTTATGGGTTTTCCCAGCATATTAAGTCACTTCTGTTCTACTAGTGGGGAAAAGAACCACCTAAGAAGAGGAAATTGCATGGAAAATGCCAAATGATCAGAGTAGGTTTTTTGCATCTTTACCCATTTTATAGCATAGTAAGGTAATACTTTTCCAATACAGACAGTAATTACATTTATCTGTCCCAGTACTAGAAGCAGAATGCAATTTTGCATTGGTGAGAATCACAGAATCAACTGGGTTGGAAAAGACCTTAAAATCGAGTCCAGCCTATGGCCTGAAACCATCTTGCTGACGAGACCATGGCACTGAGTGCCACATCAGTCTTTCCTTAAATGGCACCAGGGACTCCACCATGTCCCTGGACAGCCCATTCCAATGTCCCGTCAATCACTAATGTCCAGCCTAAACCCTCCCTGACTCAGCTTGAGATTGTCCTCATGTCCTGTCGCTGATTGCCTTGGAGATGAGGCTGAGCCCCCATCTGGCTACACTTTCAGGCCGTTGTAGAGAGCAATGTGGTCTCCCCTAAAACTCCTCCAGGCATAACAACCCCAGTGCCCTCAGCCACTTCTCATAGGACTTGTGTTCCAGTCTCTCCACCAGCCTTGTTGTCCTTCTCTGGATATGGTCCAGCATCTCAAAGTCCTTCCTAAATTGCGGGACCGAGAACTGGACACAGCACTCAAGGTGTGGCTTAACCTGTGCCAATTGCAGGGGAAGAATGACCTCACTGGTCTCGCTGGCCACACTATTTCTGATAGAGGCAAGGTTGCCAATGGCCTTCTTGGCCATGTGGGCACACTACTGGCTCATGTCCAGTACAGTTCAATTCTTTTTGGTGCAGCTTGATTAATTGCAGATAGACTTGAAATTGTCAACAGATTGTTTTGATAATTTGTTATTAATAATAAAATTGAAAAAAACCTACTCATTTTCCAAACTCCCCTTTTCTCCCTGACCCTGCAATGTTCACTAGGACAATGGCTACCTGGGGAGGTTCTACACAGTGTGCCCTAGAGGAAGAAAATGGAGATGAAGACGGTTATCTCTCTGATGGAGCTGGTCAGGCAGAAGAAGAGGAAGAAGATGCATCAAGTTTGAATGACAGTTTTTCTGTTTATCCCAATAACAACATACCAGAAAATGCCTATTTTGGTAAAGGAAACAAAGATAGGTTAGTAACCTTATTTGTTGATCTGATGCTTGTTTGAGTATTTGGAAGATGGTGGAAGAAGCATTGCATTAACTGCAGCATCCTCACAGCAAAGGAAAATTCTTTCTTCTTATTAGCGGCAGTTTCTTCTCTGAGTCTTTGCAGCTGCAATGTATATAACTGACTTGGTGATTTCTTTTGTTTTCAGTCTTACTAAAAATCTGCCATTGAGCTCTCCAGGTGTGTGGTAGTGGCTTCTGATGCTCCCATTTATTTTTAATCAGCTTAAAAGATAATCACGTGTGAAATTTTTGCTATTATCAGTCTCTTCAAAAATAGTAATTCAGAGAATTAAACTAACTCTGAATTTTTTCCTTCTAAATTGCTGGCTTCTGTAGTGTTGGAAACTATTTCTTAATTATTGTGAATAATTTTAACTCTTCTTTACCTGTTTGACTTCATTCATAACATTTGTGTGATTAAATGAAAAAGCCATGTTAAAAAGAAGGTATATATCTGCAGTTATTTCTTCTGGTTTGGATACCAAAATGATTTTGGTAGACAGTTGACTCATCAGAGGCTGGACTTTTCAATGTATTATGTTGGTGGATTCTGTTTTTATTGAGTACATGTTAGCAGTAATGGAAAATACTAAAAACAAGACCCAGGCACATTCGTAGCCATTCCTTTTTTGACAGTCGTACTCAGGTGGGGAGCTCCTGCTTTTTGTTTAGGATAATTTTGGATTGACAAAATGGCATGTGTAATTAGCTGGCCTGTGCCATGTGAGTTCTTGATGCACAACTTAAACATGTTGTGAATATGGAAGTATCATTTGTCGTTTGAATTATCTGATTTTGTCCTCATTTTTCTAATTTTCCCAACCCAGGTGGAAAAACTGCCGTCCCCTTTCAGCAGATGGAAATTATCGTCCTGTGTCTAAGGCCAGGCAACAGCAAAACATCAATATGCGGCGTCAGGAAAATTTTCGGTGGATGTCTGAACTTTCTTATGTGGAAGAAAAGGAACGATGGCAAGAGCAGATCAATCAGTTGAAGAAACAGCATGAATTTAGTGTCAGCATTTGTCAAACTTTGATGCAGGATCAGCAGGTAGATATGAAGAGCTGTTATTTTGCTGTTCTTATTTGCCTTTTATTCTCTTTCTAACTCCTTCTAGCACTAACTTCTGGTTTTTGTGATTGGTCACTGTTACATATTTTCTTTCCACAGACCCTCTCTTGCCTTCTGCAGACTTTGCTCACAGGCCCCTACAGCATGATGCCCAATAATGTTGCATCTTCACAAATACATCTTATTATGCATCAATTAAACCAGTGTTACACTCAACTGACTTGGCAGCAGAGTAATGTCCAAAGGTTTGTTGACTGTATTAGTGTTTAACTGTGGAATTTGAAATGCTTCAGTAACAGGAACATGGTTATGTGAATAAAAGATTACAGATAGTGGTTAAATATGAGACTCTTGAACCTCAAAGTTGATAACGAGCTTTTGAAATTGTGTGCAGCATTTCTGGTTGTCATCTTTTTCCCCTTTAATACCTTTAAAAGTACTTTCTTAGTAATCTTCATTGAAGAGAACCAAAAATTGGCAAAAGTCTGTTGCAGTAGTTATTTTCTAATATGCTTTTTTGTCTGTAGTCTTCACTAGACTACCTGGCAAGATTCTGGATTCTAATGGTAATATAGAGCAAAAAAGCTTTTTGTCCTTTCTTAGGGTTTTCAGTTACAATTTGTGCTTCTTACATTCCATTCAGATGATGGAATGTAAGATTCCATGATCCAAATTATCTTTTTTGAAAAAAGATGTAGTAGTAATTTTAATTCATTGCATGAAAGTTGAAGCTCTTCATCTCTGTTTTGTATTTGGTAAGTGGTATATATGTGCTGTCCTCTTGCACAGTTTTTAAAATCAGTTTTAACCTCAGTTCTGTAAATACTTTGTATATTTGATTGTTTCTGTTGAAGTTTTCAGCTTGCTTATTTCTTTAGTATATAGTCAGGTTTTTTTGTTCTTACAAGGATGTTTAAACTGTGCATGCATGACCACTAGTACAGAGCAGTTGATTTAAAACCAACTCAGGATTAAATGTAAGTAATTTTTGTCTTGAGGTTTTTTAATAAGGTAAATAAAGCACTTCTTTACATACATTACATGATGTAGGTGAGATATGAAGCTCAAATTACTTGAGTATAAATTTACAGTTTCCCCATAATATTCTTCTTTTTCCCCAAGTTGTTATTTTTTCTTATTTTCAAGGTTGAAACAAATGTTAAGTGATCTTATGCAACAGCAAGAACAGCAGTGTCAAGAGAAACCATCAAGAAAGGAGAGAGGCAGTAGTGCACCACCACCTCCATCTCCTGTTTTCTGTCCATTCAACTACCCTCCACAACCTGTGAACCTCTTTAGTGTTCCAGGATTTAATAATTTTTCCTCCTTTGCTCCAGGTAAGTATTACTGTAGGTATGAGAAGTAATATGAATTTCAAAAATGGACATTTTCTTGTTTAATTGAAATTGTAATGTGAACTTAATGAAACTCAGTCACTTTTCCTTTATATTGAAATGGTCTTAAGCAGAAGTTTACTATTTATTGCTGAATAATTAAATATTTTTACTTCAGTATGAAGAGCAAGACTCTCTCAGTATGAAGTTAACTATATTTGAAAAAACTCATTCCATGTAAGGTTTCAAATCCAACATACAAAAAGCAGTGTTTGAAGCTTTTGCATACCTTCAGCAGTCATTTCACAGTTGAAATCAAGTTCTGAGTGAACCATGTAATTGGAAGGTGGCACTTGGTAATTATTTCTGTTTTTCTTAGAACTTCAAGCACTCATGTTTGTTACAAATGCTTGTAAATGGAGCATGTTAACAAATTTTTGTTCCCATCAGAGTTGTACAGTAACTGTTGATTTGGATACAGTATTCCTAATCTCTTTCTCTAATCTACTTTTGCTGTTGGATTTGGAGAAAAAGAGTGTAGGTATTTTACTGTATAACTCAAAAGTAAACAAAACTGTCTTAATATATTTCAGTCTTATTAGGAAACCAAGAAACAGGCATAGACCTAGATTAGAACTTCCAAATTCCAGAGTCTGTTTTCTGTTTGAGAACATTTTTAAAATTACATGGAACCTACCCCAAAAAATCAGTTACATTCACTTTGCCACTTCCATAAAGATTCTGATGTTAAAATTGAAGTTGTAGGAATCTATGACTTTGGCTCTATAAGTACCCGAACCATTGGAATTTTCTTGTCAATTTGATGGTGGTTGAAGATTGATAAGGTCTTCAGGCAGACAGAATTCTGCCTTTTTTTGGAACTGTTGTTATTTTTACTTTCACTTTTAGGAACTCTCTACTGGAATTTCTGGAAAGACCTTGATCTCCATTGATGGGATTGTAGTATCCAGTAGTGTTCAAAACCTGCACTAAAGATAAATTCTGATTGTTTACAGTGGTTTCAGGATGTAAACAGTTCTTGCTTAATTCCCCAGTGTATATTTGCTCATAATTCCATGCTGCCACATATTTTGTCTCAAATTTGAATTTTACTGCACAAGTAAATGAGGTAGTATCTTTTGACTCTCCTGTTTACTTTGTAGGTATTAACTGTAATCCAGTGTTTCCATCTGGTTTTGGAGATTTTGCACATAATGTTTCTCCACGCAGCAGTGAGCAGCAGGAGCAGCAGCATCCTCTAGATCATAATACTTCTGGGAAAACTGAGTATATGGCATTCCCCAAACCCTTTGAAAGCAGTTCCTCTAACGGAACAGAAAAACAAAGGTATTGAATGTCAAAGTGCAGCTCTCCTTTAATAATTTCTCCTTCCTTTTCTGGGGCTTAGGGGAATTCATCATTCATTAAGGGAATTTATTGTCATAAAATTACTATATGAGCTTGACTTTTGTAACTTCTGGTTTAATTTTTTTCATTTTTTCCAGTAGTGTTCTGCTTTTCTATATATTAATTAATGTATCATTTCATGAAAATTTTAAAATCAAATGCAATCTCGGAGTGGTTTTCTAACACTTTCTGTTGGTGGAGTAAGATTTTTTTTTCTGTTGGATTATTTTGAAACTGAGTTGTTTGAATAACTGGAGGATGTACTTTCAGCGAATGCTACTTTTTCTGTGCTACTGTAGATTGTACTGAATGTTGCTTTAAGAAATGTTTTGACCTGTGGTACTATTTGAGCACAGCAGTAGCTGCATTAATATATTCGTGTTGAAACCAGTGATAGATAAATGGGAGGTTCCACTCTCCATTGGGAGGGGTTCTCTGGAGTTACTTATTTTTCAATATTCGTTTGATATCTAAGTAACAAGGGCAGATAATTTGCATTACAGATAAACTGTTTGCCTGCTAATACATGATGTTTCTATCTGAGAGATCAAGTTATGGTATATTGAAATTGATCTATGGGTCTTTTCTTTCTGACAGAAGGAATCATAGACAACCTGAAGAGGAAATGGAAAAAAGATCAGCTTGGCTTGATGATAGCCAAGAAATGAAGAAAGATGATCAGTCTCAACTGAATGCAGGTTTTGCTGTTTCAGTACAAAATACTGCTTCTGGTCATAAAAATCAGTGTGATATGAACCGGAGAAGAGAGTTTGATGAAGAATCTTTGGAGAGTTTCAGTAGCATGCCTGATCCAATAGACCCAACTACTGTGACAAAGACATTTAGATCTAGAAAAGCATCAGCACAAGCAAGCCTGGCATCGAAAGATAAAACGCCCAAATCAAAGATTAAGAGGAAGAGTTCTTCTCAGCTAAAAGGCAGAATTAAAAATGCTGGTAGGTTGTAAAGTAATCTTGGATACTGTGGCAAACTTGGCTTGGATTATAATCATTACATTCCAGAGAATTTACTCTCTGTAAATAGTATAATAATGGAAATAAGTTATTGAAATTGCTTAATTTTATATAATACAACTACATCCAGTTTTTTAGGATTTCAGTCAATAGAAAATAAATAACCAATTGAGAGGATCATGGATGCAGATACGTGCAGATTTAAAATAACAAGGAGAATCTTCTTCATTTTCTTCTTGTTCAAACTGGATTATTTGCTGGAAAAAAAAGCTTCATTAAAATTGTGAGAAGAGAGGGACAGTACTAGTTAGTATAGAAGTACTGTTGGAGTTGCTGAGGATTTAGTACGACTATGGCTTCAGTATACAGAGGAAGATTCTAGCTTAGGAAACATCATTAGCATTTTGCATCTTTAAGAGTGCCCTTGAACAAATTTTCTAAAGTAATAAAACATTTTGTAAGCTGTTTCTTTATTTCTTCCCTTTCATTTCCTCCCATTAGGTTATGAAAGTGCAAGTGCTTCTAGTGTGTGTGAGCCCTGCAAGAGCAATAAAAGCAGACACTCTGATGATGTGGTTCATGCAAAGGTGTTCAGCAAAAGGAATCAGGAGCAATTGGAAAAAATAATTAAATACAGTAGATCTACAGAAATGTCTTCAGGTACTCTTTTCTAAATGTTTAATTATTTTGTAACTTATGTGAGTAAGGGACCTTAGTTGCTAGTGTGTTATTTAAATGCAGTGTGTTTTGGCAGGAAGACAGGACTGTATATTTAGCATGGGAATTTTGCATTTTAATTTCTAAGGATGCTATAAATGTAAATGTGTAAAAAGTTTCATATTAATTGCTTTTGGGCATTTTCTGTATATTAAATACTTGATTAAAGTAATTTGGAAACCTTTTACCATACAAAAAGCAAAAGTGTAGCCAATCTCACCTATTGTTGGTGATTTTATGGAAAGTAACCGTTAAACTGATGAAACTTTGCTTAACGTTTAAACTACATCTTATACTGCATACATGTCTTCTTCCTATTTGTGCTTAAATGAGCCCCATCAAATATCATTCAAATTCAGTCTTTTAACATCACATAAACCCTTACATTTTTGCCATCTGCACTGCTTTTCTTGTATCTAGATCATAAAAATTCTCTCTCCTGTGCCTTTTTTGGTTCTGCCATTATTTCTGTTTTGTTTAAGAGATGCAGAAATTTTAGTCATTGTAGCACAATATAAAGCTTTGCCAGTGTAGCTATGTCCACACTAAGAGCTGTTTATTAGTGTACATAATAAACTTCACTGCTCAAGTTCTCATTCTCACAATAAGCAGCTCTGATGTGGTTTGGATGACTCAGCAGTCTTCCTCCTGCTGTTTTGTATAGACCCTGTCTTTATTTCTGGTGCGCATTTTTGTGTTTATCACTGTCTATCCCCACTTTCCTACAGCGCATGCTAGGAGAATTCTGCAGCAGTCTAACAGAAATGCATGCATTGAAGCGCCAGGTAATGCATTCACTGCTTAGCTTCAACAATATGCTATTACTTTTTTTTTTCCTTCTCTTACCTTTGGTGCTATAACTCACTGTTTAGCAGATGTTCAAGGTTAGTGGTATTGCAGCACCTTGCCTATAACCAAGACACGAGAAGTAACCTTGCTTGAAGTGCAGTGTTACCAACTGCTTTGAATTACAGTTGTGGAGAACGTGGTTACCATGTTCTTGATTAGTAACAATTACAAATAGAAAATATGGACGTAGATACTGTATCAAAATATTTATTTCAGTGGGCATTTTTAGTATGTTTAAAAGCTGCTATTGCGTGTTAGTAATGGGGGAGGGATGCAATTTGTGGTAACTTTTCAAAGGTTGAAAAAGCTTGCCTGTGCTTAAAAAATTGGTCAACTATTTGCAGATAATCAAATTGCACAGTAATATTTGCTGTATTGCTAATAACTTCATTAACTTGAATACTAACAATTACACATCTGTTAAACTGAGTTTTCCAAATTTAGCTATGTTTCCATTCAGCACTTCCCAAATAATGCATGTAATGATTTGATTGTTGTGATGCAAGGATAATCCTTAATTTTCAAATGAATGGGAGATTTGTTAGGCAGCACATTGTCTTACATGTAATAGGGTTTAAGGGTAGGAGGTTTTTTTGTGAACTTGGGAGTGATACTAAACACGTATAAGAATGTAGCATTTATGTTGGCAAAGAGTGGCTTTCTTGAGTTCAGCCCAAAGCTTTCTTAATGCTGCTTGTGTTGCAGAAGTGTGGACTGCCTGTATTATATAAACCTGAGACCGTTCACTGTCTTTCTTGAAATGTCTTAAAACTCCATTTTCAGTGTTTAATACTTGTTCTGAAAGCATCATTGTGCTGTGTGCAGTATTCTCTTTTGTAAACAATACTTTCAAAAGGTATTGTTCAGAAGTGTAAAGAAAATTATTTTTGCAGTTGCTCTATATTCTATTTTGTATATTGAAGATTGCATAAAGTGTAATTTAAGGATGTTTGCCCTTCAGGAAATTATTAAGCTTTTTGAAAGCAGCTATATTGGGAATCTGCAATGACTGAGACATAATTTGTAAACTTAGAAGTTGCATACCTGATAGCCTGTTTAGTGGATGCCTGTCAAGGACTTAACAAGTTCCTTTATTTTTTTCTACAGAAACTGGTAGTGATCTTTCTATGTTTGAAGCTTTGCGAGACACAATTTATTCTGAAGTGGCAACTCTTATTTCTCAAAATGAGTCTCGTCCCCACTTTCTTATTGAACTTTTCCATGAGCTTCAGCTGCTAAATACTGATTATCTGAGGCAAAGGGCTCTATATGCTTTACAGGTATGCACAGATTTTTGATTTTGTTTATGAATCAAGCAAACTTTAGATCTTTCTACAGCATAGATTATCTTTTACAGGATATCGTGACCAGACATTTATGTGAGAAAAATGAAAAAGGAAAGTGTGAAAAATCACTGAATTCTTCAACATGGGTAGCATCAAATTCTGAACTCACTCCTAGTGAAAGTCTTGCTTCTACAGATGATGTAAGTGTTGAAATTCAGAAGCTACTGGCAGCTTTTCCTGTATTTCAGTTTGCACACATATATGCTTGTCTAGTGAAATATACTAGGGAATGAATTTTGTTAAAATTAGTATTGACTTACACAGACTTTTCTAAACAACT
This sequence comes from Setophaga petechia, assembly GCA_024362935.1. Lineage (NCBI taxonomy): Eukaryota > Metazoa > Chordata > Aves > Passeriformes > Parulidae > Setophaga > Setophaga petechia. Next base: position 27,375,116 of record JANCRA010000001.1, read on the forward strand.
AGTGGCAAAAGAATCAATGCAAAAGTGGTAAAATACGGTAGGATTCTTGGTACTGCAAATGAGTGATTTGTCAGGAGTGAATAAAATGTGGAGAGGGATGTAAATTGGAAACTGATACATTCAGAGCCAGAATCCTCTCCTGAGTAAGGTCAGGACAAGTACCAATCACATGATGCTCCAAAATTTTTTGCTTGTATTTAGGGAATCAATTACACCTCTGTACAGTTTCTTACGTGTTTTGCACTTGAAGTATTTGAAGGAAGCATGGTAGATTAACCTGATGGATTTATAACCTGAAAGTAGGGTTGTTCTCCAGTCAGGCAGTCTTACGACAAACCCTGATATCACAACAAGTCACTGAAAAGAATTGCCGGCTTTTTCACACATCTGTGAGAGTATGGTGTATTCCTTCTTTGTATTCAGTTGTCTGGTAATTTTTAGGAAACTTTTGGCAAGAACTTTTCTACAGAAGCATGTCAAGATTGTGAACAACCTGATGCAGACAATGGCAGTACTATGTCTACTTCTTCAAATTTTGAACCCTTTGCCACTGATGACCTTGGTGAGAATGATGTGACTTAGTGTTTTAAGTGTTACTCCCTCCCTCCTTCCCTAAATGCCTGCAATTGTCTGCACTTTAGTACACTGTTATTTGATTTTTAGTGTGTAATTACATGTTTTGTAAGACAAAACATAATTAAATTAGCTAATTGTGAAACACAGAGTTCATCAAAGTGTGTAATAAAATATTACAACTAGTTATATGTGGATTTCAAAATTTGGGGCCTTAAAGTCATTTTAATAATTGTTTATTTGTCTATCAATTGAAAACTTTTTATTTAGGTTAAAAAGTGTTTTTATTCTAAATATAGGCAACACAGTGATTCACTTAGATAAAGCTTTGTCTTGGATGAGGGACTATGAGCATATGAAAGTTGAAGCTGAAAGTACCCTTGGCTCTGAGGGCTGCTCTAGTAATGTTCAGGGTGCTTCTGCTGCTAAATTAGAAGGTATGCACATATATGTATATTTTGCTTAGTTTTAGAAAATAATTACAGTAACTATCAAGCTAAATTGCTTTCCTCTTTATTTTTATTGAAAACTTAGCAAAGTTTGAAAAGAATATTTACATACTTAAGGAAATAAGATTCCTTTTTAAAAATAAATGTTTGAAAGTGATATTTCTTTAATAGTAATGTTGAATGTATTAAATGTACTGGGTTTTTTTCTTCTTTTTATTAAAACAAGGTCCAGGAACCAGTGAAAGTCAGTCTGTGCCACAGTCAGGTGATGTTTCTGCAGTTCCATGTCCTCGCATAGATACTCAGCAGCTTGACCGGCAGATTAAAGCAATTATGAAAGAGGTCATTCCTTTTCTGAAGGTAAGGGGTCTTTATAATATGGTATGACTTAAAAGAGTAAGAAAAGCACTTGTATAATTGCACAGAAGAGCATTATCTAAAATCTAAAACTTGCCTCTTAGAAACAGCTGCCAATAAATATGTGTTCAGTTGCAGACTCTGCTGAAGATGAAGTAAGAATTAGATGTTCAACAGAAAGATTCTGTATAGTTATTAATAGGAGAAATAAATGGTGAACTTTCTAGATTTTGTAGGGCAGGTGGACTTGACATCACAAGTCAAGTGATGTCTTATTTTTAGCATTATCTTCTCCTGTTTACAAATATTTTTCAAGTTGTTGAGAACTTTTTAACTATTGTGACTACAAAGAAGAAATGTTCTTCTTTAAAGAAGGAGAAGTAGTCACAGTTCTTCTTTGCAAGGTTGGAGAGCAGAAAAGATGGAGTTGCTTAAGGCATCTCCCTGTTCTCTTTTATAGAATGCACAGTGTATAAGCTTAGGTTTGTCTAATGAGGTATTTGGTGATACTGAGTTTAAAAACTGTATATTGTTGACATGCCAGAGTCAGAGTGCCTGAAGACTTGTTCTTTATTTGCAATTTTGAGGCTGCATATAAGAGTAGATGTCTTAATATGCACTTCAATACACCTGTGTACACAGCCACACTATATGAAGCTCCTTAGTTTGGCCAAACGTTCTAAGATGCCAAGAACGTGTGTACTGGAAAACTGAGATAAATCTCTGTGTGTTGTGACCAAGCAGTCATTTATGAAGTATGGTGTTTGTGAGATTGATTGGGATTTTTTTGTGGTGTGCTGTTCCTTCAGTGGACAAGTGGGTTTTTTTATAAATGAATTTCTGTACTTGAGTTGATGGCTAGTTTTTCTTTTGAAGCGGTAACAAAGCTCATTCTGTGGTACTTGTGTAGGAACACATGGATGAAGTATGCTCTTCTCAGTTACTGACATCAGTAAGACGTATGGTCTTGACTCTTACACAACAAAATGATGAAAGTAAAGAATTTGTGAAGTTCTTTCATAAGCAGCTTGGCAGTATACTTCAGGTTAGTAGTTTTCAGTTATGTTTTGCAGCACTCAAGTTGGCTAATGAGCCGACTTCTCTGAAGTTGTATTTTACACCTCGAATAGGTGTTAAAAGGTGAGGGAGTGTAAAAAGGTGGCAGTGAGCTGCCATTCTCCCTCACCTTAGATACAGTGATGAGATATTACCTTTGTTCCTAAACAAATTATTTATGCACATAGAACATGTTTTCTGTCACAGCCAGGTAGTGAGAGATGTATCTCTAGCCTGTGGCTGTCTTCAGAGAGAGCTCTGGTGATGGTTTTCATGAACATCTTGTGTAAATTCCTGAAAATCTGTAGTTTGCACTTTTTCATTCTTTTTTTTCCTACAAGCATGGAGTTTAAATCATGACTAGAGATCCCATGTAAAATCTATTTAGGGCACTAAAACTTTTTAAAAAAATATGAGCTTATGTATACATAACTAATTTCAAGTTATTAGAAATATGAAAAATGCTTAGTCTTTAAAGCTTGAAAGCCTATTTCAGAAACTGAAGAATTATTTCTCTTCACAGGATTCACTGGCAAAATTTGCTGGTAGAAAATTAAAAGATTGTGGAGAGGATCTTCTTGTGGAGATCTCTGAAGTGTTATTCAATGAATTAGCCTTTTTTAAACTCATGCAAGACTTGGACAACAACAGTATTTTTGTAAAACAGAGATGTAAACGAAAGATAGAAACCACTGAAGTAATGCAGTCTTATACTAAAGAGGTTTGTTTTATTTTATTTCTGAAAAATGTAGCTTTTGTGAGATTGCTAAATATATGTATTATGTAAACTAGTTTGATTGCCTTATTTTTTACCTTATATATATATGTTTATTTATTTGTTTTACAAGTTGCTGTGTAATCACAGTATTGCTTGTGTAGGAGTGTGAACTGGTTTTTCTTAGTAAGGGCAAATCCTGTATTACAGATGACTATCTGTTACAGATGTCTAATTGTATAGACTTTGTTCATAATTGAGAGGAAATGTCTTAATGGTTTTATGTGAACATACGAAGGAATTAACAAGTATTAAAATAGTTTTAACACCTGGGGCCATTGAGTAGTTTAACCCCAGTAGGCAGCTGAGCCTCTCACAGCCACTCAGTCCCATCTGAGGGATGGGGAGACAAGCAGAAGGGTCAAACAGAGAACACTCGTGGGCTGAGATAAAGACACTTGAATTGGTAAAGCAAAAGCTGCACATGCCGCAGAGCAAAACAAGGAATTCATTCACCACTTCCCATAGGCAGGCAGGTGTTCAGCCGCCCCTAGGAGAGCTGGTCTCCATCACGTGTAATGGTGACGTGGGAAGGCAAGCACTATCACTTTGGATCTCCCCCGCTCCCTCACTCTTCAGCCAGCTTTATATGCTGAGCATGATGCTGTGTGGTGTGGAACATCCCTTGGGTTAGTGAGGATCGTCTTCCTTGGCTGTGTCCTCTTCCAAGTGCTGTGCACTCTACCTCTTGCTTTTGGGGTGGGGTAAGGAGCAGAGAAGGTCTTGACTCTGTGGAATGCTGTTTGGGAGTAATAAAAAAATCCCTGCGCTGTCAACCCTGTGTTCAACATAAATTGAAAGCACGGCCTCATACTATCTACTGTGAAGAAGTTTAACTCTATCCCAGTGTATTGGTTTTGCATGGCCCTACTACACCCAGCTAAGTATTTTGACATATTGGAGGTCCTAGTTCATTATCTCTTTAGTTTGCCTGCTGGTTTCCTTGCATCATCTTTAAAAAAATAAGAGTAAATCCTCTGAAGTTTTCATGTAGTTGGTTTGTTGGCATATGCAGAAAGAATCAGTTTCTGGATTTGGTGTGTAAAATATATATAATGTTTTCAGAAATCTTGGAGACTGTGGGACATATTCTTGCTCTAAAAAGCAAGCTTTGGCTAGGTTTCACACCATTTACATTATTAAATTTAGTATTGCTTTTATTGGGAGGATAGCTGTGTTTTTTTAAGTTACATGATCTGTTTACAAAGCAAACAATAAACCAGATCATGTTCATGTATTTATGATTTCAGTGTCATTTCAGCTTTCTTCTAGAAACACAAATACCAAAACATACCCTTAATTAATTTTTAAATGTCAGCAAAAGATATTTTTTTGAACCTGTTAAAAAGTCTTACAAGTATTTTTAGGTGTACCACCAGCTATACTTCAAGATAATAAATTTAGATATTCAATAGTATGGCTGATATGAGGGAGGCTGTGGAGTGCCTTGTGAAGAGGCCAAAGGAACACTAAATCCAGAAAGATTTAGACATGACTTCCTGTTTTATCTAAAGTTGTCCATTGGCAACTCAGAGCAGGTATAAACTCAATCTCATAGCAGTTATAAACCAACTCTTTTATGTATCTTTGTTACATAAAGAGTTAGTTTGTACCTGCTATGAGAAAGCATGGAGCCAGCTTAGATTTTTCATTTCTTCTCTCCTGGAAGACAAAATTAGGGTTAAAGTCAGTGTTTGCCTCATTGCTGTGGCGGAGGTTCAGATTCAACAAAGCCGGAGATGAGCCAGAAGTGGTAGGTCCTGGTTACTTTGTACAGCCCTGTGCAATTATCTCTGTATGGTCTTTCACAGCCCTCAACTCTGGAATCCTGATGCAGACATATTTGATCTTGCTCGTTTTTCTGACTCTCTTGAGTCCAGCAAAGTAACTGCTGAACACACAGCTCTTTGTCTTGATCAGAGTTAGAATAATGAAGTGGTTTGAATTGGAAAGGACCTTAAAAACCATCTAGTTTCAAACTCCCCTGCCATGATGTATCAAATTCTATGTGCCAGATATGATTCAACCACAGACTGTAGGATTAGCCCAATATAAACATAATTGTTTACATAAGAAGGGTTAGCACAGATTTTTTTAATGCTTGCAACTCTGAAATTTTGAAGACATCTGTGTGTACAAAAGCCCCTGTGCCTTCCTGCTGTTTTAAGATAGTAATTCTTAGTAAGATTAGCATTTCAGCCTGGCTTTTGTGAAGCCATAGTTTGATTCAGTATTTCCAAGTTATTTCAGTTTAGAATTGAAGACACTTTGTGTTTCTTCTAGGCAAAAAAAGGTCTCCAGGTGGATGTTTGTTCTTCTGTTGAAGATGTCGATGAGGACAAAGTATGTGTATACCTTTCAACTGTCTTTATTCCTCAGATAATTTCATAGGTCACTTGTCTTACTGTTGTCTGTCATAGGAATCAAGTATCTGTAAGCAGCCCATTTTCCAGTCTTTAGAAATTTATTAATCTCCTTTCTGGTTTTTTTCAGTCATTTATTGTATCAAACTTACAAATTAAATTATAATTTGTGTTTCTAAGGACAGCTTAACTGTTTATAGCAGTTAACCTTTTTGTTTCTAATGGTATGGAATAAGTTAATTTACTTTCCATCTTCAGGAGAAGGTAGATGTTCTGAATTGGGACATGTGGTATTTAAGTTTTCAGAGTCCCAGCCTGATTGTGCTCTGAGTATGAAATGTTTGTGCTCAGATTTTGTCCCTTTTCTTTTCATGTTTCTTTTGAAAATCACTGATATCACTGGGGAGATGTGTTGTGTATGAAGTTTCAAATGATCAGCTGGAATGTTCAGCTTTCTCCAGTCAAGGGAATGATACAAGTATATATACCAAGCAGAATGTTGATTGCTATTGTAAATGGATATAGGTATAGGAGTAGGCATGTGTGGGAGCAGAGCCAGTGCTTACTTCTAGGGCTTCGAGTTTCTGTCACACTGCCTTGGAAGTTAAAGCAGGTAGTTGTACATCACTTGTTACAGTTGCTGTAGGGTAGAAAAGTCCTTTCAAGATTTGGAGCCAAACTCAGGGCTTTACTTTGAGGTTCATACAGAAATACAGAATTTTCTCATTCAGCATATTTAGCAAATTATTCAGCAGGGAGACTGCTGAGGAGATATTGCTAAAGAAATGAGAAGCTGCAGTTAGGAATATTTTTACTTCTCATTGAGGAGGAGCAGGGAAGTTGCTGCAAGGTAATAAGGCAGGTGTGTCTGTCTTCCTGATAATGACAAATCTAATTGAAAGGGTTTTTTAACCTAGCATGCTGATCAGTGTCAGCCTTTGCAGATAATGACATACTCAATAGTTACAAGGTCCTTGAAAGCTGTGTCTGAACAGGGCCGTGTTCTGATGCTCTGTTAATGAGTATAGTTCTGCTGTATTCATTTCAAGGCTGTAAGGACTACTTAAACTACTTAGATTTTTAGTAGATACTTTTTAACTTCTGAGAAACAGCTCCTTTATGCAGAAACCTTAGTGTAGTCTTTACATAAACATGAAATTGTACAGTATTCCATGTTTTCCTAGGACAAGGATGAGACTGAAACTGCTAAACAAGTGCCGGACTCAGAAGTGGGTGCTAGTAACAGAGTGCCTGAAAATATTAGATCTGATGCATCTGATCAAGAGGAAGATGAGGAAAGTGAAAGTGGTCCAGTGGCAATAAGTAAGGAACTTTTATATAGTTGGTTACGCAGTGCTTCCACTGTTTTGACCAGCTAATCTTACAACAGGATTTGCATGAAGTAGTGCTATGTAACACCTCTCACCGATTTTATAGTCAGTCCTTTGTCAGTGAAAGTTTTGCAGTACTGTATTTCCTAGTGTTATGCGAAGGGTTAAGTATTACAATTAGAGGAAGTAATTTTTTTCATTATCAGTAGATCTGTAAAAATATATTAGAAGTGGATTCATTAGGTTATATATCCTGTCTCAGTTGAACTCCAAGTTTCTCAGACTTTAACCTGAATGATGTGAAAGCTGTGCAAATTTTTTGCAGTTTTTAATTTAAACAATGTGGCTTTTTAAAATGTGCTTTTACTTTAAAGTAAAGCTTGCATTTATTTATTTATTGTCCTGATTTTTGTCTTACACCACCTACTTCTGGCTTGGATTCCTTTACCATTTACATTCTTTGCACCAACTTGTTTAATAACTTTGACATTTCACACCAACGTGGGTATTTGTTCGTAATATAGCTGATGTGAAACATAGAGATCTTTGCAAATTGAGTCGTTACTGTGTCTTAACCTTAAAGAATGTTTTGAAGTAAGGGATATTATTGCATTAAATTCCCCAACGGGATTTGGCAATTCCAAGGTGGTTTTACATTGATTTGCCTTTAGGTTTATCAAAAGCAGAAACCCAGGCTCTGACTAACTATGGCAGTGGAGAAGATGAGAATGAAGATGAAGAAATAGAATTTGAGGAAGGACCTGTTGATGTGCAAACATCACTACAAGCCAGCAGTGAAATAACTGAAAATGAACAGGTACAGACAAAATTGTAAAAGCAGAACAAACATGTGCCAGTGCACACCTTTTCAGTACATGTATCTATGTGCCTCATTTTTCTTCTTGCACTTTTTTTGTACTATTGAAAGTAAAAGAATAATACAAGAAATTCTATGATGCCAGTAGGTGCTACATGCAAAATGCATTCTTCACTTGAGTTTATTACAGCTGATGCTAAAGTAGATGGATGGACTGAGACTAAACTAGTGTTTAGTCACATCTGCTATGAGAGAGGAAAAAATGTTAAGCTGCAAGGGAGAAGTTAAACTTTCAAAAAAACATAATTTTAAACCTTTAAGTAGTTCTTTCTCTGTGTTTGCTGAGATCAAGTTCTAATTGGGGGTAATTCACTCTTGTATTCTAGCATGTCTTTTGTTTGTGTTGCATCCCTTTTGTGATAATTATTTCTGTAACAATGGTGAAATGTTGTTGGGTTGTTGGGTGTGATTGTCATTTCACTGTTAGTTTTCTTAAAATTTTAGTATGTGTAACCTTGTTTTGGAGAATTGTCAGTTCTTTATATATTATATAAGACGGACAAGCTATTGAAACTTTGGTTTGCTCAACATTAGGCAAGGATGTAACTGGAACATTTTACTTTAAAACAGTAGGTCTTTTAAGTGGAACCAGAGTTTTCCTGGGAGCTGCTGCAGTGAAAGGAAAATGTTCAGATAAAACATGCCTATCCGTGTTAATAGTTTAGTAAACTGTTACTGACCAGCTGGCAAGTAGGACTTGCCATCTTTATTTCAAACTAGTGAGAAGACAAATTCATGGAGCAAGTGTACAGTGTGTTTCTAGTTAGTAAATTAGCCAATAAGCTATGAAGCTGATCAGTAAAATTTTGTTCTAACTCATTTTTACCTTCCCCAATAGACTTCTAACCAAGAGTTGAGTAAGCCAAAAAGCAGTGAAATTTCATCATCAGAACAAGGGCCTGCTAAAGGTAAGCCCTGTATGCAGTAATACTTTCATATGAATTTGCATATGGTGAGAGTTGTCTTCAACAGTGCCTGTGATGCATGTAACTAAGAGAAAGATGATAAAATTTACTGGACTGTCTTTTTCATGGAACTCTTATCAGTTGCCTGGATGGACCTGTGTTGATATTGACACAGTAAACCTTTTAAAGAGGAAACGTGAAATAATCTTACTTAGGTTGATGTGGTTTTTGATGCTTGACATGAGCAAGAATTTTAGCTGCTTGTTGCAGCTCTTGGCACACAATTGTATCAGAATTAATATGTGTCACAGTGTTTTGATGTTTAGATTTGTCTTGTACTTGTTTTTTCTGCTACTACCCTTTTACTAGTTACTGAAATGTCTATTTAAATTTTTTTCTATGAGTTGTAATGTTGTAACTGATTAAGAGCAAAGAAATGCTTTTCCATCAAAAGAAGGGAGCATTACTGGGTTGTATGAATGTTTTTTCTAGTGTATCTGTTATTATCACCTTCCCTGTGTTTTTCTGTTGCAAACATTAGTTTTGTTCTTGGCCTTTTTTTGTAGACTAAAAATCAATATTAGAGTGGCAAAATGTGAAGGTATTTTCTGTTCTGTATTATATCTCCTCATACCTAGAATGAATATTTTGTAGTAGGTCACTTAGTTCTGGAAGTTGTTTAATGTGGGTTTTAAAAAAACTTTTTTCTGTCAGAAATCAAATCACATACTCTCATGGGATAAATTGCTTATCCTTAAGTGTGTAAGGGTACAAATAACTGATGTTTTACTTCAATCAGCTTTGGGTTGTCTAAGAGACTATAATTCACTTTCATTGCTCATTTGTAGCTTTGGATTATAATTTTTAAAAGAATAATAATTTTTGTACATTCAGAATATTTTACTATCTCTTCCTAGTTGAAATGTAATTCTGTGGTTTTAGGTGAACAAGATACGGCTGCAGCTGTGCATCATTACCTCAATGTCATGGAGAATACACCAGCTTTAACAGCCAATACCCCAGAATCCTTTATAACAGCCACTGTGAAAACTGAAGGATCAAGTTCACCTTTGGCAGTGAATGAAACTCAAACACCAGATACCACATGTGCAGAAAACAAATCTGGTGCAAGTTCTGAAAGCTCCATGGCTGGCAGCCCTGATACAGAGTCACCTGTGCTAGTGAACGAATATGTGTGTATATTTCAGTTAAGATCCATGCAAAAGAAATGATAAGCTTTTTTTATTTCAGTGTTATTTCTGGTTTGCAGTCTTGTTTTGTTTCCATCTGCAAATTTGATTTTAGTATACTTTAATAGTTTTGGAGTGAAAAGAAAGCAAAGTAGCACTTCCTAAATACCACAATTTTTATTAACAGGAACCTGGTTCTGGAAATGTAAGTCAAAAGTCTGATGAAGATGACTTTGTGAAAGTCGAAGACTTGCCCCTCAAACTTGCTGTGTATTCAGAGGTATTTTGCTAGTATTTGTGCAATTGTTTAGAAGTGCATGTGTATCTGTAAATGTCTGCGTTACCCAGACAGCAGCAAGAATTATCCAGAATTTTCAGATTTGCTTTTTCTGTTACAAAGGCAGATATAATGAAGAAAATGGAAACAGAGGCCCAAACCAAGAGTTTGTCTGATGAATTACTGGATGGAGGTGGAGCTCAAGATCAGGAATTAGTCGGAGATGCCCAAACATTGAAAGAACCTGGTAATTTTTTTCTATATTCTGTACACATATTGGGAAAACACTCAGGAGTGCTAGAATTGAAATACTGCTGATTGAAGTAAGCAGTTACAGTAGTGCAGTAAAAATTTTGGGTTTTGTTATCATGCATTTGGAAGTGTTATATTGATATGAAGGGATTTTATCTTGCTGTCCATCTCCCTTCTATATACTTTTTTAGATTCTGTGGCTGATAAAGTCATAAAAGTTAATATATTTAAAGTGGATGTCACAACATAATGGTTTTGAAACTTATTCAAATGGAGGGGTATTTTTGTTTCTTGTTTCACAAGCTTGGGTTTAATAATACTGTAAATCATGATTGCTCTTATCTGATTTAATAACGCTCAGTCTAAGTTCCTGACAGACTGCTCAGTGCTTTTGTGAATATTCAAGAGACTTTTCAGAACAGTAAAACATCTCCTCAGGGACAAAGGAAGTATTTTTCATGTGAAGTATACCATGTGGTAGAAAAAAGTTCCAGTGTGTATGATAGCAATAAAATTTTGCACTTTCATTAAATATTATTTATGCAGATACATTGATAATGCAAGTCAGAGAAAATGGTTTTTGTGGGCTTTTTGAAAACTTTTTTCAGTCAGAATTCAAGTCACATACTCTTATGGGATAAATTGCTTACACTTAAGTGTGTAAGGGTACAAATAACTGATGTTTTACTTCAACATTTTGAAGTAAATTGGGGTTTTTCTATAATATTGTGACAGAATTGCAGTGTTCAAGACTTCTGTTTTATTGTTAGACTTTTGATTCTCCAGTGGAGTGTACAGTAATGACATATATAAAGGGCATGAGTCTGATAGTAGCAGTTTTCTGCTAGTGTGCTTCCTTCCAATTCCTCAAATAGTATAAGCTGATGAACCTGCTTTTCATTTAATGCATATGCAGTCGTAGCACAGGTTTTTTCCCAGAACAAAGTGTGAGACAAGGTGCATCTTTCCTCCTGTTTTGGTCACTGCCTGTTCAGCGTTCTGCTTGTCACAGCTCTGGCAGCACAAGCCTGTTGTGCCCATTTGGTGGATGCTGATGCCCAGGGCTGCTGTGGGAACAGTCTGACCAAGAATGCCATGCCACACCTAAGTTGTAGTCAGCTCTAAGCCGTTCTTAAGCTCTGCATGGTGGGGATGGCTGTAGCTGTTCAAGTAAGCCATGGCTCAAAATGCTTGTGAGGATGAAATAGCAGTTGAAATGTGGTAATGAGCTGTTCAATTCCTTGTAGATATTAGACAATGATTTTATTCTTATTTTACAGAAACTTTTGGAGCTCAAATTGCATAAGAATTACCCGAAGATGCCTGCATTAATAAACTCTATGTGTACAAATGCATAAAGATCAGTACTAATTTCCCAGAATTCTGGAAGTGTATAAAAATGTAAAATTTTTAACACGCTGCCTCTTAGGATAGGTATGTGATCTTCTGCCTGTGGCAGTTTAAACAGCTGGAACTGAATCCACTTCTATTCAGTTTTGCTGCACTGTTCTTTTTCTGTCTTAATTTTTTATTTTTATTGTGACTTGTTTGGTAATTTTAAAATTGTTCACAATGGTAGTTTTAAATAAAGTTTGGACTTGTCTGTAAGTTTTCTCTTTTGAAAAATTTTCTTTGGCTTACAAACTGGTATGCTGAGTTTGTTGCCGGAAGTTAATTGACTTGTTGGCATGCTTGTAGCAGTTTGCTCTTCTCTTACAAGAAACACTGCTCATTTTCCTGGGACAAGAAATTCTCCAAGTTTCTTGCACCTTCTCAAAATACAAGGTATAGACACAGTACATACCTACATGTTGTCTTTATAGCCTAGAGTATAGCTTGTCTGTTACAAAAAAGTTCTGTTCATGGTTTGTGGAATTCCTTTCTATCAGCACATTTATCTGAGATGAAGTTGAATACCCCAGGTTTATAGTTTACTGCAGAAACAGCTGTATTTTTCTGCATTTGCTGAATCATTTTGATGTTCACAGGATTAAACCTGTCTGAAAATGTTAATATCTTTTCATAGCTAACTTAAAATTGCTGCAATTGAAGGTCTGGAGAATCTGTTCTAAAGTGTTTGACTTTAATTGTAGTTTCCTAAATTTCATTACAAAGTCAATGTTTTAAAATGCAATTGAAGTCAGCACCTCCTGGAGTCTCAAGGTAAAGTAGAATTACAGAAAAGTAGATTGGAAAACTTTGTTCAGTTTTTCAGGTTAGAGTTGCTAATACCATTTAAGTCATAAAACTGAGCTAGAAGAAGCTTATTCAGCACATCTGCTCCATTATAAAGATCCTGTTTACCTTAAACACAAGGCTTTTATGAAAGTAGTTAAAAAGCACTGGTTATCTTTAATTCAGGATTGTGTTGCTTTTGAGGTTAGTATGATAATATGGCTATATACTGTGGGAGAGAGTATAGTGATGGTGAAGCCTAAATATGCTTGAAGTTTAAATAAAATGAGATTGTAATTCTTCTGTGATTTTTTTTTTCTAGTTTGTTTGGAGTTATGTTTTATGAACATAGGTTTTGTGAACAAATTTTGAATTGGCAGATTATGTTCACATGCCTCTCATGTGCAAGAATGAAAGTAGGTTAGCAAGATGTTTTATGAAGTTTAGTTACTCTGCAGACTTTACACTGGTGATACTACTGTAGGCAGAAAAAAGTTACCATTTTGAGGACCAAGGAAATATGTTGTGACAAAGGCAAAGCTGTGACACTGAAACAATCAAACTTCTAATTACTAATTAAGCACAAGAATGACTCGGACCTAAAAAAGGACATTTGCTATAGAGTGAGATTGTGTGCAGCTTTGAAATAAGGCTAGTTTATACCTTGAATCATTAAATTCTAAGCTTAAGAAAGAACCTAAGCACCCCCATTCCTAAACTCTGGTGCTGGAATGATGGATTTAACCCTAGCCAGCAACTGAGCACCAGGCAGCTGGTTGCTCACTCCTCAACCAGTGGGCTCAGAGAGAGAAGTGGAAGAGTGAAAACAAATTCATAGTTGAAAGAAGAATTAATAGGTAAAGCAAAAGCTACACATGCAAACAAAGCAAAGTGGCAAGCAGGCGTTAAGCCACTTCCAGGAAAACAGGGCTCTGTGATGCATAAGAAGGACTTGGGAAGACAAATGCCACTACTCCAACTGTCGCCTGTTCCTTCTTCTTTGGGCTCTATATGCTCATGATGCCCTGTGGTGTGGGATAGCCCTTTGGGCAATGTGGGGAAGCTGTCCTTGTGGGGTCCCCTCCCAACTGTGCATCCCCAGCCTCCTTGCTGTGGGCACAGGGTGATAAGCGGTCTGGACTCTGCAAGTGCTGCTCAGCAATAAGGAAAACAACTCCGAGGTATCAACACTTACTTTCCACAGATTCAAAACAGCCCCACACCAGCTACTGAACAGAAAATTAACTGTAAGAACCAACAGTATGGATACATGAAAAATGCATTGAAATGGTATTTCTTTGGTCATACCTACTCTCTACTGTTTCATCATGGAATGGTCAGCAGGGACCTCTCAAGGTCATCTTGTGCCAGCAGGGCCACTCAGAGCTGTTTGCCCAGGTGGCTTTTGAGTATCTTCCTTCTGGGAGATTACCACCTCTCTGGGCAGCCTGTGCCAGTGTTTGTCATCCTTACAGTGAAGTGTTTCCTAACATTCAGAGAGAACTTCCTGTGTTTTACTTTGTGCCCTTCTAGTCTACTTTCATTATCGCTTGCTCAAGTAGTAGAACTCCCAATTAAGTTGAACTCTCACTTATGCCTAATGCCAGCCCTACTTTTGTAGTTCGTTTCAAGCAGAATTTGTTTCTTGCTTTAAAAGAACACTGGGGAGTATGAGAGTGAGATGGGAGAAGCAGAGTCTTGTGCTTGGTACATTCCTTGCTCCCTTACCGATCTGGACCAAAGTGAAATACTGTATTTTACTTCCCAGTGCCCCTTGCACAGTTTACCATGCAAGACAGTTCTGTAGTGCCTTGAGTAAAAAGAATTGGAAAAATTATTCTTAGGATGAAAGTTCAGATGCCAGAGTTGCTTCTCATCTATTGCTAATGCAATTTAGTAACAGCTCTTGCCTTACAAGGAGGTTGCTGTGTGACACCTGTCCTTCACTGTTGTGCTGTGAGGGACCTAACAAACCAGTGGAACACACGTATGGAGTGAAGCCAACTCATACTGGATTTGGACTCATTTTCACTACTGGAAGTAACTGTTACTTCTGGGAGAGAGGTGGAATAATTTATTTCTTATTATAGATTGCATCACTGCTTTTCAAATGTTTTTTTAATCAGATCCAAATGTATCCTGAAATGATTTATGCTCCAAAACTAATTACATCATCCACAAAGTCTAAGCATTACAACAACAAACAACACTTGCTGTGGCTGCAATGATAATATTTGAACTGTAGTTACCTACTACAGGATTACCATCTTGCTTAAGAGCAAGTTCAAACAAAACCCTTCAGTGGTAAACTTTGAAGAACATAAGTCAGAAGCCTTCATCCATTCTGTATAAGGCTGGATATTCTTACAGTAGTAGTTACTCAAAGACAGACTGGAATATTTCTTGTCCTACTTTTATATAAGTGTCTCTCTCTTCATTTGTCATGAGAGACACAAGCTCTGGGTTTTCACTGACTTGGCCATATGAGCAGGGCTGGCCAGCTACCATTAAAATAGGATCCAGAGTTTCCTGTTCCTCCTCTTGTTCAAAGTTGCTGCCTGCTACTTTCATTTGTGCTCCTCTTGAGTGCTTGGCATCCTCTTCAAACTCACTGCTATCACTGTGTGATGCATGTAGTTTGCTTTTGACGATAGGAGCCTGGTGTGTGCTAGATAATGACTTGGATTCATGGATCAGAAGAGTCTTGATGATTTCATTATCAGTGACAGTTTCTTTAACATTTTCTTCAGTTTCTTCAGAAGCATTTACTCCTAATACACAACACTTAGTGTTAGAGGGATCAAGCATTTACAGTTACCACATAAGCATCCTACATAGAAAAAAATAATCTACTCTGGATCTTTTTTACCCACACTAGAATTCTCTTGAAAATAACACACGTTTCTGAGAGCTTTCCACTGTAAAAATTACCACTTAATTACTTCATGGCTAAAGCTAGAAGTTTTAGGACACACCTGATCTCTGGCTTTAGGAATATAATGTCAGTCAGTCTTAAAACTAGATTTTGGAAACTAAGGTCTGATAACCACTAACGCAGAATTGAAACAGTATCTTCTAAACCAAGCTCACTACATTTTCAGTGGGAAAGCTGTGTTTATACTAAGGCTGCAGAATTAATTTGTGAATTCACTAAACTTACCAACACTATTGCTGGTGGCTGTTGCTGGTCCTTCCACAGTGCTCTGTGACAACCAGATAGGTCGCTTTTCAGTTGCTTTTTCTCTTCTTTTCTTCTCTTGCTTTGAGTCTTGGACATCAATAGTTAAATTTTGGGTGTATGCAAGGCCAAAAACAGAACTTCTGTGTGCCCATTTTTCAGGGTGGCTGCAGGATTCCAGCACACTTGAGCCCAGCTTTGGATCAAAGCTGAATGAGGAGTCAAATTTTGAAGAGATAGAATTCAGGCAATAACCCCCTCCCCCCCCAGTTCCCATTTAAAAAAACCTGAAGAACAATCACAAACAAGCAACCCTCAAAACCATGTTTTGTTAGCAGACTAGCTTTAACAAGTGCTCTAATAATTTACATTCCCTTTTACCTCTCAGAGTAAATCAGTAACCAATCAGTGGTTTTGAACCATTGATTTTTGCAAGGTCTCTCTTCAGTAGTACATCTCTGGATGAAGCACACTGATAGAGAAATATTACTTTCTTATAGGAAGGGCTGTGAAAATTAGCTGAAGGAGTAATCTGGTGAATAAATGACTTTAAAAAATGCATCAAAAATTTAAAAAGGTATAGCAATAATTTAGGATGCCTTAAATATTACAGATTTCTTCATTAAACAGCTGACTGTACAGAACAAAGCAGAATAGAGTACATAGGCTGCAAGTTCAGTATTTCAGAGATTTTACAACTGGTAAGTTGTTGGTGGGATTTGCATTGATCAGAAGTTCTAGTGGTGTTCATA
The DNA here is from genome assembly GCA_024362935.1 of Setophaga petechia. Taxonomy (NCBI): domain Eukaryota; kingdom Metazoa; phylum Chordata; class Aves; order Passeriformes; family Parulidae; genus Setophaga; species Setophaga petechia. The sequence continues at coordinate 27,391,626 of JANCRA010000001.1, forward strand.
CCTTTGTGATAATTCTGGTATTTCTGTTGGCTGAGGCTCCAGCAAGTCATAGGGCAGCACAATCTCTTCGGTCTCACGCAGCAGCACAAAGAGAGGCTCCATCTGCTCGTTGAACTTCGCCAGCAATGTTTGAGCATCGTGCTTTGGAAACGCCGAGCCATCTTCCTCTACCTCAGTGTTGCAGTAAGTGCAGCAAAAAGTCCCTGCAACATTTTCCAAAGTGGGAATTCTCATGTTCATAGAATGCAAAAAGATCAGCAGGATGTTGTTAAGCAGCCTGCAGCCTGGACTTCTATACAGACATTCTGGCTTTATCCATTTGTTCACATTAACTAGGGGAATGTGATTCTACAGGCAAAGTTGAGACAGACTGGTATTATACACTTGTTATGCAAGTGAGAAATGTCTTGAGAGAGAAATTTAAGCTGGATAGACATGTACTATCATCAGTTTATTTTTTTTTCTTTAGTCTCATCTTCTCAGTTCTTAATATTGCAGAAGACATTTTCAAGTGTAAGTATCTGGTTTAATTGTGTCATAGTCAAGGGATATGCTAAAACACATTTATGTCTTCAGGAAAACAAACAAAACTTCAAGCTTATTCTGTGAAAATATATCACCAGCTTCAATATTTGCATTTCAGTAACTTGACAGAGCCCCTCCATTTAGAAAGAAAGGGATGATTTTGCCAAGTGGCCGGTCACAAATTTCTGTTGGCATTTCAGGTTAGTCATATATAAGGCTCATTCTGCCTGCCTCTGGCATCGTTTGCAGATCCCATGACCAAGATGTCAACACAATACTGTCCTCTGAGTAATGTATTGCACATGATGCCATATTGACTCATTTTGAAATAATACTCTATTTAGTTATTTTGATTTTAGAGAAGAAAAATCCACAAGCTCTGACACCACTTCTCCTGTGGGTGGATGTGTCATGTTGACCTGTGAGGAGCCTGAACTTTCCAGCCCAGGAGAACAATTCTGCTCTGGTGCCACTGAGCTGCAAGATGCTTATTTACAGTAGGTGACTGCAAACGGTTTTACCCATCTTGTCCAACTTGTCAGTCAGAAGGACTGACCACACACATGGATTAACTAAGAGATTCAAAAAAGAGTAAAGGCAGTGCTGTGTTCATATTCCCATATGAGGAAGTGAGATTAACAAGACATGGATTAGTTAAGATTACTCAACCAGATTCAAAGCGAAGTTGAGGCCTGGAATTCGATTCTCAACCCCAGCTCGTATATTCAAGATTAATCTTCCTTTTTTTTGGCATGTTCTACAGAGGCAGCATTTCTCTTTCCCTCACCTCCCAGCATCCTTTGTTTCAGGCCACCAGCAAACAAGAAGCACATTCTAACAAATGTGCTTTTATTGCAATGTTCACTTAGGAAACAGTTTTGTGCTATCAGGGTTATTCTTTAAGATAACAGCAAATAAGCAATATAAGTAACACACCTGTAAATGCATCAAAGAGCTGATTGACTTCAAGGTCTGTGTATGTGCTAGAGCAAGATGGACATTTAAAAGAGGATCTGGTCGTTGAATCCCGCTCTTCTGCTTCTATTTTCCGGCGTACATGATCCAGTTTATATTTTACCACATCCATCAGCACCTTGTAATTGATGTAGTAGTAATTGTGCCTGGTGCTCTTGCCATTGGGCCCCGTTTCAACTCGCACCCGCAGCTTCACCAGCTTGTCCGCCCTGAGCGTGTTGAGGGCGGTGCGCAGCTGCTTGCACTCGTACTTGAGCAGCTGTAACAGGTCCTCCTCTTTCACACAGGGGTAGTGGATCAGCACGTCCAGGGCCAGGGAGCACTCCACACCATAGAAACCACGCACTGTGCACTTGGCCAGGCGCTTCAGGGCTGCCGGCACCTCGCTGGGACCGCTGTGCTCCTCCATCAGGAGCTGAGCCACTGCCAGTGGAGGAGTGCTGTACAACAAAGAGAAGGGGGTGAGCTGCAGCAAACCTTTTGTAGCCCTCACAGGCAGGTGTAAAACATGTCATTTGCTGTGCTGCACTTTGGCAAATCTTCACTGAATAGAGGAATATAAAATCCTTAACCTACATTGGGGATAGGGAAGCTATTAATAGGTATCAGAAATTATCTAATCTTAAAATACAATGCTTGCCACTGAAATATTTATGTCCCCTTGTGTAAAAATCCTCTTTGTGTAAAAAATGTGTAAAAAGAAGATATCTAGAAAAATGTGTTACAGAAAGTTCTTAATCCTCCCAGAAGACAGCACATTTAACTTGCATGTCTAGGTCTGCCTGTTTGCATTCACAGCCAGCCAGGTAAGAGCAGAAGTAAAAGTAAAGCCTTCAAAAATAAAGCTCAGGATAAGAAATCTTAGTTGAAACTGTATCTGCCTTAGTGACAAAGCCACAGCAGGTATTTGAGCACCTGTTTGCATGCTCCTTGTGATATTTTTTCTTTTGCAAAGGTTTTGCAAAGCTGGGGCACAGGATGCTCCAAGTTATTTGGCCCTCAGCACAGGGTAGTCAGGATGGCACATTTTATCCCTTAGTGCTCTTCTCATCTAGAAGTAGGACTTCTGGCCATATTCCTAATCTCATTAAGGAGAATGTAACTAATTTTAACCAGTCCAACTGTTGTAATGGTTTCTCATTTGTAAGGAGATGAAAATGAGAATCTTTTCATTCTCATGAAATGAGATTGAGAATGAGAATCTCAGATTTGAAATGAATTGAGAATCTCAGATTTGTAAACAGGGAGAAGAAAAAAATTGAGATGTGTTTCAACAAAGCCAAATGCCAATTCCCTTCTTTGAGGCATGTTAAAATCCTACAGTAGTATTTGACACTGCTGCCTCTAGCTGGGTGGTTTTGCAGGGAGCCATGCAATGCTCAGCCAGAGTGCAGCTGTAGCCCCTGGGTCAGGAGCTGGGAGGGTAGAGTATGGCACGTTATGGCACACTACATCCAGCCCTGGCACCCACTGCAGAGGGTAAAGCTCCAGCCCAGGTAACTGCATATTGCTATCAGAGCTTCCAGGGAACCTTTATCAGAAATCCTAGTTAAACAAACAGAACCACTTGCACTAGCCTAGTACTTGGGCTGTAATTAGATTTACACTTCACAGGGTGCACCTTATGGAAAACAAAGACAATGGAAACCTGCTGGTCTCAGTCTGGAAAGGCTGAAGGTGATAGTGCCACATTGACCTAAATTTCCTACAGGAAAAGTGAGGGAACACTGGAATGGGCTGTCCAGGAAAGACATTGAGTCTCTGTACTCCAGCAGGACAAGAGCCAAAGCAGACTGACTTGTCTTTGAGAGTAATTTTGCCATGAGAAAGGGCCCAGATGGCCTCCAGATCCTCCTGCTAACCTAAATTCTTCTGTTCCAAGAGAGTTAAAGTTTACAGCAATAAGGAGTGAAGCTTTGGCAGCATCAGTCTGTTCCTTGACAATCTCTCTCAGACTAAGAGCAGCATTTCTGTGCTTTTTGACAAAAGCCTTCATGAATAAGCACTTAAAAAAGTTGTTCTTTTTGTTGTTATTACTTTTGTGTTTCTCTTCTCCTTTGCCCTCATCCTCAAAAGGGACTTAAACTATTTAATCCACAGAAAAATACGATAACTTATGCTTCTGTTTCTTCCTCTTTCTGGACCAGTTTTGAACTTTTTTTCTGTGCAGTGCTTTATAGTTAGCAGTAAGGAAAAGATAGATGGTGTCCTCAGCCAGTTACAGAGAAAAGTAGCATAGCTTTGAGTTTCCTCAGGAAAGTGCTCTGGAGAGCACTGAGCCCTGTCCTTCCACATTGGGCAGAGTCCACAGAATGGAGACACTGTAGCCTCCAGTATAGGCCCGAAGGAAAGCAGTCATGGAATTCTGTAACCCAGCCCAGCCCTGCTGAGGAGCACCAAGGGCAGCCCCAGCATCTGTATTGGGAGTGTTACTGCTCACATGCATTGGTCTGGGATACATCTCAGAAAGGGCTGGGTGCCCTCTGTGTGGGTTTGTGTCATATGCCTTCCAGCTGGACTGTGGCAGTATTAAACAAAAAGAACAAAACTGTTTCTTCATCTAGTTCTTGGCCAGTGTGTCAGCAGAATACTGGCACTTTAAGGACTTGTATTAGGTATACAGCTCTCCTGACTTTTTTCTTACCCTAAGTCAAATACAGAATGAAATGATTTCAAAGGGAGTGTGATAAGTAGGTAACATCACTAGGGAAGAAGTAGGACCTGAACTGTAAGCAGGAGATTTGCTGACCTAGCAATCCTCTGGATGATTCCTTAGCTCAGACTGGCTCTGTGTACTTGCATCTCTAAAACAAGCACTAGTCTGAAGTGTTTCTGAGCACTTTGATGTTGAAAGCTTGTCAGGTACAGTCTTACAACCATGTAAAATAGCCATGGGAAAAAAAAAAACCCAACGAAACACACAGAAACCCCACCATCTCCAGAAAACCCCACCGCACTCATACAACAGAGCCTAACCTTGCCCCCTGCCATACCTAAACACATACTTTCAATATCATGAACACTTTTGGAGATACAAGTGAGCAGCTTTTTTCAAAAACAAATCCATAGAACCCACTGTCCATTTGCAAGGGAATTTTAAATATGCAAGCCTTTGGTTCAATAGAAGAGGAAATGGCTTTCTTTTACAAAAATGACTGAATTTGACCTGAATAAAACATTCATGGAAAAAAACCAACCCTCTCAAGAAAGCTTTCTTTAGGCTACAAAATAATCAAATTTGGGTGTATTTTATAATAAAAAATACTTAAAACACGGGAGCTTTTTCTACTGTGCTCTGCTATATTTGATGTTTTATTTCTCCAATCCACTCTGAAAAACCTCTCAATCATTTAATCACCCAATCTGAAATCTCACAGTTCATGAAAACTACTTATTTTAAAAAGTTATTATGTAGTTTTCAGTTGACAGGCAGCAGTTCTCTTTTGAGAGGAGCTGGAGACCACCCTTACCAAGGAAAGGAGTAGGAAGTGTGTAGCCCTCTGAACTCAGAATGGCTTTAAGCAGAATTCTGCTCTGCAGCTGAGCTGCATTCTGTGTTAAGGAGACAGGTATTCTACTACTCATGTAGATTCTTTCCTGCCTTTTTTTCCCCTGATATCATGTATAAACAAGATATTCTAGAAGTCAGAGTTTAACTTTGAACTTCCTCTGCTTTTAAAGTATTTATTTTTATGAGGGTAGGAGCTATCTTCTTAAAACATTTATTTTAAAAAATATTCAATAACTTAGATGTTTGAGTGACCCAGCTGTTTATAGTTTATATGTAGCCATTCCCATAATCAGAAACTACACTTAGGATGTTCTTTTTGCTGTGGGAAACTTATGCAGAGTTGCTTGTTGTGCCAGCAGGCAACTATTAAAAGCAGAATTTCAAGTCAAGAGGCATCATATACAGCAAGTTTTGCAAGGTTTCTCTGAAGTCAGTTGCTTAATTAACATTTTTTTTGAGCTGTCTGAGAAGACAAAGTATCCATCTCACAATTTAAAAGGCACTAAATCAGAAAGATTTGATAGGATTTTGCCTGACTTCATATAATCCTACCACTTACAAATCAGTTAAATACATTATCATTACCTCTCTTGTATGGGCAGAAAACTTCAGGCTGACGTTGTAGAGAAATTGCTCCTTTCCTAAGAGCTCAAAGCAACTGCAAAACAAGCTTAAGTATTTCCCAGCCTTTTCCTAGACCTATCTGTGATAAGCCCTAATCATCACCCAGCTGGTGCAAATCACATTTCATTAGCAACTGAGTGAGTTCAGCCTTGTATATGTTGTGTCATGATGAAGCCATAAATCTTATTGCTCCATGCAATCCACCTACAACAGGCAAGGACTGAAAATGTGACTGCAATCTTTGATTAGTGTTTTCATTAGCATAACTTTAGAAGACTAAAAGTAACATAATTATTAACTCCTTTTGTTGTTGTTGTGAACCAAGTACTTAGGATAGGTAATTTACATAATTGTTTAGAAGCTTTCAGAACCAAACCCAACTAGAAATTTTAGTACCTTAAAGGGAAAACTGGAATGGTTACTAGTTCCCATATTTTTACTTATTAATCCTTTTAGGTGGTTTATGTCTTCAAAAGAAAAGAAAAAACAATTTTTCACTGTACCTTTCTAGAAGACAAAGTTATGGATACTATTTTATGGATTAGATATCTCTGTTTAAAAACCATGTTGAAATAAGGTTGCTAGACCTTGTACAGTACAGAGTTAAAATACTGAATTCTATTAGGATTGCAATCATCACATTTCATCTCAAATCTGTGCCGATTTCAGAACTTTTTTTTACACACACAGTGGAGGCTGCTGTTTTGTAGTGACTTACTGCTCCACTGTACGTGTTGCAGCATGTATTGTGCTTTTGTTACTGCTGTTTATTGCTGCATTTCTGACTCTCTGACTTGCAAGGCATATGGGTCCACCGAGGACTCAAGGTGTGGGTGTTTGTCTGCATAGGACAGATTGTGGGACTGGCATCTGTAAATGTCACTACTGAAGGTAGTGCCTCTGAGAACTGGTGGATACCAGAAAAAAATCCCTCATATTTTAGCAGTTGTAACCAGGAATTTAGATTCAAAAACTTTAAAGGTTTGACAGTGCTTTTTAGAAACTGCAAGAAGAGGTGACTATTAAAAAAAAAAATCCCTGATATTAGCTCTGGTCTTGCTTTGTAATTTATAGTAACAGAGATTGGTTTCATCCCATATGCTGAGAAAAATTCTGCTGGTGCTGTTTTCCCATTTGTAAGAATCCACTTGGCAGATACTTAGAACTGAGAAGTATATTTGGCATGAATCTTCAACTGCGAACATAGAATGTCCCCAAGGTAACACTCAACCTCATTCCATATAGTGGTTCTTGAGCATGCTCCTTTGTTGTCATGTTACAGCAGAAAATGCAGGGGAGCAGGACTGCTTGCTGCTACCTGTTGGGTTTAGTCTGTGGGAGATGTTTACAATAAACAATTCCTGTGGGTGTTGTGTAACCTCAGTGCTGTTATTCCCTCAGCCTGCATGTGGAAGTGTAGAACCAGATGACAACAAAACAGCTTTCTAAATTAAGGAGAGGGGTGGTGTGGCTGGTAACACAGCTTTCAGAAACAGGAAACAGCTGTTACCTGTCATGCTGTGGCTGACAACTCCTTTGACAAGGACAGCTAACCCCCATGTAGCAGACAGAGGTGCTGGCCCAGCTCTGCACACTCAGAGCCAAGCCAAAAAGAAAGAAAGAAAAAAATTAAAGTGTGGTATTTATTAAAAAAAACAAGAAGGTGTTTCAGACTGCAGGTAGCCCTGGCACCTGGGCCGTGGGAAGCAGGATTTGTGCTGGTATGTTGTTGTGATATTGTGTAACACAGACATTATTGAAAGTGGGAGCCTGAGACGGGGATAGGCAAAGTCACTTGGCTTCCTTTCAAACCCATTTGAGTGGCTGGGATTTTTATCTGGAATGATATGGGCATGCACTGCACTTGCAGGCTACTTGATAGGAAGGGGGCAGATAATCAACTGAGCAGCCTCAGGAGAAGAAATAAATATAGAGTCTGATGAGAGGTTGGAGGAGAAAATTAGTGGGTTGCTGCTTTGGAGGGCAAAGGTGTAGGGAAGATCTTCACAAAGCAAATGTGGCGTGCTTGACCCATTGGCAGAGCAGAGGCTGGTGCAGATGGCATGGTGGGAGGTTGTGGTGCACACCTTGAGTAAATAGGATGGATCTGTGTCAAATTCTTTTATTGTCTCTCTTTCTCACACAGACACATGGAAGTCACAGTCTACTGTGTCTTTCATTCTCATCAATTAAAATCTTGACCTGTCTAGCTCAGGCACTCAAGCACTACAAAATAAGAAAACACCAGAATCATAGTAAGTGCTTGTATGTAACCTGCTGCCCTGTGTTTACAGGGCTCTTAATCACACAGTCACATCTCCTGTTTTCCCCTATGCTGGCCCTTTCACAAAGTCAATGCCTCAGCCAGCATGGGGCTGTCTATGTTCAGCATGCTCTGAGCCCTGCTTATTTTGTGAACCAAACAAACCTTGCACTGAAGTGATGCATTTTTTAATCAGTTTCCCTATGGTGCTTTCCCTTCCATGATCCTTGAAAACTTGCTGGGATCAAACTAAATCAACTTTCTTTGACAGCTTTAGACTTTTTGCATTAGTTTACCTTCCTGATAATGAGAAAAGTAAGGGAATATTTTGCCTGTGTTACATATGGAGCTCTGATGTACAGAGTTTGAAATCAAGACTGCTGGACAATTTTGAGAGACTTAAGTGAGATGTAAAAAAATTAGGATTCACTTTACAGTACTTTATATGGTTGCAGCATAGCTCCCACTGTCTTAATTGCCTTTGTGATCAGTACTTCCAAAATATAACCCCTGGTATCACAGACTGGGTACCAGCTAGACACCACAACCTTCTGCCTGTGCAGCACCTGGCAGAGCTGTGGTGAGAGTTTAGTGGACCCAGTGTGTACTGAGATGTGTCTGGTCTGTAACATCATCCCTTCTCTTGTAAGAGAGAGGTCTTGAAGACTGGAACAGATTTCTCCTTTTTTATGTTGTTCTCATTCTTCACAGGAATGCAGCCCATCATGAGCAGTGAGCAAAAGAGGGGATCTCCGCAAAGGGAATTTTGGTATCATACAAAGAGAGTGTATCTGATTCAAAAAGAAAGGGGAATGAATGGCTTCTATGCTTCTGGCCACTTCACAGCCTGAGTATACTTCTAATGTAACTCATCTTGATTTCAAATCTGAAGAACAGTTGCTTGAGATAATATGTATTTTTGATTTCAATATTCTTTTCTTAAAGAATCAATTTAGATCTACTGTCTCTCAGCATAATTTGAAAATATATGGTAACAGCAGTTGCTGCAGATGAGGAGGCACATTTTGGTTGGGGATTCAGCTGACAGCAAAGGAAGGTCCAGTAGAGGAGCATACTGCAGTTGCTAGATCTTCATAGCCTGCCACTATTGTCTTCTTGTGCTGTTTTACTTCTCTTTCCTCTGACATTTTCTGACTAGCTCCAGCTCCTTTCACTTTTTTCCCCCTTCCCTGTTTTCTCCTTTCCATCCAGTCACATTTACTTCTTTTTCCCACCTGGCTCCCACAGAGGGCATGAAGGTTCATGGAGCTGGATATGGCTGTCTTAAGAGAACTGTTTCCGGCTCTCAGGGGATGGTGCATGTACTCCTCCTGCAGAAATGTAAATGTAGCATTTTGGAAACTAAGCAGATGCAAATTATATGTAACTACTCTAAGGTTTAAATACTGGTGCAATTCAGATGGTAGGTGTAGCCTGAGAAAAGACTATGTCTAATCCAAACATTAGACTATGTCTAATCCAGGTACCTGAATTAAAGTTCCGCTTTAAAAACAAGATGGCAATGCTTTGCTACAACTCAGTGCTTGTGATCTAATCTTTTTTAGTGCAAACAAAAAAAAAGAAAGTCTTTCTTACTGAGATGACCCATTTTCACTGAAATATAAAGAGGAAAAAACCTAGGGATGGTTTTTTTTTTTTCCTACACTGTGTATCTGCCAAATAGAGAAAACTTAGCAAGTTTAAAAGAAAGACAAGACTAATAGTACAAAACATTAAGCAAAGACTGGAGTTACCTTAAATGCAGAATCTCCAGCATAGGCAGTCTCACTACTGGGATCCTTCTATTGCTCATGTGTAACACTTGAGCTAGGAGAATAAACTTTGCAAAACAGATTAGACTGAGATTGTCCCATATACAATTAATGTAATTCAGAGCTGATTCACTGTAGATCAGAAACGTCCTAAGTATAGTGCTTCTTGGTATGTAAACAGGCTAGCTCCTTTTAATTATTGTCCTCTCCCATATGGAACTGTGTGGGAGCAGACATAGTTACAAAGGACCTTTAAAATGTTTGATTCTGCCATGTTACAATGGTCTGAAAAACTGGTAGGCAAAGCTCAAGGGAAAAACCACATGGTCTGCTTGGTTCTAGATCACAGCCTTTGGCCAACTGGTAGGTTCAGTTTTCAGACTCTATTAACTGTCAAAGCCAGCTTCTTACAAAATGCATTATAAATATCTGCAGTTTTCTTCCCAAGGCAAACTGTGGCTTGTGCCAGTTCTTTGATTGAGCATTACTCCTGGCTCATCTTGTTCTTCTGGTCCAAAGGATGAGAGGTTTTTACTGCTCAGAGAGCTTGGGTGTGCCCTTCTCACTAACAGTTCTGGTCCTCCAAAAGCAGAAGAGTTCATCTGATGATCCATGCCATAAGCAGGATCTTGCCATAAGCTGCTGCTGGCCAGCCACTGAGGCGAAAACCAGCATTTTCTTTGCATTTTTCTCCTTGCATCTGTAGCCCAAGGAGTTGCTGTGTGAAAGCAGGACACGAGCTTGTGCTGGGAGGAAGGAGTATTTAATTGTAGTTGTGGAGCCTGCCTGAAGCTCTCATCTGCTGCTTGTCCATCCACTCTCCATCATGCCTGCTCACTCCTCTGAGAATCTTTTATTTACTCTTGTTGCTTTCCTTGCAGATATTTGCCAGGACATCTTTGGGCCCTGCTCTGGAGTTTTGCTTCTAAGCAAAGCCTTGACTTGTAATTAACTCTAAAGCAAACTGACTTGCATGTGTGTCCCAGAACTACTGCTTGATTTTGATTAAGATTCAAATTCCTGCCTTCTCCTGTCCTCATTAACTGCCAAAATTTTGCTTTTTAGCATGGGAGATAAAATTCTTTTTTCCTCTGAAATGGTACGGGGCTTCACTGCATGGGTTCCTGAAACAGTAAAGGTGAAAAATTTTCTTTTCAAACTGCCTTTTTTTTTCCATTTAAACGACTGCATCCAAACAGCTTGGTCTCTTCTGTAACACCTTATTCAATTCAGTTTATAGTAAACTGGATTAACTCCTTGTATTTACATAAACAGTAAATCTGCTAGAAGCCAAGACTGAAGGTGGTTTTTCTAGAACGAGGCTATGCAGTAATAGTCAAAAATTAAGTATGATTTTCTTGTTGCTCACATATTGACCTTTTTTTGCAACAATTTTGTTTTTCACAACTGAATTAGGAAAGCTGCATAAATCTCTTATGTAAACTTGAAGAGAAAAATGTATTTGGATGGTTACTTGACCTGTGAAGAAAACAAACCTAAGAAAAAGTAATCAGATCACTCCCTCAGTGTTTGTGAGGGATCTCAACTATGTGTGCAGCAAATTAATATGAAAAACCACACCCACTGCCGTTGTCTCTTTCTATGTAAAACAAAAGGCAGCTAAACAAAATCCCAACATTGCAAGTAGCTGCAAACATTTCTTCAGTGAAATGGTCACTGTGCCTAGAGCAGGAGCAGCAGGGGGTAGGCAATAAACTGATACTAAAAATTGGTATGTCTATCTCTAACAAAAGCAAATTAAACTTTTTGTCTGGCTTGAGAAAACTTTCAGACTTGATAGGTGAAGGTTAAATCAATAAACAATCACATTCATCACTTTTTGTATATTAGGGCAGACACAGTAAGACAGTTGTTGGGGTTTTGCTTTTAAATAGCTTTGTTTATTTTAGTCAATAGCAGCATAGGCATTCAGGCTCTGGACAGACATCTATGGAATTTAGCTGTCTTTTTGCAATTGTAAAGCAATTTCAAGTGTGGAAATGTGGATTGTCTTGCACAAGGGACATTACTTAACTGTTACTAGTCTACACTGCCTTGTTCTACATATGCTAAAGTGGGACAAGACTAATTAAGCAAGTAAACTGATTTTTAAATTAGGCAGTAATTTGATTATGGATGTTACACAACTTCATTCCACATAAATCCTAACAATCCCCTGGCAGGTTGAGGTGTGCACTCAGAAACAGGCGATAGGCTCCTTACAGTACAGACTGCAACATCTGACTTGGTTCAATTGTCTTTTATGAACCAAAGACCAAGGAAGGGCATTTCACACATGCATTTTTCCCTGATTTAAATTGTGTTGTTATATTTGATTTCAATAGATTCACTATTGGTTTCAACAGGTTTCAATATTCATAGTTGAGATTAAAAATGGACCCTGGTAGTACAATGATGCTAACACACTTCTACTTGCATGCTTCAGTTAAAAACAGAAATTAGATGTACAACTAGACTGGCCCTCGTTTTATCTGTGGGATGTTGATTTCTGTGTGCTCTCAATTTGTCAGTGTTACATCCCCCTTAAGTGCTTCTGGCTGTACTACTACAGGCATTGTTCTAAGGCCTAGAGTACCAATACTTCATTTTCTTCAACCAGAAGCCGTGTTTATTTATCAGCTGCTAAAATTATTTGGTAAATAGCATCCCTCTGTAGAAAACACAGGAGTTGCAACTGTAAGCTAGTCCCAGCAATGCAGCCAGTGGCACAGATAAAATTACTGCCTCTAACGTTATCTGCTTCCTAGGATATTAGGATATTACCTCTCTAAACAACCCTTCTTTCTTAACTTGAATTGCAGACAATGGTGTAATCTGACTTGGCTTCCTTTCCCCAACTTCAAAAAAAAACAACAACAAAAACAACCCAACTGCCTTATGATAATAGTTTTAACTACCAGTTTACAAAATCAGAAGAAATCAGTTTTGCAGACACAGTCTATTTGGAAATGAAAGCACTGTGGTATCTAACATGCATGATGTCTCAGACTGAAGTATGAAATCAGTACACATGTACTTTGGTGACAGAAAGTATCTTTTCTTTATTGAATTAGTATTTTTTTTTTGAGACAACAGAAAAATCTGTATTAAAAAACCACATTTGTTAACAGGCCAAGAAAGAACTTCAGCAAAAGAGTTATAAATCAGTAGCAAGATATTCTTGGCTCGGATCTTGTTTCAGATATTTCCCCAAGACCTTATTTCTGTGACTATATATGACACTTGGTAGGTTATTTTATAAAAGGCCATATCAGACATATCCTCACATTATACCAGAACAATAGCAATTAATTTTAAGTGCTTATGAAAAAAACAACAGAATTGTATTGTCCCAGATGGTCTTCTTACACCCAATTCTTTTTGATGCTTAGTAGGTGCCATTATAACTTGTGTTCCTTGGGATTTTAATCTAAATAAACCAAACCAAAAAACCCAAAAAATAACAAACCCCCAACGAACAACACACCAAGAATACTGCCAAGACTGAAGAGATCTAGAACTAACTGCTGAACTCATTTGGCAGAAACAGCTGAAATCACAGCAGACACTTGTGAGGATACATTTCTGGTCAGCAGAACTGCTGGTTACAAAGCAATTAAGTCTGCTGTGAGATAGGGTCCTTCACTGTTAGAAACACATTGCCATTTCTATAGAGCCATTAGATTTCTAAGAAAGGAGTCAGACTGAGTAATCTCTTTCCAGAAGCATTTTCTCAAGGAGGACACCAACTGGGACAAGCAGCTTCCAGCACGGAGAGGAGCAGGGCTACCAAGGGCTGCAGGGATCTGGGCACTCCCGGAGGTAAGTCTCTGTATGGCCATTGTACACCTCCATCAGCGTGGTGCACACTGTCAGCTAATGCCCACCGTGGGGGAAGAGGAAAAAAGAAAATCAGCCACATTACAGGAATTAGGGAAAAACTCTCTGATACAGCTGAACAGTTCTACTAAAACAAGCATTTAACTTCTTCAGTCAACAACATGCAAATATGAATTGTCTGTGTTCTCAGTCAAGAATGCTGCTTCTACTTAACACAGGAACTAAACTTCATCATTCAAGAACTCTTAAAAACTATTTCCTTCAGATTTTTTTTCCTAAACATCAAAATTTCAATTCCAGACTAAAACCTCTTGTGTTGCAAGAGTAATGTGCCTGAAGTATGCCTAAATCATGAGGTATATTAACTTTTTTATGTGAATTACAAAGACACAGATCACACATTAATTCTGGTTAGAAGGGTGCTCAAGATGTCTGCTGAGCAGCTGCCTCAAACCAGGACCAGCTACTATGAGGAAAGGGCTTAAAGCTGTACGGCCTTTGGAAAATAGCTATTCCAGCAATTACATTTTGCTTTCACAAAGTAATATGGAATTTGTTTTTACACACATGTTTTCACCTAAAAACCCCTGAATGTACCACTGAAGCCTCCTCCTTATATGTACAGCAGTTAGTGGTCTACTCCCTACTCTAAACTTCCTGCAAAAATAGAAGCATTACCTTATTGAGCACAGGCTTGGTGGAGAGAACATCATAAATTGCAGGTAAGGAGAGATTCTGAAAGAAAATAATACAATGATATTAAGGGGCATTACCTGTTAATGTAAATGCTGAGAACTAACTTTTTTACATTTCAGTTAAATAACACAATGCAGTTTTAAGAGTACAAGATACCCATAACACTTTGATATCAGAAGAATGTGGGCTGCAAAAATTTGACCAGACCAGATCTTAGTAGACCAGAGCATGGCACACTTAAGTGTGTTTGCTGCCCCAGAGTGTGTATTTGAATTTCACTGGTAAAACTACCCTAAAAACACCAAAAGTCTTTCTCAAGGTATCTCTGGGTGTACCCTCCTGCATATGCAGCTGCTGGAGATATTTTCAGAAAACCCACCTAGATGAAACGAAAGCCCAAAACAAATAAACCAACCAACCAAACCAAAAAGAATCCCAAAAACCCAATCCCCCCTAAAACTACAACTAAAACCCAAACCAAAAAACAATACCCCAAAAAACCCCAAACAAATAAACAAAATACCCACAAACCTTCCTCATGTAAAGAGGCAGCTTCTTCTAACCCAGAAGCAGAGACAAGTTACCACAAAATCATCAGCCACTTGTGTCATTACAGCTGAGCTTGAAAATAACCTGAATGCTCCTGGCTGTGTCAGGTTAGTAGTGCAAGCTGGGAGTTTCAGACCAGCAGGATATGAGGTATTTGGAGGATGATTACCTCTTGTGTTGTCTGGTTCAGGCATTTCATTGCAGGTCCTCTACGATTATCCAGCACCAGTGGAGGCTTCCAGCGATCATAGTTGGTTTCTATCACATACCATGTACCCTTCTTGATATCAAGGCTGGAAAAGAGGTCTAAGTTGGTGTTTTGCTTCTCTAAGTATATAGCAAGTACACATATACAATATATACTATATACAGGTACATTATATTTTTAGGCTTGCTGTGGTATTTTTCAATGATGGTAAAGAAGTGAGTTCTTGTACAAAAGAAGTCACAAGAAACAGAGCACACAATTAGAGGTGGAACCCGTCCTCTTCTGGAAGGCTGAGTCAGGTGTCAGGTCAAGCATACTCACTCCCAGATATCCAGAGCAGCTGTCCTGGATCGAGTTATCACACACCCTTCTCCAGAATTTCTTCCTCCCAGAATAAAGTAAGCTGGAGCCAGCAATCTTGTTTTTGCCAGTCTGTCTTTTGCATCCTGGTAACTGCGGGTAAGATAATGTTGGACTGTTAAATCCTATAAATGGTTCAAGTACTGAAGAGCAAGTTCCACAGACCCAGGACAAGTTTGAGTAGTTAAGCCTTTCTTCCCTTTTCATGCACATATGAGGAAACAGGATCATGATAAAGGAACACATTTAAACGAAGCTTCTTGTCTCATTTTGTACTTGAAATTGTTTAGAGGTGCTCTCTGCACTTTTTCTACACTTTAAATATGAGTAAAATGATGACATACCGTGTCATATTCCACTGAACTGATTTATTACATAACAGCTTTGTTTCTGCTTACTCCCTACAATGTACTAGTACCTGTCGGATGTGCTTTGATGCAGAATGCTGTTACCCATTTTGATTACCAACAGGCTCATCAGGAAAAAAAGAAGTTTGAGGAAAAATACTTGAGGGATCACGTGTGATGCTTTGCCTCCTGCTCCAGAGTACCAGCAACACCAGTAATTAAAGTTAAGGCCACTAGGAAGGTATCTACATCACTGGATATTAAGCATACATCTACAGTATTCATGCTAGTTGAATGCAAAGCAGACTAAAGCAGCATAATATTTAGAGGGAGAGGGAATACCTTGTAGCATTCTCTAATACAGTTCTTGTAAGAAAGCCCATCCACATACCATCTCTTCTACCAAGAAACCATTCAAATATTCCTGCAAAATATCAGAACAATTTGTTTTCAGACAGTTCACTCATGCTACTCTAATTCCACAGCTGGTTTTAAAATAAGCTGTGTTTTATCTAACTCATCTGCAATCTTTTCACCATTTGTGTGCCTGTTTATTAAGGTAACTGGTTTGCCCAAGGTCTGGAAAACTTGTGCAGAAATAATGAAAGAAATGAGCATTACTCACCCACATAACCACCATCAAGACTGAAACGCTCATTCATTGTCAGAGTGAACAAGTTCTGAAAAGCATTAAACAAGCCAACCTTCAGCCATTGCCAGCCCACGAGTACCAGTAATAAACAAGAGGCAGCATTGCAATTTAGATGTCAATTGAGTTGATTGTTTGTTAGGCTCTTCCCCTTCGAGAAACAGACTGCAAGATCAAGCTCATGTAGAGAAGAACCTAATTTATCAGGGCTTGAATAAGTAGAAATTAGTTTTCTGACCTGGCAGACAATCAGCAAGGCATGCTTTTATGCTGAGCAAGTCAAGCCTGTGGCCATTTTTCCCTCTTGGTCTGTGCTGCATTGCTGAATTAGCAGTTTTCCTTTCCCTGCTGTATGTCACCTTGTTCTCAGACCTCTGAGTGCTATTCTAGTTTGAAGGCAGATTTTTAAGTCCCAGTGCTAAGCACACCCTGCTATGTTACTGCCATTTGCATGGGCATGCAGCTGCACACACTGCAGTCCATGCTAACTGAACACACAATTCAAACTCAAATCCCAGTCTCCTGCAACTGATGTTTCAGACAAAAACTGAATTCAGCTCCCCCAGATTTCAGGTGCCTATTAAATGAAAACTCAAGAAAAAAAATCTTAAAATGCAGGACTGCCTTTTCCAAGAAGGATTGGAGAAAGAATTAAATAGCACAAATGTGCTGTTCCCCCACTGGGATCACAGCATTAGCTATTAGCAAGCAAGAAACTCTAACCACTTCAGCACTTCTTATTCACTCTCGTTCATATTCAAAATTCAATGCTGTTTTTAAGAACTGTCCAAACAGAAACATTTCATTTAGGCAATTTCCTTTCAGAAGGAAGGGTGGAGCATTTTTTTCTTTTATCTGTCTTCGAGTAGCTATGCTGTGCACCAGAACAACTTAGAGATCATCTATTGGAAAACATCCCAAGGCATAGCATGAAAGCAGAAAAATTTAAATATTAAAGGAAAGTCTAAAGCATTTGTAACAAACTGACAAGGCTCCATTCCCATACTTACTGGTTTGACTCCAGACACCATGCCTATGTATCCTGCAAAATTTGTGGACTTGAACACTGTTTTGTTGTTTCTCTGAAAGTCCAAGAGTACCACTAAAGGCTTCAGTTCCCGAGTTAACGTCCAGGAATTATTTTTAACATCCCACCTGCAGGAGACAGTACAGCACTTGAAACTTCCCTCAGTAGTTTTCAAATCTTCCCTTCACAGCATGCATTCATCCTTTGTATGATGCCTGTCCTCTGATCTAACTCACATCAGGCAAGATCACTGCTCTGTAGTTACCTGAGCAGCACCAGCAAGGAACAACTAAGAAGTCTAAATGGAGAGGCTGGCAGTGAAAAGAACTAAGTTTTGTTTGAACCAGGAGCATATATATTGCTCAGGATTGAACAGCACTACTATCACAGCTGGTTTGTTTTGAACACACAACTTTGTTCTCTACCAGCTGGCAACGGCAGCTACAGCTACTGCCTGTGGCACCAAACCTCGAATTCTTGTTTTTCAAAGGCAGAAGAGAAACCATGTATGACTGGATTTGCTCTACATGAAGAGAAGTACCAATTCTAGTCTGTAAAATTAGCCAGACCAATTTGGAGGCAAAAGGTTGATACAGAGCACTTAGCAGACTGTTAAATTCTCTGGAAATAATCCAGACTCTGGGAGCAGCTTTGAAACTTTGCTTAATTTTCAGGAAGCATGTTCACAGTATTTCTGGCAAGTCAGAGAAGTCAAACACAAGCCAAACCAAGGGATAGGTGGAGTCACAGTAGACAATGGGTGAGCTTTTAATAGGTAGGTAAGAATTTTAATAAAGATGAGCATTTAAGTTCCAATTAATTGTGCACTGAGCATCATCAGGATGAATGATGTTACAAAATATACTGGGGTAATAAAAGCAAATGCTGAACTACCTGATCAGGGGCATGAAAGGAGAACTAATGAGTGCTGGGCAACAAACTACAGAGTTTGTGTGGAAATGAAGAATGAGGGGAAGTGTCAGTGGAGCACAGTACAGTAACTGGGGGGAGGAGTGGGGAGGAAGCATTAAAATGCCATGCCACTCCGTGTCACTGCATATATTAAAATTGATGCTTCATCCCCTCATGTAAAGAACAAGATATACTGTGCCTCAGAGATCAGGTTACATGGGCCATTCTTTGGTTTGACACAGTTTGAATTGCAACTGAGAAAAAAAGTAAGCAGCAAAACACAGCTGTTCTTGATGCATTTGGGGCAGTTTGACATAAGATCAGTAGAACATCCTGATCTTTTAATTTTAGCCTTTTTTACAACACACAATGGAGAATTAAAGTCTTACAGACATCCAAAGAAGACTCGAAGAATGTATATAGCTATTTAAAGTTCAGCTTGCTTTTTCTTTTGAGTTTAAAAAAAAAGTCACAAGTTTAAGTACTTACCCTAGGAAGAGTCCAAAATCCAAGTTTCTGGCATGGTACAGCTTCCCTATACAATAATAAATAATTAAATACAATTTTCCAAACAAATGGACAAATTTCAGCTTAGAAACCCAAGTAATGAGTAAGCATCAAATACCTGGGAAAGTGTGCAAAGAAAATAGCATTCTCTATTTGCCCTTTTCATAACCACAATACATGATGGGTTTTTATTGGTCAGAGAAGTGTTTTGCCATAAATGAAATCAAGTCATCTTGGAAACTGCTGTCCATCTCAGCCTCTAATCTTTCCACATTATCTTAACGCAATGGCAACACCTTCAGCTTCTTCTAAAAGTGAGATGTTTGTAAGCCCTCTGAGAATCCCTTAGAAACTCCCTAAGTTGGAACAGGTGCAGACAAGGGCTGCAGAACTAAGTAGGAGAATGAAAGAGTCTCTTTTCTCAGAAGAGACTGTCCATTTTCTCTACCAGCATACACATGCAATATCTAGAAACTAGATGCAAAATCTGCATGGCACTGAGAAAGTTTCAAGCGTGTTGCTGATGTTTCTTTCCCCTAGAAAAACAAATACCACCTCTTAAACAAAACCTCAACACCCAATCACAAAAAACTCACCATCCAAAAAAACCAAACCCAAACTATCTTTGAAAGTATTTTTGTCCTTTTTTAAAACCTAGGACACTTATGAACTCTTATTCCCTTTCTCAAGGAATACCTTTACTTATCAGTCCCTAGGCATTGTTATTACCTTAGGCATTATTATTACCTTTTATTAATATACCTATTATTACCTTTTATTAACAGACCTTATTGGCTGCAGTTGAGAAGGACTGTATTTGCATAACTGAGGTGGACCCTCTTCTACATAAAAGAAAACTGTTAACATGATTTTGGATTGCATTACCTGTTTTATCTTCTGCCACTATTGACGTACATACAGTAAAAATTTCATAAAAAATGTTAAAAATAACGATTTCCCCTAGAAAAAAAAAAAAGAAACAAAGTTCAATAGTTTGAAACTTGCCATGAACAGAAAAAAATGTTAGGAAAAAAGCATAGTGCAAATTCATTATTCTGTAATATTTTTGTTAAACATTTCAATTTAAATCTCCTTTGATCTTTAAAATGACTGGTTCAGCAAAATCAAGAGCTTCCTGAAAAGCAAATACAGGGATCAGAATCCCCAGACTTTCTGCCTCACCATGCACAAAGCTGACAGTCATTGCTACTTTCTCCTCTGAAAACCCCAAAACAAGCTATAAAATTCACTTTAAAGTAGAAAGCTTCTACTTTGGCACCACTACTGCCATGTAAGAGCTACTGCTAGCAGCAGGTGTAGTGCTCCTGTATGAGGGAAGCAGTGCAAACAGGCAGTGCTCCTTCTCTGTCTCAGTTCTGGAAGAACGCAGTGCCTACTCATCTGGAATGGCATCCTTTTGCAGGAGGTACAGAGGGAAGGCAGAAGGACATGGCAGGGACCACAAGGGAAAGAAAGCACAGCAGGAAACTGAGCCTTGACTTCTTTCTATGTCAACAGCAGACACACAGCACAGTGCAAAACCAACAAGAATAAAAGATTCCCTCAAATTCTGGTGCACACAGCTGAGACTTGCTCCAGTTCCCAATACCTAGGAGTGAGAACTTACAGCTCTACAGAGCAGTCCCAGCCTGATAAAAGGCTTATCTGATTTATTCCATTCTTCTCTAAAACACTGTTCTTGTTTAGGGTGAGGTGTAATTTATTGCTTTAACTACTTAAGTAATGATTTGTTAAAGTCACAACTAACTGCATATTGGTAAACACATTAATTTTAAATGAGTCTGTATTCCTAGCTTTCCACTGTGTTAATCAAGTGTTGGAAACTGTTACCCAAAGGAATCCCAGAGGAATTTGCAATCCCTTGGAGCTCTTCATTGAAAGGATAAGGAAGAGTAGCAGTCAGATGAGCCTGAAAGGAAAAGTTTTTTGGTATGATATATGTTTAAATTAACAGTATTTTGTTACTTACAACAAATGTCTCCTCAACAGGCACACTTTACTCCCAGCTATTGAGTGTTTAATTTCTCTGCAGCCTGTAGAACTTGAGGGTGTTTGCAAGTACTTGGAAGATAAGTATACACTTAAGGGAAGTAAAACTCTTATTTATCAAAACCCTGACGTGAGCAATGGACATGAGCACAGCGTCTCTTTGCAGCAACAGACAGAAAAGTGAAGTAGGCCTTGTATAAATTAAAAGCTCAACTGCAATGGAGCTCAATGTCAGTTTATGGGCATCCTTGACTTTCATACATTGGCATGGCAACCTGTAAAAGCTACATTTATGTCCACTCAGGCACACAGGGATAAGCTGTAACTAAAGATGGGGTAGAGATCTGACCTTTGGCTGTCTCTTACCCTACACTGCTTTCTCCTGTTCCATGCCAAAGCATATTCTAGTCAGAATCAAATTAATTTTTAAGGTGAGACCTGGTCAAAGTTGTGCCTGTAATCAGACATTTATTACAGTTTTCAAAACCTGATTTTAGTCTACTGTTTAAAAGAAGTGGAACATGGTAAAAAATTTCAGTCAAGTGTTTTGCTACTGTAACTAAGGCTGTTGCATATTTGTCTAGTGTTACTAATCCAAACTTGAAAAGATCTTAGGAAAAATTAGAGAAGGAAGAGACCTGCATTTTTTGTTTAATGGTTTCAGTCATTCAGAGTAGACAGCAAGGCAAAATTTCAGAGTGACTGTTTGAAATAACATTTTTGTTCTGTTCCTGAATGGAATTAAGAACTTGTAAATTAATAATTTTGAAAGTTCTTAATTGCCAGATTCAGAAGCATTCTTATTCTGCAGTCAGAGCATACAGTAATAAAATAATTAAACTGAAAATACTTACTATTTTGTTATCCACTATGTCAACAACTTTGCCACTGGGAAAGAAGGTATTTGCTATATCTTTAATATTCTGGACCACAGTCTTCAGCTAAAAAGAGCAAGGACTTTAGTTGAATAGAAGATCTTAAGCATAAGAATTTCTGGAATACTAACAAAACTTTTTGACAGACTTTTGAAAAGAACTTTGTTGAGAAAAATACATATTTAAATAAAGTGCTAAATGTCACCTTCTTAGTGAGGCAAATACCCCCAAGACCCCACTAGAATCACTCTTCAAGCTTTGTTCAAGTAACTTTCTTGATTAATTCCAATGTGTCCTTCTACCAGAAATAACAAATTAGAGGAAAGCCATCCTCATCTTCTGCTCCTTTGAACACATTTTAATACTCTGCACTCTTCTATCTTTCAGAATGTTAATTTCAAGCTCTTTGCTTAAGCACTCATGCTACTGAAGACAAAAACACTCAATAAACTTCTTATGAAAGCACATGCTTTCGATCTGCAACATGTAAATGTCACAAATAAGAGTTCCGCTCCATGTGGTCAAGCTCCAAAGTACACAGGAGATAAAACTCTTCAGAATTTAAGGCGAAACCTGAAGCTTCCAACGCCTTTTAAAATAAATATCAGCATGTAAGTAGAATTTATCTGGCTTTCAGAGTGGAAAGTCCAAAGTCAAGGGATAGAGAAAAAAAGCCCTGGCCTTGTTTGAGAAATTAAAAATTACTCAACTCAATTTTCATCCACCTTCACCACAGCTGTTTCAAGCAGTTTGAAATACGCTCAAATATTAAAAAAAATTTATTTGTGCTGTGTAAACACCAGTGCCACAACCAGCATTCCTGAAAAGGGTAGGAAGCTCTTAATTTCCCCCTTGCCATTTCATCATCTCACACAGCATTTTGAGAGAAGCGGGGAGGTCAGAGAGGAAATGCTGCCTCAGTTTCACTTCAATTTACCAAGGCTGTTCCTTTGGTGTATTTCTCCCTCTTCATTCTGCACCACCTCACCACTAAGGAGATTTGATAAATGGAATGGCACACACTTGTTTATGGCACACTGGTTTTTACACCTCTACATCCCAAACACCAGTGTATCTACACTTGATGCAGTTACCTTAAGTGTTAAACAGAAAAAAAAATTACTCAAGCTATTATTTTGAACTGGAATCATATTAGAAAAGTCAACAGGAAATATTATCTCTTTCAGATACTTTTAGCACATGTATTCCTTTAAAAAATTTTCTCAAAACAAAAGGCTATGTGCTAGTTTTGCATCTGCTGAGCTTCAGAGCAGCTCTGCATTTCTTACCTCTGTCTTTTTGTCACGCATCAAGTCATCCCACCTTCTGCTGGGAGGTAAATCGAGATTTATGACATATGTGGGTATGTTACCTTTGAACCTGAGAGAAAAACACCAGAGATCAAATTTAAAGAAGGCTCTGAAAGAACATCTGACAAGATAGGTGCTTCCCAACTGTAACTAGCATTTTTTAGACCTGCAACAGGAACAAGTTTAAAGAAAAAAACCCTGTTCAGACTTGCAAATCACAACTTCTCTGTAATTTGCTAGACAAGTTGAATCAGATTACTTACGTTGGTCCTGAAGGAGGGTACATTTTACTCCTACACTCTTCTCCATACTGCAAAGACAATGAAACATTACTATTTAGCTTCTTTGTAAAACACTACTATTCTAGTAGATTTAGTTTTGAATTAAACTTTTAGGACTAATCAGTTAATTCAAAGTCTTGGGACTTGGGAAAGAGGAAAATAGAGGAGGAGGGACCAGCAGCGACTTCCCCATGCTGTCTGACAGACCTCTAGACAACTTGTCTAATGTACTCCATGGCAAGCACAAGGATATGATAAATTCACAAATTGTATATATTTTTACACCATATGATTTAATGAAGAGCCCTTCAAAAGCATATTCTTTACATAAGTTCAAGAACCTCAGATCTCAGTATGGACCAGTCTGTTCTCTTTGTCCAACTCATAATCCCATTTTTAGTGCCATTCCTAATTATGTTTAGTGTTAAGCTGCACTGTACAGCTGGAGTAGGGAAAGCATAATGAACTTTGGGCAATCCCTCAGCTGATAGAATGAGCTGAGGATTCAGTGTGGAGAAGTGCTGCTGAAGTGGGGCTAAACATTACATGGGGTGCAATTCAGGAATGTAACTAAAAAATATACCTTCATTCCTGGGAGCATGGCTAGTTACAAATGAAAGTGTGAGAACTATTTCAGATGTACTTAAAGTGAATGCAAGGTTGTTTTTCTATCAATTACATAAAGCATGCATATAAATATAATAAACATATGCATATACACGCCACAATTGTAATTCTATGTTCTAGCCAGTGACATACAAGCAAATGCCCTACTGGCCACCCACACTTATGCTTCAAGCCAGCTGACAGCAGGCCAGGTTTGGTTCCAAAACTATGTGAGAAATTCAGTAAGCTCCTTAGAGTCTAATATATCTCACTAAGAAAAAGGAAAGGTACATGTGCTGTTCTGGGAGCCCATAGAAAAGCTCCCAAAGCACAATTGTTTGGGAGAGAGAACACAAACAAAATATGGAGCAATCCTTCCACCACTACTTCCCTTCCTCCCCACCCTTGATTTCCAGTATTTATTAGGCTGTATTAATTAGATTACTAGTGTGTCGTTGAAATGCATTCTGGTTTCAGTGAAAACTCTGCCGACATCTCCAGCACCTACGTAACTGGGACAAAGAAGTTAACTCATGTCAATGTTCTCTTTAGGCTAATCTCATTAGCCGTTTTTAATGCATTAATATAGAAAACACAATGTCTTACACAATGCCACGGACTTGAAACAGCTTAATTTTGTTACAACTGGAAACAGCAATTCTAAATTGGGATTGATTTCTCTGTGTTGTAATGTTATCTCTTTCTACTGTTTCCAGTTGGTGGGAGAAAGCATGAGATGAATTTTGGGTTCCCAACACATGAGGTGAAGGTATCGGGCCAGCAGCTTTGTGTTTTCTAGATTTCACTGTAGTGCAGTTAACAGCCTTTGCACAGCTGGAACAAAAAGTCAAACACAAAAGGCCATTTAATTTTCAAAGTCATGAAGCATCAAAACAAGGAGGGTAGGAGGGATATCAGATGACTAATTAGGCAACAAAAGTCAGAGGTTTTGTGCAAAGCCAGACAAATGCTTAACAGTATTGACGGAACTGTCTTGTGCAATTTTCCATCCTGCAATTCTAAAATCCATCAGAAAGAAGTGACATT
This sequence comes from Setophaga petechia, assembly GCA_024362935.1. Classification (NCBI taxonomy): domain Eukaryota; kingdom Metazoa; phylum Chordata; class Aves; order Passeriformes; family Parulidae; genus Setophaga; species Setophaga petechia. The sequence goes on from JANCRA010000001.1 coordinate 27,416,520, forward strand.
ACATATACACCCTACTGGAATGCATGTATACATTTGGACCTTCAGGAAATATCTCCATCAAAAATATGTTTCCTTGACAGATAAAGCTTCTAATAAAAAAGTTTTCCAAAGTGGATCAGAATTCCGTTACTCTGTCAATACAGTCCATGCTCACAGAGGAAACAGTGGCACCTGTGCAAAACTGATTTCAGAGGATTTTAAGCTAAAGGTGCAAAACGTTATGTCACTCCTGGCACCTTCCCCTGAGATTTTAATCCTGTATCTGCACCTATTTTTATCCTCCCAGTGCTTTGCAGCCTAAGCTACAAAAAAACCGGCAAGGAATGCTACAGATAAAGGGATAGAGAACAGAGAAAATTCTCCCTCCTTACATGTGGTATTTTCTAACATGTCTATGTATAAAGCAAGGTAAAGAAGTTGGTAATTCCTAAAACAACCTGTATATCTTTCAAAACTGATTGAGGTGTCTGAAGAAATTAGAGCTAATAATAACTGTTCCTTTAGGTTAACTATTACATCATAGAATCACAGAATATCCTGAGTTAGAAGGTACCCACAAAGGATGATCAAGTCCAACTCCTGGCCCTGGATGGGGCAAGTCCAAGAGCCCCACCCTGTGCCTGAGAACACGTCCAAATGCATCTTGATCTCTGACAGGTGGTACCCCTCCATCCTCAGTGAAAAACTTTTTCCTAATACCCAATTTAAACCTCCCCTGACACAGCTTCAGGCCATTCCCTCAGGTCCTATTGTTGATCAGCAAGAAGAAAAGATCAGTGAAGGGATCAGTGTCTGCCCTGCGCTTCCCCTTCTGAGGAGCTGTAGACTGCAATGAGGTCTCCCCTCAGTCTCTTCTCCAATGAGAACAAACCAAGTGACTGCAACAGCTCCTGGCACATAGGCAGCAACTTAAAAAGATGTCAAGACAATCAGAAAACTAGAAGTGGGGTGTTTTGTTGTTTTGGTTTTTTTACACAAAGTTTTAACAAGAAATTAAAAAAAAGTTATCTTTTGCAACCAGCTAAAGATTATCTGCAAAGCTTTCTGACAAGGTAAAAAAAGAAAAAAAAGACACCTGAAGAATTTTCCAGAATCAGCAGAAAATCCATCAAGCACTTCTTATAACCAGAGTAAAATAAGCAGCTATGAAGTTATCACTGTGGTCAGTCGGGCTCTCCTCTCTGCAGAGGCTTGACACTGGAAGAACAACAATAAATGCTGTCCAAGAAAGCCAGGAACATCCTTCCAGCATGACAGAATCACCTTCAGTTTCCAATGTGACAAGCCAGAGGTCATCCCCTAGAAAAAGCTATGGGCAGCTGGACCCAGACAGCAGATTACCACTGTAAATGTGCTTTTCAAACATCCACTGAACCCCCTAAGAGCAATACAGCTACTCTTGAATGGTGATTTAATGCTCCCTTTGTTTTGGGAGGAGTTTTTAAAATGTATTCTTACCAGTAGGTTGCTTATCTTGATTATCTTTCATACAGCAAACTTTGAAACTGAGATGTATGTAATGACACAAAACCAGATGGGTGACAGCACGGGATCGAAACATTAACAGGAAGATAACGCAGTGGAGAAGTAGAACATGGTATGGGGAAATATGGAAATAAAAAGTGGAAGTAACACAGAAAATTTATATTTTGACTGATTGTATGTAAAAAAAAGTGGAACAGAAACAAGTAACTTAGCTAAATATTTTGAATAAATATTTTGACACCTAGCCTGATTTCATTACTATGAAATAGACTGAATGTAGATTGTCCAGTCTAAGGAATACCAGCACTTCCTTTATTTCTGAGATAGACAATCTCTGGCATCCCTCCTTAATATTTATGTATTTTATATTTTTCACCTTCCTATGTAAAAGCAAATAGAAAATTACCTCTTTGAGCTATTAAATATAATTCCAGCTTTTTAGTCAATCCGTTGTATTGAGCATCCTTTGGTCTATGAGCTCTGTGATCTAACACATTTTCCTCTCTGCTCCTCTTCCCTCATGGGATAATGCCAATGCAACACTATTGTGCTGCAGGAGTCCCAGTGCTGTTCACCTCTCTGAACACAGAGGTTAAGAGTACTCTTGCAGTAGAAGAAACAGTGACAAGACAACCTAAACTGCAGTTTGGACAAAAAGGTCAGCATGGCTGAGGGGGCCTCAGTGAAAGCTGAAGGGACTGACAGTCTGCACCTCTGAGATGCAATTCAAGGCATTTACCTTGTGTGCTCTTTGTTAATGAGATGAACCCAGTGGCACTTAGGAAGAATTCTTCAGCATGTGATGCAACCCTGCATCTCAAACAAAAATAAAATATCCGAGCCTAATATCTGGCTGCACAGCAGCACAACCTGCAGCCTGGATACACAGCGGATATTGTGCAAGTGCAAAGATGTACCAATTGAAATCACATGCAAATCAAGCTCTCATGCTACTACTTTGCTGACAGCTGGCACTTGCTCCTAACTCCATACTCCAGGATACTTTTGGCTAAAATTCTCAAGGTGTTTTAAGCTGCAGATAGCTTATAGCATTAGGGAGCTGGTCTTGGCTGGTAGGATGGGACTGGAAGAAGAGAAGAGAGGGGAGAGTGAAAAGCCAAATCCTGTGTATTAAAAGATGATAAGGGAACACTGGCCATCCACATGTCCACAGTCATTTCTGCAGCTCTCTCCTTTCACAAAACCCATACTAATTTTCCCCAAATCAATATAAAAGAGGTAGTATGCTCCTAAAATATTTAAAAATAGACTGCAAAAAATACTTTGAAATCCAGAGACATTTAAAACCTGTTCTCTTCATAGAGGACGAGTAAATTTAGGAACTTCAAGAGATGAAAGGATGCTTCACTGCTTCAGGAGTACACCAGGAAACAGCAGCAACTGTTTACAAGCCCAGGAGATGGAAGCCAGCCGGCTCCAAACGACTACCCCCGCCTCCCCAGCTTCCCAATTCCACCAAAAGGTAAATATTTCATTTGTTCAGTTAAAAACACCCAAACGGTCGACAGAGCAAGAAAGGACACAGCAAGTCCACCTGCTCCACGCTCCTCCCCTCGCTGAGCCGCAGCACACACACTCAGCAGATTCACAACCGTGCGCTTTTCCAGCAAGCCCCTGGGAACTTCCCTTCTGGAGATCGCCGCTGCGGTGTAGCAGGGTGACACTGCCACTACAGACGGGCACCGACCCAAGGGCAGGAGCGAGCAAGGGTTCATACAGCCCCTCCCGCCGCTGCCGCAGGAGCCCTGCCCGGCCTGGGGAGCCCGTGGGGCAGCGAGGCGCAGCCGCGCATCCACACGCGTGGATCCCGAGGCTCGCCCGGCCTCCCGCCTCGGGAAGGGCGGCGGCCGCATCCCCCCCGCCAGCCCCGGGCCGACCCGCTCCCACCGGCCCCGCTCTCCCGCGCCCGTCCCCCGCCAGGCTCACCGGGTCCGGTGCCCAGGCGGGCTGCGCCAGCAGCAGCAGCGCCAGCAGCGCCCGGCCCGCCATGGTCCTGCCCGGCTCCGCTCCGAGCGGCGCTTCCCGGAGCCGCGGCCACATGACAGAGCCCCGCCCGCCGGGGGCGGGAGCGCCGGCACGGCCCGACCCAGCCCGGCACGGCACGGCCCCGCCCGGGCAGTTATGCTGAAGCTCAGCAGTTCATTTTCAGTCGCCCTTCCACAGATGGCAACTTCCGCACAGCAGAGTCTGAAATAGAATCGCCTCTCTTTGGCAACGCTGGGAGAAAACCCGTGGCACCAGTTTTCACTTTGGCAGTAGTGCGGTTTTTAATTACTCTGTGTCCTGCGCGGATTTTAGGTAGGCTGTGTGGTGATGCCTATATAACTCAGGTCAAAGTTACATAGCTTGAGTTATAAGATATAATCTGAATCATAGCTTTTTATACCTATATAACCTGATATAAATAACTTTCTAGACAATGTAATGGCTAGTATATGGTTGAGTAGTTGCTTAATGCTGAACAGACAAAAAAAAAAAAACTTACGAAAAAAACTCACCAGGTGGATGAGAGGTAAGTATAGTGCTAATAAAAAATTGGCAAATGTAAAGCCAATTAGCCACCAAATGAAGAATTTAGACTGGCTAAGGAACAGACAGACCAAGGAACACGGTAACTGCACATGCTCTGAAGACAAAGTTGAGAAGTTCAGATGCGAAGAAGACTTTGGGAAGCCTTCATCAAAAACCCCCGACAACCCCTGAACTGGGGAGACACAAGTGCAGTGCAAAAGAACAGTCTAATAACATAAGATCACACTATGTAAATTAGTTCCAGCACATGTGTGATGATGTTGTAGTGACATAGCAATACTAAGCAATACTTACTGTATAATTATGCCACAGCACTTGACACAGGTGGGTGAGTTAGATGGAGATATCCCCCTCACCACCAGCACTGCAATAAACAAATACCTGCTCTACAGATATCGGTCCATGGGGATTTATTTCCTGCCTATCTTTTGAGCATCAGTGGTAATGAAAGATACCAGGCAGGCATGTTCTTGAGGAAGAATTTTTCTCCATCTTGCAGCTTAGGAGAGCAGGAAGTGGGCAACTGGGGAGACAGACTGATGGTATGAGATGCATCCATCTGTAAGTGCCTTCTAATTATTATTTAAATGATACCTATTTCATAGAATTGGAGAATGGTTTGAGTTGGAAGGGACCTTAAAGATCATCTAGCTCCAAGCCCCCTGCTATGGGCAGGGCCACCTTCCACTATACCAGGCTGTTGTAACATCAAGCACAAATCAGCATCCAAATTAAGTGCGTACTGTCATTTTAGTATGAGCATTATCATTTTAGTGTGAGCAAACAAATGCTTCATGAGGGTGTACATTGGCAACAGTTGGTGGAAAATACCATGAAAAAGTACTCAAAACCTCCCAAGATGCCTGTGCTTTAGCCTGTCTCATGTGCTCTGTGCAATGCCTAAGCCATGCCACGTGTTTTTAGGCACACAGAAAATAAGTGATGCAGTCTCTACATCGTGACTTAACTGCCTGTGCAATTAACTCTCTTACAAAACCAAGTGGGGGTGGCAAGGAAAAAAGAGAAGTCCTTGGCAGACAGTTGATATGAAAGCTGTGTGGAACTGCAAAAATTAAGAAACAGGAAAGGATAAAAAATATACTGTAGTGTGGGAAAGCCCTGGGAGGAGAGCATGCAACAGTGTAGTAAGGAGCCAGCTCAGAGCAGAAGCTGGGAATTAAACGGAGCTTTAGAGACCAAGGCATAAAAACATTTAAGCACAGGTGAAAGAAGATCAATCTGTGGATTTGGAAACTGAGGAAAATTACAGTGTAACAGGACAAACCTTGAGATTTTCATGGGAGTGTTCTTTAAAAACAGGACATCAGGCAGTTTCTATAGGGTTTGGAAAATATTTTCAGTTGAAAATAAATACATGTAGAACAATAATCCTGTGTTTACTTCCAGATATCTGAATATACTATTATGGGCTATGGTAAGAAAGAGGCTTATTAAGTTGGTCCTGCTATTTTCTGAACATCTTTTGGTCATCTTGTATATCTGGGGCGAACAGCTGTTAGGGACTTCATTATCTTTGTCTAGGTGCTTTACCATCTTTAGTACATTTTTAACAGGGGAAAATAAACAATGACTTTAGAAAATTAAAATCTCTTTCCAAATGCTCTGAAGACAAAATGATGTCATTGTCACATTACACAGTGTACCTTTTTGAGGCCTCTTTTTGATTCTGGTTTAGTTCTTTGACTAGTAAAGAAATTCTCAGTTTAAGAAACAGTTACCTTCCAGCACCAGTCACCTTCTCTGACTATGGCTATTCTGCTGTGTTCCTATCACAATGCTTTGCCTTCAGGGTCCACCCCAGCACCTTAGGCTGGGTTAGTCTAGGTTTCTTCTGTCAGTTTATAAAAATCTAAGAAGGAAAATGCTTCTTAAGATGTACAGTTAGCCTGCTAACTGTACTGACAGCTGGTCTCACTGAAACTTAGCACTTATGTCCACCCTTATGCGCTCTCATACTCATCCATCCAGTACTGTATTACCACTCTCCAGATCTGTTCCTTCCCCCCTCAGTAGGGGCTGCCCAAATTACTTCCCCCTTTTTTCTGTTTCAGTTCAATTAAAGCTCCTTGTGTTAACACTGTCAGGATGTAGTGTCTTCAAGACAACTCCATGAATACCTCCATTGGGAAAACCTCCAAAGACTCCTCAGAGCAACAGTTAAATAAATACACTGATCTTCCCTGCTTTGTTATACCATTGATTTCACTTTCTTGGGCCTAGATTTCCAGTGAATTCCCCAGATCCCTGTTCCTATGCTATCTCAGAACACATTTTCTCAAGACTCTAGTGTATCATAGTCCCAACATACAGGGCATCTCCATTGTTACTAAAATACCCTTATTGTCTGCAAGGCTGCCAGTCCCTTGCCAGTTCTAGTACTTCCTCTTCTACCAGGGACAGTCATGAGATGCTTCATTTGCTCTGCTTTTTACTTCACTTACTCACCTCTCTGTGACAAACACAAAAGTTCTGTTTTCCCCTTACTATCACTTGCAACACACTGTATTCTTCTATTTACACTAATATGAAATGGAAAATTCCCTTTCAGGGGTAATTCTCAGGTTCTTATTCTACTGCTGAGCAGTCCTTTCAGCACCCTTCCCCACCAGAGCATATACTTCTGCTTCCAGGTGTATCTGTTCTTGTGTGTTCTATGAGTCGAGTTTTTATTCAAACAATATATTCTTGAAAGAAAAATAGATGCTGTTAATATCAATCTATTTCCACCATCAGTGTTCACTTCAGATGTATTTAAGATTCACAGTGACTGTGGATCAATGACACCTGCACTGAACTTCCAATAAATAGTTATTCTAGGCTGCAGCCTGCTCCTTGCAGTGCTGGTTTTTTCCTGGTGTTTCTGAGTGTAATTTTGGCAGCAGGCCACAGCAGCACTGTGATATTCCAAGGGCTTGTTATACATTGGTCACTTTTCTAGGGAGGGATGTGTAGTGTGGTACCTACAACAATGAGTTAATGAGCCCTAATCTCCAGTCCTAGGCCAAACTAAGGAGCTCTGGAGAAAAATCAGTAACCTTTTTTCTCCCTCTCTGCCACAGCCCACCTCACAGCTATGCTGCATTTTTATCCAAGAATTCCTGACCCTGGCCAGGAACATTTGCATACAATAATCTATTTATTTCTAAATTTTGTCCTAAAGGCAACTAAAAGCCAGGGAGCTTTCTCTCTGGACTAAATCAGTGCACAGTCTGTCTCCCAGGGCTTAAGTTACATGGCAAATAGCTTACCATTATTAATTGATTTACCTTTAATTTTTGTTGGAGCCATTCCCTTCATACAAGCCAAGTATTCACAAATTACACAGTTAACAAAATAACTGGATTATTAATATTTGAGAAAATTTTAATACAATTCCTCAAGATACTTAAAAAATGCTTTAAATAAAAAACACCTATAAAATATTTTACTCTTTTTCAATTTGACACTGCCATCGAAGCTGCAGAAGAAAATGGGCCAGCTGGATGTCACTTGCAGTATCTATCTGCTTTCACTTTAGCTCTCCTGTATGGAAAAAGTGAATGAAACAAGATTTAGATTAAGACCAAATACAATTACACCTGGGTGTTTTATCTGCCTCAAATTAAGAATGTTAAGAATGCATTGAAAGCAATGTTTCTTGAACTTTGCTTCAAAGTACATATAAAGGCCTAACAACACTTGGGATTTGTTAATTAACTTTGTTTTCCTAAGGAGGTAGAACTGCAGTGTCTAAAGTTAACCTTCACTTTCCCTTCAAATCATCATAATTGCATTTTGTCTCCCCTGAGGAATGGAATTCAAATTTAGCATGATCTGAAGCTGACCACCTGTGAGAACCCAGGAGTGTTCTCACATTACTTGTAATGATCAGAAATAGTTTTCTGCATTCCAGCCACTGAAAAATGCAAATATTTATACTACATACTGACACAAAAGGCTTTAAAAATTCAACATGGTTCCTTTAGTCTCAGTTTAGCGGGAAAAAAAATTCCCACTAAATAACATAAAGTCTGTCCTTAATAAACACTATTTCTCTTTCAAATGCAACTTCTGCCTCTCTAAAATATTCTGGTACCATAGGTATTGAAAAATGTTAAAAATTAGCTCAATTTTCACGATTAAAGATTAATCCCTCAACAACTCTATACTAAACAAACTAAGCAACCTAGTTAAAGATTTTCAAAAGAACTAATTTACAGGTAATTTCAAACTTGCAAACTTCAGCTAAAGAAGTGAAAAAAAGAAAAAAAAAGGTGACAACTCCCAGGACTCAGGCACAACACTCGCCAGAGTAAAAATGCTCAGGAACCTATATCCCTGAAATCCAGCCCTCTTCTGTACCCAAGGTTTTACTGTATGTCCATCTCCCAGTAGTTTTTTAATCAATACATTATTTCTAGCACTTTGAAGTACCTGTCAAGTAGCATTTCATGGAAAGTGCCTTCTTTTCTGGCTTTCCTAAGGGCTTTTGTATCTTCTTTGCTTATTTTAAGCTTTTTGTCTTGAAAACTTTGGAATTTCTTCCTGTAAGGGGGAAGAAAAGTAGTAAAGAACTGAAGCTTTTAATTTTTTTTGTTTTCCAACACAACAGCAGCTGTGGTAAGAATCTTAGCTCCTATTAAAGCAGCATGTAACTGACCTAATAAAATCCAGCAAACCATCCCAGTACTAAGGTTGCACTAAGGCTTCTGTAGGTGAAAACTATTCAGGTTTTGCTTTTTTTGGCAGTCTAAGTAGGAATGAGCCCTTATGTGACTAGCATGAAGTGGTTACAAATATTTAACTACTAGCATAAGAAATCAGGGAGCAAAAATGTACTGGATGTAGTTGCAAGGTGCTGACTGTAGGGAAGTGCAGGTGTTTTCTCTGTGAAAAAAGGCCAGGGGCTGACCTGTGCTGGACAGTGCTGGCTGTCAAGACATCCACTACAGGACACAGCCAAATCCATCAGCAAAGCTGGAAAAAAAAAAACCCTAAAAGTGCAAAATGGCACTGGGAACATCAAGCACCGAGAAGGAGAGAAAGGAGATGCTGTAGGTACTGGACCAAGTATTACCTTCCAGCCCATGAATAAGACTATACCAGAGCAGGGGAAAAGCAGGAAAGGAAGGGAGTGGCTGAAAGAAACCACTGTGGATTGACCTACAGCCCATCTGGCTTAGTGGAGCAGGTAGAAGCTCTGGAGAGAAGCTGAGCTTGAGATGGGAGAAGGAAAGGTGGTGTTTTTAATTTTTGTCTCTCGGAATCTACATGCAATAAAAAGAAAATAAATTTAACTAATTGTTCACAGTTAACCCTGGGACAGTATCTGGTACAGCAGCTCTCCTTTATCTCAAGCAATGAGCTATCTCACCCTGTTTTCTTCCCTTGTCCTACTAATGAAAAGTGAGTGAAAGGCTGGATGGGCGTTGGGCCCAAAGACAGCTCCAGTCAGAAACAAAAAAAGGTACTTGAGCCTGTTACCAGCTTTAAAGTACGTACACGTAATTGATTTCACATTGTTTAACGTTTCCTTTGTCTTCTTGTGGAACATCATCTTTCTTCTTAGCTTCTCTTTCAGCACAAGTACGAATCTAATAATTGAAAGAAAAATGAAAAAACAACCAAAACACAACAGAAAACACCTGTATTTTAAATACAGTAAGTTACAAGTGAAAGATGACTACATATCCTTTGTAACACAATGAGAGTCACAGTGACTTTTCAAGTTCACAGTTTTCAAACTGGTTAACCAGAAACAACGGCAAAAGTAAGAGCTGCCTGAAATATGGGAAATGTTAAGTGCAATCCTTGATACTAGATGTAACTGCCTTTATCTCAAAGAAGCACTACTATAGTTCTTAATTTTGGCAGGGACAATTCAAAGATTGACTTAAAATACTGTCGCTCAGACTAGTTAGGACACCTATCTCTACTTGGAGATAGTCTTTTCAGATTCTCTTAAAAGATCTCCCCTTCTGGATCATTCTGGTAAACCCTTCTCTGTCCTTGATTTGGTCACAATTCCTCTCTTCTGTCCCAAGCTGTTTAGAAGTACCTGGAAGATCACATAGACTCTTTTGTCCTCCTGAGTGGTAAAGTATCTTCTTATCTCTACAGGAGGTACTGAGAATTATTACAGCCCTGGAACTCATTTACCTTTCTTGTGGCCAGATCACTTGACAGCTGATAGGAAGCAATTATAACTGTATTAACAGAAAATCATAGCACACAGACACCTGCCTGTTTGAGTTCGATTCCTGGCAATCCTATACTAATTGTAGATTGTAGAAATTATAGATTACCTTTATCATTTCTTCTTCCCCTGCAGTTTTGCTTTTGGCTTCTATGTCCCCCTCTTCATTACACCTGATAAAACGGCTGTTTGCTGCTAGTAATGCCATTTTTCTCTGCAGAAACAATATCACACACTGTCAGTATAATGAGGTTGTATATAATCCTTGATTTGTAACAATTTATCCTCTACAATATGCCAAACATCTCTGTAAATAATTCTTTTATGGATGGATACTTCACTAGCTAGCCAGACTTGCTGACTCCTTCATTTTTAAGATGCTTATAGCTGCCAAAACGCAGCTATTGAAACATTAAAAAAACTTTCAATTACAGTAAATGCATTGCAGTTGGAAAATCATAAGTTACAATATGAAAGGGATTGCAAAAGGCTTTAACTTCATAGTAAAAATACCCATCTACATAGATTAACTCAAAATACAATCAAACACTAGCAACATCAAATAAACTATTGCAAACAGCTTACATCTTGGAAGACAGGTTCCCACTGCTCTCTTGATCCTATTGCATCAGAACGTCCCACAACAAGCCCGTCTGAGTTTATACCAAGGTATTTGCCATAACCAGACTTGAGAGCAATCCTCAAAGACAAAACGTAGGAAACAAGAAAGAGTATTTTTAATTAATGCAATTCACAATACCCAAAACATCACCCACACTTTTAGTAAAAGACTAAAATGTATTTCAAAAGAGTATTAAAATGCCTTCTCACAAAATCCAAAGATAACAAGTATCAAAACTTGAAACATTACAGTAATTACCTTGTATCAGATAACTTAACTGCTGTAAACTGCTCAGGAGGACTAGGGCCTTCATCACCTGAGGAACGAATTTTCCATTATTAAAGTATGAAGTATAAACATAAAATGTATCAGCCTACTAATACTGCTGCAGTATCAAAAAGAATTAAACACTGACTATTTCTAAATACTATGGAAAGTATTCATTTCATTAAAATTCTTTTTTGAGTACTCGCTTTTAAAACAGCAATGCAGGTGCTCATTTATTCATATATTTACAATGCTTAAAACAAGCTACAAAATAAAGATTATCATAAGTTCAAGAAATTTATAATTGAGAATGTTTTGTAATTTTCCTGGTGGCTTTGAATACCTTAATCTCCTTGTAATGTTATTTCTTTGATAACAAAATGCATTATGGTTCAGCTATGGTAACTCAACTCAGTATCCTAAAAGCTACTGGATTCTCCATCCCTCAAAACCAAAACAAGAGAATATGGCCATTGTTGCTCTGATCTCTGTTTGGAGATGAAACACACACAGACTGTCAGGGTTCTGGAACAGTCCATGTCAGAGTCATTGCCCTCAAATTCAAAGAACAAGCTAATTATCCCAGCACATTAGTAGTTCTCTTGTGCAGCGACACAACAAGTATATTATGACAAGAATGCAGCAATAAGCATTAAAACTCATCTACCTTGAATTTCACTCTTCAAGTGACACCATAAACACTTTATAGGTTTTAATAAAAATTATACTGCTTTTTATCCAGCAAATGGTATGGCCTTTAACAGGTAATCATCTCCAGTGCAGTTCAATTTATTGCGCACATAAGCCAGCATGAAACTAGATTAGTGAAACTGACTGGCAGTCATTAGATTTAAGACATCTGTATGCTTCAGCTAGAATTATTGCATTTCTTGTAATAAACTGGTTTTAGCTGTAAAACTGTTTGCCTTGAGGTGATGCTAGTTCTATGCTTTTAGGCACTTCATTATTAAAACTCTATTATTTTCAAATTTCCTGGAACAAACCTTTATGTGGTGCTCCAAGTGTAAACAAGCCATTGTCGAGGGCATGGATGTAAGCTCCTTTATCCATTTCTATAGCTATAGTTCCTGTAATTTCACCAAAATTACTGACAGCCCACCAGTTTCCTGTAATACAAAACCATGACAGTTTATTAACAGAGTAACGACAACTTCTGATTACAATAGCCAAGGAGGTTATATTTCTGTGTCTTCTCTGAAATTTTAAATTCAAAAGATAGCTATCTCACAACTTTTGTGCATTATTTTATAGTCCAGAGCCAATTTAATGGTGTTGCTGCTGCTGCTTCAGGAAGTCCTTCTTTGACCAGCTGTCATCCCTGGCTACAAGCTCCTGTGCTTCATCCCTTCTTTGTGTTAGTACACAGACCAAGCTGATTCATTCAGCTGATGCAGCAAAGACACACTTCACAAGAAAAAGATTTTTTCCCTCTGGATCTGTCTCCTGCAGTTTTGGAGTCATATTCATTTATAAGATTCTCCAGCACAAGAGAATCAGAGATACTATTTAATCTTGCTGTTAAATATGTAAGTTGTAATCCTTAGACCAACTTAGACCTCAGTTGTTCAAACCAATCTGGATTTGAACATTTGACTCCTACAGAATTCTACCAAAGTTAAAGCCCTTCCCATGTGCACAACTTAGAATTATAACTTTTACATTTTTTGAACACTAAAGTTTTCTCTTTGTATACTCTCCTACAAATATTTCCTAGCTCATTAAGATAGTAATGCTTTTTTTTTTATTACTTATAAAAAGCTGAATCCATTCCATTGGTGTCACAAGTTCTGTATGGAATCTAGGAAGATCCCAAGACACAAATGACATGTTGTGAGAAACAGTTATATATTTCTACAGGAGTTACACTTGCTTTACGAAGTCCTATAACGACCTTGTTAGCTTCTGGCACATCCCCTACAGTTTCCGCACTGTCACATAACTCCTGGAAAGCAGCTCACCAACAATGTCGAGCTGCTCTGCCGCATCCTCTTCCCTTTTCCTTTTCTTTTCTTTGTGCTTTTTCTTGCTGCAAGGGGAGATACAAAGAAGTGAGAACGAGCCGCCGACCCAGCCCGTGTCCCGCCGGGCCTCACGGCCGGGCCCTGCGGGAGCGGTCCCTGAACCCGGCCGGGATCCTGCGGCGTCCAGCCCGGCCCCGGCCCTGCCGGCGAGCCCCCGGGCTGGAGCGAAGGGAAGAGAAGGGCAGGCCCGGCCCGGCCTCATCCCTGCCCAGGCTCCTACACCGGCCCCGCGGCGGTGCGAGCCCCGGCGGCTGCCGCAGCCCGGGGCAGGGGCGGCGCGGCGGGCAGCCCGCTCCTCACCTCTTCTCTTTCGATCCTTTAAGGACGAGCTTGGTGGATTTGACGCAGGAATACTCCGCCATGTCGGGATCCGGGAAGGGCGGGCGGACGGAGCCGGCTCCGCCCCGAGCCGGGCGGAAGCCCCGAAGCCGCGGCTCGGCCTCCGCCCGGCTGTGGGCGGGCACCGGCGGCACCGTGCCTCGGTTAGGGCACGTGGAGTGTGCTGGGCACGGAGTTTGAGCGGAAAAATAAAACAAGAAGAGTTTAAAATTACATTTGAACAGTCTGTCCCTGGGCACCTTTCCCGTGTAAGTGTGGCCTGGCTCCACGGGTGCAGTGCCTGCGCTTTGCCAGACGGCAGGCAAAGAACGCTAAGGAATGAAGAACCCATAGCTTCTACAGGCCGTGTGTGTGTGTGTCTATTGTAAAACACATGTCATGAACATCAACAGAGCCCTCGGACATGAGAGCAGCAAGGCCAAGGGCAGTAGGTCTTGCCTCTGGCAGGGTTGCATGGTATCTGGACACCTGGATGTGCTGGTGAAGGAGTAAAAGCTTCCAGGGATGCCTATGAAGACCAGGTGGGGAAATGCAGTTTGCAAGTCATCCAGGTGTACCATGCTAGGGGTCAAATGAGGGATGATAATTTTTTTCCATCCTGTTAGCCACTTGGTATTCCACAGAATAAAACATACATCAGACTACCCCCTTGGCACATAATGACCTTTTTTCTCATATTAACCTAGCACCTTTCAGAGAGGTACCAAGACTTTCCTCGGGGAGCAACCTTACTAGCCCATGTGTGATTAGAATCCCAACTACAGTAGTAATTTGTGTTTAGTCTTCAAAAGTGTTCTTCCTACTTCTCATTCATGAGAGAGGGGGTTTTGTACCCAAAAAGTTGCCTGTTGATTATATTACCTGGTTAAATAAAAAATCCTACCCTTACAAGGCTTGTTGTACATGTCTTATGTACAGGTACAGAGATACTTGCATTAGATTCCTTCTTTTTGGTTTCCAAGTTAATTTCCTATCTATGCTTGTAAGTTTTCAGCACCTCAGCGGTATCTTCTACAAGTAAGAAATGCGAATCTCATACATGTTCATGTCAAGGCTTTTAAAGTCACTGAAAGTGTGACCAGTTGACAAAGCTTGGTGTGTACAGTGTCCCAGTGAATCACCCTGGAGCTGGTGAATGACTGCAGATGTCTTCCACAGATACTTTGGCTGTATCCAGATCTCTGCCTCTTCTCACCAAAATTTCTTTGAACTTCTGTCTGCGTGCCTAAGATGACGCTACCTTGTATTGTAATTACGCTTGCTGTGTAAAATGCAAACAACCGTAATGAACTTAAGGAGGTTTTGGCAAGTCCCTCATTTTGGAGCTTTAGGGATGTTGTGTTTGTTAGCAAAAGCAATACCTGAATCAAGCTGCTAGTCAGAATATTTTTTGTGTGTGGTTGTGTGTGTTGGCTATGCTACTCTCTGTGGTGCACAGTTTGTGGTAATTAGGGTTGAGGCTGAGACCGAGCCTCATCCCAAATGGGTACAGCTGTGAGCAGCAGGTGAGCAGCATTGACAGCAATGAGCCATGGAGTGCCCAGGGGCACTGACCAATCACCAAAGGGATCAGAGGGCACACAGGTGCAATGCATGAACATGAGTGGTATAAAAGGTTGGGGTAAAGAATAAAAAGGGCAGATGCTTGAAGCCTTCTGATGTGTTATGGTGTTACTCTGTGTGGGTTGAAGCTGTCTGAAATTGTATGGTGATACTCTGTGTATTGTGATTGTCTCAACTGTGATGTATGCTGCGACAGCTTTTCTGCTAGTAAGTAGGAAAGTACCTGCCCTCTGCAGGGTTTTCTTTTATGTTGCAATTTGTCCAGGAGCTGTTTATCCATGCAGACATCCTGATGTTTTTGCCCAACTTCCTCTATGTTGGGATGCATTGCTCCTAAGCTTAGAGAAGGGGATCCTTGACTATTAACAATCTTTCTTGGGTGCCTCTTCCCTCTGGGGCTTTATCCTGTGATACTCTCCCACAGGATAAAGATCTATGAAGAGATCCAAATCCTCTTGCCTGAAGCCTGAGGGAGCCAGCTTGCAGTTCATTCTCCTGTCTGCCCTAAGGATCTTGAACTCCACCATATTATGGTCATTGCAGCTGAAGCTGCCTTTGCTCTTCACATTCCTCAGCAGCCCCTGCTTGTTGGCGAGAATGAGATGCAGCATAGCACCTCTCCTTGTTGGCTCCTCTTTCACTTGGAGGAGGAAGTTGTCATTTTAACCAATATATTAATGTGTTTCTAGCCCTTTGGGATTCACTTCAAGCCAACTTCAGCAGCGAGCAATTTTAGCAAATACAGTTACAATTGTATTTGACTCATATCATTAAATACTTTTTTTCAGGTTCTAAACAGATATTCCTATAGGGCAGTTATTTTAGTAAAAGGAATATGAAAGAGAAGAGAGCAATTACATGAAAGTCAGAACAAAGCATAGAAGAGATGAGCAGAGCAGGAAAAAATGTCTGTCTGCCACCCTAGCATGGTGACTTGCCCTTCAGTGGTTATTTTAGGGATCTGAGTTCTTTTTAGTCTTTGATTCTGTTGAAAGAAAACCTGCAGGAGTTCGTTTTGTTCTCTTAGCTGTAACTTTAAAACTTTATTTATGATAGGTTCTAATTTTTTAGCTGCTTAACTTTGCGAACTTTGTATTTATGAGGTATTTGTACATTTTTGTCAAAGTGGGCCTGTGTTCACTGATGGACTATGACCAGCACCTCATAGTATACAAGCACTTCGCTGAGAGGTCCAATGAGGGAGGAAAAGGTAAGGATAAAAAGCATTTATAAGAGATGTAATAACTTTAAAGTTATTAAGGGTTATCTAAACTGGATTTTTGTGGTTTTTTTTTCTTTTTAACTTTAAAAAAAGCAAGAGCAATTATAGCAATTTATATTTTAAAATACATATATTTTTATCGCATGTCAGATGTTCATTTTGCTGTTTGTCCACCAGATGCTGCTATAGCCACAAAAATAAGTGCAGATTGAGAAGTTTGGTGGGGGGGAAAAGGAGATAGTTTTACTTTCATTACAGATGACCGTTACATAATCATGATCCTGGAAAGAATGATGCATGTGTTTACATTTTGTATAGGGAATAGTCCTGGTGAGTCCAATTAAGCAGTTCATTAGTGTAAAGTTAGTAGTGATTGCAAGCTTTCTTAGGATGGGACTATATCAATTATGTTTGCTATTTTCTTAATTTGCTGTTCTGTTTCCATTCTTGTGTTTTATGAAGAGAAAGTAGAAAAGACAGAATGATAGAGACAAAAAATATTGTAATAGAAATGTAGATTTTTTTTGGGCTCCCATAACATATAATATATTTTTTTGTTAATGAGTATAATTTTACTTAAATTTCACGTATCTTAGGTTTCTTCTTAAATTTAGTGACACCAGCAACAAATAGGCATCATTACAGTTTATGCAGAAGATGATAAAACCTTTTCCTGCAGGGCAAAGTAATGAAATAAATCTGAAAACTGTGTATAAGATGGTACCACTTTAGAGAAGCTATTTAGACTCTAATTTGCCAGTTAGTATTTTTGAAATTAAAACATTTCCAATATGTCCGGGCTGTGGTTGTTTAAAAAAAAAAATAACAGTTCATTTTCTTTATGGAATTGGAAATAAATGGAGCCTTTGTGTTTGCAATTCTAGAAAACAAATCACTTTTTTAATGACTGGATTTTCCTGCCAGCTTGGAATTTGCCGCATGTGCATTTTATTTTGAAAACCTAAAGAGTAAAATCGTTTGCTGTCATTCATGCAGATGGGGCAGATTGGCTGAGGTGTCATTTGCAAAATGTGCACTTTCATCATTCAAGTTTGAAGGGGATCATTACAAAAATGTATTAGAAGTGAAGGGCTGGGGTTGAGCATCTGTGTCATAGTTTAGTGTCATAAGAGCCTGGACCCAAACTTAGGTGCTTTGGAGTTTTGTTCCATCATGTTTTTTTACGTTAGGAAATACTAAAATATTTCTCCAAACCAGAGAAACTTGAGGTAGCTCTCTTGATAGCCAAGTTGACTGATCATGTGGGGTTTTTTTTCCTCTTTTGTTTATATGTGTGGGCCCCTTGTGAAACATCAAAGCTCTTGACTGATGTAACAGCCAAGATCGATATAGTTTTGTTTACTCATTTACAGAAGGAGTGAAATCTGATGTGAGTTAGAACCAGAGCAACTATATTTTAATTTTTCCCTAGTGAGACAAAGTACATACTCTGGAATGTTGTGGTTTGTCATAATGTTCAGCAGCAGTTGTGCCAGTGTTGAGGCATCCCCAGGACATGATGGTGCATGACAGATGTAAATAAAAGCTAATTTGATTAGCAGCATTTTTAAACTGAATTCTGAAAATGGTTGTGTTGTAACTTCCAAATTTTAAATGTGGTCAGATTTTTTTTTAAGCTGAAAATGTTAGTGTTAGGTTTTTAAGCACAGGTAAACAGATATTCTCCAAATTGCATTTCTCCTACTTGGGTTATGGCTCAGTACTTGGAGTATTTGGGAAATTGGAAGGGTTTCTCAGCCTATCAGGGCATGATGGAGCTCCAGCTCAGATCCTCCAGTCGTCAGCATGGCTGATACAGAAACCAGTTGTTGGTTCTGGCTTCTCAGCTTCTTCTGCTTTGCCTGATCACCCCATCACTTTTCTCTGCTGTCTCTCTGTAAAGTTTTGTAGTGAAGTTTTTCTAGTTGGCCAGACCCTCAATATCAACTTCTCCAGACATGAGATCCTGCTCTAGAGTTTGTCAGGGAGCACTTACCAAAATCCCTTTCTGCTGCACACTGCGGGAATGCAAAAGAGAAATGAAAAGTAACTGCAAATGTACGGTGGCTTCATGCTGATGCCAGCTCTCTGAGATGTTTACTTGAACTCGGACCTTCTAGTTTCTGCTTGTCATCCCAAATGATGCATGTGTACTTCTTCAAATTCTGTTATTCTTTCCCACCAAGTGCTTTGCATTTTATCCTGATGTACTAAGGAAAATTTTTATATGTGTATAAACGCTTCTGTTTCTTTGTCTGTTACTGTTTCTTTATTAATATTTTTTTTAAACTGGTCAGATTTATATCTTTTTAACAGGCACAATCACAACAATGATTGAAATCTGGTGAGTTTTGAAACTGTTGTCAGATAAGTAGGAAAAACACCTGTAACTTCCCTGGCAAGGGCGGGGGTTACAACATAAATTCCCCTCTTACTAATGATGGGAGAGAACACTCATTCAGAAATCAGTCTATGAGAAAAAATCTCCTAGTAAATCTAGGGCACTAATAAGTGAAAAATCAAACTGTGTTACTTCCAGTGCTTAAAAAAGCAACCTATTTCTCTGTACTGTAATTTCATTTTTTATGGGATGGAAATTTGATTCTGTAAGTTGAGCATAAAATTTTTGACGTTTCCTGACAAATAGCTGGCATGTTTGATGCAAATGTAGCTGAAAACTCATTTCCTTATTTACTGATACTGTATGGAAAATACAGACTAAAATACGGACTATAAATAAAACACAACAATTTTTGTGGCAAGTTACCTGCTTTGTGCTATGTGTTCATACGCAGACTTCTCCCTTTCTGGGACATGCTTTTTTTTTGTCTCCAGTGAGCCTTATTTCCTTTGTTATATGTAGCTGAGTTTGAATCCCATTAGGAAAGCCCCAGGATCCACGGGGAAAGATTTTCTGTTTCGCATACATGTATATCACTGTTGTGATTGTTCTTTGTTAGCCCATAATCAAGTTTAATTTAAGTACAGTTTCTAAGTAGCATATTTTAAAAAATTTATTAAATTCAGTGTTTAAAAAATGTTTTCTTCCTCTTTGTATTATGTCTGTGATTTGGTAGGAAATAAACGGGTGGTTGTAGCTAGTTGGGCAGGTTGTACTCACCTTCACAGCATTTCTTCTGAGAAGGGATTTACAATAACCCCCCCTAACCCTAAAATACGTGGCTTCCTTTTGGGCTATATGTTTTTCCTACTCTTTTCCTCTAAGACAACATGGGTGTCCTTTAAAATTTCAGTGGTGTTATGGATTGGCAGGGCTTAAGAATGAACCTGTGGCAGGGTGTTCCTTTTCAGTGCTGCTGTTCTCATGGCCATGAAACTGTGCCCTTTCTCTTTGGAAATTAGGTTTCCTCTCTCCCAGGATTGCCATAAAGTTTCTTTCAGCATTTTTTTGCTAACAGAACTGGATCATATATGTGCTATGATTGTTTGCATTCCCCTTTTGAATTTGAAGGGCTATTACAAGTTATTTTCTTCTCTTATCCTCCATAGATTCTGATTCTGTGTAATTTGTCCTGAATGCAGATGCTCTTCCAGAAGAAGGAAATTTTTACTAATGCAGTGGCAGTGAATATCTTGTTAAAAAAGCTTTTGTGTGGACTTGGGAATTTTGGAGGTGAAAGAGAGACCTGTAGAGCATTGCATATAGAATAGGTATAGTCTAGGTAAAGACAGAAAAAGCTTTTTGCTCTGGAGGGAATTCTGAACTATTCATTATTCTGAACTATTCACTTGTCTGCTCATTTCCTTGTAAGTGTGTAAAATCTAAGTTATAATGGATCCACTTGTGAGTCCCCCCAGGACAAATATGAAAGAGAAATAAGTATACTTAACTCTTGTTCATTTTTGATGGTCTGACTCGGACTGTCGTACTTGTTTATTCATCCAGAGAGCCTCCAAATGTTGACAATATTGATTAGCTTGAGGCACTTAATTTATTAGCTTGAGGCAGTTAGAGATGAAAGGAAAATGTAGAACTTTCTAGTCCTTGCCCTCATCAGGACAATCATCAATAACTTGTAATTTTATTTTTTTTTATTTTGCCCATCGCATATTTACTAAGTCCAGTTTGGCCAGCTTTTTGTCTTGTAGTTTCTAAAAGCAACACAAGCAGACAAAACAGGTTTACAGTAATCATCTCCTTTTTGACATGAAGTAAATAAGGTTTCTAACCCATAACACAGTATGGAAACTGCTTTGAAACAGAGCAGCCAGAGATGGCAGCATTCACCATCCTAATGCTGCTTGACTGTTTTTTAAAGCTTCAGTAACCTGAGGGAATGAATGATGTAAAAATTTTAGCTTCCACTGAAAAAATACAGTGCAAACTAGAATGCCTGTCCCCCATGGATATGAACAGATATAAAACCTGATTGTAAAGGTCTAAAAATTTTAAAGGTAGAACAAAAGAAGAGCACACCTATATTTCTTTTAAACTCTGCTTCTAAAGCCATTGTTTTGAGTTTTGGAGCCTAACTAATGATTTTTGAGTGCTTTGCATTGGGAACATCTGTTGGCTTTTGTCCTGTCACAGTAGGTAAGTGAGTAGAAGTTGAAAGTGCTGATCTTTCCATGTTCTGATCCTGAGAGAAAAGGGAACATTTCAGTATACATCAACTATTTTCAGGCTCTTTTCCCCGCAGCATACGGTTGGTGTATGTCAGGGCTTTTCTTATAGTCTAGGTTCAGCACAAGATATTTTTTCCCAATTAAGGTTTATTTTTCTGAAGAGGTGGCTACTGCTTCTGGAAATCCCAACTCTAATTTGGCAGAGATAAAAATAGTCTTTTTGCTGTCACACCTTCATGAAACTATGTTGTGACAAGGCATGACTTGGTCTAGATCTTAAAAGGTGAAATCTGTGAGACTGGCTCAGTCTCACAGATTCAGTGCATCCCAGTGTACTGGGGAATAATCCAGAAGGATTTCTGCCATATGCAGTAGATGGGGTGTAGTTTATACAATTAACTTCTTAACAGAATATTGAGCCATATCCTTATTGTTCCTTGGCCTTTTTGGAGGGTTGAATTCCTAGGGGTGTGTGTGAGGATTTGCTGTAACTGGACCAGAGCACTAGACATGAAATTCTCCCTGACCTGTTCAGATGTATAGTCCTGTGATGGATCAAAACTGGTCTTAGTTATGGTTATGTTGGTGTCCAGGGGAAAAATTCAACATTGGTAATGTCCAGTGATGCTGTTGTCTTTGTTGCAGATGGCCAAGATCTAGCTCATGTTTCATCAGTGCCTGAGGTGCCCAAAACTGCCTTTTCTAGGAGATACAAAATGTCTACCTCTGCCAGACCCATGAATGGGACATGCCCTTTTTTCCCCCCAGATATATAGTGGAAAGCCACAAGTAGTCTAGTTTAAAAAAATACCAGACTGCCCTGTGATAGCAACAGTCAATCTGTGTATCTATGGTCAAAGATGTAGGTTATCCACAACATAGCATTACACTTCATTTTCCCATGGAGAGAGGGAGAAAGATTCCTTTTATCCTGAGCAAGGCAAATGGTCCAACCCAGTGAGTGCAGAGGCCTCCTCACCCTGGGACAGGATGCAAGAGGGCAACCATTGCATCTGGTTGAAATTAGAGTGAAAACAGAAAAGATGGATTTCTTTTCCCTGCCCCCTCCCCACCCCTCCCAGTATAATGTAATTTAGGGAACACGGTCATGTTGTTAAACTAGAGCAAGTTTGTAGTGTAAAAAGAACATCTGCAGTTCTGTGGTATGAGACAAGGAGCGAGTCCTGCAGGCTAGGCCAGTTAATAACTCTTCAATGCTTTTCTGCTGTGCTGGGGCATTGAAAAGAAGAGAGGATGTTTATGTAGAGGTCAGTGTTCTTCTCAGGGACTGGCAAGAGTGTGTAAAGGACTGTCCTTCTTGGTAGGAGTGTGTAATAGTCAAGATTCACAACCACATAATATTTCCAGATGCTGTTTGAAACACTGTTCATTGCAGTTTATTGCAACATTCTGGAAAGCCTCAACATCAGTTCAGACTTAGTGTGTTCCTATGTCATGCTTGGGTTGTGGCCTGAGACAGACTACACACAGGAAGACAACAAACATAAACACTGATCACTTGATAAAGGCAATGAGAAACAAAAGCACCCTGTGGAATCAAAATGAGTCCAAGACATGACATCCATTAAGAAACAAGGGTTTGTAGCAGTGTAAGATCGAGCTCACAGCTACCCACTCCTGCAAGTAGAACCTTTGTCCACCAAATGACAGCGACAACTCTTAAAAACACAAAAATTAAAAGTGTCTTCTGCTGTGTGAAACCCCCTTCCTTGCTTTACCTAGCAGCTGTCCCACCTTTCTAACCTGAAGGTGCTAGATCTTTTTCTCCCTCTGCTTCTCAGGGTGTGGGTACTGGTAAGAGCTGCTAAGAATACTTGCAGGTGGCATCTTTTGATTCCTCTCCTGCATTTGGAGGCATGTGGCAGAGCTCCCTCAGCTTGGTGCCAGTGATGTGTATTTTTAAAAGAGCATCTAAAAAGTATTTATGACTTCAAATGTGATGCTGGATTGAGCAGCAGTCAACCATTTTATTAGTTCTACTCTCCCCAACAGGTAGATATATAGTAAGACTAGCTATTGAATTTACACTGTCTGTGTTAATTCCGAATTTGTCTGTATCAGACTTACTGCCGTGACTACAAATTTCAACAGGTTTACACCTGCTTTTGTACCTCACTCTGCTCTTCTCTGGAGTTGAGGAACTTGACAGTAAATGATGTTTAAGCCTTGGTAGCAGTGATGTGTTCATGGACAGGCATGTCAGTGTGGTGATGCAATTCAGGTGAAAGTAACCTGGAGGTGCTGTGGTTTGTTAAAGGTCACCTGTGAGTCCCTTGCTGATGGAAGAAGGAGATGCAGCTGGAGAATGCTGTTTGTTTTTCTTCAAATACCTCCTTGGATATTGGTGACAGAGCACTCTTTTATCTGGATGCATTGTGCTCTCCTATGCCTTCACAAAGCATCTCTCTACAGAAAGGCTGAGGAATAATCCTGGTTGGATTGGTGTGGTTTTGGCTGCTGCTGGGACTGTGGTCTGGGACTGCTGCTGGGACTTCTTGGCATGAAAAAGACAATGTAGTCATCCTCTAGGCTGATATTTGAAGGGCAGATCCTTGGTGTTTCCATTCTCCTCCTCTTCCTGAAGTACAGTAAGATTCTTTACGCAGGCTGCATGCTCTATGGTGCCTTTATTCATCTCTGAAGCTCCCAAATATTTTGCCTTCTATGTCTTCTCATCTCCCATATAGCTTTTGACATTTTTTTTTTTATTGTTTTAACATTAATTTGGCACAGATTTTAAATCTGTTACAAACCTCAGAATGGAATCAGGCATTTCCTCAACTGGGTGCCAGTTTCTGGAGACTGTGATGTGTGCATCTGACTCAGAGAAAGATCTGTAGTGCAGGGACCATACAATACATCAGGCTGCTATCACAAAATGGTGAAATGGTATCGTGAGCTTTTGAGTTTTTGAGAGATTGTGTATAGTGTAGGGTGTGATGGACAAGGGAGGGTGGAATCACTGTCAAAGTGAATCAGCAGCCAGCTCCACTTGAGGGGAAGATACTGGCAGACTTTACATGCTGAAGTCAGTTAAGCAGGTGGAGAAAAGAGTCATGAGAATATTAATGAAGGGATGTTTGGAGGGCTGTTTAGGTTCTAGTGAAATACCAGTGATTTAACTAGACATTATATGGAGAGGATTCAGCCCTTTAATCATGCCAGTAAAAATGACACGGATCTTGAGGCAAAAGCTTTCAACCTAAAATAGAAACAAGGGAAAAGAAAGTATGTGATTGGGTTAGTATTGCTCATATTTATGAGTTTCAGTTAGCAGCATCTTGTAGATGTGTTTTCTCTTAAAGAGACATTGTAAAGGCAAAGAGCTATTTTCTGAAATGTTTTGAGACTTCATTCGGAAGGCTCATTTACCTATTGTGTAGGTAACTTTCTAGCTTCTAATTCTGTGTGTCACATCATGACTAAACAGGATGCTGCAGACCTGTGGATCAGCCCTATTTGTCTTTTCCTGTATTTCATTGACTGCACAGAGGGGGTATGTATGCTGGGAAGTTCAGATCGAAAACCTGTTCTGTAGCCTGGCTGGAGCACAGCCCTCTAGTAAGCATTCAGTATTTCACTGCAGGTGGTGCATGCAGCTGGTGGTTGGCAGGTTGGTTTGTAGTTCTATCATCTTCCATTACCTCCCTTAGAAGACCAGTAAGGGCATTATTCTGTTTTTCCAGTGTTGTGCAAAGCAAAACAATTAATGCTGAATCAATAAAGTAATCCACAGTTTAACTGCTCTAAGGCAAAGAAAAAGAATTTTAAACCTATACATTATTTATTTTTATTAAAACATTTTAGTGGCACCATCTTTTTGTGTTTTACTTGAAATATCATTTGGATCCCATTTATGTGAAAGGCTTTATTTGAAACTTTTTTCCAGACTTAATAGATTAGTTTTAGTAGTGAGCCAGTTGGAGTTAATCAATGGAGAACAACTGTACAGAGGTTCTCTAAGCTAGGCTGGATTTGAAGGGTTTAATTTTAATCATAGTCTGAGAGCTACAGCTGCTTCATGTTTGTTTAGTAATAGAGTTGATGAGCAGCTAATTTGAAAGGAAAACTCAAGCACAGGTGTGAAATTCCTCATGGGTGTAAGAGAACTGGCCTTGAATGTAAGAAGATGGTGCTGAACCTATTGCTCTACAGTAAGCCAAAGTGATTCTTGTTTAAATATTTCTAAATTAGCAAACGTGACATAAATCCCTTGCCTCAAGCATCCTTCACCTTTTTATCATAGCATTTAAGGGATCATCTAGTATGTCAGAGACCAGGATTTGATACCCTACTCTGTCTGGTTTTGAGTATGTACCTTCAGGTTCAAGGATTTGAGTTCTAGTGAGAATAGTGCTTTTTCTATATGATGCTGTTCAGATTGCCTGTAAAAACTAATAGCAATTTGATTTGAGGAACACCATTTACTACTGTCCATTCTATATACATAAAGAGGATACAGAGATATGAATCCTTATCTGGTTTAGTTGTCTTCATGCACCTTGTGGGGAGGGAGGCTGTAACTCCTGCAGAAAGGCAGAATTGAAAACGCCTTCTCTGGCATTTCCTACTCACCAGGTTACAAGCTCTGTGGGCTGTGTGTTTAGTCCTAGCAAACACTACTCTTTGTAAAGGTTCTGATTTGTGATCTGTGTCATACTTGCTGTGATTACTGTGGTGCTCCTGTAGCAGTTGCTGCGAGTGATGGCTCAGAGATGAGAATATTGGCTTTGACAGCTGTCACCTTAACATCCGGCAGGTGTACAGGCTACTGAGTTAGGAAGGCTGAGGAGATAATGTGATGTGCTCTGTTCCCTAAGCCACAAAATTGATAAGCCATGTAGCAGGTGAAGGGGCTGCCACTCACAGGTACTGCTGTCAGTGTTGAACACTGCTGCACTTAGTGTTTGGGTGATTTCCATGGAGCAGGATTCCCTAGGATGGCAGGATGTGTGAGACAGGTGTTGTAACACAATTGCTATTGCAATGTTGAAGTTCTAATTTGCATCTAGTCCCAAAGCTACAGTTTACAGCAGGATAACATGGAGGAAAGAGCTGAATGAGATTCAAGAAAATGTCAGGAGAAGTTTAAAATTGTCCTAGAAGATTTTGACCAGAGTGTATGTATAAAAAACCAGAGCTGGTTGTCTAGTTCTGCAATGTAGGGACAAACTCATGTTGGGAAAAGTATTCTCTGAATTCATGTGAAAAGCAGGAAAATACTTAACACATTAGGTATTTTAATAACCTCTGCACTTTCTTGATCAGATCATAAGAAAAAATACTCTCCATTGCTATTGTAGTAAAAATTTCCTGTGTGCTCCAAAATGACGGGCCCAGTCTTGGAGGTTCAATGTAATTACCAGACTGTGGTGATGAAAAATCAGTTCTTTGGCTTCTTTGAATTAATTAAAAAATTAGGTTCTTAAAATAGCTTATTAATGAGGAATGTTAGCAGCATTTCTGTTAGGCAATTAGGTGTTAGTGTACATCTTATTGCAGACAGTACATGAAATGAAGGCATGCAGAGATGTACAGAGATTGAGACTATGCAAGTCAGTGATGAGGTGAGGCAGTGATGCAAAAAGTCTTGAATTTAGTTTTCTGTAAAGCAATCAGTTTCATTGCATTTCCCAGTGCAAAGTAATGCAAATCCTTTTGGGGTTCAATGGACATTAATATTAGCTGTATTTGAGATGAAGATCAATGAGGAGAGAGACAGTTTTTCAGTCAGACGAACTTGAGTTGCTGCTGCTGCTAATTGACTCAGTTAAAAATACTTTCCTGCTCTGTAAGAGAAGCTTCTATGATTTGAAACATGTTTAGATACTTTTATAGCTGTGGATTACTAAGGTGAATCATGGATTCCACACTGCTTTAATATTGTCCAATTCAGATGGAAGAGGGAATTTTTTTTCCAGCTCTCTTGATATTTCCGGTTGTCATGGTTTTTGTACTGTGACAAAATTGATTTCATTTCAGAGACTTTTCTTCATTTTACAAAAATGGAAAAACTGATTTTGCTGATATTTTAGTTTTGTAATGCCTGTCTTTGTAAGAAGAAACCACAGTGTTGTGAAAGGCTTTGGATGCAGTAGTATGAATAACATCCTGTGCCTGGAAGGCATTCTGAGCCACCAGAATCAATCCAAGAACCTTATCAAGTACAAGGAAACAATGAAATGAAACCCATTTATCTGAACCAGCAGTACAAATGGACACTCAACGTAACACTGCCAATGCCAGCACAGCAGCAGGAGAAAGTTTTAGGCTTCTTCCCTTGTAATTTCTCTTATATTCTGTGTGATGCTAGGCTTTTCACAGAGGGGAGGTGTGTGCTTCTCTGTGCACGGACATGCATCTGGTTGAACTCTACAGGCCATCTTCTCTTTCAAATAGAAAAATGAAAACTTTGTTTTTAACTAAGGTTTAGAGAACTAATATACCAACATGGAAAAAAAGGTAATTTTTCATGTGGTTTCTGACTCCTGATATTCTAAAAATTAAAACCCAGTTTCTGACACAGTCTTAACCCTGTCTGTATGACTTGCCTTACAATAGGGAGGACTAGGTGGAGTTTGTGTTTTGAAGGATTTTCTGAAAAGCAGTTTTGGCTTCAAATGTGATGTTAGATTGAGCAGCAGTCATCCATTTGATCTGTTGTGCTCTTTCCAGCAGGCAGATACATACTAGGACAATACTGAATTTACATTGTCTGTGTTCTGCATTTGTCTGTAGCAGGCTTACTGCCATGACTGCAACTTCTAACAGGTTAAATGTCTGAGTATTTGTCTGCTTTTGTGTCTTACTCTCCTAATGTCTGAGGTTGATAAAATTGAGAGTAAGTTAAGTGTAAGTTAGTTTGGATATGACTTGCAGTGACTATGCTCTCATAAAGCCCCAAACATACAGATAGGATTTTGACACAGCCCAGATGCTTTTCACTGTGCTATTGGTAATTAATTGGCTAGAGGCTCCAGAATCTGGGGATTTTTTAGCTATGATTAATACAAAAATTAATAAAAGTGAGTTTTATATTAGCTGTTACTAGTACTTGCATTCTAGGATCATTTTGCTGCCTGATAATACTGCAAGAAGAAGAGATTGTTTTATTTTAACTTGTTTTTGTTGAGTGAGACTCCACTGTGG
Source organism: Setophaga petechia (assembly GCA_024362935.1). Taxonomy (NCBI): domain Eukaryota; kingdom Metazoa; phylum Chordata; class Aves; order Passeriformes; family Parulidae; genus Setophaga; species Setophaga petechia. The sequence goes on from JANCRA010000001.1 coordinate 27,444,566, forward strand.
TCCTGGCAACTTGCTCTAGTTCACTCTTCTTGAGCATGCAGGTTGGACTTAAGAGATTGGATCTCAGGAGATCCGTGTAGAACTTAATCAGTCTTGACTCTAAACAAGAGGCCAGAGAAAGTAACTATGGATTATGTTATAATGAGTAAATTTATTTTAAATTCAATCACAAAATAATAGTGATTTTATCAATTACAGGAGAGAATATGAACGTACTACAGCACATCAATAGATGTATGATCCCAATTATAGAATCATTGGGATTGGAAAAGACCCTTAAGCTCATCAAGAGAAACCATAAACCTAATTCTGCCAAGTTCCCTACAAAACCCCAAATGCCACATCTATATCTGCTTTAAATACCTCTGGGGATCATCACACAGCCACTTCCCTGGGCAACCCATTCCAATTCTCACTAATAGTTTCAGTGAAATTTTTCCTAATATCCAAGCTAAACATCCCAGCACAGCTTGCTGTTGTCCTCTCAGCTGATACTTCGGAAAAGAGGCTGTTGCCCACCTTGTTACAACCTCCATTCAAGTAGTTATGGAGAACAATAAGGTTCTGCTGAGCCTCCTTTTGTTCAGGCTAAACAACTCCAGAGCTCAGGAACTTGAATGAGAACTTAGGAGAATGTATAGGTGTTTAGCTGGATGAAGCATCTTGGAGAGAATTTAGAAATTCTCTTGGCCCTGCCTGTGAGTGTATATGAAATGTAATTAATGTAAGTGGAAATCAGAAGAAAAACTAACATCTTTTAGGAGGCAGTTTGACAAGTTTATAGAAGGCATTCCTGGGTGGGACACCCATAGTATCAAGAGAATGAACTTAATTACTCTGGTTAAGTCTTTACTCATTTGTGTTCACATATGATTCTGATGGGAACATTGGCAGAGAAATATCTCATTTTGTTTTCCAAATCAGTACCAGTAGGCAAGTAGGCTGTTGGGAATTACAGGTTTGTTCTATCATTTTCACAGTTTAATGAACAATATCATTTTGATCTGGTAACATCTACATCTGTGATTTTAAATGTGACTTCTTTAGAAAGCAAAATAGCTATAGCAAGAATTTAGTTGTCCCAGTTCTAGTAGTTGGTATTTAGAATGGCTTATCTTACTGTGTAATAAATTTTGAATAGGCAATGGGAAGATGGGGTTTTCTTATTTTGCTTCTTGGTTGTGACCCGATCATAAACACTTGGAATGGGGATTTGGTACAAATAAAACACCTAAAATTTTTGATGCTCTTGAGAAAAATACTATGTATCCATAGATGGCTTGGATCCAATTACAAAAATTACTGAAAGATCTGCATGCAATTTCAGATGTTCACTATTTTATCTCCTCAAAGTAAGCACTAAATGCAACAAATGTGTTTGATGATGCAGCCCTGCATAGCATGTGTAAAATTTTAGATAAAGCTATGTGGGGAAGAAAGGTTGTAATATGATATAAATCAAGGTAAATGCTGAATATGTTCCAAATGAAAGTATTTAGTGAAGGAAATACCATGGTGTGTCTGAGGAATATGATGTAAATGCCATTTTTGGGATTGTTCTCTGTTGCTAATATGAAAAGAAGGATCCATGATGGTGAAGTGTCCAAAGAAATCTAGCCTGTAAAAGTACTTTATGACCTGTGACAAAGTGATCTTGGGAGACTTCCAGATGCTCTCCCAGCTGCTGTTGCACTCCACCTTCTCAACAGTACCATACTGGTGGCATGGTTTAGTTGAGGTGTTAGGACACAGGTTGGCCTCGATGATCTTGACGGTCTCTTCCAACCTAGCCATTCTGTGATTCAGTACACAGGAATTAAAAAGAGGGAAAAACTTGGGGCTGAGATAAAGATGGGGGACCACTTACCCATTACCATCATGGCAAAATAGACAGCTTGAAAAAAATGACAAATATAACACTACCTTCCCCTGTCCCCTCTCTTTGTCAGGCTCAGCTTCACTCCATTCTCCTAACCCTTCCCAGCCCCCAGAGATGCAGGAGGATGGGGAATTGGGTTACAATCAGTCCAGCTGTCCTATAGGCTAAGGTTCTTCAGTAACAGATTGCTCCAACCTGGGACCTTCATGGGTGTCAGCTTGCTCCAGCAGGGGTTCTCCATGGGCTGCAGTTTTGTTCAGGGCACATCCACCCACTGCAGTGTTGTTCTTCATGTGCTGCGGGGGCCACCTGCTTCTCTCTGGTGCTTTTTGTGGTTTGCAAGGAATTTTTACTTTAATATGGTCTTCTGGCAGACTTCTGCTCTAGCCCTAGAGCATCTTTCCTTCCTCCTTGTCCTTGTTTGTGGGATTTTTTTTCTCACTTCTCTGTATTATAATTAATGTGTGATGTTTGGGGTATTTTTTGTCCTTTCTTAAATAAGTTATCACAGAGATACCCCTAACTTGCCTGATATCCTCAGCTGTGTCCTGCAGTGGGTTTGCAGCTGGCACCTCCCACCCCTTGCTGTGTGAAACCAATACTGAACATCTTCTCAAGCCTCTGACATTTGCAATGAAACCAAAGCAACTTGGAATAATAGCCTGAAAAAATTGTTGAAAGGGCAATACACTGAACTACTGAAATTTATTAGAAAAATAAGGAAATTAAATGCTTTCTCTGGTCCTTAGTTTTTGGCATTAATTAGTTTCAGTTAGTTTCTAGACTGGCAAAATAATAGCTGATTTTATTTGTTTTCATATGCAGGAGTAGTTTTGATGACTTATTTTATGTAACACTCTCAGAAATTTACAATTTGTAGTCTCTTCAGGTCTGGGATATTCTCTCTCTCTCTCTCGCGTGCTGTTAGAGTTTGTGGCACTTGAACATATAGCAATAGTGATAAGATGAAGGACTTGAGTTTTCTTAATTTGAAAGCTATTACTGTGCAAATGAAGTTCCATTCCCATCCTGGTAACTTGTTTTGTAGATGGGCAGCAGCTGAGACCACTGTAAGAATGGCCACAAACACAAGATGTAGTATGTATTTTCCCAAACATACTGCGTATTTAAAAAAAAAAAATCATCCTTTTGGTAATATGTGTTTTGATGACAGTTGATTTTAGAAGGCACTTAAAACTAATACAGGCAAACAGGGAGGATTTCACACTGTCATTTGGATAAGCTCTGTTTGGCAAGGCAGTTATCATACTTATGTGTCCTAACACTTTGAAACATGGCTTTGGTCTCTTATCTACTTAAAGTAAACTCTAGTTTAAGAATTGCTTTTCATGCAGTAGTACTATGTATACAAATTCTTAGCTAAAGAGAGTAGTTGGTATTCTCAGAAGGATTACCCCCAAAAGTTCTTCAGGCTCTGTCCTATGTTATGACACATCTGTTTTTTCAGTTGTGGGAATAAACTGAAATATTTGGGCAGCAGTTTATTTTTCAGAATGATTTGTAAACCTGAACTATATTTAAAAAAAAACCCTAAAAATCACTGGTTACTTTTCTTTCTGACTTTCAGGAAAATATACTGAAGACATACACAGATATATTAAGAGGCTTTTAACAGATCTCTTAAAGCACTATTTTGCAGGTTTTCTCTTAGGAACAAGTCAGTTTCTCCAAACTGAATGATTGAGACAGAGGTATTTCCTTTTCTCTTTTATCAAGGTACGTGGAAGTGATTAGAGCAAATTCTGTCATCAGTTCTCTACTTTGAAAAGGTGTTGTGCTTTTATCTGGAGTCTTTAATAGGTTGGTTGTGTCAGCACACACTCTAGGTCAGCCCTTGATCTCTTCAGGCAGCCACAGGCCACCCATGTGCTCAGAGAGATGAGGTGAAGTAGAAAGGTTTTTTTGAGACTGACACAGCATTGCGAGCTGTTACCATGTCTGATATTTCTCCTGAATTTTAGGACTCCTCATGTTTAGGAGTCATTGCAATCAGAGCTTTAATTTTAATTGCGACTTAAAGAGTTCTAGTTCCTGGTTCCAAGTTAATTCCATGTGTTGATATTGCTGCTGACCATATCAGAGGACCACAGTCCTCCTTTGAGTGCTGAGTCACACCTTTTCAAAGTAGAGAATTTGCCATGTTGTCTGTTCAAAACTGCAGATCTCTAGAGAGGAAAGGGTTTCTGTAGCACTACAGAGGATCCCTGAAAAGGGAAAAGGTGCCTTGAGTCCATGTAAGATGCAATGTACCTTACAGCTGTATGTACTGCCACATGATGATTCCTGAGCTGGGATCCAGGACTGGAGGAGGTGCATTATCTGCCTTTCTTGTGAGTTTTTTCTTCAGTGAGTATTAAATCTTGAATATAAGTTAAGAAAAACTCATTATGTTGGCATATTGCTGAAAGCAGTACAAGACAAGAAAAATAAATGTTAGGAAAAAAAGGGAGCTTGTGCAAGACTTGCCTTTGAAATTGCATTTACAGTATAATTCCTGCAGCTCAGTATTCTGCAGCTGACTACTCCAGCTTTACCTTTCTATTAACCTACAGGTAACTTCTGTCAGAAAATCAAATGGGGAAGAATGAGTGTTTAGAAATAAATCAATTTTAAAGATTGAATGTTGGTACTCATCACAAGTTAAGTAAATAGACCATCCATTTTCAAGTCAGTCTTTTGGGTACTTGCATTTAGGTAAACATTAGTTATGGGTTATTGATATTAATAGTTGAAATTCATCACTGTACAAAATGCTTTAGCAACAAGGACAAAAGTTTCTTTACATGTTTACCGTGTGGATAGAAAGTTTAGATAAGAGGATAAATGAAATATATTGAGAAGCATTGTAAATGAAATTGAGAGATACTGCTTTAGAATTTTATGATTTACTTTAGATTTTTATGTCTGGTTCAGCTGTAACTTCTTTCTGTTCAAGGGTGTTGTAAGGTACAGAAGGAAGGGCAGATATTTATGTGAGCTTGAGAAAGATAAATGATAAATATAATGTTGTTCATAACTTTCATCTACTTGCAGCCCACTTTATCAAATATATATGTATTTGCTAGGTTTCAGTATTCCTGGACCAATTTCAGCCAATCTGTGATAGGAGGGAATTTAAACAAATGGAGACAAGCAAGCCACAGTAAACATGGTATAGATGCAGCTCCTCTTCCAAGTTTGTGATTTACAGTCAGTACCAGAAGATACCTAAGGTGATAAAGGGAGGAAGGTACAGTCTTCAGTAAAAGTGATCCAGCACTCTAGATGAAAGGTGATTTCCTTTAAAGACTAAAAATTTCAGTTCCGACCTAATTCCTGCAAGGAATGTGAAAAATTCTCTTGTTGCTTTTTATTTCATAAGACTTTTTCTTTTGGAAATGGATTATTCTCAGAACAGCCTTCTTCTAGTGCTGTAGCTATCCTTGGGAGTACACTTGGAGCTGATAAAATAAACAAATGTGGATTTTTAAAAGATTTGGTTACTTAAACACTGGCACTTTATTTTCTGCCCGGGATTTGGACAGTCCCATAGCATATGTAACAGAGCATTCCTGTCAGAGTTTAACACTGCCAACATTTTCTTATGCTGGCAGTCCCAGCTGTGTGCTTTTAAAATGGAGCACATGGTGGGCCAAATTCTGCTGCCTTTGTTAGATAATCAGCTCTGGGCCAACAGATAGGAATTGGTAAAAGGGTTTTCAGAGTTGAATGCATGAACTGCTGCAACTTGATCACCTAGTCACAGTTCTGCTACTGGGGCCTGTGTCCATTTGTCTTTGGATGTGATTGATGTGAATTAGACCTAAAAGAGCTGGGAAAATGCACCCTCACAGTTTATTCAGTAGCAATTATTTGAAACTGTTTTAATAATACTAGCAGGATTTTTTAAATCATTAACAATTTGAATTAATATATGTTTAAATCTCCCAAGGGTACATAATTAAGCCATTTGAGGAAACTGCGTAGACAATGCAATGGGCCATAGACAATGCAATGGGTGGTCTCTGGACTCTGTGCTTCCACATCTGACTATCTCTGAAAACAAACAAAGGGGAATATTTTGTAAGTGCAGGCAAACAGGCAAGCTGTTAATATTGTACCTTGAGTCTTGTGTAATACAATTTTATTTTGTCACTAAGTGGTCACCTGCGTAGCTTAGATCTTGGGTTACAGCTGTGATAATGAACAGGTACTGCATAGCTGCTGTTGCCCACTCTGCACACTAATTTATCCTGTGGTAATTAGAGAATGAGCAGTACCTACATAAAGGATGATGTTATGGATCACAGTCTGATAACAACTAGCTCTGTGAAGACCTCCTTCTATTTATCCCAAGTCCTCCATACCTCCTTTTGCTTCATTGAAGGTGTTCTGCTATGTAAACTTTGTGCAATATAGATTGAGCTTCATCCCCTGCAATCAAAGAAAACTTATTCAGCCTATCAAAGTCTTCAAAAGGTCACTTAAAAAGCAGTACTTGACAAACTGAGCTCAAGCAGTGGTTCCTTCTGATTTATTAGTTTTCACAGCAATCTGCTGCTGCACACTTTTAGTTTTCTCTTAGGCATAGTTTGTTGCCTGACTCTGGGGCATCAATGGATCATGAACAGCTCTGCTGAGAAGGATTTGGAGGTGCTGGTGGATGAGAGGCTGAACATGACCCAGCCATTTGCACTTGCTGCCTGGTAAGCCAAACATGTTCTGGGCTGCATCCAAAGCAGTGTGAGCAGCAGAGAGAGAGGGAGGGGATTCCACCCCTCTGCTTTACTTGTGTGAGATGCCACCAGGAGTACTGTGGAATCCTCAGCAAGGGAAGGATGTGGACCTGTTGGACTGGGTTAAGAGGAAGACCATGAAGATGATCAAAGTGATGGAGCACCTGTTCTATGAAGGCAATCTGAAAGAGCTGGGCAGATTTCAGCCTACAGAAGAGAAGGCTTTGGAGGGACCTGATTGCAACATCTCAGTGCTTGAAGGGACCTTATAAGAAAAGAAGAACAAACATTTTAGCAGGGCTCTTGCAGTATGAAAAAAGGTAATAAACAGAAGAAGGGCTGATTTAGATTAGATCTAAGGAAGAAGCCTTTTACAATGAGGGTCGTAAAACACTGGAACAGGTTGCTCAAAGAGATGGTGGATGCTCCATCTTTAGTAACATTCAAGGTCAGATTGGGCATGGTTCTGAGCAGTCTGGTCTACTGGAAGATGTCCTTACTCAGTGCAGGATGGTTGGAGTATGTGACTTTTAAAAGTGCTTTCCAACCCAAACCCATTGTATAATTCTATGTCTCAGAAAGCAAAATATAAATTCTCTAATTTAGCTTGAGGCACTGCTTTTAGAGTATAGTACAGGAATCTGCCTGTACTATACTCTAAAATCCTGTAAGTATGTGCAGAGCACGACTTGATGCGAACTCTTTACCAGTTTAAGATTACACAAGAGAAACATGGAGAGGGAGGCAGTTTTATATATTTACTTATTTATCTGGAGCAAAAAGAGATTTTTTTTTTTTTTTTGCCTAGAGCAACTTTGCTTGACTTATAAAAGAAAAATTGCACAGGGGGAAGTTAGAAAAGGCAAAAAGTATGATGTGGTCTGCTCCTTGAGATACGAATAGAGTGGAATTGAATAGCTCAGTTGGAAGGGACAACAGTCCTCTGGTCTAAATGCCTGAGCACCTCAGGGACGAACAGAAGTTAAAACATTGTTTTCCAAATGTATCTTTGGGGCATCAACCACCTCTCTAGGAAGCATGTTCCACTCTTTGACTATAATTGGGAAAGAAATGTTTCCTAGCACGTTAAGATATTCCTTCCTAACATATGAAGATAAACGGAAATAATGCCTGGATACCCAGTGGTTTCAGTGTTTCTACACAATTGAGAAATCTGACGGTAAAAGTAGTAGATAAAAATATAACACTGGATCTACTTTCAGTTAGAGGATAATGGGATATTGCAGAAGAAGAAATCCAGGAACAACTTCTATTTCCCAGTAGTATTCCTAGTTTTCAAAGCAATTTTTAGCATTGGTTTCTTAGCTGCTCCCTGACTTGTATTTTGTCCCATGTTTTGTACTCTCCTCACCTGTTTCTCAATACTTTATGAGTGCATAAGGATTTGCAACATATGAGAAGGTAAAAACCCAGCAGGATGTAGGAAAAAAGCAGGTATGAATTATGAGAAATCACAGCTTTTTATTGTTCACTTCCCCATTCTCAATTGTCAGTCCAGTATTCCTGCAACACTCAAAAATCAGTGTTCATCTTTATTTTTGCTTAATAGTCAGTTGTCTTACATAGTGAAAGTGCCAACAACCACACAACTTTACAAGCTCCTCTGATCTTTAAAAAGTGGCAGGGTGATGCCATAAGGAATCAAAGCAATCTGTCTTTAAACCACAGAGTTTAGTTTTATATGTCAGGGATGCTTAAACAGTTCTCTTTACCCCTTTATCTTCCTTTGAGCAATGCAAACATCCAGTTTTCTCATCTATGGTACTTCAAACAAGTCCAAAGCTGTTATCTGGGAACCCTTGTTGAAAAGACCAATTATTCCCACAGTTATAATCTCTCATTTTTTTCCTTTGGTAAAAGATGATTTTGGAGGGCAAAGGCTTTTATTTACTCTCCCCTCTCTGGCAAATACCAGAATAGATCTGAAGACTGAAATAGAGATAGCAAAGAAAGTTTCAGATTTAGGTTAATCTTCCATTCTGTGTATTGATGTGCAGGCTTATATGTACAAGATTCTTGTCCTTCTACTGTAGGATAATTGTAGTTAATCCTATTTTCCTAGCAAGCAATTTAAGGTAGTTACCTGCAGCTTTAATATCTGCTTGCTCTCTTCCCTGACAACTGTCAGAGCAATATAAACCAGAAAACAGTAGCTACTTTTGGCATTAGATCTGTACTGTTAGATCTGCAGCTCATGCAATAGTGCCACGAAATGATTTAAGAAGGATGTCCAGGAACTCAGTATCTAGTTTGGGTCTGAGTGCTCCCTTATCAACACTATACTGGTGTAGATCATAAGCAAGGCAGAGATGTTTGGTGAAGAAAATAACAGCTCCAGCAGATGAAATAAAACCACAGGTCCGTAAGCAGCTTAGTGTCACTGAGAAGCTACTGCACCATTTTTCCCCTTTGCACTGGATCAGTCCAAGCTTTGTTTGACATAGCCTCTGTTGCTTGGCGTGCTTGGGTGTTTTGCTTGATGGTGAGGCTGTTTTCACCTGCTGCATCAGCAGCGTTCTTTCCTAGTTAGCCCAACATCTATTGTCTGCACTGTGTCCAATTGCAGGTGCTCCTGTTTCTTCTTCTTCCCATAAATAAATGTTGATGCCTGGTTTTGTAATGTGCTCAGAGACAGAAAAGAGCCTTTTTCAAACAGAGGTAGGTTGGCTCCTCAGGCATTTCTTTGTTATCTTTCAGACATTGCAGTTGCAATAATACGTTGTGTTATCTTGGAGCTCGGAATCTCTAAACCACTTGCAATCAATGCAGTCTTCAAGACACAGGAATTTGAAATGGAGTATACATCTGCCTTTTCACTTAGGATGTAAATAACATTATAATATTAATTGAACCAGCAAATATTTACAGGATGTAGAAAATAGTAATAAAAAATTCACCGAAAGTTCCAGGTTTAATTTCTCTGAGTTACTTGTTATGATGTCTGCACTTTAAACTGATCTCTGGGATGGGCTTTAAAATCCTTTGGTTTTTCTCTAAGGTGTCAATGTTCTCTGACAATGTTCTTTCCCCTGGGAGAAGTTACTTTGTTATACTTCTTTTCTTTTCAGTGGCGATGGGCACACACAAATCTGTATTTTTGGCCTTTTAGCTTCTGCATAATGAAATATAGATTCTATATATATAGAACATAATATAGCAAATGAAAGATTTATTAGATAACTTTCTAAAGTAATGCTTTTAAAATTTCCAAACAAAGGAAATGGTAGAATTATATAGAAATACTCAATTCCCTTTACCTACAAGGAGCTTTTTTCTCTTCAGGATGCTAGGAGGAGCTTTGAAATTCTAGCAAAGATAATCCTGCCTGGAGCAGGAAGAGAATTGTATTAATCTCCTGCAGAGATATAATTTTTTAGGTACTAATGAACTGCTTTTGTATTAGAATGCAAGAAACAAAATGTGGTCTTTCCTTTTGTAAGAGCTGTTTTAAGATTTTCAACCAGTACAGTCAGATAAGACCTATTAGAAACAATCTTAGGTATGAATTGAAAAATAAGCCTCTCTTTACAGAAACTGTTAATAAATGCATGCTGTGTAATCCCTTTTTCCATATTTTGTGACATTTTGAAGCATTAGAGGCTGATGGAGTAGAGTGGAGGATATGGTGCTATACTGGAAATAAGAAATGGAAGAACTTATGTTTTGGGCAAGAGGCAAATAAAGATCTGTGTACATTCATTTTCAGCTTGGCCTGACAAGCCATGCTGTAGCTGTGGAGTGATGTCTCAGTGGAAGACTACTTGCTAATTCACTGACCCATATCCTGTTCATGATGCTTAAATGATTGTCTAGATTAAAACTGTTAATGAGCTCCTGGGAGTTTAGCATTGTTAACAAAAGAAGATCAAGTACTGCTGGTTGCCCCCCCAGCAGTTGTGTAGTTGTAATATCCCATTATTATTTAAAAAATACTTTGGTCTTGGATATTTACACGATGCCAAAAAATAGTTAGCCAGGGCAAGTATTGTTGGTCTGGTATTGAACACAAGAAAGCATAAGGGCTGGACTATTTTTTCAGTAGTTTAATATGCAGTTTAATAGTTGCTAAGTAAAATACAGTAACAATTAAATACAACACGATCTAAAAATATGGGGAATTGTCTGTCAAAAGGCTGTTAATATACGTTATGCTTTTCAGGCAAACATGCATGGGGACTTACTAATACAAGGACAGGAACATGATTCAAGGGCCTTAGTACAGGCTTAGGTGAAAGGATAGTCTGAGAATTAATGTGTATTCTGAAACTGAGCCCCTTTGAGCCCTGGGGCATAAGTAATAGGTTTTCTATCCTTAAACTGTCCAGAATACAGACCTTACTGAACAGATGAATGAAAGTGGATTCAGCACTTAACACAATGTCTCAAATAGGATTTTTGAAATGGCAATCATAAGAAGCAATATTACTTGATGCTTTTTTGCCCTTTCTGCTTTTGTATCTTTTTTGCTGCCCCCCTGAATGGGTATCCCCCATAAGTTTTTTCTTCATTCCTTCTTTGCAATTTAATTTTTCTTTTTTTGGTTATGATTTTTGAGGAGAGGGTCTGCCTCTGCCTTTACTGCCTTTCCTCTGCCTTTTACTATTTTTAAATAATATTAATACAGAGGGTTTTGGCAGATATAAATTGCAACCAGCACTGTACAAGGTACTAAACTCACACCTTCTCTCTTTACTCCCTTAGGTAAGTAATATGTCTAGTGAGAATACAATGGCAGATAATTGGGAGTTATTCTTTACGACTATTCACTCTTTTTCTATGTATGTCTTTACAAATGTTAGGTAGAACAGACTGAGAGAAATTTTTGTTCTCCACAATATTGAGAGACAATGACTAGGAGAGAATTAATCAAACCTGGCTAAGGCTACATTAATTACCATTGATTGCTCTAAAAAGAGTAGCTAAAATATTTGTGCTTACATTGCTAGGAGTTATGTTCCATTCTTATCAATACTGATTATGATCTGTTGTGTTGCTGTGAATGTTGTTTCAAACACCTCTAAGATGTGGTAAGCAAAGAAAGAAATTAATTCAGAAACTGTGCATTTGGATGCTTCAGGAGCGTTTCTCATGATCCATAAAGCTTAGACCATGTATTTGTAATCCTGTATATTTTTACACAATTTTGGGGTGAATAGGATCTGGAAAATATTTTACTGCCTTTGAGGAACATATTCAGGTACTACAGTGTTGATGTACATTAGTATGTAAAATAAAAATGCTCTGAACTGTAGTCAAATTTTAAAAGATGCGCTTTGAAAGACAACAAAGGTCTGTTCAACTCATCCACTGGAAATAAATGGACTTCATCACTGGTACTGAAAGAATGAAATGTTTGTGGTTACTGTTTAGTTTTCTCCTGTGACACTTTGCAGTGGAGCTGTTAAAGTGCTTCTCTCTTCAAAAAGAGTGATTAAGGTTGTAAACTAACCTGTGAGGGAAGCTTGAAAACCATAGTTTTTCCTTGTTTTCCATGTTGTGAATGTTTCTAGCCTCAACTTTCATGGACACTTCTCATTTTACATCTGGACCTGCACAGCTGTATAAATTAGTCTAACTTGATTTGATTGAGGTATGTATGCTAACAGGGCTTTCCAGCAGCATTATATATGTACCTCTGTACAGTGTGTCATTGTCACAGGTGTGCTAAAAATGACAGGAACCTGATGGAGTCACATCAATCAAATCTGACATTAGTGTGCTCTATTTTTAGGAGCACATGGTTTTCCCAGCTAGCATGTTCATTCCTGTATTAACGCAACCAGTACTGCAGTAGGAATTCTGTCATGATTTAATGCCAGTATATGTGACCCTGTGCTAAGCCAGAGGGACACACAACGCCCACTGGTGGTTGCTGTGCTCTGTAATTTAATTCTGTAATTCAGTAACGTTTAAAAAGCAACTAAATAGTTACCACATGGTGGAAAATTAGCAATTGGGGACTCAAATTTTCTTGTGGTATTAAATCTGCACATGGAAAAAGTTAAATATCATTCTCAATGCTATCCATGTGTTTAGTAACATTGAATGAAATGCCTATAAAGCATGACATTATTTAATGTTTATAAGGTTTCCCACAACCAGTAAAATTTATTGCAGTTGCTTTGAAAAGCTTTGTGCAGGTGCCTTTTGAGCTGAGCTCACTCAAGTCAGAATATCACACACACTATGTGCAGTTAGTCACTGGATACATAGTATGGTATTTAAGTAATCCCATAGTAAATTGATTTTTAGTAATCCAATAGTTTGGTGGGATCGAGTCTATATAGCTCACATGCAGAAATACTGAAATATAATCTTCAAAAAAGTGTGACATGAGAATTTGCTATGATGAAGAGTCTTTTGACATTGTACAAGGGGGTCTGTGGTTCTCTCTGAGTGCTCCCATTTCCTTATTTCTTTTCTCATCTCATAGTCCAGGGAAATAACTTCAGGAATACCAACATCTGCACAGGAAAGGTACTAGACATTTTCTGACCTGGGTTCAGCCCTACACTGATAAATGCTGGTACTGATACCTCAGGGATATTAATTTCAAGAGTCAGAAGGGAATCACTTTTTCTCTGTTGGTATTGAACATGTAGTTGAACTTTCCTTTTCTCTAAGTGAAAACTATTTGGTAAATTGAGGTAGCATAGTAATTTGCTGAATAACCAAGGCTGGGGTGGCATACTAATCAAATTTTGAAATCTGTTTATCATTCCTTCTGTGATGTGCATGATTTCCTTGAGTTTGAATAGCAAGATTCCAGATTTTTTTTTCTGTCACTGCTGTGATTCTTCATCGTAAAATGCAACTATCCTTCTTCTGGGTATTTTTGGTACATAGGTAATGTTTGGGAACTTCTTGATTTTTAGGGTTTAGAGTAGAACAGTATGCCTATATATGGGGTGTAGTTATTTTGTTCAGAAGTAAGTTGGGATTTGTTCCCAAACATTAAGTGAGAGGTGCCTCTGGAGCCTGAAACTCAGTTCCACTGTAATTCATATCTCTACCTCCCTCTAAACAAAATTGATGGTACTTGCTAAGGGAAATTGAGGCCATTTTTACCTTTCTGAATCTGTGGCAGAACACTATAGAAAACTGTCCCCAAGGACAAGAGTGAGGTTCTTCTCTAGCCCTTGGTTGATCAAACTTCCCTGCCCGCTGACTAATGCATACTAAATATTCTAGCTAGGCTTTCCTAGGAAAAGGGAAAAATGCACTTTGTACCAGTACAAAGGCAAGTGAGAATCAGAACTGACTATTTATCAAACACATGCACAGATGTGCCCCTTCTGTGGCTTAGAGGTGGCCCATCCACCTGTCTTAGATGGTGTTGAAGTGAATCAGCTCCCATGAATGGGACTCGTGCCATGGTAAAATCATGTCTGGTAATTAAGTGTCAATTCAGTTAAAGGATTTAGGGTCAAGTTGGATAAGTAAGAGGCTGTGGCTGCTCATTGCCCATGTCAGGGTCTATTGGCATATGGCTCCACCTGCTTGATTCCTTCTGGGTTGCAAGCAGTGTGGAGCCCCATGGCAGCAGAACACAGCAGTCACTCAGGCTGGCCCCTGATCTGCGAGGTGGCATAAGCCCAGCCCTTGGGGGTCCCATGGGTGGTGACAGCACTACCCCCCATGCTGCTGCTGGTCCTTATCTGGCCTAACCACCTTGGGGATCAAGGCTTTTGCTGCTCTCAGTTAATAGGTTTTGCCCCTAGTACTCTAATAATGATGGTTACTGTGGGAATTGCTATCTTGGTTGCCTCCTAAGTCCCATGGCAGCTATTGACTTTTTGTTAGAATTCTCACCCTTGCTTGTGATAGTGAGGACAAACAATATATTGGTGAGGAAGGGTGTGGCTATTTGAATATAAATGTCTGGTAGACTCTGGTGTCAATTTGCAGTCTATCCTTTGTACTTGGAAGTATCTGTATGCCTGTCTTAGACACCTAAGGCTAATGTAAGTAAGTTGCTTATTATTGGAGCAAGCACAGGCAATTTATTTTACATTTTTTATAATAAGCTTATTATTTTATAATAAGCAAATACTTTCCACTGAGGCGATTACAACAGAATAGCTGATTATTTTGCAATGTGTAATTTAGCTGACATTTTAGTCATTTTTTTCTTCATCCATTCTCAGAGGGCTGACCTGTCTCCAGTCTCATCTTTGTCTGTGGAAATTAGAGCTTGATCAATCTTTCCATTGACATTAGAGTGCTTTGGATCAAGATATTGCCCTTTTATCTGTGTTAATGTGAACCCTTGTTGCTCTGAAAATGAAGTCTGGTGATTGCTTTCCATCAAGTTTTAGTAGATCTATATCTTTGTAGATATTCCTCTGCTTGTGGTAATTGGTTTGATTTTTTTTAATATTTTCTCTAGTATAAACTTGTAATACTAATTCTACTTTTAAAAATAATTCTCTTACTGAACACCCAAAGCTTGGCCAAAGGAAGGCCTTCAAAAAAAAAAAAGAAATCTTAGTTGGCTAAGAGTCATTAAAAACAATAAGGACAGATTCTTACAGTTGTCTGTGTATTGAGGAAGAAAATCTGAAGTCTCAGAGGTACTGTTCGATGTGCTGCAGTATGATCAATACCCCTTGCTACAGTTCCAGTGATAATATCTTCTTCCCAGAAACTCTTTTTGGCTGGGAGTGTTTAACCATATATCACCTTCAGACAAGTGGCAGGTGATCAAAGCCTTGAAAAGCTGCTAAATGTAACTACCGAAGTGTCAGTGGTTTGGATATATTTTTTTTTCTCAACCACAGCACTTTTTTTTTCTGAATTTCTTTAGTGTAAAAATAGAGCCAGAGCAGAAATTGTCAGAAAGCTGCACAGTGCAGCCACTGCACTTTTGAAGCGGGTTCTAATATTTTTATTATATTTTTTGGAAGTCAAACTACTAGAGCTGTCTTCACAGGCTAGACTGTGACAGTTGTTCTTCACAAATAGTGATTCTGTAGTGTACTGCCCTTTTCTGTCATGGAGGCACACACCAATGAGGAGGTTATTTCCAGGGAAGTTTGAAAATACAACTACATAAATATAATATAATTACACTCAATATATAAGCAAATTCCAACTTACTTCTGAACAAAATAACTACAGTCATATGTAGGCATACTGTCCTACTCTAAATCCCTGAAAATC
Source organism: Setophaga petechia (assembly GCA_024362935.1). NCBI lineage: Eukaryota > Metazoa > Chordata > Aves > Passeriformes > Parulidae > Setophaga > Setophaga petechia. Next base: position 27,460,364 of record JANCRA010000001.1, read on the forward strand.
AAGAAGTTCCCCCAAACATCACCTGTGTACCAAAAATACCCAGAATAGAGATTGTGGAGGTTTAGTAACACTATTTTTCAGACGTTAGAGCACTCTTTCAGTATTCCTTTTCTGCCTTTTGAGAAAAGCTTCCCAGATTAGAATTTTTTATCTGAAAATATACGCATGTGAGACATAAAAACTCTATAAAAATGCACACAGTAGGATATGCAAACTGTCCAGCTCACCCACAACCCTTTACTGAAAATAATAGAAATCACAGATTGTCTTTTTTTCTTTCTTTTTTAAAATTGAAAGATCCTTTATTCAAGTTTTGGCAGAACAGGAAATAGTCATCTTATAAAATAGATGTACATAATGCAGGACAAGAAAGATAATATTTGTTAACTATAGTTAGTATTATGTATTTTATATATAGCTGTTATTGTTGTTATTAAGTTTACTTGTGCTGTGAATCCTCATGAAAGTAACTCAATTCAAATAACTTTGAAGCATTTGAATTCTCCTAAAAATCTTGTCAAGAAAACAGAGGCAGAGATAAGCCACTTTTGGGGTGAGCGTTCTGTTGGACTGGTTACCACCATGCTCACTTTATTTATCCTCATTGCTGAAGTTTGTGTTTACACCCGGAAACACATGAGTTCTTTTAAAGAGACAGCATTTTCATGCTGAATTTTTTGACTGGGAAAAAACTTTTGATTGAATCAAGTGAAAATTAAAACATTTGTATGACAGACTGAAGTGATTTGCCTATCCAGGACGTTGTGCTGGGAGGTTTCCTGTGAGAGCCCCAGGACCAGCATTGTTTTGAGCTGAACAGTCATTTCACACCGGAGTACAGGCTCAGTATAACTCTTGCATTTGAAGCAAAAGGTAGAAGAGGAAAGCCTGTGGTCCACAGAGAGAGCATTGACTGCTGCTGAGGAGGAGGCAGAGCAAGTCTGCTGTTCTTTTCCACACGGCTGTGCTTATTAACATCTCTGAATTGCATACTCAGTGGAGGTTCACTGAGTATCTATTTCCTTTCCTCCTCTGCTCTCACACCCCCTCGGGTACTTGACTGAATAATGATTATGGTATTGATGCATGAATTTGTCTGCAAATCTCTGTGGCAGGCGTTATGAAGGAAGGTGGGTCAGGCTGGAGCTGTATAAATGCCATGTGAAACCTTTTGCTGAAATCAGTGCTTAAAACGATCATTTAGTGGGATTGGAATTTTAACTCATTCATCTGGGATCTTTGGATTTATATTTTTAACCTTTTATATGTGGGGGAAAAAAATGTTCTGTGAACTGGCAGACAGATCTTCCTTTGTGACTGAGCACATAAGTAAAACATGACACTCACACCCTTCACAACTGTTTTCACTTGAGGGGGAAAAATACTGTGATTATTTCAAGTGTTTTGTCATTATAGTGTCCTATTTCTTTAAGCCATATCTGCTGGAGGGTTATGTTTTGTAAGTGTGGCTCTCCACTGACATAAAATGTACCCAGATAAAGACACAGGGAAAAAGTCTATACTGCCTAATTCAATTGTTTTAGAGTGAAGTTGTTGTCTTGTTTCGACAGGTCATCTTCTCAGCACCTGAGTAGAAATATTTTATAATGAGACCTATTCTGTATAAAAGTAATGCAAAATTGAAAATATTTCATTGCATTTTTGCCCACTGAAATATCCATGGAGCTTCAGGGGGACTCCACTCCTTTAAACGGCTGCTAGGAGCTATAAAACCACATGCCTTTAGTATTGCATGACTGGCTTCTTTGAAGGGAATCTGGTTCTATGAAAAATTTAAGTGATCATTTAGACAGGACATAATTAAGTGAACAGAACTAATGAAACACTGGAGAAGTATCATCAAATATGAAATTCCAAATGCCCCCCAACGGGCACTTGCTTGATGAATGACTGCCTGAAAGCGCTGGCCCTATCTTTTGAGAACATGTATTCATTTATTTTATGCTTCTTTAAATAATGGGGCATCCATGATGCCTTTACATATTTCACTAGCACACATTTCCAGCTCAGAGTTGTTCACTGAAGAATCCAAACCTGAGTCAATTTAGTAGAGATGTGATTTGTTCAGTAACTGAAAATCTGCCCTACTATTACAGGCTTTTGTAAAAGCCTTATTTCTGAATATGTAGGCAAGCTGCTTTTGTTCATGTCTTTTCTACAGGACAAAACTTGTCACGCACTGTTAGTAGCTGACTAAGCTTCATCTGCTGTAAAGAACCACTTGAAAGTACCCACCTCAACCATACTTCTTGTGGAAATTAATGCTTATTGGTGAATTGTGGCTCTGAATCTGAGGAAACCTGGGAACAAGTTTATGTAAGTGACTTTTGCTGCACTTATATAAACATGTCACAATCTGTTAAATTACAGTGAAATAACTGTGGCCTGGCATTGGAGTGAAGCTTGGGAGTAAATTTTTCAGTGTTGTGATGGCTGGATTTTCTAGAGAAGTTGCTTAGAGTTTTTATTTCAATTTATGCACAAGGCTAGAAAATACCAACCCTCAGAAAGGGAACAAAGGCAGATCTTAAGTAAGTTTCTTCTTGGACGAACTTCTTCATAGCAATGGAGTTTTTGCACTCATCTATTCATCTTTGTAAAAGCTGCTGCCATTCTTATACTTGTTTCATTCTACCAGTATAATTTCTAATAGGCAAAGACTTGTTTTAAAAATAAAACCCAATAAATGCCAAAAAACATTTGGGAGGCATTTTTATTTCATGCTCTACCTGTCAATAGAAAGATACAAAAGTATCTGCATACATGAACTGGCACTTGGCATTTTTAGCCATGAAGGTAAATGCAAGGGATAAAAATATGAAGATGACCCAATTCATGTCACACACCCATATTTATGAATACAACTATTCCAAAAGAGGGAAACAGAGTAACTAATGGCTGAGATGTCCTTGGGCCTTTTGTTTCCTGAGTGATAGATCACAAGAGAAGGTAAAGATCATAACAGAAGTCAATTCCCTTTAAAAGAAGTGTTCCCTTTATAAGCATGCAGTACATTTTAAAATATTCATCTTAAAGACATCATTTAGGGGTATATGGGGAAGTGACAGGACAATACCAACAGTTTGGACTGTTGGATACAGTTGAACAGGACAACAGGAGTGGCATGAATTTTTCAGCATAGAAGAAAGCCACCCTCAGTGTTTTGTAGAATACAAAAGTGGCATCAAAAGTGGGGAAATAAAGTATGCTTTTGTAGATGAAGAGCATTTTGTGGAAATTACTTGAGATTCAAGACACATCTCTTGAGTGCTTATTGATGGTTCTTTTCACGCTGTCTTGGTGCAGTTGGAACTACTGTGCTTTCCTTATTCAAGCAGAACTGATGTTATTCTGCTGTAGAATTCTAGTAACCAAAGGGCACAGAAATCAGAAACAGGACTTTAAAAATCTGGTCAGTAGAATTTAGCTGAGGAGTGTCAAAAGTTGTGAATGATTGTCTTTAAAACTTGCTTTTTAAGTAAGATCTCAGAGGGATTAATTGCAATCAGCAGTATTTTAGTCTTCTGAAAGACTGTCTTTTCAACACAACTTTGATGTGAGTGAATTGTTAGTGATACAGTTGACTGAAGGTCCTTATGTGCTAGAACTTTTAACTGCAGTGAACAATCTGCATGTCTGGACTCACCGCAAATGTCTTGTTGAATTCTCACTCGTATGCTCAGATAAGCATCATTGTAAATGCCAGCAAGATCCTCAAAATATTTCCTAGAGTATAGATATATACAAAACTGGGAAGAGGTGGTGAGTATGCCTAATGGCAACTAGGAATCTTTAGGAAATTGTTGCATTTGATTCAAGCAGAGAATCTTGCTTTTCTTTTGCTGAGCTTAACCCTTGTGTTCATAAAACAGGAAGTACACCTAAATTTTAACAAGCTGTGAAATTTTTCTTTTTTAGTGCTTTTGATTTTTTGCAACGAACAAAGGAAGAGCCCAGATATGCTAAGGACTGTTAGATCTTTTTTGCCTCCTTTCCTGCTGCTTTTTTAGGAGTCATATCCATAGCTGAAATCAGTGTTTCAAATTATTTTTGCAGATACCAATGGGATTTTGCATGTAGTAAATTAAAAAAAAATAAGCAAAGTCTTGTCAGCTTTTTAAGGATGCTTGTTCTTTCTCTCTGCCGATTTACATTAGAATTCTACACACATACACACATTTCAGTGGATTATCCTTTTACTGGGTTTCTAGGCATAAAATGTGTATAACTGAGAATAACTCTCTCCCCAGCAAAGCAGGAAGCCAGTGTGCACTGTAGCAAACTCTATTAAGTGCACTTTCTGGCTAGTCAGGCTTCAAGAAATAGATAGTTTTATTCAGAATAAAAGGTAACGGAAGAGCTAGATGGTGGCATTGTACATGAGGACTGATATGATGTCTCTAAAAGTCACTTAGAGTTTCAACTGCTGGTTTCTGGTTGTGCTAAAGAAAAGTAGCTCTTTTCCTGCTTAACACAAATCTTCTGGTCCCTTCATAGAAATAAAAGTAATGTAGGGACATAGTTAATTGATTGCTCATTTTCTAGTTCAATATTACTGTCATCAGTTGGCATTGAGAAATCCTTTAGGAAATTTGGAGAAAGATCTCTCTTCCTAAGAACCTTAGAAACAAAATTAGATGTGAAGTTGGCTTAGGTAACACTGATGGTTTTCCTTTTATTTAAGTTTAGAGATGTCTGAATGCATAAATCTAATGTAGATGATAAGACAAAGATGAACCTCGAGATATGAATGAGTTGGGAATATTATGTATCTTAACATCTGTCCTGACATGAAGGAAACTGAGGGTGTGTAAGAGTAAAAACAGAGCCTCAATCATTTTAGCACTCATTTAGCTGAGGAAGAAAGACATTTTACTTACCATGTTTTCCCCTGAGTGGCAACAGGAAGCACTTGGTGTTCTGTTGGGAAAAGGCAGATGGGTTTTACAAGAGATTAATCTAGAACAGTGCTTGCCAGAAACGTCACTTAAAGAAGCAGATGGGTTCAGCAACAGGGAATTTGACACCAACAAGGGAGCAGACATTTCTGTCTTAGAATGTTGGGGTGTTCAGAATGTCCTGTGCCATATCAAACTGGCAGGCTGAATGATTGGAATAGCAGCTCAATTAAAATGTGAATAAGTTAGATTGTATCCTTCCCAATTTTTGCTGTTGGGTCTGAGTACTTGCCTAGATTACATGTGTGGTGTCTCCTGCTTTAGGGGGACATATTTAGAATATGTGCTTGCATGTTCTAGAGACTCAAAGTATCTTGCTACTAAGAGGTAACAAGAGCAGTAAGCTTTATTCTGTTTCCTGTCCTTTAGAATCTGATGTGTGTAAACCGGTTGAGTGTCTCCCAGTATGATGAGCTGGGAAATTTCTCTGCTGACAACACTCTTCAACAACAAAAAGCTTAGCTTTTCTGTTCCACAAATGCAAAATATACTGTCAAAAATGTATATCTCTCAGAGTTTGTCTGTATCAGACTTGTTTGTCAGCCAGGAGCTAGCTGCACTAAAGGTTTCTGAAAGTCAAATCAGGAAGCTAGAATGTGGACAGTGTAAGATTCCAGAGAAAACTCTGGAAGTTACTGTATATGAACAGAATTGTTGGTCTTGCTAGTGGAACCACAAAGAAAGGTTGCAGAAAGAATCAGATTGTTAGAGGGACAATTTGATCAAAGAAATACAATATTCCTGAGAAGACAGTCCTTGGAAGGAATGATGACTGATTATTTCAAAGCAGTGGGAAATCAGTAACATTTGAGCCAAGGGCAGTTCTAAAAGTCATCAGAAAAGAGTGCAGCAAGGCATATCTGGTAAGCAGAGAAAGAAGTTCCCGTTGACATTTAGCTTAGTTGGAAAAAACAGCAGTGGAAAGTGAAGAGGTGTGAGGTATTAAGAGAGATTTGTTAATGTCAAAGTATGGAAAATTTTCTTTTTTGTTCTTTTTAAAAGCTGCACTGAAGAAAGAAAGTGTGAAAAGAAAGGCAGTACAGGAGAGGGGCCTAGGAATGTCAGCATATTAGAGGAGGTGGTAATGTCTTCAGTGTGTTTTCCCATCGTAAGATGAGGTGTCTACAAGTGTCAAGTTTAACCTTTTGTACAAAACAACTGTTACTTATAAAAATGGTAAAGAATGTGGGCTACAATGATGATTCTACATTGGTTTGTGATATTAACAAGGAGTGCTTTTGAAATTAAAAATAATAGATATTAGCTGTTTTCTGTGCCATACCCAGCTTTACTGACTTTAAATGGTCTACATAATGCAAAGGCAAACACTCATCTCTTTTTCTTTCCAGAAGGTGTGGCCAGTAGTGCAGTGATTGCAAGTGAAAAGCTCACTAACAATTTCATTTCTATTAAAGTGGGTAAAATTCTTTCTCTGTCACATTTAGGATGTTGTACTTTTTATTTTGGCCTGCACATGAGGTCTCAAAAAAATAAATTACACAGCTTATAGTTGAATAATTGGAAGGTTTTGACACCAAAGGGTACTTTAAACTTAAAAAATATCTCTACATAGATTTGCTTCTGTTGCATTTGTGATTTTAGTTTTAAATATTGCCATTAGAGTAATGATAAGTTACCAGAAATGGCAGAGGCATCAGCAAAGAGGTGGGCAAACAAAGTAAAAGCAACTACTTCTCCTCAAGATTTAGGATCAACTAAAGAATTTAGACTTTGAATACTGTTTTGTCAAGTGTGCTAATAAATGCATTTGAAGTTAGATCAGGTATCTCTCTATATCACTGCGTAGACATGGCCCTAGAAGCAGGGAAGTCTTAAAATTTAAAGCTTGGAGCTTTTGACATGTTTTTATGTCTGTGTCAGCAAGGAGTTATGCGCTATTGTCAGAGTAAGTCTGTCTGCTTCTAAAAACAATTCTTCTTCTTCATTAAATGTTTAATATCAGTAATTTAGTGAACTACTAATGTCAATAACCTTTATAGATTAATGGCTTTGAATTCTTCATCCAACAGTTACAAGAAAGCCACATATGCTGCTGCTATTGCAATGTTGAGAATGTGACAGTCTGCCATGACTTTTTTATATGATGCTCCTCCAAATACTAATAGTTTTTCACACAGTTTTGAACTGGTACACAGCATTTTTAAAATTCTCTCTTCCTGTATTGCTTACTTAAAAAGTCCCCTAAACTTTTCTTTGCCTGTCAGAGATTTTCCTGCTTGCGAAGTTTTCCCTTGTGTTCACTCAGTTTGTTTTATGAAGTGGGACTCCTTCTACTCCTCTTGCTGTGCCAAATTTCCTGATTAGCTTAGCTCCAAGTGCCAGAAAGAAAATCTTTCTGGGCCTCCTGTGCTTGGACTGGGTCTCAATTGCTGTGTATTGATGTGGCTCTACAGTGGCCCTTTGGGCTCAGGAGAGATGAGGATGTTAGGGCAAGGCGCTGCCAACAGAGACCGCCCCATTCTGACAGATCCTGCACCCCTGTGAATTGCAATTACAGTTTGAAGGTTGGCCTCAATGGAAATTCTGTTCTCAGGAAACAGTTGCCTAACCATCCATGTGCCAGGCCTGATGTTTGACAGGAAACAAAGGATTTTCCTGTCACTGTCCTACTTAGACTTGTAAGTAAACAAAGTGCTGTCTCAAAAGAAGGTTCAGCAAAGCCTGAATTTTTATACTAAAGAAATACTTAATGGCTGCTGCGTAATATCTTACCAATTCCCCCTGGCCATTCCTCTTCATTTTGGGAAAAAATCCTAAGAAAAATAAAAAGCTATGAAAACATATTTTGCAATATGTATATAAATGTCATTACCTTGAGGCAAAGCTAATGACTGAACTAACACGTGGTGATGCGGATTAAAAGTAAATGACATTTGGTTTCATATTTAGTATGAACTTTGCTTTTTTTCTTCTTAAACCAAGACTGATTGTGTGAAACAATATCAGTGATAAATTGCACAGTATTTGTTAGAAAAGAAGTGTTCAGGATCTCATAGTCTTGATTATAAAGTCTTTCAGCACATGAACTCTAGCGCTACTCTACAACCAATTTCTATGTACATGTTCACATTCCAATTTAATAACACTGCAGAAACATCAGGTAATATGGTGATTATGATATGGTGTTGCAGTACTCAGTGCCAAAGATGTTAGCATCCTGATTTCTGTGTGTTTCAATTGTAGAATACAGTATTTCTGCCTCAGCATGTAGATTCTCTAGAATAAATTACAGACAAACTTGAAATCACTCTGTCTGAGTGTCTGCTATACTAATCACTTGAAAGAAAATAACCATGAACGACAAATGAACTTCAAAGACATGGCAACTGTGGGATCTGGTGAAATTAGGAAATTGGGACAACTTGATAGAAACAAAAGAGCTTGAAGTTGCTTTGATACATTTCAGGTCAACTGTTGGAAAACTTTGGAAAGAAATCAAACTCTCCATTCTAGCCTAATCAAATCAAACAAGGTCCTGTTTGTATTTGCTTGTCTGGCACATTTCAAAAACTGAATTAAAACAGTGAAAGAGAAATGCAGGGACTGTAAGACACATATAAATACATGTACATGTGGTAATATCTGTGATGTGTGAGAAGTTTTTTTTTTTCCCAGGTAGCCACGTGGTAGCTGGCAAACATAATAAAGTACTATAATTTTTTCATTTTAACCAATTCAGCCTTGTCTGCTTATTTTCTTCCTCAGTCCCCCTTATTTGAGATACCAAAGTGATGAACATGCTTCAGGAACAAATAAATAATAAAAAGTACCTGTTTTGAGGAGTCTGACTTCTTGGCATTATTTGTACAAGCTGTATTTGATGGAAATACAAGTATATTTTAATCCATTTAAGTCAGAGGGCACAAGGCTTGGTTCAATATGAAACCAAAGCCTGGATTTAATTTTAAGCATGTGATTAAACCTGTCTATATGCTTAAAATTAAATGCTTTGCAGGTTAATGCCTAAAGTAACCAGGTTGAATAGACAAAAATACTGGGAAACACAAATTAAAGTACTTGTTTGGTTTTATCCAAATACCTTTGCTTTCTCTAAATCCCTGCTTTCTATGACCTCTTAACCCTTTCCTCCTCCAAACTGTGTCAGAAAAAAATCCAACTTCCATAAGAATGTGCCATAATCAAAAAGCTGAAATTTCGTGTAGTACAGGTCAAATCCTTGTCACACTTGTGGCATTACTACTTATGAGCAAACACAACTATTCAGGGTTTGTGCTAAGGATGCAGTTATATTTATGATTATTAAAAGAGCATCTGGTTTTTTGCTGTTACCATATTATGTACATATTAGAAAACAAAATTATAATATATCATATCTTACATGGCTATTTCATACCTCATACTCACAGAATTCAAGGGGGGAAGGACATTTTATACTGGCCAAATCCTCCCCTTGGATTACTGACTTCAGAATCAGTGGACTCAGACTCTACAGGTTGAGATTAATTAAGATAGCAAGGATAAATTGTTTTAGAACACAGAGAAGAGCAGTCAAAAGGATGACGAGAGAAGGGTAACGAGGAACAAGGAAAGGGAAAATGTTGGAAGACAGATTTAGGTAAAGGAAGGTGGAACAAAAGTAAATCTTAGAACAATCTAAAACTGTGAGCCCAAAACACTGCAAAAAGTCAGAATAAATGTGGGGTGAATTAAGGAAAGATAAGCACAAAAGATGGGACATGCTATTGCCTAACAGCATTGGTGCCAGAATACTGCAAAAATGTGAATGAGAGTGTTGGTTCTCAGAAGGTGCAGCTGTGTTAGTAGGGGTTGGATTTTAATCATGGTCCTCTCGAATTTAATGGACAAGTCTTGCATGATTTTACACCAGGCCTCATATACAAAATAGAAGCAAACTATGCACAAGATTTAGTTTGCTGTAACATTTTTATATGGCTGATGTTTGGATTCTAAGACCAAATTCTGAAATGCCACAGAAAAGTAAAAAGTTTTAATGTTTTTCAAGGAAATTAATAAGAATAATCCTGACACTTTAAATATTATAAATATTAAAAGACATTTTTAAAATGAGTATAGGTGACTTAGTGGTTCAGACATAAGTTCAAACTCAAGAGTTATTTTCTGTCTCCATCAGCATACTGTATGAGAGAATAAACAATACTTTAACAAATATGAGATAACCACATTTGGAAAAAGTTGAGAATATTAATTAGATCTTAAAGAAATAGAGGGACTTAAGCAGTGGAAAATAGAGTATATGGAAGTTTTTGTTTGTAGAAGGAAATGATGCAACATGATTAAAATTAATATGAAATTTTAACTTCGTAAGGGGTGAAAAATCGTACATTTACTGAATGTTTGATTCTAGCTTTCTGTCCTTTACAAACACTTCTAAATTATAGAACAGCTGTTTGATATGAACGTTACCATGTTTCTGCTGTTCTGGAAAATCTTAAGAGCTTGTTTCACTGTGAATTTCTCAATTACTGCAACAGTGACAGCTTCATATAGTGTATGTTTTATGAAGCCATCAAAAGTTTTTTTGATTTTTGTACACCCATAGATTCACTTTCTTTCATCAGTCTAAATCAAATAGCTTCTTTTAGGCAAAAATCACAGATTAAACAAAATATTTCATAATGGCTCTGAGGACCTGCTGTGCTGCATTGAAGAGTGTGTTTGTTATGCACAGCAAACCCAAAATTATTGTAGCCTGAAGAGGGCAGTAAAGATAAAACTTTATTTTCCTTAGCATTTTGTTTTCAGTGTATGCTGTATTCTGAAAGTGCATTACTAAACAGCACAAATTTACAGGTGTTACCTATTTCTGGAGTTTTGCTGCATATGTTTAGTCTGGAGAAAAGGCAGCTTAGGGGAGACCTTTTCCCTCTACAACACCCTGAAAGGAGGTTGTAGACAGGTGGGTGTTGGCCTCTTCTCACTGGAAACAAGGGACAGGACAAGAGGAAATGGTTTCAAGCTGCACCAGGGGAGGTTTATGTTGAACATCAGGAAGAATTTCTTCACTGAAAGAGTGGTTAGACATTAGAATGGGCTGACCAGAGAGATGGTGGAGTTACCATCCCTAGAAATGTTCAGGAAGTGACTGGATATGGCACTCAGTGCTAGAGTTTAGTTGGGATGATGGTGTTCAGTCAAAGGTTGGACTCAGTGACCTTGAAGGTCTCTCCAACCTGAATAATTACATGATAAAATACACCATCAAGTGACTGAAATCCTGTGTTGGGATTTATCTGAAGTTCTAACTCCTTCATGGGACAGTGCAGAACTGGAAGGTGTCCATCACTTATGAAAGTAGAATGCAGGTAATGAAATCTATGAGCCATCCTTGCTTCAACTGGGACATCCCCTTAGAACAAAATAACATTGAGTTCTTGGTTGGGTTAGAAGAATGATTTTTGCAGATTGCCAAAAAAAAGGAAATGTTTTGATGTTTTGTCTTAACCATTTCAAAGAAGCCAGGCTCCCTTCAGAAATGGAACAATGGGATTTTATAAGAGAAAGAAGGTTTTATACCTTGTCCAATCATCTGTCTTGGGAGCTTCCTGACAGCCAGGCTTGTATTGAAACTTAGATAATTTTCCTTGTGTTAAGGGGCAGTGAATTTTATATGGTAAAAAATTACGTGTGTGTTGGGAGGAAACTAATTGCAGAGCAGCAGATTGCTAAATAGTTCTGAATATTTAGTATGTTCCTTTCTGACTAGGCATTGTTATTCCCCAGGAGCCTGCTATTTGCTTTAAGCTCAGGAAATAACATACCTTTTTAAAGATGACAGAAATGTATGTTGTTTACATACTTTATTTGTATCACTACACACATGGCCAGTATTATGAAACTTACTTTTAAAGGTGTTTTGTATATACAGACGTAGTGGGCTTGTGTGTATGTATATTTCTATATTGCCATATGGTTAGAGTATATTATCCATACCCATTTGGAAATGTCTTTAGAGAAATTCAGGCAAAAATAGGAAAAGAGCTTGATTTCTCTCTTTGAAGCAGATAACTGACAGAAAATACTGATTTAGTCAATAACTTATAATCAAACAAATGATGCTGAAATGGATGATATTCCATTTAGCAAAGCAATGTCCAGCCAATATTGGAGTTGGCAATGTAGGATTCTTAATGTTTGCTGACATTATCCCAAAAAATTCTTGTAACTCTTCAAAGCAGAAACAGCTCAGATTGTCTTTAGATCCCTTCTCTAGATAGCAGTGCAAAGGCTGCCAGGTACCCTCCCCATTACTGAGTAGAGCTTGTGTCAGGGGTGCACAGGTTCTTTAGAATTATGATAAAGAAGTAAGGTAGGAAGAAAATACATTATGAGGGGACAGTACTGACAGCTGAGAAAGAAACAATTTTCCATCAGAAAATTCAGAAAAAGCAACTTAGAATGGCATGAACAGGAATTCACTGTTACAATCTCTTGAAACTTGAAAATAACTGAATTATTCCAAGTTGAATATGTCAAATATTATTTTCTGAAATTGCAAAAAAAAAAAAAACCTTTTGGGAAGAGACAGCATTTTCACTAGTTTGCTCTTTTGACCAAGACTCCTATCCTGTAGGGCATTTCCCTATGAAATGTAGTTCAGTCATGTTCAAAGACCTCAGCAGAATTTTTTTTCTAGATTTTTTAAAGTAAGAAGTCTTCCCAGTCAGATGTTGAAGCAGGTAGTGAACTGATACAAACTGGAGTGGCTCCATTGAAATACGAGCATCAGCTGGCTGAGGAAAGAGACCAGTACAGTTAAGCACATTTAATTGTTTGGAATGGCTTCATTTTGCATGAGATTTAGCATTGGAAAAATCATAAGCAGAAGCTGAAAATAGTCCTTTCTTAGACACAATTCAGTGAAACATTTAAACATGTGCTTCAGTTCATCCTTTTTTAATAATATATTTAAAGAATGTATTTAACTTTAGTCACATGCTGAACTCCATTTCTTTCCAGGGCTTTTATACAGAGCTTTCACTTCTACTCATATTAAAATGACAAAGTTGTCCACTTGCCAATATGTAGCTAAATTATATTTATATTTTTAAAATGAGGTACAAAGACATATGAACCTCACACTTTCTTCTGAGGAAGCATAAAATAACACTGGAGTAATTTCTCCACAAACCAGAGTTTCCTCTGACTGTATTTATTGGCTGTATGTTTCAGGTGCCAATAAACAGAAACAAGTGCGGATTTGCTTGTATTTATTAAACACACGTGCACCCTAGTAACCATTACTGAGTCACACAGTCTTTGAATCATGGAGTGGTTTGGGTTGGAACTGATCTTAAAGACCATCTTGTTCCATCACCCCTCTGCCATTTTCAGGGACACCTTCCACTAGACCGATTTGCTCAAAGCTCCATCCAGCCTGGTTTTGAACACTACCAGGAATGGGGCATCCACACATTCTCTGAGCAACTTATTCCAATGCCTCACCACCCTCACAGGAAAGAATTTCTTTTTAATATCTAATCTAAATTTATGAAAAGTATCTCTTCTCATGATACGTGTGTAAGATGTGTTTTGGCCAAAAGTCAAAGAAGATAGCACATCTAGATAGATAGATAGATTGATCTATTTCCCTTTGGAAATTGATCAATACCTGGGAATAAGTTGACAAGCATATTTTTTCTGAATAGTTTTACCTGTATGTTGCAAGGGACCTTCTTGCAGTTCTTTCCTCTCTTCTGAAATCAGAGATAGGAAATTTCATTTTCTTTCGAGAAGGGAAACGAAATCTTGTGAAACAGGCTTACAAACACTCTGGAAAGGACATATGATCAAATGAAATATAATTGAAAAAAAACTCAAAAAAACCAGAAAATTGGAACATTTAGTGACTACAAGAAAATGGTCTGGGAGGAAATGAGATGCAGTGCAAAGGACCAAAACATGCCAAAACTAACTTCACAGATGCTGTAAACACAGGGGAAAAATCAAGGAGGAAGACACAACTTTGAGGGGAAGATATGAGTGATATGGCATTGATTCTGGAAAAAAAAAGAAAAATCTTCACCAAAGTGAAAACCATCAAAAGGCATGGGATGCCATGAAGTGCAGGGACATGGACCAAAGCTTGCCAAAATTGATCCCCATTGAAATGGCAAGATTTCGTTTTGCTTCCCGAAAGGAAACGAACTCAGTAGAAATGCCCACTGACGATGGCAACACAAGTTGTATGTAATGGAATGTCCTAACTTTTGTCACATTGCCAGAGAGTCAATTAATCAAGTTGACAGCTCTGTGTCTTGCATGATATGAGCCTGTTGACAATTTCTATCTTTCAGATGTGCTGTGCATAGCCTGTATCCTTCTGGATGGCATCTGCTATAATCTGGAGTTTTGCTAGACTGAAAATAAAAGTGGTTATTTTTCTTTTCAGCTGAAGTATTCTGCTGTTGATTGTACTTGACCCTGTCAAACTTTCATTTGTAGCACTCTTACAAACTTTCATTTGTAGCACTCTTACACTTATTATATGTCTGGTTGTGAAACACATCCCAATTCTGTTATTCAGATAAGAATTGCAGACATTTGAAGCACAGAAAATGTATAGAGCCAGTGATGTACTAAATACTTTTCTACTTCGCTCTGAAGCCATGCTTCTTATCATTTTGATTTGAAGTAATCTCTATTCAATTTTTTACAGAAAAGTATTTTGATGGTTTCAAAGTATGTATTGTTTGTTTTTATATATACTTTCTACTTTTATACACATTTGGTTAGAGCAAATATATGTTCTTATACTACCTTTCAAGAGAATAATTAAAGTTTTTTTTTTCTTTCTTAGAAGTACAGTTTATACTGCTGTAAACCAAAGTGTTCTGTGGTGCAGTTTTCTGTCTCTTGTTGCATTGCTTCCTGTGGGACTTAGGGCTCAGCTGCTGAGTGTATATTATGTTCAAAAGTGTGGACTTTAGCAGCCCACTAGAATGTTTTAAAATAGGACAGTAGGTATTCCTGCAATATGGCAAAACCCTACCAGACTTTAGAGAAGTTTTTTTTAAGATTAAAAAATTAGGATTTTTTAAAGCTCTCCTATTAGGAGTGTGATATGTATTTATAGTACCCTCAGGTTCTGCACAATAAAAATGGTTAAACCTTTAGTCCTTTTAGTAGCTCACAGTTTTATTACTGAAGTTATTTTGTAGATTTTATGCTTGGAGCAAGGTCAGTGTATTGCACTGTATAAATTATTCTAAGTAATTGCTCAGTTATTTTATAGCTTAGTCACAGGATTTTTTTATTATTGAACATAGTCTTTTCTTTAAGGCTAGGAAGAGAAGGTCACTATAAATCACATGGCAGCTTGCCATTTGGGGTTTCAGCTTTACCTGTGATAAGGATTTAATAACAATCTGGCCCAGACACCAGTTCCCTCTCAATTACCTTTCCACATGGGCATTAGTTCACACTGTTTATTAAAAACTCCCCTTGTAGTTGTTTTAATGGAGTGTTTCAGATTAATGGCCCCTATGGAGTTTAACTTCATTGCACTTCATTAAAGCTAGATTGTACAAAAGGTTACTTCAATTAAATCCAGAACTCGACTTGAAATTTGTATGGATTTTTTTAGAAAATGTGGTAAAATTTCTGTGCCAATCCTTTGAGATTACAAGGCAAAATCCTTCTTGGTGATTGAAGTTCAAAATACATTATATCTGTTCCAAATTCTCTTTCAGATTAATATTCAAATTTCAGGAGATTAGAAAATGAAAGGGACTGAACAGTCTATGATCTGTAAATGAATTGGCTAAGCAGTTTTGTTAGAAATTGGACAGACTAAGGGAACTTGAGCACTGTTTCTTGCCTGTCAAAACATCTGCTGGATGTTTCACAAAACTTCTGTTAGAAAATAACCATTTATACACAGCGCAGGTGAAAGTGCTTGCCTAAACAAAACTCTCATATTTTCTCTGCAAACCCCACATATGACTGCCAAATACCCTGCCTCTTTTGCATGGGTAAACCTTCCAGTGCAAAAGTGTTCAGTGTTCTCAATTGCCCATTTCCTTTCCAAGTGGCCTTGCAATAGCAGGTGTTGGGAGAAGTATCCCATAGCAAGAGGTGGAAAGAAAGGTTGATGCAGAACTTTGCTGGGAGTGAGGTCAGTTGGTTTAGCAGAGAGAAAAGGAACAGTGGAGTGATGATGGTGTTTTCTCAAAGAAACAGATTAGCTCTCTAGTCTTTCTGAAACAGACAATAGTTTTGATGTCCTAGAAAACAGGGCTGAGATAGTGAATTTGGTGGGATGGAGAAATATAGCAATCTAGATTAGGACATTTCAAGAAATGTTATCATAGCAGTTTTTTTTTTTTTTCATTTTACTGCAAGTCTAGCTAAGATTTTAAAAGAGGGTGTATGTGCAGCAGAGAATATGTGTATGTATCATATATTTTGGCAATTTTAGCCTTTATAATATTGTTACTCCCAAAACTTCCATATAGATCTGATTCTTATTTTGCTAAGGATTCTTCAAACTGTGAATGATGTGAGTTCACAGAGTAGTTGAAGACAGTGTGCAACACGTGTAAGTAGCAGAGAAGTTGTTTATACAATATTTCTAAATTGTACCGTTGGGAAGAAACGGCCTAGCTCATGCAAACAATTGGTTATGTTGGGCAATGGATATGGCCTCCAGGTAAAGTGGGATAGCCTTGATGCCAGGATCTATTGGGAGGTAAATTAATTTATAAATTTTGAGACAATCTCTTGGATAAATGTGCTTTTTGGACATTTATTTTCTGAATAGTGACTTGACTTAACTAAGTATCTAGTATATATTAAAGAAAAAAAAATCTCTCCTGTAATGATATAAATCTGGAAGTCCAGTCTATCATATTCCTGTGTATAAAATGAGAATTATTTTATATCATCTAAGGCATCTATAATTAGTATGGGTTTTCTTGAGTATCAGAATATTCAGTGTTGCTTTTAAAAACAGTTTTCCCTCTGAAATTCTTGTCACTAAGTTCCCTCAGTTCTTGTCAATAGGTGTAGTAATCTCTAGTTTGGCAGAATAGATGATTTTTGTGCTAAGAAAGTTTGTAGCAATTTCTTGTTAACAGAATTAACAGCACAGAGGAGGAAAAAGCAATAGTTCATACTTTATCTAAATGAAAAGTTTAGTCTTGGTATTTATTCACATGTATATACATAAACAAAGAGCGAAGGCTTATGGCATTCCATAGATTCACACATACATCCTGAAATTCCTGAGATTAAATAAAGATCCAAATATTTAGCATTAAGCATTTTGAAGTTATTTTTAGATGCAGTTCTCAAATGTTTTACTTAAAAATATTTGTTTAGGAAAAGTTTATACAGATTTATATAAAGCAGCATCTGTCATGATCTTGAGAGCTAGAATTATATATTCTTTGCTAAGGGAAAGTGTATTTCAGATACAAATGATGATCAGATGTGGATGTTATATGTATCACAGTTTCAAGACAGAATATTGTGCAGCCTGCATCTGGAGTGAGCACAAGAGATCAAAACACATATTTCAGGCTTTCTATTTTAAGATCATTAGTATTTAAGATGTTCTTTCCAAGTTGTCACATCAGACATGTTTTCTCCTAACACTTTTGGGTAAATTTGTGGAACTAAATAGAACAGACTTTTGTCATTAAACGTTTCTGAAGTACTGGGCAATTGCTTAGTCATGATCCACAATCCAGATTCAGACCATCCTGGTTAGTATTGTGAATTTTCCCCAGTGATTTTAAAAGAAATTCAAAAAATGAACCAATTGGCTTCCACTCCCCTGCCCCACTAAGTCCTCTTTAAGCCATTAAATATTGTCTGTCCTTAGAACAGCTTGTTGAGTAACCACATGCTATTTTAAATCAGATAATGTAAAGAGCTGTTTTGAAAACCCCAAGTGTTCATCTTTATTCTGAAGCAATTGCCTTTAAATGGGCTGGCTGGACTAAAGAGTGAGTTGGTAGTACAATACGTTAATATAAAATCATAAATGAGATAGATACAGAAAGTCAATAAAGAGGAAAAAAACCCCATTTCCCTCAGTATAGGAAGTAGAGGACAGTCCACTGACAGCATCAAAGGGCAGACTTGGTACATATGAAATTAAGATTCTTTTCCATGGGATCCATAGTTTGGTTTTGCAATGCACTGAGATAGGACTTCATGAAGAATAAATGCATTTAAATAGAGATTATGCAAATTCATGGAAGAAAATGTGAAGCAACGTTTTGATGAATCTTTCAACTAATAAAATCTAAAATGTGATTGCTGGAACGTGGAATGGCAAAATGAGGCAAGTTTCTTCTTTACTTTCCCTTTTTATGCTCTTTTCTGTAGCTTTTTCTACTCAATTCTGCTCTATGCCTCTATGCCAGACAAGCTGCTGCACTAGTTACACTTGTGGCTCTCAAACTCGCTTTGAAGTCAGGCCTTGGCTGTGGTTTTGCAGTGGCATTGAGTGACATGTATGTAATTCACAGAAAAGGGAGCTGTATAGTTGAGGATTTTTTAGTTATTTTCTTGGGTTTTGTTTTTAATTCTTGCGTTTTCTGTGTGCTTATTACCTTTACTATGTTACTGCTTCTTTCCTTGTAGTTTGTTGTGATTACACAAAATGCTGAGGCTTGAGCTGTTATCACATGTAGGTGGTGAAATGACTGGTGTAGCAGCTGTCTTTCCAGCAGGACTTACAGTTTACGTGTGGCTTGCTTCTGCCAACTCTCTGGCTTCCTGCTGATTTCTATCTCTGCATGGAAGTCACCTGCCTGGAGCTTAACACAAGCATGTCAAAGAGTGCTGGTAAAGCAAGGACCAGTACATCTTCTGCAAAATGAACCTATTATTGTTTGTCAAAATGCTCTGCGAACTGGGAAATTAATCTTTTAGTTTCAAACCACTACACACAGATCTCATGACAGAATGAGAAATACATTTGTTTAACCTATAGCTGATCAGAAATTGTTTATCAAATAGGAAATCTGTCTTCCCTCCCTCTGCCTGTTTGAATCTGCAAAAATGAAGGATAGTCTGCCAATCCGGCAAGGCTTTTAAGTGTATGGTTTCTTTCAAGCACAACTTAGCGCTTTGGTGATGATATTGCCGTTCATATACTTACATTACAGAGTGAGTAAATTTTTTGTGATTTTGTGACCTGGATATATTGGTGTTATGCAAGCTTTTGTCTGTGAGTGTGTATCTTTGGTGAAGACTGAAACAGTTTTTACGTTTTTCAGAATATAACATCCCTCTTCTTTCAATGTGCCAGCCCATTAGGGCACGTCATACTGATACTTGCCTCATGATTCTGACTCCTCACAGGATGCTATGTTAAATTCAAGGTCATGGGGTTAATCTTCAAAGTCGTTAACAGAATTGGTACATGTTACCTCAGAGAAACTCTCTTTGTGAATGCAACCTCTCCTGACAGCTGTGTCAACTTCAAGGGTGAAGCCTGAGAGGGCAGAAGACAAGACCTCCTCAGCAACACAGCCAAAGCTTTGGAAATTATTATCTGAGTAGATAAGAATGACCACAAATCTCTCTGTCTCCTAGGCGAAGTATAAAACTCACTACAACTTAGTTCCCATGGGTACAACTAAAGACGATAAAGATAGAGGATGAAAAGGTTAGCAGTAAGAAAAGGAAGAGCAAGGGACAAGGAAAAAGGAGTGAGGAGAGAAATTGCTCTCACATTGTTTTCTCCAAATAAAAGTCTTGTTTCTGGTTTGGGACAAATAGTAGGAAGTACTTCAGATATTACAGAGAAGACATTTAGATTTATTCATTAGACTTTAGTACACAGGCACCCCATTTTTGTGCTCCTAAGCTGATCACAGTTTCTTTTTAATGCAATATTAATACATTATTAGTAATGGAGTACATGGCAGAACAGCTGTATGAGGCAAATAAAAATATAGATAGTTCCTTTTAATTATTAAAGAAATATTTTGTGGCTAATCATATATGTCAGATTTCACTAACTGACTCACACTGCAGGACAATCACGAACTGATACATCAGGATGAGAATGCTTTATATACTTAGCCACTAACATGTTGTGATCTGCAACCTTTGTGAAACAGGACTGATCCTTTATCTTTCTCTGTGGTTTTTCGGGATTTTCTGCCTTTGAATTCAATCAATATGCATAGCTCTTGCAAGAACTGAATGCTCAGAAATCTGTAGTGCAACTGTATGTCACAGAAAGAGAAAAGAAAAGGAAGCTTTGGATGTTAATGCTGTGAATATGAGACCTATAGGAAAAAATACCCATAAGTGTTGCTTTTATGCAAGGAGGATGAAGTGGCACTTACCTGCTCTGAATGGCAAAGTCTTAACATTTTAAATGCTATTTACTTTGCAATCAGACACCTACCAATTAAACCCCAGAATCTCTGTCCTCCCTGTTGGAAAACTGGTACGTGAAACCAGATATTTAGCCATAAAAATATAAGTACTTTTAAGATATATTCTTGCTAGGCTTTATCTTATATAAAACCTATGTTTCTGGTGGTTATGCCCTGTCCTTAAGCAATGTTTTACTAAAATAAAGATGGATGGAATGTCTCCTGATGCTTTACTTCAGCTTTTTCCAGACATCATCACTGCCATAAAACCTGCAGGTCATACTTCTGATTGGTAGTAGTGACAGTGCTATCTCTTGGGGTTCAAGGACATTTGTGTCCATTTGGCATCCCCTCGAAGGCCTGTACATGTTGCCTACTGAGTAGAGTAAGAATGCTGCTGCTGACAGTACTTAGCTTTTAGTTAATGCTGAATTTGATCCATTGCTAAGGAATAACAGGGATCTATATAAATTTAAAAAACCTCTTTATGAGCCAGAGTAATGCAAGTTCCTTTTCTCTTATGATAAAACATAACAGATTCCACAAAATTCATATATCTTTTTCCTAAAATAGCTTTACTTTTGACATTATAGCTTCTTGAGTAATTAGCTGCTATCTTCTTTCATCTGGAGGCAAAACACCTGCTACTTGTAAGTGATTGTTAGTTAAATCACTTAAAAGATTGGCACTTGTTTTAAATGGCAATTAAACTACTGCATTAAGTCACATTTGTTTCTACTGTACTAAAAGTTCAATAACCTAGTGTACCTTGATGTGTACCACATTTCATAGTTGCAAGCTACAGGTCAAATGTAAAGACACTCTAATAACAGGTAATAAAACACAGAAATAGCCTGGCCTGTCAAGGCCTAGACATGCAAAGCAGTGCAGGACTGCTGGGCTTGTGGCTCTTGCACTTCTGACAGCACATTTCTGCTGTTCGTTGTAGGTATTAGAGGCAGAGATAGCTGTATAGAAAAACATGTTTGTCACCTGTTCTCCATTTGGCAGAAAGTAAAAACATTTCTGCGTAGTTTGTATAATGACTATTTTTGACTGCTTTTAAAGTTGATTAACAGGAAAAAAATGTACTGATAAATATATAGCTTAGCAAGACCTAGGGAAAATTATTAATCTATTCACAAATAGCCTTCAACCATCAAAAATTTAGGTTGCTAAAACCCCTCTGTTTCTTATGGAAAGCGTGGACGAGAAAGTGGCCTTTGTTGGGATCCCAGCTCTATGTATACACTCATTTTCTATACCTTTTAAAAAGGAACACATCTTGTCCTGTAAAAATCCAAGTGACCTGCTTACCTGAAATATATTGAACAGCTCCAATCCAATTGGAATTGTGGCGTGAAATCCTTAATGTCAAACACAGTGACTAATGCAGAAATAGTTTATTGTTGAAGAGGAAAATAGAGTTTACTGTCCTGCAGGCATCTATCGTGGCATTAGGTGAAGTACAATAAGTTCAAGAAATAGATATTGCTTCCATTGGAAAACCAATCAATTTTGGATCTATGTATAACACAGCATGTCTATTATTGCACTAAAAGGCATCTGTCTTCCAGTCAATGCTTCTTTCAAAATATGCCATAGAAAGATTTCTGTAAAAGGGCATAGTCTGTGAATTGTCTTGTTGGAAGTGGTCAGGGGTGTAAGGTATTTGTAAAATGCACTTGGTGCTTAAGATGCATTCATTTTGATCAAAGAGGTTTTTCGGACTGACTCACCGTGCGGACGCACATCTGTTAAATGTCAGACATTAGGTAGTAGTACCAAATAACTCCCAAAAGAATCACTTTACATTCCCCACAAGTCACTGCTTGCATTACATTCAGCTTTCTGTTGCATAAGGATTTGTTCCTAGCAGGTTGTATATATGTGTGAGACAGCAGGGGCAAGAGTGATTATGATGAGTGTTGCTGTCAAGTCATCATTTTGCTTACTGCCATAAACAGGCACACAGCTCTAGCACCTGCCTGCTCCTTTCCTGGAAACAGCTAGGATCACCTGAAATATATCCTTGTAACAAGACCTAGATTAATAACGACTTTTGCTATGCATGCAGAGTTGTGCCTTACTTATCTTTTATGAATGTGATGCAATAGTGCAACACTCTGTGTTGGCTGGCAGATTTCCTGTAAATGAAAAGAAAAGCCCATCAAATCAAAATTGTACTCTTTTCTCAATTTGAAACAACACTGAATGAGCATTCTAGCAGTTGAGGCTTTCAAGGGGGAGCAGACACCATTGGTTAATTTGCCCTTATTTCTGTGTAATGAAGTTTAAATGAAGCTTAAAAATAACTAGATACCTCATTCCAGATTCCTATCTGTGTGAGAGATTCAGGTCTTGTGGCTTTTTTCCCAATGTGTTAACAGGTGAAATACTCTGGAGTTTTTCTAAATGCTTGTGTTTTGTGACTGCACTGAGCATATTAGTGGCAAAGGTATATCCTTTTGTCATGATAGTGGATCTGTTAAATAGCAACAAAACAGTGGTGAGAAGTTTATCCCTGGGCTTTTTTAAAGTTGAAGTTCTTTACATTTCATTGTGTGATCTCAGAACAAAGGCTCTTATAAACTTAATTATAAAAAGGAAGCAACAAAAAGGACTAGGGAAAAGGGACAGTGACAGTCTGTAATTGATTTTTTCTTCTGCTGAGTTTAACAGACGCAGCTCCTTGTCATCATTCTGTTTATCAGTCTGCGTTTTCCTGCTCTGATCAATCTGCTTTCTCTTAAAATTTTTAAAGATAATTTTTTTTCATTTAAATGCTGTGATGTAATTCTCAATGTCCTGTTTTTCTGCATGGATTTATTGTGAAAAGAAAAACTTGGCAGTTTTTGAGATACAAAGTGTTGCCCATGCACTTTTGTTGCTGTTAAATATGCAAGCACTGCAGCGGCAAACAGCATGTTCACTATAAGGTAGGCTTTGTACACTGTGGTTAACTGAAAACCTTGATTTCCATGAATTATCCTCTATTGTAACATTTTAAATCTGTGCTTTGCAATAAATACTACCCCTGTACATTTTTTCTTGAGAACTATCAAGTTTGTTACATGAAAGATACTTGTGACAGTCTTTCATGAATATTTACTTTGATTTTTTTCATGTTAATAAAATAATTGACCAAAAATCATGTTTACTGTTTTTTCCAGAGAGAATCCTATGAATGTACTTTGGCAAGCATTTCTGCAGGAAGCAAAGATTTTCTGGTACCCTTTGGGATTAGATCTCTGGATTTGTTCTTCCATGTGGTGCATGTTTTCCATGCCACCTATGATGACTGATGTCAGACTCTATCAGGGTCACGTTTTTACTGTTTTTTGTGTCCGGAGAACTCGTGGAGTCCATATGTTAGTCCAATCAAGAAGCATAGTGTTTTTATAGAGTCAGATAATTACCTCCTACAGTTCTGTTTTTACTGGCAGAAAGTAATTTTTAAGCATTACCCGACCTCCCAGTTCTGGTAGATTTTAGATTTTCGATCAAAACCAGTCTGCTCCCAATCCCTTCTGTCTGTAGTTAATTCCTCAGTTCTAATGACCCACATCTGTCATGGTGAATGTGACAGTAATTCAGAAGTGTTATAAGAGGCAGCAGTCACATTACAACTCACTTAAGATAAAGGAACTGTTTCTAAAGTTGGATCAATTTGGTGTTTAACTGTAGCTTTTCATGGGAAATCTTGTTTTTTCAACCTTTAAAATGAAATTTATTCTCTTAATTTTGCAGGATCTCTTTTATTACTTGGAGCCTAACTGATAGTATGTAGAGGATACAGTGAAGGTTAAGACAGAAAGAAATCTTACTAGATGGAAAGAGTGCATGAGAGATGACTAAGGAGAGCTAGTCATATTCCTTCAATCAGAGATTAAAGGGAGACAGACACAGCAATTTTGTTAACTGGTCTGTACATATATGCTGGGATATAGTTTTAGAAAACATTTAAATTTGCATGTGTGAAAGTTTTCCTTTTGAATGGAAGAAACGTTTCCTCTCCCAGAAACAGGAAGTGTTGGTGATAGAAAAAAAACCTGAAAAAGACTCCCTTGCTCACCAAACTTTCCCTTTTAAATTGTGTTAACTTTAGATGGAGTACATGCTGTCACTTTATAGAACGTTATGAAGTATAGAAGTTAGGAAACCATTGAACTATTGGATAGCAGAAAGAAAGGCTTGACCAATAATGAAAAGATAGATTGAATCTCTGCCTAAAGATATTGAGTATCATAGTCCTTAGTGAGAGATTTTCAGCTATGGATCCATACTGATTTGGGTAACACATACTACTTAGAGTACCTATATATCCTTCTTTTGTCTCCTAAGGCATAGCCTTACCGTGTAGGTGTGTGGATGTTTGGCAACATGAGACACTAAAGCCTGAAATGTCTAATTTGCCTCTTGCACTGATGCTACTATATCATGGTAGTGGTAGAATCACTTCTGATTCTAACCTATTTAAGGTATAAGTGAGAAGTGAATAAAGCTTGATGACTTCAGGGAAAGTCCATGAGCAAGAGTACTGGGGTATTCAGTTCAGGCCCAGGATTTCTGCAGTGAAAACTGACATTGCTTGTGTTGATTAACAGAAGAGAAGTTAAAGTGCAAATATGGTAATGTTAATTATCATTCAGTAGGAACATACCAGATTGTACAAAATGTTAACTTTCCTAGCCAGAGAGCACTGCCATTCTTTTCTCTCTTCCTAGGGAAAATGGAAGGCTGATGACTGCTGTAATTTCTTCCCAGCATATAAAACATGTCTTTAAGATATTTTTACAGAAAGTGATTGTCAGGGGGTGAGATAGGGTTGATGGGGACAAAATGTAGTATGGAGTGTATTTGTTCTTCATTATAACACTATAGTCTCAGTGTTCGTTTAGGCAAAAAAATCTCTTCCACAGTAATTTACTTTAGTGTCTGCAAAATGCATATCAGAATGAAAGATAAAAACAGCAGTCCCTTACAATTTAGCAGATCCTAGGTTTTCTGCATGCTAGGTTTTTCTTTTTCATGCTATTTTCTACCTTACTAAACTTGTCTTTTATGGTAGAATCTGACCTGCTGTAAATGAACAGTATTAATAGAGCTCTGTCGTCCTACACTGGATCCATAGCATCTATCTTTGGCTCACTCTTCTCCCAAGTACATGAATAGTTTTTATATGTATTACTAGTCAATTCATTCATACATTTGCTGAAGGTTTAAATTCTTGTCGATACTGATACTATTTTATCCATTCTCCCAATGCGTGGATAAGCTATATAAAACAGGGATGATGTAGTGGCATTTTGAAAAACATGGCAGTTTTGCAGACTTGGGCTTGTAATGTCAAAGTGCAATATAGGCTGTTTAAAGAGCTTGGACTATACGTTTACAGAAGATAGCAAACTCCTAAGTACCACCTGGTAATGGTTTATTGGCTAATACAAAGTTGCATTAAAAAAACACTGCTTGTTTTTTCTTACTTAATAGTGGACAAAAGTGC
This sequence comes from Setophaga petechia, assembly GCA_024362935.1. NCBI lineage: Eukaryota > Metazoa > Chordata > Aves > Passeriformes > Parulidae > Setophaga > Setophaga petechia. The sequence goes on from JANCRA010000001.1 coordinate 27,486,214, forward strand.
ACTGAGTTTTTATGTTGAAATTTCCTATGATTCTGAAGTTTTGCTCGTTAGCCTGCCCAGTAACAGCATGTACTCCTTTTGTCCCTGGAAGAAGCTTTCCTTTTCTTGGTACGTGCTCTGAATGGGCTCTATTCCTTGGGATCACTGGAGCAGACAGTGAGGAAGTTTTGCAACATCCTCTTTCTGTGAAGGGTAGCTCAGTGTTTAGAGCTCTTATTGATTACATCCTGTCATGTTAGACTGGATCAATTCCTTTCCTTGCCTTGAAAGGTGTGAAGACAATTTGGGTATGTCTCATGTCACAAAAATATTTCTTAGAATCTGAGTTTAATCTTTTTGCAGATGGAAATATCTTCTGAGTCAGCATAGAGAAGAGTCAACTGTCATTTATTTTGTAACCATTAAGTACTGACAATTATTTTCCCTTTTCTTTTTCGTAGATGAAATGAAAGAATGTAAATATCTTTCAAGCTTTATTCCCAAAGAACAGGTTTTTCCAAACTTGTTTGTATTTTTGTTTGTTTTCTTTTGGACTCTTTCAAACTGCTCTGTGTTCTTGAAGTCATTATCTAAGTCAAGGCACATTCATTTTACCTTTGGGTTCAAAACTGTAAGTAAAATGGAAAAATTACTCCTATATTACAGATAAAATTCCAGTTAGTATATTTGAAGACAAATTTCAATATTCTGGACTGAATTTTTGCTCAGTTTATGGTTGATCAGCATCTTTTTCATAGTACCTAATGTAGGCAGATGTTTTGAATATCATAACTAGGTAGTGGATTTCTTCACCCTGCCATAATGAATTTCAGCTTCTGATTTTGAATAATTTTTGGAAATGTTCATAACCATCCTGAAAATAGAGGCAAATTGAAAGTGCTCACAATGTTGTTAAGCTTTGTTATCTGCAAATTTTTAATTTTCCGTTTTGCTGTTTCCTCACCATCCATGTTGCCTGTCATTCAGACCATCAGTGAAAATATTAACTAGAAGTAAGGGGCTTTTTGGTTGCTGTTGTCTGTTTGAAATCCTTTTGCACTTTGACAGGGAACTGTTGAAGTCTGTACTTGGGAGATTTTTAGATGGTTCTGCCATGTTACAGGGAATTAATGCAGACCAGATTTTCTTAGCATACTTAAAAGAATTAAAAAAAAAAATTCTCCGTAGAGAATTAAAATAAAAAGGTAATGCTTATGTTTATCACATCTATTGCTTCCCTGTTATCCATTAGCTTGCAACTCTGTCAAAGAAATAAATTATGCCAATTTGATACAACCTTTTTTCTTGACAAATCCATGTCATATGTTTTTTATCATCTTATTATTCTTGAGGTGCTTATAAATTACTCAATAATATGTTCCAGAATCTTTTCAGGAATCAGTTAGGCTGTCTCCAATTCCCCAGTCCCTTCTTTCTCTCCTGCTTAAAGATGGTACCAAGATTATCCTTTTCCAGTCCCCTGAGAGTATCCAGTGAATTTTTGAAAAACCCATAAAAGTATGAGAGACTGTTAAACTGGGTCCTAAATACAGAATTCAATCAAGCCTTGCAAACCTGTGTACAGACAACTTATCTGAATATTCCTTAACCTATGTTTCCTAACTTGCCCAATTCTTCTGCCCTCATAAATATCTGCTTACAATTCTTCTTATTTTTTAAAAATAAAGCTGTTTTATAAATTGAACATTTTTGTTATCATCAGCCCACCTGACTTCCCTGTGAAACAGTCAACTTGTATTTTCTTCTGGTTTTGTATTTAGTGTATTTATACAATCTTTTTCTGCTTCTTTGTTGGTTGATTGGTGTCTCAGCCTTTTTATTTCAGCTCTGAATGTTTGTGTTTTATATTCATAGTACACTTTCCATAGTTCCTTTTGACTTCCAGAGTTCCTAAAAAGGTCTTGAGGTAATCATTAAGGTTGTAATATTTTTTCTTCTTATAGAATTATTTGGAAAATGTGATTTTAATGTTGCATCTTTGAGAGATTTTTGTTCCTGTCACTCTAGTTGCTGCAGTCCTTGTGAAGGGCCAAACACGGCTTTTGCTTTAAATTTTGCTGTGGAGAACTGTTGTTTAGGTGCTTTTGAAAGCTTAAAGCCATGAACTTGTTTATAAGTGGCAGATTAAAACTATCTTCCACTTTCTCCCACCAAAAACCTCCAATTAAGCTTTGATTAGATATAGGCTATTTTCCCCCCTTTACATTCTGTATTTAATTTCTATATAAAGAATCTTGGGTTTAAGTAATGACTTCTGTGCCTTTGTTAGCATTCAGGAATATAAAAACATCTTTTTCTCAGTATATGTTAAATAAATCAATGAATTTACTTGGCCTTTACCTAGTATCCAGGATCCAGGTTTCACACCTGATTTCCCAGCTTGTGCTAAATCAGCAAGTGTTGCTGGCTTGGTGGGTTTGTTTGTTTGTTTGTGTTGGGTTTTTGGTGTGTTTGTTTGTTTGTTTGGAGTTTTTTGCATCTGTTTGGTTTGTATTGTCTGTAATTAATTTGAGATCTATTGCAGAACTCATTCAAGGCTTCTTAACTGGATACCCAATTTGAAGCGTGTTGTCTCCAAAGACAAAAGTTTTGGCAGGGGCAGTTCCTACTTCAGAAGTGAAGAAAGTGAAAAATGGAGGTAAATCATAGAATAATGGAATGGTTTGGGTTGGAAGGGGCCCTTAGGATGATCTAATTCCAGCTCCCCTGGCTTGGGCTGCTAGGATGGGATTCTCTTGAAGAGCTCTAAATTGTGCCCTTGCCTTTCCTGCTGCCAAGAAATTAATTTTTTTAATAGGGAATACAAAAGATGGAGAGGGTTCCTCATTGGTTTCAGACACAAAGAATTCCCTAATATTCATTCTCACAAGTGGTATCTGCTACCCTATATCCTGAGTCAGAAAGGGCTCTATAAATAGAGTGGTATAATTTTATTTCCTTTTGGAAATCAACTATTTTAGGTGGCTTTCTTCTTGGCATATGCCTGGTAAGGGTTTAGCTCAGTGGTAAATATATGTTATTTTCTTGTTGCTTTATATGTGCTGCAATAGATTTCTCTGCAGAAATAACTGCAGCCCAGAGTCTGCCAAGCATATGAGCATGAGTGTGACAGTTGTTTACTATGAATAGATGCTTTTGGGAGCCTAAATTTTTGTGCTCATCTGTGTGCAAACTGAGTCCATAAAAGTGGACTCTAAATTAGGTGAATAATTATTTTTCTTTACAATTGCTGCCATTTTATAAATCAAACAATCCATTGTTTCTCTTATTCTTAAGTTTCATTGTAGGGTTATCATTGTAGACTACAGTTGAATTTTTTTTAAGATCTTTAGAAGTGTCCTGAGATTTCTTTCTGCGAAAAAGTACTGTACATCTTGAACTTGTTGTTGGGAAAACTTTATGACATAAAATGGGGGGTAGGGGTCAACTGTTTCTAAATATTTAATGCCAAAGGGATTTTTTTGGAAGATAAGATGATGTCAATACACAAGATTGTGTTTGGTAAGATTCATCACTGTCAGAATGGCTAAATTTTCTTGGACATGATGATAGATTTATTATATCACCTTTACAGAGTTTTCTCTTCCCTGCAATCTTAAATTTTAAGTATTCACTTAGGCAACTGTCCTCACTTCCTCTTCACTGCTAGACAGAAAATTGCTGTGCTCATCCATTTTGTAGCTAAAGTTAAGGAACTGTAGGGAAATTGATAACTGTCAGATTAAGTAATTGTACCATGTGCAGTAAAAGTCATCCAGAATAGCAAGAGATTTGGTGCTGATCAGATCTTTTTCTGAAATACTTTATTTGACACAGCATTAGATGAACTGATATGTGTAAATGGAGGCAGAGGGAAAGATCTGCCTGGACAGATCACCTTGAAGGGCTGAGCTCTGTACTTCAGCACATCACTGACATTTTGTCTTGTTGGTTCACCTTTGCCAAGTCCACAAAAGTCATCACTGATTGATAACCAAAACAACAAGAAATGCCCTGTTCCTAGGATTCTTCTCATAGTTTTGCCAGTGGACACTGGATAATGAAACAAAACAAATAATTCAGTGTAAAAGTTCAGAAAGAAGATTCACATTTTTCTAGTTTATGCGTTTCTTTTTGGGTCATTACCTAGTAAGGATGAAGACGTCAGGAATAGGAAATGTGCTTTGAAAAAACCATCCAACAAGGCAGATGGAAAACTGAGACCATGGTGAACAGCAGGATCTCCCCACAGTATCAACAGGTATTGTACTCGTGTCAGCAACGTTCAGCTTTGATGGGTTTTGCCCATGCTGTTCCTGCCATCATTGGAGGCTGTCATTGTTGTCTTATGAGAGAAAAATAAGTTTCTTTGTAGAAATGTCAGCCTAACATGTCTCGACACGTCTCTGATTTGCTTGTACTGAAGTATTAGTGGCTTTGTGTGTTCTATGTTGATATGCACTGTGGCATTGTGCCCAGCATCTTGCAATTAGCTGTCACTTTGCATCTTCATTTCTGCACCTTAAACTGAAGGTAAGAGCAAAAGGAAAGACATTGTTAGTACAATATCTAGATGGATTAAACACAGAGAAAGCAAAGCAAAGGTGGAAAACAGCCTTAAATATTTATGAATTCTTGCTTTATACTTCTTATTTTGATGTGTATTCTCTATTCCATGAGGCCACATACTATCCTCAGAATTTTACTTACTCTGATGTTTTGATTTTCATTTTTTAAAAACATTTTCTCAACAGCTGGGCTTTGTAATTTTTATACATCTAGGAGTGTGTGTAGTATTAATGTGTGGAGTTTTTTATTGGTTGGGGTTTTTTTTTAAGAAACAGAAGTAAAAGTAGGTACAGATGTAATATGCAGAATATTTAAACCATGTGCCTTATCCTACCTTTTATCTGTCAGTTTACTATGCTTCAGATTTTATTTGTGTGGTGCCACCTTGGAGCTGTTTTTTCTCTTCTGCTACCATGGTACATGGGCTAAAGTTGCAAGTTTTTCAGTGAGATCTGCAGGATAGGCTTTCAACTTCATGTTGTCCTTTGCTTATCCTGGTAAGAAACTGGATGCCATCTTGTGCAGCACAAAATGTAAAGAGCAGATAAACAAATAGTTATGTAGGCTTTTATTCCCCTCAGTTTGTTGTTAGAAGAATTGCATTACCTAATATGCTCAAAGCTTCCACCACACCCAGTGCAGGTTGTGTCTAAAGACCCAGCACTACTCTGTGAATGCTTAAAAATCTGAGCACTGAACATTACTGGGAGAAGGGATGGAAGGCAAAGCTTAGGTATGGCTCAAATCAAGAAATCTCTAGTGATTAGCTTCATCTTCTAACTCCAGCCCTTTTTTACTAGATTTTCACAGCATGTTTTTAAAGCAACTTGTTTATAGTCAGGCCTAATAGTATAAAAACTTACAACTTGTCTTCTGTTTAACCTGAGGTTCTGGAGAGCAGCTGAGCCTACAGATTCCTATTGAACATGCATTAGTTAGTACTGGGTAAACACATCCCATTATGGCATTTGTAGTATCGGAATGAATTAAATAACACGAACTCATTGCATCTTGCTAAGGATTGGTTTTCCTTTTCTTGAGAAGAAGATGTTGAATAGCTTACAAATTGTTGAATAGCTTACCTGATTAAGTAAAAAGAACTGGAATTCCATTTTGAAATAAATAATTCTGTCAATTATTTCATCGAGAGCTATGTAGAAGATATCTAAGTGGATAGTGGATAAATATTATCCAGTAGTATGCTTGAAAAACTGGCATACTTTTCTCCATCAAAACAGAAATTATTGCAATAGAAAAAACCTAGAATATTTGTCTTTTTCTCCCTCTACCTTCTGGGAAACGGAACAAATGGTCTGAATTTAACAAAACCAACAAAAGACAAGAAAAAAATTCCTGTAAAATTTCAATAAAAATACCTTCACTCAGAAGGTAGGTATAATATCAACTCTATATCAACCTCTATATTCATATTTAGAGATCCTAACCTCTTCTGTTTGCTCTGGCTTTTCTCAGTTTCATTCAGTAATGCTTTCTCTTCCTCAAATGGCTGAATCTCTTTCAGGTTATCACTTCCAGGGCCACAGGTCTGTTAACAATATACCTTTACAGCATACATTTACTACTTTACCAAGTGAACGAGGCTGTCCCTAGGGCAGGAACATAATGCAGTCTGACAATTGCCACTAGGTATCTTGGGAAATCTTTCTTTTGCTCCATATATAATGTATGTCTGTTTAAGCAACAGTCTCCACCAGTGAAGCCTGTCTTCCACCTGGTAATTCACTTCAGTGGGAGTTGGATGTTCTGAGTAGAATGCAGTAACACATATGAAGCTTATAGGTCTGCTACCATACATGCTAGGGCAAGTAATAAAACAGCATGATAATAACATAGCAGGATAAATCCTCTAATTTTCAGTATCTTTTGGACTGATCTAATAGTGAAAAAATTGTTCTAATGAAGAGCAAGCTGCTGTGAAATTTAAAAGGATGGATTTTCTAATTGTAACAATGCCTTGTGAAAATAAGCATGTGGAATGAAGTCAGAGTGCCAGAACTTCTGTTTTTAACATAAAGAGATCCCACTCTTCCCTTGAGTTTAACAAGTGGAATTTTATGTGTTCAGCAGCTGGCATGCATGTTCTGAGGGGTAAAGAGAAACCCTTGATAAGGGGAAGGAACAATGTATTTTTAAGATTTCCTTAGGAATAGGAATTTAGAAGTCCTCCTTAAAAAAACTAATGGTACTCTCCTTCTCCTCCTTCTCCTCCTTCTCCTCCTTCTCCTCCTTCTCCTCCTTCTCCTCCTTCTCCTCCTTCTTCCCCTCCTTCCCCTCCTTCTCCTTCTCCTCCTCCTCCTCCTCCCTTTCAGAGCTGCCTGCAAGGGATGAAATCGTAGCGGAGACTCCCAGTGTTCCTGGGCTGTGGCCCAGGCAGAAGCCTGGCTGCCTGTCAGTGTTGTCTCAGCTATGTATTCATGATGGCTTGTTGTGGTCTCAGCAGAGGGATGCATGAGGCATCAGAAAACCGTACAGTTTGTGAGTTTGAAAAAGCTATGTAATTCTCTAAAGAAATTTTCAACTGGAAAACTTTTTTCTATTTTTACATATGTGGGATTATTGTTGTCACCTGCTCAAAAAGAGGTGGACCAGATGAACTCAGAAGGCACAGTGGTTATCACTTTACTTTCAGAGTAAAAGGATGCCTCAAATGAATCAAAATAATATGCCCACTCTCTTTTTTTCTTCTAGAAGTTGTAGTACCAGCTTTACCGCTAGCTCTCCTTACTCAGCTGTAATTGCACAATGTGCTGAGCAAATGCAAAAGAAGACAGTGTGACCTACTTTAATGAAAGATTAGGTTCTAATTTTATGTTGCTTTTTTGCAACCCTTTTTCAGGGACCAAATCCCTCTACTTTTAGATTATAGGGGTCCCTGTTTCATAGCTCACTTTCACTGGTTTTGCATCTGTATTATTGTGACAGTGGGATGAGTTTGAGTGTCTTTATTTTATCATGGGTCATAGTTAATTTATTAATCTACCAAATTAATTTCTTTTTCATGCTGGTGGATAGCTTTACTTCAATACCCTTTATGGTTTAAAGTTTGCTCTGTCTTCTTTGTATTGGGTGTAAATACTGGCAACTGCTCAAGCTGAGATAGATGAAGGAAATTTTAATTACCTTGAGGGAGTGAATATTGCTTTTTCAAACATAATAGACTATCACTTAAACTGGATTATTAGTCTTTTTATTTTTTTTTCAGAAGGATCGGCTGTGTTTTTCAGGGATATTCAGTTCTATATTATACCATTATTATTCAGACTTACATTCTGCAGTTTACATTTTGTCTTTAAATTTTGGCAGCTATTTTGGATTTTTAAAAGTCATTATTTTTTTATTACTTGATATTGCTGAGCTTGATATTTTCTAACAGCTTATGTCAAATACAGAAGATAATGCATTTCAGCTTTTTGTTATTAAAAGCTTTTGGTTTTTTTTCCCCTCATCCATGTTATTTTATTCTCTCCCTCTATTTTTATTTTTTGTAGGTAGGTGTGTGGAAGAAAAAACCTAGCAATTTTCTTGGCAGTATATTAAATATGACAGCAGGAAGGACAAAGATAAAATAATACACCCGTTATTTGAACAATACAAGCAGAGAAACAATGGGTTTGTTTTAGCCACCAGGGAGCAATGAATTTGTGTGATTTGACTGCTAGTAATATTTCTGATATAGTCTTGATTTGGAAAAAAAATCAAGCTTGGTATAAATGCTCAGAGTTTGAGGTTTTTTGTCTTTGTCACTTAAATCAGTATAACCTTTTCTTGGATCAAACAGTGCTAACCAGAGACAGTTACAAACATGTTTGGAATAAATTAGCTCATAAACATTTTATTCTCATCCCTTAATGTGGAATGCTTCACAATGCATTGTCAAATATGATGAGATTTCTCATTTAATAGCTCACTTTATCAACATCCTAGTAATTGCACTTTTAATGACACAGTGTTTGTGTGAAGCAATGGTGACATTCAGTGCCCAGTTAGGCTACAACGTGATTGATCCTCTGCATACATTGCTTAAGGGTCTTATAATTCATATTCTCTTGTTTTACAATGGCAGGTATGAGAGAATCTGAATATGCAATGAGGTATTCTACATCAAATATCAAGTTGCTTGAAATACTGAATGTATTTTCCAAACACATGACCACATAAGAGTGATCTAAAAATACTTTTCCAGCTAACAGTGCTCAGAGTTGCACCTGGGCATATGGGAGTTTATGCAGGTTTTGGAAAAAATTCTGGAATAAGCTGCATTATCTGATATAAAAACTCTTTATAAGCTTTTCTAGGTGAAAGGTTAAGTGTAAAAAGCTTTATTGGCAAGAGCTTGAGAGCTATCTTGTCTATCAAGAATCACACACATAAGAGTGCATTATTTGTTAAGCATGATTGTATAGAAATTTTAAGGAAAGCTAGTTTTTAGGGGGAATCCGGTTCTATTTAAGTGAAACAGAGAAAGCAGTTCAACTCATACCTCTTGAATTAGTCTGCATAGTTTCTTGGAATTAGGAAGGAAATATGTCCATCACTTAGGCCCTCTGTTGATCTTACATGCAATAGTTTTCTAGTGCTTAAGGTAAACCTACCACTGGTTGAAATGACCATTTATGAAGTATAGCTGTGGGTGCTGCCTTTCTAAAATGCAATTACTGGATGAGGTTTCCTTTTGATTAAGATATTTGCTCAACATATAGCAGACCAAAGCTCAGTTTTTTCTGTTGCGTTAAGAGTAAGGAGAATCTTTCTGTTGTGTTAAATTCAGCAGAAAGTAAATCCCCTTGCATTCCAGTTGATGAATTGCCAATTTATTATCACAAAAATAGAAATAATTTGATTTCTAGCTCTGAGATGTGTGTTTTAAATGCTGCTTTACATTCCTCCTGGGTTACCCTCTCTTCATTAAAACACTTTGCATCCTTCAAGATTGCATACTCAGCAGGGAAGCACCAAAGCTAGAATATATATAACTTGTTAAGACTCTTCCATCAGGTGTACCCATGCCCCCCTGACACCCAGAGCTCGGGATCGAGTGTATGTTTATCACACTCCTCTTCAGCTGTACTGGCTAGTTTGCATTGTTTCTGCTTCCTTTGCTAATTGGGGGCTTTGCCTTAAAGTCATAGTCTGGTCTGTATGCTTGGATGCAAACATCAATAGCCAATTAATCCCAGGTGTATATCAGTTGAAATCAGTAGAGGTAGACTGGTAGGAATAAATTATTCTTTCTTTTACATCTGAGCAGCTCTGCTGATTTCTGTTGGGCACCTGAGGGCAGAATTTATTTCCTGAACTCTGTTGCAGAGAGATGCAGCTGTGTGAGCTACCAACACCAGATTGCAAGTCGTGGGCTGAACTTTCTTTTTGTGCAATAGCTAAAAGAGGATGGGTCACTGTTTATATTATGTGTCTGCAAGTTTAGTCTGTCACAGAGGACTCTTACTCCTGCTGCTGTGTTCAGTTCTTGTAGTTGCAGAAGGCTTGTGCCAGTCACCACCACCTGGACTGCCAGGTCACGACCACCTGAGAGTCTCACTGTTCAGCTGCATCCCTCCTGTGTAGTCTCATTTCCAGTATAGTCCCTGCCCCGACATCTTTCTTCTGACTCCAGCTTATTGTCAGGTTGCTTGTCCACCCCTGTTCCCTGGTTTTGGGTCCCTCATAAAGCTGCATTGGCTTCATGAGCTGAATGTTTTACCTGGCATAGGTGGGGAGCCTAAGTAGCAGATGCTTTTCTCAGTTTTCTTTGAACAGGTGTTTTATGTTGCACATTTAATTGAGATCAGATTAGCTTACTTTATTAGCCTGTGTTGGGATGTGTTGCTGACCCATATCCATTCTTTTATTTGCTTTATTCTTTAATCTGGTATTCTACTGAATAGAATTTACTGAAGCCTGTAGAAGATTATCAACTTCCTTGTAATTTATCACATGTCAGTGAGAGAGGTTAATTTTGATGGCAATTAATTTATAGCAAACATAAACAACAATTAAACAGTATTTTTATATTAGTGTTAACAACCATACTTCAAAGGTAGCAATCATCTAAACTTATAATTAATAGAAACAAGTTGTAACAGTGGAGAGATGAAAAAAATTAATTCAACCTCTCCCGTTTATTTAATGTAATAAAAATATAATGATTTAATTGATCTTTAGCTGCTATAAGTAAAAGCCAATGACATGAAATGAAGTTTAGATATTGGCTTCAGGGAATGTTATTTTTTCAAGTAATAAAATATAGTGGGATGTAAATAAGTGAATACTTTATGTTCACCATTAATGGAATGATGTACTTTTCATTGTGGCAGGATAAATACCAATAAACAATTAATGCAGGGAAGTCTGCTTGTTTTTAAAAGCATAATCTCTAGCAGCAAGTGCAATAGGGACATATGTTGCTAAATGAAAAGTTATGGAAAGAACTTGATAGGGGATATTTTGTATCTTGTCCATTAACCATTCCTTCAGGACACACACAGAATGTCTTTGGTATCACCAAATCAAAACTCTAATATCTCCTTGTAGTTTGATTACCTAACCTTTAAAAGTCTTAAGAGATTACTATTAATGGGGCTTTTTTCTTTTTTTAAGTTTTGCAATGCTAGCTGTAGCATGAAGACCATTTTAATTAACTTTAGAAAAATTTTGTTTATGTTCCATTTTCTGTTATTTTTGATGGGAAAAAGGTAAGATTAGGCAAACATCAGAGATTCAGGCAGTAGGAACCATTGTGGGTTATGTTTCATCACACAGCAGGAAGCTGGGTGCCAAGGGAGATCATTAATTGCCATTAATTTCATGTGCATGTGCCATGAGATGCATTGACATTTTCAGGAGTGTAAAGGAAAAGCAAATTAATTTATTGAAAACTGTGTGGCATCTAGATAAATTCAGTAATTTTATTTACATTCACAGTTCAGGTAAAAATTGCTGTCAGAAAAAGAGGGAAAAAATCACCTCCATTCTTTCTGTGACATGCAACACGCAAGTTAAAATTAAATTAGTCACTTTGATTTTCATTAAACTAGAAAGAAATGTAAGTATTTTTTAGGTATCAATCAGATTTGCAATTAAAATTAAATAAATGAGTCAATGAACCAGCAATCATGTTAGACTGAAACACCATCAAGTGAGCAATTTTAACCACTCAGTACTGTGGTTAACCACACTATATGGTAATGACATGAAGTCCTTTATTAAAGTGAAAGCTAACTTATTTTTCTGTAGTCTAACATACCAGAAAAGTACAGCCATTAATGGCACTTAGTGTATTTTTCTTTCATTAGTTTTTTTATTTGGTTTTGAAATCTTTTATTTAATTTTCTCTGTAACATTCTGTGCCAGTTAGTTTCATAGTTTAGTTATGCATTGTGTGATTATTTGATTGATGTTCCTGGTTGTGGTTTCTGTTTTTCCAAAGCCAGGTGGGTATTTAATTGGTGAGAAGACTCATGGAGTCTCCCCTGGATGTCAGAACACTGTTACAATAAAATGGCTGAAGTTTCTCTTTACTCCTGAAAATGTAATGTTAATAGGTTTCCTTTTAATTGTGGTTAGTATAGAAAAAAATTTATGAGAATAAAAATTATTTGCAAAATAAAAACTACTGGTTGCTTCTCTAATTTCTTCAAGTCTTAGCTGTCCATAATGTTTGCTTCATTTTTACTGAAAGTAGTGCCAGCTTAGTTGACAGATTGTTTTCATACTATACATGTCTGCAAAAGTGAATATTCATCTCTTAGAACAACCTCCTGTTGTTTTGTTAGCTTATTTCTCAAAGATTAGTCAATAATTTTATGAATAATGAGATCTTTCTGTGGCCAAAAATCTTTCATGTAATATGCTTTACTAACTGATATAAATCTCAAAAGGAGTCATTTATTGCAGAAGTGTCTGGTGTAACACTAACACAAGATACTTGTGTGGTTTGTTTTTTTTTTCACCCAAGGACTGAAAACCAGTATTCAGAACATTGTTGGTTTTGTTTCTTTGGTTTGGTTTCCTTTTGTGAATGTGTATTTATGTACCAGAATGGTCCTGCAAAAAATGTGTTTGGATGAGACTAACTATAAAATTAGGTTCAGCCTTTTCTCTAGGCTGCTAATGTAGCATTTAGTCTAGTTGAGGTGAAGAGATGAGTTAACTGGTTGTTGTTGTAAACTAGGAAGCATTGTGTGAAGCTAAATGAAGCCATTAAATTTGGCAGACACGGCCTTTTCAAAGCTAGAAGCTTCAGAAGCTTTTGTCAGATGATGGTGACAATTCTTCTGTGCTCTAGTTAGTTTTTTTGTTTTAGAGACAATGTCTCCTAGGATTGGTTTTGGTCCTGGAAGAGCTACATGTAGCAAAGTATCCACAACAATTAGGATGGGTTAAAACTGAGGGCTCTGCCATGGAGGCACTGGTTGCTGGTTTGAAGGTCTCTGGTGTTGTTCAGTCCACATGACTAGAGAGCTTTCGTCCAGATTATTTTTCCTTCTCTTCCTCAGAAACTTCTGTGGATCAACTTTGCTATTGCACAAAATCTGTGAATGGTCATCTGGTGGAAGCCTAACTTAGCTACTTTTACCATTTGAGGTTTTCTCTCATCATTTGTTTGTTTATCTCCAAGTATGGCAACAGCCTTGCTAACATCTGCATTTGTTATCCAACTTCAACCAATGGCTATCACTCACAAATAGATGACCTGTCTTCTCAAGAAATCAGGTAAAAAACTGTAGCTAAAACTGCTGCAGTGCTTTCCCTAAAGCCCCTACATGTTCCTCAAAAGGCTAACATAAGCAGATGTTGTGCATATAAAGATGTTGTTGCACCTCCTGTGCAAATTCTTCAGAAAACATCTCTGTACAAAGCTAAAAGGAAGTGTGTGGATTTATATATTTGAATGGGTTTCTTCCTTAATTTGGAATCTGAAAAAACTGTTTGCATTTTTTGTTCTTTTTGAAAAGTAATATGTGTTGTGCATATTTGATACAGACTTCAAGGCCAAATATAGGTGGCCAGAGGTAGATTAGACAGCTCAGAGTGGATAAAGTCACCTTAGATTCAGTGTAACATCAACTTCCAACAATTCAAGCAAATGTACAATAAGCAGGATCTTGGTTTTTTATTCTAAGTAGATTCTTTCTAACTGTCTGGTTGGAACTGCTCCAGTACATATAAATTATATATGTCTTGAAGTTACTAGTATTGTTTCTTATGTCATTATAGTCAATCTCCTTCATTTTGGTCAAAAGAGCATTGAATTAAATTCTATAAAGTAGAAGAGCTCCAGCAGGAAATGTGCAGAGTGACTGCAGAGGCTGTCAAGAAAACATTCATAGAGTTTCATTGAACTCTTTCTTAAAGAAGGTTTTCTCTGTTTGCACACAACAGAGGCTAGATATTTTAGCAGAGAGAGAGTGGGAAGAATACTTCTGTACAGTCTTGATCCTGAAGAAAAGTGCAGGTATTAGTCAAGTATTCTCAATTTTCCATGCAATACCACAGGAACAGTAAAAATGTCATCACTTAAGCATAATTGGAACAGAGGAAAATGATGTGACTTCAATATTAGCTTAAAAAAATCTCCTATTTGTAGTAACTCTTTGAATTTTTCAGAGAATGTCATTTATTCGTTGTTTCTGTGACGTTGGCTCCAAGACTCTTGGAGACCAGTGCTCTGTAATTTGGGAACTGTAGAAATATCTACTGTGCAGTAGTTCCCTTTTCAGGTGCCACTGAACTGTACCTTAGCTGTTCCACGGACCCTTGATGGAGTAAGGAGGGCAGTCCTGCTAAATTAGAAGTAGTGCATGTAATTTCCTCTGTGCCATCTTGTGATTCCCCTGACAACACCCCTTCAGACAATTTCACTGGCCTGTGTCTCATGCAGTGATTGCATCAAACTGTATGTAAGTTGCCACACTACGTATTATTCCCTTCCCCATCTGAGATTTTTTCCTTCATCTTTACACTCACACTGGTGGGTAACTGCTCAAATCAGATTGCATTTGAAGCCCAAGCTCCTTCTGAGTAGGTCTCTATCACTGTATGTTGACATTCTGTAATCATGTCAGGAATCAATGTAGGCTTCTTTTTTTTTTTTTTTAATTGACAAGAACAAGATGAAATATCAAGTTAAAATCAACTTCCTTGAAACAGTTATTCTTCTTTCAGATTAAATATTGATTGTTGTCTCTCTTGTGCTCTATTAATAGCTGAAAATGAAGTTTGATTTTTGTCAGTTTTGTTAACAAGACCTTAAATACTCTCCAGTTTTGGCAAGCTTTGATCAGTGTTTTCCCTACAAGTAAACTGAAGGCTGACTCCTGGGCAAGCTTTCGTCTTTTCTTTATTTCTGTCTCAGCATACCCCTTTTGAAAGCAAATTTCATTTGATAAACCAAGCTGCTTAGAGCTTATCCTGTTCTTTCTTAGGAAGTTGCCAATTTGCTTCTTGTTTGAAAGTCCTTCTTTAAAATTCGTTCTGCTTCTCAGGAATAAGATAGCAGATTTTCCACAGGAGCTTGTTTTTTAATCCTCCCTTCCCTGTTTTCCAGCAAGTATATTTTAGCAGCTTTAATTTGTCAGTAACCCACTTATGACTCAGCTCTGCTTTATTTGCTAAAGTTTTCTTTTCTTTAGCATGCAGACATAGACTCTCTCTCCCTTTAATTATAATAATGTAGATAATTACTATTCTGCCAACATTTTTTTTGCTTTTCACTATCAAAAGAGTTTCTGAAACTGGGTTGATTTAAATATGTTTTATCTTTTTGTTGCAATTTACTGGGGACTTTTCATTCAATGATTATTAAAAACAGTTAATCATCTGTTGCATTCCACTGTCTGCTTTTTGAGTGTATTTTTGCCACAGCAACTCCATAGAACCAGCAGGTAGGAGTAAGATTATTGAGCTCATCTGCTGTGAGTCATTTTAACATGGCAGTGGGCCTTGTTGTGTGTAGGATATGCTAGTTTAGGCCAAATGTCTTGTTAACATCAATAAGTAGCTTTTGAACTGCATCAGCTCAGAGCCTGGATGAAGAGACCCTCCATCCATGTGGAGTGAGAGCAACTCTGCACCTGTCTTTGGAAATGCTCCCTAATTGTTTCAGTGATAATGATCAATCACAAGCTCTCCTTCCAGCTTTTCCCTCAACAATTTGAAGCAATTTCTAAGCTATTCTGTTATACTGCATATCTTTGACATTGGGACAGATCTGGCTGGCTTGACAAACATAATTTGTTTAGACCAGGATAATTTTAAAATTATAATTTCATTGAACTTTATATCAAAGCTCAAGCACAAGACTTAATGCTTTGGATTCCTCTTCAGAGTATGAGAAGTACTGGGATTGCAGCACGCCCCACTTTGTCTCCTTTGAACTTCATTTTTAGGCTTCTTTACAGAAGAAAGACCAAGCTGAATATGAGATTGAGTGTTCTGGGTCTGAAATTCTGGAAGTATATTTAGCCAGCCCATAACAGTCTCGTACACTCGATAAGATTACTGAGGAAATTTCTAGCTTTGAATTAAAAGGTGTAATGGTCCCTTTTCCTGAAGAATCAAAAATATGTTTTACATTTTAGCAGCAAAACGACCATTTTACAAGTAATTCAGTGAATTTTTCCGAGAATTTGGAAATCTGGTCTTTACTAGCTTTAGCCAGACTCCCAACTCAGTGGAAATGCTCTCTTAAATTTTAATTAGAATTAGTCCTAATAGATTAATTAATCAACAAGTAAGAATGGGGCAAAACCTAACACGTGATAAAGTAAATTTGAAGTTTTCAGTCAGTAGTAATAGAGCTATTCAGTTTGAGGGTTGTGAATATGATATCTGGATATCATAGGTGAGATATGAGAGTGCTATTGGAATCTGTTGGAATCAGTCTTAGATTTGCTATTTCTTAAAAACCTTAGGGCAAATGTCAACTACACTGGCAAGCATTCCTCCAATCTGTTTTCTGTAACACCTGGAAGGAGAGACAATAAAAGTTCTAGCTGTGGTATAACAGTAGCTTTGCTCAAGTTTCTATCAGCCCTGGCCTGTAAGTGTGACTGCAGGTTCATGGTACTAGGCTGGAATAAATTATCTAGTGATGTTTACCTGATAGAAATATCTCCTGACAGTTCTGTACCCTGGTTATGATAGTTACAGTTATCAATAAACACAGGATACCATTATAGCAAGCCTGTGCTATATACATAAATTATGACTTGCATTTTAAAACCACATTATGAGTTCAGCTATTGAGAGTTCAATATTTTTGTATCATTCTGAGTTCTGAAAGCAGCCCTCCCTCTATATCGAACTTGCATCAGAGTTTATTCTGTGGTTTCCTCAGCACTCACTGAGCTTTTTGAAGGAGGGTGAAGGATCTTTGCAGTGAAGGAGAGTATTCCAACTGGTACTAGAAATCTTTTAAGTTTTGTCTGCTGACTCCACACCTATGGCACATACATTTTTATTTGCTTGCATACCGATGAATTGGACATGATTTAGCTACCTAATAGAATAGAGGATGTCCTTCCAGCTGATTTTCCTGATTGTCCAGTTTTCCTCATATAACTCAGAAATATATTTGCAGTTTCTTCCAGGCTAACTTAATCCATGTCTATAAATTGCTTTGAGATGTTTTTGGAGTAAGCCTCCTAAAGCTACAATGTCCTTTTTCTTGATAATTTAATTTTAATGTTAATTTTCAGAAGCAAGATAAAACATTGCTTTTACAACATTTTTCTACAGTGCTAACCTGAGTAGCTAAGGAAAAAGACTTCCATATTTAATCACTATTTCAGGATTGCTATGTTTCAAAAAGGAGCTTAACAGCTGAAATTCATCAGTCTTTACAAGAGCAGCGCAGGTTCTGTGAGTGACATTTCTCTAAGGCAGACTTTTCAGTGTGAGTCTGCAGATTTCACAATGTCTTCTGTTGTTCTAGTGTCAAGGTCATGCAGCCTTCCTAACCAACATGTGAAGAAATTCTGACACATACAAAATCAACATAATAGTTGTCTTTGATGCCTTTAGGCACTACTAGCAGTTGGGTATAATTTTACACAGTTGACAGTTGTTTCTTTGTGAAGTCTATGAAGAAAGACTTTCTTCAGTGCTTCATCTGTCTTACCATTTTTGTTTTAATCTTGTATTATGGTAGATCAGCCTTCTTTTTTACTCCATATAATTATTCTGTTGCCTCTTGATACTGATATTGAGAAGCAATCCATATTAGTACTTCTCTTCCTTGTATGCTCAGGGAGAAGGAATAGTTTTGGACTGTCACTGTATGTTTAAGATTGCATTTTTTATCTGAACAATTACCAATTAGGAAAAAAAATGCCTTCATTTTTGCTGCTAGTGTTAATCCATTCATTAACTGGCAAAGTTGATGAATGAGTGGTCTCTCTAGAGGATGAGCACACTGCTTTCCCAGTGTAGACAAGGTGACCTGATTATAACCTGTGTGATTTGAGTGACAGTTCAGCTTGCTGCTCTGGTCCTAGAGTTGAATCAATGCTAATGAAGAGTGGAATGAAGAAGGGTAATAGATACAATAATGATCTCCCCCGAGGCCTTTCAGGGGGGTAAAGAAAAGCATCATTTTACTTTTATCACTGCTCACATATTGAACTGATAGCTGAGTCACCTTTTCTTTGAACTGAGAATAAACAGGCTCTGTAAGTGTATGATGTACATTGTCATATTTACAGTCTTAGCCTTAATTGCCTGAAGACCAGCTCTTGAAAACCTGGCTAAACTAGCAGTAATCCTCCAAAATATTATCTTTTTTATGTCCCAGTACAACATGTTTTGTGCAATTAATAACCTGAAGTCAAGTCTGAGTTTTGCCATCTTAGAGCACTTGTGAAAAGTACATTTGTGACTTGCTATCTAGAATGCTCAGGGGATGGTCTATTTGTGCCCTGAAATGTAGGTAAATCTGTAATAGTTAATGCCAGATCCAGCAGTCTGTAGATGTACACTGGTTTTAAAGCAATTATTTATACAACACATGCAACAGAGAAATTTAAGGGCTGCTGTTACAGATCTCACTATGATTACCAGACTAAATCAGGTAGCATTTTTAGGTGTTTTCTGTGCTATTCAAATTATATAACAGCACTTTCGAGGCTGTTATTTCTCCTTATTTTCAAAATGTTTCTATTAATACAGTTTCAATGAGTTGCTGAGATAATATTTTAGCAGAAAGAGTATGGTGGTACTGTGGTTGGTCTTAATTGTCTGCATTAGGTAATTTCCAGTGGGAAACAAGAGAAACATCAATTGGCATAGACTCTAGTAAAACAGATATATGCTATTTCAGTAATTGTTCCAATTTGTAGAGGTTTATAAGGATACATTTATTCTGTGACAGTCATACTTATTTCATGTTTGCAGTTTAAAAATAAATAGAATCCAATACAATATCCTATTATAAGCACCCTAATGGATTTAAATAAAAAGACAAAAAATAGTTTCCAGCAAATTAAATTTAGTGTTGTGGTATTATACTGGAAATGCTCAGTAGAATTTGAAGCACATAGGAGAAATATGTCAAAAGCACAGCAATTATGCATTAAATCTCTTAAAATATCTACATTATTGGTGCAGGGAGAGGGGGAATAAAATAAAACCCCTCTGCCACTGTGAGGCCTGGAAGTAATAGCAAGTGTATCCTTCTTTTAAAGCCACTTGAACAAGAATTGGACATTAGGACACTGTTTTATTGTAGTATGAGTATTACCCATGCTTTTTTTGTCACTTTTTTCTTTATTAGAGAGTAGCAACTTGTGTGAATGACAGTACCTAGAAAGCATTGTTCTGTCTATTCAAGAGAAATGCAAGCATGTGAGGCTGTATTTTTAGAGGTAGTAGGATATGTCATTGTACATATGTTGAAGAAATCTCTAATTGAGATAAAGGTGCAATGAAAATTGTTTGTGTTGTTGTAATTAAGGACCATTTATAAGAAGTACTGACTTGAGACTGAATTTAGATTGGCTTGGAAATCTTTATTATTGCATGTCAGCTTCTGAGAGTTGTGTTTTGTCCTTGTCTTTGTGATCTAAAACCAAGCTATGAGAACCCCATGCCAGTGGTGTGTGGAACCAAGTAGCACATCAGGATGAGAGAAGTGGATTCAGCTCCTTCATGGACTAGCAATATAATTATTCTTTTTTTATCAGGCTCTTCAAAGTAAGAGTAATAGACATATTCTTTCCTTGGGATTTCAAAAGTGTTTGCTCTGAGAGTGATGAAAACTTGTGATGAGACTTGCATTATGTTCCAGGTCCCAGGAAAATTGTACTGTGTTAATTATTCAACCTTTTTCCTTATCTTAAAAACTGATCCTGCTCGGCTGTGCCTCTTCATGCTGTCATGGAGATTCCTCTTCTGCTTCTCTCCTTTTTGCTTCTGTTTGTATTTCTGCTCGCTCTGCTCTCTCTAGGTCCTGCAGTGGGAGCAGGCTTTGCAAATCAGTGCTGTGAGCAGTGAACCTGTGCTTTTCAGGCATGCTAAGTGCAAGGTCTCATTCAGTCCATCAAGTTCCTGTGTAAGCTCTGTCTCAAAGAAAAAGAGAATGTAGATTTATCAATAGAATAATTTGAGAGTATCAATTACCAATAAACTATTTTCCTTTTGTTTCTAAAATACACTCCCAATATAGCAAAGGCTTTTGGCAGTGTACCTTTTCTCTGCTCTCTTTAATATGTACTTCATTACAGGTTTAAGAGGAATGAAAATAGCATTGCTTAATTACCATACCAAGCACTAAACTGAAACTAAGTCTCTTTCAATGTGTTAAGGTTGTCTCTGTTTTATAGTGACAGAATTTGGAAGCATTGGCTAGAACAATATGGAAGACATAAAAGTTAGTTATAAAAGAATTGTTTAACTCAGTTTGTTTCACCTTTGTATTTAGAAAAGCAATAGAGTAAAATTCCTACCTGTAATTACTGAAATCCAAGTTTGCTAGCTAGTTAATTTTTAACTCCTTTTATCCATTGGAAAGGGGAAAAATGGAAGGAGGCAAGCAGCATTTTAAAATTAAATTTTATCCAAATGTCTGTTTAAACAAAATTGTGACTATTTGGATGCCTTTGGAATATTATATAATGAACTTTGAGACATTGCAGTGTTTAGTATTAGTACTGGATTTACAGGCCATAGAAGAAAGAGAAAAGTGCTTCATTGTGAAGAAAGAAAAATACCATTGGACCAGATTACCCACAGTTTTGTGTACCTTTTCCTCCACCATCTCCTACATTAAAAATTTAACAATAGGCCTTGTTAGGAAAAACTGTGATAAAGCAAATAAAGCAGGTTCATAAATTTATTGCACTAATATCAAAGTCTTTGATATTGCACTAATATCAATGACTTATTAAAAGTCATGTGACATGGATTTCTTGAATTTTCAACCTAATGCAATTTAGTCATCATTCAGGTTTGAGCTTTCCATGTGCACATTCATATGGTCTGAAAAACTGAAGTTAGAATATCCTCTACCAGGAGAGAAGAAAAAAAAATCTTGGGAGTCTGAACTTTGCCACTCATCTCCTGCTCAAATTTGGATTTATTGCAATTCAAAGAAGTTTTAATGGTAAACACAAACAGGTGTTTATTACAAAACAACAGGCAGTTAAGGGTTGGACAGGATCACTTTTTGGTCCCAAAGTAGGAAACAGTTGCCAAGACTGAAATACTGAAGTCAGCATGCTTCAGCAGAGCAAGAGGAAGTTCATTTGACTGCCCTGTCCCCAACTGTTTACCTCTCACACGAATAGCGTGTTGGGCACACTTTGTCTTCAGCAAGTATCATCATGATCCATTAGCCATAATGCAGCCAGTCATCAAGCAATATAACCCAAACTTATTTCTCATAAGGTTGTGAAATTCTGAAGGAGACAATTTATTGTGCTATTTAGAATGTTCTGCCTTCCTAAAACTTCTGACCTATTCATTTCAAAAGCAATGAAAATGATGTCTCTGCTTTTCTCCCATCTGTTCCACCCAATAGATTTTTGAGGGTTGAGTTCAGTGAAGCCTAGGTAATTACCTGAAATTAGTTGCTACTCTTTGTATGTTCTTTTGTGTTTTAAAGAGTCCTGTTTTCTAATGGATGTGGTGCCATGCTCACTGAAATATTTGGAGATGTTCTAGGTACTATTTAATAATAAATGAATATAATTGTATGACACACAATTCTTGCTTATGTTAATAGGAAAAAAAAAATTGTAGACTTTGATGTTAATTCTAACGTAGATTTTATTTTCATGAATATTTTTCTCACTTATTAGAGAAAGAGATAGCAAGGAAAGAATGAGTATTTTGGATAAGGAGATTCAGTTTTGTTTTGATTGCTATTTAGAATATAATTTTTATAGAGTCTGGGCATTCATTTGTGCCATGGGACAAGTCTTAAATGAGGCAAACTAACAGGCTTTCTCTACCACACCTCCTATTTCTTCTGTCTCTACTTCATCTTTAAACTCTAGCTGATGTTGATATGCTAACATGCTCACACGAGGGAAAAATAGCTAATGCAGATGGCTCGCTTGCCAGAGAAGCTATAGCATTCTTCATGAAGCCCTGTAAATTCAGTGTCCCTGATGTCCTGATACAGGTTTTGAGCAGCATGTATGGATCTAAAAATTATGATTTAGGCTAGATTTCCTTCTAGGATCCATAAAAGCCTCCTTGAACTACTGTGCTTGCTGCTGTGCTCTGGTGGTGTAAACCTCTTGTGCTTGTATCCTGTATTTTCTAGATTTCCTGGATTGACAAGAAGGCGCAACCATTTTTAAAGGATGGAGGCCTAAGAGATTTGTGTGCTTTGTCTTATACATGCTCCTATTTAAATATTTTGGACAAATCTTTTATTGTTCTTTGTTAGTGTTAAAATTAATTAAAAATATGTTGTTTTCATAGAAATGAAATTTTCATTGTGATACTCAGACTGGAGGTGTGCCAGCTCCTGAATCCTTGCTGAAATACATACTTTTCTATTTTTTGCTCTCTCCAAATATAAGACATTGACTATAGTGCTGTTTGTTAATTGGTTTTTCTATATTGCTGGCACTGTGTCTTGTGAAACCCTGGCTGCAGATTCTTGCATTGATACACTGGCAGCAAGAATACTGACAGCTGGCTGTTTTTCAGGAATATATAATCATGTTTTCTGATCACTTGCTCCTATGCCTGTCTTTCAACATGTAAACAGAGGGACAGATTCAAGTCTCTGCTACGCTGCTACAAATATGAGACTATCAAAAGAATTCTTTTGATCTCCAAAGTGCAAATCAATGCTCATTCTAGTCATACAGTTAGTTTTAACATAAGGGGAACAGTCAGAACAATTGCTTTTTAAAAAATAATCCTGAAATAGGTTTCTATTATTTCAGATTTAAATGGGTGCTTTTTATGTCGTTATTGGAACTGGGATTGAATATCTGATTGAAATTTTAAAATTTAGTGACAATATTGATTAAAGGAAAAAAAGTTTAACAGGGACTGTGTACCCATTTGTACATTCATTCACACTTTTTTCTTTGGATTAATATATAATATCCAATTCGCTGACATATGACAGTGATGCAAATAATTTTAAAAATTAGCTTTATTATTCTTTACTATGTTAGTGTTTATTTCATTCTCAGTGAATGGTGGGAAGAGCACCTTTTAGGGGAAAGTCAGAACAAAAAAGGCACTGACAGTGAGATGAACGCTCTTCACTTTGTATAGATTTCAGCCATACTTCCAGGAGAGGTTTTTTTTATCCTTAGATTCCAGAGCATTGCAACAAAGGTTGTCTGTGGATGTTCTTTAAACATTCTGCCTACCGAACTTGCATAGGATATCAAAACCCAGTTTATATAACATATGTAATAAATTTTAGTGGAAAGCATTTATGAGAATGCAGGTTTTGGGCTACAGTATTTGTTCTAGACCCCTATCTAAGTGCCTCAATTAAATGAATTTTTAGAGCTTCTGAGCAGACGTAATTTGCTTTGAAGTCAAATGAAACTGCAGAATGGTTTTTGCACACAGAAAATGATAAAGCTGAGCACAAAACTAACTTTATGTCCTGTTTTAATTAAATTCTTCAGCCACATAACTATCCTTTTGTTTGTACTATCACACAGAATGAAATATATTAGGTGGAACTGTTGTACTTAGATTAAAAATGAAAGGTGTTTAGCACTTCTATTATTTGTGATGTTACCTGCTGTGTGTTTTTGTACTTTGCTGTACTTTGCTTGCTTATATATAACGCTGTCTGTGACAGACTTCCTCATGTGAATATCACTTTTTTTTCTGCATGAAGTCCCATGCATTTGTAAAGAAAGGATGGACAGTATGTGCTTTACCAGTTTAAAATAAACAGTGTCATGGAATACTGACATTAGTGGAGAGGGAGGTAAGAGATTTACAGATGAATTTACTAATTCATCAATCTACTAAATGTGGTACAAAATACATTTAGTACTATATCAAGAGTAGCTGATCATGGCTTTTCTTCATGGAAAAATCTAATTTTCTGTGGAAAATATCTCACTTACTGGTAATCTTATAGGTAGAAATAGATTGTAGTCTGCTGAAATACAAAAATGAGCAAGAGGTATCAAAGTACTTTTAAAAATGAGATTTAGGGTGAAAGGGCATAGATGATAACCAAGTGGTGTTATGAAACCTGTCTTCACTAGAGAGTGGCCCAAGAGTGGCATTTGGCAAATGTTACTGTTCAAGAGTATCCTAATGAACTGATACAATAAAGAACTGGTGTTTTATTATCTTTGTGGATTCTTTGTATGGCACTTGGTAATCTAGGGTTAGATAAATTTTGCACTTTTAATCAGAGATTCAATCTCATGTCTTCTATAGAGCAAAAATTTATATTGTTAAAAATATCAAGGATAATTTTTTGTATTAGAGAACAATTGCATTAAATTAATTGTATTACTAAGTGAAGTCCATGTTTGAAGAGTTACAAAATGTCACAGTGAAGGCTGCAGGTGCACTTGTGTCCATATTCTCTTCCTTAGGTCTTGCTGCTTGCTTATTAGCTAGAATGTGCATTGTATATAAACATACAGTGCTAGATACAGCTCTCTGAAATTCTCAACCTACATTGAGGTTTAGGGACTTGATTCCTGCTACAGAAAAAAGGGTTTTGGGTATCTGAAGCTTTAGGAAGTTGGGACCTACACTTGTCACTGAAATGTGGTAATTGTAGAAAGTAACTGTAATGAAAAACGCAGAAGGAGTATTCTTGGACAATATAATATGGAAAGGCTGGGAAATCACCATTTTTTGACAAATTACCAGGTGGCTGATTTCTGACAGTAACTACAATTTAAACAGTCCCTGGAACACCATCTATCATTCACATCTATTTTGAAGTTGGAGTTTTAAAATCTGTGCTGATTACATAGTTGTAATAGTTTACATTTCACGTAAAGTTTTTTTTTTCTGGGTTTGTAAGCTAAGCAACATGAACATGTGAGACTAAGCTAATCACATCTTTGCTTATTATGTCTTTTCCATAACAGGTCATGTTTATTTAGACTAAAACAGAATGCAGAATAATAACCCATGGAATTTCAAGCACTAAAACCATTTCAAGCATTAAAAAAAAGTTATAGACTTGTGCATCATAGGTATCAAAGTGGAATAAAGTCTCAAACTGGAATAAAGATTCATTTCTACTTAATTGAAAACCTGATTATTCTTTTTCTGCCATTTAATTTCACTTTATTAATATTAAATTTTTAAAAATAATTCTAAAATAAGCTAAAATAGAAGCTTGGGATTTGCCTCTGATTGCTTCATATATATTTGTTCTCACCAGTGAACAATTTTTATTATCCTGTCTGTTGTTTTCATGGTCTCTGAAGTTCATGCCTTGCTACTATACTTTCTATTAATTTTCTGTTCTGTTTCTCATATCCTAGAAAAGTATGTTGCACCACTTTTCCCTTTAGCTAGCCTAACATTTCATTTTATGTCTCCAGTAGATTTTAATTGCTTTTGGTGATATTTGAGTTCATTCCACACAGGTCCTTACCAGGGATATTAATTGCAATAAAAAAGTCCCAGTGTACCATTTTGACATAATAATCTATAATGCTTGAATGGGCATATAAAGAATACTGAAAATATGAATGCTGGCATGACCTACATCTGAGACAAAAGCTATTCCCTTAGGGAAGGGAGATAATTTGCTTTTGTCTCATACATTATACATCTCCTCTTCTACATACCATTTCCATGAAAAATATTTTTTGTTTTGTATCAGAGAGTTGTTAAAGTTGTGAGTAGAGTATTAGACTCAGTTGTTTGGGATGTTAACATCCTGACAGGATCTTGGCACTCTCATTCTTGGTTTCCTATTAACTGTTCACTGTTTGTTTTTGTCCTCACTGCTTTTCTCCAAGTGAAGTTTTCTGTTTTCTCTTGTATTTTTTGAAGAGTGAATGATATCAATTCCCTTTTTAGGGGATGACACAAAGAAATGGCAAACTTTTTAAACAAAAACCAAACTGAAAATGTTTCACTGATACAGCCATGCCAGTGATTAATTAACCACTTTATGTTAAATATGCAACCAACCTCTCCAAAGCTGATGGATTCCTAGATAGATAGAGAAACAGGCCTGGGCCCTTCTGAAGTACTGTGCTGTCTCTTCAGACAGGATTTATGAGCAGAACTTAGAAGTAAGGGAAGAGTTCAAGGTACAATGAATATACAACCCCACAAGAAGAAATCATCTCTGCCACAACACTTACAGGAACTGTCCCTTTATGGCAACTGAACTTCTAGGGATGGACTTTTCAGCTACTTTATGCTGAGGATAAAATGATATAGATTAGCACTGTGCTAATTTGTTAGCATCCATTCTTTTAACTAGACATGTGTTATGTGGGTTAAATGATAGGGAACCAGACAGTTTTGTAGATAGGAACCAGATGGAAGCATAGTAGAGTAGGTTTCTTGTTTGTCTTTCTGAAGGTACCTATTTATTTCATAAACACTTCTGCTGAGGTGTCTCCACCTTAGGTTTTTAATTTGAAACCTCACCTGTATCTCACCACATAGGATATTGGTATGAAAAATAATGTGTGGAAAATAAAATATTACATGACAATTTAATAAGCTCTGGGAACAAATGATATTCAGGTGAGCCAACTCCTTCTGAATGTTAGGATCCAATTTACTAATTGCTGGACAGTGATTTTTTTTTAGACAATTGTGTTTATGGTGTAATTGTTTTTAGGTTATTTATCATTCATCATTTTACAGACAGGATGTGAGTATAACTGGTGTGTATGTAACTCTGGACTATTGAAAGACATGTGTTTCATTTTCATTCTTGTATTATTTGACAATATTTATAAGGCTCTCTTATTTGCATATTTACATTTCTATATAAATAGGCAAATAATTTTTTCAACTATCAGCAAAAAGAGACATTCATACCACTGTATCTTGTACAATGTTTGCAGCATCTAACTTAACAGAAGTACTTGCAAATTATTTTACAGATGTGTTCGGTTTCATCACTATTCAAATCACAGTGTGAAATGTTTTACAGCAAAGGATCCAAATGAGTTGTTATGAGAGTGCCATGGGCTTACATGAATGATTTAAACTATATTGCCTGTGTATTAACCTTAACATGAGAGGAAACACTGGATCATTGCCTTGCTGTGGGATTGTTGGTTTGCTGTGTGAAAAGCAGCAGCAGCGTGACATGTGAGGAATGAGGGAAATCAGCAGAGAGTGGCCTGAAAGGCTGTCAGGCTCTGAAAAATGTTTGAACAAGTGTGAAGGGGAATATTGTTAGATGATGTATGTGACGCACCGTAGCCTTGGAAATACTGCTCTTCTATCAGATGAGTTACTAAGCCCTGAATATCTTTCATCTGCTCCACACTGTCTTAACTGTGATGTGCTGTATTTCCTGCCTCAGAAATTCTGCTGAATATTTTATAGGGGTTTTTTTGTTAGCTGAACTTCAGTTTTTACTCTCTTTTTCTTTTTTCTTTTTCTTTTTTTTTTTTTTCTTTTGGTCTTTTAGGCATTGGGTATTCTGGGATTGGGGTTTTGTGAGAAAAGGTAATGGGAAAATAGCAGCCCCTTTTCCTCTTGTGAGAATAACTGGAGTACTTAGAGTGGCTAAACACATTATATTAAAGAAATTCTTTTCTAAGGGCTAATTGTGATTGGCAGTGCTAGCCATTAACAAGGTGATAAATTTTACAGATTCCTGTTAACTTCAGTGGGAATAGTATTTAAGCCTTTAAATTGCACTGGATGCAGAAAATCGGTGGTGTTTATGATCAGGAAGGTGTATCACTGCTTTGTCCTTTTTACTGTTGAAGGTGGGAATTTCTTGCTGAAGGATGTATCCTGTACTCAAGGGCATCCAGTGTTGTGTTTTTTTAAATAATAATTTTAACAGTGTGTTTCTAATGTATTTGTCTGTTTGGCTGTTGCATATATTTCCCAATGCTTTTTCACACTTCTCCATATTCTTACACATTATCTTTTATGCTTGCTCTCATTCTTATTACAACTTATTGTCTTTGCCAATATTATTACAAGTAATATATAATCCAGGTCTATCTTCTTGCTCTTGGCAATTAAAACCCAAAGGGAAGTGACACCCCATTAAAAAAACCCTGATAAGATATATTATATGATATATTCACTTGACAAGGCACCACCTCTAAAAAAAGTATATTCCTCCTAATATTATCTCTTGTCCTTTGTTATTCCCCATCGTGCCTGTTGTGCTTATTTCTAGTTATTATGAATTTCAAATTCTCTGGCTTCTATCTACATGAAAACCTGAATTTTTCAAGGGCACAAATGGTGGCTACATGCACATTTCCTATAGAGAAGATTGAGTTCTGCTCCTTATGGATACAAGCAATATGAGTATATCCTCATTGTTATGACTCATTTTGCTGATTTGAGACATGAAACTTCCAGAAGATCCCAATAGGAGAGAATGCCCCCCCATGTCTGTGATCAGTATCCTTTGTTAAAGGCAGTTTGTTACTATAGTTTCCCTATAAATATATGCTGTTTTCTTTATGTAGGTAGTGTGGTTTAACCCCAGCCAGCAACTAAGCACCACACAGCCACTCTCTTCCTCCCAGTGGGATGGGGGAGAGAACTCAAACGATAAATGTGACAAAAGACACATGCCCAACAAGGAATTAGTTCACTGCTTCCCATGGGCAGGCAGGTGTTCAACCACCTCCAGGACAGCAGGGCTCTATCACATATAACACTTCCCTTGGAAGCCAAACACCATCACTCCAAACGCCCCAGCTTTCTCGTACTTCCCCCAGTTTTATATGCTGAGCACGATGCCATATCATCTGGGACATCCCTTTGGTCACCTGGGATCCCAGCTGTGTCCCCTCACAGCTACTTGTCCACTCGTAGCCTCCTTGCTGGAGGGGTGGGGTGAGGAGCTGAAGAGGCCTTAGCTTGGTGTAAGCCCTACTCAGCAATAACAAAAATAACCTGGTGTTATCAAGTCTGTTTTCAGAACAAATCCAAAACATAGTCATGTACAAGGTACTATGAAAAAAAGTAACTTGATCGTAGTGCAAAGCAGCACAGTAGGCACTGCTGGCAACAGCAGTGTGAGGATACTAATGTAATGTCTACAACTCTGCTTTTATGAGAAATTGCTATTGTATCTCAGTTTTATTTAAGTCAGTGGAACTACTACTCAGATCTATTCTTTCTTTTCTCCAGTGTTGTGCAGTAGTCTAGTGATTTCTTTGCTGAAATCCTCATTGTGTAAATCTAGTTCTGAACATAAACTCAAATTTATGTTTTATAATGATTGAGAAGGTTACCTTTGGTCTTGTGAAGCATTGCCTGATGTGGAAATTAAAATCATAGGGTTTATTCTGTTCAGCTCAGCTTGACTAGCTAAGTATGATTCAGTGCAGACAGGAACAGATTTGGAGAGGTGGAAAGTGGCTTTCAAGTTACAGTTATGCTGTCCTGACCGTGGATCAGTTAGGGCTGGTTTGCTCCACAGAATTATCTAAAACCATTTCCAATCCACTTTTGCTCATCCTGTGGTCACAGGATACCTTCTTGGAAAGCCATGGAAAATGTGTCATCAGTAGCTTCTTTTCTCCAGTTGAATTAAGAGCAACTGGAAAGAACTCCTGTTAATTTTCAAACACAGAACTGGGAGGTTTAATTATGTGAGAAACTGGACAAATGGGAAGAAATTCAGTCACAGAACTCAATGCCAGCACCTTACCTTGAAACAAATGTTTTCATTTGGAGACATCCATGTCCAGAATGAATGTAGTTGTAAAAGTTATACAAACAGTATGCACTATTAATAAGTAGGCGGTGTGGAGCTACAGCTTCAGAAAACATTCTGAGGAGCAGTGTTACAACCCTATGATTAGGTGTGCTTGAAGGTGGGCCACTGCATATATGTGTAAAGAAATGTCAGTGAGGAATAAACACAGATACCACATAGTTTATTAAAGAGGAGCCTGAAATTATTTGAAGTGTTTAAAACTGTCTCAGACTGCATTAACACTAATCAGAAATAATGTGTAGTAATGACTTTATGCTGATTTCTTAAATATACTATTTTTTTATCATAATGGTTAAATTAGGCATGCTGTTTTTAACATGCACCTGACAGTGCAGTTATTAGAAGCACTTACAAACTAATTAGGTGGTTACAGTCTAGAGGCAAAATTATGAGTCATTCCAGTTTTGATATGTGTCACTTTTGTGTCTGTTCACAGATGATCTCTTAAAAAGGGACTTTTTATCCATAAAAAGTTGTTTTTATCCATGTCCAGTACTTCTTACGAAGAAGGGAGAATGGAATTCTAGATTATTGTGAATTTCTATCCAATTCTGACTGAATGAAGAATGGAAAAAACCTTTCCTGCGTAAAATACCTTTTAGTATCCTGAGCTGCCAAAGAGTAGCAAAGTAACTTCTGGATAACTCAGTATCTGTTGAGTGTCAAAATGCAATCTTGAAAGTTGGACCTTTGAAAGGCAAATCTACTGTGCTTTTGAAATGGTGTGGATTATAGGAGAGAAGAAATAATACATACTGCAGAAACTGCTTTGATAAGATTTTTCATAGCTGATATAATCATTGTGTTTCTAGGGCAGGATATTGCTACTTTGTTGATATTCTTAGCTCACTAAAGGGCATTTAGTTCATAGTGATGTAAATCACTATGATTTACAGTAAATCTATGTAATTGATAGTAGTAAATCTATGAAATGTCCCACTGTCTACATTAATATTACACTTTTAAGTAATGGTTCACCAGGAGAACTAAGAGAGTCACAAACTTGTCACTTTTGAAAAGTCTTGGTCAGGACCTGAACCTGCCATTTGTAAAACACTAATCTTAGTTCTTTCTTGTATTGCCTTAAAGAATATAACCTGCTCTTCATAGACTTTATTTTACCTTCCCAGCCTTAACAACCTTTGGAGTCTGCTCTTTGACTGCAACGAGAGTATGGTTGTATGTGGGAATATCCTAAGGATAGTGGAACAAGCCCTCGAATGTCCATTTTAAAGAATCCCCCTTACTTGGACAGTATTCAATATTAAGACTTCTTCCTATTTCCCATGTGGCAAATGCATCTGCTAATTATATGCCACTGTCAGTCAACTAATTAGGTGTATTTCCTCCTACTCCTCAGGTAGTCTGAGTTAGCCACAAACCAGTAATTGGTGAAGAAGATGCTGACATAAAATATTTAGAAAAATTGTTGTGTTCACATAGGTAGCAAAGCTTAAAATTTTGAGACTTTCAATGGTGTTATATTAATTCAGTTTACATTTGTTCAAAGTACTTTTTCCACACTAATTGGATACTCTTCAAAGGCTTAATTATAATTTTGAAATTACTTTTGTGTCCTGGATAGATACTGAAATGCTAGTATCTTCAGAGCTATATGCTTTGTAGCTGGGGTGGTGTTTTCTAATATTGAAAATTTAAAATACAGGGCAGTACTTCTTACAGATGTAAAAAAAGAGAGAATGAAAATACCAGTTCAGCATAGTCTTATTACTGTAATATCTTGTGATAGGATCTTGCTCAACTTTGGCGGCAGCATTCTTGTCACACACCCTTTGAGTGTTAAGAGAAGTCATAAGAATGAGGCAAAAATTCTGATTGGGGCCATAACTTCTCTTCTGCAGTTTCAATCACAGGAGAATGACCTGAAAAGAAAAACCTAACCAATCCTCCCCCCAAACAATAGCAACAGCAATAACAACGATAACAGCAATTACAACAACAATAATAATAGAATATAAACCCTGTGCATTTATGTGTTTTTTGGTGGAGGAGGAACTGCTTCATAAACTGTGGACTGTGAATCCAAAATATCTGAGGATCATTTTGCCTGTGAGCTAAGCATCTGCAGCAAGACTGCACATCTTTGTGTTTGAAGGAATAACTTTCTACCATCTGAGCTGAAAGGTTTGTTTCTCTTACTCATGATTCTAGCAGCTAAGGGCTGAATGTAGCTGAGATATAGCTGGACCAGAGGACTTTGAGGCTGTAGTATTGCCCTATGAGAGGAAAGCAGAGGAAATTACATCCATTTTAGGCCTACTATTCTTTCCTGATAAACCTGGCTATAGGTCCCTTCATAACCGACACACAGTTTTGCACCTAACAAAAGAGCAGAGGGCACAGCAGTGAATAGTTAGAGGTAATGTAAATAGAGTATTTGTGCATGACTTGTGTTTCTATGCTTTTGGATCTTAGCACTCTGAATATGAATGTTTTAATAGGCACTGTATCTGAAATTTAAATCTGATCTGCATTGACATGGCCTCTAGTTGTAGTTTACAGATTACGGGGCAACTGCACAGAGGACTGATCTCTTTCTTTTAACAAGACATTAGAATGATTTTTCACACAAATTTTGTCCTAATTCCATTCTTTGGAATTAGGTTATTGGAAATAGTCTGATTTCCTTGCTAATATGTCTTGGTTAAGCTTTACACTTTGATAACAGATGTGCTTCATGAAGTAGCTGGCAGGTTGCACTGGAGTTGTGCAGCAGCTGCACTGTAGTCTGTGATTTTTGAATCTTGCAGCTGTGCATCCATATAACTGACAGGTTTACCATAAGACCAAATGTGAACTGGTTGTGTTTGTAGAAATTATTCAATACCATAGCAAAATAATATTTCACAATTTTAGCTGGTGACATTCTCAGAGTTTCCTTCTGGTTGCCTCCAGAAGTCCTCTCTGGTTTGGATGAGACATGTTTGTTGTGGGCCATTCTATTTTAAGGCATCTGTGATTTTTTCAAAAAGGAATAGATAGTAGGCTTTCTGAAGGGGAAGAGGTAATCCAAGAGATCCAGGCTGTTCCTTTTAGGCCTTTGTCAGAGCCAGTTAGCTCTTAATTGCTGTATTTGTACTGCTTAGCAATTTACGTAGCAGGTCTGTTATCCTGAGTCTTCAAAAGTCTTGAAAATTTTCCACTAATCATAAAAAAACCCTGATCTGAGTGTATAGGATTTCTACACACATAAGCCAGAAAATTTGATTCTCTAATGTTGCTTTGGGGCCATATTCTAATACTCCTAATACAAATGGCCGTATTCTACTGGCCTTCTAATTCTAATAATAAGAATTCTAATTCTTTTATTTCCCAATGAATATTACCTTACGCAAAAATTGTGGTATTTGGAGATAGAGTAAGCAAGCTCTTGAGATTAGTGAAAGTGAAGAACTCAGGCAGAAAATGTATTGAAGTTCTAAGAAATTCAGCTGTTTCATTAACTATTTTTAGCTACTTTGTGACCTGTTCTAATTAAAACATGCATATTTATTAAACATATTTTGCCAACTGGGATATTATTTGGCTATTTAAATATAAATATATCTCATCCCCTTCAGTGTCCAATGAAAGTTACAGAACAGGAAGACCTGCAGGAACCAGCTTTGCTACAAACTGGTAAAAAGAATGCCTTCTTCCTAGAAATAATTCTGCTGAATAGACTGTTTTAATGTAGGCTCAGTTGCTTCAGCAAAGGGTGCATGTTATCATACTCTGCCTGCTGCCTGGTGTTCTTGCCTGGTTTTCATGGGACCATTCTGCTGAGAGCTGTGAGGTGAGCAGAGGGCTGGGGATAGAGTAGTGAATATTGGCTTGTGATTCTGCATAGGAAAGGGGAAGAGGAAGGAGGAAGGCAGCATACAACATGCACCAACAGATGCAGCCCATCACAGGAGATTTTGCTGCAAGGTGGCAAAAGCTTATGCAAATAATGGAAGTACTGAGCAGAAAAAAAGCCCACTTATTTGAAGCTCTCTTGACAGACTTTTAAACAGGCACAATTTTTTCATAAATTATTGCATACTTCCAGAAGTACATAAAATGACAGAGGGGTTTTGGCTGATGTTTTTTCTTGTACTTCCAAATATCTCCTTGGAGAGTCTATGTACTTTCTGTTGAGTTCACATCCGCATTTTTTGTTAATTGTTCCTGATGCTTCTCCATATTGTGAACTTTTTAACAGAAAAGTAGCAGCAGATTGCTGTCCCTAGAGATGAACAAAAATGGCTGTTGATGTGATCTAAAAAGAGAAAGGGTAGAAAATAGTACTTAAAACAAATGTTTCCATTTTGGTGCATACAGAATGAGTGGTTAAATGACATCAAACAACTTAATAATTGAATGAGAAGTCACATTTCTTTCACAGTTTCTCCTCTTAACTTGCCTGGAGTTTTGCTAAAGCTGGGTTACTGCTATGAGATTGCTTACTGGAGAATCTGCTTTTGCAGGGATGCTGATGAATGAACTCTGTTTTGCACTGGTAAGGTCAGTGACAAGCTGTGACTCATAAAACTTGGTTTGGTTGGCTTCTCCTATCAATCTGTGCTCAGCCATTTTATCTGTGACAACAGTCTGTCATGAGGGCTGTCACTTGCCTTTGGTGAGTTCACCTCCTTGTCACATGTTGTCTATCAGGTATAATGGTGTACCAGGCATAATGCTGGACACCATTAATCTACAAAAAGTAGTGGCTGTCTCTTCAAAAGGGGGAAAAAAATAGGGCTGGAATTGTTCAAAGATCTGAAAGAGGCTGAAAGAGTAGTTTCTACAGAACTGCTAAAAGTTTTTATCTGCTAACATTCTGGTATTGATTCATAAAGCAGACATTTTGTATATTTGGAGAGCATCAGGTTATACACACTTCTGTAAATCAGCCAAGCATCTAGAACAGGCAACTGTTTCACTTCAGCTGAAAGCTGAACAGGATGGAAGTGACCTTTTCATATAGGGGACAAAGAGCAAAACTAAAGGACAAGTGGAATACTCGTGAGACTTTTTGCTAAAATACATCTACATATCATGGCCTCTAGAATTCAGGCCTCTGTGTACAAAATTAGTGAAGATTGCTAACTAAGTTTCATGTAAATGTGGGGTTTTGGGCTCCCCTCACCTCTGCCTTATTTGTTAGTGTTTTGAACTGTAGTTTAACAGCACTAGATGGAATTTTTGGGTCATATTCCACAATGCTTATTTATCAAGAAGCACCTGATTTGGGGTTTTGATACCTTTTCTGCAGGCTGCCAAGTTCTTTATTGAATCTAATCCTCCAGTGCATGCTCCACCTGTGGCATGTGCTGCAGCTTTGGGGAACAGCTGTTGTACAGTACATGCTACTGTGCAGATAGACCCTCCAGCTGGGTACAAAGGAAACTGCCCTGACCCAGGGCAGGGGATATAGAGCATGATTATGCTCTCACTTCACTTTCACCAGGCAGTTATTTTGAAGTGATTTTCCATATCAGCCTGCTGGGCAGAACTGTTTGTGCAGCTTTCCTCCTGAACTTTGTGGATAAATTGAGAATTTTTCACTGTAGTCATGTGGAACCTTTCATGACCCCAAATGATGCAGCCAGACAGTGGTCACATAGGCCACTGTCTTATATATATGTTGGGAGTCTCTTGGAGAGCAACACTCACATGTATTTTTCACTTCTCCAGAAATTTTTCTGTGATGGGCTGAGTCATACTATTTTCCTTGGCTGTGAAAATTTGCCAATTATTATGCCACAAGAAAAAATTTGCATCATGATGTTATCTTTCATTTTTATGCTGATGCTACAATTAAGAGTGTCTTTGAAACATGACCTCTCTAGGTCTTATAATTTTTTTTTGTCTGTCAGGCATTAA
The DNA here is from genome assembly GCA_024362935.1 of Setophaga petechia. NCBI lineage: Eukaryota > Metazoa > Chordata > Aves > Passeriformes > Parulidae > Setophaga > Setophaga petechia. Next base: position 27,522,014 of record JANCRA010000001.1, read on the forward strand.
ATCATTACTGTTTCAAAATCAGATGTCTCTGAAAACAAAAGTGAAGTTGCAAGTTGACTGTTTTCTTAAATTTGTTGAGAAGTATAAGTCCTATTTTTCTAACCTTTGATGACCTCCAGTTCTACTTCAAACAGGTCTTTAATGGTTACCATTGGTGGAAGATTGTTTCTTGTATATATGAGGAACTGCCTTTTATCATTGACATCTTGCTAGATTGTAGATATTTCTTTCTATTATGGGAAGAGGCACTTTTTACCCCTGACATATTGTGGTTTAGCTTATGGGAATTCTTTATTTGTTGTTTTTCCAAAATCCTGAATATTCTGGCTGCAAAAAAGTTCCCTAATCTTCTTTCTCGTTCTCCAAATCATGCCATACATCAGTGCAGTAATTTTCCATAATTAATAATGATTGCCTTAGCCTACGATTGCCTAAGCCTACATTGATTTTTATTTTTAAGTCATTTTTTAAATGCACAGCCTTTAACAAACTTATCCAAATTGTATTTATAGTTGACTTGCTCATGATGAATTGTTTTGCTCTTTTTAAAGCTGTAACTATAAAAGTGGCTGCTTTATTCCATAATGATATTCACATATTTTATTAAAATTTTGCTTTCTCTATTTACAAAAATAATTTATTTAGACTGATTATTTGCAGAAGACAGGCAAGAAGTAGAAGGGTGCTCTCTACCTTTGAATAACCAGAAATACATATCAATAGGAATATTACTGCAATCAGACATTCATGTCCTGTGTGCTCCAATGACAAGCTCTTAGTTTTTTTATTAAAATGAAATGCAACATTTCTGTCTCTTTTTATTCTACTTCTCATCCGTTTTTGTCCCTTCCTATTCCCTTCAAACCCTCAAATTTCCTTGTACCCCAGCAACTACTTTATCTCTTGAATGTCTTTGTTCCTACCAACCAAATCCTTTTCCTCACTTGACTTCTAATGTTCATCCATGTGATTGTAGTCTCTGAGTTTCTTTTCACTCTGTAAGACTCTTTCCTTCCTTCCTTCCTTCCTTCCTTCCTTCCTTCCTTCCTTCCTTCCTTCCTTCCTTCCTTCCTTCCTTCCTTCCTTCCTTCCTTCCTTCCTTCCTTCCTGCCTTCCTGCCTTCCTGCCTTCCTGCCTTCCTGCCTTCCTGCCTGCCTTCCTTCCTGCTTACCTTCCTGCCTTCCTTCCTGCCTGCCTTCCTTCCTGCTTACCTTTCTGCCTTCCTTCTTTCTTTCTTTTGGCTAATGCCTGAGAATATGAATTCATGGCTTCAGTTTGTGAGACAAATGCTCTTGGTCTGGCTTCCTGCTAGCAGAAGCCTCCCCCTCTTCCTTCTGTTATAGCTGAGCAATATATAAAGAGCTATTTTCAGGTGGGGCCTGACAGTCTTTCATTCTGGCCAACCGATGCAAGGTGGTGGTCTTTAAATGGTAAACACAAAATACGGAATTCTGGTGGTGTTGAAATGAATGACAGCAACATCTACTGACTTTGTCGGAAGACTTTCTAGGGATTGTTGTTGCTTCTGACTTCAGGGAATTCAAAACTGGATTCTGGCATAAAGAGAAACACTTGTATACATTGCATGCCTTTCAGACCTTTGAAAAGCCAGACCTTACTGATGTTATTTTAATTACTGGATGATGTTGTATGGGAGTGTGAATCCGAGGTACTGTAGCCCTGGTGGGGAAGATGCTCAGCCAGCTGAAACTGATTTGTGTTGCACTTTGAAAAGGCAACATTAGAGCCAGCCTGGCTCTTGTTAAATTGCTTTCTAAAGCTGCTATTGTAAGTAGCTGGCTGTTCAGCTACAGAAGAATCTGTCTGTAACCAGGGATTCACTTTCATTTTCCTGAAACGGATTCATACAAACCTTTATGATTTCCCTAGAGAAATACTTTATGTTCATATTGTTCATTCCAGGTGCATGGCCACAGCAGTACACCTTACTTCCTCACAACAATTTACTATACATGTCAGCATTGGTTTTGCTGCTGTGACTGAGATATTTTGTGCTTTTTCATGAAAGGAAAGTTAGAATCAAGGATGATGAAAGAATCTCATATTTCACTCTGACTGAAACCCACAGGGAGAGGTTAATATCATACAATTCTAATTCTCTTAAAAAAAATAAAAATCCATATCAATTGTAATTTTCCTCCCACAACAGCATCTTTGAGGTATCTTACAGAAACAGTGAGATTCTCACAGGGAAGAAGAGGAAGGGATGGGTTGCTTCTTTCTTACTAGCTTTTGTGATTCTCACTATCTTTAGGAATAATAATGCTGAATGAGACAAACCACTAAGCTTTGAAAGGAGACAACTATGCTTCTGTATACAACATGGTGACAACTTTGAAGGAAAACATTTTCCTCATGTTCAGATAGTACATTAAGGAAAATATATTTCTTGCTACTTCTCTTGCCTGGTTAATAGTGTGCTTTTAACACTTGGGTTTTTTATGCATAACTGAGGAAATATCTAAACCTAACAGGATATCTGCTTGAGTGCACAAACCTGGACAGAAAAAAGGGAGGGAAGAAGGAGATGGACAAAGATGGGGGATTTTAGCTGTTTCTAGCTTCTTCAAATTTATTTTATAGCATGATAATAACACTGCTAGTAAAGGTTTTGAGAATCAGTATTTCTGCCTTCCAAATAGGTTTTTTGCCTCAATATTTTTATTTTATCCGAATTTAAGGGGGGATATGCATATATATGCATCTATATATTAAATTCAAATTTCCTCTGAATAATCAATAAGGAGGAAACTTGTGCTAGACCCTGGAGGTACCAAGTGGGACCACTAAGAGCCAGATAACAGCATCACTTCTCAAATTTTGCAACAGAAACTTAGAAAGCTGGCTCTGAGCACATGGAACCATGGACACCAAGGTTCCATTTTCCTTGGCCACATGGCAGTCTAGCTGGGCTATTGTCCTTGGCTTTTGAAGTTGTGAAACACTAACATTTAGTCTATCTCTGGTGGGCTGTTATGACTTCATTTTGAGTCTTGTGGAAGATGACTCAGAATGATTCTCAGAAACCATTTGCCTGCAACATTTCCACGAAATGGTTTGGGCTCAATGAAGTAGCATCTTCTGATCACATTTTAAGCTAATCTGAGTCTTTGCATTTAATCACTACCTCTCCTGAAAACTAAATATTGTAAAAATAATTTATTGCTCTCTTCATTAACTGTTGGCATATCCATTGAAATTTCCTGTTCACTGTTAATGTGCAGTGCAAAATGGAGATTCAAACTTTAAATAATTGTGGGCCCTCTAGTGGTCTTCCTGGAGCTGCATGTTCAGAAGATTACAAGACTGAAATATATCATCTAGTTAATGTATTCCAGTATTTTTTGTTCATACCCAGCAAAATAACATTGTTTGTATTCCATTGTGTCCTCTGGTTATTTATGTTAATGAAAAAAAAAAAACATCTAATCCAAAAATTTTACAGTCTAGATGGAAAAGAAGTGTCAGTCAGGTATCTCAGTCCATCACCAGTCAGCAGACGTAGTTCAATGATTTCTGATAGCCAGCAATAAATTGGCACCACTACTGAAAGAAGTCTCAAATTCCCATTTTCCATGATCAGTGTTTTTTATTTTTCTGCTATCATCTCTGTTGTAGTACAGAGGTAGTATCTCTGCAGGTACAGGGGACTGTACAAGGAACTAACAGGAAAAAAGACATAATCTAATAATCTCTGATACACATAAATAATCTTCTCTAATATCTACATAAAGAAAGTGCATCAACTGATTAACAAATTAACAGTTTAAAAACGACTCTAAAAATTTGACTCATGCTAACTGGACCTTAGTCACAGTTAATTTACATACATAATACTTCCTTATGAGATGTATGTTTGCAACTGTCCTTTTAGGTAGAGATAGCAGACTGCTCTTCTGGCAAAGAATGATGATGTGATTAACCCTGTAGCAGGATTTTTTCATTTGATCACCTGCAAAAAGAATATCTTTCTTCCTATAATCCCCCTCCCCCCTTTTTTCTCTGATTCTGTTTGTTTCCTCTCCCCTCAAAGAGTTGCTGCCAGAGGAAAGTGCAAGAAAGCCAGCTGTAGTAGAAAATTTGATTATGCAAATGTAGTTTAGACTTTGTAGAGAGTTACAGAAGATTAACAGTGTGTGATGTGAGAAATGAATGCAGCTTCTTCTTCAGGATGAATAACTGCAAGCTAATGTAGATCTGTGGATGAAACATTCAGATAAAAATCAGCAGTTGTGTTCTTCTGCCTTCCTTCTTCTAGTTTGCCTGTTTGTTTTTTACCACATACACTACAAAACTCTGATCTTCCAAGAATCTGAAGATTGTAGAAGTTTAGAAAAGCAGAAGTGTCATAGATATTTGATCAGAGAACAGGACCTGGAGGGGATGAAAGAGTAACTGCAAGTGACAAGTTCACAGCAGGCAGTAAACAATGTAAAGCTCTAAAAGCTTATTGTCCCAGGATTTTCAGGAATATTCAAGGGCTCAAAATTCATTAGATATGTTTATGAAAAGAAAATATATGAAGGCTGTTGCCTGTGGCTCAGAAAGTCTGGAATCCACAAATCATATGAATCAAACAAAAAATATTCTAGAAAACTACTTTTGTATGCTGCTTCTGTTCTTTCATTCCCATCTACATCTGCTACTGACCACTGTCAGAGACAGGATGCTGGATGGACTTGGCTTGCTGTTCCTGCATCTTTGGAAAAAATCATGTTGTCGTTTATATTTCAGTTTTGTGTTTCTTTCAGATCCTTGCCTCCAGATGAGACTCAAAGCACAAACACTAGGCTATCCACCAAGGATTTCTTAACATCATTTCCATCATAGCTGAAACCAAAAAGAAGCATAAATTTCAAAGATAAGTCTTGCTGAATTCTCTCAGACCAAGTTAAAAAGACCAGCTTCCTCCCCAGCTCCCTTGCCTTCTGGAAATAACAAACCACTGAATGAAGACAAATACATTTTGATTGGTCCTTGAAGATTTAAACTTTTCCCTGAGTGAAGATAATGGATCTTCCTTAGACAGGATATCTTTAGGTTTGTGTATTCTGGCAGGCTGTAGACTCTCTTAGGGTATGTGCAGATTGAACTGTCTGTGTCCTTCCTGGTTGCATTAAAATGTTTTGTGCTAAGCACAGTTCTCCACTTCAGTGTCCTTGGGAAGTATTATCTTTATACTTTTGTAAAGAATTAGTATTTCTTTAAGTATCATAGTCTTATTATTTTGTGACAATCTTTGTTCTTCAGACCTTGTTGGCTTTTGCCTTCTCCTTTTCCCTTGATAAAAGACATGGCTTGAGTTTGTTTTCTGATTTTATGGAAAAATTGGGAAAGCTTCTGAATCTTCATAAAATAGGGTTATGGTTTTTCATTATAATATTATTTTTTCTCAAAATTTGTCAACCAGGTGACAATTGTGAGTTGTAAGAAAAGCAAACATGATTTTCAAGCAGTCTGATTAAACCTCCTTGCTTTGATAGCTGTTGAGGTTTCATTTTTTGATGTTTGAGATGTATAAATCTCAGTATTTGTATGAAGAGATAATTCATAAGCACAGTTCTTTTCTTTAGAGTATAAATTTGTCATGGTTTCACCCCAGGCAGCAGCCAAGCCCCACGCAGCCACTCGCTCACTCCCCCACCAGCAGGGCCGGGGAGGGAATTGGGAGGGTGGAAGCTACAAAGCTCGTGGGTTGAGGTAAAGACAGTTTAATAGGGAAAGCAAAAGCCATGCAAGCAAAGCAAAACAAGGAATCAATTCACTGTTTCCCATGGGAAGGCAGGTGTTCAGCCATCCCCAACAGAGCAGGGCCCCATCACTTGTAATGGTGACTTAAGAATACAAAAACCATCACTCCAAGCATCCCCCTCTTCCTCCTTCTTCCTACCCCCCCCTCCCCCCCACTTTATACCCTAAGCACGATCCCATATGGTCTGGAATATCCCTTTGGTCAGTTGGGGTCACCTGTCCTGGCTGTGTCTCCTCCCAGCCTCCCATGCACCCCCAACTTCCTTCCCAGTGTGGCCGTACAGAAAGCAGAAAATTCCTTGGCTCTGTGAAAGCTCTGCTCAGCAAAAATATCTCTACCTTGTCAACCTTGTGTTCAGCACAAATTCAAAACACAGCCTCATGCCAGCCACTGTGAAGAAAATCAGCAGAACTCAGCATAGAGTATTTGTGGTTGACTTAGTTTTCTGCACAAAGAAGTTGCATGATTTAAGGAAGGCAGCCAATGCAGCATGATAAGCATGTGGACTATTGACAAGAACATTTCTGATTCCTGGTTATTCACAGCTAAATGGCATAGTCTTGAAGAAATGCTTTAATCTCTCAGTGCTTCAGTTCCCATCTGGATAGTAAGGGTTTTGATGATAATCTCCTTAATGATAGGAGATGCCATGCATGCTGTACATTCAAGCACAGAAACGTTTGGTTTCACTGCTTGTGGCAGGTTGCAGTTTTTAGTATCTGAACTGCTCTCTCCATCTTAAAATCTGGTAAAGAGGATTCTAAGGAACAGGCCCAAAATGAAGGAGAAGCTCTTCTATCTACTTTGTTGGAGGTGGAATGTGGAGTAGAGCTGGAGTAACAGTGAGGGAGTTTGGAAAGTGAAAAATGAATAGGCAACAACAGAAGCAAAAACAGGAAGACATTGATGGCAGAATGAGATCAGCAGTAGCTGTAGTTGAAAGAAGCTGTAAAACTCAGGATTCACTGAAGAGGTCTGCAGCTGGAAAGTGTTTAGGAGGAAGCCTACATTAAACTATTAAACAACAACAAAAAAGACAACATATAAATGGTTTACTGTTTTGTCCTTACAAGTGTACTACTTGTGCTGCCCAAAGGATGAAAATCCTGAGACTTTGCAAAACGGGCATACTTCAGGGATACTTTACTAAAAAAGTGAGATATGAATGCTTCTCTCCACCAGCCAAAAACTCTGGAAAAACTCTGTGCTTTAGTATCAATACAGCATAAATTTTTATGAATTTCTTAACTTGAACTTGGAAAGACCTATTGAAATCCATTGGAAAGAATTACTGAATTTTCTTAGCTTGTGGCCTAATTAAAGTTTTAAAATATTTTTTTCTTTTCCTTTCTCTGCCTCACTAGGAATATGGCAATCATGCCAAATAACCCTTTGGCACATGGATTGAGCTGTACATTTGAAAACTGAGTTGTACTTGCTCTCACTCATATTTTTGGTCTTCAGTCACTCAAACATAACATCTGTCATTTTTGTGGATCAAAAGCTTTCTGTACCCTGAGCTTTGTCTCTGTTGATTTTAATTGTTTTATGCTGCATTTTATGGTTTGTGCCTTAGAATACAGATGGTAGATATTTACCATATATATAAAATTATTATTATGCTGCTCACATCACATGCCAGGCCACTGATGTAGTAAAGAAGGAATGCCTTGATCTGCATAAATCTGTTGCATACAGTTTCATTCTCTCTTAATATATTTTTTCTCACCCTTTCTTCTGCTCTGATTTTGTATCATATTTTATAATAACTCACGCTGGATATTCTCTTGTCCAGCTGTACTAGAGTTTCATTAAATATGTATTGCTTTGACTAGCTGCTTCCCTTGCCAAAGCTACCCCATTCCAAGCAAACTGGGGTAGCTCAATTCTACATTCCAGGATGTTTGGACCAGACATGTCCTGACAGATGTCATCTTGCAAGTATTGAGTACTTTCAAAAGTAAAAATTCAAGCTTTATATAGTTTCAGAAAAAGCTGTTGTAGTTTATGCACTAATCCAATGCCTCAGAGGCCCTATGTGCACATTTAGAAGTTCTAGAAGCTGTTAGTGTTGAAGCTTGTATTCAGCATGTGTGTTTTTCTTCCAGGTGTGGGAAGTACTGCTATCATGTACAGGTCTGTTCCTGCCTTTCTGTTTGAGGATGCATTGTGCCTTTCAGCTATGGTCACAATACACCTTCAGCCTTGAGTGCATGTTAGCAATCATCTTCTCTCAGAGTAATGAGGATATGCACACAGGTCCAGCCAGATGTGGAGAGAGTTCAAACTACTGTAAATGCAGCCAGCCAATACCTCATTATTAGTCGTTTAAAGTAACTGAATGTATTAAGATGAGAAAGGAAAACAATAACAAAATGAAGTTCAATCCGTGTGTCCTTGTTCATAGAGCTAATTTAATCTATAGATAGCATTTCCAAACAACTCTGGTTATAGTTGTCTGCTGTTAGACTTCTCCAAATGTTCTGTATCTTATTAGTGCTACATGATAGTACACCAGAGTTATTAAATTTCTGCTCTCCACCACAATATAAGCCTTTGAAAAGCCACCGGGCACATAAAGTGTGCACTTTTGCAGTTCTTTTATTTGTAGGATTTCTGTTTCTCTGTGCAGCTTTACAGTTATTAAAAATTATATTTAATCTGTTCAGTTGGCTGGCTGTCTCTTGGGTTGCTATTCCTATTTAGTGTTGCAACTTGGTTGAGTTTTAAAGCATTTTTCATTCATGATGCAGGACCAAAGCATTATGGAGCTAACATGATGTTATGTGCAATGGAGACTCTTAATAGGTATTCACATTTTGGAAATATTGTAGCTTGGATAGATTCTTGTGGCCTAATTTTAAACTGGTTTATGTCACATGCTGTTCCATTGACTTGGCAGAATTCAGTTCACTAAATGCAATTATACATGTGTAACTGAAACAGATTTTCCCTCTTTTGTCCTGTTTCTGTTCTCAGTTACTTTGCACCCCTCACAGAGCCACAAAAATGCAGTAGTAACAAGCCTATTATTTCTCAAGGGTGTCTATATAGTGTTGCAAACACAACTTGGTAGCTGCATATATATATCTCTATATATATATATATATATATCTACTTAAAATTTAATTTTACATTGGTTTCCTGGACATCTGGGGCTCTGTACCAGTTCCTGCTGTAGAAAGAATTTTGCCTGTTAGTTCCATTGCCATGCTAGTACCTCAGCACTTTTCCACTACATTGTTCTTGATGCTCCTGTGCCCACTCCTACAATAATATACTGGGGTTTAATGACTGGGTGAATTATTCCCAGGGTGATTAACAGCTGCCTTTAAGGTAAGACCCACATACACATACCTATATATGCATATGACAGGAAACATTTGATAAAAATGTACATTCCAGCAAGAAATTCTAATTTCCTAGTTGTTAATTTTTTTTTATTTTTTTAAATGGACAGAGATAAAATGGGGTGCAGTTGTGCTTTATTAAAGTTTTAGCATTAAAATCTGAGCACTTTTAGGAAAATATTCTTAGGTTTTGTTTCATCAAAGTAATTCAGTGATAAGTATGGGAAGCATCCACTCCTTTCTGCTACATTTTCCCTTCACATAATTTTCATTACATCTATCTATAGTTAAAGCAGCTGAACCAGAAAGACAACAGTTTTTGGCTAGAAATCTTCTGTTACAGGCATCCAATTGTTGGAAAAGCTCCTGTGCAGAACCATGTGTGCGTTGTGAGCCTACAACCATGGAAACTATTCAGAAAATTAAAGAGTGGGGTAAGTGTTACTTGTATCATGTACTGAGAGTGATTCCTATGTTCTAAGTAATGTGGATATGTCTACAAGTAATACATAGCTTGAAATCATAGGCAGGTCTGAGCTAAATAGGTTACACTGGATGGTAGTAGTTTTAGTGTGGGTATGGCCTCAGTAGTCCTTGGAATATGTTAAAAACCCCACCAAAAGAATTGGTTTTATTTGGCATCTGACCATGATTACTGCTGGCTGCTTTTAGCAGAGCTGCCTGAGCTCCCTCCTTTGGATCTGTCTGCAGATCTGCAGCACTTTGGATCTGCCTGCATAAGTTGTAGCTGTATACCTTCAGTGTAGTTATCTTTGCAAGATAATCACAGTTTGTCCTGTGCCTATAGCTGTCCTTTGTGCTTTCCTCATTGTAAATTCACCACTCTGACACATTTCACCGTGAGATAATATGTGATTCTTAAAAGAGATGTGGTAAACATTTATTTTTATTTTCATATGAATATTGTTAATGAGCAGTTCCTGTTCTAAGGCGGAATCATGTCCCTTACTTGACTAAAACTACCTTGGTGTAACTTAAATTATCAAAAACTTTCATGTGGAATGTGCTGTTCAAACAACAGGATCTTATCACCTTATTTAAATTCTTTTTAAATACAGCAGAACTATTTGGTTAACAGAATTGCATATACAAACAATAATAATAATGATTAATTATGAACTTTTTCTGATGATGACAGAAAGTGATAATTTTATTATGTATATGTGGTAGGTGGTAAAAATGGGCAAAAAGAAACATGAAAAAGAAAATGGTGCTAGCAGGAAATGCAAAGAAAATGCTCATTATTTAATGTTTCTTCAGTGATCACTGTTTTGACAGCTCTACAGTGCTGCTACACATTAGCAAAACTCAGAGCAAGTACTCAGTGAAGTTTTTTTTTAAATCCAACATGTTGCCTATACAACTTCACTTTCATTTGTTACATGCCTGTGTGCAGTGATTGGAGACTTTAAGTGACTGCAATGCAGGGAAATTAAACTGATTTGTAAAAGTGGTAATTTCTTATAGCTACACTTACAGTTGTGTATAATCTAATTCATAATGGAAAATCCAGTTTCATAGTTATATATGTCTGTATATATAAAAATGCTTTCCTAATAATTTCTTTAAACATTATTAGGAAATAAATGTTATATCTTAAACTATGTCAGAAAATCTTGTAAAAATTGAAGTAAAATAGCATTTTTAGAGATAAATGGTTCATGAATCAGCATGGCAACAGGAGTTTCATTATATATGGTACTGTCAGCATATAATTTCTTTCAAGCCTTTAGAAATTTTCCATGCATGATTTTATTTATTTCCTGTTTCTGCAAGTGCAGCAGTAGCTATGCTAATTGTTGGTCCATTTTTCTTTCAAAGTAGAGCTCTTTGTGGAGATTATCTTACATTTAAATTGCAATGATTGAACTATTAAGCAAGTTTTATTTAAGGACTCTCCTTTTTTTTCACGTTGTCACCTTATCTTTCTTTTCTGTTTTAGAGCAACATTATCAACAATTACTATTGTATTATGAATTTCTTCTATAGCCTGAATGAATTTCATTAATAAATAGTTGTCATGGTATGGTGTTTTTCTGTGAAAGAAATCAAAAAAATTGAGAAGTAAATTTAGGTTCTTTCTTGCTTAGATATGATTCACTATGTAACAACTTGGTGATTGAAATAAATCCAAGGAATATAATATTTGCAGCCAATGCTCATAACATAGTCAATGTGTTGAGCCACTTATGTGAGCTAATTTAAATGAATTTATTCCTAAGAGACTACAGTGACCATTAATAATTTCTTATTTATGTTCCACTGCTTAATTGTGTTTTATGTAGACTCTCACTTGCCCTCATTTTGCCATTACTACTTTGCAGTAGCTTGTTGTGATGCATATTTTTGAAGAAATACAGCTGGCATTTGTTGCAGAATCTCTGTGGGAATCTCCACCAACTAGATAAAATCTGTTGTGTGTAATAGTTATGTTTGCAATAACTATGAAATTCATGGCAGCTGCAAGCATTTTACACCCTGAAAAATGAAGCCTAATGTATAGCAGGGAACATTTGAAAATGTAGTGACCAATTTCTGCATGAGGTTGTTGAGTTTAGTATCTTGCAAAAAAGGGAAGGAGCACATGAACTTCTGCAGCAAATGTATGAGAAATAGACTGGCAGCTTAAAGTATTACGTGTAGCTTGTCAGCTGTTGAATTAAAAATGCACCTTTTCTTCACTGTACATTTGACTTAATGATCCTTTTCAGAAATGTCTGCATAAGGGTCTCTGAAGCCGCAAATTTAATAAATTATTTGACAAAGGGTAAAAAAGGGTACAGCTTCCCCTATCTTTAGGAATTCTTTTCTTAATGGGGTTTACACTATGTGATGAAAGAAGCTAGGTATCCTTTCTTGTGTGCCCAAGTCTGTAAGCAGCTTTCCTTCACTTAGCTGTTAAAGTAGAGCACAAGCAATAGAAACTGATGTGCATGAAAAAATATCTTTGTAGTGATGATACAAGAGCTCCTTTAGGAAACTTTACTGTGAACAAATTTTTACCTGGATCATACTCCAAATAATGTAAAAAACTATTACTGGTCAAATAATAAAGATGTTCACTTTAGATCTGGAATGAATACCTGAAGAGAAGACTTCTTTAAGAAAGACTCAGTCAGGTATCTCTTCCTACGTGCTCTTTCATCAAAATTTGTTTTGTATGAGGTATGTTAATGGACACTAATTTGAAGCATAAACAAATTAACTTTGATATTGAAAAGATCCCATCCTTTTTTTATTTGCAGTCTGTCATCTACTAGCCATCTAAAGTTGGTGGTTTCCTTTATTGTCTGAGGATGTGAAAATAATTTAAATATGATAAAAAAGGAGAAAGACTCAGATACTCCTGAAACCATTCATATTCTGATTGGAAGAAGCATTTTTCATGTGCACTTAATATTATAGTGATAAAATTGAAACTAAAAATATATGTATTTTTCTGAGTTGTGGGGATTAGAAAAAGGAATACAGATTTTGAATTTGGAAGGTGGATGAAAAACCATCCATGCCATATTTCTTTTCCTCTTTGCTCAAAAATATAACAAAAGTATGGTAGTATTCCCATAGAATGGTTTAATGAAGGAAAGGGTTTGAATTCCTATCTGATAAACATTTACAGATGGATGTACAAAGGCAATACTTCAAAATGTAAAAGATAATCAATGTGAATAAAAATTTGGCTTTGAATACTTTACTGCAATGTTATTACTTCCTCTATGTGGTGTGTTTCCAATTTGGAAAAATAAAAACCCAACTGTGAGCTGAAAAAAAATATATCCTTCAATAGTGACTCCATTTGTTGAGAAGATCTAATGGTTTTATTTTCATGCTTAATGCCTGTGAAGTTGCACAGACCATAATTTCTAAATCCATCAGGAATACCACTGTAGTACTGTTGCCTTCAAACCTATCTGTAATGGATTGCTTGCATTTGATTTGTAGAGTGACATGGCAACCAGGATTAACTTTCACCCCACCCCCACCCCCGTTCAAACATGTATATATTTTAGACCCCATTAAAAAAATTAAAAGGGGAAGTCATAACTGTTAGGTTAGATCATGGTTTTGAGTTCTGGATTCTAATATCCCTGCACCCAGGCTGTTAAAACTAGGAGATTGATTCTTAATGATGTTTCTTGCCCTTTGTTCCCCCATCTAAGCTATAAAGCAGATTTGACAAGCTCTTTTAAAAAGTGCTTGAAGAAAAGGAGAAGACAAATGAGAGACAGGAGGGATAAAATAAGTTGTTGAGAGAGGCTTTGGCATCTGAAGAGTTGGAGAATAACTTCTGAATTTGGCAAGTCCACAAAAAATCTTGTATTTGACATAGAAAATGTATTCTTCTTTTGATTAAAAGATGAGAGCCACATGCATCCTGTGTTTCAAACCTAATTGTATACACATCTTCTTCTATCAAAACACACATTCTTTAGGTGAAATATTGGAAATCAGTAAATACAGAACACAAGACATCATTTTAGATGTGAGAAAACCTTAATGAAATGAGGTACTAATAAATAATTGTTTCTAAAATAATGAAAAGAGCAGTTCTTAGTTGAAGTATGTTTGTGTTTGATGTAACATCTCTTAGCTTATTATATTACAATATGATGTTTAAACCTCATAATAAAAATAGTTGTGATGCAAAGAAGAGTTAGGACATGGATTAAAGAGTTGGAAGAAATTTTTTGTTGTTTTCTATGATGTAAAGAAATCAAAAATGTGGTGTTTTCAGTTTTCATATTAGCTATGATGTGGTGGAAGACTCTTCAGTTTAGCAATGAAAGTTATAAAAAATCATATGGATAGAATTTGAAATCAGAAAAATTGGGAGTAAACTAAATGCAGTTTCATTAGAATTCCTTGCCATGAACTACTACGCATTCTCTGCCAATGAAAATTCCAAAATCAAAGAGTTTCTTAAGTAATTGTATTTTTTTTCTGATATTGAATTCAAACACAGTTGCTGGACTTTAAATGGTTAGTAATTTAGGGTAGCTTGCTTCTTGCTTTGTGCAGGATAAAATGAATCATTGCACAGCTTTCTTCTTGCCTTAGATATGTGATTTGGAGTTGATTCTTAAATCTATCTCAGGTTTTTATGCTGGCATATCTTTATCAGAGCAGATATTTCCTAGGAAGAAAGAAAATAATAGGCAAACAGAAATGCATGATAATCTACTTCAATTGTCTTTTGAGTGTGGTCAGGTGGAAGAATAGAGTAAGTAAAAACTTTTCAAATTAAAAAATATTACTGTCTGAGCAATATATGCCAACCTATACTGAAAAGCCTGTTACCTAAGAATCCTGAAGTGCATTTATAGACTTTTTCTGCCTTTCTGTGTATGAGACAGTACAAGTTCAAGTTTACTGTCAATAGTGCTTTATTCAGAGAGCTTTGGATTTGTGGAATTGTTTCCAGTCTTAAATCTGAAAATCACAGGCTTTGTTCATCTCCATCTTGCTTAGTTTCTTCTTTTTCTTTAATCAGATCAGAAAGTAGTTCTAAATTGCTTAGTTATGTAGTTATGTTTTCTTTAATTCTAGTCTCCTTAATCTTTTCACTTTCTCATAGCTATTTAACATAGTATTTCTAGGCAATATTCCAAATCCAAATCTTCAAAATATCATCAAGATACTCTTTTTTTTTTTTTTTTTTTTTTTTTGGTCTGGCATGAATTACAACTTCATTATCATTCAGTACCAAAAGCTGATCCAGTTGAAAAAAATCCATGTAACGGGGATTAACAGTGCAATATAATTGTTTTCCTTGTGTATTTAGCTACATCACAGAATACTCTGAATTGGAAGGGACCCACAAGGATCAAGTCTAACTCTTAAGTGAATGGCCCATACAGGGGATGAAGCTACAACCTTGGTTTTATTAGTACTCTGCTCTAACTAGCTGAGCTAACCTCAGATGAGTTTGTGTCTCATAACTGCAGACTTGAAAAAATGGAGTAACCTTTTCTATACCATTAATGAGTCATTTTAATACATCAGATAGCTCAAAGTTGCTTTAATAATTTTCAGTGGGAATTTACTAATAATTTTGAAAAGGAGAAGAATTTCCATCCTTTTCATATGTGTAAAACCTGGGCTACTTGAGTGGCGTTTCCATTTAGCAGTTTAGTTTCTCTGCAGGGCCTTCCTTCCTTGGAGAGAGTCAACAGCTCCTCCCAGTTCTGTATCGTCTGTGAACTTGCTCAGTATCCCCTCCAGTCCTATGTCCAAGTCATTAATGAAGATGTTGAAGAGCACAGGGCTGAGGATGGAGACCTGTGGCACCCACTAGTGACAGGTCCCCAGTCTGATGTCACCCCATTCATTATAAACCTTTTTGCCCAACCCATCAGCCAGTAGCTCACCCATTGCATGTTGTATTTATCCAGCTGTGTGCTGGACATGTTGTCCAGAACAATTCTGTGAGAGAAAGTATTGAAAGCTTGTTGTTTAGAGGAGGATTATTTAATTTTGCATATGTAGTATAAATCAGTTAAAACATCAAGCTACAATTAAGCATAAATCTACTTGAGATGTGGCATATTACTTCTGCTGTTTGGTAACAAATATACTTAATTTAGGAACTGCAAGCAGGAGCACTTCTTCAGTACCCAGAATCTGTTTCATAAACAGACTTGAAATTCAACTTTCTAATCATGCTCAGTCCATATGGGACCTCCTCTAATGATGGTTCTGTAAATTAGCCATCAGGGCTCTTTTTTTCAGGTTTATGGCTATGTATAATTGAACAAGGACAAAAAGAGTAAGTAGAAGTCTAGGAAGGTGAGATTACAAAGAAACCATGCACCCCACATGCTGATTTACTCCTGGAAATATTGTCAGTAATAATTCACAAATAGTTTTTACTGAAAGTGTTAAAGAGTTATCCAAAGTGTGACTTTTAAAGTTCTGTGTGAAAGCCAGAAATATGTTGAGGGTTGAAGCCCCAAAAGTGAATCATACCTTTCAATGGTTTTATTTAGAGACAAAACAAACTTAAAATGCTCCCAAGATCTGCTTATTTTATATTTACAAATAGGATTGATTTTACTGTGTTTTCTCAGAGATGCTCCTAAAATAAGAGGCTCCTTTGATACATGATTTAAGAATTCCAGAGATCATCTCTGCTTGTTTCAAGTTTCTTTCCTTGCTTCTTCTAATCTTTTTATTGGAAAAAAAAAAGGTTTTTTCCTCCCCTCTAGTCCTTAGTGTAGAAAAAGCCTTCCTATTAATTTTTTTTTAATTTAAACCAGCTGCCATATTAATGTTCTAAATGACAAATGCTGCAGCAGTGGCACTATCATGCAGATTGTTAAAATTTGTTTAAATTATATTGTGTGTTAGGATCCAAAGGAGTGACAATGGTATGCTGGATCACAGAGTGCTTCTGACTGCCCTCCCAAATCCCACAAAACACCCCTCCCCACCCCAGAACCCCAGCTCCATACAGATTTATGTGACTGTCCCAGAGGTCCTGAATTAATAATAGGTAGCATGTGCACACGAATGATAGATGGAAGAGGAATGGTTTATGTCTCTGTTAAATACGGCATTGTAAAAGTTGTACCAATACATGTTTGTGAGACAGGTCCTGCTTCTCTTGTTTTCCTGCAGGTTGCTAATCTCTTGGGCAGATAAGGAAGGGGGTAGCTTCTGAGCTTTTGGATTTAGGAACTCTGTAGGGTACCTCATACTTTGAAGCAAAGCACTAAAGCACCATTAAATTTTAAAATAGAATTCAGAAACATTAAGCTTTCTTACACCCTGAAGTTCTTGGTACGAATGACTGAATTTCAGATTAAGGTAAAGGAGAAAAAAACCTCCAAACCACAAAGAACTAAACAAGTGCAAATCACCCAGGAGTCTGAATGGGAGATAGGCATTGTAGTGAGTCCGTCTGTATTTTTCTGTAGCTGAAAGTGACAGCTGCCTTGTCCCAAAGGCTATTTTGCATTGAAAGTGAAGATTATACAGACGATACAGGAACTATCTCCTTTCCACTCCATATTCAGCTCATAGAAAAACTCCTGCAGCTGGAGAGAAACAGTCTGGTGAAGGACTTCAATTTTTTCACATTCCTTCTCGTTGCATGTAAGATAAAAAAATGGCAAAGTTGTGAATAGTGATATGAGTACAGAACAAATAATTTCATGTTGACAATCTCAATTTCACCTCTTCAAAACAGTAATTGTATATGTTCTACAAAGTCACTTCAAATGGAAATGCACTACAAAATGGGGCAACTGTGATATAATAGAATTGTAGAATGGCAGGGCCTGGAATGGATCTCAAAGATCCTCCAGTTCCAACCCTCTGCTTTATGGGCAGAGACACATTTCACTACATCAGGTTCCTCAGGGCTTCATCCAGCCTGGCCTTGAACACTTCCAGGGATGGGGTATCCACAACTTGTGCAACATGTTCCAGTGCTTCATCACACTCTGAGTAAAGAATTTCTTCCTAATATCTCATCTAAACCTAATATCTCATCACACTCTGAGTAAAGAACTTCTTCCTAATATCTCATTTAAGCTACCTGAAAAATCTTTCAATTTTAATCTCCTGCCCATTGTCCTATCACTATCTGCCCATCCCTCTCCCTCCTTTTCATAAGTCCCCTTCAGGTACTGAAATGCTGATCTTTCTGGAGGCTTGTTTTTTCTAGGATGAACAACCTCAGCACTCTCAATCTGTCTTTGTACAGAGGTGCTCCATCCCTCTGATCATTTTCATGGCCTTCTCTGGACCCATCTTAGCATGTACATGTCTTTCTTGTGTTGAGGACCCCAGAGCTGGTCATGGTACTCCAGGTGGGGTCATTAGAGTTGCAGAATCACCTCCCTTGACATGCTGTACACTCCTCTTTTGATACAGCCCACTCCTCTTTTAATACAGACCTCCTGGGCTGCAAGTGCACTCTGTTGGCTCACGTCCAGCTTGCCATCTTCAAGAATTCACCGCTCCTTCTCTGCAAAGCTGCTCTCAATGACTTATCCTTCCTGTCTGGACTCATGTCTGGGATTGTCCTGACCCAGGTGCAGCACATTGCACTTCTTGAATTCCATGAGATTCTCATGGGCTTATGTCTCGAGTTTGTCCACGCCCCTCTGGATGACATCTCATCTTGTTGCTTAGCTTTTTGTCATCTGCAAACCTGCTGAGAGTGCACTTGGTGCCCCTAGATCATGAATGAAGATATTGAAGAATCCTGAAGGGACACCACTTGTCACTGGCCTCCAACTGGACATAGAGTCATTTGCTACAACTCTGTAGCTGCATCCATCCAGCCAATTCCTTAGTCACTGAGTAGTCCATCCATCAAATCCATATGTCTCCAATTTGAAGATAAGAATGTCATGTGGGTTCATACTGAAGGTGCTACAGAAGTCTAGGTAGATGACATCTGTTAGTCTTTTCTTGTCAACCATTATCATCACTACACCATAGAAAGCAGATTGATCTGGCACAATTTGCCACTCTTAGTAAAGTCATGCAGGCTGCCTTAATCTTTATTTCTAAAATATCAAAGTGGGATGTTTTGACATTGTTACAACAGCCTTTATTCAATATTAAATGCCACTTACACCTCATTATGCAGTAAGGAGAATAAACACAGATCACCTGGGGAATGAGGCAACCTGAAAAGTGTCTTTATCAGGGAAGTATGAAAGAATAACTACCCAACTATTCAATATATTGAAGGTCATTCCTAAATCAGTCATCAGTCTCTGAGACTTAATTTGAATAGAGATTCTCAGGTGCTGCTTCATTGAAGCATTTATGTGTGGCAGAAATGGTTCCCCAGGCTGGAGTCGTGTTTGAACAAAAGTTGCATATTAGTCAGTTACTGAAATCTGTAGGTTGTCATAGTGTATTTTGGAGAAGCTGCATATTTTGAGACATGAGGACCTTCTCTCAGTCAAGCTATCATATAGCTGGGAACCTGAAGGTGCAGGAAGAAGAAGGCTTTTGACATCATAGAATGAAATGTGAAAGCATAAAAAAGCCCCTCAGCTTAAAGAGGCTGTAGAGCTCCATTCTAAAATCTGTCCAGCACAGTTGAGTGATACGAACTTGAGTACAGAAGAGCAATAAAAACTGTGAATAAAACTGATCAAACCTGGAAAGGTGCAAAATATTCTCCAAAACTTGATTAAACCCGAACAAAGTTAGATGTTGATGCTAAAAAATGGAAATATTTTATTTTCTAGTAAAAGAGGAAAAGAGAAGGAAAAAGAAAGAAAGAAAGAAAGAAAGAAAGAAAGAAAGAAAGAAAGAAAGAAAGAAAGAAAGAAAGAAAGAAAGAAAGAAAGAAAGAGAAAGAAAGAAGTGTCTGTGAGGGGGACAGGGAGAGTGACAGGGGTTAGGTAGAAACATATCACCTTTCTGAGGGTCCCAACGATGTCTCTTTGCTCCCCTATATCTGGTCTTCTTGGTGGTGAAGGGCCCCCATGCCAAAAAGTATAGAATCCACTGGATTAGTATACACTTTGGGTAGGTGGGAATGCCCAGGTGCCTCCCCTGCAGAGGGCTAGGTTTGACACTGTCCTTGCAAGACACTGCATCTGTTGCACCATTTTGCATTACATGCAGTGCATTGGTGCAGGGTCTGGGGACCCCTTTGGGGATGGGGACCCCTTTGATGGGCCATGACACCCCCCCCTGCTGTCATTTATGTGGAGGTCCCATGGATGTCCCATGGATGTGGCTGTCCTGGGGTGGGGAGCCCCCGCTGCTGGACTGGTCTGCACGGTGGAGGATGGGCATTCACTGCCCACCAGAGGCTTTTTCACCAAACACCTAAAGCCTCTCATGCTCCCCTGTTTGGTGTGAGGGTCTGTGCCAGCCTGACAGCAGACAGCCTGGGGCTGTGGTCTCCACCCCGAAGGTGTGAATGTATTCTTCTCCCCCAGCCCAGACCTGAGACACTTTCTCTTATCTCCATCATTTTACAGTCCAGGGCTTCAATCCAGAGGCCCACTCAGGGTGTGGTGGTCTTCCATGCAGCTTTTGTTATACAGTTTTGCTAGAATAGGCAAAAGTCCTTAATAAAAATGTTTAAATCTGTAAACCATAACATTTCAGTCTCTGAGAATGAGTCTTGCTGAAGTCGAACAGTGGAGGGGAATGCATCCCAGTATAACAAAACTTGTTATGTTTCCTTGCAGAAAGACTAAATAATTTAAAGGATAATCTTTCTTTCATAGAAAATGTGAAGGAATGTACCAAAACACTGCTTGTTTTGATACAAAAGCAATGCTTTTTCTGTATGTAGAAGTTAAAATTCTGCTTTTCTTTCTTCTGGTATTAGAGCTGATGTTTTTTCATCAGAGTGACAGTTTTCTGTTAACGTGGCAGCTTGATCAGTTCTGTCGTTTTGTATCAGTCCACTAATTAAAATATTGATTCTGTTTTTGAGACCAACCTTGAAGAAAAGATGTTTCTGATGGCTTAGGTAACAAGCTGAGATGTACAGGAGCTAGACATGTAGAATAGAGGGATGTCTGCAACAACAATTTGCAATTGCAATGTAAGTAATACAGAAAGTAAACGTTTTGCACTAGTTCCTCACAGTCTGTACTGAATAGCACCTTGTGCTGAGTAAGAACTACTGAAAACAGGCTGGTAGATTTTTCTTTCCTAGCATGGCCAATCTATTTTTGCTGAAGATCAATATGGGAAAGCTATACCAGTAGGCATTAAAGTGTAAAAGAAAGCAAATGTGAACCACTCTTCAGTCTTGCAGACAATGAAATAGTGCACTTATACAAACTATTAGTTCTCCTGAGCTCCTTCATCCGCAGCTGAAACTGCAACCTCTGCAACAGCTCGTGTCTTGCTAAATGCATTTTAATAGTCTTACACCCTGTATCACTTTAACTTAAAATTCAGTATTCCCTTTGTTTTCACTCTTCACCCTATAAACTATTATGCCCTACACTACAGTAGTACTGGGCTTCTTACAAGAACTCAACTGCCTGCAGAGGCAGATGGGCTAAATGGCAAGGCAAGGAAGATTGCTTCTTTGTCGAAGCAGATTTGGGACGTGACATCTGATACTACCTGCAGCACTGTCAAGGGAGGAACATTGTCAACAAGCTGTTAAAAATGACTTCTAATGGCTGAGAACAGTAGATGAAACATCAAGAAAATCACTTTGTTCTTTGTTCTTATTGATTGCCTAATTTAATTGGCATAGTTTTATTGAATTTTTTAACAGAACAAAATGAGATTTTAATGTAATCTCACTGAGGTTGGTTCTAATTAGATATATTAATTTATTATGACTTTCTTGGTTAGAAGAACTAAAAGTCATTAATTTCTTTTGATGAAGTTATTTTAGACAAAGTCCCAAACCTTCCAGCTATCTGTACTCTTGCGTATAATGTTGTATGCTTTGTTGCAAATCTACAGAAGACTGAAGAGACCAAACAATTTTGCTTATTATGCCGAAATTCAAATTCTAAAACCAACCAAAAATATTGAAAACTTCTGGTATTTTACAGATACCATTCTGTAAACTTTTCAGCCATTGATACACCTGTAGTATCAACCTCTGCAATTATTGCAATAAGAGGGAGACAAGGCAAAGCAGATTTCTTTGTTTGTATAACTTTTTAAGGCCTAGTCAGTTTCCAGTTTCATGCTAATTCTTGATGACTTAAAAACCCAGATGGCAATAGAAGATGTCAGTTTAATTTTGCTGGATTAGACATTGAGCGATTTGCAATACAGTGCAGATTTGCTTTCAAGGAAGTTGCTTGAAATACGGTTTTGTACACTTAACTTCATTCTTACAAGACAGTTTGGATCAGGAGTAATCTTGAAATGCTCTTCTATCATTGGAATTGGATAATTTCTTTCCAAGGTTTATGCATTGATCACATGTGAGCTTTATTGGGACCATGAAGAGTAGGGTGGAAAGATTATATAGATTCAAAAATTATATAGATTCTATACTGAAGCTAGAGATTTGCTGCCTGTGTCATTTGTGGGATGGTATGTACTGGTGAGGAAATGCAAAGCTTTGTTAACACTGGACATTTTGGGATTTCCAGTTTGAAGTTAGAAATATCACAGTGGTTTGCTTCACTGACACTCCATTGTAAACCATATTTTCTTAACAGGAACTTACATCTTATAGTATGGAACATACTATAATCAGAATAACTCAAATGCTACTTGAGTAATTCAGATAACTCAAGTAATGTTTACCCACACACCCCTCTGGTGATGGGACAAAAAGGCTGTTGAAAGAGAAGAGACGAGAAATTAACAGCTTTCTTATCTTCACTGGATGGAATGCCACTATCTGAGTGTTAGTGGTATTTATTTGTTTTACAGAAAAGCTGAGTTTTCTATGTGTAAAAATTCTGTGGTTTATACTGCTTTGTTAATTTACAATATACATAAAGAGACATTTTTACTGTCTTTTAGTCTTTTTGAACAGAGAAAAAGGGCTTAAACAGAATTTCAAGTTTGGGTATGTAATTGTTCAGAAACAATGTCTTTCTCTAGAAGTTAAATATAACAGGGGCATAGGAAAGGATTGAGATGTCTCTCCTAAATACCTGCTATGTAATACAATTGCTGGAAATGGGAAATAGACTGATAAAGGAACGTTCTCTGACTCTGTAAAAGACAATTTAGTGTGATCACGAGTTCTCCGTGTTCTCTTTTGAAATGGCTGTTTCATTGATGCACTCATAGAGAAATTGCTGTTGAACAACCGATGTCAGTGAGGATGATGGCAAGCTGGGCAGGTGATTAATTTGGAGTGATGCTCAGATATTTACTTTGACTCATCTGGAGCTGGTGTACAGGCCTCAAGGATGGTTCACAATTCCAATTCCCAAGCATTGTGCTAACTTTCAAATCAGTAAGTGCATGCATGCTGGTATTCAGCCTGCTGTACCTGCCTAAGCTCTGGCAGGCAAATTAGAGAAGTTGGCTCCAGCTTTGAATCCTTTTGGTACTTCTGCAAGTAGCATTAGGCATTGTGTAACACTGAGGTAGCTAAGGGCAGTTTTCTAGATATGGGCCTTCGCTTCTTTTTGGATGAATTCCTGAAGTGTAAAATACCAATAATAATGGAGGGCTAATTCTTAGTTTTATATGTCAGAAAAATATGTTTGGTAAGTCTATGGATTTGCTAAACATATTAGTGTCCTATAAAATGTTACTGATTTTGCAGCAGTGGCCTATTTCATAATTTTCTTGCTTTGAATCTTAATTGCTTTATTTTTCAGGCTCACATTCATAAGAAGACCATATTATGGTCATAATTTCTCAAATCAGATTCCATGCACTTTTGCTGGCAGAACATGTCAGCAGACATGCAAGAAACATAGAAAAATAATAAATCTTAGAATTTTGTAAGAGAAGATTATCCATTCACTCTTCAGTGTTTTGTAGCCCTCCAAACAAAACTCAGAAATAACAAAATGCAGTGAAATACGTAGACTAGCTGGCAATAGCATTTGTAAGTGGTCATTGTTAACATATCAGGAGTGTGTCTAGATTTCTGCTTTGATATTTTACTATATGGCACAAACCCCAGTTGGGGTTTGCTTTTTCTCCTGCTTATTACTCTCTGTCTTTAACTGGACATTGGTATTATAGGGAATTGTTCTTGCTGCTTCCATCTTGCAGTTTTTGAAACACAGTGTAGCCCTTTTCTCCTCACCTTGCATTCTATTAGTGAAATAAGCCCTATGGGAATATGGTATGAGAGAGAGTTTGCTAGGTAGAATTAGGAAAAAAACCCCAACTCTTATGGTTAGCTTGAGTTCTTGCATGACACACAGACACCTTTCTGCTAAATCAGACTTGACTGAACACTTGCAACAGGCTGTGAATGCTCTGATGTTTGACAGCTCCTGTTTCAGGTTTCCTTCATGAGAGCATGGTTCACTATCAACTGATCCTCCCCTGAAATTGAATCTTAAAGCTTTCTGCAAGTACTATGCTACACTCCCATCATGCAGGAGAGAAACAGTCTGTTGCTCATTCTGGCTGTGAAATGAGCCAGTGCTATGTGATTACCCTTCAGTCTGACTCTGGGAAGTAACTTGAACCTCATCAGATTGTGCGTTGTTTGGTTTCCCTGTATAGGTGCTTGCTCTTTTCACAGGCTTTCTGAAGTGTTGCTGTAATTGTTGATTTGTGATGATTTTTCTTTTCACATAACACCATATGCTGCAGTTGAGAGATGCATTCATAATTTGTTTTCACACAGACTAAGTCCTGAATCACACACACATTGTCTTGATGCAATTTCCTTTGACAGTCAAGAAAGCCTGCCACAGTTGTGGACGTGTTAAAAGGCAGAAACCAGTAGTGAAAACCAGAAGACAAAAGCTATATAGCCTAAACAAAGGTGGAATAATATAACAAATGTGTAAATGAACTTTTGATAGTTTCCCATTTGTGTCAGTTCACAAAATGAAATAATGAAAGTTCATGTGAAAAAGGAATTAAAAAATGCTTTAGGTTAAATGTTTCAATTTTCTTGGGAAAAGAAGTGATGAATTTCTGTCACTGGGAGAAAATTATTGCTTCCATGAAAAAAAATGCCAACAAACTCCTAAACATAAAATGTTGTCATAAATTTGGAGGAGGGTGAATATTTATGGATAATACAAAAAGTGAAAGTAAGTCTTAGAAAAACAGTGTTTGTTCAAAGTTTTAAGTCAATTTCAATCAGTAGGATGATATTTCTGTGTTTGACAGCTCACTTTGTGTCTGTCTCTGATGGAGATTGAGAGGAAAATGAAGGACATATCCAAGGCTAGGAACTGCCAAAGATGGGACCTGAGGCTAGACTTATATCCATTCTGACGATAGCTACATTCCTAGAGCTCTCCTGCCTTCTACCATTCTCTCCATCATTGGTAGACACAAGCTATTTTCTTTAAGTCAAGTCAATACCTTGGCCATTATCAAAACAACTTGATCAGCTGGAAAGTCATTTTGCACTGCTCTTTCAAACTTAGAGAACTAAATTCAATAAAACCACCTCAGACCTTTTGGAAGAAGTGACAGTCTAATCATTAAGGAACATGTTCATTATGAAACCTGAGAATATATCTCACTGGGAGCAGGAGGAGATCTATTTGGTTATTGAGCTTTCTTTTCTTCACAAATTTTGTCAATACCTGTGTGGGGAGAATGAAAGTGTTCATTATTGGGAGATTACTTTGTAACGAGGATGTGCATGATAAGGATAAGAATATATTTATCAGTGCAAATTGTGCCATACCATATGATTGCCACAAATGCAGTGATGATTTTTCTTCTTGGTGTTGTATCTTCCCTAAATTCACAGAAAATTAAATTGATTCTTATTGAGGTATGAATAAAAAACATCACTAGTTTTTTTCAGTTATTTATTATAATTACCATGCTTCTTTGTTTTGAGTAAGTCACAGTGAGGGAGGTAGACACATTCTGTTCCACTTGGTTGCAACATTGCTTTGCTAGAAATATACTTGTACTGTTTACTTGTTAGGGTTGTTAAGCCATAATATTTCCCCTTGGAAGGGATGTAAAGCTTGGACTCCAGATCGCAAAATTCTTGTTACCTGGTGATCTGATTCATGTTGTGGGAATGGGTGGTCTTTTAATCACTGAACCTCCATCTCATTCTTGTGTCCTTACTTTTGGAACAGCTGAAAAGGTCAGTGCCAGTCTGAGTCTCCTCTGCTGCATGCATCTGTAGAGCATAGGAGTGATCCTTTCTTGTTCCCTCTCTGGAGAGAGCCTTTCTTGCATCTCAAGTGCAGTAAGGGAGAGAAAGTGCATTCTGTTTTGTAAAAACATTTTCTGCTTCAACTCTTTTTTTCATTCTGATACAGAGTTAAACCTCCAGTTTTAAAATTCTCTGTTAAAAATGAGACTGCTGCCAGTGGCTTGGAATAGGTCACAAGACCATTTTGGAGATGCATGTCCTGAAGTGTTGGGAAGCTGAGGAGTTGCCAGAGCAATGGAGAAGGCAGGCTCGGAAAAGCACCAGAACTGCCCCTCTGCAGCAGCCTGCTGTGGGGAGGGAAGTGCCTTTTTGGCATTTCCTGCTACTTTACTAGGAAGATGATGGGTGCTTGGAGTATGAGGGTCAAAGCAAAGGTGACTGAGGATTTTCTCTGCCCCCTCTCCCCTCCTTCACTCCCCTGGGACCTATAGGGAGTGAACACAGATGTCTCAGCTGAAAAGGAGGGGTGATGAAAGATTACCAGCCATGACAGGGGAGGAGGCCAGAGACCTGGGGTGAGCTACAGCATGTACTGGCCCCACAACTTTAAAGATTAAAAGCAGTCATATTACATGCAGGTTGCTCTACATTAGTGCATTTTTATCTCGCCTAATGACACTGTTTTCCCAACTGCTGTTTTCTTCTTTTGTAGGCAATATTTATATGGAGAGTACTTTACTTTTTATTAATTGCTTGTGATGCTATCCTGGGATACCTTAAGGTGCAGATAGTGAATGTCTATACTCATTGCTTTGTCCTCTTATTGAATTTTGTGATGTTAATAATTTAGCAGGAGCAATACATCTAGTCACAATGCTGTTATTTCTGTTGTTTCTGGTCTTTTCTGGAATAAGATAAAAGTTAGGACCTGGTATCAATTGTTTCCTAAATCCAAAGTTATGCTCAGTTTATGCTTGACTTTTTCAGAAGAAATGCAAGCTTACCACAAGATTAAACAACTGACTTTTAGCTTCCAGTGAAGAATGTTGTTGTACTCTTATATGAGAATCACATATAATTAAAAGTAGAGCTTAATTGCATAGTAATGCCACAATAAGGAATTCTGATTAAAAATCTTAGAAGTTTAGGTATAGGAAGTGTGGACAAAAGTTGAACTTCTTTCCTCATCAGACTTCTGATTTTTAATGATGCTGTATTTTTTATAGCAAATTCTTCATCTCCTAAATAATGCATTCAGGGTTGTTCTAGTGCTTGATTTATCAAGGAGACTGGTGCTGAATTATTTTGTATTTTAGTCCAAGTACCATGAGGGTAAAAGTGACAAGGCTTCTGTTATTGATTGACTACTGCCAAATCATATTTCATGACTCTGCTCACTGGTTTTGTTGGATGCTGTTGTTTTGGTGGGTTTTTTTCCTGGAGTTTTTCTTTTCTTTCTCTCTCAATTTGTATATTTTGTAACTTTTAAGCAGCTCCTTTAGATGAAAGACACCACATTTTCTTCTTGGCTCCCTGTATGACCTCTGGCATTCACTTAGATCTTCTGTTCCTTGGTTTAATTACATGTAGAAAGGAGAGATAGTTACACCCGTTGGCAAATATTTTAAGAATCATCCCTTTACAAATAAAAAAAAAATTAAAGGATTGTTGAGGTAAGTCAGAAGGTTTCCAGCCTGATGATTAATGAAAAAACAAAAACTGGTCCTGCTGGATTGTCAGCTGTACAGCTTCCCTTGTGGTTTACCGAGCTTCCCATTTTGAGCAGAAGGTCAAGAACAGATTAAACTGTGGGTGAATTCTGAACTGTGTCTCTAATATTCTCATTAGCTTCTGCTGAAATGGATATGAAGGATCTCTTCAGTAGTTCCCTCTGTGGTATTTTTAAAATTTGTTACAAATAGGGGACATTGCTGTTTATCCACTTTACAGAAACCAATCAGGAACCATAGTAAAATAGTCTTATAATTTCCTTTTATATTATGCTTAAGTCAGAGAGTAATTCAGTTGGATTAATTTAAGTTACACGTAGAACTCACAATTGTATTTGAGACTCTAAGATGGTCTTGATTCAACTTTAATGTCGGAATTACTGGCTGTATGAAAGTAGAAGAGAAGCTGAAAGCAATGAGTCTGTAACTTGCTATGCAGTGGCCTTTTGCCATTTATGTACCTGGGCAAAAACAAGACACAATTTGTGGTTCTAATGCATTTCTGAGAAAGCAAAGAGCTGTTGACTCTGCAGAAATAAGAAGTTTTTTAACATTTAGTTACTACAACTGTCAACACGTTGGCGAAATGTAAATGTGAATGATTGTTTTAATCCTGCTAAACATTTTCTTTAGCTGATCTCATGTATTTATGCTAAAATTGATTTTAAGCGTGAATATAAGCAATCAGCTTCTTCCAGATCACTGCAACCCTTACTGTCTGTAGGCAAAGCATATATGACAAGGGCTAGAGGCAACTGGGTTAAATATTGATTTTTGACTGTCTTCTTTCCTAATAATCGATCAAGAAGACGTGTGAAAAATTCAACTTCCAAATTGTTATTATGAAGTACTTATCTGTACAGCACAAGAAGAAAATACTGGAAAGGTTTTGTTTTTTAAATTTTTTATTTTTAAAAGTAGCGTAGAACAGGTTCCTTTGGATACCAACCCAACCTAATAGACTGTTGCCAAGAATAAAATGTGGGGTAAAGGCAATAGTTTGGGTGACATTTCCAAAACAGGCATCTACTTTTTGAAACGTGAGGTTCAAGGAACAGGTACAGTGTTCAAAATTTTTGAAAGCTATATGACTATAGATGTCTAGTGTGATCAGATGTTTGAACTTAAATTGCCTCTCTTGCCCTTGCAGAGTAGATGCTGCTAGTAATGAATTGGAAGTTCTTCCATTTTCCCCCAAGGATGCTGTTTATTTAAGCTAATCAATGATTCCTTAAAGCCATTAGAGATGAGATAGCTTTGCTGTGGTCCTGGGACTTTGTTTAAGATGACTTCTGCAGGAGGTCCTGCTGACTGTGCTTATCAGTTCAGTTGTATGTCTGCAAAAGTGATTTGGAAAGTGGAGACCCCTGTTGCTAGTGATCTAAGAGGTGAGGACAGACTTCAAACTCAGTCCATGTTTCTTAACATGTAATCAACCTTGTCTAGGAGAAATCTAGCTAGCAATTTGACAGCTAACTCAATACTCATGGTGTGCAGAGTTTGGTAATCTTCTGGAATTCCTTGAAAACATGTGAGTAGTAAGAGAAAAAAGCCTGCCTAAAAAAATTGTTAGTGTTTGAAGAGGTGAAGGTGAACTACTGGCATTCTCTATTCTGCTTTCCAGAACACATAGAGTGGCTTGTGGTTTGAAATGTTTCCAGAAGTGAACAGCTTCTTCCTTGTGCTTCTGACTGCAGCTGTCAATTTTTGGGTTTCAAGGAGGATTTCAAGAAAAGTCTGTGCTGTGTCTCAGTTGTCTAAGGCTCTGTACATGGCTATGGGGAGAGCTGATGAGAGTTTCCATTGCAGTACACTATGGAGAAATCTGGAGTAAAAGACTCCAGCCTAAAGATAAATGTGATGATTGGGCTTAGGGCAGATCTTCCTTTTTTGATGGCTTGACTGTTGCACCTTGACTAAAAAAGGATATTGGGTGAATAGTGTGGGCAGGATGACTGATCTTTTGACTGGTCATTTTGATGGCAATCATAATGCAGTAGCCACATAGCTCTCTCTAGGTCAGGTTCTGCACCCTAATTTGTCCAATTGTCTTTAGAGCTGTGTGAGTATTAACACAGCATAACCTTTTTTCAGTCTTTAGTTGTGCTTTTGAAAGAATTCTCTCCTAACCTCTTCTCTGTGGTATGTTAATCCTTTTGAATCCTGAGCAGCAGTTATGACACCTTGCCTCCTGCTGTGACACAGATTGGTTTCACACACAAATTAAACAGGTTACACAGAGTGATGAATGCCATGTTTTAGTGCAAGACTCCTGCTATATTGTCACACAGACAATGGTACAAAATAGTAGCGTACAAACTTCAAAAGCATTCTACCAAGCTCAGCAAAGTAGTAATGAGTGTAGCTTTCCTGAATAGTTTTCATTGAAATGTTGATAATCCACTTGCCATGGTTGGATTTTTTTTTGTGATGTCATTGTTCCATACTAATACTGAAATATACCTCACAGAATAGCAAGAAAATTTTTTTGTTTAGATAAATAAAAAATCTGTTTTTCATGTGTTAGGATGATGATTTTGTATTTAACATAATAAAGTATTTAAATATAGGATCATTCCTTTGCATTTTTTTAATGCTCCTATGATACGCTCTCTGAAACATTTATTTTCTCTTATTTTTAGCCTGCACAAGCATTTATAGGATTTTACTTATACATTTTAGGAAAATACAGCCTGAACTTTAACACTGAAACAAACAGTTTCTACAAACAGTTTGTTTCATACAAACATACAATTGATAAATTTAAATTATTATACTAGTGTGCATTTTATAATGCATCTGCACTGATTTGAAGTTAATTTCATGTAAATTTAGACTTCTAAGCCCCTGTCAGCCACTATATTGTCATGAGTTTTTTCCCTCATTAATATAGTTACTATTTTAACATTTGTTAAATTTTAATGAACATAAACTTCATTAAAATGCGAGTTTAAATTCCTTGGTGGTCACTTTGATTGCCCTCCAAAAAATCAGCTGGGTCTTTTCCTTATCCCTCCTTTTCTCCAGCTCCAACTATGTGGACTCCAAATATTTGCTGTTTTGTTTTACTTTACTGCTTTACATAGAGGTTATTTTTCATATCTGTGTGGACTAAGAAGTTACACATATGATTGAATGACTGTACTGCAGATTTGCCTGCTTGAGTTGTGCTTTGGTTTTCCTGGTGGAATAAAGTGTAGGAATTTAAATGCTTTCATTTTGGGTCTAGGCTTGCAAAATAATGAGTCACTTTCCTTTTTTTAGTGGTCTGATGATTGAAGGAGTAGAAAAGCAAAGAAGTCCTAGCTGGTGATTTGGGGAGTCTCTTTCAAAGGCGAAAACAGGAGTAGAGAAAAGTTTCTTTAAATGTTTATCTGTTTATTTTGGTTCATACACCAGGTCCTCAGATCTCTAACTTTCCTTGTGAGCATTGGATTTTTTGCCTCTAGGAGATCAAAAGGCTGATACTTTTAAAGCATTGCAATTGTTGTCTTTGTGAGCAGAAGCTTTCCCTTTGCCACAGCCATGCTTGGCTTTTAAAGCTCATTTAATAAGGAATTCAATGCTGACAGTCAGATTTGATGTGAGCTGCTGGCTTTGCTCTGGTTTTGGGAATTCACGTGTGCTTTGCCTGCTTTCCTGCGTGGAAAGCGTGACTTGACCTTGAGAACTGAAGCATGCCAAGACACTTGCCAAGGAGTGAAGCAGGGCAGACACGCCATTCAGCTATCCCTCTGGAGACAGCCACACTTGGGCTGTGTTACAATCATTACAAAGGCTTAGCTGGGAAGTCTGTGGCTTTTAATGCCATTTCATGGTAGTAAAACTTGTTGTCCCACCAGCTAAAAGAGTGGGTGTTTTAATAGAATAAGCATTTGATTAATGAAACAACGTGTACTGTACAGAAGAAATGATCATAAAAAGCTGCTTTTTAACGGTCTAAAGTACCTTTTGCAGCTTGGAACCTTTTATCACCTTGTAAATCGCCCCTTGAGATGAATAGTTGAAGTTAGACGAGGCACACTTCCATTACCAGCATATCCTCCTTCAGATACTATAGAGCTTGGGCTGCAGCTGCTTCAAAGCTGCCCTTCTCACCAACACATTTTTACATCTTGTTTTCATTATGCCAAGGCACATTCTGTGTTATTGCAGTGGCTTTGCTTTTAATAATCTTCTTGATGAAAACATTCAAACCTGGGGGAGGTCCACTATTTCTCCTTATCCTTCTCTTACAAGGTGGTGACCAATTTTTGCTACTTTTGTTCTGTTTTATAGATAATGTTCAAAGGTGCTAGTTAACAAGACTTAAACATACTCAGGAGAAGAGGAAAAGGCATAATGAAGCCTACTTTAAAGCGAATATAGGAGAGAGAATAAAGTTATGTCATTTTCATTATGGAGGATTGAAAACTTCTCATTGCTTTCAGTGGGAGTATAAGCAGGAAAATAAAAAACATGACCCTAACAGCAAACAGATGGCATTCCCTTTTCTGTGATTTTGTACACTTTTGAAGTTGTAGAGGAACCACATAGGCAGTCATGCTTTCAATTATTTTCCCCACTAACAGAGGCAGACACAAAATTTATTTGTTTTTTCTTACTGATTACTCTTCCATTCCAGTCAGTGTGTCTGAGTTCTAAATTACCTTATGTGAAAGAAAGAGAAATAAACTTTAGAAACTTCTTGCACTCAAACCCAAAGGAATTATTTACTAAGTTAATTTTTTTAATTTGCTAGCATCTCTCTTATTTTGCCCTTCTTAGGAATTAGAATGGAGCTGCAACAATATGGCTTCAATTTAATAGAGATGAGCACCCAGAAACTCTACTTTTCTATAAGAGGCATCTCTCCACAGAATGGATAGAAGACCCTTTCAAGTTCCTTTTTTTTCCCTTTCTCCATTGTTGCTGAGATATACAATGAACATCCACATTTAATAATTTTCCTTCACAATAATAGTAAGAAATCTGTTATCTCATGTTACTACTAACCTGAAAACAAAACCTTGTGAAAAATGAATATGATAAATCCCATAAAGACTCTAAAATGGAAACACAACACAATATCAAGGCAATCCAAATTAAAATAATATATTCCCAGTATGACTTCAAAATAGCTATTGTGTTTCAGAGTAATGATAAGCTTAGAAACAAGAGTATTTTATGTTTCCCTGTACTTTTATGCTAGAGTCTCAAAGCACTTTGCAGCTGTAAACTGA
Organism: Setophaga petechia; assembly: GCA_024362935.1. Classification (NCBI taxonomy): domain Eukaryota; kingdom Metazoa; phylum Chordata; class Aves; order Passeriformes; family Parulidae; genus Setophaga; species Setophaga petechia. Next base: position 27,554,803 of record JANCRA010000001.1, read on the forward strand.
GCAGTGTTATAGATGGAGGGGGAGAAAGTCAGCAGTTTGCACATGGAGAAACAAAAATTATGGAGGGGACAATGTAATGTTGGGGACATTCCATAGTTAGGGGCGGAAAGGAGGAAGACAAGAAGGTTTTTTTGATTCATGTATCTAGATTCTGTGAACTTACCAGTCATCCCTTCCGAAACGTATTTTTTTGTAGTCAGAAACTGTTCTGCAACTACCAACACTGATATAAATCAATGGTCACAGGAAAGGAAATGAGATATTTCTCAAGTTAGATTTCCTACTCTGCTATTGATTTTCTATGTACCTCAATCTTAACATTGGTCTGTAGTTCACTTGTCTTTTGTAAACTCATGCACTGATATCCTTGAAAGAACTAGATAAGTGCAAACAGGTTTTTTCTGTACTGAAGATGCCAGCTGATAGCTGCTATATCTCTGTGTGCAGGTTCTTCTCCTTCATCAGGATCCAGAGGTGACAATTAAGAGCTGCATCCTGTAGTTTCAGAGACCAATGGGGGTTTTTTAGTAACTTTTGTTGTCTTTTCAGACCCTCTGGGTACGAAATAAGAGACAGCTATGGATATACTGTACAGGGCTGCTGGTAAAAAATGTCACAGGAAGCCTCTTTGTGGCTTACGGAGTGATCCGATTTATTTTTTTCTGGACGCCAGGATGGTGCTAATCTACATATATTGATGAATACTTCTACATTTTATATTTTAGTTCTAACCTTGACAAGGCATCTTCCTCATGCTTGTGCTAGGATTTCTTGGTCTGAGGAATTGTGCCTCTTCAAGTCACGGGACATGAATGACTGTCTGAGATGTAGTCATCTACACTGTTTGCCTCCAAAGTTAGGTTACTCCAGCCAGCCCTACTCCTGGATGGTGTAGCTTTCTTTTGAAAAATTGCTTTATCTATAGTTCTTGGCTGGAGTAGTTAGAATCCCTTTTTTGTCCTTAGCTGAGGTCCAAGTGCAAAATCTTTGATAGAACATGGTAACAGTCTATATCAAACGTTGTTTCAAACAGAATATGAAGAAAATTAGTTAAATCTGAACTGACTGACTATACTTCCCCATGCTTTATAGTGTTTATAATACTGCATTTTCACCAAACAATAATTTAATAACCTGAGCAAGCCTGTTGGTTTTATTTTTTTGAAGTCAGGCTTTTGTGTGAAGGGCCGCTGAAACCCTTTTCTTCCCTCTTTTCTTGTTGTATTAATTTCCAGGATATTGCGTTCTTGATCAAGAAATATTTCAAGAAAAACAGTGTAGCAGAATTCCCTGGAGTGAGTCTTCAGTGAAGCCTTCCTGTCCTAGTAAACTACAGCTCCTAATTAGAAATAAGAATATCTGTATCGCTTTCATTAATTTTTCAGTCCAGCATTTTTTCCTCTGGTCTTTATACATAGTGCACTCTCTGAACTTTCCTGTTTTGATGAAGACAAACAGTGTTTCAGTGAAATGCTGCAATGTTTTTCTGAAATGTATCCCTTTTCCTCAATGTTCAAAAATAACTCTCCATATGCTTTTAGACATTCTGATGATCAGTTTGCAGCGTTAATGATGTTTGATTTAGAAATGGTCCAAAGAGACAAATATTATGCATGAATGTAATGTAATAAGATTGGAATTTTGAAAGAGAATTTTAATTGTTTTATTATCTCCTAAGAGAACTGAGGAATAACGTCTGTGTTAAAGAGATTTTGATAGAAAAAAAGCAGAATCAGCGGATAACTCATGGGTTTCCATTATGGAAACAATGTCTATGTTATAGCATTTCTTTTCAATGAAGTGAGAATAACTTGGCTCTATCAAGGAGTAAGTTACCTTTAGAAATTTTCTTTCTTGTGACGGTGGTCACAGGGGTTTTTTAGAAGATGGAAGAGACGAGGAATCTTGATTCCATGATCAGAAGGCTTGATTTGTTATCTTATATATAACATTATAACTATACTAAATAGAAATAGAAAGGAAGGTGCTTCCTCAGAAGCTGGCTAAGCTAAAAATAGAATAGAAAGAATAATAACAAAGGCAGCTTTTCCCGACAGAGTTGGAGAAAGCTCCATCTTGATTGGCCATTAATTATAAACATTCAAGAGGGGCCAATCACAGGTGGACCTGTTGCATTCCACAGCAGCAGATAATAATTGTTTACATTTGTTGCTGAAACTTCTCAGCTCCAGCAGGAAAAATCCTAAGAAAGGATTTTTCACAAAAGGTGTCTGCAACACTTCCTTGATTTAAAATCCCTTTCATGAAGTACTGAGCATGCTAAGAACTTCTGGATTTCTCTATTTGAGCAACAAGAACTTAAAAAAGAGGTAAAGCAGAGGTATTTTTATTATGATGCTGTCCAGTTTGTCATAGTTGCAGATAGTAATTTAATATGAAAACATGATAACTGTAATCTAAAAAACCAAATATCTTTTGAGGTATGAAAATAATCTTGCACATCCAAAAAAGCAAGTAATTTTAGACCTCAAATGAAAGTCTTCCTATTGAATTCAGTAGTCAATGGATCAGCCATTTCTTACATTTTCCCCAGCTTTTTAAAATATACTACATAAATAATCTTTGCTGCTTGGAACTGATGAGGAAAATATTGATCATATAACTTCAGGAATAACAAGAATAGAGAGGAACTTACTTCTACAGTTGCTGAGAGATTGATGGCCCTGACCTCTGCAGGCTGTGCTGTATCCTGCTTGGGCTAGTTAGCCTTTTTGAGACAGGTCCTTATTTCTGATTTTTCTTATATGGTTCATTCTTTTTTGCCATTCTGTTATTCTTTTCAGCCCTTTTATTTTCATGTGAACTTCCCAACATTGTTAGTTGAGAATTTTAAGCGAGTTGGGAGTTAATTCAGAGGGGTTTGAATGCCAAGCTGCTGTGCACATCTCATTTTGTGTTATGTATTCAGCAGGCAATTTACATATATTTAAGATGCCTAAAACGATAGAATTCAAGCTTCTCTTTTTACTACCTCATGAAATTTGAATGATTTTTAATATAAATGTTCAATAATTGATATATAAAATCAAAAATAGTCCATATTTCAGTGTTTGGCCAGTGTGTTTAAAAGGAAATTGTAGTTAAAAACTGGCAGACAATGAATTAAGTGCTATGATTTTGTACTCTGAAAACACGTATTTTCTTAGTAACTGCCAAATGTTCATTTCATGCCTTTCTCTTGATCCTATAAGGAGAAAGGGTAAAAAAAAATTAAAAATGTATATTGCATTTATGTTGACAGCTTGTAGAATAAATTTCAAACTTACTGGATCCCAAATCCTTTTAGCATCTGTATAATTGAGAATTTGTAGTGGAAACAACCATGGTGCCAGAAATACTGCAGTGATGTTGCTGATAGAACTGTGACTAAATGAAAGATGTAAGATAATGCACTGATACATTATCCTAAAAGTGCGGTGAACTTGTGACAAGCTTGTGTTTGAAATTCTGTTGCTGAATCAAGAAAATAATGGAATGTATATAAAGTGATATTTTTCCTCTTGATCTCCCAGTATTTTGGGATTGCTTTTTTGCTAGAAATGATTGCCCTAGCTCCCTGAGTGTCTACAAAAAACAGACAAATGAGTATCCAGTAGCCTTAGACTTGCTGCTTTCTCATAAAAAAAGAAGTTGTCTCTGATAGATACACCCCTACCAAGGTTGACTCTAGCAGATTTAATTTGATCTTTCAAGCTCGGATTAAAAATAGTGTTCTTGTTTCAGTTAGAACATTACCACTTAAGCTTCAATACAAAAGGAGCTTTTTCATCATCCCAAAGCATGCGCTCTCAAACATTTTAACTGACAGTGGTTTAGTATTTGCATTATCTTTCCCTGATTGTGCATTTTTCACCAGAGACAGATGATAAAAGTTTATGTGAGAGAATATCTGCAGTAACATCAAGAAAAGGCTTCATATTCGGTATTACTGGGGACTGCAGAAGAAATTGGTGATGGCTAGAAATTGCTTTAAAAATTTGTTGCATTTTCCATATGTGAGCATTTCCACATATTTAGCTGATGCTGCTGTTTTGCAAGGAAGCAAACAGCATCAATCTTGTTTTAACATTAGAACCAAGGTTTTAGAGAGTTGAAAAGGATTCTTCCAGTATTCCTGGATCAAGGAAAATGATTTTTGCACGGATTAATTGTAGAATTAAAAATTCATCCTTTCGCTAAGTAGAAGTAAGTACACATATGTAAGATAAATTGTTTGAAAGAAGATAAGGTATCGAAGGCCAAGGCCTAACTTTATTTGCACCTCAGATAGATTTCCTTACATCCACTTTCATATATTTTACGTTGTATTTTAACTTGATAAAAGTGGAACAGCCTTCCCAGGTTTGAGTCACTGTCCCTAAAAGTACTTAAAAGCATAGTTTAGTGGTGAACTTGGCAGTGTTAGGTAGTGGTTGGATTCAGTGATCTCAAGGTTCTTTTCCAACCTAAATTATTCTGTGAACATGGTTTGGGGCTTGAGGACCTCCCATAACAGTCTTTGTTTCGATGTTGGGTTCACACTGTACTGTACTGCCCAAGGGGGCCACTGTGTTCTGTTGTCATGCACGGTGTAATGCAGACTGATCAAACTGTGTTGATGTTCTGAGGATTTGGCAGAGTGTTGTAAAACTTGAATTGTGTTCAGTTATCTTTGTTGGTTGTTATTCCTTTACCTTTTCTGTGGGATCAGCTGGATGGGTGGGAAATGCATGGAAGTGGTCAGTCTAAAGGAGTGGACTGACTAAAGCTCTGCAACATGCAAGCTTTAGTCAGTCCACTCCTTTAGACTGAATTTCACATAATTTATCAGGAATTGTGCTGAATTTCACATAATTTATCAGGAATTAAAATTCCAATATCTGATATTTGTGGAAAATACTGTACTGAGAGCTACAGCAGTACTTTTGAAGACTGTTTTAAGAAAACGAAATGTTAATAATTCACCCCTAATTATGATCTATCCTTTTATCTGTGGGTTTAATATCTAGTCCTGTTAATTAAAAATAGTCGATATTAGAACCATCAAACCTGTCATCATCATCATTATCAGCGTGATTGTATGATTGAATTTTCAGGTCTGCAGAGAACTTTGTATGCACAAGTGTGTTCTTGTGATCTCTTAGCTTTTAAACCCTTGATCCATTGTATTTGATGAGAGAGCCCTCCCAGCCTTCTGCAGAGACTGAAGAAACACTCAGTGTGTTCCTGTTCCTGGCAGAGGTGCCTATGATAATGGATCCCTGTAAAGATCTTTTTTCTTTTTGGCTGAACAGAAGGTTTTCTGTACACAAATACACACTCAGTGCCCATAGTTCTGTCCAGAGTATTACTCCATGTCCTACCACAACAAGTAGAGCAATGCAATAGGAGCAGGTCTGTAGAGCAGAATAATTGATCTTGAGGACCTGGCATTTATGCTGCACACATTTCAAAAGTTTTATATTAACTTAGGCTTGTTCTGTACATGAGAGTGCACTGGCTGTTTTCCCAGACTTCTGTCTCCTCATGTAGTTCAAGTGGAAGGGATCCAGGTGCTCTCTGAGACCATTCTGTTGAACAAACAGGGGTATGATACATGGAGAGAGAGGCAGATACATGTGAAAAGCATGTTCCTGAAACCAAAACACTTGCATTCAGTGTTGGCTTGATTTGAGATATTTTTTGTCTGAAGAAGTAAAGCCTCAAGACCAAAATAATTGCTGAAAAAGGCAGATTTAAAAAGTAGCCATTTGATTTTCAGATTATGAAATTTTACTTTGAATTACCAGATAATTATTTCTGCAATAGTTTCAGATTCTCTTTTATTAGTGTATTTTTACTACAGGTGCTGGCAACTTTATTGTGGGTGTATGTATTCCCATTTAATGGAGAAATATAACGATGATGCCAGATGGGAGTGCTCTTTAAGGCATGTGAGCAGTGAAATCTGTTAACAAAGGAACTGAGTTTATGTGGATATTGAGAAGTATTTCTTTAACTGAGATGAAGTTAGTGTCTGTAATGTGAAGAAGTAGGCTAAGAAATACTCAGTACAAAACTTTATTATGATAGCATTGGTCATGCTGTTTAACTTTCTTCCTGACCTAAAAATTATGATCCCATTTCTCTGCTTAAGTCTAATCTGACAGTAGTGGAGGTATTTCAAACATTCTAAGTCCCTACAAGTTTATGAAAATGTGACCTTGGGTAGAAGTACCAGCTGTCTGAGCTGGGGAAAGGCTGCAATTGAGCCCTCACTGGGCAACACAGAATCCACATTGGTGGAAATCAGGAACCTAGAACTTAATTACGTACAGGAATAGCCCATCCAAGCATAATAAAATGCTCATTGGTTGTCTTGTTAAGCACGAAAATTTAATTTACATTAAGGTTTTTCTTTTCATCTTTAACTGTGAAAAACAAAATTCGGAAGCTGAAGTTGAGGGTTTTTATTACTGGGTATCAGTAGGTTATCTGTTCTCATTGATTGAAATGAAAGCAAGTTTGTAGCATTTTACTGTTCTATAACTTCTAGTCTGTTTGTTTTTGGTGATTCACTGAGGCACATAAGCAAGAGAAGACAGTGTAGTCCCTGAAGCCATGTGTAAAGAGCAGTAACAGAAATTAGGAGTTTCAGTGATGCTGTAACTGAAATTTGAGGTTGCTGAGAGATGCTGGTTGATGCTATTGCAGGCTTGCTGTTTCTTTTATCTACACATATCAGCAATGTTTGAAAAAGAGTGTTTAATGTCATCAGCACTCACTTGACAAACTGCTCTGCATGAATCTCAGTTTTAGGAACAGCAGGTTAATAGATAGTACCAGTCTTCTAGAACTCATGAAGTTGGAAGATGTTTGCATTCTGCTTCTACATTAAGAATTCCAGCCACTAGAAGTTTCCTGCATTGATTTAATTGGGAAATATCTTATTCAGACATCTTTATCTAATTTCCCTGACAATTGTTGGCTGCTTTCTCTTACTTGTGAAAATACAAATTCACTGAAAAATTGGGGCAAAGAAATAATAAAAATGACTTCTGGTTGAAATGACATTGTATTTGCAGCTTGATTTATTAAATGCTCTGAAATGTTGATTTAGAAAGCTGAAAAGAGAATCTCCCGAAATAAAGTATGTCCTTACAATATAGCATTAAAAGTGTCTGCCCAGTTGGGGAAAATACATTTCTAAAAATGCAAGGTTGCCTTCCCAAACACATACCTGTATTTTTCTTATGATAGTACAGGAGCAGATGAAGGGCATTTATTCAATTTTTCTTTCCAGTTTAATAAACTCTCAAGATCTCAACTTTTCCACTCATTTTTTAGAAGTTACCATCTGCAAGGGAATTAATTTTTAAGTGTTGTCATTTTATAATTTCTCAACTGCCAGGTGGCTAACATTACAGTTTTTGTATTTGCTTTCTCTCACTAAAATATGGTTCCTCGTTTAAGTACTGGCCTGGGGAAAAAAAAAAAATTATGCCCAGATCTGAATAGATATATATAAATATGAGAAAGTTGTAACAGTGCCTAATTCTTTGAATTGGTGTTAGTTCAACTGGGTTGGACTGTGTGTCATAAACCTCTCAATGATAACAACCATCTAGGGGTCCTGATTCTCATGTACCTTATTCTAGTTTCTGCCAGCTCCCTGACATGGTGTATAATTACTTCTGATTTATAGATACCAGATTTATTGCTTCTGCGGATTATCTTAATTTAGTTAAGTTAAAATAAAATTAATCAAAACTAGTTTGGAAATGTTTTGTCAGAATACTACAAGCACAGTATTTTTCTATATAATAAACAGATATTCTGTGGACATTAGAAATTCATTCTGATACAGTGTGTGCATATGAGGACACGCAGCTCAGCTGACTTAGTCTTATGTTGGTTGTAATGAACAAAATTTATCACATTACTAACAGTTTTCAAAGTTTTATGTATTTTAGTAATTCTCTAGAAGCTAGTGATGTAATTTTTTTATTAAGGACTTATTTTATAAAGTATCCCATTATCCTTTCAGTAGTTGCAGGCAACTCTCATCATCTTCACTTAGAAAACTGATACGGATACAGGAGCAGAGAAGTATCTTCCTTATTGGAAGTCCCTTCTTGATTAAATAATAAGAGATACTGCTAAATGTTCTTATTTGTAGGCTCAGTATGTTTAAAATATAAATGTTCTTTAAGGATTGTCCTCTGTTTGTAAGCATCAATCCCATCCATACATAATAAGGAAAAACACTAAGGTCTGGGTTGTATGGAGTGTCATAAAAAGGTGACTTCCCAAAACTCTGCCTTGAGTGATAAGATAATGCACAGCACTGGGTATAATCATGTCTCCCTATCAAACACCAGAAACATATGGTTTATTTACAGGATATTACAACAACAGAAGGATAAACTAAGAATGATGTGTAATTTTTCCTCTCCAATGACAGTCGTGGCATAGAGTGCTAAATGTACTTAGGAAAATCTGACTGTCTAAAATCCAATTGCTACATTCTGTAAAATCATCACTGAAACAGTTGAGGTATTTAGTTGAAGAGGGAGAACAATGGAAAGAGATGAGATTTAGAATAGCTAAAACTTGGTAGACTTGATAGACTTTTGTTTATGTTTAATCCACAGAAACATAGATTAAAGTATTTTCTTTATATAAATATAAAGAAATATTAATAATTTTCTTACAGTTTTAAAAAAACCTTGTAGTGCCTGATAAAGATAATTATGTTCAGTTCGTGTTTTATTCTGTGTCGTGGTTTGTAATTTACTGGCAGTGGTGGGCCTTTGGTTAAGAAACCCGTCTACAGAATGGATATTTCCAGATCTGATATTGCTTCATTGTCTTAGACCTTTCTTTTCCTTATTTCTCCCTAAATCTGTGGAAATAAAATTTCCAAGTTTTAAGAATGCTAAAAAGTGATATGTAATTATATGTAGTAAATACTGCAGTCCTGTGTCAGATGCTGCTGTCCTGACACCTATTGAATAATCAACATTTGGAAAAGTCATATGCAGATTTTGAGCAATATAACAAGACTTTTTTCACTATAGAACACGTTTTAAACTTACAATGTCCCAGAGTGCTCAGTAGTTGACCTATTATTTTATTTAGTTTAAATCAAGTGTTTAAACCAGCAAGGCTATTGTGCTTAAATTTTGTGTAATTTAAATATGAGTCTTTTGTAATTCCACAGAGGTTATTAATTTTGTATGCATGAATAAAAACTTCCAGACAGCAAAGAAGTAATGATTAAAATATAAATGTTATACTCTAAAATCTTAAGTGAAACTATGAGTTTTTTTCCTTAGTTGAAGAGGGAGAATGGTAGAGATAAGATTTAAAACAGTTAGCACCTGAAAGACAGAGATCCGTGGTTGCTAATCTCTAGATATGAATTCAGATACAAGTTTGTTTTTTTACCTGCAAGTATAAAGGACAGATAAGCATGTTTTTATCAGTGATTTTTGCTTAATTGCTTTCTGATGGTATCTAATACTACTTCTTAAATGATTATGTTTCTGTTAAAAGGTAGGTTGTAATCTCAGATCTTTATAGTTTGAAGTGTTTGGGGTTTTTTTTTAATTTAAAGAGGAAGAGAGCTATAATCCTTTCTGCTATGTATTTATTTAAGAATTTCAATTTTTATTTTCAAAAATATTTACTGATGCTAATTACTGTTGTGCTAAATACATATTAGCAGAAGTGGAAGAGTTTTGCCATGCTTATGATAATCCAAGAATAAAAAGTTATTTTCAAATGGGCAGGATGCTTGCAGAGAATGTGAGAACAAGTCTGAGTCCTCACCTTGTCTATGCTAGATCAGTGATGAGCCCCATTTGGTGTATTTTGGGTGAATGTCTGGAATTTCCAATTTGCATCTACGATGTGGTCACTGATGTTCTCTGGTGAAAATGCAAATCACCTAATTTTTGTGCAAAAAGAGAATGGGGAAATCTTGGAGGTCTCCGAAAGCTCCCAGAAGGCTTCCAGGCCTCCTGAGCACACCGAGAAGTTCATGGTGTGGTTAATACCACCCTAATGACTGATCAGCCCATGGAGCCTATTCCTACCATCTTTGCTGCTGTTGTGAAAACTCGGAATTTAAAGGACTAAGAGAGCAAGAAAGCTTATGAGACTTCAGAAACTCAAAGGGATGTTGAAATATTTTCTCTTCTCCTTTTCTCCTATCTGGTAAAGCAGAAAGACAAAAAAACCCCCATTTGTGACGGCAGTTTATTGCAGTCATTTATTTATCAAGCAGTGGGGAGACCTTTTTTTTGCTCCCTTGTGTATTTTAACATTGAAACACACCCTGTATATCTAGCAAACCCCAGAATAGTGGGTTTTGATTAAAAGATTCTGGAACTTTATAAGTAAAATTAACCTATTTCTTTGTATTGCTGTGATTCAGTGAGAAAAGCTAGGACTGCATATGATGAACAAGTAGTTAAAATAACTGCACAATAAAAAGAAATATCTCCATCATTGTTACTCTAGTGAATCAAGGTTATAATAAGGAAAAAATAATTGCATTAAAATCTCAGCTATTACATTTAAGAGGTAATCTTACAACAGAAGAGGAGGAAACAGTAAAGATTTTGTGATGCAGATCCAATTTACTACACAGTTCCTGGAAAACAGATTAGGGTTTTCTTAAATTTATATTGAGACACCTTTTTTCAATCCCAGAATACAATGTAGCATGAGTATAACGCTAACTAACATCCTGGGCATTATAAAATTTGGAATCTGCTTGCCACTGCATAATTTCAAACAGCAAAAGGAAATCAGGAGGGATTAATTCAGTCTCTTAAACTTAAAAGGTTGTTCTAAAGGTCCCCTGCCAGCCAGTCTTATTCCTTACCTATGGGAGATGGCTACAAGAAAAAAAACACCTGGCTCCCCTCCTTTCACAGGCCTGTGGACTTTTTCATGTTGCACCAATGTGTCCCCATAAAATAACATGTGTTAAGCAAATAAAATCTTATGTATCAGGATCTGCTATTCTTTGTTTTAGGTTATTAATGAGAAACAATGATAAAAAACCCCCAAGTTAGCCATCCCCTCCATTCTTTGAAAAGTTTGCTGGTAGCAGAGCTTGCCTTGTCTGATTTCTAATATGAACCAGCAATCTCACACTTACTGTTATTTCATCCACTTAAAACCAGCTGCCACAGACTAATAGGAGCTCCATGTAGATAAAAAGATGTCCAGATTGGTAGAACCCTTACTCTCTGGTTATTTTACTTCTCAGGCAGAATCCTGAGGCACAGAGTCACCTGAAAACACTTTTCACTGAAACAGCACATATTTTGCTAAAAAAAAAAAGGTCTAAAGGCCATTATAAGCATTATTTCTACTGCTTAGCTGTGAGCTCTGCACAAGTACTTCTAACAGTCTGCAGTTTTGTTATGCTTTTGGAAATAAGCAATTCTTTAGCTGGTTGTCCTGGGAAGTAGCCACTAAATTCTACACGAGAGTAGGAAAATGAACTCATTTTATATGCACATAATATTCAGGGGGTCTAGTTTTACCAAATAGCTTTATGTAAAATTCCTTTCCCCCCCAGTATCCATGACAAAGGCAATAAATATTGAAGTCTGTTCTTCATCAATTTTACAGTAAACTCATCACTGTGTGATTGACTGTGCACTCAGCTAGCTAATCAGTGTATCAGAAAACTAATTCAGACAGAGCAGCAATCCAATAGACCTTGCCTTTTGCATATGCATTTGGTCTGATTACTGAATTTGCAGAAATAACTGAGTCTATGTGGATAGGAGGAACTCACAGAACATGAATGTTGCTATTTATATAGCTGAGTTACTATATATTGTGTGGCATCTCAATTCCACTTGAAAAATGGTTGCATGGTATCAGACAACTTACACTGTTATGCAGAAAATCAAATTAATGAAGAAAACTGGTCTGCCTTAGAGCTGCTGAGTTATTTCAGTTATCCTCTGTTAATTTGGAACTTCACACATCTTTTGCATTTGATTTTTATATTACTGGAGTACAATGACCTCCCAAGCTAAGATCTAGCCTGTCTGCCATCTGCTTAGCAAACATGCTAATACACATTTTCCTCTACAGAGAACATAAAGTAGTTCCATTATCCTCACTTTACTGAAGAAATCCTGGAGTGTTTCATAGTTCTTTGTGGTTTCTCTGGAAATCTCTTACACAGCTAGAAAAGGAAATCTGGATTTTCTCAGTCATTTCCCCATTCTTTATTGACAGACAGTGGTTTTTTTTGCAGACCATTCTGAGTGATGCCCTTCCCTTGTCAGTGTCACTTTGCTTTGCTTTCTTGGTTTTAATAGCACTGCAGCAGATTGACTCTTTGAAGTCTGTGATGACAAACTGGGAAGCAGAAGATGCTCTCTCTGAAGGTAAAGGTGTCTGTCTTGGGCCATGAGAAAGGACATGCAGATGAGTCTCCATTGGTTATTGGTCCTTGTCTTTTGTGAATAAGATTGGAGCCTTGTTCTGTTTCCTTGATTGTTTTTCCACTGAACTTAGAAGAATCTGTCTATCCTTCTTTGGTCTTCAGCTTTGAAAGAAGGACTTGCTTATCAGTGGTGGCAACAAAAAAAAAAACCAGCGGCTTCTCCAAAAGTCATGAAATAAGACATAATTATTTCCACTGAAAGTAATATTTTGCATTTCACTTCAGATATTTTAATGCAAAGTGTTATGTGAATACCATATGTTCTCCAGCATTTCTGATTCTGTTCCTGTTTGCCTGGATGATAGGACTCTCAGGCAAAAGAGTTAATTGAAAGGGTACATGAAGAACTATAACCTGGGGAAAGGATTATACATTTTTTAATAATATGATCATTGGTCATTTTTTTTTACAGTTTCTCTTAATTTTAACTAATAAAAAAACTTGACTAAAAGTAGTAGGGTACCAAAAGGAGGTCAAAATTACTCCTCCAGGAAAATAATTTCTTTGTTTTTAGTTAGGCATACTTTACATGCTAATAGTGTCAATTCATTTGATTTACTTTATGCAGTTGGCAGCTAAACAACTTCAGAGGCTTCAGACTTCAATTTTCTGCAGACAGACAAGTGGCCTAGAGACCATCTTCAGTGTGATTAAAAAGGCATTTTAATTCCTAAAGCAGTTGGGTAGAAATATGTAAAATAATAAAAATATTTTTTAACAGGTGCTGGACACAGGCTTATTGAAAAGGTATTTTTTAAGGGGTTTTAAGGAGTTGCCTTTTTTTTTAATATACATTAATTTCCTTGTGTGGACTGCAGATAAAAACCAGTTCTCTTAAGTATTTCAAATAAACCATATTCCATAAAGAAGCTTTGTTTTTGCTGTACGTTGTGACAGTTCTTTTACAATGTTTTCTCTTACACCCTTAAGCATTGTCACTTGATTCCTGTAATGTTAATTACCTCTGAAAGTTCCCTCTAGCCCTTCTTAAGAATATGAGTAATTGTAAATGCATCAAAATTACTTCCATCTTCTGTGCATTTATTAAAAATAAATCAACTTGATCCAGGAATTAAGCAACAATGAAGTACATAATACTGAAGCTAAGAAGCTTTTTTTTTCCTTGGGTTAATTGTGTATGTTTTACTCACAGTGAAACATTTTTTACAGCAACAGTAGTGTCACACATATGGGGCTAATGATGTTGTCTCTTGAGGGAATATAGTAGCTTAGACTGAAGGAGTTTCTTTTCCTCCTAAGTATGGTGTTTTGCTTTACACAGGAATTCAGGTCAGCCCTATGATTGTATAATACAGGAGTGCAGATCTCCTTCCTGTCTGATTCTCTAAACTGTCTGTCTGTGTGACTGATGGATCTGTGGTATCAAAGATGTTATTATGAACTCACTGAAATCAGTGATCATCTACATGTGAAGTCAGTCTTTCTCACTAAGTTGCCAAATGGTCCATGGACATGAGATCCTGTCTTTTGGATAGAAACACTAGGAAGCCTCTTCAAGCTCTCTAAGTCTTTCAAGGCACCCTAGACCATTTCTTTGTATGCAATATAAGACCCTCTTTTTGCACATGACTGAGCTGTCTAATGTGGCTCCTGTGGATGCTTCCATGAATATTTTTCTTCAGTGATGTGAGTTCCTGAGAAAAATCCTTTGTCCTTTCTTTCTGCAGGATCTCCCTTACCTGGTTCTCCTCACTTGGCTGCTGACTCTGGTGTCCTCCTTGTCTCTCCCCCCTGCCTCTGCCCTCATGCCTTGGAGTCATGTGTGGTCTCCTTTCCGCCTTGACAGTAATTGATCTGCACTCCCCTTTCCTTTGAGGAAATCTTGCCCTTATGAAGATTTAAGGATATAAAATAATGACTTATTGCATAATAATTTAGCTTGTAATTATTAATACTGCTTTTACCAGGACTTCTCTCAGAGCAGAAAATCTTTCCTGCTCAGGACACAATGTGCTTAAAGGATGGACATAGTATGCACAAGGATCAAGTTTGTTTTGCCTTGCTTAATGTCAATATTTGGTTAGCATTTGACAAAAAAAATATGTAAATTAAGCATCTGATTTTATTTTCAAGATCATAGTACCCCTGAATTCAGACTTTCACAAAGCTTTCAGTGGGACGGGAGTAGACATGCTCCTTCTGTAAAAGTTAGGTCTGTGGAATTGAACAGTTCTGACAAAGATTTTGAGGAACCAGGATTTCCCTCTATCTATACAAGGGAACAGTAGGGTAGAATTTTTTTTTTAAATCCTGGGAGTAGGGAAGGGGCAAGGGGAAGAAAGCATAAAGCTATTCCTCCAATATTTTTAAATTTAATATTTATATCATAGAAGAGTTTTGAGTTCCATCAGGCCAGATTTCTGCTATGGACAAATTTTTCTGTTATTTAGACAAAGAAAGTTGGTACCCAAATACCTATGAAGTACAGTGTCTCAACTCCGATTCGTGAAAATGCATCCCTGTATAAAGTATTGTGGGTCAGATATTGCTGTTATTTTTTAATATGGTGATGTGAGAAGATGGTTAGTGTTCTTAGTTGCTGAATTTAGAAGCTTAAATAGTACTCATTTAATTGGTTTACTGGTGAGGTCTCTCAGGATCCTGAGACATTTGCCTATGTCATATGGCACTCAGAAACATGCCAAAAGGATTAAACACTTGTCTAGTTTCCAGAGTCTGATATGTGTGGTTCCTATTCAAATATATTATGGCATGGAAATGTTCTGCTTGATAGGAAATTACAGAAAGCAAAAATTAGATAATTTCTTGAAATGGCTGGAAATTACACTGGGTACAGAGTAGATGGTATATAGGGTGCACAATGCTATTTGAAATTAAATTTCCATTCCACTGAACCCTATCCTGTACGTGCTTCCAATAATAGAAATAGACATGAGAGAGATGTATGTAAATTGTGGTTTCCAAAAGACATGTGAGATTTGGACCACCTTTGGGCCAGTCCTTGCCCCTTTTAATATGTTGTCGTTTAGGCATACAACAGCCTCAAACATTCTTGCAATGGGAGATTGCGTGCAGAGTAGTGGAAACTCATCCCATTTATTTCCATTTTTATCTCTCAGCACCATTTCCCTTGATTCTCTACTGCCTAGAAGATACTGCTTTCTGTAATAATAATTTTGCAGCTTCCACTAGCAGACACATATGTTATTGCTTCCAGTGTCTCAATTTAAGATTACTGACTGACAGGTCTGACAGAAACAAATAGCAGGTGTGTTGATAGATACTGTGTTTGTATTTGCTTTTAAGTGCTTTATCCCCCCTTCTCTTAATCGTTCTGGTTCAGCACCTTTTTCTCTATAACATAATAATTCCAGTTTGCTTGGTATGTAATCATGGGTCACTATACTAATATTATCACAGCTGTGGGTATAATGTCATGTTATTTCCTTTGGACTATCGTGTGCTTTTGCTTTTTTTAAAATATACCTCTGTATCATGTTCCTTTAAGTCCTTTACAAAGCAATGTATTTCAGTTTTCTTTCCTTACAGTATGGCAGGAGGGACCAACAGCATGCCAAATGGCTTCTAGATCTCTTGTTGTTTTAATTCTCTTGTCAATACATGCACTTTTGTGGATGCCAGTAGATCCCATCTGTGCCCTGGTTGAAATACTACAAATGACGCAGATGAAAACTACATATTAGCAGAAATACCTGAGGAAACTTGGGCAGATTGCCTTTCTTAGTCTGCTGGCTTCTTGTTCCAGCTGGACAAACCACAAGGATCCTTTGTTTCAGAGTTTGCTGCTTCTGTGCATCAGCTTAGAGTTAAGATTTTGGAAGATCTCAGTTGTTAGTATTTGTCCACGTTTTGCAGATCCTTTGCTTCTCATCACATAAAATCTTGCTAGAAACTCGGTTGCCTTATCTTCAGAATAAACATTTTTTTATCTATTTGCTTATACCCTTTATTAATGAAGGAAGTGTAATTGTATCAGGGATATTTTACGTTGAATTCAAACTCCAAAGGTAGGTAGGTATGTGAGGCATAAACCAGATCCTCTGAGGCTGAACTAGGACAAGGAAATAGGTCTTTTTAATTTTTTTTTTTAGTGCAGTTACTAGAATACATCTAAAATTATAAAAATACATATAATATAAAAGAATTAGTAAGACTTTCAGTAATATTTTCTATTTACACAATATTTTTATTGCAAGAGCTGGTGAAAGACCTTATCTGTAATTAAGGATTAGTATCTCCATTTTGAAAAAGGGGGAATTGAGGCAGAGCATTTAACTGATTTCTTCAAGATGACAGAATAAAACAATTAAAACAAGTAAATGCAGATACCATCCAACACAGAGGTCTATCTCTATGTTACTGGGATTCCTATCAGGGGAAATCTGCCATAGTATGAAAGTGAAATCTTATAATTTTGTAATGCTTAGAGGTAATTGTTGGCTTAGCACCTTTGTGAGAGAAAGAAGAAAGGAACTGGAATATGCACCTCAGTCCAGTACAAGAAGATTCTCTTTAAGTATACTGTGTATTAATGGAGAAATTGCAGTTTTCTGATATGAGTGTCCATTTGGGAATCTGTCTGTCATATCTTAATCCTCCTTGTCAAAAGCAAAAAGCAGGAGCTGCATGAGGGTCATGTTTGTGAGTTGCTTTAGTTCAAATTGCCATCAACGAGGAAGTTCACTCCTATATTTTTCATTGCTGTTACTCTGATGGATTACCTTCTGCTCACATATGTGAAAAGGTTGTTTCAGAAAGACGCTATTTTTTTCCTAGATATATAACAGTACCAGTTATACCAGACGTATACCATACATAACAAAACAAGTATTATTCTTCACCATCATCATCTGTGGATTTTTCATTTGTGAAAGAAATTGGCTTGAATTGTGATTTGAAATAGTCAAATCCTTTCCTGTAGCAGAGGGGAGGCTGCAGAGGAGGTTGAGGAGGCTTGGTGGTTTGTTTTTGTGTCCCTCCTGCTTTTCATCTGTTCTAGGGCCTGGCATGCCCTTGTTTTTTTAATTTTAAGGATCATTTACTACTCAAAGTGTTAGAAGTTTAGTTTTAAAACCTAGAGTAAGAGGCTAAGCAAGTGCAGCAGAGGGATTATGTTGTCCTGTCTGAATCAGGTGAAGGGAAGATGAAATGGAAGAACCAGAACACTTTTCTAGAGAGTGGAAAGCCTGCTGAAGTGGGAATGTCTGTTTGGCCCAGAGCAGCTTCACTGTCAACCTTCTCTCTTTAGGGTGGCAGATACATGAGGAAATTAGACAGGTCAATGTATGAAAATGTAACAGGAATTTGAACTGTGAAGAAAGGAGGACTGAAAGTTTATTGATCGGGGGGGAGAATGAAGCACAAAGTCTAGATAAAGATTAAACTTTATACACTTTCTCAGTTGTTTGAATTTGCTGAATTCACTAGCAGGTCATCTGCTTCCAACTCCTTTGTCTGTTTTGAGGAGCTTTCTTTGGTATGGATAGAAGTTATGTTAAAAAAGATGGCAGCACTAAACCCTGTGAGCATTCATGAGAAAGAAAATTGACTCTGGGAAGAAGTTGTGGGAAAGTGTCTGGGGTAATTGGCTGTGTTAGGGAGTCAGATAAGAGAGTATTTCACTTCCAACTTTGAGACTTCTAGGAGGAACAGCTACATTATTTGTAACCCATTCACAAAAATCTGACATTAGAAGGATTTTAATTTAAATGTTAAACTTAAAGCAATTTAAAAATAGCTCTGTATAATAGCATTCTCCCTGAAATAGCAGGGAGGGTGTGGAATCAGAAATTCAAAGAAGTGAGATCCTTATGCGATCAAATGTTACTAAGGAGATAATTGGCATTTATTTCTTCCTTCTTTACAATGACATCTTACTTTATGTAGTTTAGAAAACTATAAACTATGTATGATTTTTTGGATGGAACTGACATAGTTTGAATATAGGTATTACTCAAAAAAATTATTGTTGTCATTAACTCATCGTATAGATTGGTGGATGAACAGAAAGGTGAGACATAAGATGGACATAATGAGGGAGACATACCAAATTTATGTCTGTCCCTTGTAACCAATTCCCACAACCTGCTTTGGAAAGGACATTGGATACTTCCTCTGCCATGCTCTCCAAGGCAACAGGAATAGTCAGCTGTTTCTGTCTTGGTCAAGAAAAACACTGAAGCTGTTTAATGGTATGCAGACTGCACATAATGGTGCGCAGGCAGTAATACTGGATTGGCTGGATCCTCACCACATATGCAGTACCTTGCTGACCGAGAATTTCTGCATGCTATTCTAGACTTTTTCGTGGTGAGTCACATTACTACAGCATTGTAGAAAGGACCTTTGATTATTCTCTTTGTTTGTTGAAAAAAAGAGAAGGAATTCTCAGACAACACAGATATTCTGGGAATCTTCTTGTTGGAAAGCTTGTTTCCCTGATCTTTAGTTTCAGTATTTGAAGGATTTGAGTTATAATGAAAAAAAATGGATTAAATTGGCTGTGTTGTCATTAGATTGTGGTATGCATATACAGATGTATACATGTACACACATATACATATGTGTATGTGTGTACAAGCATGTAAACACATATGTTGAGTCGAGAATATCCTCAGGTAAAATTAATAGGCCTTTAAAAAGATGTTAGTGATCAGTCTTCCATTTTAGCATCCTCTTTTGGCACTGTAAACAAATACTGATGCTGACAGGTTCAAACGATGGGAAGGACTCTAGGTCATGCACCATCAGATTCAATACTGAAATAAAACTTCAAACCTGAAACAATGACATAAAGTGCTTTATTAATTTTAAGGTACTTTAGGCTCCAACAAAACTGTATAGAAGTTCCCCAGAAAAGCACAGAAATTCTTCCTTTGTTAACAAAGATAAACATTTATATTTAGTTGCTTTGGCATTTTTGCAGGGCAGTTTGGGGCCATCTTATTAACTAAGATTGCAGTCAATTATCTGCTTTATTGAGTATTTGTTTTCATTTGAGTGATCTTTGTACTGTTTGCCAGATAATTTTTCTGTGGTGAGGAAACTCATTAGAGCTCTTTCTCTACCTGCTTGCTGGAGTCTTACTCGTCTGAAATTGAAAATTCCAATTAACGTGATCTGAATTTGATTGGAGCTGTAAACAAGTGCAGCTACTTTTGCTTCATTAAAATATGGACAATCATGTGCTTGTTTTAATTATAATTTATAATTACTTTTTTTTTCCCCCCTGCTTGATGCAAATAGGAGCTGGCCTTTATTCTGGTATGAAGGTACAGCAACAAATCAACAACTTTCTTTTATTGCATGAAACAGATGGTGAAGATCACAGGTATTTTCAAGAAAAGACAATGTAATTTCAGTGCTAAATTACCCGTGCTCAAGGACCTAACCTCCAGGAGTTGATAGGGAATGCAACTTTACGGTGTATTTCTTGTTCTAGTCTAGGCTTAGCTCACTTGAGGCTAGGAGAGATCTTTGCTTCAAATTGTTGTTTAAAAACTTAAATGGGACCACAGTGTAATCATTGGTAGTTTCAGAGCTGATTTTAGTGTGTTTCATTCACTCAGTGGTTTGTGCAATTTGCTACTGTGCATAAAGTGAAGAAAAAAGGGATCAGATGGAAAATTCCTGAACAGCTGAAACCAGTGACAAAGCTTTCCCTGATACATTGAAGATCCAGGCCTCTTCCATAGTGTAGAGTGACTAACGTTCTGTGTCTGCCAAGGTATTTCTCATTTTAGGAGATAAAAAAAAGCTGCTTTTCTTCAGGGCCAAACAGGAAAGAAGTGTCTGTACAGCCAGGATTTCATAATATAATGGAAATCTTTCATCCTGTGAAGTGCCTAGAATCTTGATTTCAGAGTAAATTTTCTTCCCAGGGACAGTATGGTTTTCTGTGAAACTCTAGAATACTCTTCTTACTGTCAAGTGCTGTACAGTTTGCAATTCTCACTTTTCCAGGATGTTTATGTCTAACCATCTATTCTCTTTTAACTTTCTCTGGTGAGTTACAGAACTAAGGAACCTGCCAATACCCAGACTGGTATAGGCGCTCACCAGTGTACCATGTTTGTCAGAAATTAGTAAGAAACTTGGAGATACCACTGCACCCAGTGACATAAACCTGTACGCACCCAGATAAAATACTTTTTGCAACAGAGTGTGTCTGCAAATATCCTGAGGACAGACCAGGTTGATTTAAAAACTTCTCTGATGGATTATTGTTTGTGGTTTGTGATGCACCTTGTCTAATTGAAGTAGCATGCCATTTTCAGTAAGCCAGAAGCAATATTGGTCATGTAAATACCAATTTAGAATGCTCCAAAGAACTTCCCAGCAGTTGTTTGTGTGTCAGTGGCCCAATTTTTGATGTTATTCCAGCTGATCTTTTTAATCAGAAACCTTCCAGGGCTTCTGCCATTCCTCCCACCCAACCTCCTCAGCAGGCTGCCTGCGGCCACTTTGGAGCACAGGATTCCAGGTTTCCTGGTCAGTTGTTCTCAGTGGTTTAGCCATCACTTTATGTTGTGGTAAATTGCCATAAATTTATAGTCTGACTTAATTGGGAATTTGTGCTTTATGAATAATTTTTTGAAAAAAAAGTTAAAAATTGCATTTTTTGTTGCAAATAATTATAGTTAAGGTTGGCTTTTAGATGTCTGCTGTGAATATTTCTGCATTTGTTTAAGTACAACACCTTTAAGTGAATTTATTTTTCTAGTTTTGAGAATGCGTCCAAGACCTTCTAAACTTAGCTGGAATATATCCAACTTAACTTTGGTAATTTAATTGAGACACCTAATTTAGGAGCATCTATGTATCTCATTAAGTTCCCTTTTGGTTTAGTATAGACACAGTCAAAATAACATCTGAATTTCCTTCTGTATGTGGATCCCTTTCCTCATAACAGAGGAGAATAGAATGAGATTGCCAGAAGTTAAGAGGTACAGATCTGTGCCAAAAATCATGTTCTTCCACTTAAATTTAGATACCTGCTTTTTTAGTTTGATTTTCCACTCTGCTGAGCACCCAATGATTCATAGGTTGTTCTTTTCTGTCAATAGGACAAACATGTTCATCTATTTGCTTTAATATTTCTGCAGCCAAGCTATAAAGAATAAATGGTAGAATTACCACTTTTGAATGTCAGGCCACTGACCTCTTTTTAAAAAGGTTTTAGAGACTTAGCTATAGTCATGTAGCTCGGAAAATTTCCGAACAAGTTGGAGTTAGTGTGTGTAAGGAGGATCAGATTTTGTACATGTGTGTATTCTCTCATGTTGAGTTGAGCAATAATTTCTCTAGCCATTTCTTTCAGTGGTAAGATTTTTTTAAATGAACTGTGAAGTTCTTAAAAATATTTCCATCTTTTGCTTGATTTGATGTGAGGGAAATACAGAGATGGTTTGTAGATATTTCTAATACATGAATTTTTCTCTCTAGTCTTCACCTGCAAAGTGACAGGGTTGCCAGTTACCACACAAGTACCTATGCCAGTTTCAGTATCTGTTTATTTAAAGATGGTACAAAATCAACAACAGGACTGTTGTGGGGACTGCAGGCTGCATATATAATTCTGTGTAACATGATCCTGCAATGCCCTTAAATAATATGTAAAGTTTTAGGAAATATAGAATTTATTTAAAACTTAGAAAGCTTTCCTTTTCTAACTGCACAGTTTCAGTGACTGAATGATATTGAGTCTGAATTAATGATAGAGTATGAAAAAGTCTGTCTTAAAACCAGGCAGAAGTACATGTGCAGTTATATCATTCCTATTAGTCAAGGGCAGTTTGCAGTGAATTTCAGAGGGAATTCTTGTGGAATGGAATGTTTAAATTGTAGAAAAATGGCAGCAGTTCTCTACAAGTTTTTTTTCAGATAACAGGATTGCATCAAGAGTGCTATTTGAAGGATATTGAAGCTTTGCAAAAACTAAAGGCAAGTTTAATGGTAGCTTCAATGGGGTCAGGAGTGGCTATTCCATTCTTTAACTTTTATAACAGTTATTCAGTTTATCGGTGATTGTGATGAAACTAATGAGAGATCAGAATTCTAGCTGTGCAAGTTATTTACGTTAATACTGCTCTTTTCTTTCCTCCTTCTGAGGGAAAGTGATCATGACAATAATTTTGAAATTAATGGATCTATGGAGCCACCACAGTTAACCCCAAGGTTTAATGCTATAGATTTAAAATGTCTTGTTTTAAAAAAAAATTAAAAGAAAAATCCCTACACCAGTCCTTTGAAAGAGTCTAATGCCTTGCATTGTAACCAAGTCTAAATACACGTACTTTTATGGGATAATTTCAACAATAAGTACCATCTGCTTAATGTGCTCATAAAAACAAATATTAATTTCCTGGTAAATTAGTTGTAAACCAAAAATATTATTATCATTGCAATAATTTTTATATAAGATAAATGTCTCAGTGGTTCAGAAGGTTAAACTTTAGAATAAGAGCTGGCATTTACTTTTCTCTGCAATTTGGCTAAAATTAAATTGCCTGATTGTGAATACAAGTCATATTTTATCTTTCATAAAAATAGAAAAGACCTGGAAACAATCTGTAGACCACCAGGATGTCTGAAATTTATTTTCCAGTTATAAAAATAAACTAGCCTTGAATTTATTCACCATCTGTCAGTCTTCTCTTCCTACCAGGGAGCTGAATTTTCTGACAGGTAACTTGCAGTAGTAAGGAACAGCTGTAGGAAGCAAGGATACCAAGATTGCTCTAATTATATTAAGACACAGAGCGGATTTTGGAAATTAAGAGTTCAGTTGCAGTGTCTGGGGAGAGGTTTAACATTTTCAGGATTCTCAAAAACACACACACTTCCTACCATTTCAGAACCTCCAAGGGTTCATTCAAATGGAATGAAAATGGGCAGAGTGACCTTCTGTTGCTTAATTTTCCTCTGCATCAGAATCCATGAGCAGGGCTGGAACCAGTACAGGTGAAGCAAAAGACAGTGTTAATCTTATTAAGGTAAATGTTGATGACCAGAAGAGTGTTACCTTTCCTTCATAACCTTTGGGGAACTACTGACTTTGATTCTCGTTAGTGGCGTGCTATTATTTTTGAGAAAGAAAAGCAGAAGGTGACTTTTAGTCCATGCATGAAGTGATGATTGTTTGTAGTTGGGTGAGCTGTGTCCGTGTCTAGGAAGAGGCTCAGATTTACCAGCAAGTTCTCTCTGACTCCCTTCAGGACACACGTGTAATAAGATTAAGGTCACTTCTGCTGCAGAGAGGGACGCAATCAACCTGTTTGAATTCTAAGGTTTTTGTTTTCTATTATCATTATTGTAAAGATTTGTCAGCACTCAATAAGCACAGGGGTAGCTGCATTTGAAAAAGCCCAAATCTTATTTTGACTGCCTGAGATTGTTACTGGCACAGAGAGATGGTTCAAAAGCAGTTTCTCCTCTCAAGAACAAAAAAGGAGTAAGCTGAAAGGTACAACAGAATCATCTCTGTTTAGATCCAATAATGGATTTGACTTCAGCGTAATAACTAATTAATGAATTAAAGGACTTTCAGACCAAAATTGTATGATCTTGAACTGTAAGAATGGCAGGTTAGATCTCCTTGGAGACCATTCGAAGCAAAAATGGAAAGCCTATTCCTGTACTGTAGACTCTGTAACAAACTGAAGAAAATTGCTTTACAGGATGAATGAAGTGCAAGAATAGTTAAGGAATTATTTGAACAGTATTTCCAGCTTGAAGATAAATGATTTCTGTATATGTCTTTCATCTTAGTTCCTTTATTTGAACAAAAGCAGCTTAGAATTACCATGACATATTCAGAAAACTGCTGACAGACTTCATGTCTCTCTACACCAGAATATGCAAAGAAAAAAAGGAGGCATGAGGTATGAAGCTATGCTGTCTGTCAGACTTTACAGAATGACTGGGCCATGCTCCAGATTTATGAAACAATGAAAATAACTTCCTTACAATAAAACTTGAAGTATATGTCATTTTCCCCCAAACTTTGTATGCATGGGGTTTTTTTCCAAAGCCTTGCAGCACAAGGCTGTCAGTTCCACAGTGTCAGGTGCTGTGCAGCTGAAAATATATATGAAGAAAGGCTAGATGGCTGGCAAATAATATATTCTCCTGGAGTTCATTTGTGCTAGTGTTACCCATGCTTCTGGCATACCTGCTCACAGTAGAGGACTCCTGTGAGTATTGGGGCAGAAAGGCTGAAGAACTGAATGCATGACATTTTATAAAAATCCAAGGAGACAAGTCATTATTAGTACATTGGAACTACATCTCTTTTCTTCAGTCCCTTTGGTATCACTACTTGGCATGGAAATTCTGACCCTATTAACACTGGCTGAATCTGAGGTTTATTTCTGGAAGCTTTTAAAAAACAGCTGGGGAGTACCTTTCACTTTTAGTCATATGCTGTGGCTTCTTTTTCATGTCTAAAGTTGAAAAAATTCCCAGGGCTCTCCCTG
This sequence comes from Setophaga petechia, assembly GCA_024362935.1. Classification (NCBI taxonomy): domain Eukaryota; kingdom Metazoa; phylum Chordata; class Aves; order Passeriformes; family Parulidae; genus Setophaga; species Setophaga petechia. The sequence goes on from JANCRA010000001.1 coordinate 27,579,745, forward strand.
GCCTTATGTGACTTTCATATGAATACATCTATGTTCCTAACCTTATCAGCTTTTTGTGGTAGGTAGAAAGGGCCAAGTGGTACCTCTATTTGATAAATTTCAAAAAGCTTTGTTCGTATCCACATTCCTATTAAACTTCCCCTTTTCAATTCACAACTTTGCAGGATTTGCTGGAAAATTAAAATTGTATCCTTAAGCTTCACACTGTGTGCTGTATTTCATCACAAATATGATGCCACAACTGGCTTATTTCTGAGTCTTCAGGTTTTTTTTATTGTGAATGTCTTTGGGGTAAGATTACCTGACTTTACAAGTATTTGACTACAGAAGTCCACCTTAAAATATTCTGTACTAATCCAAATGATCTTTTCTACTTGCATTTAGGATTTCCTTTGGGAAAGAAATAAATGGCTGTTTTACAACTGTACCTTTCTTTCTGGAGTGTTATAATTCAGGTTCATCCTTTCAGCTGCTCTTAAACCTCTTCCATATTTGTGTCACCTGTGTTAAAGTTTTATTTTTAATGTTATAGAAAAAATCAAGTAAGATCTGTTCGTGTCTTCTTGTTAGCATGACTATCAGGTTTCTGAACCTTAATTACCATTCTAGTTCCCTTCCTCTGCAGTGCTGCTTCTAAACTCTTATGCATGACCAGTATACAGGGCATACAAGTCTTTCTTGAAGTATTAAAAAGTAATTTTTTCTCTTTTTGGTAGAAGTCCAACAATCTTGCTTCAGGAGAAAACTAGTCTTAAAATATTATCAGCTGACTTGTCCTAATCCTACAAGTTTGAGTGACCTTTAGCTTTATCATTTGATTGTATGAAGTTTAACTATTAATAATGCATAAGTTTTCTTGGATATACTTTTAGAAACATCACTAAATGGGAGCTTTTCTTGCTGAAAAGAAATAAATAGAACACTGTGATCTCAAAGGAGCAAAGAATTCCTGGAGCCAGCTTGCTGGGAAGCAGCTGAACGGTAGCCAAGATTAATTTGTTCTTTAGATCTTGCTAGTCTGAATTTCCTTACTACTCAAGATTGCTTTGGTGATATTTATTATCTTTTTCACACCTATAGCAATTTCAGATGACATTTTTAGAGGTGGTAAAAGAAATGAACTTCTCTAATTTGTAAGAGAAGTTATGTGAATAACTTCACCAAGTGAAGTTTTTCAAGAAACAAACTTTATTAAAACTGTCCAGGTTGACCCTTGAATTGTTGGGGTTTTTTTGCTTAATAAAAGAATTGGGAAAACCTATGTATTTCAGTTCAGTTTTGTTAAAATCAGACATATCTACTTTGGTTTCAGAATTCAGCTTAATTTAAAATCATATACATTTATTTTATTATAGCAAAATCGATAATATAGTCCAGTATCTTCATATTAATTTTTAAAAATGTTTCAAAGTAGTTTGTTTATTTTATGGAGTCAACCAGAAAACTCCCCCAAAAAATTATTCACATGGCTCAAGAAATGGGTGCCCAAGTTACTTATACTCACTGCAAATGTTCAGCTGTAGCTGCTTTTATTGAAAACAAAATTTCTATGTTATGAAAACAAAGGTACTGGCATAGTTACTGAAAAAGAGTAAAGGAGGAGTTTTTTGCTGGAAATGCTGAGATACTGACCATCTTAATATAAACATGTGGCAGCATATCTGTAATGAAAATTCACAGAGAGACTGAATTTTCAATTGGAAAAGTCCAGACTGAAATGCTAAATCTGTGATACGGCAATCTAGAAATTATAAAATGAATAAGAGTGTGAAGAAAAAATATAGAAAAATGAAGAGACTGTGAACAGTTTTAAAAAATTGTCTTAAGTACCCTTCATTTTTCTTTGTATGATTTTCATCTGATTAAAGGAGCTGAAATAGTTGCTAATTAGACTTACTACACAGGCAATTAAATAAAAGAGATATAATAGACTGAAGAAAAGTTTTAAGAAAGTTAACATCTCAAATTTCAAGAACAATAGTTTATACTATTCTACTGCTAGCAGATGGTATTTACACATTTAATCATTTTAGATATTTCTGAAATATAGCTATGCCACTGTTACGCAAACCTTTTTAGAACTCAAATGAATGTTAAACTCACACAGTTTATTCATTATTTTATAGTTTCATGCCACTTTTTAACCTGGTGCTCTAATAATGTCTAGTAGCAGTAGATGTTGAAGTGGTATTTCAGTGACCATTTCTAGCTTCTTCTACTTTGTTCTTCAGAATTTGAAGCATTTTAGAGTAATGATTTTTACCTGTCCTCTGGGGAGCCTAGAGGAGTTGAAGCGGTCACTACGCCCTCTTGGTTAATTGTAAATACCAAGCAGTGAATTAGTGAATAGGCTGGTATTGAACTATTATTCACATTTAGTCAAAGGTTGTACTCAATGATCTTGGAAGTCTTTTCCAAACTTAATGATTCTATATGTTCTCTATATACTCTAGCCAGAACAGAACCCAGCTTTTCAGAATATTTTGAATGAAAGCTTGGATGACAAAGAGACAGGAGGAAAAAACACATGGGTGGCAGTGGTATCCACATGAATGTTCTGAGTATTTTAATCCTCACATTAAACCCATGAAATGAGGATAAAGTTTCCAAATGCAAGAAAAAGATACATGAATTCTTCTAAAGGACCAATCCTGTGAACAGCTGATATACAAACGGTGTAAATTCTAGGCTGTTCTTTCTTTTTTTCCGTTCAGACACCAAGCTCATAGCCAACTGGCAATGGAGAATTATTGGATAAGGCTTGTCTATAAAACTGGTCCTCAGTTAGATGAAAGTAATGCAGATTTCCTTAATGTTCTCAATAGATAGCTTAGATCGAGTTAGCCTGCCCTAATTTATGACAACTTTTGTTCTAACAGAATTTATTGCAGATTCTTTTTCTATCAGCTCATTAAAAAATTAAAAAAAAGAATTCCTGCCTCTTTCTTGCGCTTTGGTTACACAGGCCTCCAGCTAACCTCCAGGTGAAGAACACTTGAATGATGTTATAATCTACAGTTTAATTCCACCCCACCAGCCTTTCTGATTTGACTCTGATACTCCTAAATCTCACAGGTAATCATTTTGATGGAAAATACTGTAAAATGAAAGATGGAAAAAAGGCTAGAGTTTAATCCACCTTAGTCCCAGATTTATTCCAAGCTGAGCCAAGTAGGGTATGATGCTTAGTTTGCACCAAGGATAATTTTATATACCTTGTTAAAAAGTGCTTCCATCAGCAACTTGTGTAGTAGTAAACTCCAAATAATGAGACATTTTGGAAGATTCAGCTTCATGTAATATAGTAATGTTTATTTGTTTCGTGGAAAATCTGATTTAATGTTTCACTCTCAACCGTGGGTAAAATTCTTTCTGTAGAGTCGTTTATTACTTGCTAAATGCCAAGGTCCTTAGCGTTGAGCGAGTAATATCAAGTAAAATCAAAGTCTTTGATGAGTGGGTTGAGAAGCCTCGCCAGAATGGGAGAACACACCAAAGACTATCATGCTTCTGCAAACAGTAGAACGGTTCACTCAGAAAAGGTTGGCCAGCTGAGTCTTTAAAATGACTGCAGTCCCATAACTGGCTCGGAGAGGTCTGTCATTACTTCATTTCTTAATATGTTGTAGGACAGTGGTCTAAATCAAGGGCATCATAAAGTTTTTTTTAAGCTTCTTTTAACAAGACATTGGAAGTGATGGGCTTGTTTTATTCCTCCAGTTACATGCTATTGGATCCTGGTCTACTAAAAGTAACAAATTGAGTGTTGTTTTGTTCAGAGGAGGAAGTAGTTAGTTTTCTTGCTTGTTTCTTCTCACCATTGTTTTTTCCTTGGCAACCTTTCTCAGACATTTGGCCTAAGATCAAGAAATTTATGTGGAAGATATTGTTCAAATCAGGCCTTTCATAAAAATGGCTTAAGGAGGAAATATGGTCCTGGTTTGCAATTTACTCTAAGAGTTACAATGTGAAGGAGTGATTCACTGATGGAACTAGTTGGTTGCAAACTCCAAATAACTTCTTCCTGCACAGAGACAGTTTACCATTTTTCAAAATCAGTATCCCTTATTTGTCTTTCTCTTGACATTCACTGCATAAACTTCCATAAGGAAATGATATTGGCATCTGAAGATGTTTTTTCCTGACTTTTTCCCTTTTTAGTTATTTAATAATGCTGAGGTGGAGAAGGAAGACTTCTATGCATTGGAAGTTATGATTCAGGTGTGCAATTTGAAAAAAGAAATCAACAACCTGATTTGGACAGGAAGACAATGAGCAATTATTGAGACACTGCAGGAAATTTAATTAAAACTAGGATTTTTATGAGCAGTGTTAATGCTTGCTGCCTCAGCTAACCTGGCAATAAAGGCTTTCCAAGTGACAGTGACATCTGGCACAGGATCACATGTAGGAATTATGCAGAGGTAATAAAAAGCACTTAATTAGCATTGCAAATAATATTCCAACATTTAGGAGATGTCTGAAAATTTGCATACAGATACATAATTACGTAATTTGCAGCTGTTGTGTTTGTTCCATAAGACCTTGCCACTTTACTGGTAGAATATGTAAATCAGGAATTAATCCTTTTTAGCACCTACTTTCTCAGTAGTCCATAAATCTGTGGCAAATTACAGGAACTTGTGGACTTTCCCATCTTGGCTCAAAATTCTGTGGAAACAGAACTATATCCCTGGGTTTACTTAACTCTAAAGATCTTTTAAGAGGTTTGTAAAATGCAGCTCCTTCATGGTCAGTTTTTTGAACCCCACTCATGTCTGATACCTTAGTTTTCAAGGTCATGCTTCAAATCTCTTTTTGATATATTCTCTTCCAGTTTTAAAGAGAATCCACTTAATATTTATTCTCATTAGTGTCTTTCTGATACAGGTAATTAACTTATGTTACATGTAAACACAGAAGGCTGGGAGGGAAGGATATCTGACCAAACAGTAGTGCTGTCTAGATAGGTCATTAAATTCAAGGTGAAGCTGGGCAACTCAGATGCCTCAAAACAAAACTGGACCAAATTAGCAGCTAGTAATTTCTTAATACATGATTTCTCAGTGTAACTTCTTATAAGGCCCTTGTATGTAAGATTTCTTTGCCTGGATAAGCTTGAACAATTTTCACTTAGGTAGCAACAGAAAAAGACATGAAAAATGTTTATCCATACCAGCTTTCTTGAGGTATATTTTAGTATTAGCTTCTGTTTTGTTTCTGGATTGGAATTTTTGTAGCACGTTTCTTGTATTTAGTTCTGGCAGGTTTGCAGAGATACAGTTGATTAACAAAAGGTAATTCTGGCTACAGAGTTTGAACGTACCAAAGTAACATAGAGAAGATGTTCTTTGGTTTTTATTTTTTAACATGATTTCCCTTGTGTTTTTGAAAGTGCTTTTAGTACAATCATGCCATTGCCCCTTCCATGTAATGGAAGATTCCCCTTATGCCTGAGTCCTGTAAAGAAGAAAGTTCAAAGCGTCAAGGGGGTTCAGAGCAGGTTAGGTGATAAAGCATCTTAGAAAACAGTGATTATGCTCTCCCCCCAGGAGAACTTCATTGTATCCAAGTTTAATTTGTGCTAGGAAATTGACTGGCTTGTGGGATGCTAGTTCCTTTTACACTCTTCCATTAGACAAAAGCAGTTTACAGTAATGTAGCCTAAAGTATATTTTTCTTTATTGACTATATAATACCTTTTTGTTATTTTTTCTTGTAATCTAAGTGACATTTGCAAAATGACAGTATGTTTATAGAATAATTATAATTAACAATGAATATATCTTTAAGGGTTTTGTTGCTGTTTTTAATGAGTATGAAAATGGGAATTGAAAATGAAATCTTTCTGCCTAGAGTGATTGATCTACCTTATAGGCATTGTCAGCAATAGTTTCTATGGAGAGAGGGAAGTTGTAGTAGCAGAAAGAATAAAATAATAAGCCTTCATAAATGCACTAGACAAAGACAGGGGCAAAAGATGTTTCTTTTTTTTTAACAGAGTGTGTGAGCACAAGGAGAAATGTTCTCTGCTGACTGCTCCAGCACGATGTTGCTGCTAGTAGCTGCTCTACTGAAAACAGAAAAAATGGAAACAAGGTGTTGCTTTACATTGCTGTAGCTACACCTGGTTTTCTACAGCTGATCTTTACTTTCTAGAGGAGAGTTCACTTAACAGAGGACGAAATGGGGCCAGCAGTGCAGATGGGTCTGAGCTCTCTCTGCACCTCTGACTGCAGAATGGGAAGTTTTGGGGACTCAAATTCCCAAAAATCCCCATGACTCCAGCCTGGTGCAGTTTAAATACTGTAGGCTGGCATCTAGCCAGATCATATGGAGAAGGTGTCTTAGCTCAGTGTCTATTTTGCCTCTGAGCACAGGCTTCCAAGGTAGCATGCTGTCCCACTGAGCCTCAGAGTTACTTTTAAGGTCTTCAATGATTTACACATCTCCAGATGTAGCTGAAACTTGGCACTATCACCTCTTCTTTTTGCTCCAACCACTGTCCCTCCTTGCCTGGCTGAAGGACTACTGCCCTGTATGTGGCTTTCACATGCTAGGTCTTGAATAATTTGTTAAAGAGCTTATTCCAGAAAAAACAAACAAACAAACATGTGAAACAATGCTCTTTCAAAGAGAGTGAGTGGTTGTACAGAAGTGCCAGAATTTGAGAATGCTTCAGACTACCCAGGCAGCAGCTGACTTGCTGTGCAGGGCTAGGGAAATCTACCCTGGTCATGGGCCAGGGCTCCCTGACACTGCCAGACACAAAGAAAAGGCCACAACCACTCCTCCATTAATGAATTTGTGTGGCTGAGAGCCTTTGCCTTGTCTCATGTGAGGTACAAATCTTCCAGCAGCAGAGAGAAGATGATTAGGAATAATGGTGCTTCTCCTTTTGTTTTCTGCTTTTTTTAGCTATGGTTACTAAAATGTATACTCACAGAGGACATTCTTTTAAATTAAGAGTCCATGGAATTTTTTCTCCTAATTAGGCTGTGCATTTTTGAGGTGCACAGCACAGTTCTTTCTTTTTAAAAGGTAGGGGAGTTCCCAGTAGTTTGATCTGTTTTCTGAACTTTCTTACAGCTTGAAAAATGTTTTCTTGCTGATTATAACTGATTTATTTTTGTCAGTGCCATGCCACATACCAGTTCTAGACCAAACCAATTAGAAACACAAATCTTTTGTTAGCTGAACAAATCTGATGTAACAAAATGTAAGCCTGGAAAGACAGACTTTTGCAGGAAGCAGGCTGTCTGGAGGACTCTGATAGAATGTCCTCTGCAGTGCTGAAGCCAGGCAGGAACTCACTCACAGCCTGTGACAACCTGTGTGCTTACAATTCTTAGGGCTTATTTGGAAATTTCAGCTTGTCAGAGGCCTATCCTGATGTAGGACCAAGGCCTTTTATCCCCCTGTATATTCCTTTGCTATTATTAGTAAAGAAAAGAGTACATACAAAGTCAGTTTTTATTGAGCTGTTGAAAAGGAGCTGTAGTTATATATGTTTCTGCAACCCCTGGCACAGTCCTGGTCTTGTCTGTCATCTCTAGATACTCTTGTTTTATGAAACACTGAAATCACATTGTGCAAGCCAAATAATTTCCTTCTTTTCAGTCAGGAATAGATGGTGGAGAAACTCCACTATCAATTTAATTCATCAGCTTCGCTGGCAGTATTTCAAATGTAATGGTTTTCAAATATATTTCTAATTTGCTGTTAAGAAAATTAAAATAAAATTCCTAAATGCATTGCCAAAGGCAGCATTCAATACAGACTAATCTGCACCTCAGGAAGGCATTCAATTTTTTTTGTCTGTAGCTGCACATTATTAGTGTGTCTGCAATAAGCATGTAATTTTTATTATCTCAGAAGAGTTTGGCAGGGGGAATACATCATTACCTGACCATCTAATAATGTGTAGTGCTACAATTCATTTTCTGAGATGCCATGTGTACTGACAAAAAAATATTGACTTTATCTTTCTCTTTGTTTTTTTATAGACATAGCAGAAGCCTAGCAGTCTGAAGCAGATAAAAAAAATAAGGATTGACTATATGTTGGAAAGACATTTACATAAACAGTGAGCAGTAGTGAACAGCAAAAACCAGTCTGAAGATTTAGTGAATAACTGCTTATTTCAAAGACTCAGGGAATGTCAAGCAACAACAGCAAAAATTACATTCTATCCAGCAAACTTGAACATGGATCTGTAAGTGGTTTTATGCACGTGCAAAATAGCATAAAACTGGCAGACTACTGGGACATAAATAAACATACCATTGCTTTTTATTGTTGGGCTTTGGGTCACACAAAGTACAATCTCTTAAATATACAACTTTACTATGAAATGGGTTTAATTATCTCCCTAAATCATGGACATGATTGAATGGAATTGTTTAGAAGGAGTAGTTAAAGACATGAAGCAGCACTGAGAGCTGCTCAGAATTGTGTAGTTCCTTGAGGAAGGAATCTTTGTACAAGGAGCAGTAGTATGCTGGACAAGGTTGTAAAGAGGACAGTGATGAAGAGGACAAAAGCTCCTTGAGGAGTTGCTCTCTGAGAGTAACTATGAGAAGAACTAGGCTAATAATTAGAGTACCTATCTGTGTGGGCATGATTCTTCAAAACACTGTTTTGAGGGACCAGCAAGCAAGTCCTGCCTTTCCAAGGCACTTCTTGGGATCAGATTTATTTTTCTTGCAGTCAGTGAAGCCTCAAGTGTGATCCTGAAAGCCCAGGTAGACCATGAAGAGCCCCCACATGAGGTCTGCTTGTCAGCAGTGAGACAGCATCTGGAAGAGCTGGAGGGTGGATGTGTTAGGAAGTACACTGTGAGAGTATGGCTATTCCTGCAATCCTTTCAATGGACCATAATCCACACTTTGAATTTGATCCATAGACATCATTTAAGCAGAAAAGTGCAATTTAAATTGTTATATTCCTTCTATCTGAATGGAAAACAGGCATCTCTGGTGCAGTTCTTAGTTGGTTTTAATAATTTTTTCCTCACATTTGCATGAATATGAAAAAGAGGAAAGAAAAGACTCTTGAAATAAGAAGTACCAATAGGAAAATTCCATGAAAAGGAAGTTCTGTAATTAAATATTTGAAAGTAAAAACTGAAAGCTTTTCAGCTGCTAAATGTCCTGTATTAAACTGTAGAGCTGTAAGTCCCTTCTTCAGGTGAAGAAGTTCTGTGGGTCCTACTGGAGTCTTGTGAGACCAGTGATGGAAGCTGATCTTCCTTGCTAATGGAAAATTGGGTTTTTGCCACACACCATTTCTCTTCTGCAGAATCTAAGGTAATGTTTTTTTGAGAAATGTATATTTTATTAATTGGGATTGCTAAGATAATTTTTAGACTACAAATCAAATTCTACAATTATACTACTACAAATGCAGTCAAAAAATGGATTTTTTTTTCTGTCTTAGTGGATGCTAAAATAATATTTAGTGTTTATAGGTGTGCCAGAAAAAAATCAACTAGTAAGTGTATCTTATCTAGGTACATGAATTGGCTCCTTCCTTCCATGATCTACAATCAGAATACCTTGTGATTTTTCAGATGTATAAATGGTCTCATCTTCTCTCAGCACTTTTGAAAGAGAATGCACCTACTACTCTGTTGAAGCTATAGAGTGTAACTTCTTTTTGTAGCAGATTGTTTTTGAAAAATCTGATCACATAGCAAAAAAGAGCATATACAATAATGTTTTAAGATAAATATCCTCTTTAGCAGCTTGCATTAAAGCTTTAAAATAAAAGGATGATGAAAAATTTGAGATAGAAAAATGATTTTTCAGGAAAATATTTTATGCTCAGAAAGAAATATTATCTGATTTTCAGAAATCCTGTGTTGATGTCTGCTGCATCTGTACATTTCTCATTCCCTATTAGAGCTTTCATTCTTTACTTATATTCAATTTTTATTATGACTATCATTTGAGACTAATAATACAAAGTAATTTTTTGTCTCAGTTTTTGGAAATATCATTTTTGATGCCTAAGCCACCTGATTTTTACAGACTGAATATTTTACACTGGGATTAAAAAAAAATGCAGTATTCCCAATAATGAGTTGCTATGTAAAATCATTGCTTTAAGTCCAATTTATCTTTTCTGTTTTAAATGTTCCTTTTCCTTGTCTTTGACTACAAATGTTTCTCAAGTTTTTTCAGGAAGTGAATCTGTGCTTCAGAAGTAACTATATAAAGAATGCCAAAGCTATATTTTTTAAACAAACCAAAATCTCAGAGAGTTCTGCCATTTCCCTTTTAAAAAAATTTTTTAAACTTTCTTGGCTAATGCAGTAACACAGAAGACAAGCACAATTTTACCAAAGAAAACCAGTACATATTGTTGCTTTACTAAGGGAAGTTCCAAAACATTACAAATGCTAAAAGCTTACCTAGAACTGTTTTTTTCTCATGTAATTGGCAGTTATTAATGTTTATAAATGGTTACTTGTTCATAATTAGATGCTAGATACATTGTAAGGACCCCAGATTATAAACTTTAGATTGAACTCTTGGTTTCATTACCTTTTAGGGGTCCACTACTTTGTGGGTTTGGGCCAAGCACGATATTGAAATGAATTGTGTTATTTCAGAAACAGTGCCTACTGGTAAAAACAGTGAAAATTGAAATTCAAGGAACTGTTTAGTGACATAAATACCAATAAACTACAGAATTACAGCTCATTCCTCTGAGACTCTATGCACCAACAGTAAGTCTTAAGTGATTCAATCGTGACTAATTACATATTACCAGTCCTGATCTTTAGCACTTCAATCAACCTTTAGTTGTACTGTTTATACATAATTTGTCTCTGTTTATGGTTTTATGTGATAACTGTGCCAATCTGCATTTCATTAAAATTGACGTGGAGGAGGCTTTCTCACATAATTTTTTTTTTTTAGATGCATCTCTTTCTTTGCTCTACCTCTTTGTTTTTGCTCTGCAGCTTCTTTTACTGACTGCCCCATAGTTCAGTGGCTTTTGTTGAGTTGCTGTGAGGGAAAAGGGGGAAACCAAACATCTCTGCAGTCCAAACATGACCAATTGCATTGGACAGCCTGGAGTATTGTGAAGTGCTGAGTGCATGACACCAGCAGTAGGGCAATGGACACTGCAGCTGTGTCAGCCTGTTGCTCTATTTGAGCTTATGCTGTATGCTGAGAGGCAGGGTTTGAGTATTTTAGCTCAGTGTTACTGTGACAGCTCTTTCTGGGGTCTGGGAAAAGATTACATTGTGCTTCCCTAGCCCTCTGAGACATGCCAGGCTTTTGGAGACTGCTCTGGGGCCAGTGGATCACCTTCACGTGGGGAGCAGGTGCACCCTTCAGCCACCAAATCCAGGGATATGAATTCTACATATGGAGTCCCCATAGATGTAGATGGGAAGAGCCAGATACCACATAGGGGCACCAATAGAAGCCACTAACAGAAGGGGAGATTTTCAAAAACTGGTAACCCCAAATGCATTATTCATTGGATTCTCTGAGTACTAAGTCAGAATTGGGCACTTTCTTGACGGTGGGAATCCTTAGACGGGGTTGCCCCTCTTGGAAATAATCTTCTAAAGCATATCTGCTTTTTTTCAGTAGTACATGGCCTAGAGACCAAAAATTTATGTTTCTTCTTGTAGGCAGTACCTCTTTTAGTTCATAATTTGTTTCTCTGGCTTCTGGCTGTGGTTTGTGCAGGTGGTATTCTTTGCATCCTTAATAATGTCACAATTCCACACTTGTTTTGATGAAGCTGATAGATATCATCTGCAAAATGTGTTTGGAGTATACTGACAAGTTTGGACTTTTTTATTATAAGGTAGCTGTTTCTAGTTCAGTTTAACATTTAGAGGGGCCTCTAGGCTGTCAGTTTAACACAGAATCACATGCAGAGAAAATTCTGAGTTTGAAGGGACCCACAAGGATCCTTGAGTCCAACTCTTATGAGAATTGACTTGTTCTATGGCATGGCACGGTTTATTTTATGTGGGAAGGGATGCTTTAAAAACACCAGACACCAGCAACAGAGTGGTTTATGTACATTGGGGTACAGCACTGAGGCAGGAGACATTGGAGCTGCAGTCTTTTGTTTGACTTTAATCACATTTTCTTTCATTTGTGGGTACAAAACTGGCTCTTGTTTATTCTGGACAGAAATTGCTGAGTGGCCTGGTGTGGTGACTGCTTTCGGCAGCATAAAGCTCATAATGCAGGTGTTAAAATTTGCTGTTTAAGCAATTTTGTACTGTACTCTCTCCCTCTTCATGAACTGGTGTCTTGGATCTCTGCCTGTTTAGGGATCACTGTGCTGTGCTCCATTTCATAACATAGATGTGCTGTCAGGGTTGTCTGTCTGTGCAAGTCCAGCCCAGCACATCTCTTTAAAACATTAAGTCCTCATGTATGTTTTTTGGGTGAGATCCCTTTTAGAAAAAACAGTAGCAGCTGTGAATATATCAGCTGCAGGATGAACCCTGAAGTCATGTGCTTCATGTTTCAGGCTGAATTTAAGTTTAATTGTATGTGGGGAAGAAAAAAGAAACAAGAAACTTTTTCAGTTTTCTGACTGCAAAGATAACCTCCCACTAGGGGTCAAAACCATGCTCATTAATCCATGTTTATGTACTTGAGTCATTGTTCTTGATTTTAAAATATCTTCTAAATTATCAGCTCTAATGAAAATGGTAGGGTATTGAGAATTTCCAGATGTACTCTGCAATGTAGTTTTCTGATGATAGGTCAGATATCCCTTAAAAAAATATGATCTATGTTTGTGCTGGTTTTGACTGTGAAATTACAAATTTATTTTTAAAGACATTTCAAGAAGTCAAAAAAATTAAAGAATGTTCTTCAAGTAAAATGTTACCTTATGATTACTGATAAAAACATTTCTGTTAGTGTTGGGGGTAGGATCACAAAATTCTTTCTCCTTGGGAGGAAATGATAGTTTCTGACGTTGTTCTAAAACCAGTGTGTTTGGACGTCATGAGCTGTTTAAGCCCAATGACTCTCAGTTTTGACTTAGTAAGAGATTGGAAATTATTTTCTTGTGTAAAAAAGGATACAGGATCCTTCAAGCAATGCATTTTGAGGTGTTTAAATAATTTCTTAAAAACAGTAGTTTGTGATTGAGCAGATCTGTCAGCTGCTACTTTTGTGTGAAGAGAGCTTATTTTAGATTGCTTTCACTTCTCTATCCCTGGCCAAGTTGCTGTGCTGAAGAAATGCAGGAAGCAAATTGTGGTGCTCGATTTCCCAAGAAACTTTTGGACTTTTCTATTGGCCTTTCAAATCATAGCAAAACTGCAGCAGTGCAGCCCTAATTTTTCCTTCGCATTTTACATTTATTAATACTAGACTGTGTGTTCATATTTTTAGAAGTAATATGAACTTGGCTGCCGAAGTAGCCTGTTGTTTTTAGAAATACCAGAGATGAGTACTAAATGCCACAGCATACCAATTCTTAATATTTCTTTTTCTTATGCATAATTTACTGAAAGAAGTAGTACATAATCTTTGGATATTAAGCTACATTTTTTTTTCCTTTCAAAAAGAGATTGTGATACATTTTGCATGTATGGGAAAAGAGATACAACACATTGTAAATAGTCTTCATTAACCTTCATCACAGTCTGTATTAATTGATTAGGGTGTCAAGTGATAGAAAAATGCATTTTGTTTAAATTGATTATATTTGACTGAAGAAATTCCTCCTGTGGTAAGCAAGTGAATGCCTAAGAACTTATTTTTGCAGGGAAAGTGGGAATCTGTTAGAAATTATCTCTAGATAAGGTGCATGAGCTGTGTAATGAAATGCTTTCAGTACCAGACAACATTTGTTTTTAATATAAAAGTAGTTGGACATGAGAATTGTCTCCCTAAAGTAGTTCTTGGACAAGTGATTTCCTACCAGTAAAAATGTTTTCTAGATTTTTATTGAATTAGTTTCTGGTTCCTGCAGACTAGTTATTACAAGATATGAAAATCAATTCTGACATTTCCATTTTTAAAATTTACTTTAATGTCTACTTTGTAAAGAGGAAACTAGCAAATTGTGCATGCAGCTTTCTAAAAATTTGTACCTGGATGTGGTGAGTAGTGGATGCTTAGGAAAATAAATGAGAAGCAAGACAAGTGTGGCTTTGCTTTGGCCTAACACCTTCTGGCACACAGCGGGAGAGGGCAGGCACACCATTCTTTTGGATAGCCACCAGCAGACATGCTATTCACAAAGTTGTCCTGCCTTTTTGATAATGCATGTCAATATTCATTTTCCACAAAGTTCTTTGGCAATGAGTTTCACTATGGAGTGTGGGTGATGGGTGATGAAATCATATTTCCATTTATTTCCTTGTCCTTGAGTGCTCTGTATCTTACACTGAAGAGTGAAAGGGTTTTCTCTATTCACTTTCTGTGTGCTATTCATGGATTTGCAGTCTTCCTTCCTATTCACTCTTCATTAGTTTTCTGTCTAATAAATATAAGAACATTAATCATTATGGGAAAAGGAAATGAGAAGACTCAGAGCATGCGCTGTAGTGTTTTGAGTTTGGAAAAAAAATTAGAATTTTCTGGTGAGCAGTATAACAAAAAATGCCACAGCTGATCGTAAAATCTACTTGTGTTGTCTTTACTGAGGTAAATTTCTTGCAATATTATATTTGACTGATATTAGTCTGTAATTGTAGTATCATTGTTTTCTTAGTAATTTTAATCACATAGAAATTATCTGAGAGACTGGTAAATTTGGAAAATTGTCTCTTTCATGTGAGCCAGAGGGTTTGCAGTGCTGAGGTTGCCTGTTTAGAGTGAAGGCATTTAAAAATCTCCAGTAGTTATGTAGCCCACCAGATTTCACTAGAGAAGAATCCTAGGCTGGATCCAAAAATTCCATAATTGCCCCCAGAAGAACACTGAGTTAAAAAAGACCAGACTCAAACACATTCACTTCTCAGTCCTGCAGGGACTTATCATGAAAAACTTTCAAAAAGTCTTGCTCAGAACTGAACTAACAAACCTTGAAGTGTTGCAAAATTAGGCACAGTAAAAATGATAATTCAAAAAAGGATAGTATTTTTAATAAATTAATTTGTTACCTAAATTAATCTCCTGATAGAAGTTTTACAAAACTAAAATAAAAGATAAAAAATCCTCACTCATAAAACTTGGAGATTTTAGTTAGTTCTCCAGCTAGACTTTTCTAGAGATTCAAACTGGAGTTCCAGGTGCTGGGAAACTTTAAGAAAATTACAGGGATAATCACATTTGTAATCAAACAGCAACTTAAAAAATAGGATAAATTATATTTCCCCTAAAATAATTTGGAAGCACATTTTTCGAATAATGGTTGGCTCTTGAAAGGGACCTACTGTCACTAGAGACCTCATATACCTAATATCAAGCCCAGAGAAGAGAGAAGTGTTGTTTTCAAGTGTATATGCCTCCAAATTTCTTGGTAGGAAGACTGAAAAAAGATCCCCAGCTTCCTGATTCTATCAGACATTCATTGTTTTTCTACCAGCTAACCTCGAGGGCTCAATATTGTGTGTGTGTTGAACTCAACACAATATTCAATGCTTATTAGAGTGATGCTGTTTTGTTTTGTTATATGAATTAATGTCTTTGCAAATAGTGACTTAGTGTTTTGAGTCCTCATGCAGAAGAATGAAAGAATAGCTTGGCAGATGGGTTTCTCAGGAGGTGCATTTGACAGATAATCAGTACAATACAATTCCTTTTATCTCTGCACATATACAGAAATATAAAGCACAGTTCTGATGATGTTTCCTCCCTTTCCTCAGCCCAGCAGCTCAATTCAGTGTCCAAACACACAAGCCCCTATGGTGGCAAGTCTTGGAATATTTTACTACATGTTGACCCAGCTGTTTTAATGGATTTTTATACTTCTTCTTGGCAGATTTCTCTCTTATTCCTTTTTGTACCAAATGTATTAGTGAAATTATGAAATTTGGAATGATACCGTAATTACTACCCTAATTATTACCCTACCCTGCTGTATTCTTCTAGCCCTAAACATCTTATTTTACCACTATTTCAACCTCAATTTTAATAATTTCAGTTCCTCTCTCTTCCTTCATTATTTTAAGCACTCTGTTTTCCTGCTAAGTTCATTACTATCTAATTTAATTAATAATCTCCTCTCTCTGAACTTGGCAGGTATTTGACTTCCTGCTTAATTATTAACTAATTGATAGCTCTATGCCATCTCTGATGGGATATGAGTTGACTTATCAAAGAAAGTCAATTTTCTACACAAAGCATTCTGATGAGGATTATGTGATTCATTTCCAGTAGATACTTGCTATCTTCTGTTCATCTAGTGAAGTTGAAGACAGCTCCTTCAGTTCATCACTTCAATACAGCTCTTCCAGATTATGGACAAACAAGGAGAAATGAAGAGTTGAAAAGACTTGTAAAAACTGTAGAGACATTATGCAGAATTCACCTATTTTGTGTATTATTTAGGAATTGCAAACATTATATTTTCCTCTTTTTTTTAAAAGATATTTCATAGACATTTATAGAATGATTGGTACTTTCTTACAGAGTCCAATCAAATAGAAATCTACATATATTTTGCTCATCAAGGTGATACAATTAATGTGGTTTTCTCCTCTATTACTTTGATTTTAAGATATACCAGCCCGAGTACCTGTGAAGCGTGCAAGTCCTGAAGGTATCACAAGCACAGGATGTTTTCTCAGTAACCTTTAAATATTGATAGCATTCCTTAGTTTTGGCTTTTCCTTTTTGACCTGCCCTATTTTTTACTTCTGCATAATTATCCTCACATGAAATAATTAGTTTCAGCTGTACTGATCCCTCCTTGTATATGAAAGAACTTCCTGGCTACTGTAAATCTTCATCACCAAAACTAATTCCCTTACAAGTATGGAGCTTCTGTTTGGATTAAAGCACTGAGCAAGGATTAAACCCACTTATATTTATTCATTCTTTTGACTTCTTTATTCCAGCCCAGAAGGCAGCTTTGGAAGGCTGTGACGGTTTTGATAGACTGCCATTATGTTGTTTTTATCCTCATGTACTTCAATGCTTAATCTGATTATTATTTATATCAAAACCAGTAAATGATCAGCTTTGTGTTCATGCTTTTAGGACAGCTTTTACAGCCTGAAAACTCAGTCAGTATTCATAATTTCCCTCTCCAGAACATCTTTTCAAGTGCTTATTGAAGGAAAATAAATGTAATGATAATGGTACCATTTCTTCTGAGATAAGGGTTCTGAATTTGTTTGTTTAATACATTAAGGTGCTGGACCATGTGACTTGCAAAACTCAAAGAGATTTAAGACAGCTCTCCAAAGAATCCAACACCTTTCGGGACTGGAACCTCATTGAGTATTTTTGGCTGGCTGTATTAGGCAACTTATTCTTAAACTTTTTGTGTTCTTCATGATCTTCTTGTGTGGATTATTCCACATTGCACACTCATTTCTCTTTTTTTTCTACATAAGCACCTGTGCATCTCAGTAAATAATCTATTGACACAATCATGTCAGCTAAGACTCTGAAATTGTGTTATCTCTGAGGCTAACTGGAACTGTTAGTATAAATGTGTTACAACAACAGAGGAGAGTTAATTTCACAGATATGTGGGGCTTGTGCTGTGATACAAAGCAGAGTTTTCTTGGCACAGTTACAGTCATGCTGGATGTGCTGTCCTGGTATAGGGTATTGTTGTAATTCCTCACCTATAAATTGCAGTGCAGTCATTGTTCTGATGGTTCTGCCCAAACCAAACAGATTGTCTCCATAATCTGTCAGGAATTACTCTTTCAGTCAAATTAAAAGGCCCAGAGAATTGCACAAGCCTGGTTCCCTGAAAAACACCATCCTTTTGGAGACTCATTGATAAAGACACTGAATGTGACACATCCCAGAAAAGATCCCTGTGGTCCCGTTTGTCACTGTCCTACAGTATGACTCATTAGTCTCTGCCTCATGAATTCTACATTTCCAAATGTGCTCCAAAGTCCGTGTACAGAAAAAAAAAAAAATTCTTGTGTAATTGCAGGTTTTCTGGGAGACCTTGTCCAGTACAGTTACAAAAGTTTAGGCTAATAAATAAATGTTAATCCATCATGCGTTCTCCATGGCAGATGGAAAGATGGGAATTACATAATTACACTTACCATGAAGTTGTTTTGCAGGAATGGGACTTGATTCTGAATAATCACTAATATCCTCAAGTCAGTAGTGAAAGTTGTCACTTCATAATGTCTTTACTTTTTGCTACCTACCTTAAAGGGGAATGTGGAAAACTAGATTTCATCTTCCTTTGGAAATAGTATCTGTTTGTAGCTGAAGGATGTTTCAGAGAACTGGTTGCATTGTTTGGTCATTGGCATACATTAGGCTGTTCTCTTCAACTTTTTTTTGCCTTTAGGACCTCAAAAGTCTTAATTCTAATCTTTATTCCAAAACATTCTTTGAAAAAAACAGGAATACTTTTGATTTCAATAAACGTGTTATTTTCCATTTAGTACAGCAATGGATCAATTCTCCCTGTTGATGATTATTGAAGAGTCTATTAAAAAACATCAGTGTGTTCTTTCTTGAGATGACTGATTTTGTAACAGCAATTCTATTTGAAACCAGTGCTTGTGTATCACATTCCCCATTTTGGTATTTAGTACCACATGTTGATGGTAAGTTAGATAACGAAAAAGCAGGTAATCTATATGTATTTTGCATAAGGTTTAATAGCACACTATAATGATCACGCACAGCATGAAAAAAACCCAAGAATTTTGATTAAAGTGTAGCAATTTGAGCTCTGATGCTCAGCTGACTCCCATTTTTCAGCTATCCATGGTACCAAAACCCCACAAAGCTTTTGGAAAATATGCACATTGACTGCCACTTTTCTCCTTTCCAAATATTGTCAAGAATTTTTAATTTTGATCTGTGATGAATAATTCATTCAGCTTCTTGTTGGGAGTCAAAAGAAGTTCCTTAGCTGTTCAGAAAGCAATGCGCAGTATTATAAGTGTAGTGTTGGTATAATTTCCTAATCCTTTAGCTATTCCTTGGATATCTTTTTGTATTTACATAAATACTACTTTTAAGAAGGAGAATAGGAATTTATGTGTGTTCAAGAAAGATGAATCAAATCTGAGAAAGGTATGAGGAAGGCTCCTGGGACAAAATGGAGAGCACACCATAAGTAAGTAATGCTGAAGAGTTGCATTAACCTTAAATGAAGGGATATTAGAAATTATTTTTTATCCATATACACATATATAATATATAGGCTTTGAACAACAAGAAAACTGAAGAAAAATGTAAGATAAATGACAGTGTTGGCACTGGAGCAACTACATTATTCCTTGGTAGAAATACACATGACTTCTGGAATACTCAGGTGTTCCAATCAGAGTGGCAGATCAAATTCATATTTGATTGGACAGGACTTCAAAACAGAGTTTACCTTTTTTATATGACATGGTTGTAAAGATGCGTGTTGGACCTTTTGCTCTTTTGTATCCTTATACTTGAGAGTTATAAAGTAAAGAATGTCAAAGGTAGAAAAAAGAAAATTTATGGTACCAGGGAAAACAATTCAGCTCCCTTCTGTGTCACATACATGTGGAGAATGCATGAGATTAAAAAAAAAAAAAGAGGGGAAAGGAAGAAAATCATCGTATTTTCCAAGATTCTGTCATTATGTATATAGATGAGATGGCCAGGTTAAGTATGCTCAGGCAACCATAAATCCTCTGGCAGAAATAATTTTTCAGTCTAAACCTCTCTTTTTTAATGCAAAATCATCATGCAGTTTTACACTGCTATTTGTAAAATAATATCTTCCTGTACTGAACAATAGCTACTTGTCCTATGCACTTGAACTTCATCCCCAGCTGTGAGATAATGAAAGACAATTAGCATATAAGAAAGGGGGTGGGGAGCAGTTCCTTACTCTGGGGGTTTGGTAAAGTTCATATTTCCCTACTGCCACTTGCATCTTTTCTTCAGAAGTGGTGGCTCTCATCAGTGACAACACTGGGCAAGTAATGGGGACGCCAAACATGTCTTTAAAATAGTTGTCGTAGATTATCAAGATTTTTTTTCTAGTCCTGCAAGTGAGGGAAAAGGAAATGTACACAGATGTAAGTATCAGGAATATCACTGGAGATAAGAAAAGACATTTTCTAAAACCCAGCAAAGTGTCGTCCTCCTAAGAAATGGATGCAGATGTACTTTGATGAAGTGTTCAAGAAGTAGAATAGTAGGCCACATATGTTTTGAAAATATACTAGCAGTCTAATTCCCATCTCACTCACACACACATATTAACTATGTCCACTGAGTGACAAATTTTAGGCCAGTTTGCACTTTAGAATGATAATGAAATATGTCTTATATTTGATGACAAAGATTTTGTAGGCACACAATTTGTGGTGATTGGGAGTGGGTCTGGGCTGAGCCTCATCCCCAATGGGCTGCAGCTGTGAGCAGCAGGTGAGCAGCATTGACAGCAATGAGCCATGGAGTGCCCGGGGGCACTGACCAACCACCAAAGGGAACAGAGAGCGCACAGGTGCAGTGCATGAACATGAGGGTATAAAAGGCTGGGCTGAAGGACAAGGGCAGATGCTGACAGTCTTCTGGAGTGGTGTTGCTCTGTATGGGTAAGTACCTGAAGCCTTCTGATGTGGTATGGTGTTGCTCTGTATGGGCTGAAGCATTCTGAAATGGTATGGTTATACCTTGTGTATTGTGGTTGTCTTGTCTGTGGTATGTGCTGAGACAAGATTTGATGATAAAGCCACAAAAGGAACCTACATTATTTCCGCTTCCTATCAAGAGAATTTGGTATTCAAGTCTCCTGAATGAGTTCATTTTGATGAGACTTAAATGGACACATTTTTGACTCTTTTTTTTATTTTCTCCATTTGAAAACTGCTTAATTTGATGGTTTGATATTGGCAGCGTATTATTGTCCTGTTGATTTCCTTATTTTCTGTGCTCTTCCCTTTTGATTGCATACCCCATGTTACTTGGCAAAGCTTGGTTTTTCAGCTGCGTGTGCTGGGGGAGACTATCCACTATGGAACATGTTTAAAATATGCATTACATTCTTCTTGACATGTTAGCTGATAAGTGTTTTTTAAGATCAAAGGTGTCTTATTTAGAAAAAGTCTTGTTAAGTGCCCTTGACTGTGGGTTAATAGTACTATCACTTAATGGTACTTGTCAGTGAAGGCAGCCCAAAGGATTTGTAAGAGGTGCAACTGACCAAGAATGAAGGCCAGAGCAAAAGAGTGTGTGGAAATACTTGAAAGCGAAACTGTCTTTTTTCATGGGAAAAGAAACAAGCTATTTAGAAGCAAATTGAATAAATCTTCCTTCATGTCCTGAGAGAGCTTCTAAGATATTTTATTTAGAAAAATACAACAGGTCTGCTTTTTGGTTTTCAAGTATAAAGAAAATTAATAATAGGAAGGGCATCCTGTTATTGAAAATAATCTGGGTATATGGTGCATAGGGTTTATGGTCTAAGATAACGGGGATGTATTTAGCTGTTTTAGTCCTTTATTTGTAGTAGCATATTCAGGGTTCAGCTTGGATAATATGAATCCTGTGGCATAACATTTCTCACTGCTCTCTATGCAGAGTATTTGGGTGTGCTGTCCATTGTTGCAAACTATGGCTGTGAGTCACCTGACAATGTGGACCAGCTCTGTCCCTGGAATAACTCTGCTGAAACTAATGCAATTAGCTGTTGAGTGAGCCTTTCCATTGTGTTCAACCCATACAATTGCTTTAAAGGTCATAAGAGCTTAATTAACTCTCTTTGAATTTTCAGCATAGTTTGCTTTTCACTTACAATGCTTTTCTACTGATTGGTAACATACGTAAACATTGACCATGTATTGTCAAACCCTTTCTCTTTTTCTCTGTGTTGTATGGCATCTCTTTTAATTACTAAAGCAGAAAATCATATATCATTGCTAATAATGTGATCACTTTGTCTTCTTGTTCCTTCTCACGCAACACTTTTGGTACATTCTGTCCTCCAACAGAGAAGTATGAGGCATAAGCATCTTCTTTAGCCTTGATAGAAGAGCAAGTAATACCATTAACTTTAAAAGGGTTTCAACATATGGCTTGAAGTTTCCCCAGAGATACTATATAAATTTAATTGAAGTCATCATTAATAATGATCCTTTCCTTCACCTAAAACCTTGAGTTAAAACAGGAGAGCCTTCTCTTTGAATGTATGGTTTCTGCAAATGCATATATTTCAACTGTCTTTTAATTAATTTCTCCCTGATATAAAAAGTGTGAGTTGTAGGAAACGGGACAATTTAATTAGTGAAAAAAAAATACATATCATACTTTTGAGCTTTTGTGAGGACTGTGTGGCACCCTGGGTAGTCAGCAATTAGACTGGAGGTTTAGCTGCAATGATTTGAAACTTTAATGTTCCCAGTTGTCTGCCATTCTGCCAGACACCCTTATCTTGCTGGTAGAAGTGGGAGAAGGGGCCATTTGCCTGTGTTTTGACTATTCCAGATTACAGTTCAGCGCTTCATTGCTTGTAGGCACTGTTGGACTGGGATGTGTCCTGGTCGTGCTAAGGTACACTCACATCTGCCTCTATCAGAGGGAGTTCAGAGTAGTGCTGTTGCTGGAAGCAAGAACAGCAGAGGGCTCTGCCCTGCTCCACTCTCCTCTCAGACTTCTTTAATGTGCAATTCTGAGAGTAAAGACAAAGGTCTTTTCTTAATTTGGGTCAGCCAATCTGAGCTAGATAACATGAGCAAAACCAGTGGAGCAGATTAAAAAGTTAAAAGTAGAAGTGTTAAAATTGATAGGGGTGTTTGGGAAAAAAAAAAGGTAGGCTGCTAGCTGCAATTAAAGCCAAGTTGAGTTTTTTTTTCTATTGCTCTTTTAGCTATTGCTAGTTCACTTGGGTTATTCAGGAATTGAAAACTGCTTTGGTCAAGACTGAGAAAGATTTGCTTCAGTGTACACCAACATTTGAAGAATTGCATTTTGTTACTTTATGATGCTAAAAACTTTTGCCTTTTGAGTAAAATAAAAATTTGACTGCCATTGTATAGGTAGCTCTTGGTGTAGAAAATGTTTAATATGAGAAACATCTTTAAAACAGCAGAGAAATGGAAGCTCATTGTAGAAAGCCAAAGCAAAACAACTCAAATTAGCGAAATAACTCTAAAGGAAGGGTGTAACTACAGGAACAAAATTCTGTGAGAACCGATAGATCTTCAGTTTGCGTGTCTTGGCTCAAAATTGGATGTTGACCTGAGAGGGAAATTTTAGCCCAACAGAAGTTATATTTATTCAAGTGTGAATTGCGGACAACATTTTTCATTAAAATAAGATATCTGAGTAAAATTTTAAGGCCTAGTATATAGAGAAAGTCACAGCAGATCATCTACTGAGTTATTCTGATGTCACTATCTGTATATGTGTGAAACTACTTAGAAAATGGAGCAAAACAATGAGATAGCAATTACAATTTTATGAATAAACACCTCACTTATGTTATGATAAACCTCTCAATGTGTGTGCAGCTGGTCTCTTTCTAAGCTCATTTACACCCTTTAAATGAACCTGATTTACCCTCTGGTGAAAAGAGTGAAAACCCTGTTCTTCCCTGCTGATTTTAATAAGCAACTCCTACCCTATTGATGTTGTTGATATAATACTGTGTATCAGATAGGCAGGGGGCAGTTGATATTAGTAGTTTTCAAGTAACACTTCCAGGAAGGCAATTTCAACAAAATGTAGAGAGTTTGCACACCATGATGAAGGCAGAGCAATCAATACTTGCTTGCTGGTACTTTCCTCTCACTGTTCAATGTTTCTGAATTTTCATAAGTCTCTGGCTCAGCCAGGATTATACTTATCAGTAATGCCACCACCCCAGATAGTGTTTCATTTTCAACTTTCCAGGGTTGTTGGAGTTGACATTTTCTATTTCATTTTTACAAAAGGCATATTTAATCTGATTTCATCTACAGTACCCTGTAGTGTGCTGCTACTGCCTGGCAAAGCACACAGTTGGATCCTAGATGTGCCCTCTCATGACCTACGGTGACATTCTTGTCATGGAGTAAGCACTCAGTGGACAGATCCTTCTAATTTCAGTTCCAGTGTCACTGGTTGACACATCACAGTTCTGACTTGAATCCCACCTGGTGATGAGGCTGGGTACTGAAGCCCTCACTTGACTGTAACTCTTGCACAAGCTTTATAAACTGTACAGCATAGGCTCAGATGGGTAGGATGTTTTTTATTCACAAATAATAACCAAGTTTGAATATTTAGTATTTCTAGTGGAATAGTTGTCTCCCTTCTCCTTGCTTTATTTTTAGTTGGGTTAAGTGTGCTAATAAATGTGACACTTGTAATGATTTCTAACTGGTTTGTGTCACATTTTCTGGCTTAAATTTCATTTAAACTTTTAACTGTTTAAGAAAAAAAATCTATCCTGATCTTACAAAAATTTATCAAAATGAATCTCCTGTTTTCTGAGCGTCTGTCTTGAAAACCTGATGTTCTCGTTTTTATAGCATTGCTTTGTAAACTTATTCCAAAGTTCATGAATTAGAGACATGAAAGATCACAATTACATTGTTTTTATCAGGCAGCTGCATTAGACCAAGCAGAAGTCATAGATGTACAGAAATATCTATCAGGTGACAAAAGCATGGGCCATGCATCAGGCCAGGATAGGACAGCAGTGTGGATGAACCTTGTGATTGTGGATGTTGGGAAACACTTGCAGGTGGGCTCTGGTCAATGAAGTCTGTGGAGCTAAGCACGCTGTGATTTTGTGCCTGTTTCTGTTCAAGCTACAAATAGAATCTTGTCTGACTGGAGTTTGCATTTCTAATTTGGTCCAAAACTTTTTTTACTTTCACTTAGCTTTTTGCTTGAAAGAGAAAAGGTGAAAAGGTAAACCTGATGGAACAATTTTGAAACAAAGGCATTAAATCAGGAAGGAACTGTGCTTTCATTGAATAAAGATATTCTATTTCTGAATCAACAAGTAAGTGGGGATGCATCTAGTAACTATTTCAACCTTCCTTGCCTCAGTTGAATGTACAGTAGGGTAATTCTTTTGAACAAGTTGTTTTAAAGGATTTTTGATGATTTTATATGATATAGTGTCTTCTTGTCCATAATGCACATAAAATAAGTAAAAAATACTGAATGGGAGTTACCTGATTTAAAAGAGATTGATCTAAATGGTGCCAATGGATCATGGTACCTCTACATTTTTGTCATTAGTGAATTTCAAAAAGCTTTTATAGCAATGAAAACTAGTTTTGCTGCTAGTTGTCCAATAGGAAGTGTATTAAAAGGTTGCATCATTTTGTATGGCCCCAAAACACTAATTTCAAGAATGATCACTTTTTTTTCCTCCTTGAATAGTGTCAAGCAGCAATTGAGTTGTGCATTCACCTGTTCATATTACCATATATCATGGTCCACATCACCATATAATTTAGTAATTAACTTCCTTTTTAGACAAAAATAGAGATGTATTTCTTGACCAAAGGTGTTTCATTTCAACAGCTTCAAGGACCATCTTGTATTGGCTGAGCAGGATTTCCCTGTGTCTGTGTAGTAAAAGCTAATTAACCCTTTTCACAAATGCCAGTAGTCTGCAAGTCTAGTAAGTTAACCCTCCAAAAGAAAAAAGCGTATTTTATTAAAGAAGTAAATACCAGGATGTTATTTATTGCATTTGAGTGGATGCTTTCCAATACTTTGCTGTTTCTGTGTTGAACTTTAAGACTATGGATTTTTTCCTCAAAGAGCCAACAGTCCTTAGAGCAACTGGTTTTGTAATAAAATGGCACAAATAATCTTTTAGCTCTTGCTAATTTTTCTGACTTTTTCTGGTGTTGTTGAGATCTGCTGAAGTGCTAATAACTAGTTAGCTGACTTAGCTGCTTTGTCAGCTGCTGCACTCAGTCTTCACCAATGAGCTTCACTCTAAATGAGAACTGTAATAATGAGAAAAAAATCAGATTATTTCAACAATTGGTTATGGTGAGTAAAACGGTTTAAAATGTCTGTTCTTGCTTCCTCACACAGAGCAATATCACAGTAGGACCTAATGAATAGATGTGAAAACACACTGTTCTTGCTGCAGGAGTAAGTCTGGACAGGCTGCCAAAAATTTTTGGCTGAAAAAGTCTTAGTCTTTTGTATAGGTCAAAAGTCAATTCTGTTGAACATTGTAACACATTGCAAAAAGCTGCTGTCCTTTATAATTTCTATTGAAGTACCCTGTTGCCTTAGTTATTTTAATGGTCCGAGTAAGTGAGTAATGGCATAATAATTAATTACCTCTTATGTAAGGTATTTCAGCCAGAGATTTCAAAGTCATGGTTATGTCAGAACCCAAGTACATTAAATCCCAATGTGGATTCTTTCTTTGAGGGGTAAACTAGTTTGAAATTACCAAGGCTTAAACTAAGAAAGATTGAGCAATAGAGAATCAAGGCCACTTTATTTCTCTCTGAGGGCACTGGGAGGAGGATGTAGTGCATTTTAGCTTGTGCTCTTTAACTGCATACCTGCAGTGAACATATTTTAACACTCATAAATGCCTTGTGGGACAAAGAACCAGAATAGTGTCTCAAAGCAGGGACCCTGCTTCTTTTTCATCTGCAGATGATTCTGTAACAAATTGTAGACAGCGAGCAGTTGCATTCACTTTCAGTAGATTTTCGTTTTTGCACTCTCATAAAGAGGTTCTATGATTTATGACCCATGAGTTTCAGCATGGTTCTAACAGCTGTAGGCTCACGAGGCTTGCTCATGCTAGATTAACTTAAGCAGTTATTAATGCTTTTGTAAAATCATTAGCAATGTGGTATTAATAAGAAAATATGGAAATGTCATTAATGAGTAAGTGAAACAGAATGGGATACATGATATATGAAATAAAAAATTTCTGATAAAGTCAAAAGGTGTTCTTTCTTTCACTTCAGTAGTGTTTGCTTTCATTCAGCTTAGTAATTTAAAAGGTGCTAAGATTTTATGTAATTCCTGTAAAATACCCTAATTAAATAAAGTACTGGAGAAAATCCCTTCTAGCTATTAATGGCTACCATGCTGTCTGATAAGTACCAGCATCAAAATAACACTTTACAACCCATGAGAGGATACATAAATCCATCAAAATTAGGTGAGGGTTCATATCTCATCTCCCTATCTTCTTTCTACGAGCAGAAACTAACCACAGAAAAATTATTTAAATGCTGTCCTTTAGAATTTCTGTTGAAGGACTCTGTTGCATTAGATGTTTTAATAGTCTGAATATGTGTTGATCTAAAATGTTTATTATCTTCAGAACACAAGAGTCTCTGTGTTCTGTGGTGAGTTTACCCTGCCTCAATGCCACCTGCCCACCAAAGCTGCTTTGCTATTGCCCTCTTCAGCTGTACAGGGGAGAGAAATTATAATGAAAGCATTTGGATTGGACAGAGAGATCACTCACCAATTACTACCATGGACAAAATAGACTTTACTCAGGGAAATGAGTTTAACTGATTCTTAGTCAATCAGATCAGGATAATGAGATACAAACCCACGTCTTGAAAACCTTGTCCCCCACCCCTTCCTGCTTCTTAGGTTTATTTTTACTCACAAATTGCCTACTTGTTCACCCCTCCAGTGGCACAAGTGGACAGAGAATTGAGGTTATGGTCATTGTCTCTTCTGTTCCTTCCTCCTGAGGGGAAGGATCCCTCACACTCTTTCCCTGCTCCAGCACATGGTCTGTCCCATGGGAGACAGTCCTCCATGAATTTATCCAACTGGAGTCCTTCATACAGAGTGCAGTTTATGTGAACTGTTCCAGTGTGGGTCCCTTCCATGAGGTCACAAGTCCTGCCAGCAAATCTGCTCCAGTGTGAGCTCCTCTCTGCTCAGGTCCTGCCAGGAGCCTAATGCAGCACTGGCTTCCCATGGGATCACAGCTTCCTTTGGGCATCCACCTGATCTGGTGTGGGGTCCTGCACATGGATCTCTGCATCCTTCCATGGGCTGCAGGGGCACAGCTGCCTCACAATGTATCTACACCATGGCCTGCAGGAAAATCTCTGCTCTGGTGCCTGGAGCACATCTTCCCCCTCCTTTTGCACTGACTTTGGTGTCTGCAGAGCTGTTTTGCTCAGTGTTTTAACTCCCCTCTCTGCCTGCTGCTCAACTTTTGTTTTGTTCCCCTCTTGTTGGCTGCATTATCCCAGAGGTGCTGCCACTGTTGCTGTGGGCTCAGCCTTGGCCCGCAGTGGGTCTGTGTTGGAGCCATCTGGCATTGGCTCCATCAGGGAAGCTTCTGAGAGCTTCTCAGAGAAGTCAGGCCTGTAGCATCCTCTCTTTCAAAACCTTGCCAAGCAAATCCAATAGAATGCAGAATGCCTTTTGTAAGGGAAGCATATTTTTGAAGAAAACACATGTTTCTGTGAATACAGGGTTATCCAAGCTTCCCCTGCATACCGCTGCAAAACAGCTTATGTCAGCTTTCTCCCTGAAAATTGTCTCCAGCTACTGCCAGTTATCTCTTGGCAGCATTTATGATACTGTGGTGATTTTAAAAGACTGAAACAATATGTAGTATTATGTTTTTCTCTGTCCTACTGTAGAGAGACACAGTTTTCATATTTGCAGAGAGATTTTTAAACTTACACGTGTAATGTCTGACTTCCTAAAACAGATTTGGCTTTCTTTCTGTTTAAAACAGAACAATAATATATTAAATCTTTGTGTTTTCTTGAAATCCAGGCCTAGGTATAATTTGAGCATATTTAAGTAGACACTGATGACTAAAACAGGATAGTCCCATTTAAGTTGCAGGGCTATAGCTTGTTTTAAAGAATAAGAAACCCATCTATTTTTTTCCATTCTAAAATAATTTCATTTCAGATGCTAAGTATCTGCAAATCCTATTAAGCTTAACTATGGTTATTCTGTTCAGAACACCATCTTTGCCAGCATAGGTCTCCTTTAGAAATGGAAACTCTGTTTGAAGGCCGTTACAGCATGCTTTTTCCCAGCTGGTAATGTGTTAAAAATGCAACCTCCAATATGCAGAGCTATGAGAATTTATGGCAAGTGAATTTGGAAGTGCCTCTAAAAGAATTGCCACAAGGGGTTTCAGATTGGATATTGTTTAAGCCTTTCACTGCCTTGTGTGAAGTCTGCAGTACTGAGAGGATGCTGAAGGGATGGGAAGGAAAATTGTATCAATTTGTGTAGTCCTGAATGAAAACTTACCT
Source organism: Setophaga petechia (assembly GCA_024362935.1). Classification (NCBI taxonomy): domain Eukaryota; kingdom Metazoa; phylum Chordata; class Aves; order Passeriformes; family Parulidae; genus Setophaga; species Setophaga petechia. Next base: position 27,609,071 of record JANCRA010000001.1, read on the forward strand.
GAAGACTTTGTAGACAGCAGTATTAACAATTTAAAACTACTTACTTTTGCAGAGTTTGCATGACTGAATATCTGTTGTTTAGGAGCAGAAATCAGTTTGATTTGTGAGATGTGTTCGCATTCACTCTATTTTGCCATTTAAGAAAACACCAGCAGCCTCCTATCAATACTGCATGTGTATTTGCCTACTTGACTGCATCTCTCTTTCTTCTTTCTATGTACTTGTAAGGTCGTGGTTGTTCCAGGACTCATCCTTCCTGACACATGCACCAACAGATGGAGTGAATAGAGGAGATAGGGTTACCATTGTGGTAACATCCCTTTTTTCCATAAGTATTTTCAGAAATATGAAATAAATCTTACTGCCAGCACAAATTTCATACTCATGTAGCCTTTTGAATACTACTTCTGTGAAGCAGAGCAGAAAGCAAATCCAAATTCAGTGGTTTAGCAAAAGGACATTTAATTAAGCATAGATGTTATCTGGTCTCTGTCAGTCTGAATCATGAACAAAGCTGTTCCACTACACAGTACAAAGTTGTTAGATTTTTTTTAGAATCCCAAGATTGATAGTTTTGTTCCTGTCTTAGAACAAGAAAATGTCAGGGTAGATTATTGTTTAGGTTACAGGGGAGAAAAAGTACACATGCAGCTCTTAGTTTTATATTTGTTTCTGCTTTAATTCTTCGTTTTGAAAATGTCATACTGCTATTAAATAACAAGTATCTGCTGAATTACGAAAGAACTATTGCAGGAACATCATCAGTGATTTTCTCACAATTTCTTGATAATCTCAGAAGGCTTTTGCAAATAATCTTTGATATATTATACTCAAAACAAAGTAAGAATTTTGGTGTTTACAAAACAATTAGGCATCTAAGAAGTTAAACAATTAGGTATCTTCAAGTTCTTCACACTTGAAGAGCACATACAACAGGTAAGGTTAACAGTATTTATATTATATTTATATATTATTTAAGCCTAAAATCATATTAACAAATTCAGGATCAAGGACCTTCTTATAAATTGTTTCTTATTAAGTCTACTTCCAGTGAGATCAATGAGTACTAACATTATTGCCTTTACAGTGAAAAAGAAAATGTTTTTCTTCCCCTTGGCTTTCTCAGAGCATCATTGTCAAAGCACAATTCAGGGAATGACGTGAGATGTATACAGGCTTCTTTTTTGTGTTCACTTTCACTGGTATATGTTGCAACCTTGAATGCTGTAATGATGACCATGCTACAAAACATGGATATTAGGGGGCTATAGGTTTTCAGTAAATCTGACTTCTTTCTAAGCACTGAATTTGTAGCCTTCCTGCTGGGCTGAGTAACAAAAGCATCTGCTAGTGTGAGCAGAAATCATTTTTGTTTAACCAAAACTAAAGACAGAGCCTGGTTAGGCCAAATCAGGAACTGAACTGATTTGTCATGTGCTTGCCACACATCAATCAAGAGCTTTTTGTGGTTTTTGAAATAAGTGTTTTTTGTTTTTCTCATAAACCATGCCATTGTTATTGGTCTTTATTCTTTCATTTGTATGGATTTCAGAAATCCCAAAATAATATGTATAAGGCTTGACTTGCAATTTTAGTAAGCCTCTGGTAGGAAGCAGTAAAAACCTGATGTAGAGAAAGGGTTCCATTACTTTGATAATTATTAAAAGCTCTGGTGTAATATGAGCACATCTAGCTGTGCAGGGTACTTAGAGACATTTCAGTCCAGCCTTGGCATTGCAGGTTATTACCTTTATAAAGAACCCCAGTGAATGTATACATTCTATAGGCATGTGTATGATCATGAAGCTGTTAGCTAAGAATAAAATAGGAAAATATAAGTGCAGGAGCTGTGGGTTTAGTGAGCAGGATTTGAGAAGTTTGAGACCTTTTAGTAACTCCACAGAGGAATTTGAAGGAAGATTAGTTACTGGGCTTCCTCTGCAGGAGGGAAAATAAAAACCTGTGAATGGATCATCTGAGTGTAGGCATACGAGGAGCTCTGCAGGCAAGGATGACAAAGTAATTTTTAAAACTCTCAAAACATCAGGCAGTGCAGCTTACCTTGTAAAGCCCTTTGAAAACTTGAGGAGAAAACTGAACAATCAAGGGAAATTAGTAAGTTAGACCTGTAGGAGAGAAGAGATAATTTCAAAATTGAAACAGATGATTTCTAATACCCATTAACTGTGGTCAAAGGGTAAGAAGGGTTCTCTTGTAAGCTGTTTTGTGACTGCCAGGAGAAGAAAAACTTTCCTTTGGTGATGATGACTAGTAGTAATGTCTGTTTAGAGTGGTGTTGTTCCTCTTATGCTGTTTGTTCAGACCAAACTGGATCTGCAGCCATTTGTGCTTAATTTTAACTTTGTTATCTTTTTGTGTAGAATAAATCCAAGCTAGCTGGCATACTTGACTCACCAAAGAATGGTACAACATTTCATATTTTTGAAAACTTCTTGAAACATCTTTATTTTCTTGAAAAACCTTCTTGAACAATGAAACAGTAAATAGGTATCTTGCTTAATTAGAAGTAAGGTTGCAAAAATCTAGTAGAGTATAGGGGAGATAAACTACAACTATTGCTCTCTGGTACTTGATGAACTAATAGGTGAGTTTAGAAATGGTTGCAAATATTGATCACTGTAAACCATTTTTTGTTAGATTTAAGTTGACAATTATGAACAACTCAAGATGTGCCAGCTGAAATGAAGGCTGAGATATTTTAGGTGCATCTTGCATTTAAACTTTGCTAGAAATAGAAATACCAAAAAGAACGAGCTGGGATGTATGACCTGTACATCACACGTGCCTTGTGGACTTAAGGTTTTTTTTCTACAAGACCTGTACTTAATTTTCTTTTACTTTGACTTAACTTGTCCATCTCTGTCAAATCTGTCTACCCATTTGACACAACCTTGTCTCTGATGTATTGGAGGAGCAGACACTGCAGGAGATGATGAGAGTTCCAGCCTATTCCCTTAATGCATATCACATTAAAACTTGAGAACTCTTGGGAAACTGCTGAAACTACATACTTGTCCATGCTGGATCAGAGAGCATATGCAATTTCCTGGCATTGCTCACAAACTCAAAAGAGCAGCACCATTTTCTACTGACAAGAGGCTAGGCACCTTTTGCTACTCCATTATTAGTTCATGTGAATTGAATGCTTCAGAGTAAATTTGTAACTGTAACTTTTAAAAAAATCTTAAGCATATTATGTAATAGTACCAACAGAAATAAAATGCTAGTGATTTATGTGAATTTATTTGTACAAAAGAAATTGCAACTTGAACCTTATCTTTTTAAAAATATTTTTAAGAAATCAATTAATTGTCCATTCATCATATCCTACTATTTTTCAGTTTTATGGAGCTTGTAGTTTGTGTCTAATAAAAACTGTGTTCATAGAAGCTGAAAAATGTCTAGAGAATTTCTATCTCAGATCAAATAGTAGGGAGAGTATGAAATAATTTTCAAAAGGCTTGTGAAATTTCCAGCTCAACTTTAAACCTTACTGTTTTCATGTATTTGGATGAATAGTTGGAATTTGGAGTTCCAGATGGGCCAAACTATAGTTCTGAACTTTTCTGCAGTTCGTTTTCAAGGAACTGGTATTTGGCCCATAATGTAAACCATGTTTTAATCTCATAAAAATATGGAAAACAGTTTTCCCCCCCCTAGCCTTAAAAAGAGATTTTCAACCCCAGAAAACTAGAAAGAGATTGAAAAAAAATTAATGTTTTGGGTTGGAGAAGAAATAGATGAGGAAGAAAAAGTGGCTTGCACAGGTGCGTTGTGTAAAAAATAAATATGTGCTTAAGCAAACAAATAAAGCTAAGTGCAATGTTTGCATTTAACATCCACATAATAATGGAAACAGTGGTATTTTTAAAGATGTAGATTTACCATTTTTTTCACACATTATAATGATAATTCCATATCATCAGCTCTACATATCTATGAATATCTCACTTCTATGTTAAAGATAAAATGCTTGCACACCATTCATTGGGGAGTTAGTCCTTATTTACAAAAAAGCTCTTTATAAAACTACAAAAATTATACATAGCATCTCTTCACTACCCAGTCTGATTTCAGCAAGATCTGTTGCTAATTCCTGGTATTCCAAAACTGTTACTACACCTGAAGGTATCTTCATGTATCTTTTTTCAATGGGAAATGGCGCCTATGCGTAGAAAAATAATATTACTAAGCTGGCAGTTAATCTATTATAGTATTCTGAATTTTGGATTTTTCTGCCAGGCATACATTTCTCATTTAAATAGAGATGGTAGAAAGTCATATTCTGCCATTCTTTCCTTCACCAGGCTGTATTTATTTGCTTGCTTCTTATTCTCTTTAAGGTGCCCTGCATGTCTCCAAATGTTTTGGAGATCAGGCTGTCCTCGTTGCCTTCATGCTAGCAACATGGTTTTTGATGAAGGTGCTCTGTAGTCTCAGAGAACATGACTTCAGTGAGTGGAAGCAGGTCCTTACATCACTGCAGCACAAATAAAAATCATAGCTCAAAAAGTGAAATTGGAAGTAAATTTGTCTAAGGCTGAAATTATGGTTGTGCCTCAGTCTTATTTACAAGCAATACTTTCATTTCCTATATGTTATTAAATAAGATTTTAGTAATCCAAATGTTCTATATGGAACATTACTATGTAATCCATGCTTATGACCTGCTCTATATTTTGTATGTCATAAACAGCTCTACTCGTCTTCTATAAATCAGAGAAACTGCAAATAGTGTGGAAGAAAAATGGGTAGCTTGTCTAATTACAGAACACTAGGAAGATCAGTAGAGAGCAGCTCTTTAGATGAACAGACATAATGCTCAAACCCAGATTGTAACAACGTAGCATGACAGACAGTTGCCCTTCCCTCCTGGCAATCATTGTAAAAGGGATGGGAATTTGCAGAACCGTCATCAATTCTCATTAAACTCTGTGAACTTCTATCTACTTTCTGTGAGTGCAATATTCATGTGTGCCTACAAATCACTACATCAGCCAATTTAATCTTTGAATGCCAAGTTCAATGCCAAGGTAAAGGGATACCTTATTTTAATATGACAAGAAGACGATAATTAACGAACAACTTTAAGGACATACATTTTCTTATTTTCCCATTTAAAATCTGATTTTTCCAAGAACAGTGTAAGAATGGTCTGTCATTTTGTAGAGGATTTGCTGTTACAGAAGTGTATGGGAAACTGTAATTCTGTAATGTATAATGCTTAGATAGTGATAAAGAACAGCAGTTTGAAACTGCACTATTACCCATGCTCAGAATTGCTTGTGGCTAGAAGTAGCAACCTGAAAATGTGAGACTGTTCTTGTAAAAACCCTGAGGGTATGCCCCAGGTTGGAACTTCTCTTGCTTCTTTCCCTCTGGTGCAGAAGAATTTGTTTTTTCATCACAGGAAATCAAGTGATCACTTGTATTCCATGTGGGGCCTCAACAAAATTCTGTATTTTTGTAGTCCTGGAATAACACTGGGTTGAAATGCTTTTTTTTGTCCAAGTGTAGACCTCTGGCTGCTCTGTATTTGTGAAAAAAGACAAGTGTGGCTGCTCCAGCTGGCTTCCTCTGTGTAAGCAACTCCGGTGCTGTTTAAGTGGAGGGGTGCTTAAAAAGGCCTCCAATGTGCAGGTTAAAAAGATTTCTGGAGGCCAATGGTCTAAGCACATGACAAAGATGAAGAAAAATAGGAGAAATAAACAGTGGCAGAGGGAACATATGAGGTAAGTCTGTAGTGCCTTTTTCCTGTCTTACAGGTTAATGGTAATCTTAGGTTCTTATTTCTGATAAAGGTCTAGTTTATTGGCTCATAACTACAACAGAACAAACAGCTTAGACTCTTTCCCTTTGTGGTTCCATTTTTTCTTCCCATCTGTTCAATTGGCTATTGCTTTTTCTGTAATGGATCCTCTGCAGTATTATAGTTCATAGTTATGTGAAGCAAATGAAAGACATTATGAAAACGGCAAAGCAATGAACATTTCTCTTGGCTAAAACAGTTTTAGCCTTTCCTACATGACATGAAAAGAACTTGCCTTACTTTAGTCTTTTTTGATGCATTGAACTTATGGCAGTGTAGAGGAATTAAAAGTTGAAAATAAAGAATAGAAAGATTTTTTGATCAGTGTTGCATTCTGAGTTATGAGTGCTTTGAATATGGTGAAAACCTTAGCAATTTCTATTCTTATGGCATTTTCTAGATATTTATTTCTAAAAATACCACATTCAAAGTACTTTTTCTTCATGTTGTTAAACAATATTAAAATATTGGGGGCTTATAAGTAATTCCGAAGTAACAATATATTTTTCTATGTGTAATAAAGTTTCATCGTGGGAATTCTACAATATTTTATTTTTAAAAAAAATGTATCTTATCAAGGTACATTTTATTGAAGAGTAAAATGTAAAGAATCATGTTTTTATGTGATTTTTTTTTTATGGTGGAACAATTTGTCTTATGGTTGTGACACTATGTGTGGGAACAGGAAGTGCCTTGTATTTGCTCTTTGCTACATGTCTGGAGTTAGTCTACTGGTCAGATATTTCTTTCATATAGGCTGAAAAAGTTATTTTGTATTTGCCATAGACTGGAATAATACAGCTGACTTTTGAGGGTTCCTTAGGGTGGTTGGGTTGTGTGAGGCTTCAGGACATCCTAATGTTGTATGGCAGTGATCTGTTATGTCAATGAAACCAGACCTGTGTGAGTTCCCAGGTCTCCAAGACAAAATAATGTAGATGGAGCAGAAGACAGTGCAAGGAAACCTTCAGTAAGATAAGGAGGCAAAATGCTAAATGTTGAGATTTATAAGTGGGACAATGTCACCTTCACAGAAGTACCTGGCCTTTCCACAGTGCCCTCTTCTTCTTCCTCTGTTCAGTGAATTCACTAAGTTTATGGTCATGCAAACTCCCCCCTATGAGATAAATTGTGCTGCTGTTTACAAAGAGGTACCTGTTTGCATTTAATGGCTTGCAAATACTGAGCAGCAGTTGTGATGTACTATAACTACTTATCAGTTTATCACCATATGCTATAACTATCTGTCCAGGCAAAGGTGAAAATAAAAAATGGTCCTAAAAATATATTTTCATATGATATGAGGATCATTTCATTAGAAACCTCCTTTTTGCTTTTTGCCTAGAAACCTTATATGGCAGCCTTTTCTCCAAAACTCCATGTAACTACCACTGTATTCAGTGAAGTGAGGTAGAATAAGTATCAAGTTGTAACTGACTGATATATTGAAAATATTAAATGAAATGGCATAAAATCAACAGGCTGTTCAGGCAGAGCAATGTACTCCAGTGATGAGTTACACTTTAAATTTGCTGTATGGCAATATATTATTAATTGATCATTTATAATAAATGCATACTATCAAATTTCAGCTAGTCATAAAACTGTAATTAAGTTTTATTAGTATGCATTGTTATGAGTTTAAGTTTTGTGGTTTTCTGTGAGTACTTGTCTCTGTTAGATAAACTTTGAGGTACAGTAACTGGTTTGAGCTGTACTCCCCTGGTGGTAAATTAGTGAATATTTATTTCTGGTTTGATTGTTAAGCCTAGAGGGTGTTCACTAGCTAAGTGCTGATTCAAATAAGAATCTATACAAAGAGTTCCCAGAAATAAAGTTGGCAGAGATCAGTTTCTCTGTTGCATCTACTCCTCTTATGATTAAGAGTTTTCTTGAAAGCTTTGAAGAAGTATGTCTTAAAAGTGTTGAATGGAGAAGGAGTTGAAAGATTGATTATGGTTGTCTTCCTTCACTTCTTAGGTACTTGATATTTAGCAGAGAAGATGGGATTTTTTTTTTTTTTAGGATTTAGAGAGATTCAAGCTCTGCAGATTTTCTGGGCTTGATGGCAAAGCTAAGACAATTAAATTTAGAAGTTTAAATTTCATATGGCAGAAATGGCAGGAGACAAAAGGAGTTAACAACAATGCGATGTGGTCTTAACAAAAGGGAAGATAGTCTTAGCAAATTAGCATTTAATTAATTGCAACAGATGTTACAATGTTGACAAGTCTAAATATTCAAATGCACAAAACTATTTCCAGGTGCCCTCTACAAGTTCCATCTTTGAAATAATAACAGGTTTATTATTTGTGTTCTGATATTTGGACAACCAGAGTCCAAGGTTTCAAACACATATTATTTATTGGAAATACTTCCAGTAACTATGTATGGAATAAATCCTGGTCAGCTACAAGTCCTTGTAGTTTCCCTCTTAAGCTTCTCAGTGTAAGTATTACTGAGTCTGCTCTTTAGTCTTTTCAGTGCTCCTAAAGAGCAGAAGTGCCTCCATTTCAAGAGAGGGTCATCTAGATTTATAATCCTTTACTGTTTACCCTGTTTCAACACTGGAATTTCCAGGCAAGGTGAAACAAAAAGACAGCAGAGAAGTTCATCTAGCTTTATAGCCAGCAAGCAATGGGTAAAGTTTTGAGTACAACAGCATAGTCGTGGTAAAGAATAGTTCTTGTTGGAAGAGACCACAGCAGTCATTTAGTCCAACTGCCTGACCACTTCTGGACTGAGAAAAAACCTAAAGCATATTATTAAGGCTGTTGTCCAAATCCCTCTTCAACACTGGCAGGCTTGAAACATCAAACAGCTTTATAGGTAGCCTGTCCCAGTAACTACAATGCACTGGTTCATATTATCAAGCCTAGTTCCAAACTAGTATATAGAGTAATTTTGTAAATTATTCACATTTGCTTCTGAAGGATAGTAAGACAATAATATTTTCATTGCTTAAGTCATGTCTCCTGAAGACAAAAGTAGAAAACCATGCTTACATGGAATGCTCACGAGGTCTATTAACAAGAAAACTTACAACATAGGCACAAGGTATAAGGAAGCACATTCAGCTAACATCTTCCAGTAAGTGGAGTAATAGAAAGAATCTTACCTGTTAACTTTGCAGATAAAATTGTCAAAGATAATGACATTATGATTTTCTTATGAAAACAAGCAAGTTCTGGGTGTGCAGTTTGGGTACCGCAATATAAGGATGTAAAGCTACTAGGGAGCATCTGAAGGAGGACTATGAAGATGGTGCAAGGCCTTGAGGGGAAGCAGTATGACCAGTGGGTGAGGTCACTTGACCTGTTCAGCCTGGAAAACAGGAGACTGAGGGGAGACCTCATAGCAGATACAACTTCTTTGTGAGGGGAAGAGGAGGAGCAGACACTGATATCTTCTCTGTGATGACCAGTGATGGGACCCACCAAAATGGCATGAAACTCTATCAGGTGAGGTTTAGGTTGTATACTGGGAAAAAATTCTTCACCCAGAGGGTGGTTGGGCACTGGAACAGGTTCCCCAGGGAAGAGGTCACAACACCAAGCCTGGAAGAGTTCAAGAAGCATTTGGACAATGCTCTCAGGCACATGGTATAACTCTTGTGATGTTCTGTGCAGGATCTGGAGTTGGACTCAATGATCCTGATGGGTCCCTTCCAACTTGGGATATTCTATGATTCTGTAGTACCAGGACATTAATTTATGTCTTCATGCATGTACATGTCATACAGACAGTATTAATCGCCATTCTCCACCTACACTTTCTGTACATGATGATGTAATCTGGTTTACAGTTGTTTGCAAAAACTGTCTGTCTCAATTTGATGTCATAATCTTTAAATGAAATTAATTTTGTCTCTTTATGTAAAGAAATTGCACAGAACAGTTAATTCTCTCCCATCTTCATTTCCTCAAATCTAAAGGTGAAACAACAGCAAATCCATTTCTACAAATTCCAGATTTAGTGCATGTACCAAAGAAGTATGCCAGATAATAATTATTTCTTAACTGCTAAAATTATACTTTAAAACCATTGCTGCTTCTGTTTAGATTAGCAGTTTTGAATACATTGGTATGCCCTGGGTAGTTCTGAGATCTAGCTGACCTTTAATTTTTCAGTAGAAATGTTAATCAGATTTTGGAAAATGATACCCAACAATGTTATCTTTCCGTATTCTTGCCAGTTTTTTTTAACATAACAGCTGTGCTTTGAACATATCTTTAAGGAGTCATGGAAACCAAGACAAGAGGAAAGAGGGTGGTCTTTAGGCAGCTGTAAACAGCAGACAGATGGAATACGAGAACCTTGGGGATCATCAGAGAGACTTTGCCAGTCAAGAAGTTTGGCAGTTAGATTAAGATCAAGGAGATGCTTATAGTACTGTCCCAAGTTAAGATGTTCAGCTCTGATGCACTTAACAATTTTTTTTCCTACTGCTGCCATGTTTGTATTTTTGTGTATTTAGACTGTGGTACTATGGGACCTTGGGAGGCCTTTAGAACAGAGATAGCTGATATTTCCAAACAAATCTCTGATAGATAAGGAACTAACTTTCTGCTGGCCTTGTGTCACATATACCAAAGGACTCAAGATATTTCAGTGTGATGAAACTCGTAAAAAAAAGAAAAGGGGAGGAACGATAACAGCGTGAGAGAACACCATACCTATATTCAAATGAGAAAAACTAGAGCGTTAAAGGGGAGACAAACTTAAGAAAATATTGTTTAAGAATTACAAACCTTGTTTGCTCAGTGCATAGCTGGCCAGCATCCTGAATTTCTTTTTTGTTGTTTTGTTTTTTTTTGTGTGTGTTTTGAGTGTGTCATGTTTCCTGTTTGTGTGGAAATGACATCATAAAACCACAACAAGGGTTAGGGAAGTTGCTTACTGCCTTGAATGTAGACACAGAAGTTACAAGAAAGCATACAGGACCAGATGTTTTAAGAAGCTTAATGCTGAGTGACAGAAGCATGTAAGAGGAGGAGAGTCATGCTGCATTTACTTCATGCTCCTCCCCTGCATGTCTCTACTGTTGACACAGGTGGAGACAGAAGACTGGGTTGTTGGGATCTTTCCTATGAGTCACTGTGTCTTGTCTTATGTTATTGAGCAATATATTCCCCATATTTTCACAAGAGCTGACATTTTTTCTGGAATCTGAAAGATTGTGAAGAGTAATTTGTAAATTGTAGTACTACAAAAATGCAAAAATGGTGTTTGAAGTTGCATGATCCTTATTCAAGTCCAGAATGTCCCCTTTTGGTCTGTGTTAGACTGTGATGTATCCACTGGTGATAAGAAAAAGAATAATTCTTGAGAGAGATTTCATGAAAACAAAAGGGTACAGCTCTGTCTGCAAATCACTTAAGACACTTCCATAAGCTATGGCAAAAAGCTGTGTATTTTCTACAACTTCAGTGTTTGATAAGGATTTCTTTATGATTTTAAAACTGAATGATTAGGACTTCATTAGGCCTAGTGTACAAGGTGCAATGCCAGAAATACTGCAAAATTATACATCTGCTTTAAATGTCTCTAAAGATACCAAGGTTTATTTATTGTTGTCCTTTCTCTGTTTTAGGAATGGGAGGACAATCACTGATACAGAGTGAAAACTTCTTTCTGCTTTCTCTGTGGCAAAGGCAAGATAAAATACTGTGACTGAGCTTCTAATCTGGCTTTGGTCAAGCAAAGTGCTGCTGACTTAGTTTTGCCTGAGTAAAGGCTGCATAGTTGTCCTTGGTTATTATATAGCCTCATTCTCTCATTTAAAAACATTTGAGCCTGAAATGGGCTCAGAAGAACAGAATAAATTACTGGAGAAATGGAGAGTGCCTGAAAAGACTATTCCTTTCTCACTCAAAGGAAAGGCAGATACCAGCATGATCTTTATTAAGACTCCTGCGTTTTCTGCTGAGGGAAGATAAGACGCGGGGGAAGAGAGAGTAGAAGTTTAAATTAGAATTGATATCAGATACAACGATTAAGTATTGACGATTTTTCAGGCTTTGGAATGGTTCCCATTTGCAGCTGCAAGGCACTGCAGCAGCTTTAGTATTTACGAGCACTTGGTGAGTACTCTGACAGGTTTATTATTTGTTGGCTTTCTCCAGCATTGCACAGTAAAAATTGTTTTCAAGGAGTGTTCAAAAAGTATAGCTGGCTGCCACTGTATCAAACCCAATCAATCCACCAATGTATTTCACATTCTTGATTGATAACTGGCTCAGCAGTTTGGCATTTCAGGGAAGGAGTGGAAGGAGAGCAGGTCTCGACAGTCATTAATCCTTTTTCCCTGAGCCTCCCTTGGGCAGCTGCTTGTGCCATTATCCACATTTCTTAGTGCTGATTTCCACAATCCCATGGCTGCTCGAACCACCACAAATTCACCGCTGTCCCTTTCACTTACTGTGGGCCTTTCATCACCCTGGACTCAGCAGCCCTCCTGGCTGACAGTGGTCAGTGGAACATCTCTCTCATTTCTTTTTTAAACCTGGGCCATTAATTTGGTTTCTTACCTCTATCTCCTTTCCTCCCTCTAAATTTATGTTGTTCCTTTCTGAGCAAGAACATGAGGGTATGAATGTGCTTCCTTTAAAATATATTTGTGTGGGTTGGGATGAGAGATGTCTTATGGTAAATAGAGATTCTGTCCGTCTGCTCTTCCATGAAGCTGAATAAACTATGTTAGCTGCTGGGGAGATAAGCTATTTATTTATTTATTTGTTTGTTCATTTATTTATTTAAATGCTGCAAAACAGTGAGCAAGCTCACAGTGTGCTGACTGAAATGTCAGAATTAATTAAGCTAAGCTGTTTCCAGTGGGGGGAAAAAAAGTCATCTTAATTAGGATCTGGAACTGTTAGAGAGACAGGAAAGAGAAACAAAGAGAAAAAAACCCCATTTTCCACATTTTTCCTGTGTTGGCTTCATTGTACCAAGGGTATTGAATACTCCAGATGGGTTTAAAAAATACAGATTTGAGCTCCCCACTGAGGATTCAGGATAAAGTCTATCTGTCATTTGCCAGCAATCTGGTGTTATGTGTAGCTGTGCTGCTGGGAGCGCTGTCTCATGTGTATTTACTATTATATTAAAGCACAAATGTCTCCTCCACCTGTCCTCTAAAGAGTAATGTGTCCTGGACAAATCTGTTCCATATAATCTATATTTAACTGCCCTTATCTAAGGCAGAATCCATGTTAGGAAGGAGTGAAATACCCAAATGAAAGGAATTAATTGTGTGAAGAATGGGAATTCAAGTGAGGAAGGCAGTATAAAGAATTTAAAGGAGATGAAACAGAGACAAGGAGACAAAGAACCTCACTGGGAAATTATGTAAGAGAGTCAAATATTATGAAAGAGTTGAGCATGCATAGGTATCCTCCAGCGTCTCTATAAATTGCAAATAACAACCTTCCCCTGAAAACCTTCCAGTCTCCTGGAAGCTTTTACCCATGTCAAAAGTTCCAGTGAGCCCACTGTAATGACCATCCCTTAAATTTTGTGTTGATAGTTTACAGGTCTGAGGCCAGCTAACTCATGAGATCCTTATTTAATGTTTCTTGAGGAGAAATTAATAAGGGCAAATACATGAGCTTTTACTGCATACGGATAAGAGGAGATTTCATGTTAAGTCTGCATGCTGCATCAATTTGGGCAAGAAATTAAAAAAGATAATCAGTATTATAGAATACATCTACTGAAATAATCTTGATCCTGTGCTAAGATAGAGCTTGATTCCCTGTGTTAGCAAAACACTAGACTATATGGGGAAGTGGGCAGGTTGTACCTGAACTTATTCTGGAACTGGAATGCTGCTGCAAAAATAGGTTTGTGTTGAGGCAGTGCTGGTGGGAGATGGTTCTGTACCTTCTTGAGCAGCCTTTGCAAGCAGTATTGCTTCAGATATTTGGGGCAGCATGAAAGAAACTTGGTAAATTTAGGAATTTGCTTAAAAACCCTCACATTTTCTTTGTAAAATGTGTAAACCCCACATTTTCTTTCTTCTTAGCAGTGGAAAGTTTGTAGCTTGGCTTCCTATGGGTTTATATCCCAAAGTAAAACTGTCGTGTATACCCTTTTGTATCCAAAAGGGATGACCTAATTTTGTAGCCTGTCTGCAAATAAAGGCACTTCAGAGTTTCCATTTCTCTTCCATGCAGTTGCATTTTACCAAATTTACAGGGATTTTAACACTTTTGGGAGCCTCATCTCAACTTAATTTGAATTGGTGAAAGGGTACCAATATTGTTGGGGAACAAAGGGTGAGGAAGCTTACAAAACTGGGCTAAATTAATGTTTACATAATAATGTGCAAAAGGATCTTCTGGGGATGTCTGTCCTGTTGACTGATTTCCCTCTGGTCTTTATCTGGTGTAAACCAATACAGCAAGATGAGACCTCATTTCTTTTTTCCCCTTAGGAAAAAGTAACACAAAAAAGGATCTTGATTCTTCACATTGCCCTCCCAAACAGCCTTTCAGAATTCTGGCCAAGCTGCTCTAATAGTCAAATTCCCTTGTTAGATATTCCTTATTCTCCAGAACAACCCTCTGATCTGAGCTCTGTTCTACTGTTAAATAGGCCATGCAGGGAAGAATGATACAGAAGACCTTGGCTGTTGCCTGGACTGCTTTACAGGAAAAAGTAGCGCACTGTATCAGTTTGAATACATTGCAAGATTCTAAAAGGGTTGGATTTAAATTAATCTGTGTCCTTCAATAATGAATTGTATGAAAATGCAGTCCTCTTAACACATGTATACATTACTTCCCAAATATCAGAGCTGGAGAATTGGGCTGTTTTTTGGTCTACACACTAGTAAAAAAAATGAAGAAATTAAACATTTGACTTGGCTGTGAGCACCCAGTGAAAGATCCCATTGTTACTGTACATTTATTGCTAAATCTTGAGCCTTTAGCAGTGTGTTCTTACTATCAGCATGTGTCAGAATATTCACAGCTTATTATCGCTAATAATACTGACAGGTTCATCAAACTCATCTTCTTAGAGCAAGAGCGATTTATTACAACTTTTTAACCCAAAGGAGTTTATATAATTGATGGATTTGGGTTACATTACAGATAGAAAATAACCTTGAGAGATTTGGTGCTCACTGCTGGAGCTGAATTTGATAGAGCTGAAGTGCCATTCACCTGGGGCTTCAACAAAACTGATAGCTCTAAGTTCTGTATAACTAATTTAAATTGTTTGACTAAAGTTACATTTTATGTCTTTAATATAGGACATGCTGATTAGATCTGAGGGAGAGGGAGTGGAGAACATGTAACTTAAATAAAACCTCCTAAACCAGTAGAGATTCCTCCCTGAGGATTTTTTTTCCTTTTATTTTGAATGTTAAGTGATAATGTTTCTAACATTCAAATAGGATCATCAGAAATCAAACTCAGCATTTCCACAGAGGGCCCTTTATTCTCCAAGATGAGTGGCGTCTATGGTACCATGCATAGGTATAATCTTTAGGAGAGCTTTGTGTTAAAATAAAGACTGGATATTATCATAGATGTGGAACAGCTTTTATTTTAAGGTAAAATAGTGCTTTCCAAAGGACAGCTGAGTACTGAGAGTTTGAGTGGTTTGACTAAGCTCCCACAGTAAGTCACTGGCAAAGCTGTGGCTATGCTCTAGATTGTTGGATCTCTTGCTTGTGGAGTTGTGCTGTTTACAAAACCCATTTCCTTTTTTGCAGTTCTGGTTGTTTCTTCAGTCCTGACTGTGCCTTCTTACACCAGAGTATGTGGCAAAAACTAGATCCAGAAAATAAAGAAAAATGGAAAGCAAAATGTAATAGCATGGAAAGATAAAGTCTTGTTTTCTGGTTTATTATTCAAGTGGAGTAAATAAATTATGGTGATGTTCCTAGCATAAAAGCAGGTTTCCAAATAATGTATATGGTGGTGATTATTATTGTTGTTATTGCTGTTATTTTAAAGAAATATATTATTTTAAGTCAGTAAGGGACTGGAGGTGAAGACTGGGACAAGAGTTAGATTGAGGAGGTAGGAAGGTGATTTCAAATATTCTCTGGTTTTGAAGGATGTTTAAGCAGCCAGAGGGGTTCCAGCAGGATAGAGATTGCAAAGTATGTGAAGATTGAGGCAGGCATAATCTTGTATCAAAGGGAGTACCCTACTCAATAGTGTTAAAGGTTGGTGGGAGAAAGATGCTGTTGTGCGACTCCTTGTTTCACTAAGTTATCCTCATGCAAGCATTCTCCCATCTGCTTGCTGTTGCTCTCCACTCAGAAAAACCCCACAGATGGGACTCATAGATCATGACAGAGAAGCAATACTCACTGAGTAGTATTTGCTTTGGGTGTGAACTCAGGTTTTAGATTTCTTGGAGTCTTTTCCTGAAGTATTTATCTTCTTCCTCAACTTTATAATCTAAGACATCTTGAACATATTTTGGAAATGGCTTGAAAAAATAAGAAATGAATCTATTGTTCTGAGTTCCTCTTGTCATTCCATAAAATATAGATGAAATTTTGAGAAGCAGAGCTCTTCACAATACTGTAAGGGATCCAGATAGCCAGCAAGATATCCAGGGTATCTTGCTCCATAATAAGGAACAACTGAAGAATTCTCAGATACTTTTTTTTTTTCTTTCTTGGATATTTTTCCCCAATCAGGGGTTTTTTTAGGTGACTTTTTTATGTTGAGGATTTAAAAGCAGTGATGATGATGATAATAATAATAAAAAACTTTTCACTGTGACATTAAGTCAAACTTATCTACACAAATATTTGCAGATCTTAAAGAAGAAATCCCAATGTTAGCTTTGAAATGGTCTTGAGTGTGGTTTTTTTTTTTGAGGTAGCATTAGATGACTCTCATCAGTATGTCTGTCTGAATATTCTAAGTACTGGTCTATTAAACATAGGACATGTTACCATAAAGCTTTATTTTCTGATGGAGTGTAGCACTCATCTGCAGCTGTACATACACGTATATTTATATATCTAGATAATGCTAATATTCTAGCTGAACAATCATTTGTTTTCAAATTTCCCTGATTTGCTATAAACGTTGTGCTATTATCTCTTTGAGGACTGTGTTTCTAAAGTCCAGTCATTTTCCACACTCCTCATCATATTTTTTTGCTCTGCTGCCTCTTCTCTGTCATGTGCATAAAGTAAATATGTCACACCATATCTTTCACATCTGTTATGGGAGTCTATGTTAAGTGGCCAGAAACCACAGATTTGTCTCATTTCCTCTTCCAAGCAGAAGCATTCCATAAGGGTGCTTTGCACCCTGCATTACTGCCTTGGAAGAGCCACCTGTAGTGCTGTTCCTGCCACCACTTGCTGCTCTCAGTAAAAGCTTGTGTGGCCAGCCAGGCAAGTGGCTGCTGTTTGCACATCCTTACTTTGATGTAATTACAAAGCACTTTCCTTCTGTGTTCTCTTTACTCCCCTGCAGTCAGTTCTATTGTGTGATTTTTCTTTCAGAAGTCACACAGGTAACGTAAAAGGAAGCATTTTTCATTCAAAACAGAATTTGGTGAAGCTGTGATTCAGCACAAATCCAATGAGATGGAGACTGTCTGACTGGTATATATTGTGGAAAAGGTGGAAATTTTGTTTCTGGTTTTACCACTTTTTTTCTGTTACTTTCACAGCTGTGGTAGGTTTATGCTAGTTGCTGTTTTTTTTTTTTTTTTTTTTTTTTTTTAAGTCTGTGCTAATTATGTCATGAGAAATAGCCTTTGGATTTTTTTTACTAAGCATGTATTTGAACTTAAGGTTATTGTAGGGTTGTATTTGGTTAACATTATCTTTCTTTATTTAGAAAAAAACTAAGTGCTTTCATAAATAAAAGGACACTGATGCTGCATATGGTAAAATTTTGATAAGGTTGTAATTGCCATGCCAATAAACAACTGAGTGTAGCTTTTACCTGTACCAAAGAAGTTTTACAAGTGATGGACTGATGGTCTTGATGTTCTGACCAAATTAGATCTGAGAGTGCTAAGTTTTTCCTGTCAGTGCTCTCCTGTGGCTTCAGTTCAATTTTCTGACAGTTCTGAGCAAATCCAATGGCTTTTGACCTTTTCATTCATATCGGATTTTTTTTTATTGAATGAACTGTACTTGAATCATGCTGCTTTTCAGAGAATTGTTGCCCAATATCTTTAAGGGATATGGCTGTGAAGCAGTAATCACGTCTTGCTTTGCTCCTTGTCATTTCTGTATGTAGATGAACAAATACAGAGATGGATAGTATGATTTTAATCTACTTTTGAGAAGATAATATGCCTACTAAAGAGAAGGTCTTCCATACAGATGAGATACATCTCAATATAGATTGACAGATTCTTTTTCTTTTTGCATTTTTTACAGTACTTGGTTGTCCTGGTACACTGGTTTATAAAATCTTGTGCTGCTTCATGGCTTACTGGGCAGGGAAAATATTACTTCTTGTATAACACAGAAATGCATGCATTTTCACACTCTGTGCACAGTCTTTATCATGCCTTGCTGTTTTAGAAGTCATTTAGCTATCCAGAAAATACCTTTCTTAATCTAGGACAAAATTCATAAGTATTGTAACAGAAGAAAAAATTCTTACTGACTTAAGTGAGCCTTAGACTGAGCCTATAAAAGCAAATCTTAATAGTATCTGTAAACACCAAGAATGTTGTATAAGCGGATATTGTACACAGACCTACAGAGAAAGAACTGAAGTATTCTTTCATACATTTTTACAGTCGGTTTTGTTGATATTTCTTTGTCCTCTGTTATTTACATTTGTAGATGAACTTTGAGAACAATGTAAATTATTTGGTTAGCATCTTGTGACTTCCCATCCACTTTGTGGATAGCATTTTTATTTCCTGGTCTCAAAATGCTATTATTTCTGGTTCCATCTATTGCAACCATAGTCATGTGATCCTTGGAGAGGTCAAACCCACATTTTGGCATTTTACTCCTTCAGCTCTTTTATTCAAGTTTATGGTACTGATGTGTTCATTGTCTTCAGATAATGTACAGTCCTGTCAGCAGAACAATGCACAGTGAATATGTTGTCTAATGTATCATTGAGCTTTTAGTTCTCTGGCTACAGAATTAAAGGCTAGGCTCTTGAAAAGTAACCTGCATTTCAAAGTCCATATTTCAATGAAGTCTTTAGATAGTAACTAGTGCTCTGAAATATTGAGTATTATAATAAAGGGGAATTTTGGTTAGCTTGTAGAAAGATAACAGTATAACCCTGATAACTTACAGGATAATTCTCTGTCACCAAGCCCATACAACTGGGTACAGATTCTGATAGTGTTTTGATTTTTCTTAGATAATACTGTGACTCTTTTGGGAAGTAAAAGACAAAAATAATTACTTATGTGCATAAGGTTAAAATTGTTACTGTACCATGAAGTACATGATGTGGCAGGTACTGTAACAATTTTTTTGGGCCTATGTAAGCAAAACCTGTCAACAAGTGAATTCTAAGCTACTGAATATCTACATTGATGTTTACACATATAATAATATAATATATTATTAGTATTAATATATTACTAATATATTATTAGTAATATAGCTGGTGCTGTATCCTCAACTGATAAGTGAAAAAAATCTGTGTGCCCAAGTCACCATTGCAGCTGTAATTGTTTCAGGCCACTGTGATTTGGAACCAGACTATCAATTTCTTCCTGTCTTTTCTGAATTCTTCACTGTTTTCTAATAAATGGAGCATAATGAGGGAATTACAGTTCATTCTGCAAATTTTAAATGTCAAAATATTCTTATGGGTGGTTAAAAAAAAGAAACAGTATTTGTTAGTGTTAAACAGTTATTTCTAGTCTCTTTGGAGATACTCACATTTTATTTCTAAATCCCCAATATCTATCTATAATGAAGAGCTATGCTGTGGTCTATGATTTGACTTTAATTTTTACATGCTTACCATATTTTTCTGTAGCCGTATACTTGTGTCTCAGTTCCCTCTCCTTCATAAACAATATAAGAAGTTTCTATTAGATCCTATTGGAATACAGTGAAAAGGAGAACACAGAAAATGTGCTGGTCATGTTAGTCTTGGATGGGTATCTGTCCTATATGCTCTGCAGCTGGCCCAGTTCATCCACAGTGTCCCTTTGGAAGAACAATTAAATTGTTTGTGCTGGGTTACAGTTGAAGAAATCCATTGACTATATGGTCTTGAAAGGGTACAAAAGAAGCTCAGGTAACAATAATATGTGAAAAATGTTTTTAGCACGCTTTAAGCATTGGGGAAGAAGCAGTGTAAACAGAATTGCTCCATGTCAAAATGTCTGCTAATATGAATGAAGAGTTTGCTGTTGGGCAGTAGATAGAGATGTGCAGCGGGGATGAAGCAAGAGAATGAGAATGAGCCCTCTAAACAACTGGTTTACTGTAGGACATTTCTTTTTCTGAATTATTGGAAGACACTGTTCCTGAGCAGTGTGCTTCATCTGTACATTTTAAATCCAGTAAATCCCCCCTGCTACAGTCTTTTGTGAGAGAATTTGAGTAATGAGCAGGAAGTGAGAGTTGAACTCTGGTTACTTAATGCAGAAAGAGATGAAAAAGATAATTTATACCAACTCTGGAGAATTAAGAAGAACATTTAGCAGCCTTCAAGAAGCACATCCACAGAAGCAGCTTCAAATTTGGAAGTGCAGGCAGTCTTGGCATTCTTACAGAGCAGCTTGCCACTGTACCCTCTGCTAATGAACTTGGTAGTCTGTCTCCAGGATAATATTGGACAGTTCAGCCTGACAGAAAATAATACACAAGGCTGAGTTCCATGTTAAAAATGCAAGATGTTTAAGGCATTGATGTCTAATTACTGCAGTCCATAAGCAATGAATCTCTGCAAATAACCTATTTCAAATAGCTTTATACTTTGCTCTTCTTGTCAACCTCATCTTTAACATTTAAATTCATATTGCAATTTGTGTCATGCAGAGCAGCTATGAAATGGATGTCACTGGGTTAGGACTATTTAAAGAGAGGATAACAGAGGGACAGGTAAAATCCAGGCAGAAGTTCCAGCACAGCAGAGATAGTAGGGCAGCTAAAAAGTCTGGGATAGAACTTGATCAATCCTTGGAAATTATTAAGGTCAGAATGTTAAGATGTGAAGCCTGGCATTGATATGGAAAGTATGTTTTGCACACTGTTTTCTAATCTTATTAACTGACTGAGAGATTCTTGTGTGACAATGAAGGTGCCTGACATGAGTATGAATTTGTCCTCATCTGAGGACGAGAATGCATCTGCACATGATGTGATTGGAAGTGGTCATAGTGCTGAACAAGAGGAAATGACCCTGCAATGGCAAAGAGCTTTAGGATATTCCACATTTGTGTCCAATGCAGGTATATGAACTACTGCTATTTGTTTAAGATTAACAAGGTTCGAGACCCAGTAAAAATTTCAAAGAAAGGGGGAGGTTGAGGATATATGAGAAACTGGTCCAAGGAACCAGTTTTCTGATTTGTTGAAAGGGAAGAGAAAACTGATCATAATACTGTATTACATGTAAGAGATGCAGTTGTATGATGCATTTCAAGTTCCTATCAAATGATCTGAAGGTAAAACTATCACTTCCATAATCTTTTATGAATACTTTTCAAACCTTGGTCTTACCAGCACTACTTCCACCTATGGGTTAACACAAGCCAGTCATTAAGAAGTCACTTGATGGGATTGAGTTTAACCTGGCATGACTCACAATGCTTTGACATTCAGAAAGCTTTTTTAGTGAGTTCTGTGGTGGATTCATTGGTAGTGTACTATTTACAGAATAGAAAGTAGTTCCGAGAGGAAAAAAGCCAGGCATTAAGATGCATACATATTCATACTGTAGGCACATGCAGAAAATTTCAGTAGTACAGTGTGCTTTATGAGTGTTGTCTAAGTGTCTGGAGGAGTAATGAAATGATCTGTTATTCTAGTTTTAAAAAGACTAAAGTTCTGTTCATGCGCCTGATACAGTGTAGGCGTAAATAAAGTAGGTTTTCAACATTGTTCTCTCAAATTAAGGAGGTGGCAAAGATAAATTAATCTCTGTGTTCTGTCAAGAAGCTCATGCTTACTCTTTTCATGCCTGCTGTGTATAAGGACTGTGACACAGGCTGACAAAGCCTGTGTCTTTGCAGCTATAAAAATGGTATCATTTGACTATTTTCTATGAGAAAATAGAGAAAATATCTTACAGAATTAGTCAGACTAATTTAAAAAATGAACCTAGTTCAAGTTTTGGGTTTCACATATGCCCAGTATTTTACTAAGAGTCTGGTGGGACTTTCACTGGTTTGCTCTAGTTCTACTCCAATATTAATTAGATGGGAAGCCAAGCCATGATATCAAAACGCACAGCAAACAGCAAATAATACCAGTTTCAGGCCAGCCATTGTAACTGAAGTTATTCTGGCCATGTACATGTGCTCCCCTGAGCACCCACTGCTCATTTGTCTGGATTGAGACCTTCACGGTCAAGAGGAGGACCTCTTCCTCTTCTGTGCAGGGGAGTGGGAGCATGGTAGCCCTCTCAGGGAGCAATTATAGATGTCAGATTATTGCAGTGTGTGGATGGCAACCTGCTGAAGTAAAATGTCTATTTTATAAGTTGGACCAATGCAGTCTTCTAAATGAGCTGTCCCGACAGACACATGTCAGAGCTGTGGCAAAAGTAAACCTTTATGGCTTTGACATCTCTATGGAAACACAAAACAGATTATAAACAGTGTAAGAACACTAAATAGAATATTATAAACATAAGGTGCTGTAGGTCACTTTATAAAGCCAGGACAGATATCTTAGCAGAATGGAGAATAAGAAGGAAAATTAATAGAGCAAAACACTGTGCATTATCTTTGATTGGATGGGTAAGACTGCAGGACTGGATTGAATATGTGCCAATCGTTAAGAAAGTTTTGTTACCCAATTGGAACAAGATATGAAAAAGCCTTTATATGCTGACAAGTCCAATAACAACCTAGTCAGCAAATGGTTAATTGTTTGGGTTATTGAGATGAACCTGATGCAAATGTTTGGCTTATGAAATGATGGAGGAAAAGGAAAAACTTTAAAAGGGAAATTCACAGTCCTGACCTTATCTTTTCAAGTTTTCTGTTACTGCTTATGATGCCTTAATCTTGCTGGAAAATGTCTAGCAAAATAGAAGTCTGATTGATAAATAAGGTTTCCAGAGCTAATACAGAGATATACTTAGCCTCTGTAGGGAGGAACTCTGTAGCAAATAAAGTGAAATAAACATTTTGTCCTGGTAACAAAGGCAGAATGCTTTATAAAAAAATGTGTGGGGTGAGCTTAGCTACCCTATTCAATTTTATGCAGTTTCTATTATAGAAGAAAAATGATATCGTTTTAGCAATGACATTCTTTGTTAACTGTCCCAGAATGCTTGTTCATAATAATTTTTATATTAGCTCTTTATTTCCTCTAAATTTAGTTGTAACTATTGTAATTATACTTCTGTCTTAAAAAAATAATTCAAAAATATTTTTTAGCAGATGCTAAGTTGGAATATAGTTTAGGATGCTTTGGGATCTTCCTAGTGAAATTTAGTTTGCATATTAAATACATACTAATAAAAATTATAAGAAGTCTCCACTTAATATAAACCTGCTCTTACTCCTGGTATACATCTCTGTATGCAAGTTTGAATCCTTATAAGTTATGTTTGTAAACATGGTTGATCTAGGGGAGAATGGAAGTATGAGGGTTCTAGACTACAGCTTCTGTATGGTATGGGATCAGTCCAGTTAAAGACAGAGTAAGTGATCTTAGAGAGCAAAAGAGAACTTTTTAGTAAATTTCTCTTAAGATGAAGAAACAAGCAGTAGCTGTTTCTTTCAGTAGCTGGGGTTTTCTTAATATTTAATGTGAAAGATAAACAGAAGAACATGGACATCTTTTTTACAAGGGAAACCTTCAAGGAGCTTGAGCTGTATGTCACTGAAAAATGAGCTTCTCTGTTGAAGCTGCAGAGACTTATAATGATATTTAATTGAAAAGCATCAAGAGAAAGATATTTTCTAATTCTTACATAGCTAGTGTCAGCAGCATGAAAAAGACCCAACTAATTAAAACAAATTTTTTTGTTCTATGAAAACAACAGGTTCTCTTGATTAATATACAATTTTTACAAATCTTTAGTGACAAAATAATGAGAATGCGATATACAAAACAACTTGTTGTATCTGCCATATTGGCAGACTGCTTGTCAAATATGCTGCAAATTATTAA
This sequence comes from Setophaga petechia, assembly GCA_024362935.1. Classification (NCBI taxonomy): domain Eukaryota; kingdom Metazoa; phylum Chordata; class Aves; order Passeriformes; family Parulidae; genus Setophaga; species Setophaga petechia. The sequence continues at coordinate 27,633,181 of JANCRA010000001.1, forward strand.
TAATTACATTATTAAATCAATAAATTACAGAAGAGGGAATTAATAATAAATTACCAACAATAGCGCCATGTAGTCACCTCTTTGTGTTCAGGATTCTGAAGGGAGATTGTCCCAGGTGTTAAAATAGTATATAACTGGAAACCTTTATTGATATTTGCTCTTACTGTTTTAAATGTTTTCAGATTTGCCAGTGTAACGGTTCCCAGTTTCACAGCAAATCAGTATTTTTCAGTGCAGTGAAGCAGAGTGCCTGTCGGCAGCTGAATCCTGTTTTGTGTCCTCTAACTTATATCTGTTTTTCAACTCATCTCCATTGCTGTCTTTATGCTGTCCCTTGTCCTTGAAAGAATTTCCCATGTGCCTTTTTTTTTAGTTCTTTTATTCTTGTCTTTAAATGCCTACTTGTCCATATTCTGTCATTTATAGCAGATCAGTCACAGCAAATGATTGGCACCTCAGCGGAGTTTGGCATGGACAGAGATTTTTCAGCTAGCATCATGAGTCTCAGCTGCAATGCTGTTTAAAATAAATTATATATCAGACAGCAGATGGGTTTGCTGTCAGGGAGCTAGATCTAGTTAATAGGTTTTTTAAGTTTTTTGATACAGCAAGTTTATTGGAGGACATGACCGTTTTCTAAGGTATGCTTGTAACTTGTACTCCTGGGGAGCTATGGGGGTAATTACATCCTAGAGCTGATGAATTACTGAGTAGGGGTAACAGACAGGGGAATAGCTGAAAACAGGAGAAGTTGTAGTTGGCGCAGTTCAGGATTAGTTAGTCATGTCTGGGATGTGTAGCAGACTCTACAGCATTTGAGGCACAGGAAAACCAGTGCCATAGGTTCCTTGCTGCAATGCTGAACAGCAAATTTTTAAGTATCTTGTGCAGTGGTTTTTCCACAATTGCCAGTGTTCTTCATAGCTTACAGGCTCAAGACTAACAACACTCAGCAAGAAGTGAATAGTAGGTGCTGTTGTACTCCCTGCTCAAACAACCTGATAGTGTTATCAGTCACTGATATTTTCAGGAAAGGGAATATTATTGCAGGATCATGTATGTGACTGAATGCAAACATGGTTTCTAACAGGGAAGTTGTTTGGATCAAATTTGAATGTTTAGACCATAACTTGTTTCAAGCAAAACACTTAGGGAATTTAGCTCCAAGCTGGTCTGACATTTCATTGGTCACAGGATGCACCCTAGGAGCAACTCTGCAGCTTTCCTGACTGTATCAACCTTGATAATTTTTTCTTAATTCATTGAGCAAAGATGCTCGACTGTATCCTTGTTGTAAGCTAGCCTTGATACAAAAGTTAAATAAAGAGCCTCTGGTAATCCCTGCTTCTAATTTCCACTGTTAACACATTTCCACATTTTGTGTTATGGGACAGATCACAAAGCAATTTTAGCGTGGATCAGTAGGATGCTACCAGAGCTACTGGCTCCCTGTGGTCTGGTGCCCATCCTGCAGTGCCCAGTGCAGGAATAGGAGTAGAGAGGGACATCCAGGGCAGCCTCAGCCACCACAGCAAGACAAGGCCATGGTGAAGAGGCCAGAGACAGGCTGGACCTCTTGGGGACACAATGGGGACTTTGGGTGCTTAAAGTGAAAAAAATCCATTCCTTGAATAAAATATACATGTTCAGAAATATATTTTGCATTTTCTGGTTTGCATGTAGTGTGATCCTGGGTTTGTAAATATATGATGCAGATTTTTTTTATTTATGGGTAATTATTTTTTCATGCTGTATATATTTCATTTAATTTTATTTTCATGTTGGTAGTCATATGGATTATAAAGTATTTCCAATTGAATAAATATTTTCTTTTTCTTTTCAAAAAAGGAGTGAATATTTTCACATGTCTTGAGTAAGAAAATAGTATTTTTACACAAAAAGAAAGCACTTAGTGTTTGGGGATATTTACCTGACATCATGCATAGCCATGGTACATATGTACTTTGTCTCCTAGGAGACACTCAGTTCACGCCCTGCAGCAGATCCATGGCAGCAGCACCTTTCAGGAATTGTAGATGTCAGGCCGGACTTCATTTGTTTCATCATTTAGAGGTACCTGATGTTGCTCAGCCCTGGGAAGTTGTGTGCATCATGGGAAAGTGAACTAAAGTGAGACAAGAGAGAATTAGAGGCAATCATTGTTTCTTTAGGAGAACATGGGGTATATTCCAAAATGAAACATTTAGATTTAAAATTGGTTGATATATGTGGCTAATATGACAGATTTTGATTCAATGTTCATGATTTATTTTGTTTAAAATATTAGTGCCACCACAGTTTGTGTGGAAAAATATTTGCTTTTATATTTTTAAATAGTTCTAACAAAATTGTTTCTTTTAAACAACTGCATCTCCCACATACCAATATGAGTAAAAAAGAAGTAGTGATTTATGAAACAATTACTAAATTGTGTGAACAAAATGCTGTGAAAAGGAGAAACACTGTGAAAAGAGTAGACCTAACAAGAAGGGCTATTTTTTCAGTGCTAATTTAAGAAAATCCCTAAGTGTGGATACCTGTGTGCTTATTTGGAGAACAACACTGAATGTCAGTTAGGATTCACAGTCACAGGCACTTTTGAGGAAAAAGAGCCAGTATAGGTGAGAGCAAACAAATGTACCTCTCTAGAAGTATGATGTGGTGGCCTGGAGCTTCTTATTTTAACCTTTAACTGAGATACTTCTGCAGCAGAATAGACACCACGTACACAACTCAAAACTAGTTGCAGTGGCTGTAAGGAGACATAAGCTAGATAGAGTTCTTCACCTCATCATTTCCTGGAAAATGTTATATACTAGAAAAATCCTCTATACCAATTTTAATCCTGCCCTTTAATACTAGCAGGGCTTGTGGCTTTTTAGGCTCTGTTTTCTTGGTGTTTCCCTTTATGAGCAACGTCCTCCTTTGAAGCAGGCTGACATCCATCACACCAACTCCTGTTGTCAATGTCATACCAGTTTTAATTTCAAATGGCTGAAATCCTGATCCCCTAATAGAATAGTTACCACAAGAATGAGCAGATGCTGACATGGGGAGCATCTGACGCTTTATAAATGAATGCCATCCAAGCAAAACATCAGCAGGATTGGATATGTTTAGAAAGTTAAGCATCTGACGAGGTGACTTGTTTTCCAGTTGTTAAGAATAAAAGCTTGTTAATTGTCAGAGAACCTTGGAATATGCATGACCACTCTGGGTCTAGTCCTCCCTGGGATTGTGTGTTAGCATCAGAGATGTGTACTCCCAAACACTTTTGGTAAGGTGAACTGCCTGAAGTTTATGTTCACACAATGGATCTAAGCAGCATCAAAACACATGCTGTGAAAATCTCACCTCTAATTGCCAGGAAGTGGTTTGAATAGGTTCAGTATAAATAGGCTTCCATATTTATACTCCCATGTTCTAGAATGAAGGGATGTGGAGGAGCCCCCGGTATGCAGGACACTGCAATAAGCCTTCCTGACTAATAGAAATACTTGTTATAAAGCAAACATTGTGTTATGGAAGTAAACATTTGGTAAATTCATACGTAGGTTATGTTTCCTGATTACATTATTCTGTGTCTCTCCCTAGACCAACACAATTATTGCTAAGCTGTCATACACATCTGGAGACCCCTCACACCTCTTTCTGAGTGAGCTGTGACAGACCCCACATAATATATTCTTGTTCAGAAAATAATGGCTATGGGCAGATCTGAGGCTTTTAGACGGGGGCTCTGGCACTGAGGTAAAACAGAAGGCACTGCAGAATTCTGTTTCTAATAACTACTGAGTAAAAGTTGAAGACATACCAAACTCAAACTGGAATAATTAACCCAGGAAATTCTCAGTGGGAAGATGGTACACTGACTAATGTGTGAGCAAGCTTTGTGAATAAAAGGCTTTAAAACTGCCTGAGGTTGACTATAAAGAGTGAGGCATTGCCTTTTTGCAAAGAAAACCAATTTGCTGAGGGTTGCTTTGTAAGGTTGAAGTGGTGGGGGGGTGCTTCTTTTAGGTTACACATCACAAATTAGAGTTGCCATTTGAGAAATAGAAGGTGTATTGATAGTAAACAGGTGGCTGCTGTTCCAAGGAGATTTGTTTAGTACCATTTTATGACTGAGCTGATGCTGTGACACATTAAGTGGAACTTGTCACTCTCCCATCTGGTCTACACAACTGCTGGAGGCGGAACCCATTTAGGAAGTTGTACATTTCTTGCAGCTGTTCCTGAATGTTTCATAAATAACTAACAGAAACCACTGATTCATTTGGCTTTATTAAACCTATCTTAGGGGAATCATGTCATTGTTCATGGAGAAAATTGTACACGTTGCATGGCATTTAAGGGACTTGTTACCAAATTACAGTGTTTTACAACCTTACTTAGTGCTAATGGGAAAATTGTGAAGTACAGATCAGAACTTCTTTTGGCCTGATTGTAATTTATCTAAATGACTGCACTTGATAAAGAGTCCTTCATGCTAAGTAAAATGCTTTTTGCCTGTGGAACCTAATGGTGTCTTGTTTTCATTCCCCTGTGGAGGCAGTTTATCCTTGGGTCTTATCTGGAAGAAGCAGTTGTTGCAGAATCCCGTGTTCACTTCATACATCATTTAAACTGGTTTTGTTATTGATGAATTGCTTTTTTAATTCACAGATGAAAGTGAACATTATAAACAAGGCATTCCCATATTAGCTTTTCAGTGCTTTGCCCAATGGGCAATTTAATGCGACATCAAACGCGATAATAGCTGAATGACAAAAAGAACCTTCCCCATGCTTGTTGGCTTCTAATAGCTTGATTTCATTTTTAATAGGCTGTTAATCTTCAGCTAGTGTTTTGCTCTGTATCAAACATTTTGCTGCAGTAAACTGGGTTGTTTGTCTACTTTAGGTTTGTGTTGTGTTCAGTTAACGTTCCCTTTGGAAGGCTTTTGGCACACATAAAATGCCTGAGATTGACTTTGCAGTAGGAAATTTTGACTCCCCTTAACAAAACTTTCCTATCTGTCATGATGTGACAGACTAATAAAACCACTCATGTGCTAAGTTATAATGATATCTAATATGTTGACAGTAAAAGAGTATCACCTTCTGAATTCAAAGTAAGCAGTGTGCTGCATAGAAAAAGAGAGACACCACTGGGTGTAAAGGAGGCCTTAGAATGTATTGCTGTCTAGCTTAGGGGGAAAATTAAACACACTACAGTGAGCTGTATGACCTGAAGGAGACACTTATTTCAGGTACAGTAACTCTGTCCAACTAGCCTGTTACATCCACAGTAAGGATGGAAAGGCTTAAAAACTGTGGAGAGTGTTGTGCAGTTTATGCAAACTATTTTTCTAGACGAAGGAAGAATGTCACTGATGTGTTTATGTTACGTTAAAAGATGTAATTTTTATTTTTGCTGGTCTGGAGTCTGATTTATTTTGGATGCTCACTTGATACCTTTAGATACTAAGTTCAATTTCCTCTCAGAACTGCCACTAGCCAGAGATACCTGAGTTTGAACAAGCTCCATTCTGTGATGTCAGTATTTTTTGACTGACAAATGACTGTCAAAGGGATAGGAAAGTTCTTTGGTACCTGCCGTGCTGCTCAGTGAGAGTCATCAAAGCATCTGGAAATCTTGTCTCGTGTGCCAGTGTGTAGCACTCTGTTACTTCCTCATCAGGTGCTGCCCTTCATATTTCCAAGAGTACAGAGAGAGACACCTGCTGATTTACTGGACCCAGCCCCACTCAAATGCATAACTGTCATTCATATACTGATCAATTCACCTGTGACAAGCACCTATTTTGGGTGGGGGGTTCAGAAATCAGCTAGTGTCAGAAAACTGCTCTAAAATATCTGCTGTCCTCAGCTTCCCTGACGGATAATTTCAAGCCCACCGTCATTAAATTATAGCTTATACCTGTTTGTGTCCTCAGGTGAAATAATTCCTCCTAGGGCCTGTTGCTTGCCTAGTTAGTATTAAGTAATCAATTAATTTTTCCCAGCTCACGCTTTCATGGTGAAATGTGTGAAGTGATCCTCATTGTGGTGGTCAGCTGAAATGGGAAGGTCACATAAGCTCAGATCTGTGATCAGTGTTGGATGAATTCATTATGTGGCTTTGGACCCACGCTGAAAGCATAAACCAAAGGTACAGATGTTTCTCCAATATATGTCTGTATGGCTGATGTTTTCCATAACCATCCAGTTTGTGGCAGTATTTATTTCTTGAACACTGCTACAACAATATCTGCTGCTGGATGACTGTAGGAGACCTCTAGCTCTGGTATGACGGACAGTCTCTTATATTCTTAGAGTTTGGTAAAACAAATCAATTAATCTTGATACATGCTATCTCTTTTTTTCCAATTGAAGCACTTCATTAATTTTTTTCTTTACCTTTTCTTCCTAATCAATATCCCTCCATTCCAGTCCTCTTGTGCTTTTGCTGTCACTGCATAGTTAGCTAGCTGTTGGGCATCAGTAACATTTCCATTTTGTTATTATCTTCTCATTTTATAGAAAAATTGCACATTTCTTTCAAAGATATGACATATTACTGAAACAGTTTTGTTGGAATACTTGTTTCAGCCCACTTGCCTAGTATTACTGTATTTTTTATCACTTGTTTCTCACCTCTAACATTTCTTTATCCAGTGTTGAATCTCTATTTGCCCTGTCTTCTTCTACTATATTTAAAACTTGTGATTATCGGAGTTACTTCCATCTTTTCTTTTTTGGTATAATAACTTTTATCTCTTAACTCTTATGCTCTTATCTCATTATGTTTCTACCTTTCAACATGTCTCAACATGGAAGAAGAATTTAAATGTCTTCCTCTGGGTCTCATTAATTAGTGTTCTCTTCTAAAAGTGTTTACACAGAAGACAAGATTTCCTTGTCTTTCTGTTATGTGGTGGGACTATTGATAAGAAAAATCTACTTTGCTGGATATGAAGATTAATTTTACAATTCACTTTGCAAAAAAGCTACATGAAAGTAGTTACTAATTTTTCTGATGGAATCTTAAAGGACCTTAAAAACTTGTCTTCTTACATAGTTAATCTTATGAAAATAGTTAATCTTACAGAAAAATTGGGCCACATCATACACCTCAATTTCTGTACGAGCAGTCAATTTATCATTGGTGTCAGAAATAGCAGCTGTTTTTTCCTACTTCTTAGTTCAGAAACTGGTATAATTTCACAGGTCCCTAAGTTTTGTGATGAATGGACTAAGTGCAATGATGAAAATGTAGGTATTTAGTCTTCCCTTGGCATCGAGTTAATTCCAGAATCCCCATGTCAAATGGCAAAGTTTTGCTTCTACTTGGGGCCATTTTAGACTTCACTTTAAATCATGTATGGCATTTCAATGGGTCATAAAGAGTAATAGTTTTCCTTGTCAAAGCATCTTTCAAAAAATCTGAAAAAGATAGAGGGCTTTGAAATGGAAAAATGCAGAGCTGATTTACAGATGCTTGAAAAAACACTTATCACAGGCTGAATAAAATCTACAGTACAGAGGCATATATGTTCTCCAGAACATATTAATCACTGATAATTCTTTCTTTATCATGTCAGACTATTTCCTTGAAAAAGTGCAACTCAATCAATAATTGGTTTCTGTTTGAGGTCTAGGCTAAGTATGGTTTTTACATGTGCTCTGACCAAATGTGTCAGGACCAATTATTGTTAGTTTTGTGTGTACTTCCCATAATGTTGCCTGTGTATGGGAATGGAACTCAGCGAATGGCTTTCCATAACATTGTCTGAAACAGAAACTTAACCCAGAGCATGTTCTCTTGTAATCCTTCTCTTACTAGGTAGTTTGTGTATAATTAAAAAATTACTGTTTTCTCTGTTTGCATTTCACGTGTGGTTGTCTGTTTTGATTTCATTGATTTCCGCTAAATTTCATTTTCATTCTGCTGTTTAATTATTTTCCTAATATGAAAAAGAATTGAATGTTGTCTTTTTCTTTTTTCACTCATTTTCTGTTTTTGGGGGTTTTTTCTGGTTATTTTGATGAGCAATAAATGACAAGGCAGATTTTAATTCAATTACTGACTTTGTACACAAAAGATAATCATATCATGTCACATCTAAAAATATAGATATATTTTGATTTCCATCCAATGGATCTGCAATTCTATGTCACTTATGATTTGCTTAGCCAATTTTTGGTTTGTCCTCATTTTCAGTATTTTTCAATATGCAAGCATACATAATACAATGAAAAATTTAATATGTGGGAACAAAATGAAAAAAAGAAATGTGTCTTTTCATGTGCTCTCCAATTAAATGCATCCTACCTAAATATTATCTGAAATGCTATATAGAAAGCTATTTTTAAATGGAAAATATTTCCATTTTATATATCATGTTCTCCCAAAATAGAACATACAGAAACATTTCATTTCTTTAAGTGAGGTAAGCAACCTTTGTCTTTGAGGTGCTAACCTTACAGCTGCAGCAGATTATTATTCTTTCCATTAGAATATATTTGCTTTTTATTGGTTGCATGAAAAAATAATGCATTGATTAGTAGAAGCTTGGCTTAAAACCATTAAATATAAACAGAAGGTTAAATCTTCTTTGGCGTTCTTCTGAGACTAAAAGACTGTCAAAGAGATGTTCTAAAATGGTTTCACAAGACTGGATCTTTAAAAGAAATGGAGTCAATTTCCATTCTAAAATGCTTTATACTTTTAAAAGTTTTCCACCACCATTTATCTTCACTAGGTACACAAATAAAGATGAAAATAGGCAGGGGAACCAGGACAATTCTTTTCACAAGTCTGCTGTACTAATTAAATATGAAATTACATTGAATTTGTATAGCCAAACTTTCATTTTTCACACTTTTTTCTTCATTACTCAGTTTCATTTTTTGTTATCTCATCGATGGTTGAAAATATTGCCCAATAGAAGTGTAGGGGTCTGAAAGATACATAACCCAGATGAGGAAATTACATTGGTTGTTTGTTCCATTTGCTCTAATATTTTGATTGCTGCTGTGGACTATCCCCATCTTTGTCCATACCTCTCCAGTGCTGTTGCATGTCTACTTTCACAGTTCCACTTCCTAGGTAAATATGACTGATAATAAAAGTATAACTGTGCAACATTTGATCTCAGCTAGACAAACAGCCTCAAGGTATAAAGATATAATTACAGCATAGTTGTCACATCTCACTCTGCTGAGCTCATGCCCCAAGGTGCAAATACCTCGTGGTTGAGATGGGTCGGATCACCTGAGCTTTCAAATACCACGCAGGAAAAGGCGCCCTGCAAGCTGGAATGTCGTGGTGCTCTCATAGACTTGTCTAGCATTTCATCAAGATCTGTATGTCCAGAACCTGTTGAACTGTTGTAGAGTTGTCACGAAACCAGACATACTTAATACTTTAGCATTGCTGAAAGCCTTGCTCAGGTTGTACAGACACAATTTCAAGGGTGTGTGTACTTTCAACTGAGGGAAGTGAGCTGTAATGCAGTGGGTATAAATTTGTGTATATAACACAGCGCTGCAAATGCTGTGCTTTTGATCAACCTCATCTTGATATAGGATATCTATCTCACAATGTGCCCTGCATTTTGGTCTGTGACCACTGATGTTTTCCTGTCTTTTTTGTGAAGAATTTTGCTGAGACTGTATTTATATCTCCTTTCCATTTACAGGAGCCATGGATTTTTTCATATAGCCAGGCAGTAAATGTCAATTAGGAATTTCAATGTCCTTGATCCTCGATATCAATAGAACTGTTTCTGGTTTATGCTGATGAGAATGCCATCAGCATCCAGTTTTAGACCTCTGTGGTACTCTCCTTTGTCAGTTATCAAATGTAGTCAGACTTTTTAAAGTAAAGTATATTATCCAAGGACAAAACAAACAAAAAACCCAAAATAAAACAAAAACAATCACCACCAACAAAAACAGACAAACAAAAAACCCAGAACCAAAAAACCCAACCAAAAAAAAATTAAAAATTCCCAAACTGTATTATTTAAAAGTCCTGTGCTGTTAATAATTTTTAATTAACTTAAAAAAAAAAAAAAGTGTTTAATCTTAAGTTAGTTATGCAAGTTGCTATTTCTTTCATTCTTAGTAGTACAAGAAGGAAATATTTAATACTCAGGATTTTGGAAAAAAAAATGTAGATAATAGTTGCAGGTCAGCCTTGTTCTAGCCTTGGTGCCTAGCTGTCGCTGCTGGCTTAAGTGTCAAGGTAGAAAGCATAGTTTCATTTTTGTGATGAAGCCTGTAATATCAAGCAGAAAAATCAAATCCAGTTGCTTGCTGTATAATCCTAAAGGAATAGCTCTCAAGTTACCACGCAGTTTCAGTAAAAGCAGTGTTTCTTATCAGAGTCACAACTATTGGAAAAATGTCTGATCTTGCATTAAAGGCATTCCAGAAGCAGAGTCGAGGTAGTTCAGCTGGTTTCCCTCAAGCTGTGTGGATTGGATGAATATTGTGAGCTAGAGTCTGATCTTTCTCGTACCAATGTAGATCTGGGTAACTTATCTGGGTTTTGGGAGAGCTCTCTTGATTTGACTGCAATGGCATGCTGATGTCCCCAGCTGTTCTATTTCAAGAGATCCCTTGTTCAAGTGGCCTTCACCAGTAGATGATGATGACTTTCTCTGGGACCTAATTTTATTCCCAGACCTCTTTCTAAGTATATTATATCCTATCCAATTACACTTTGCAGACATCTCTAACTGGTGTGGGAGTATTGATCTCCTGGAGACTAGGAGAACAGGCTGTATTCATGGGCTGAGACCAACAGTATGAGCTTTAATGAGGCAAAGTGCTGGCTCCTGCACTTGGGTCACAAAAAGCCCCTGCAGTGCTACAGGCTGGGGGTGGAGTGGCTGGAAAGCTGCCCAGCAGAAAAGGACCTGGGCGTGCTGGTCAACAGCAGCTGAACATGAGCAGTGTGTCCAGGTAGCCAAGAAGGCCAGTGGCATCCTGGCCTGTATAAAAACCAAAGTTACCAGCAGGACTAGAGAAGGGATTTTACCTCTGTGCTTGGTGAGGCCACACCTCGTTGAGCGCTGTGTTCGGTTTTGCACCACTTGCTGCAAGAAGGACATTGAGATGCTGGAGCATGTCCAGAGAAGGGCAATGGAGCTGGTGAAGGATCTGGAGAGTCAGGAGCAGCTGAGGGTGCTGTGATTGTTCAGCCTGGAGAAGAGGAGCCTTAGGGTGACCTTACCATTCCCTCTAACTACCTGAAAGGAGGTTTGCACAGGACGGGGGTCAGCACATCTGCTACGACCTCCCCAGGCCACTAGCAACAGGACAAGATGAAGTGATCTCAAGCTGTGTCAGGGGAGGTTCAGGCTGGGCATCAGAGGAATTTCTTCACTGAAAAAGTGGTGAAGCACTGGAATGGACTGCACAGGGAAGTGGAGTCAGTATCCCAGGAAGTGTTCAAGAAATGACTGATGTGGCACCTAGTGCTATGGTTTAGTTGACAGGCAGTGTTCAGTCAACATCCAGCCTTTAGGATCTTGAAGGTCTTTTACCTAGATGTTTCTATGATCCTTGCATTATGAAACTGGTTGTTTAAGATGCTTCAGGCTAACAGCACTGGATTTTAATTATTAATCAATATGGTTTATATCTTGTAAATATCTTGCATGTGCCCAGGAGTGGAGTAGCTGTTGTTGTACTGTGATACTTTTAGTGGAGGAAGAAATGATTTTTTTTTTCTATTCTGCTATTTATCATTCTTTTTTTTTTAATATGTAGTTTATTCTAGAAGATACACAGCTTTTTTTGGCTCTCAAATACAGTGTTAGACAGCATAGTATCTTGTTGAATGCCAAGTGCCCACCAAAGCTTCTCTATCAATCTTTTCCTCAAACTGGACAGAAGAAAGAAAATATAATGAAAGGCTCATGAATTGAGATGAGGAAAGGGAGAGATCACAAACTGATTACTGTCATGGAAAAAACAGCCTAGACATGGGAAAGTTAATTTAATTTATTACCAGTCAAAACCAGAGTAGCAAAATGAGAAGTAAACCAAATCTAAAACCACTTTCCCCTCACCTTTCCCCCTACTCCTTCCCAGCTCTTCTTCCTCCTGCTCAGCAGAGCAGAAAGACAGAGTGGAGGCTATGGTCAGTTAATCACGGGTTTCTTTTGCAGTTTCCTCCAGGGAGAGGAGTACTCCCTGCTCTAGCACAGGGTTCTCCCGAAGGAGAAAGTCCTTCATGAACGTATCCAATGTGAGTCCTTCCCATGGGCTGCAGTTCTTCAGGAACTACTCCAACATCAGTGCCTCCCATGGGCTGCAGTTCTTCAAGGACAGGCTGCTCCAGTGTGGGACCCCAATGGGGCACAAGTCCTACCAGGAAACCTACTTCAGCATGGGCTCCTCTCTCCATGAGTCTGCAGGTCCCTAACAGGAGCCTTTTCCAGCACTGGCTTACCATGGGACTACAGCCCTGTTTTGGGCATCTGCCTGCTCTGGTGTGGGTCTCCATGGGCTGCACAGGCACAGCTGCTTCACCATGAAGCTACAAAGTAACAACTATAAAGTTGTTCCTCTTACATATTCTCAGTCCTCTCTTCTCTGGATGCTGAATTACTTCTGCACAAGAACTGGTTTTGTTTGTTTTTTTTTTTTTTCTTTCTTTCTTACATGTATTATCACAGAGGCATTACCACCATCTCTAATGGGCTCAGCCTAGGCCAGTGATGGGTCCGTTTTGGAGCAGCCTGGCATTGGCTCTGATGGACATGGGGGAAACTTCTGGGAGTTTCTCACAGAAGCCACCCCTGTAGCCCCTCCCTACATTACCAAACCTGGCCACAAAAACCCAATATATGTTTCTTTTAATGTGAGTTATTTTGGAGGTATGATCTTTGGTACCTTACTCCTGGCATGTTTCATTTTCACAATAGCTTTATAGTTGTAGAGCTGATGATATTACGACCTACAAGTAGGCATTGATGTCAAATCGTGTCTTTTTCCCACTCTTCATCAGATTAAACCCTAGAGTTTTCAATTTGCAAGCCAAATTTAAAGGCTCCTAGGTTACAGTGTCAGAAACAAACTGTTGTCATTGCACTTGAATATATCACTAGAATACTAATGGTCATTGAAATTGTTTGAGCTATTTAAATTCACAGAGAGCATTTTCAGCCATTATGGATGAGTGTAGGAACAATAGGCTACATCAGTCTTTGGCCTAGGTGTCTGCTAGTAGAGACTTTTGTAGAGACCTTTATCACTGTCATATTTCAAAGGAAAGTTTAATGGCACTTTTTTTGGGTAAAATCTCATATGATTTAAGCAGGCCTAATTGTGATGTTCTTGGTTTCCTTTCAGTCACAACCAAGACTGTTTCTTCCAGTTGCTATATCCCATGTGGCTTTTGCTTTCTTGATTATGCATCTTAATGTCTTCCATTATGTTGTCCAAATGTCATTAATCACAAGCGGCAATAAGAGTACCTTCATGTGAATGAATTAAGTTCTAGTAACAAGCAGCCTGGCCCCAAATGATTCAAACCCCAAAGCAAAGGTATTGCAGTTCTGACTATTGTCTATTCCTTCTGGCATCTGTCTCTTGCATGAGCTACTGTGTTAGCCAACATCTGAGGAATATTTGATCTCTTAACACCTTGACCCTTATTTGAGGGTGTAGCTGCTCACTGTTCATAGCTGAGTGCATGAGGATATGTTCTGAGTCTCAGCTCTTGCAGGGGCTAAACTTGCTCAGCCTCACACATCTTGACCTGATGCTGTGTTTATCAGGCACATTTCCATATAGAAAATAGCAAACCTTACACTTCGTGATCTGGCAACACTTGGTGGAGTTCAACTATTCAATAAGCAGGGCCCAAAGCTATTAGTCCGCAATATATTTTGGATTTCATCTTCTAATTGACTATCCTGTGTTTCATCATTTTCACTTAATTACTTTATCCATATTTAAAGCATGTTCTCAGATTCTTGCAATAAGCAGCACCATATGTTCACTTCCTCCTATACTACTTTAAGCTGTGTTTGACCATTTTTGGGTCTACGTATCCTCATTGTACAATACCACAGCTGCAGTCTGTAGGCATTTGTTAGTCCTTTTGTGCACTACAGACAGTTCATTAGTCTTGTACGCAGCCACTGACCAGTCACTCTAGTGAGTCAGTTCAGCTGTGCAGCTACAGCTGTTTGATTTTATCCCATGAGCTTCAAATGCCCTAATGAGTGTAAGATAGTAAAAAGGAGGATTAGGTTTTACAGAGCAAGATCTGCTTTAATAAGTACCAAACAGAAAGAAGGACAGAGAAAGAAAAAGCTAGTATTTAACAGTAAACTATTATAAGGCAGAAAGAAATAGAGTGCTCATAAAATCAAACAGAAATTCTGAAGTGGGAAAAAGATCCTCTGGATTTTCCCAGAAGTGCTTTGCGAATACATTTGTCAATGATTAAAGGTTTCAGATTAATAACAGAATGCGGTGCATGTGACACTTCATGAGTGCAAATGACTTTACATTCTATGATGTCTGAAACTTCTTATTCATGTATCTCTCTTGACTTTGTGATTTTCTGTTTATTCTACGGTGCTTGATGAGCTCTCCCTGAGACCAATGGCGGGTGAATATTTTCTTGAACAAGTTTGAGGATCATTAATGACCATGCAGCAGATGGAGAAAGCACTAAGCCTTTCTACCCATCTCTGGTTAACATTAATTAGATACTTTATGCACTTTATGAGAGGCTAACATGCATGCAGTTAGTGTAGCCAGGCACCAAGTGTTGCCAGGCTGCAGTGCAGTGGGAAGAGCAATGGAAGAGCAACTGTGCATGAGGATACTCCAATGTGCTGAGAGGGTATGTTCAATGACTGCTGACAAAGACCTGTCCCGGCTGCAACTGCGATAGAATTAGGGTTTTTTTCCTTAGTAGCTGGTATAGGGCTTTGTTTTGAATTTAGGATGAGAATAATGTTGATAACACACTGATTTTAGGTGTTGCTAAGTAGTGCTTGTCCTAGGTCAAGGACTTTTCAGTGTCCCCCCCTTGTCTGCCAGCAAGGATGTGCAGAAGAAGCTGGAAAAAACCATAGCTGGATAGCTGACTCCAACAGGGCATGGGGATATTCCATGCCTCTATGGGATGCCCAGTATATAAATTGGGGGAGTTTGTCTGGGAGCTGATGATGACTGCAAGGGGACAGGCTGGTCATCGTTCAGTGGATGGTGAGCAGTTGTATTTTGCATAGTTTATTTCTCTTGGGTTTCATTTCAATCTCCCTCTCCTTGTCATGGCTTAACCTCAGTCAGCAACCAAACACCACACAGTGGCTTCCTCACTCCAGCAGTTTGGAGTGAAATGGAAAGGTGAAAGCAAGAAAACTCAGGGGCTGAGATAAAGAAAGTTTAATAGTGAAAGCAAAAGCCATACATACACGTTCACAAAGCAAAACATGGAATTCATTCACTACTTCCCATGGGCTGACAGGTGTTCAGCCATCTCCAGGAAAGCAGGATTCCATCATGTGTAATGGTGACTTGGGAAGATAAACACCAGCAGCTCAAATGTTCCCCCATTCCTCCTGCTTTCCTCTCCTTTATATGCTGTGCATGATGCTATGTGGTCTGGAATATCCCTTCGGTCAGTTGGGGTCACCTGTACTGGCTGTGTCCCCTCCCAGCTCCTTGTGCACCCCCAGCCTCCTTGATGGTGGAGTGGGGTGAAGAGCAGAATAGTCCTTGACACTGTGCAAGCCTATCTCAGCAGTAACAACTCTTCAGTACAAATCCAAAATACAACCCCACACCACTTACTGTGAAGAAAGTTAACTCTACGCCAGCCTAAACCAACCCAATTATTCCCATTGTGATTATTATTATTGTCATAATTAGTATTATTATTACATTTTTATTTATTTCAATTGTTAATCTGTTCTTATCTCAACTCCAGGGATTTTACCATTTTTTCCTAGTCTCCTCCTCATCCCACCACAGAGGGAAGGTGAGGGGTGAGAGAGCAAGCAGCTGCATGGTATTTAGTTGCTGGCTGGGGTTAACTAGGACAAGTCCTTAATTCAGAACCTTCACTCATAGTGAGAAGGGTTAAAAATTGCTGTTCTGGCAAAAGTGTGTGACAGTTGTACTGCAGCTTGCAGTTGCCCATAGGTTGTGAGAGTGAATTCTGACTTAATTATCTCATACATTTTGCCTGTAAGATCCCATTAGACCTTTGAATAATAAATTTTGTTCTTAGGAATTTACTGTTGAAAGATGTCTCATTATGTTTTTATTTGAAGACCCTATGCAATAACGAGACAATAGTTATACCTTATTATCAGCTTTAACTACAGTATATTTCATGTACTAAATTCCTAGAAGACCAGTAATAACACTGGAGTTTTGGGACTCTTGCCTGCTTTTGTGATGTGTAGGGAGTCACAAAACATTTTCAGATTATGTTTTTGGGACTTGAGACTGACTGATATGAATTGGACACAAGGAAAATATCACCTGAATCAAGGTTTCATGACCACTGGCTGGTATGGGCTGGTTTGTTTACTGAGTAGGAAGTTTTGATGTACAAACACTAAAATACTCATCTGAAAGTATTTCTTGATCTGTTCCTAAGGAGTTTTAGAAAGAGGATTAAATCCATTCAGCAGAGTATTCTGCTTTGTGCTTTTCTAGTTCTGGAACCTAATCAGTCAAAACAATGACTGTCTCAACCTAAACAGTTACTGTATCCCCATGTACACCCTAGGCAAATATGGTGTTTCTTAAAACATGCTAATGGCATATTCATTTGGTGAACATCAGTTTTATGCCAGGAACTAAACTGAAGGGAATTTCTTGATGAAATATATGACAGAAGGCTTCTCAGTGCTGAATTTTATACGATTATGTGGTTCTGTGGTTGCATAATCAGGTTTCTAGTATATGAGAAACATATATATTTCCCATATATATAAAAGTCTCAGCTGGGGAATTGATTGCACCTTAAATTACAGTTCCTACTGCATTTCAGAAGGCCACAGGTTTAAGTACATTATTCTGCCATGGGTTTGATTTAAGCAAGTGCAATAGCTTTTGCAATTTTCATTATGCTCTTTGGCCTGAAAAAAAGATTCGTCAAGCGAACAGATTCGTGTCATGTTAGTTTGTGTCCCTACTACAAATTGTGATAGGAATAAATGAACAGATTTTAACTACCCGATATGTTATGTACAGTGTGCCATTTTGGCTCCTATCATGGCTTTTCATTGGATAGACACTTTACTGTCACATACCTATCAATTGAATAATGATTAATGGAGTCGTTATCAAATCAGAAGGATGCACATTGAAAAGATTGTGCCATAGAACACAAAATTTTAGTTCAGAGAATAAGACTGTATTATCTTTTAACAAGAAGGAAATGACATGATCAATCAATTTCTCAAAATTAAGCTTGCTTAAAAATTGTGCTGAATGATAATTCATAGGAGAGATGACTAGCTGATGGCAGACTCTCTCCAAAGCTCTTAGCTACTCATGTCTGAATGACTGGGATGAGCAAATTACTCTGCTATTAATATTCAGAATTAACTATATCATGACTGTGATATAGTCAAGGGTGTAGTCAGAGTGAGAAAGAGGGGCTGAGCAATATGCAGAGGTAACAAATGAGATCAATTAGAGACCTGAATAGCCAAATGTAGAGGCAAAGGTGGGCATGGGACACTGTAGCTGAGGTCTGGAGCAGAAGAAGTGGGATTGTAGTTTGCTTACTGGCTGGCAAGAAATATGGGGGTTCAAATCTGTTTTTCTGTAATATGTCTACATTTTACTTTAGGATTTATAGCTGTCCAGATAAGTCTTTTACCCTACACTGATGCTTTCTGTCAATTTAACAAATGCCTGAAGTATTGGAGGTTGCAAAAGGGTTCAGATTTAACTTAAATGATGAGACACATTGTAGTTCAGGCTATGTCATGCACAGTAAAGAAGATACTTCTCTGGTTTATGCTTGACATAGCTCCATGAGTCTAGATATGAAGAGACCCCTCAGTGGGAGAGTCCTATGATGTTGTATGGCAGATTGAGATTGAAACTCACATGGACTGATTGCTGTAACTTATATTGAGCTGATTAAGGGGCCTTAAACTCCAACGAGGAATTTTGAGGGCATATATGTATAAAATGAATAAATACAGGTCTGCATAGTCTTTGCCTTCTTGATGTCAATACGCCTACTTTATGGAATTTTTCAGGAGCCCACTTAGAGAATTGAAGTAGAAATGAACAGCTAGGCTCTCTAGTTATTTAAAAAGTTATATAAATTTTTGTCTGAGCTGCTTCTCCTACCTACCTACCTACCTACTTGTCTCCAAAGGATTAAACTCCTGTTGAGTCTTTTCTGCCTCTTTCTTATCGTAGTTGAAATGTACAGGATGTGCTGCCAGTCTCACTGATTCTGTATTACCTGAGATCTGTAGTGTTTGGCATCTGAGATTTGACAGATGAGCTCTTCTGTCTCATATAGATTCATGATATGTGTGACAGGTTATAATTACTGCCACCTTACACTTTCTTGCTGAAACTGATCCTTCCTGTCTCACACAGCTCTTGATCCTAAAGCCTCACCCAAAAGCCATCTGTGATAAGGTACCATTAAATGGGTAATGCTCACTTGCAGCTCTAGCCCCAAACCCATCCGTTTCTCAGGAAGTAGTCAGTATCTTTTGGAATTTTTAGGTGCGTATATCACTACTGCAAAGTAACATAGAGAAAAAAGTTAGTGAAGCAGAGTTATTTTATTAACAGAATTATAAAAGCAGAAGTAGATTTTTACTTCTTAGACTTATTTTGAAAGCCTGATGTTTGGGTTCAAATGAAAGGATATGGCCACATTAGTACCTAATAAGTAGTAATTGCAGGAGTTATGGTAGTTATTATAATCCAAATGGCTTTTTTGCACACAGCTATTGGTAATTAACACATTTGAAATAAAACAGAGGATATGCAATTATTTGGCCTGCAAATGTATTTTTGGATTTTCGTTATTATTCAGTATCATTGAGATATTATGAAAGCATGTAAGTAAGCTAGAGAATCCTGATGTATTAAGCATAGGTAGGCACAAAAAGGAAACCTGAACTGGAGCATAACTGTCTGAAAATGTAAATTTAAATAATTAGGAAATCATAATAATTTTACAATTTTTAAACTTCACTGTAGATGGAATACTGCTGAAAAATTCGCAAGGAAGATTTAAAAATCAGGTAAAATATGGAATATATGTTTCTAACTGGATCAGTGAATATCTTGCAAAGTGGAAAAGCACTACAAGAAGTAATGCCATATAGATATTAATTGCATATAAATTTTTTAGGTATTTCTGTTTAATGAAAGGTCTATTATAGCTGCTAATATCAACATCCATCTGAGGCAAGCTTGTATAACAACTGAAAATGGAACAGCCTGAAATGCCTATTTTTGAGAAGTAATGTGGAACCAGTAACAGCAGCATATATTGGAAAGGAAGCAGTGGGGATTTTAAACCCAAGTTCAGGGTTTGTCTCATTGCAATACATATCTGCAAGATACATGTGAAACATTCCTTTCAATTTGTATCTGTCACTCTCCAATTTATACATATTGAGGAGAAAAGCACCTACTTTAATTGCTCTTAGACCTGCATGGAATCTTTTATATCTGAACATCAGAATAAAGTTTACCCAGATAATCTTTCTGTTGATGGCTGAATGCACTTGTCTTGGATCAGGACTTTACCCTATGAGCTAAATAAATCCCTTCATTAAAGAAATAGAATTACATCAGGAGTGCATTTTGCTCTATGCACTATTCAGGTCTATTTTAGATGAAGTGTGATTTCTAACATGATTCTAACATGAATATGAATGCAGTCTTAAAACTTTTCATAACACGAGATATGAGTCGGAAAGCAGATGCAGATGATTAGATGATGGATCCAAAAGCAATTAAGCTGGCAGCACCTTCAGTGCACCTGAACTGGGTTGGAGTCACCTGTGGTCCCATCAGCTGGACTCAGATAATGTTCCTTTTCCTCCTTTACTACTTCAAGCTTGTAGTGAACATGATGTAGACTCTGAATGGACATATCTCACATATCCTAATTAATTTCTTAAGCTGCTATATATAGTTGTGGGATTTACCCTCTTTCTCCACA
This sequence comes from Setophaga petechia, assembly GCA_024362935.1. Taxonomy (NCBI): domain Eukaryota; kingdom Metazoa; phylum Chordata; class Aves; order Passeriformes; family Parulidae; genus Setophaga; species Setophaga petechia. The sequence continues at coordinate 27,653,371 of JANCRA010000001.1, forward strand.
GTTAATATGTGGTTCATGATCATAAAAACTGCTTGGTTTTTTTCCTGATGTTTAAAAAAAGCAACCATGTTGATTTAAGCATAGCTCCAGATCAAGATCTACTCATTATTGAAGAATATTTGCATGGGAAACTGGTATTCTTTTTGAATTTAGAATAGTAGATGAAGGTAAATTTTCTAAAATAATCTCAGTGTGCATGAAGTAGGAGGCTGCTTTCTGTCACCTTTGGTAATAACCTGCTTTCAGATCCTGGGAAAGGGTCCTTATGAACTGATGTACTGAAGTCTTCAGTGTATCAAAGTTGGGGATGACATATCTCAACATACTGTAGACCTTGCCCATTAATTCCAGACCCAGGGAAGGAAGAGGAGAGAAATACCTCAGAATTTTTTACAGAAATTGCTTGCCATTTCTTGTGATGTTTTAACTTATTCCTTAATGTTCTCATTTAACTGGCTTAATTTTGTTTTGAATATGTGCTTTTATGTTTATATTTTTGCTCAGTGTGCAGCCTTTCAATTAATTTTAGTGGAAGTTAAATGTGCACAGTCAAAATAAAATTGCAATACCAATCTGGAAGCATCTAAAGACAAGCAAGGTGTTAGCAGCCTTTTCAGCACCAAGCATGTTTTCATGTTAATAAATTGACTACAAGAAAAAAAATCCCGTTTCAAGGGAGTCACACTGTCAAACAGTTAAATCACAGCATAAAATATTAAAGCTGATTTACAATGATGGGAAAACTTCTATTACTTCTTCTAGCAACTTTGGTAGCATAAAAGCAGCAAGCAAAGAGCATCTCAGTCTCTCTCATTTCCTGTTTGCAATCAAGTCCAGAGTGTTCAAACAGAAGGCTAGATATAACTTTGCAGTAGTAAAGCTGGTTTTTTTTACTGTTGACAAAAGAGCAAATATTGTGACTGTTTCAAGATTAAAGAAAAAAATCTCCAAAGATATACACAATTTGAAGGCAATGACACTGACTCATAGTGATACTTTGAAAAAAATAATGGTCATGTAATGTGATTTTAATGTGCAAAGTTCAAAGAAAGATGAAGGTGAAACAGCCAAAAAAAGGTAATGGAAATGAAATTTAAATAATTATTGCTTTTGCAGCAATTCTTCCTAGTAGAAAATTTTTACTAGGCATAAGGCATAATTAGTTTTTAGGCGTAATTAGTTTCAATTAAATATTTGTCCTCTATAATGTCTACAAAATTTGCAGGCATTTTTTGCAGCTTGTATAGAAGGATTTTAAAAATCACATTGTACACAGCATGCATAGAGATGTATCTTGAATTATCCCTTCTGAATCTACTTGAGGAAGGGCAAATATGTCTGGATCCATCAAGGAGACAGAGCATGGCTTTCTGGTTTTGTTGCCTGATCCCTAAAGCCCTGGTGCAATTTAGAGTACCTAGAAATACCAGGCAATATGGAGCCTAAGGAACTGATGCTGTAACATATCAGACCTTTTTTCCCCCCCTTGATGTGATTTTAATTCCACAAACTCATTCTTCTGGGGAGAGAGACTTTTGGAATAGGAGCTGGGCAAAATATTTTACTGAGTGCTCTGTCCTGCTGCACATGGAGAGAGGAGTTGGTTAAGCAAAAAGAAGAAACATTGTGTCATGCACCGTATTTACAGGGTGTGATGTTTTTTAATTGTTGGGAGCTTGTAACATAGTACAGCCATACTAAAAACATCTTACATCTCAAAATTATGTGTGTTCTTCATAATTTTCCAATTATGATGATAATAAAACATTGATATGTAATTATATCTGTTTTGTCACCGCAATGTTGACCCTAATGGTACATTATCCCAAGAAATTACCATGAAATACCAATTTGCAATACTCCCTTTTCAAAAAGGTTTGCACATACTGCATTATTCATAAAATGTATTGTGAAAAACAGCTAAACCTGTCTTAAGCTGTTGGTTCAATATAGCATAAATACATAAAAATGTCAAAGTCATGGAAAATTTGATTTATGCTTTGCACCTTGGGCAAATACTAGCTAAACATATAGTTTTCAAATTTTTGTCTTTTTCTGCAGGGAATATTTTTTCAGTTGCTAAGGAGCTACTAGCTGAGAATATATGGCACTGATGAAGATTTAGCTAGTTCTTATTAGCTCATAAAAGCAATCATGTTATTTTGGTCCTTGTGCTGCAGTGGGAATCTCGAAAACTAGTTAATTTTATTTAGGCAATTATGTTGCTAGTTCTATGAAATCTGCACGTATTTTTGCAAGAAGAGGGTAGAAATCAGAAATAACGATCACAAGTTTTAATATGTATGAAAGCCTTGAAATTGGTGAGGGTTTATTTTTACAAAAAGGTGTTATGGTATTGTTAAAAAACAGTTGATTTTTATTAATCTACCCACTAAAATCTTTTCTCCAATAAATAGACCAAGTTCATTTTCTGTGTTTCTTTTTCTGAAATAGCTGCATCTTGAGACAGGGATGGGAGAGACTCCCCTGGGGCTTCCCTGCTCCTGGGAACTCAGTGCTGGGCACTGTGGGGGCACGGCCAGGGGTCTCCCTCTGCTCACCTCTGCCCTGCACCCAGGTTCACCTGCCACCTCTTTTCTGGGGAGAAACTGGGAGATGAATGAGGGGTGGCAAGCAGAAATATATGAACCTGTGAATGTACTAGGCAGGTCAATTTAAAATTACTTTTCCTATAACATACCAACTGGGGCACAAATATGGTTAGACAGAAAAGGAATGGTTTTTTTTACATAGTATATATAAATCCTGAAACTCCTTGTCCTAGGATAATAGCTTGAAATATAATCCAGAAAACATCTTAAACAAAAAGGCAGAGATACAGTTTTTGACACTGCATATTTTTGAGTAGTTTTTTAAAGGCAGAGGGAGCAATATTAAGAGAACTATTATTTCAGCTTGCTTTATTATTTTCCTAAACTGTTGCAGTTGGCCACTTGTAGTCACACAACTGCTGTGGTCTGCTCAGTGTGTTGTTCCTTATGTTCCTACTGTGAGATGATGCTGAAAAGCTAAACATTTAAATGTTTCCCCATAATTTTCTATAAATTCTATAAAGACCAACTATAGTCAAATGGTTTTTTGACATTAGTAAAAAGTAAGGACAGGGAAAATGTTGTCCCCTTGAATGGAGAAGAGAAGGAGTACTTAGATAATTTGCATATCAGCTCTATTAAGATAGACCCCAAATTACACATAAATAAATTGACATAAAAAGATAACCGGATTAAGGGGATAAGGTTAGATATTGGAATAAAACTCTTAACATTGAGAAGAACAAACAGATTAGAGTGGTCCACCAGTACCACTGGTGACGATAAGAGGTCACCATGCCTGTAGGACTTTTAGAATAGTTTAGATAAACATCTGTCAGCACTGACAGTGGACAGTGGTTTGTGCATTAGGGCAAGCAGCTGCGTTGACCAGTCAGCCTGTAGTCTTTAAAATATGAAAAGCTAGTAAGTGTAATACCTGTAGCATGACAACAAACTCCATGCAAATCCATCCTATAAAACATGAGTAAACTTAAAAAAAAAAATCAAAATATGAATAGCTGTCAAATTTTTACTTTTGTTTTTCTTCTCACAAATTAAAAAATACAAGATGGTCCATAGATTTATTTTATTCCCCAAAACATTTCAACTGAAAGTATGATTAGATGAGCTAAATAATGTCTGAAGTCCTTTACAAGTGTGTGATTGTGTAAACAATGCCCCCTGTGTCTGAATAGTTGATGGACACACATGGTCAAACCCAGCAGAGGATGCAGCCGACCCCTGACACTTTTGTTACTGTCATTCTCCACCAACTATAAAATGAGACAGAATTAATGGCATTTAGAGCTTTGGCATGCAGGTACATCTAAGGTTTTCACACAGGGAACCTATGAGGAATGCTATGGGTTGATCTACAGCTTTTTTCATGGATAGTTAGAGGGGTTTTGATTTGGATACATTAGATAGCTTGAACAGAATAATTTTTTTTTCCAAAGAGAAGAAAATATGTGGGCATTAATATTTATGTTGTATTATGACCATTTTGTTAGTAATTTAAAGCACAAAAATATCATAGACATCTGATGAAATGGGAGGAATAACTTAGTCAAGGTAATTTAGTATGCATACCCACTGAAAAGCTGTGTTCTTGGTAAGATTGCAATTTACAGAGAGTTTGCAAAAAGAAAAAGGCAAGCAAAAAGAAAAAGCTAATAGGCAAAAGTGAGAACACTCAGATCTTCCTGGAAAAAAATTCCATAAAATATTAATGGTAAAAGAGTTTCTTTTAGCAGCCAATTCCAGTCTTGTGTATATGAGATGTGAAACAAAAATTCCTATTGGGAATATAAAGAAAAGCTCCTAGAAAATAAGGGACTTCCTCTTTTCCCTTTTATTATAGTTACACTTTATTAAAAGTGTAGCAACCAATCTTTAAATGCTGTTACCAGGTTTAATTCATACAATGATAATGACAATAGACATCAACTTTATAAAGGACAGTTGGGAGCTTGTGATTTTGCTGAGAGTTAATGCCACTTCTTAGCTCAGTGCTGGAGTTACTGATGTGTTGTTCCCACTATAGTTTAATCCACAGCTGCTTCTAAAGAAGACAAAAGTAGCTTTTGCAAGAGATACAGGTAGAAGAGCATGCAAAATTTCTGGAAAGAGAATTTTGCAAAGGCTTTTAGAAAATTTTGCTGCGTGGCAATGTGGCCTCCAAAAGTGCTGTCCCATTTTTTCTTTCAGCAAGTTAGGAATTGTTCCCAAACTTCACTCTCTCCTACACTCATGTGGGCTCCTTGGGGCAGAAATATGCGGGATGGGCTGTACCAATCCATTAAATCCCCATGCTTGGAAGATTTCCCTCTTAGCCGTATCCAGTGTTTGTTTGGTTTTTATACCATGTGACTCAAAAAAAACAGATAATGGAAAACCTGACAGTTTGGCAGTTATGTTTTCATTTTAGATTCAGATCCCTTAAGCTACAATTGGGACTATTAAGTAAAATTTTCACATTCAACTCAAAGAGTAAACCAGCAGGCATTCTGGAATATAAAGTGAGTAGTATACTCCATAGCAAAAATAAATGCTTTCATAATGATTTACATGTTTACAATGTAACAGTGGCTAATATGCAGTAAAGTCAAATCTCAGTAAAAATGAGTTAATTAAATCTGATTTTAATGCTGAGAAAAAGAAATAAACATCATGCATGGCTGATATAAATATTAATTGCCAGCATGATGACATATAAAGGCATAATATTCTGTTATAATAATGAAGCAAACCCTGAAATGGCAGACTACTGCTCACGGCTGGATGTACAGTCTATACACTGTCAGGGCATGGGAGACAGCTGCAGATCTTGTAAATAAGGTCTTATTAACAAGGAAAAAAAGACCCCTTTTCTATTTCACAATTCTAAAATATGTCATAGTACTGAAAATGCCTTTGTAATCTACTCTTTGTGTATTTGCTTGTGCATGTGTGGAATGAAAGAAACCAATTTCTCAGCATCTGTATTAAGCTGCAGACTTATGGTCATGGTTTTTTTGATAATGAAATAAAAGGATCCTCAAGAAAAAAAGGTGTCTAGAGAAAATATAAAGATTAAATAATTCACTGGTTTTTTCTATCAGACAAATCTTTCTGTGACATAACACCAAGTGAGGGACACATTCTGTGCATTTGTCTTCTTGCAATTTCATTCATATTTCTTTTTATTCAGAATGCCAAAATCAGTGCTTTTGCAATGTTGCTGAAAAACAAGAACATTACAAAATTAGCTTCAGGATTTCACTGCTTATCTTTATCTGACACAAATTGACATTGGTCATTTAAAAATTAAAGCATTTCTTTTGACTGGTGCAATGATCAGCTGGCATGCCTAATGCCATGGGATGCTGGATTAAATCCAAACCACATACTCTCTCTGTAAGACATAGGGAAAGGCCTTTTCTTTTATTGCTCTATACACTTAGTTAAATACTCTTGCTCTGCTTCTCAGCTGATGTAAATTGAAGTCTTGTTGAAGTCAACTTAGTGAATTAGTGAGCTCTGCCAACTCATAACTGCCCATGATTATGCTCCTAAAATATTTACCAAATTATTGCACCAGCTTTGAAATTCTAGGTGTGGTAGGAATGCCAAACATCAGATGTCGTAGACCAGCTTATTTTCAGAGCATTTCTATTGATTTCTGAGGGTCTGGTTGAAGAGTGAAGTATTAATCTATGTGAACAAGATAATCCTGATTCAACTCCTAAGCCATTTGGATAAAAACATAAGTGCATGTCTGCAAAGAAAAAAACATATAAGTTCTTGGCTATTGGGATTTCTTTACTGATGAACTCCTGCTTCATGCCACTGGTGGATTCTCATGTGCAAATAAAAATATCAGGTAGGTGATTAAACAGACTTTCTTATGGTGCAGCTCCACAAAACAAATGATGTTCCTGCAATTGGATTCCTTAGAGGGTGATTCTTATCCTTTTGAAAGTATTAGCTGTGTCTTTGAAACATTAATTTCTTCTGCAAACATGTCCAAATTATTGTTCCATGATGGATCCTCTGTATAGTATAATTCTATCACTTGTCCTCCCAGTGAATGCAAACTATAAAATGTTAAACTGATCATAAAAAGCCCTTACTGATAAGGTTTGTTTTAATATTTATAGTTAAAAATGTATTTTTGTTTCTCAAACAATCTCATGAAAAATTGCACTTTATTAGATGGAATGAAAAAATCCTCTAGTGTTTTAAGATGGAAAGATTCTAATAAACTACATTCAGATAGGTTTTTTCATAGCAAGACAATCTAATATTTACACATTATCAGTTTTTGGGCTTATTTTTGTTGTTAATATTCTGGCTTCTTGCTTTTAAGGTCATTCCATCCATGAGGTTTTTTTTTTGCTGGGCTTGGGGTCCAGATAGAATTTGCTTAGATTTTTTGATAACCCAGTGATGAATGAAGCTTTGCTGCTTTTCAGTTTTTCATAGGTGCTTCATTAGACTGTGGCTTGTGCAGATTTACAAAGGTGTATGTGTGACTTTCATCAACAGAGCACACAAACACAAAAAGTCTAATATTGATGAGACTGGAATGATTAAATAAGTGCAGGGAAGAGAGGTACATCTGGATGGCTCCCACATTAGACATCTGGATGACAACAAATATACGATGACAGCAGTAGAAAAAGAAAGTGGAGTGTGGGTGAGAAAAATCTGGAGGCAAAGAATTAACTTTAAATGCACCAGTCTTTCAGACAATGTATCTTCTGCAATATTTTCCCTCTTCTCTTCTTAGCCATGTGACAAAGATATAGAGAGTTGCCTTCATCTAATACTGAAATTTGTTAAAATAAGGATATCAGTGTCCTTTGATAAGGATATTTCTGTACCCCCCTCCTCCATCCACCCCTCAGCACCATCCTCCCCCCCACCCCCCCTGCTCCCCTCCTGGTTTCAAAGCTTAATTCACTGTACAGTTTTTACCCAACACCTTTTCCAACCAAGCCTGGCTTCCAGAGGCAGATGAAAAGCAGCAGCACACATATACAAGCAAGTCTAATGGGCTTGCCAAAAAGTTGGTGGAAAATAACTAAACTTTGAAGTTGAAGGCACTAGTGCTGGTGTGATTTTGCATCTCAGGCTCACAGTTAGTCTCACTCTTTGTAAATTCAAAGGCTACTAAAGAGACAGAGAAGATTTCTGTGAAAAGTAAACAGGTGCAGATATACTGTTGAGTTGACCTATGGCCAAAGACAATCAATGTGTGGCTTTCTTTTTTCCTTTCAATTCCTTTATTTTATAACAACAGCAATAGAAAGAATTTAATATATGCAAATATTTTAGTTTTGTATATTCTTAGATTAAGCAAGAAAGCCTTCTCTGATAGACATGAAAGATACATAATAATGAAATAGTAGCAATAAAAATGTTTGTCCTGTCATCTGTTTCAAATTTTAAATACTTGAGAACGAACTGCTCTGAATAAATGTAATAAGCAAGGAGTTAAGTTGGAGTTCTTGGGACTGAGGGATCCTGGTAAATGACAACCTCAGTTACTTCAGTTACAGAATATAAACATTCACAAGGAGGTACAGGAACAAACAGGAATCTTTGCCAGTGATGGGTTGCTGTTCATTGTACTTCCAGAAATTCCTTTTCAAATGCTGATAAGCTGTAGTCTGCTGCTATTGCTCATGGCATTGGCAGTGCTACACACCAATTACCTGTCAAAGGTATTTTCAAAGCAAATGTGCAGCTTCTTGATTTTCGGCTTTATTTCTCCTACAAGCCAGAAAAAGGAAAGTAATAACAGGGTATGTCTGAACCAAAGTGTGGTTTTTTTTCAAACGAAGAAAGATCATATTTGTTATTTCTCACGTTAAACAGAAAATTCAACTGTGCCTGCTTGAAATGTTTAATCTGCAGCATTTGTACAGGGAGCCAAATGGTTAGAGCATTTGTTCAGCTTCCCCCCCACTCCCAAAGAGACATTGGGGACCTGTGCCTCTCCCATGCAGCTGAGTGACAGTAGTATCCTGCCTCTCCTCTTCACTACTTTAGAAATCTGACCGTGGAGAAAAAATTTGAGCTAAGACTGACAATGTAGTTAACATAAAATGATTATTTTTATTATTGAAGTTAGCTGAAGTCACATTTTTGGATACCATGGTGTTCACCAAAAATGCTGTGCCTGGCTCTTACTATCCTGCAGCTGTCACAACTGTTGGTCGCATTTGGCTGTAGAGACAAAGGACCATTCACTTGCCTGTTGCTGTGATGCCCATTTATAATGACAACAGAAATTAACCAAGAACAGACTGAATGTTTAGGTACCACCAGCGTGTTCCTCTGGGTGCCTCAATGGGACAGAAAAAGACAACATCTCACAGCATCATGATTGAACAGCCACTGACTTGTGCTGGGTCTATTCCAGCCTCTGCAATGATGACCATCTTCTGGAAAGAGGGGAAAGAAACAATGCTGGCCCAATATGCTCAGCTTCTATTCAGGCTGGCCAGATAGAGATGGAGAAACTTTGGTTCTCTAATTCCCTCCAGGTCTGCATGTGCAAAACAGCTAATCATAATCTTAAGGCATGTTATTGAGCCAGGAGGAGAACAAATTACAATGTTGACATTACGATCCTAAAGCTGAATTTTGTGTAAAATTTTCCAATGTATGTAATTAATATGCCTCCTGGGGAAATGCAGCTGGAAGTCTCTACATGGAAAACTCTGTTTAAGACACACAGAGCTGTGATATGCTAATCTAATTCAGGATTTAAAACTGAAATATAAATAAATTGATAATTATAGCAATATAAATAACACAACTTTAATTGTGTGTGAATGTCCTTACTGGCATGTGAGATGCAGACTACTGCCAATTTTTAATTTCCAGTAGAATCAGCTACAGCTATGATTCCTACTGTGAAAATTTGTGTGTTACTGAATATGTATTTTTAATGAACCCAGTAGTCATTCAGTCAACAAAAAATCAAAAGCTTAATCTTCTTGTTTGAGGTTTGTGAAGAACTAAGTTTGGAATCCTGCTTGTTATGTTAAAGGAAACAACTGAGGGTTTGAAACATTTGTCCGTTTACCATATGACAATTTGGTGGTTTCTACCTTTTTAGACAGATAATGTGGCAAAAGCCCCAATTCTAGTACCAGACCAATCTGGCTGAATGTGCCTGGTCAAAGAGACTTTGAAGTGTTCCGTGTACCTTTGCTTAATGTGCTCAGCACAGCACAAAGTTACTGCTAAATGGCTGCACTTTGACTTGTTTTCAGACATCTATTAGAATATTTTGATATTTATCAGTCCTTGAAAAGGTCTGTAATAAAAATTAGGGGTAAATATATTGTCACATGCAAATTAGATGCCTCTTTTCATATGCCTAGTTCCATGTTGGGATAGACAATTTGGAAATCCCAGTAACAGTGCTTTGATTTGTTCACCTGAGTTTACATATATTGCCCAAAAATTAAGGGAAAAAAAATCCAACATAGATACTGGGAAATTATTTTTTTTAGCAGAAATACCTTGAATAAGTTCTGTTCTTAGCAGACTGCATGGATTTACATCACACTGCCCTCTTAGGGAAGTCTACCACATATGGTGGCTGTTATCTAGCTCAAAAATGGTCATTCATCTTGTTTCTCAGAGGCACACACCCCATTATTCTTGAGGCTGGGACTCCCAAGGATGTATGATGTCTTCTGATGAGCTGAGGAGAAAGAAGTTCTGGGACTGCTGCACAGGCAGAGAATGACAGCATAACCTCAGGGACTTCTCTATTCTGGCAGGTTGGCAGCTGGATGTGGACTACTTTCTAGAGCACCCAGCCCCTGTAGTCAGAGCTGTCTGTTTTCTCACCATGTCTAGCAGCCTTGGACTGTTACATCTCTTTTGCTGCTTGCTTGGGGTACTTTTCTCACAGGAGCTGCACCTGAACTGCCTCGCTGTGGCTCCATTTCTTTAAGGTTCAGTTTACCCTTAGACTACATTATAGACTCCGGGGACCCCAAGATTATATTGAACATTCAATTCTTCCTTCTGCTGCTGTTTTCTGTTTTGCCAGCCCTTTTCACTTCTATTAGCATTATTTTGCCTTCTAACTGGGTATTTTTAGATGATTTTTTTTTTTTTGCCTCATTTGGACATTAATTGGATTTAGAGAGAGAAATGTTACAGCAAAACCATTTTATACTAGGCAGCTATTAATGAGGTTTCTTTGCTGAGTTAGTTACAAAATTTTTTATAAAGGGCCCAGACTACAGCAGGAGAAGGGAACAGAAGCACAAATGACATATGTACAGGAATAAAGTGTCAGTGCCCCATAAAAAAGAAATACCTCCTGGAAACTAAAAGGGAAATCATGAAGCTTCAGAGTAAAGGAAATTGTACCAGATTTCCTGAAACATGGCATTTTGTCTATACTGCAAGAAGATGTGAAGTACTTTTTGACCTTAAAGTCTGCTTCTGAAGCAGCTATATAACAAAGTCATCGTAAAGGGCCCTCTTCATTCACTGCTAATGACTTTCTTATCAAAATTGTGCAGTTTACAATCCAGAGGATGATTTTTGTAGTTGCTTGCGCTCCTAACTGCTCTTGGGATCTAGGAATTTAGCTGCTTTTTGTGCCTTTTACATTACCACCAGTAATAAAAAACCTGCAATTCGACACAGCAAAATTCATTCCACTCTGGGAGCCCTTTGCAGTGCTAACTGAGGGAAAAGTCTTGGTTTTATCAGAAAGTTGATAGGGCCTGAGGCTTCCAGAGTAATGATGTGCAAGAATGTGTTACTTAAGAACTTTCTTGTTTTAAAATATTTGCATTACCTTTATTTTCCTTCTGTTTATAATTTCTCAGTTGCTTATTTAAGATAACTGCATTCCTTGGAAAGGAAAAAATTGATGTCGTCCTAACCAATAATCCTGCAGCATCTGGATGCAGGAGGCTTTATAGCAGAACTCTTTACTGTGTGTTGGCTATTTTGTACCAGCTGTTTCTACTTAGGAACTTTTGCATTTTCATGCATGAACCTGTGTCCTGGATTCAGGACATTACCCGTGTTTCAGTTTCTGAAAAGAAACTTGGGAGGCAGTTATCGTTAAAAAAAATATTTTGTGACTCTGCATCAAATGCATTTATTGAAATGTATGTGTAAGGGCTCCTTTGGCAGTAAAACCACTTAGCTTCATATGGAAACCACTTTTAACATAAGACCTCTGATGTTTCCTGTTCTGAGTACATATCATAAGGACTTAAAAGTTGTATAGGAGATATATGGTTGGGAATAGACAACATATCTTGGCTCCAGGGAGTAAGGAGACGCCTGGCCTGGCCTATATATTGCAATACCTATCTAGTTCTTGAGAACTTTTCTTCTGACAGAATGGAAGGACAAACAACTCCCACTGCAAGAATGGAGCAGAACTACCAAAAGAATTATTATGCCTGCAGCATTGTTTGGCAATATTGCTATGTAAGATGGCTTTTTTTGTTGTTTTTGAGGGGTCTTCCTGGCATCCCATAATTCTGTGCATCATCTTTATGATTCCCATGCTTCAGCAGACACTGTAGTCTTTCAGCAATGGTAAGCTTTGCTCTGTCCTTCCATTACCACTATGTTATACCTGCAATAAAATGCCATCAGAATGTTGGCAATTTGGATGCAGACAGAATCATCTGCCTGCCTTATAAGCGGATAAAATGTATTTTGCAAACATGGCAGTCCTCAGCAGTTGAGGACTAATTGTTCCTAGCTTTACTGTAAGTTGTCTGATAAACAGGAGTAGATAAAATGCTTTAGAATTACCCAAGTCATACAAAAAAATACTTTATTGACATCCTCATATGCCCCACACATCTATTGGAAGAGCGTTTTCTGATGGCTTTGGTAGCCTTCTCATTTTATGATACAGAAATTGATATTACTAAATGTTTCTGCAGTTTGTGCAGGTATAAATCTCAACTAAATAAAAATTCTTGTATGTTCTCTCTGGAAAATAATTCTGTTTTGCCTATCGTGAACTATTTATGAAGTCTAAATGTAATGGAAGACATGAAGGTACATATTGTTATTGTTCTCTGACCTTGCTCACAATATGTTTTTTGCTTTACAACACATCAGGAAGATAAAGACTATATATAAAGAGGATATATAAACACCAAGTGGTTTTTTTATATATATGTAGTCATTGTGAAATTTGTCCAGTGTTAGATTGTAAAATTGAACAGTAAACAGTTCATTTTCTTACCTGAGGAAAACTAACATTTGTTGTGTGTATGAGGAAAAATAATCTGAACTTTAGATAAAAGTTTTGTTCCATCTGCCAGTGTTAAAGGTTTTCTCTATCACTGAAAGAAAATTCACTCTTTTTGAAAACGAAAAATGGATTTCACTGTGACTAAAACTATTCTTTCTAGTTAAAGTGGGTACTTGAGAAATATAATTTTGATTTGAAAGGTGTAGTAGGAATTTTTTTCTGAAGTCTCTCCCTCTGGTTTAATTGTGATATTGTCTGGATTTTTCTGTCCAGTTTCTGTTCATGTTTTCTCCTAATAGATGTATCTCCTGTCATAGGTTTATATTGACTATTCTGCTGGCTGGTAAAGGTTGTGTTTGCTTTTACATACTGGGAGGTGATGGCCTGAAATGATGCCTTGGTGTAATGGGTTCCCTACACTAGAGTAAAATACCAGAGGCTGTTTTAGGTGTCTGAACCATAAAGACCTTATTCTTCAAAATACTTGAGGAGTAGATTTGGAAAAGATAATGTGATGCCTATATAACACCTGTCATTTTGAGGAATGTGAAAGTGCTTTAGAAACTAGTACAGGTCTTGACTTTGATTTACACTCTATGAAATGTAGTTTTCTCAGGGAAGGAATTTGGAGGGAAAAAATAACTGTTTAACAATGCACAGCAATGTTAGACAATGTTTGAGGAAATAATTAAGGTGCACATAATTAAATGTGTGTTGTACTGGCTCAAATCAACATGAACGAGACCATTTTTAATCAGCTTTTTTTTGGCTGGTTGTCCTTTTTATTGTTCCATTTTTATTTTGCCATTTTGAAATGCCCCAGATGAAGTGAAGATAAACCAAACTAATTCCTGAAATGAAGTAATAAAGGACCTACTCACTATTTTTGGGCCTGTATCAACACCATAAAACTTTGGAATATCCTGAGACCTATTGCCATAGTTACACATTTCTCAGTAAGGTTCCAGGAAGGTGACTGCATGCCCTGTGCCACACACATATGCATTTGGACTGTGATGCTATAGAGGCTTCTGTTCATCTGTGCTGCTCATCCCTGGCCATCAGTAAACAAAAACTTACAGGCTTTTATGCCACTGGTTGTTAAAATCTGCTGGAGCTGAGCTAAGCCGTTCTCCCAGACTGTGACCTTGAGTATGACAAGGACTTCTAACCCCTCTTAGACACTGCTGTTTACTTGTTCTGTTTTTGACAACCAGATAGAAAATTGCTCCATTGTACTGCTGAAGAACGGATTGGTTTCAAATTACTCTGAAAGGAAGCCAACAGAACAGCTAACATCATGGGGCCAAGTTTTTAATGGTCTTCAGTATGGCTCTTAAGTTTGTGTTCCCAGGTTTGCACTCTCAATCAATTGTAGAAAAAAGTAATTTCAGGCCCAATTAGATGTGGCTCGCCATCTATCAGGTTCAGAGAAAACTGAATATATTTATGATTGAAAGGACAGTAGATAAAAAGAGCACTTGAACTTCCCCTAGTGCAATTGGTTTTAGTGTTTTTTTCACTCAGGTTATGTGGTTTTTTCAAGTTACAACAGGACTGCATGCTGGTTGCAGCACTCATCACTGCCTCTTTAATGATGAGAAGCATCAATATGTAATTTAGTAATGGAGCTAATTTTGCCAGAGATTGAGTGTTCCAGGAACTTCCCTGTCTGACCATCCAGGAGTAACTCTGTTGGTCACTCTCTACCATCTGAGCTGTGACTGAAGCCCTTTCACTGCAACACAACCCACACTCACACAGTCAGACCAGGTTTCCTCACTGGCTTGACCTCATGGTTCCCATAGCAGAGTCTCAGACATCAGGATCCTGTAAAGAATTTGGTCATGGTGCAACAACAGAATAAGCACTTGAGCTGATGCCTCTGAGTAGGGACCCTGAACAAAGGAATCCCTGGGCTTTTGTACCCTCCCAGTCTAGGCATGGGGGAATCTGAGGATCCTCGGCTCCTGCCGTGTCTCTGAGTGTCCAGTCCCCTGGCTGACACCACAGGTTCCCATGCCCTTGGCTGTGCAAAGGTTCTTCCAGTTCATGGCCTCTTCCTTGGGGCTCTCACAAGTCAGAGCTGAACCTGGAGCTGGCACTGCAGCTGTGCACAAAGCTACCAGCACTGAGTGTTTTGCCCAGCATGAGCATGTTTCTTCCTTTTCTACATATGCAGTTATACCATGGGTTGAAAAGACACTAACAGACGTTAGCGTCGTGTCTCCAGGTAATCTGCCATTTACTTGAGCCAGGACTTCAATTCCAGAGAGTGTAGATGGGAAAAATGTTGGGTGTGTCACAAAAAATTCAGTATCAATTGCCAGAACAGCTGTTAGAATCCTGCTTCATTCTGCAGGATGCTTCAGGAGTGGGACCAGAGAACAACATGCCAGAGAGAGAGAAAGTATTTGGTCCAGAGTGTGACTAGTTTAGTTTCAGGATTTTGTGATTCTCTGACAACAGCAAGATTAATTTTCTTGCCCTGTTCTGTGCATGTCAAGATCTTGCAGCCTCTTCCCCTAGAAGAAGAGAAAAAGACTGAGCATAGAAGGAATTGAAGACAGCATGATTTTCAATACAGTCTGTCACCTAAAATAATTTTCCTCCTGGGGATCAATACTGTCCTAATTAAGGTCATCTTAAGGACTGATGTTCTTGGCAAATTTACTTTTATAAAGACAGCTTTCTTAAATGCACTTTTCCATGGATCTGTTTTTTTCATGATTACCAGTACTGAATTTCTCACTTTCTACTATGAAAACAACTATGGAAACTTGTGCTTTCTGTTAGAATAAACATACAAATAAAACTAGTATATTCTACAAGTGATCAAGCTGAAGCTTTCATATAGCAAAAAGTGCTTGGGAAGTACTGTATGTATCTTTTTTTCTTACCTTGACACACCAATGCTTATAGTGAGTCAATATCTCTTGTGAGGAAATGAAATTTGCTTAACATCAGGAAAAGGAAGTTGCAGTCTGATATTTTGCTGCTCCCCAGAAAATCATGTGAAAGTCATCCAGAAAAGCTTTCAGTGCATTTTACAGGAGTTGTTAAATTCATTTTGGAACAGGTTGGCTTCACATCATGCTGTCTTAATGACTGCTGTGAAAAGAAAGACATGTCTGAAATCTTGAAAGCAGCAACCACATGCTTGGCTTTGTATTTCTACCCCTCGTCTGTGGAAAGGGACAAATGCACTTTGCATGGAGCAGCTATCTGCTCTCAGGGCAGTTGGCTGCCTTCTTAAACTGCAGCTATGCAAAACGGGTTGATGCTAGTGGAGGAGACTGCTTTCTCCCTGTCTGATTCATAAAACTGCAATCAGAGGCTGCCCTCAGGGAATCTGACCACTGTTTTCTTAAAATACACCTGAGTCTTTAATTATGTGTGGCACAAGGCATTTAATTTATGAGAAATGTTCTTTGATTTGTTTTTTGGTTTTCTTCTGTAAAAATTTCTTAGGATTTATAACAAATCAGCAAGCAAACGAAAACATTTCCTTTCTTAGACAACCTTTTATTTTCCATTGGAGGAAATGTACCACCAACTTACTGTAAAATGAAGAAAAAGGCTATAGAGAGTAAAGTTTACCTTTGACACCTTTCTTTATGCTACTGGTTAAAAAGGGTGTGATCTACATTTAATCATCCCTAATGAGAGGTTTCTGTACCCTAATGTTCTATGTTTAAGATCTTCCAGTCTCTCACAGTCATTATCTTAAAGCATACAAAACAAATGAGCTTCTTCTTTTATGGGGAGTGAGGTGTTTTTGCACAAGACAATGACTGCTCTCACATTCCCAGTGTAAAGTCTTAATTACAGCATCAGGAAACACTTCAAGTAGCCTATAAACATCTCTGCATCCTGAGTTTGGCAGGAGCTTTTTTGGCAGAGGCTGCTAGTGGCCTTACATTGATCACTTCAGTCCTGCGCTGCTATCTGACAGATGTGCTGGAGGGAACAGCATCAGCCTGTTCATGCTCTTGGTCTCTGTGGTAGGCTTTCATCTACCAGATGTGTGATGGAACTCACAATCTCTTTAAATCAGAAGAGCCTAATAAATAAAGATGAAGTTCCTCCAGTCTCTGATTAGTTTACTATATAGGGGGAAGTAGAAAACAAGCATTTTTTGTGGTGATATTTAAGGTGTGAAAGAACAGTTCAAAGCAGGCTTACATAAACACAAAGTAGATAAAATTTGGAGCTCTGTGGAACTCTCATGGGAAGGAAAAGAAATACCCTTCCTCTTAAATACAGCTCTGTTAGGTTGCTTTTGGTCAGTCCTGCACTGCAGATGTAAAGGATTCCAGCTTCCCAGCTCCAAGATGCAATTACAGCTTAAGAGGCACACAGGACTGAGCCATGTCCCCATATCCAGGACACATTAGGGGAATGCAGTTAACTCTGGCTCCCTAGACAAGTTAGAAACAATCCTGTAAATGTATCTGGGGACAGGCATGTTGGACTGGAGTTCCCTGACCCAATTATAGTTGTAACTCTGACAAAGCTTAGCTCTCAAAACAGGTTAATAAGCTAAAGGGACAGATTCATGTTATGTGCAGAGCATGAAAGTTTCTTTGAAGCTGTTCCACAGTGCTCTAACCCGAAGTTCAACAGGCACTGTGCCAATCTCTCTGCTGTATCCCATGTGAACTTTACATTGCTTTGCTTAGTGGTGACATTCAGAATCCTTGATGTATTTTTCATCATTCTTACAGCGTTGTGGATAATTGTAAGTCATAGAGTCCATTTCTTTAGCAGAGAGGCTGCTTTTCCCAATTTTTAAAAACCATTTACAAAATCCTTTACTTTTACCAGTGAAGCCTAAACTTTCTTTTGTAACAAATAAGTTCAGTTTTTCCTGTTTACTTATCTGTCTATTGCTTATTCCATTTTAATAGGGAATTGCTTCCCATGAGCAATTCCAATGAGTCAAAGCCAAATCTTTTGAAGATATACCGTGTAGAAGGAGAGGATCTAGGACTAAAGTATGGAATAGATCTGTCTGTAAAAGACTCAATCACCCCATCAGAAGAAAACATTTGGGATCTGCTTCAGGAACATTTCTGTAAGTAGGCACATGTACACTTAATATTTTGCAGTTGAGGGGAACAGCTGTTGAATTTTCAAATTACAGGGCTCTAATGGTTCCTTAAAAGCCTTTTGTTTCCTTTAGTCTTCATCAGGTGAAACTTCCAACTAGTCCTAGAATGGCACCTCAGGTTTCCTTAGGAGGAATTTGGGCTCCACTGATGTTAGTCAAAAGTTTTGCCATTGTCTTCAGTGTAACAGCTGCACACCTGCAGCTCAATAGCCTGAGCTTATGTCCCATGCTTTCATGCAAAGCTGTGTGGAGATGGTAATGTCACTTCAGTGAAACCACTTCTGGTTTCCAATTTTAAAAAGTGTTAAATTCTTTAATAATATGGATTTATTTAATGTCCTTAATAATATGTACTCATACAATTAATTAAATGAAGTGAAATGTGGGAAGACTGGAGACAGGTACTGGGTACTCAATGAAAATACTATGACTTGCACTAAAGATCTCCTAAGAACATGCTTAATTCCAGATGCTGTCATTGATACTGCACATTGCTAGTGAAAAACGAGGACAAATGGGCCTAAAGGAAGAGGTCAGCATGGTAAGAGCACCCTAAGGCATGTTTTGAATGAAAACTTGGGACACTGCAGTCATGAAGTCATGAGTATGCTTATAGCTGGTCTAACTTATGGGCTGTATTTAAACTGATATAGCTAGCTAGTGTATCAATTACAACAAAAATATGGGCTTTAAGGGACTACCAAAACCTCTGGATACATGGAACACTCCTCTGTTGTTTGGGCTAATGCTCTGTAATTGCTATCTGAGCTAAGTAGGTTAAAGACAGATAGCACCTATGTAGGAGATCGCACTGATGTGGGCAGATAGCTAAACCATCAAAAAATAACTGAGAGTGGTCTGGAAACAGCCCTGGAAAGTTATATAGAACTCAGGGAGGGCTAACTTAAAGGACTAGGAAAAAAAAACCACGTGCCAGTTGAGAAAGTAGAAAGCAGTGGAGAAAAAAGCAACATCCTAGCACATAGCTGAAATCTTGCAGAGATTTATTTTATTTTTCATTTTCTCAACCAACATGTATTCTTTTCCTAGTCCCTTACCTTAGCACACCTTAGCATGGTGTGCTAAGGTAAGGGACTAGGAAAAGAATACATGTTGGTTGAGAAAATGAAAAATAGTGGGGAAATAAAGTGTAACTAGCACATTACTGAAATCTTACAGAAAGGAATGAGGAAAAAGTAAAAAAGAGAGCAAAAGAAAAAGAAGCAAAGATTGAAAAGAAGAATTGTTTCTACAAGAAAAAAACCCCAGGAACTAAAAAATCCTGAAGTTATCAGAAATGTGCTATAGAACTATTATTGAAATGGAGGAAAGGGAATAGATGGCAGAAAGTGAGAAATATGGGAAGATCACACAGAATGAAAGAAAACAAGGAGATTTCCAGAACCTTGTGAACAGCATTTTCTTGTGAATGTGCTTTTCTGTAGGACCTAAATTTTGTAACTTATTTTCTGCCTCTGTTGCCGAAGGAGCCAAAGCTTAAGGGCAGGAAAAAAGGAAAGCATTCCATTGAAATCAAATCTAAATCCAGACACGAGCCTGGTTTTCAACTTACAGCCTAACTCTAAATCCCTTTAAAGTTTTCTTGTCACTTAATTGCACTACAAAGCCTTGGCAGCTTCCTCACATCACAATTCTAAGCTGTCAAAGTAAGTAAAAGTAGATATAAAGCTCGTCTAGTGTCTGTCAACTTTTAGAAACCATTTTCTACCTGCAATTATGTACCAAGCAGTAAGTTTATTGTGTTAGGTTGTAAGGCCCAACCTACAAATTCTGGTTCATCAAACTTAGTTAGGCCTTGCTTTATTAGATGCCCTTTAAAATCCACTTTTATCATACCTGGAACTGGAGTCTTTGATCTCAGGTTTTACATATTGCATGTTTGTTTGAACTGACATACAAAGAAGAAAGGTAAAACAACTAAAAATGTTCTCACTTCACTGTTAAGTGGTAGAAACGCTCTCAATTGCATGCATAGGCAGTGGAAAACTTTATAACTGGGATAATTCCTAGGCACTTCTGGGGCATATATATAGCAACATGTAGCATTATCATAGCCTCACCTCACCCTTCTGACAAGCTATTGTAACCACTGGGCCTCATGAAAAGAAATATTTTAAGGCCCCAGTTATCTCCTATGACAATGCATG
Source organism: Setophaga petechia (assembly GCA_024362935.1). NCBI lineage: Eukaryota > Metazoa > Chordata > Aves > Passeriformes > Parulidae > Setophaga > Setophaga petechia. Next base: position 27,673,456 of record JANCRA010000001.1, read on the forward strand.
GAATATCATGGCCTATGTTACCTTGTGGATGTAGTGCATCCCTGTATAACAACTACACAAACCATCAAAGCTATTTTGTAGCATAAAATTGAAATTTTATAGCATAAACAATGCTTAGATACTTTTCTGTTAATTAAGGAGGCAATATAAGAGCAGGGATTAAAAGAAGTAAAGTTTTTGTAGTTTTGATAAAAATGGATTTAAGAGTCGGGCTGGTCACATCAATGCCACATATCTATAAAATGTGGATTCAAATAAAGTGTTTAATCACTCATCACTGTAATTAGTGAACAGCAGAGTGGACTGGTTCAGGTTTCTCATACTTGCACTGTACCAACAGCACTTAACTGATTTTCATGACATTACTTCTGCTTTGGACTGCTGCTTATGGGACTTGCACTATGACATTTACCCACGCCTAACATAAAGTACACTTGCACCACAAGCCAGTCAGTAGTCTTAAAAGCATATATTAGCAGTTTGCTGAGAATGGACAATCGTGAGCATGTGTGCTCATAACAAGCATCTGATCATTATATTGGGAAGAGAGCACAGTTCAGTTGGATTTCTAGTTGAGTTATTTTTAAAAGGTAGTGTTTTGAACATGGAGAAATGCAGTGCTGCAAATAAGAATTTATGTATAAAATCTTAATGTTTTTGTAGAAATAGTGGTTTTCTTTCCTATGTGCTTTTGGAAAGAAATATTTACAGGTGTTTATATGGGTTGTGTGTTGCTATGGAAATGTCAGGGAGGGGTAAACAAAGAGGAACAATTCTGTTTATAAAGAAAGCAGAAAACAGATGAGAGGAAGAAAATAGAATTACCCCCATTTTACAGCTGGGAAATTTGAACACAACAAAGATAAAGAGCCCAATTCTTATAGAAATCTATCAACCCTTTTAGATTCACCTCTCATTTGGGCATTGTTCTGCCTGCAGGGTGCTCACAGAACACCAACAAATCATTATGCTCCCCTCACACTGTACCTTTTGCCTGCTTCTGCATTCAGATGCAACCTTTCATCATAGCTGTTAAAACTGTATTTTGTAAAAAGACCCAAGTCACCCCACCACCCCAGCTTCTAAAGAAATATTGGCAAGACCCAGTGATCAATAAGAGAGCTCAGAACAGAAATAGAAGAAACTGGCACTACCAGCAATGAGACACTGCTTTCTGTCCCACTGAATGTCACAGTGTGGATGTAGACCCTCTATTCATAACATGTCACATTAACTTTGCAGTCTGATCATTTTCTTTTGTTTCAGAACTAACATTGGAGGAAGTGGGTGGGTCTTTCAGTAGTCTGTTCAGTAAGTTCTGCAGTCTTGACAGTAAGTTTTGCACTCTCTGATTGTGAATGGTGAGGGCCAGAAACATCCCCAAGCCACCAAGAGGTTAAAACTGAAAACAGGTTCAAATTTAAATATGCAAACAATCTTGGTGACTACAGCCTTCCCACTCCTTCCTTCTGTTGGGCATTTCTGATCCTTGCGCTCTGCAGCTGATTGAGCTTGAGTTCAGGCTGCTGCTCAGAGCCAGAAGAAGCTGGCTTAGAGATAGCAAAGAAATGCACCAGGAGAGGTGGAGGAGATACAGGAGAAAGTGACCAGCCCCAGTCAAGTACTTAAAGTACTTAAAGATAGTTTGATCCCACAGTTCTTTGTTGGAGTAAGGAGTCTGAGAAATAAAATCCCACAAAAAAACATCTGTGTTGGAATCCAGTCCCAGTAGGTAAACAAGAACATTTTTCCTCAAGATCAGAGGAAAAGGAACAGAAATTGTTCCTCAAGAACAGAGTGGAAGAGGACCTTCTGTGCCTGCATTTTTTAGCTGCTTTGCCAGAGAGCCTGTATTGAGCCTGGGAGAGAGTTCAAGCTGAAGAATTTATATCCTGATCCAGAATTTGGTACATGTATCTGTGGCCATAAAAACTGTAACTTTGGCATAAAAAAGCCATGCCATAACTGTGTCTGTATATCCTCCTCTGAACCTTTAGAGTATTAGCTCCTGGTGAAAAAGCTGGTGGGGAAAAACCACCTGACTGAGATCTTGGACTCATGCTGGAAAATGGGCTGCTTCTCTCTTTGGCCACGGAGTTGAGTGTCAAGAAATGTCTAGGAAGAAAGTCACTCTGACTCCTCAGATAATAGCTGATTCTTGCATGCATCTCACTTCCATCACACTTCCACACCTCCACAAGACAGTCAACCAGCGCCTGATATTCTTGGATATCAGCTCTGAACTCCATTATTCTCTAGATGTTGCATATTTCTTTCAAAAGAAATCTTTTCTTTTTCTTGAGCTTCTCTCTGTCTTGGCATGTCTTTCTGACTAGAGTTGTGTTCAGCTTAGGTGAAAGATGGAATAGGCATCTAGTGAAAGGAATTGCCCAGAAAATGAAGCCAGGTATCATTTAAATAACCCACACTGTGTCACAGATTCAGCCTGGACTGAGACCAAAAGAATACTTAGAGCCTTTTTCACCTGAGGTATGTGTAACTTTTTACATTTTCAGTAAAGAGTGCATCACAGAAAAAATGTCTCTGTTCATATGTGAAGTCTAGGAAGCTGGAGCTGGTAGAAGGTTTTTGCATTTTCCCCAGAACTTGTTAGGTGACATACTTCACTAGTGTATGGGCTTGTTTCAGCGGCCTATTTTGCTACATTTGTGGATAGAAATTCACAGTACTGTCATTTTCCCTGTTCCAGTTCTGCCCCTGCAAAAATCAGAAATCACCATTGCTTCCTTTCTAAGTCATAAAACTATCTATAGCCTTGCTTTGACTCATAGTCACCTACAACTTTTGACATCCATTCCTATCCTTAGAGCCACTCCATGCTAATCTCATCAGGAAAAATCCTGCACTTGTTAGATCATGTCTCTCACTCTTTACTAATCTATATCAGCCAAGACCTGAAGGATTCAGTGCTATCATCTGGTGCTCGAGGCTCTTCGTCTATCGTCTGCTTCAAGCTTCCGCTCCGCTTTGCTTCAGGAATGTTGGCTGTAACCTGGTAGGCTGGAGTAACAGTAATCATGTATAATGAAACTGAGGATTTCAAGAACAGCAGTGGAGGAATGTAAATATCTTGAAAGTAGGGGAAAGACCATGATAGGGCTTGAATGCAAATTGGAATTGTGAAGGTCGTCAGAGTTTTATGAGCTGAGCATGTGTGCAGGGTCATCTAAGAGGTGCAAGGAGCTTTAGACTGCTAAATGTAAATGACAATATAAAATAAATGCCAAATGTCTGATAGGAGGATGTGAGCATGTGGGCATGGAGGCAAAGAAAGTTTAGATGCCAGCAAACACTGAGATGTGTTACAGGGCTAAATCTCACTTGAGATGAAAAACCTGTAATGTCCCAAAGAACTGAATCTCTCTCATGAATTCTTTCATCTTTTACAGCTGCAGTCTAACCCTACTTCAAAGGCATCTTTAGACTGTAAGGCCTCTTAAATCACTATAGTTGATAATTTCTAACAAATCCTAGTCTAAGACTGTTACTTAAAACAGCTGCTTATGTGATACATTTTTCCAGTGTTGTCCTTGAAACAAAAATATTTCAGCAATAGAGCATGTCTATCCAACAGGGTGCAGCCTGTTTAATTTTCTGATTCACATTAAAAAAAATTGTCCTTGGAACTGTTGTAATGTTGTTGTCTTGGCTGTCTTAGAGCCTGTCTGTTCTGTTGTGAGAGGCAGGAGCAAGCAGCTCAGGCTGCAGCAGGGTGGCTTCTGAGCTTGCTTGAGTGATGTGCTGGCAGCAGGTGTGCATGTCTGCCTACACCTGAATAAATTGTCTAGCATCACTGAAAGAAAGGCTGTAAGGCTTTGAAGAATAAATCTTGAAAGTGGGTCTGACTCCTAATTCAAAATCTAATTTCCTCCCTGTGCAAAATTCAGATTCTTACCTCCAAATACTCCATAATACTGAAGTTAATTATGGGGGTGCAGTTTACACACTTGCTCTAAGAGGAGAGTAATTTAAAATCCAGTTGGGAAATTTCAGGATGTTTATAATTATTTTCCAAACTCTTGTACTCTTGTGTGTTATGCCTTCTGGTTATTTCAAGATAGAGAACAAAAGAATGAAAAATAAAAAATGATGAATAATACCTTGAAAATAATTCTAAAATATTCTAGAATGTAAAAAAAAAAATAAAATCAATATTTTATTACATTTCATAGGCAATACAAACAACATGCTGCTCAGTACTTCAGCTACATATGGAGTTTTCCAGGTTCTGGCAATCACAGAATTAAAGAAGAGATATTGTTTTGTGATACTTTTTCCTTTTGACATTGTTGATAAAAATATAGGGACAGGTCCAACATCACCAATTTACTAACATCACTAGGAACTGTAATATGAAACAACTGCTTGAACAACTAATGCTGCAATCACTATAGCAGATGATAGAAAATTGACTGATCTTGGAAGTATATCTATGTATGTGTATGTGTTTTTGCATCTGGATGGGGCAGTCGAATGCAAATCAATTAGGTAGAAGAGGGGAGATGGCTCATCTCAGATTTCTTGCAGGAAGAAGGTGTTCTAACTATGATGTTTACTTTAGTTTTGAGCAAAACAGGAGATCTTGACAGTTAGGAATCTTTGATCTTTGGAGCTTGTGAAAAATATCAGTAAGTCAGTAAAAGCCACTAGACATATCAGGGCTAGTGACAGACATAGGTCTATCTGTAGGAATTTAAATGCTTTGTTTGCAGAAATGGTACACACTGCTTTGCACTAGGACTAAAGAAAGATGTGGCTTCTTTGGAAAAGCTTACCTGGGCTTAGTTCTACTTTCTGAGGGAAAACCCAGATAGAGCAGGAGTTTTTCTGCTAACGCTGGGTACCAAGGTCTGCTAAGGAGGATGGAGGGAGGAATTTTGGGGTTCTTCACATAAGAAAACTTGAGGATCAGATCTGCTATGCTTGTATTCAAAGGAAAAGAAGTCAGGTACAGGAATCTACTTTGACCTTAGAACTGAGGAAAGAAAATAAAGGAGACAAAGTAAAATAAAAAATTATATGGCCATGGCTGCTTACAGATAAAAAAACTGCTTTTCATCCACCCCCTCCTCTTTGTTAACATTATCTGTGACATAAAAACAAAGACTGCCAGTTAAAGGAAGCATCTCTGTAAAAGCATGGGGAGTACTGATATGAGTATTTTCTTTTCTACAGCAAAGGAGAATGGAATCCAGTTCTAATATTAAAACAGAGCAAGGAAATAAATATTTTATATTGATATTTGCTGAGAGGAGAGAAAAGGCTCCTTTTAAGCATTAACCCAGTTCAGGAAAATTGAAAGGTTAAATAAACATAAATTCCTGAGAGATAACAGTGTGATATGGGTCTAGAGAGAGGATAGCAACATGAAGCTAGAGTATTCTCAGCAGTGCTGTTATAGAGCATTTGCTGTGCTAACATTACTTTGTACTATAAATTGGTGTTTGTTTTCCTGTATTGTACTAGGCATTATAGTTTTTATTTTTGTTGTATGCTTTCTCTGTGTTTTCCTGTTGTATATTCTAATAAGATACATAATTCTGCCTCAACAAAAGCAGATGAAATAAAGCTTGACTGATTGATGCTGCTTGTATATTTTAGACTGTCATTTGAAATCAGCCTGAATTTCCAAGTTGACAGTAAATGAATATTGATACAAAACTATTCATGTAACACAAAGCTTTTTACTTTGTGTTCTGTTTTCTTACTTGACTGGCTGGGTTTGAGACGTCTTTTAACATATCTAACTGGGAGAATAGGAGTAAACATATTTTTAGTTCTGAAAGTTGCATGATACAATGATTCTGATTGATTAAAAATAGAACAAGCACAGGAAAAATTATTCTTTGAAAGTTAGATCCTTTTGCTGCTTCTGCTTTATGTCCTTTTGATATCCAATGCTACAAGCAAATTCTACTTGACTAGAGAAGACAGAAAGTTTCTGGAAAATAAATACTTCATTCTCTTTTGCATCTGAGAGAGAGAGGAGTGGATTCTACTGAGTTTTGAAAAGTGCCTGTGTCAGGCGTGGGGACATAGATAGTTTCCTGCTAGTAGCAACTGCCTGCTTTAGAACTCCTCTGCCTCTCTTCCTTTCTTGCCCATGTAGAACCTTCAATCCGTTGAGTGCTGAATGAGTAAAATGGCTGAAATAAAAAGTGCCCCATGTTGTACCAGATTTCCAGTTCTTAGAAAAAATAGTGGACCAGATGCTTCTTTAAAAGTGTACTGTCCAAAAGTCATTGCTAATTCTGTTGTGCCCTCTATCAGTAACAGATCTGTGAATAAAAAGATTGGATTTTCCTGAAAAGAGTTCAGTTCTTCAGCTGATATAGCTAAAACTAGTACAGTTGTAACAGTTCTTCATTTATGACTTGAATGAAATATATTTAATTTCTCCCTCCTAAATTAGAAATTCACTAAACAGCTTCAGGAAAATATTGTCATATTTGAAAAGAAAAATTGCATAAGATGCTTTCAAGAAGAATAGGTGAAGATCCACAGAGCACTGCATCCACTTTTGGAGATCTTTTGGGCACTTCTGGGTTGCATATCTTGCTCATGTCTCAATTTTGTATCAGGTAGAGGCCCACCTAGGTGCTAATCTCACACCTTCTGCATGAAAACCAGACTTTGATGGGACACATGCCTGTGATACCTTTGTAGACTGCAAATGCCCATTAGGCCCTCATGTTTTGTTGGGCCAACAAAATATGTTATGCCCCAGTTGCTTATTTAAGCAGTTAAAGAGAGAGAATTTGGACATGTTTTATCTTTCCAAAAATTATGATTTTTCTCAAGGACCAAGAGGAATAGCAAGAGAGGCTCAATAATCCTACCCAGATGTTTCCTTAAAAATGACAGTAAGCGGAAAGAGTTTATAATTGATGAAATCACAGTCCAGAGGTCCAATAATTGAAGAAAATATAGTTAATTTCTGGCACCTGAAAGGGGTGGACTGGAGACTGTATTCTGATGATGGTGGCCATAATATGTCAGAAGGTGAGTGATATAGATTTTCTTAGCTTCTTTCATGGTTGGTAGCAAGAAGAGATTCCTAAATAAGTATTAAAATGAATACTCATTATTTGATTCCTATAAGCTATTTGCAAATTATTTTGAAAGATGGAAATACTAGATAATCTAAAGTACCACACTTGTCTTACTAAAAAAAAAAAACAAACAAAACCAAACAAAACCCAAAAAAGAAGAACCAGAAGAAGAAGGTTGCAAATTTCCTTTAAGCATGATATAATATCAAATGCATGCTCATCTAGTAAAATATTTTTATTGGAGAAAAGTAATCATTGGTAACTTCATAAATTTTAATGGGGTACTTACACACTGGTCAATAATGCTACATGTAATGATTTCCCTTTCACCAACACTTTAGTGTTGTCAGTTGACCTTTAATAGAGATTCAGTGATGTAAAACAGCTCTCTCATAGAATTCAAAGTAATGACACTGGCCCTTCTAAAAACTCAAATGGCATCCTCAAGTTCAGCTAATTATAAATGATCCTGAATTATCTAGGATCATGTAAATATCAGAAGAGATTTTTTTTTCTTGCCCTCAAAAACCTTTGCTGTTTTCTGTGATTGGCAGTTTCCAACCAGTACTGTCCTTTTAAATTATCCTCAGGTTTTCTTGTAGCAAAATGGAGCCAAAAAAATATTTGAAGTCTCAACAGTGTCCCCGATTGCCATGGCAGGAATAATAGACCTGAAAGTTAGATGCTATCAAGATACAGATTTACAAACTCGATTTTTCACAATGAAGTGAAGAAGCTAATGTGAAGACTGATAAGTGTGGGGACAAGGATGTGGGCTGCATTTTAATGTTCCTTTTCTCATTTACTGTGCTGCCATAATGCTGCCAAGCTAAGTTCTTGACCAAGTTACATATGGTTTATGTCTCATTATAGGGAACATTAAGCTGAAAAATTACCTCAGTATAGGATATCCCCCTCATGCAAGGTGGTCTCTATACGCCTAGACCCTGGAGTGAGCTCCAGTTAACATTAACAGAGAGTGAAGCTGCATTTTTGCAGCTCAGTTTATGCAGCTGATTGCAAACATAGCTTGCTTTATGTATAATGATACACTTTTGAGTGGCCTGGAACTGGCTGAATGCTGGGTTGTTCTGTAGGATGTTGTCTCTTTCCTCTTAACTATTACTTCATGATTTACCTTTTGAGGTACAAAAGAGGCCAGAACTGCACAGGACTGCCAATTGACAGGCAGCAGGCCCTGCTATGATAACTTGAGATATCTGCAGAAATTGTTAGAGAGCTGTAGAGATCTTCAGACACCATCTCCAGATTATGTGACAGTTTTACAATATTGGAACTGAGTGAATGACAGATACATGTCAGACTGCAGGGTTCTGCCCTGCATTTGCACTATGTGGATTACTTTTCCTCAGGATGTTAACTAAGACTTTGATACCTGGGAAAAATGGCTTTAAGAAAATAAATTTGTTTTACACATAGGTTAAGGCAATGTTTTTACCATCTGTGGTCCATTTAACTATAAAAGCTACATTAGAAAGAAGAAGTAGATGAATAGAGGGAATAGTTGTCCTTGTGTCCACACACTCTGTGTCACTCTGGAGTGGCTTTTGTCTGAATCAGTAGCCTGGGCCTCTTCAGCAGGAGCGATGCTTTGCTTCTAATCACTTTCTGTGTTATCTTCATCATGGAGAAATTTGATCTGGAAGGATTCTGTGATCCCACAAGTATGACAAGTTGGAGTTAGTGGAGAGAGTTTCTTCTAAACTACTGATTATCATGCATCTGAGATCACAAGAAAAGTAGATATGATTCCATTAAGTCCTTGAATAATTACAGGACAGTTGAATTAAAATCTAAGTCAAAATGTCTGTGGACATTGAGTCAATAATAAATGCTGTTCATTTTGACAGAATAAAAACTATGAAATGATTTTTTTAAAGATGCAAGGACTTAGAGGATTGAATCAAGTGTTTTTTCAATAAAATGTTTACTAGCTACAATTCTGCATATATTTTACTTAAGAACCAAATGTGAGGAGAGCACATGGGCTGTTGAATGAGTGTAACACTATATTATGAGAAAAATTTATGCAAATTAAACTTTCAGTTTTCTTCTTTAAAGGAAAAAATATTTTCTTGAATTCAGGATAAAGAATACATCTCAAGTTGATATCACAATATTGTGATCATTATTATGCATAATGTTTTGTTAACACTGCTTTTGCTACAGCACACACTTCTAAAGGAATACTTGTCCTCAGAGTTGTGGTGACAATTCTGATTAATCGTAAGGTTTTTTCCGTGTGTGGTGGGGAAATTATGTGGCTTTCTGACTTAAGTCCCTAATCAGAACTATCACTTTCTGTCCACTTTAGGCACATTTAATTTCATATTGGAAAAAAATGAACATTTCTCCTCTCTTTATCTCCTATCTACTAACTGATGGAATATTGGTGATTCTTCCTATTTTAAAAAATGTCTTCACTCAAACTGCTAGGCATGTGAAGTTGTGTGCCAGAAGGACCAGGAATATACCTCTGAGCTTATAAGGGGCTGTCACAGAACCTACATTGCTATATAAATTAGCAAGTTTCAGTGGTACCAGTCAAGTTAGGCCAATGTGCTTCAACTGAGCATCCACAATGGAAAAAAAAACATTGTGTGCTTTGCATTGGGGTTATCTGATGTGAAAGATTTATTGCACTCTGACTTTTTTGCCAATAGTAACACATAATCCCGTTGAAATCTTTTGCAACAGTGAGTTTTTAGAAGGTTTTAGGGGAACCATTCTAAATTATTAGATTGTTTTCCCCCCATAGTGAGTTTGCATATGATGAAAAGACACTGAAAGTTCAGAATATTCTGAATTTTTAATAGTGGAATGAATAAAAAGAATGTATAGAAATGAAGATTTTTGTAAAAGCAGAGGTTATAACACCAGCTAACAGCTGTAAACAAATATGAAGCACTTTTTGCTAGAAATTTTTTAACTTTTTCAGCTACAGGAACACAATATTACAGAGAATAAAATTGCTGTGAATTTGCATTGGCTTTTGCTATCTTTGAAGAATGGTATTACATATGAGCTGCGACAAAGAGCTAGAGGCCGTTGTATTTTTATATACTTATTACACTTTTGGTTTAATGAAGAGACATTGATATCATACATCCCAGTATTCTATAGAGAGTTAAAATGGTTTTGCTCAGAAACCACAGGATCCTATAATAGTAAGTCTGTTTGGTTCTGAAGGAAGAATTTTCTTTTTACTGGGTCATGGTTAGTGACTGAAAATATGTTAGGGTTGTACTGCAAGAAAGAGGTCAAGTTGCTCAACACAATTTCTTTCAAGATTCTACTTATACATTGTATGTCTTTATATAGACATTTTTCTGTTGACTTGGGAAAGAACCTGATACTCTGCAAACCTTTACTGGACCTGTCTTTGTGTGCCAAAAATGGCTTACTTGGATTTGTCTTTTATTGGTGTTTCTAATGTTGACTTCCATCCTGCTATCATAGCCAGCTTTCCGCTTTGGAGACATGTTACTCAATTATATGATAAATTCCTCAAGGCTGAGAAACTAATCCCTGCCAGAGGACAGTGAGCTGCAATTTTCATCGTCCTTCAGAAAGTATTTCTGCCAGCATTTCAGTTCCTCCATTGTTTATTATTACAATAATATTCATCTATTTACAGACAGGCTGGATACAAATGCTGTGGCTTGGCCTGCCTTCCAAAGTGGTTTCTGACTTTGACACGTCACTGGAAACCCAGGGAAAGGATTAGGCCTCTAAAACACTTTCCTGTTGTATTTGGACTGAAGTAAAGGATTTGTGAAATATCTGAAGTTGCTGATAGAAATGGCCTCTTTGTAGTTACTCATTTTGGCACAGTTTAAATGATTTAATTTTGGACATTTGGTTGTGTTTCCTGGATGTTTTTTCTCACAAATTCTATTTTTTTTTAAATAAAATTGATCTCCTCTAGAATAAATAGTCTTTCCACTTAATATAATGGAAAAAAAAGCCAAAATAAATTTTCTAAGACCAAACTACACCTAACCCCACGCCACCTTGCAAGCCCCACAGAGGAAGTAATTCTGCTATTTCAGGAGTCATACTTTGGAGCATCCTATACAGCCCTGGAACAGAAGTGCTAAGTTGAAGGATTAACCTTATTAAGATTCCCAGTCTTTCCAACTTCTTCCACCCCTACTTTGCAAGATAGAGGCTTGCTTGATTACTATGGCTGTAGCAAGATTATTTAAGATATCAGCTGATCTTCCTTGCTGAACAGCCTGTCTTGGAATGGCTTAGAAAAGGGCTGTCATGGCCCTTCGAAAGGTAATATTGGGAATCTAGGAGTATGAAGGCAAGTTACAAGTTGGATGCATGTCAGAGTTTGCTCAGGTCTAGATTTTCAACTGTCCTAGGGGAAAGAAGACATCTACAGCTTTTGTGGTGTCTGTCTTTTTGTTCCTTGGGTCTTTTTATCCCCTGGTGTTTGTGATGTGTTGGGATTTTTTTGTGTATTTTGGGTTTTTTCAGGGTGTCAGTGAGGCGAGACACTGGGCTGGTATGCTGTTATTTGGCTTATTCTCTGATATCCTGAAAAAAGTTCCTGTAGCCATATTTGGAGTTTAGCCAGCTCCTCTGATCTGGGTGTTGAAGATTTCTGTGAATCACATTGACAGCTCCTGCCAGACACCCTCAGTAAATTATTTCATAAGGTATATAAAGTAAGGCATGATTAAAATCTTGTCAAGTTATTTCCTTTCTATGTAGTCTGGAAGAGAAATTAAGCAGTTAAAAATGAAGAATAGAAAGTACTGCTACCACATAGGAGTCATTTGCCCAGGTTTTATATACTGAACTACTTAGAGTAGGAAAAGGAGCCTGGCAGTTCCCTGACGACACTAGGTCTGATTTTTCTTGCTTTCTGATGGTCTTGGTATTCAGTCTTTTACATAAGGTAGAAAAGCCTCAGGGAGAACCATTTGCTAGTTAGATGACACTGCTGAGTGATTAGTACAAGCTACTTTTTTCTTTTTTTTAATGAGGTAAGTAGTTAACTGAGGGTGAAGACTCATAACTGTATGAAGGATTTTGAGGTCTTCCCCCTCCATGCCAGTTCAGCATCAAATATGCAACTCTTTCTAAGGACCTCCAACATCTAGTTTTTTGAGGGACTTCTACAGGGAAAGTAGGTATACTTAAAACAGGACTGGAAATCATGGAATTTCTCTGAAATTGTCCTCAAAGCATTTTCCTCTGAAAATGGTGTAGGAGTTAGTCCTTTTGTGTAAGTGACAGCAGACTCTTCCTAGCTACAGCACTCAGTCTTGGCTGTAGGAGCCCTTAGTGTCCCAAAGGAAGTCCCAATCAACTGCTGCCAGCCCTCAGCTGTGTGGAGCCCACTCCAGTTTGCATTAGGTTTCAATATTTATTGGGAGTGTGGAAGCACTAGACAATATTCCAGTAAATACAATCAGTCACATGGAATTCAAAAATTTATGCTTAAATTCCTATTTCAGAGGCTTTTTATATGTTTTGTATTCTATAGTTGCTAGATATGCATACAACACATAACTAGTCTTTGACACAGGGTCAGAACTCAGGTATTTGTCCAAATTTAAAGTAGTCGACTCACTTGTATATTTCTGGTCTACCTTAATGAAAGTTTAAGTCTCTTCTATAAAAATGCCCTACACTAACAGAAAGAGAAAAATGTTCCAGGGAACATTTTCTCTTTTAGTTCCCAAATGTCTGCAGTTCACAGCAGCTAGATGGTAAGGGAAAGATGGGGTTAAATCTCACTAGAGATGTAGGTCAAGATAACAGTGGATGTGGAGGTTTTTACATTTTGGATGAAGCTGTAAACAGCTTTTCCCCTCTCTACTATAATTTTTGGATGCCTATTCTAATTATCATGTACTCCTTTCATATGCTTCTTAATTTGAGCACTGTGATTCATTCTAACTTTAAAATTCATTCCACTTCTCTCACATTTCAATGTTGACTTTTCATTATGTATGTCAGAACTTAAGAAACACTTAAGGAATTAAAGACTGACATAGATTGTAATGAAATGTGTTTACAAGGAAGGAACGTGAAGTCGTTTTCTGAGAAACAGTTTATTTGTGAGTTATTTGCTTGTCCTTGATTTTGGTCTGCCTCAAGTATTGCATTATGCATTTTATGCCTTTGAGCGTAGGCTGCTGGGAACAGCTGTATGCATGTGTATGAACACATCTTCAAATGAGAATCATACTCTGTAGAAACCAAGATGACAAAAATTTATAAAACATCCTGTCTGATTCAGAGTGGATGACAACATTTGTTTGACAGTGCACAACAGAAGTTAACAAGTTTTAAGGGCAGAAAGATACTTGTGTTTGATAGGATATATTTTGGTTTTGCTATGTATAACTTGCACTGCCTCCTTCAGTGCTAGATGTCAAAAATATATTTTAAGTCTTTAATCTTTAAATTAAGTAGCACAAACCATTTGTTACACTTCATTTAAAGAAATTGTTTAGAAATTACTAGTAGCAAAAATAAGGTCGAAGTGTTTATTGTAAAGTGTAGGGTTAAAATTACTTTGGAAATGTTTGGCCCCTATGATAATTTAACTGGTAAGACAATGGCTCCCACTGATATTTACCACCGTTATGGTAATAGTACTTATCAAAATGTTGCCAAAGTTGTGGCTGTGTAAGCATTTCCTAGGAAATGACATGAGGGAGGATTTTGTTCAGGCTTTGGTCTGTAGACCTAAAGCTCATAAATCAGAAGGACAGTGTTCTTTCGTGCTACTGTTGAAGCAACAGTGACCCAGTGAAATTCAAGAACTTCTGCAAGGGGAACAGCTTCCATTTTAATCTCCTATACATGTTAATTCATACTTAGAAAAAAACTTCACACTAATAATGCTAGATTAAAGAAAAGCAAAAAAATAGCAGCCTAACTCTTTATTGTTGGTCAGTGAGTGCACAATACAAACACAATTCAATTTTGGGGCAAGCACCAGTTCCTGCAAAATTCCAAAGGGTATGGGTAGCCCTTGGGCCGTCATTAAGCTGGTTCCTTGGTCACATTAATGAACTACAGAGCTATGTAATTCAGTAGCATATATATTTAAACAAGCCAGGGTTCACTACCCTGATACCCTCATGATATACTTCTATCCATTTTGAATGAAAAATATGTTCAAAATTAGACAAGAGACCATAATAAAAATGAAATTTGAATAAAACTTTCCCACATAATTTCCAATAAAAATCCCCTCATGGTATTGAATATACTTCTCATAGGATCTGGAAAAAAGCATTATTGTTGTTTCATTATTATATTGACTACTTGTTAGTTATCATAGAATATAGTTATAATAGGATCACCATGCTGTTTATTTCAGACTTGGTACAGGTGTGTAATGTAAGCAGTTAATATTAGTCCCACTAAAAAAAAACCACACTGCCTATACAGCTTTTCACCCTGAAAACTTCAGTCTAGCAATTGTTATTCTAGAAAGCTGCCCAAATTCTAAAGGTTAGTTTTGAGGAATCTTAGCAGTTCTCAGAAGCTATGAGTCATAAAATCATAGAATAGTTTCCAGTGGTTTCCGTTGGAAGGGACCTTAAAGCTCATCTTGTTCCAGCCTGTTGTCATGGACACCAGGTCAGGTTGCTCAGATCCCCATCCCACCTGGCCTTGAACACTTCCAGGGATGGGACATCTGGGCAACTTGTCGTAGTGTCTGACCACTCTCACAATAAACAGTTTCTTCCTAACATCTAAACTTGACGTTTGTGCCAAGGAGAGTGTCAAAATACTGTGCAGTTGCTCAACACGATGTAGAGAAGTAGAGGCTGAATACAGCAGCCTGAGTATTGTGTCTGCAGTGCTACAGCTACACAAAATATTGTCATTCACAAAGACCCTGCCTCTCCATGTCTCCTGTTTCATTTTGGATTAGCAGTAAACCTCTAAGTGGATAATGAGAGAAAGACAAAAGAAGGATTAGCAAAGAGGAGTGAAAGGCAATGATTATTTGTGCAGTTTAATTGTCAGAACATGTGAGCTACAGGTTTAGATCTAATTACAAACCAAGTTGAATAGGCTATCAGGCATATTACCTGTAAATGCATGCTGTTGTAATGAGAATCTTATTTAGATATTAAACACATATTTCTAGAACTATGTTCTTATTCCTGAAAAGGGATATTCTGGTTTAGGAGAGTAATCCTAGGAGAGAGTTCAATCTTGAAAATCTTACAGATTTAATTTCTCTATTACATCTGGGTGATGATATAATTTTTTTTGAATTTTCACTTCCCGATGGTGGTTTGAAATTCAACTTGTTGAACACTTTGAATATTGCTGCTGGGTGCCTAATTTTCTAGGTGTTTAAAAATTAAACATGGCAGAACTAGTGTCTCTTTCATAATTTTTCCTTATATGCTCCTAAGAAGTTCTGCTGTTCCACATTAACTAAAATCCAGTTATAAATACTTTTAAAAGAAATGTCTGACTTCTGCCTGCACTTCTACTTTTTTTCCTTCAATAGCACATTGGGCTTATGAATACTGGTTAGAATTCATCTCTACATGTATTTTTAATATCAACTTCAAGTTTTTCACTGAAGCCAGAGTTATAAGTGCATATTTCAAGATTATATGTTAGGCAAGCAATCTGCATATATAAATGACTCACTCGGCAATTTGAATGACTTCTCAGTTTCTGAACAATTCCTGTCTCTACCCCTTTTCTGTAAATGGTTTTTAACTGATCTGGCTTAGACCTTTTCATTTATGCATTTATTTTTTTGTTGTATGTATGTAGAAGAAATTACTTTGGTGCTTTTTCCTGGAAATGTGCTATCCTCAGAGATTTGGGGACTGTAGTTTATTTGCACTTTCAGCCATTTCTTTCCTTGTCTGCTAGATATTTTCATAACTGATAAAAAGACTTGCTGACTAATCTAATTCAATACAAACACATAGAGAAATTCAGGGATATCTAAGACTTTCTGTTTCCAAATAGGACACTTAAGATTGGGAAGATTAACTGAAAAAAAAGAGAAAACACCTAATCCATAACAACAAAACCCCCACAGAACATATGTTTGAGTTTCTTGCAATGAGAAAGGAAAATGGCCCCTGGGTCCTGTTCAGACTTTTCTGTTTATTTGTTTATTTTTCTTCTGAGTGTTTCTTTTCTGGGTAGTGTCCTCTTCCTACAAGTGGGAGACTGGCCTTCTGTGTCTGAAGTCAAATGCCTTCATAACTTTTCCTTGTAGTCTTGGTTTATTTGTTTTTTCTTGATTTACTGTATGGCTTTGCTTATGAGAAAGATCAAGAAGGAGAAGAAGGAGAAGAAAGAAGGAAAAGAAGAAGAAAAAAATCTTCAAACAAAATTTTCTTTAGCTGCAGAATATTTTGCTTGGCCCAGCTGGACTGTCCCAGCATTGTTGTTGTATCTCACAATTCCATTGTCATTCTACTCTGAACAGAGCCCAGTTTGGAGGAGTTACAAATGCATTTAGTTACTACTAATACTTTAAATTTTTGGAATTCAGAAGACTTTCAGGGCAAATATGCAGTTTTTTGCCATAACAAACAATTATCAGGAAATCTTAAATGTTGTTCTTGCAGTGGTCTTAGATACAGCATAAAGCACACATTTAACAGTGGTGACCAATTTCTTGATCTGAATTATGTCTCACAAAAAGAACTAAAGAAAAAAAAGTGAATGACTATGTTACTTTGGCTCTTAGTTTCTTTTATAAAGCTAAAACTCTGCAAACAATCTTATGAGACAATGTTCACAGTACTGTAATTTGTTTTTAGTGAAATAAAGACAGTGGCAGAATTCTTTTCTGCATACAACTTGTTTGATTCTGCTAAGCTGTGGCCTTAAAAAGGGCTATGGTTCCTCATGAGCCTCTGAATATACAGAATTTTGAACTAGACTGCTTGGACTGATGTATCTGCATGGCTGCTCATCATCTTTTGTCTGGTTAATCAGACAGTTAGTGATTCACAGTCCTCTAAAACTAAACTTCCATGGATTTTTTTATGATACCGTGGTTAAATATTTTCTTTCTATTTCATGGTACAGTCTTTCCATTTTTTTATGGCATCCCATTGTTTTTCTTTATCTACTCTAAAATCCCTACAATTTCTGTATCATGATAAGAAGCTGGTCTTGCTGTTAACTTCACTGTAAGCATTGTAGGACAGTAGGAAAATAATCACCACTCTAGATAGAAATCCTAAAATCTATACTATGATCATTCCTTTTCTTGGAAGGAGTCACAGGACCTATTAGGCCATCTTGCTAAACTGGTGAGAAGAAGAAAAGTTAAAGATGAAAGAAAAATTGTATAAGATATTAAAAATATACAGACTCCTGAATCAGAAAGAAACAGGAAATCACTGAAGTAGAAAATAGATCTTCTAAAAGTTAAAGGAAAAAAAATGTATTGATGCCATGGGGAGATATTGCTAAAAGTGAAATTAAATCTAGGAAAGATGCCAGTAACATGCACCACTTCATGAGAAGAATAAATAATCCTGGAGAACATAATGATTTCCTGGAACAAGTGACCAGTAAATTAAGAAAATCATAAGTTTGATAAGACTAGGAACAGATGGGAGATAGCCAAGAAATGTAAAGAGAAATGTATCTCTGATGTAACTATTCATATTTAAAATGCACAGCGTCTAGGGGTGCTGGCAATGGACAATGTACAAACTGTCTTAGTACTGTAAGGATTCCTGAGCACTTAGGGAAATTCAGGGTTCCAGAATGGGTCTTATTTTGTCAGAAAAAGTATGAATTAAATGAGAACCTATTTTTGTTGTAAGTCTGTCTTTCTATGAACATGGGTTGCAACTTCTAGATTGCTAGCAATGATCTCTGGGTATTGCATCAATGTGGCTGCTAAAGCCTGGGAAACAGAGAGTTGATTTAATTCAGTGCTTGTGCTGTTGGCTATCCTAACATCATGAACATTTTGTGATGGTTATAAGGTTTTCTATTTAGAAGTAATTACAAAGCTTCAACTACTAAGCACCCAGTGCATTGGATAACACCTGGCATATTTGTCAAAACCTGCAACTTACTCTGTGTAGTCTCAAATATTTTAATAACAGACAACTTTGCATTCTGTCTGCTCCCCCATTCGCTTTTAGTCCTTTAAAATGAGCCTAAAAGAATAGAGAGAAGATACCAGAAACCTCAGTGTGTATGAACTGGGTATTTTGTTAATGAACTTCCTCCCATTACACTAATTTCACTGATTTCTACTGATAGAAAAGTGGAGCTCTGCTTGAGAAAATACTCCTTGATGAAGCTTTGCTCACTCATATTACAACAGAAAAGAATGGAAGTAGAAACTTCCTTGTACTCTATTAATCAGGTCTTACTGTCCAAGAACTTTTTAGCATCTACTTTTCTGTATCAAATCTGATTGAATTTGGCATTTAGCTCTTCATATAATGACTGAATGTTTGGTCCTGTGGATTGAAATAAATGAGGTAGGAATTCCTTGGACCAACAGAATATTTAGCAATTCATGTCTAATTAAGCGAGTATATATCCATAAAACAAAGAATCACAGAATCATTTAGGCTGGAAAAGACCATTGAGCCCAACCATTAACCTGCTGCCAAGTCCACCACTGAACCGTGTCCTTAAGTGCCACATCTACATGTTTTAAATACCTCCAGGGATGGTGACTCAGCTACTTCCCTGGGCAGCCTGTTCCAGTGCTTGACAACCCTTTCCATGAAGAATTTTTTCCTAATATCCAATCTAAACCTCCCCTGGCAAAGCTTGAGGCCATTTCCCCTCATGATAGTGCATGTTACCAGGGAGGAGAGACCAGCACACTCCTGTGCCTCAATTTTTTTCTTGTATTGAGGGCCCAATACCTTTAATTTCTCTTAATATAAGCCTTAAAAAAACCCCAGACCTCCTTATCTCTTACATTACTGACTTAATCTGCCAGCAATTTTTGGTCACAAACTTTTACATCTCCATCTTTTGTGCCTTAATTAATGACAGTATCTGTGCTGATTGTTCACCATATCAATGTGATGAACAGATTTTTAATTATCTGAAAGTAGTCTGAATTAAATGTATTCTAAAATTTGCATCAGAGATGGAATAAAAAGGCACTAAAGGCAGAACTACTAAAGGCAATAGAAAGTTCATTCTGTGTGAGTAATGAACCAATAGTCTTCAGTGGTTTTGCTATAGTCCTATACAATCCAACAGTAAACAAGCAGATTCTACAGCAAACCAAATAATTTTAGGATTTATTAAAAGCAGTTTGGAATATTATGTTGCTTACAGGAGAGTCAGGTCATTTCAACTATATTGATTTGTGTTCGAATCATTTTCACAGTGTCACAACCGATTCATGTCTGTTGGCATTTCCATTTATAGATCCTTGTTTTTTAAAAAGTGTCTAGACCTTTCTATCTGCAAATAATTCACAATTACTTCCACACATGTCCTGAATATAAAACAGCAATGAGTAGATTTTCCATTTGTATGCCATTACTTAATTTGACAAATGTCTCCACAGGACTGTTCCATAGTCTCTAAAAATTGTTCACAAAAATTCTGGAATGTTTTACCTAATGCCAAGATTTATTTAATTATATTTTAAGGAAAATGCAACCTCAGAAATTCAAGTATTCTGCCTTCTGAATCTTGAAATACGAACACTTTAGAGTGCATATTAGGTTATCAGGTCTTGTTATACATATCTTAGAAGTCCTCCAAAGCCAGGATAGTCATCAGTTAAGAGCAATAGATCTTCACTTAGACTGTTGTGCTGTAAGAATTAATTAAAATTTTTCTATGGCTCTCTCTTTCACTAACCTTTAAGGAGTGTAAATACAGCTATAACTAGTTTCCATGGTGGATTTGTTGGGCTAATTTTTTCTGATTTTGAAAAATATCTGTTCATGGAATAATGTAAAAAAATTAGTAAAGTGTTTCTTTGTGGCAACAGTTAAATCCCAAAAACTACAGAGTAATGAAAGATCAATAAAATAATGTATGACCAGAGTTTGCATGTATACATGCAAACAGTGATCAAAAATAGGATAGTATAGATACAAACCTTAGCACTGTTTTAAAATTCCATGTGAATGTATTTGAAGCCTTCACATATTTCAGCTTTTATAATTCATAGCTTTTCTATCCAGATAGAGATTGTATGGACATTAGTTGCCTTCAGTGGATAGGCATGAATGTTAGAACAAACATTTTCCCTTATCATAGCAAGAACTGAGTACCTTCAACTTCTTGACATATAGTATTTTACTGAGATACAGAATATAAATTAAGTTCCCTTCTATTATCAGCAAATATCTCATATTTTAAAGATTCTTTTTTGAACATTCATCCTAATTCATATTCTGTTTTTGTTTATCCTTAAAATATATGACAGTAATTCCACTGCAGTGACCCAACTTCTAAAAATTATCAAATAAAAAAAATCTTCTCTATGTAATTATTGCCAAAATAGTCAGAAAAAGGTCTCCTTGAAAGAAATGTTTGAATATCTTTTTCTTTTCATAGTCTTAGTTTTAGCAGAGGTTTCACAAAATGAGGCCTCTTAATTTTATTTGGCTGATTAGTAGTTGGACTAAGATTTCTGTCTCTTTCACTGCATTAAAAAATAAAAATGTAATTCTATTCACTTGAAGGATTTTTTTCTAGCACAACATTTTTCATCCAGTGGTGGCCATAAAAAAAAAGTAGGAGAAGCATTTGTGCTTTCTTCTGTCTGCCTCTCTCTTCTTTCCAGATAGTCTGTGCCTCCAAAAGTTTTTATCTTGCATTTCTTGAATACATTAGAGCTTGGTTACTGCTTCACATTATTTGCCAAATCTTTTCTAGAATCCATGCAACCTTTTTTCTCCTCTATGTGTTACAAGATCATTTAGAACAGCACAGATTCCATTGTAGAAGGTGTTATGTGACCCCAGACACAGGAGGATATCCTATTGATATTTGCTGTACTGAAATGTTCTGTGACCCCAGCCACAAAATTTCACCAGTTTTATTCTGTACTTCAAAAATAAAAGAAATATGTTAATACTGTCTTGATTTGCTAGAAGTTTATAAGTCAATTAAGCTCCATTGAGATGCTCTTTCCTTTTCTGTGGTAGGTTGCAAAGTTGTTTTTCTGCAAATATCTTAATTACTTTGGAAAAAATGTGAAGAATATTTGACATTTGCACTAATTTTCAACAACACTTCACAGCACAGTATTAGACTGATTTGTTTCCAAATTCTCCTCTCCAACATGGGCTTTAGCATGATTAGATAACCATTGCCTTCTGAGGCTGGAAATCTCACAGGAGTCCTGATGTTTTAGAGCCCTTTGAAAAGTGCAGATTTAGACCCAAAGGCAAGTACAGGTGCTTTTTCTTTGTATTTATGGTAACTGATATGACATGCAGCTCAGATGAGAAAACAATTTTGCAGTTACAACTGGCTCATATTTGTACAAGGCCTGTTGATAGACAGAAGGATAATAACAGGGAACTATAATTCCCTCTGGCAAAATTATTTGACTCATTAAAGAAAATATATTGCCATTAAGAATGGTTTGATGTATGTCATAGAAAAACAAACTGAAGGTCACTTTCACTTTATTTGAACTGATTGTATAGGATTTTTTGTTCTATTCTTGAATTAAAGATAAAATGGATATGACTGTGGTAGAGTAAAAAAAAAACAACCAAAGTTTTGTATTTATAGTGCTGTCCCACAGAATGTGTGTTGTCTGCTTTGTGAGGAATCATCTATTATGTATCAGTCTAGAGACACAAACCATTTTCTAGGTGTTTACTATTCAATCCAGAAAGCAGTTTTGCAGAATTCAGCAAAAAGAAATAATTCATAATCAAATAATTGAATTTTCAAAGAACTTTTCAATGCCCTAGGCAGAGATGGTACATATCAAGATGGCCGATCACATTACTCAATAGATAAACAGTATGCTATGCTCTTCTGATCTATTGAAATTTTGCTCGGCAATATAAGTTCTCCACAAAAATATCTGTCAAAAAAAGGGACTCTTTCTTTTATAAAGAACTCAGAGCCTGCCCGTCATATTTTCAAAATGCCCATAGCTACTTTTGTATTAACATTTTGTGCATCAAGTTTTCTGCCTACATTTACAGTGGATGCACATAATATCAAGTTGTTAGTCCATCACCTGCCTTCATCTACGTAGACATTTTAAAAGTTGCAGAGTAACAGGGCAGCCCAGTGTGGTATCCAAGGATTAGAAGCAACCTCAATTGTTATTTAATCCACCTTCTTGCTCTAGGGCAAGATGTAATGTGCCTGTGTCCTTCCTGTCAAATGCCTGTGAAGATTTAACTTAGCATTCATGAAATCCAGTACTTGTATTCATTTGCTGTGGAGCACCAGGGAAAATCTTGTAATTGCTACTCCATTTTCTCATTCCTCAGCTGTGAAGATGATTGCTTTTGAAGAATGTTAGAGAACTACAGCTTTTTAAAGAGTCTGTGTGTCTGTTTAATTAAAGAATATTATTAGCATCTTATTTTACAGATGAAGAGATTCATACATTGAACAGCCTGACCCATTAGGCACTGAATGGGTCTGTCCTGAAATAAAGTGTTGCATTATATTTACATGAAAAAAAACATTTTTGGGAGGCGGATTTCAGTCTGCCTGGCTAAAGCCTCATTTGCAGTGGGGAGCAGTGCTTAGAGCCAGTGCTCAGCTTTTCACTTAAGAGAGAAAATACTTGTTTCAGGGTTAGTTTCTGGGTTTCCATCTTCTTTTTGTACTAATGAAAAACAAAATAGGCTAATGTTATCTTAGTTAAAAATTTATAAAAAAATGTACAAAATTTCGCAATAGATTAACGTTCCAATTTATTTGTAGAACCTGGGAGGGAATGTAGGAATGGGTTACAGTGCAGACTGAATTTTTGGCACACAGGATCTACTGTGATGAGAGGTATAGAAACATTTATAAATAATGAGCATATCCAATAAAGAAACCAAAATCTGGACTTAAACTCCTGCTTCTAAACCTTAACATAATTAAGACTTGCATCAAAAGAGGTTCTAACTGCAGATGTAATTCTAAATGAAGATGTCAGATTAAAAGTAAATGAGATGTAGAAGATGAAAAAATGGATGGCTAACAATCTCTTTAATAGGTAAAAAAAGCATCTAGCAGTCATATAACACTAACTGCTGAATAAGGTTCTGGTGTTAGCAATGTTTCTAACCTGTAACATTTAAATAAACTTATTATTTAGTTTAGATTTAGTTCAATTCTGAAGTACGTCATTTTCCCTCTCCACTTCCCCCTAAATTCCCATGGCATATGTTGTTAAAAAAATGCAAAAGTGCTCAGGATTAATAAATATCATATGCACAGTATCACTGTAGTGATACTTGGCTTGAATAGCAAACCTTACACTTTCTAGTGTATTTGGTCAACATAAATAAATAATGACTTCTCTTTGATTTAAATACTACATTTTCTACTGTATAGAGAAATAATTGAGACAGTGGGAGAGCTGTTAGGTCCAACCATGTAATGTGTTGGCAGGAAAAATTAGAATGTAGGACTCGGTTGTAGTGTAACCCATTTCTCTCTGCTGAGGACTGATTATGTCTCTGTCGTAACTAAAATATTTTTTAAGAACCTGGCTTTGTTTTTAAAATTTTCCCTAATAGTGTAGCATTCAAAAGTAGAAAAAATTGGGGTGTATAATTCAAGAGCAGAGTGGCGATAATAAATGAAGTACTTTCCCATACTGCAAGATAGATGAGCAGGTTGTGAGTTTCATTCGTCTGGAATAATTGATTTACATCAGTTCTGCAGAGCTTTTGGAAATTGCTAGTTCAAATCAATTTGATCCAGTTATAAAGTACAAGACACTTTAACTTATTTTAACTGTTATTTGTGAGATGGATATGAGGATACTTAATAATCTTTGAATTTTTAATTCACTAAATTGTGAAAGTATACATGTATTTTAATTATACAATGCAATCTACTGATATGCTGATTGGGGTCTTGATAGCTAAATTATATTTTATATATTTTGCTACCACAAATAAAGTAACATGAATCAACAGAATGTGAAAGGTGACTTAAGTATTTTAAAAATTTTTCTAAGAAGATTATGGGAGCGATTATCAGTTGAACATCTCTCTAAAAAGGCATAGATAAAAAATTAGCAGATTTGCAAAATAAAGTTGCTTAAAACTTTTAGCTTTTTGAGAAAGTATAAAATATAATTTTAAGAAATTCTTTTCTATGACTAAATTATTTATTTTATTTTTTATTCAAAGAGAAGATTAAAAATAAAAAGGAAGTGCATAAAACATGGTTTCTACAGCAGAATCTCATCACTTTTTTAACAGTCTGCTGTGTTACATTACAGATCTTTGAGCCTGTTTTTCTTCATTCTTTTTGTATTCAAACTGTTTCTGGGTAAGATGAATGATGGCAATAAATAATTTTGGAGAAATTCCTGGCAACTCATAAAAACATATTTGCCCTATTATGTGAAACAGAAGGTCAAAGTTTGAAGTAAGATTTAAAAGCAGAGGTCATCAATGACTTCCTACTCTCCTCTTTTAAAATCCCCAAAGCTGCTGAGTTTGCCTGCAATATGCCAGTCCAGCACTAATAGTTAATAACTACTTCTGCAAATGAACTCTCCCTAGGAGAGTCTCCAGGCTTTAGGTGGTTTAACCTAATCTCATATCTGTCAGGTAAGTAAGTACTACTAACCCTCTTTAACACATAGCAAAACTTAGTCTCTGAGAGACTAGCAACAAGGTTATGCAGGAAGTGTACGGCAGAAGAAGAAATAAAAACCTTGATTTCCTTATTCTCATGAGGCTGAGTTATGCTGTGTTTCTTCTATCCATCACCAGCAACGAGTCACGTGCTGGCTTTCAAAGGCTGCAGCAATCTTTGTTTCTCCACATCCACAGCAGCCACCCCTCTCTGAACTGAAGCCTTTGTGCTACAGTGGCCGCATGTCTCTAGGTGAGATGGGTGAAATGTGAATTGTGAGCTTTCTGTGCTGTGTCAGTGGTGCTAGATTAGCCTCTCTTACACACACACACCCCTGCACACCCCCACCATTATTTATATGTAAATATTTAATGCCTTTCCATCAGAGTTTGTCCTGTTTACACATGGATGTGTGTATGGATTTATATGTGTAAGAGGGCAGGAAGGATAGGCAAACTGGTTTGGGTTTAAAGAGATTAGACTGGAATAGTCCCCTTTGCTCCTATCTTCCTTTCTCCAGAAGGAAGAGAAACAATGACTCTGCCAACACTTAAACTAGCTTGATTAATGAGCTCTGTTCTGCCAGCCTTCCTGTAATCTCTTCTGAAGTTTTAGGTTTGGTTTAATACAGTCTAGTCTGGGGTGAGAAGTAGGCTGGGTTTAATTGTGTCTGGATCATTAAACCAGAATCTAATTGGCACTCATAATTGAGGGGGAAGAGTTCTTCCCCTTTGAACTGACTCAGATAACAACCAACAAAAATTAGTTAGATGCACAGAAAAGGAGCTGACAGCAGTGTATTCTGCTTTATTCAGATGTGCATGAGATTTGCATTTGGAAATGTGATACAGCCAAATGCAGCATCCAGAATTCATCTTTTGCAGTGACTTGTTAAGGAAGTACTTGTGATCAGTAAGCATTAGCAGATGAAAAGATCTGAGTATTTCTGTGAATCTTGATATCAGCCCTTGCTCTTTATTGAAGGATTGTTTTAACTAGAAGTTCCAGGATTTAACATTTGAGATGTTTTCTTACTTTCCTTCACATTGACTCCACTCTGATCCCTGTCTGTAGGTGGCACTGATCCTTCACTGTAACAGTGGCAGGGAAATTATGAATGCAGTTAATTGCAAAAATAAATCTTATTCTTTAAAAATATAATATATGTGTGTGTGTGTGGTTGTGAATCTCATAGTAACATGAAGCATCTATGAGCCTGCAAAACTCATAACACTGTGAAAGAGGCATCTTCTTGTCTTTAATTTAACCCGTAGTGAATATTTTTATTTAATGTTAGTATGTATGTTTTCCTTTTAGTTTTCTTTTCTCAAGAGCATTAGAACTTGAAGCAAACAAGAACTGAAAATCTGACCAGAATCTCATGCATGCTTGATTTACTTGGAGTCAAAAACTGATTTTACTTTTTTTTGGTTGAATAATTCCTGGAGTGATGTAATTCTGCTAGGAATGGTGCAGGATTCCAAATAGCATACAGCAAGGTTTCTGAATATCTAGTATAATCCTATTTTTACTTTACTATATTTATGGATGAGTGCAACAAATGTCTGGTCAGTAATATCCATTCTAACCAAAACAGGTACAGTTAAATTCAGAAAATTAGGTGCTGTAACATTGAAAATACTACAGCCTTGGGTTGGGCATCCTTATCTGCAATAAGATCCTCTTGTCTGGAGACAATTAATTGCCCAAGACAAAAACCACAGAAATAGGAAAGCTGAATAATGTAAACTAGACAGAAAGAAACACTGAAGATAGTAATGGGGCCTATGGCCATTTACTCAAAGACAGCTAGGAAATTAGTTCCACCAGAGAAGCTGAGCTCTGGAGTCTGCTCCCATGTAGTATTCTCTTTAAAACACATTTTCTTGCCATCTTCATCCCATTCTAAGACAGTAAGAGTTAGTTTACGTTGGTTCACTGTCACAGTAAGCCTGGAGGAATGTCATAACTGTCAGGCAAGGTATTCTGATGCAAGCACCCATTGTTTTCCAAGCTGTTCAAATGGTACAGATTAATAAATATTTATTGAAGCAGGGATTTGAACTGACCTCTCCCTCTGGAGTATCCTGACCAATTCTGTAAGCCTTTGTGTCAGTTTATGACCTGTCCCTCCTCCCTCTAGCCTATAAATAGGTATTTATTTGTAGATCGCAGAGTATCTCTAAAAGTTCTTTCTGGAAGAATCATCAATGTCTTCATTGTTAGGTCCTTCAGCTTACATAAAAGTGTGCTGGATTGAAGTTGAAAATGAAGAATTTGTTAGAAGGGAAATTCAGAACTACTTTAATCACTGGGCTGCTGAATGTACTGGGAACTGTGTACTTCATGAATCTCCTATCAAAAAGAGATACATGTTATCATTGAGAGTGAAACTGGCAAAGAAGGTGTGAAGAGGAACACCTAGCCTGAGGATAAACACCTTGTCAACAGTAGCTCTTAGGTGACAATGCTAAATAATCTCAGCTGGAAAATCAGATTTCTAGATTTTGCTTCTAGGAAATTTAGGATTTTATATGTGCATTTTTTAAATCTAGAAATCTACTCAGATTTCCTGAAGATTTTGGATGCCTCAGTTCTAGTTCTCATTCTAGGGTGCTTGTATTATAAAGTGTGTCTGAAATTAGTTCCAAGCTGTTTCCAATCAGGAGGTAAACTTTGCCTCCAAGTCAGAGCAGCAGGGTTCATCGCTGCTGTGAATCCAAAATGTTACCTCGAGTCTGACTGGTGTGCCTTAAGATTTCCCTCCATTTAACTGTAGTAAAATTTATTCCAGCATACACACATGTTTGCTTAAATGAGGATTTGGCACTGAGGAAGCTTAGCATTTGGGTTGAATACATTTTTTATAGTCTGTCTCTTATGCCAAGACTATTACCTTTCTTTTGGAGAGAAAAGCAACTGCAAACTGTAAAAAAGTGGGAGGGGAAAACTGCAGCTTGGAATGGGTTCATTCTTTCCCCAGTTTCTTGATCCAGAAATATTTGGGAGAGTTTTTCATCTTCTGGGGCCTAAAGCTTCATTCAGACCAACTTTCCAGAAGGAAAAAAAAATCTAGTTCTGCTCAGGTGAAAGGAAATTAGTTGGTGCTGTGCCTAGAAAAGTTGTCTTTGGGAGCAAAGACAAAAGGTTTCTGCAAATAATAGCTCTGTCACAAATGGAAGGGGGGAATCTGAAGCCCTCAGGGGGTTCTCACAGTTCTCCCTAAATGGTCTTCACAATTGTAACCTAGGACATTTTTTCCCCTGTGCTCAGATATTTACTCCAGTTCCTTTCCTCATACTTTGTTTGCTTTAGCTGTGCTCTTGCTTTCCTTTTCTTTCCTGTCCTTTCCCAATACTAACTTTTCCCATTAACTTGTTTAGGTTCTTGGTAGAATCTGCCAATGACACTTCACATCTTGTGCATGATGTGGTCTTCAAGTGTGGTGAAAGGATAATTTTTGGGGAAGATTCACTAGGGAGAAGGAACAGGTAGATACAGTGAGAAGGACTCCAAAGTGTTAATATTGTTTAGCGTGAAAATGGTGATCTCATCTTCAGAACTGTGTAGGTCCCACAGACAAAGCAATTCAAAAGGAGTATTGGAAGGACAACAAAAAAGCTTTTATTCTATCTATCTTGCTTAGAAAGTTTTCTGAGTGGAAGAGGTTGTAAGGAGAGTTTGGGAGACCCACAAGCAGGTAAGGGAACCTGGCAGAGAGGATGCAGGAAATGAGAGATTGGTAAGACATAGGAGATACAGCATCACACTATATCTTGACAAATGTGAAAGGGAAAAATAATAATATACATGTTCTACATACATAATTGCAGGGCAATGTGAATTTTAATAATGCTCTGCCACATTGCTGAAATTTTCATTTTCAGAGTGTGGATGAGGCCAGGAAATAATTTGAAAATACTTGGATTTTTCCTCAAAACAGTTAGTTAAGACTTCAATTTATTTGATTTTTATTTGCACAGTTTGAATTACAGTATGTCTTACCTGGTGTGACTGACAGCAGGATTAAGGGACATGGTCAGTGAAATAAGGGTGAAGGACTGGCCCATATCTAAGAAAGGGCAGTCTCACCTCATGTTTTAGTATAAATGCAAATGCTGGGAGAACATGACAGGATTAATAAAGGAGGCTTTTAAAAAACATTTTAGTGAAGGGATGACCTACTGTCTCTGAACAGCAAAGGCAGGGCTCACAGAATAGAAGAAATTCTGGCTGCAAAAGCCAGAATATGGAGAAGTCTTAAAGAGCAGATCAAGAGTAACAAACCTTTAATGAGCCTAAGTATCCTCTCATTGCCCCCGTTCTCTGCCTTCAGGAGCTGAGGATGCTACAGAGGTGATTCTCAGTACCACTATTGTGGTCACTCACTGAAAGGTACCTTGTAGCCCTGTGCAGTTTGTATCCAATACGATAAAAAGCACTCTCAAAGGATTTTTTTTTCCCCCAAAAGATTGCCTTTCACCAGTTGGTTATGGCTGTTTATTAACAGCCATATAATTTGTGACTAATTTATTTTTCCCTGAAGCAATGGCAGCAAAGTCCCTTCACAGCTGAGAAGTGAGCAGCTGAATTGCGCCTTATGTTTGCACATCAGGCAAAGTCATATGGAGAAAAACTGAAGCATATTTTTCTTCACAGTCAAGAATGACTGTGGAAGCACAGCCTTTCAGAGACAGCTGTTTTAGACTCAAATGTATGGTGAATGAAGACTACTTATCTACATAAAATGCATATTAGTGTGGATAAACCCTGAATGCAAGTAGTCTCATCTTATTCCTGCCCCAATTTTTTTTTTATTCTGAAAGCATAATTCTCTTATATCACTATTAGGCCTAGTAAGTTTTAAAAATATTGAATTTAAATGAAATAATAAAAATTTGGTTTTTTTTTTTTCAAATTAGCATTAATTTCATCTAGTGTAAATGTTTCTGCAATTTGTGATAGTACTCTACCAAGATAAACATAAAATTAAGTACTTGAAAGTTTCAGTAATTTCAGCAGATAACTACACACAGATAATTATGTATTGATGATTATGTTGATTTAGGTACCTGAAAATATTACTTCAGTGCACTGGCTTGCTGAAAAAAGTATTAATAAATTGTATCTATAACCTGGGCCTTCATTTTTAGTTTTGTCTCAAGTCTACACAGCCGCCTAACTGCTCCTGATTTCACCATACCCTCTCTCTTCAATTAATTTTGATGTCAGTGAACTGAAGTTAGTAATTTACTTGTCTGTGAGCTTCTCAGACAAAGACTTAATGAAAAGAGGTGATCTACTTTTGTGGTGATATGATCTAAAAACCTGAAGTTTCCTTTACTGGTTGAAGGTTGAAGCTAATAGGGAACCATATGCATTTCTAAACTACTAATTCTGTTAAATGTACCAGAGAGAATCACCTTATTATGAACTTGATAGTAAATGTCCAGTTAAGTTCATTTGCATACCACATGCATGACAGTAAATTAGCTAAGGGAAAATGAAACACTGAACACACAGATGGTTGAACCCTTGTTTTCCCATTCAATTTAAGAGTTGTCTTTGAGCTGGTGGAGAACAATCAGAACATACAACAGAACTAGTTAGCACCAATCTGTTACTATTTTGAGTAAATTAATTGAATAATTATCCCCAAGTTCATCTCTCATCTGACACCTCCCTTGCTTCAAGTTATAAGATGAAAGGGAAGAAGTACCTGACAAGGGTAATGATTTCCCATTACAGGTGTACAGAAAATGAAGATTTGTGTTTGTTTTAATCCCTGTGGATCTCTAGGTACAACTTGTCTATTTTGAGCAAATATGATGAGATAAAGTTATGCCTTCAGAACTGCTACGGTTTGAAGACATAAATAGTGGCCATACCAAATTTCAGGTTAGCCAGACTCAGAATTATTAGTTGGAAACATAGGCATAGACCTGGAAAATGTAAAATACTACCTCACAGTAGTGAAAAAAAAAAAAGAAAATTTGATTTTCTTATTTTTAAGGCTAGTGGTTCTGTTAGTTAGAGCTGTCTTTGAGTGCTGTATCCCCAGAAAAAGAGGTTCTATTCTTCACAACTTAAATAGAACTCCGAGAAGAAGGGAAGCAGAGAGTACTCTTGCTAGAACATAGGGAAGGCATGGATTATGCTTTCATTTATATTGAAGCTATTAATGGCAAAAGCAGTAGTTGTCTAATTTATGGGATTCTGTGGCTGCCAGTATGTGAAGAACAGTTACCACATTATGTGGAAGGAATGGTGTAGGAATGTGTGTATTAGGAACATGTGTATGCATACCTGTGTTCTCCCTCAAGGCTTTCTCCCATCTAGAGGCTAGTCTGTGAAGGCACAATTAGAACTCTAGAAAACCTGGCTTAAAACTTTCTGGAGTGCTATTCAAAGGAAAGAGACCTCATAGCAAAAGGAGTGATTTCTCTAAGAGAGTGGTGTTCAGCCTTAGTGAGCATGAAAAAGTCCAGTGTAAGATTTAAGCAAGACTTAAAGGATACACATCAGGCAGTGATTAAATAGATAAAGCTCTGTTGAGGAAACTATGCTGAGTTTAGTAAGGTATTATTTTGAAAAATAAGTCAATTCTTGTATAATGCTTTACAAATCTTTAAGAAAATGCTACCATCATTATTATTGGTCACAAATCTTTGCCAGGAAGGTGCTACTTTATTCTGGAACAAACTATTAAAAAAGTTCTGACTGGATAGTAAGTGCCCAGGCTGTGTCACCTGGACATGTATATGCACATGTTGCTTCCTAATGTCTTTTTGTCTCCTCTGGAAACTCATAAATTTATTCTCTAGTGCAAATATGACTATATCTTCAAAAACCATTTTGATGGATTCAATGAATTTTGGAATATATTTGTGATAATTTGGAGCCATATTATTTCCCTGAAGCTGTCCCCTCCTCAGGCTGCACTGTGAGATAAAACCACATAGTGGCTGAGCACCCGTGCAGGTGCCCTCTTTGCAAATCAATGATCCTTAGAATTTGTCTTCTTTTGTTTGCTTTTGCTTTTTGGTTTCTCTGTAGTAATGGACTGAGGCTTCTTTCTCCACTAAAGGATGCTGCAAAATATTTCCAGAAAAACTCCGTATTTCTGACTGTTTTTCTTTATTTTTGACCAAGATAAATAAATTATGACTGTGGTAGCATAATGTGTAGATATATCAGTTGAAAGAGGGGTCTTTAAAAATTCAATAAAAATAAAAAAATCCTTTATTTTCATGTAAAAATTTTGTGTACTTGTATGAACAAATAGATACTTGACTGTTCAAAAAGTAAACTCTAAGTAGCAGTCTTTTATTGCAAAAATATGTGTTTCTTATTTTAATGTGTGTGCTAGCTATTTACATTGTGAACACCTATTTTTCAAAAACTTGGTTCCCAAGTATTTTTTTCCTCTGATTACGCTGAATTTTAAAGCTTAATTAGAAGAAATATCCTTGAAGAACAATGCAAATATGTCATTAGCTGTTTTTCTGTAATGGTGGGTTCTCTCATCTGGAACATAAAACTTGAAATTCATTAATAGTTTTATATTTAATTGCATGTTGTCTAGTGAGTTTTTACCAGGCTTTTCTTCATTATGTTTATTAGAACTGGTTGACATATTCATCATTAATATTCCTAGCAGTTTGTGCTGGCATTTTTCACTTACAAATAATTTCTGATTTCAGAATAACTTGTTTCTGTCTTTGAGTTAACAGGATGGATCCAGTCCCAGGAAAGTAGAATATGATTGCTAGCTCTAAGAGCACTTCTGTTTGAAAGATTGGCTGATGTAACCTAGAGCTCAGGCACGAATGATTTGACTCAGTTTTGTGGAAGTTAGGTATTGAAAAGAGATAAACGTAAATCTTACAAAACCAAATCCATACTCACTGTATTTCAGAAGCTTAGATTAGACGTATAAAGTAGGAATCTTAGTTTTGTAGGCACCCTCTGTAGAGAGTAGAGAAATACATGTTCTGTGGGGGAGTAAATCTGATCACTCAAAAATTAATCTACTTGTACAGTGTAGCCTGTCTCTCTGGGTGCACTATAACAGGAATACTGAGTGACTTTGTTCCTTGCTTGGACGTTTATACATACCATAAAGTTATGAAACTGAACCTGGATCTAAGTATAAAATACTGTAAATAGTCAGTGGGGAATTCTGAAGGATGTGTTTAAGTGCTGTCTTCTCTGATGCACAGTTTATAATTCACAGAAGTACTTCTGTCCCAGTCTGGCTCACAGCTGTAAAATTATCTTGGAGTTAGTTATCACTCATCCCTTTCTCGCAAAATTCTATTGAACCTGGAAGATTGCCTTTTCTCTGGCAGATTACTGCTGAAGATCTTTTCTGAGGTGAAAGAAAGAGATTGTTCTCTGTGTGAGGAGATTTGAACCCATTTTTAACATTCAGGAGTGATGGAGTGGGCAGAAAGAAAAGAAATTTGCTGTGTCCTCATAAAGTGGGTGCTTTGTTAAGAGAGTAGTTGGAGCGCAGTTCTTCAGCTCCAGGGAGATTTCCTAGTTCCCAGCTGATTGAAATGGCAACACCGCATTTCCTTCTTGCACCTTCTGTTCTCTCTTAGGAAGAGTTTTACAAGAAGTCTTATTTCATAGGAATGGTTTTAGGAAATATGCCAAACATGATCCTATAGTTAATTAGTTAGGTAAGGGAAAACATCATGTTTTAAATGAGATATTTGAGCAGTAAGGACATCAGTCCTCGAGGAAATCCAAGTGTCTGTGAAGTCAAAGATGGGGCAATCTATAATTTAGTCAATTAACAGTCTCCAATATATACTTAGCTCTGAATGAATGGTTCCTTATCTACAAAATATTTTTAAATTTGTATCTTGTAAATTAGCTAGAGCTCACATTTTCTATGTTCTACTTAAAAAGTCATCACTTCTATTATGGGAGTGGGAAAACTATACTTAAGAAGACCCTAGAATTATTCTTATCTCTCATGGCTTTATTATTACTATTATTATAATTATTTTCTCACTAGAGAGTGAGCAATGGTAAATTAATAGGGCATTAGTATGGGACACATCTATATTGCATGAAAACTTGGATGAAAAGTGATTTCTGTGAAAAAAAGGAAACGTGGTTTTTGTGGGATTGTGGTGCTTGAAGCTCATCTGTGTGTGTTTTAGTTGATAAGAACACGTGTATATCCCTTCATGTGAGACAGCAGGAGCAAAGTGGACCTGAAATATAGGGATCCCCGAAGTCTTTGTAGCCTGAGGGCTATAAGTGCATAGGGCAGACTGTGTGGTTGGCCTCCCTTTTTCTCTGTCAAGTCCTAGTCCATATAGCTTGTGGGTTTTGATGGCTCTGAAGAGTCCCATGTGACATACACAGGGATCTTAAATCTGCTTTCTTCACATCAAGTTACAACTCAGAATAAAAATTGGTATCCCTGCTTTTCAGTTCCATTTATTTTCATGGTATCCTGAGTATTTGGCACTGATAAATAATATAAAGCTGATGAAATCCAAAACAGACTTATGTTAAGTTTAAGAGCCAAGAAAAGTATAAAGATTTAGGGAAGTGTTCCCAACCATATGACAGGGTCACTTTTTGGCTATGTGTTTCTAAGCAATGCTGGGGGGATGTTCCAGAATTTTATCCTTCTAAAAGAAGGTGTCTATTGTAGAAAAGAAATCTGGGATTCCTCTTTAGCTGAAGGGGAAAGGTAGACCCTTTTTGTATGTATTCAATCCTGTGCTAAATGAGGATTGCAAATCTTGTGACATGTCCTTTGCAGGTGACAGTTTCTTTCAGCATACCAGGAAGCTGTGTAGGTGACAACCTTATTTTAGATGTGCACATTTTATACGATGATGCATATCTGAAAAAAAGCTGAACATAAAA
Organism: Setophaga petechia; assembly: GCA_024362935.1. Lineage (NCBI taxonomy): Eukaryota > Metazoa > Chordata > Aves > Passeriformes > Parulidae > Setophaga > Setophaga petechia. The sequence goes on from JANCRA010000001.1 coordinate 27,708,216, forward strand.
TACTTGGCCAAGGAAATAGTTAAAACAGATACTTCTGTATGTCTATACATACCTGCAAACACACATGTATATATTTAGGTGGCATCTTTACCACTCAGGAAAATTCAGCTTCTACTCAAAACTGGCAGATTATTAAAAATTGGAACGTTCATTCATTTACCTTTTTAATTCAGCTTGCATGTACAAAACTATTATCTCAGCAATTGAGTGAGCCCTGCTTGTCAGTAGTTTAAGTAATTAAAAGGTTCAGTGGTTAAATATTGCTACAAGTAGTTCAAAAATAAATTGTTATTTTTAAAGACAGCTTGGGAGAGAAGAGCAGATGAATAATAAATATGTGGTTACATGCATAGATCTGTAGCTGGAAAAACAGCTCCTGACAGCTCACTATTTTTCATCACTTTTCTTCATTAAAAAAGGCAATTGGTGAAATTATGGTTGAGGGTGGGAAATATGAAGGAATGAAGTGTTAATGACAGTTTCCATTTTGAAATTCAGCAATGATCCTCAGAGCAAAAAAAAATCGATGCAAACATCACACTTGCAGACCAAAACTAATCATGTCTGTTCCATTTGTCAAGTGTTGAATCAAAGAGCTGGAATATTTCAATGAGCTATTTTGTCAAGATAGTCTTCCTGAGATTGTCCAGTTACAAAGAATATTAAACTTAAGACCATCTATCTTGAGATAGCAAATAATTTTGTTTACAACCATCCTTGCCTTGCCTGCCTTCCTCACCTTCTAATTTTTTAATTTTTTAATCAATAGTCTTGTTAGTGAATTATGATTGAAATTAATGAACACCTGTCTCCTGAGGGATTAGTCACAGCCAAGTCTTTAGCTAACATGCTAACCCAAGGAACACTAATATACATCACAATATTAGAATATTCCCCTCTCTGCATGTTTACGTTATCAAGTGTCAGCAGCTGTCCTTACTGTGGGTGATTCTGAAGTCCTTCAGGGAAATGGCTGTCACACAGTACTGTAGACAGTGGGATACATGGAAAATGACAATTAAATGACCAAAACATTTGTTCTGCATCTCGTTTTCTCTGTCCTCTTTTCTGATGAATTCGCAATTTGAAACACAAAGATGTATAGGAACTCAGAGACTTTTAAAAAGCTATAACATTATCAGACTCTAGTCATAATCAAATGCCTTTAAAATGCTCTTCAGTGTAATTTAAAAGTACATATGTGTATCTGTAGTGACCCCATCTTCCAATGTCATTTGAAAAAGCAAACTATCTTTAAGTTTGGTTTGCTACAGCAAGGTGGTTTCCATGGCAAGTATTCAACATTAATATGTAAAACATGTAATAAACAATTTCTGTGGTTGCTGTATGGAACACAACCTATTTAATTATCCTTACTAAAGGATAAATAATGTGGCTGTATTAGACTTATAAGTACATCACAGGCTCAGACCAGTTCATATGAAGCCTACTATTTCAAGAATTTCAGTATGTATAGGTATTTTAAATTACTTTTTTCCCCCTGTAGCATAATGCTTTTACTTTCTCGGTCTCATAAATACTAGGACTAAACAACTATATTTAAAAATGCTATACATATCATTGTATTATAGTATGGCTATTTATCTTTGAAAGATACATTGCTGTCCTATTAGTTTCTGCAATGGCTAAATGTAATGTTTAGTAAAGAATGAGTGGACATTATTTAAGTTTTTACTGAAGTCTTTTCTATTACTGTTGACCTTGGAATTTATTTTTAATTCTGTAGTTGTTGTTACATCTCAAGGCTTCAAATAGATATTGTTTAAGGGACCCTACCAAGTTCAAATACAGATTTTTTGATACAAAATGCTAGCTTTCCATATTTCTTGTCACACTATTTTTTTTCCTGGAAATGAGTCCTACTCCCACATGGAGGGAAAAAAGTAGCAGGGCAGGAACAAGGCAAATTCTGGAAATTTTATTTCTTATATGATAAACCAGATTTAAAGAAATCAGAACATACATTTACAAAACGAAACAAAAGATATTCACTTTGTATACTAAATATTCATCCCCCTCAATTCAATTCTTAAAACATTTGGCTTTCACTTAGAACAAAACTGATGATGTACAGAGAGGTGTAATAGTTTTGTGTCAGTGATGTTCACTTATACTACAATGGCTGCTGGACACAGAAAAGGGAAGAAAACCAGTGGAAGCGTATTGGGTCTGGCTGAGCAGGAGTTCATTTTCCCACAGCAGCTCTCACAGTGCTGTGCCCTGCATTGGTAGCTGGAAATGTGCTGATATCACCCCAGTGCTTTGGCTGCTGCTGGGCAGTGCTGGCACAGCATCAGCATTGTCTCAGTAGGCTGGGGGTGGGCAAGAACTGTGGAGGGGACACAATTAGGACAGCTGACCCAAACTGACCAAAGGACATTCCACACCATATGGCGTCTGGTCAACAATGAAAGCTAAAAGAAAGGAGGAAAGGGGACAGCAAAGGGAATTTGTTACTTTTGACTTCTGTCTTCTGGAGCAACTACTACATGCCCTGATGGCTGGCTTCTGTGGAAGTGGCTGGGCATTGCTTACTTATGAGAAGTAAAGAATAAATCTTTTGTTTTACTTTGTTCTCAAGCATGACCTTTGCCTTTGCTTTATTAAACTGCCTCTATCTTGACCATCTTTTTTCCATTCTCTTCCCAACTTTTTTTTTTCTCTTCTCCTAATGGTAAACAATGACTTATTTTTTCCTTCTTTTTTTTTGTCCTTATTTGACCAGGATCTGAATAAACATATCAGAATAGCTGAAGTTGTTTCAGCACAATAAGTGGAAGAGGAAAGTGTACAATGTTTTCATATTAAAAACCTCTCTATGCTCATCTGTCTAGCTTTTACACCTCTTTATGAGAAATGTAGAAGATGGAGGGGAAAGCAGAAGTGTTGATGGTCCTTTTCTTGTGATACTATTTCTGTCACTCAAACCAGTGTCTGAAAATTTGACCCTGCTTGAGCAGGGAGGTTTGTACAAGATGACCTCCAGAGCTTCCCTCCAACCCCAACCATTCTGTAGTTCCCTGAATTGATTTTGTTGCATCTCAAAGGAATGCATTTTCTAAGAGAGCCATTAGAAACAAGATGCTAACTGAGGTGCCAGTGACCTCTACTCTCTAGGCATTCCCTGACAGTCATTGCATAGAGAATGTTTCTGCTTTGTTTTGAAACTGGGAGAGTATTCCCTAGTGGCCATATACTGCCTGCTACCTACCTTCTCCCATAAACGGTAGGATCCATATACTAATTATTTCTATGCAAGGGGACACCTAAATTATATAGTCATATTCAGCCAATACCATGCTTAGGTCTTCATACTAAAGTACATCTTAAATTTTCTTAGGCTTAATCTCTCTTTGCTACATAAAATTCTTCTATAAATGTAAAATTTTGTCTGCATCAGATAATACATATTACCATCATCTTATTGGATAAAATAAACCAAACTTATTTATCTGAAATACTAATCTTTAATACTAGTTGCATTATATTTAAAACAAAGTTCACATTAGAGAAAGACTGAAGGAGTTGTTCTTAGCCCTGATGAAACTAAGTAGTAAAAATTAGTCCTGTTTTGGTTAAGTGGAAATCTAATTCATTTTGCTTAATCAAAAAGTCCACAACTAAAATTTTCCAGTCTAACACTTAATCAGAGAACAGGCTGTAGTTTAAATTTGAACTGTAATGCATTCAAAAGGCAGATTCATAATCTTAGGTCATACAAGCCCTTAGGATAATGGAATAACCTGTCCCTATTCCTTATATACCCATCTGAGACTTAAAATATGGGTATGAGTTAATTGCAAGGTTAGATAACTGCTAGAAAAATACTTATTAATTGCAGTTACTATTCAATAGCTGTTGGTACAGCAATGGCTTCTGCATGTTATTAATCAAGACTGGATTCAAAAGAAACCTTGAGGGTGCATCTTCTTCCTCTCTCCTCCAAGGTTATGGATTGAAGTAAGAGTGTAAGTACCATAAGCATGAACTTATTGAGTCATCCACTTACAGCCACCAGGAGTTAAATTTCAGTGTTAAGAGGGAACAACTGAAAAATTCTCCTTATTAAATAAAAACAAGTAAAGAGAATTTTTTGAATTTTAAATTCAGCAGTTTGCAGCTGTAGTGTGCTGGAATGCTGATGCAATAATCTAGAAAATGTCCCATATGAACTTTTATTGGTGGATTCTGAGAGAATGACACTGTTTTCATACTGAGAAGACAAAAAAGTGACCTTAAAACTGTAGTCCAAATCAGAGCAGAAAAAAACTCCAAAATCTCAGTATGCTAAAATTGATTCATGTTTTCCACAATTGCAACTTATTCTTTTTGTTTATGTTTCCTTTTAAAGGCTGTCAATCCAAGCAAAAAAAAAAAAAAAAAAAAAAAAAAAGTTCAAGTTCAAGCATAAATCATTGTAGGGGCCGTGAGATTATAGTATGTATTTTGTAGCTGGCCTCTCAGTAAAAGATCTATGTATTGTATAAATGACCCTGTTCCGATTCTCGTTACTGTAAATGGGCTGCAGCTGTGATGCCCTTAATTGGGTGGCAGTTGTAGCCACATGAGAAGGTTTGAGATAAAAGGGCTGGGCCAGTCAGAGAGAGCCTGGAGGAGCCCTGAAGAAGAAGCAGAGACATTTCCCCTGTGAAGAGCTGCCTACAAGAAAATCATCGAGAAGGTATGAGACTTAAGAACTATGCTAATAACAATTGGTGACCCCGACGTGATAGTGAGTGTGCAGCCTGAGAGCTGGGTATTCAAGACAGCCGAGAGCTGTGGCAGCCTGAGAGCTGGGACAGATGGAAAGGAGTAGGAGCTTTGAATTGAGGAGCTGTGGCAGCAGAGCGCTGTGAGAAGCATGGCCTTTGAGGAAAAGAGCCTCGAGAAGATCTAGGGAAATGTATGTATTCAAGACAGCCGAGAGCTGTGGCAGCCTGAGAGCTGGGACAGAAAGATCCGGGGCTATGTATATCTATTGTAATTGTGAATTGTAAAACCTGTTAAAAGAAAAGGGGGAAATGTAGGGGCTGGGAGATTATAGTATGTATTGTATAGCTGGCCTCTTAGTAAAAGATCTATGTATTGTATAAGTGACCCTGCTCCGATTCTCGTTACTGTAAATGGGCTGCAGCTGTGATGCCCTTAATTGGGTGGCAGCTGTAGCCACATGAGAAGGTTTGGGATAAAAGGGCTGGGCCAGTCAGAGAGAGCCCGGAGGAGCCCTGAAGAAGAAGCAGAGACATTTCCCCTGTGAAGAGCTGCCTACAAGAAGATCATCGAGAAGGTATGAGACTTAAGAACTATGCTAACAACAAATCATAACTTAAAATTCTTGAGACTGCAGGATAGAAGATGAGTGGATAGAACATCAGTACAGTGCCTGCAATCTTTGCCAACAGCGGTGCTGGCTTAGAAGATTGTACTGGCTCTGGATGGGATAGAGTTAAATTGTTTTCAGAGCAGTCAGTGTGCTGCTGTGTTTTGGATTTGTGGCTAAACCAGTGTTGATAAACGTTTCTGGGCTAACCTCTGAGCACTGGTTTGCACAGTGGCGAGGCATTCTTTGTTTTCTCTCTCTGTTCTGCCTAACTGAATATGCTGGGTGTGGGCAAGAGATTGGGAGCAGACATAGCCAGGACTACTGACCCAAGCCAAAAATATATTCTGTACCATATAATCTCATTTTGTGGCAAGAAAAGCTGGGGCTTAGGGAGGCTATGAGTTATTTGCTGTGCATGATGTCTTTTTTTTCTCCCCTTCCTTTTGTCTTCACTGATTAATCTGTCTTTATCTTGACCCATGAGTTTTCTTGCTTTTGCTCTTTGTATTCTTTCTCCCAGCCTGCTGGGTAGGGTGGGGGAGAGCAGCAATGTGGATGCTTGGCTGCTGCCTGGGGTTACCCATCACACTAGTAAACTAATTTTTAAGTCAATAATCCATCACTGCTGCAGCCTGAAGTTAGTACAACTCAGTTTATCTCCAAAATATATTAGTATCCAGGGTATGAGAAGTGGTTAATATTGCCAACTTATGTAGCATGACTACTTGACCAAAATCTCCCTTTAAAACCGGCTGCATGCACAAAATAGCTTGAAGAAAATACAATACAAAAAGCCTAGCAAAGCCTCATGTCTCCACAAGAAGTAATGTACATTAAAGTAGTCATGGTATTTCTTCCATGAGATAGGGCAACTCTAAATATTGCTAATGGAATCAGTGGAGGAATATCTTTTAGGAGATCTTATGTTTGAGAATTTCTTGAATTTTCTTTCACTAAAAATCTGATTTTTCAAAGCTGTATTTTAATACCACCAAATATACAGTCAAGTTAGAAAAAGAAAAGGTAAAACTGGGATTTTTTTAATGTTTACATTACTCTTCTAACCACAAGGATGTTGTGACATGCATCCATATAAAATGATTTTGATATTTCACCAGTATAATATCATATTAAAGATACAAATTGGCATTCTGTCGATGTAATGCATCCCTGAGGTCCTTCAGGAATTACTACTGAATTTCATTTTTCATTTAGCTGCTACATGTTGTACATTTATTAACAAAATGGAACTTTGGTAGATCTGCAGTGAACTGTGTTCACCCTGCAGGCAAACAAGCCCCACAAAGCTCAGGAGTCTTAGCTCAAAAGCTGTCTGCATATCTTGCAAGTTTGCTTCTGTCTGCAAACCGAAAAGCGTTCAACAGGCTGATGTGGAAGGGATTGCCTAGAGGAAAAGTGAATATTTCAACAGTGAACCACTGGGAAGCTTCCACAGTTGAAAAGAAAGATATAGAATAATCCTTTTCAGATCTGTCTTGGAAGGAAATCACTAATCATGATATTTAAATTACTTTTAGGAGAAAAAATATAAATGAAGATGAGGTACAGGTTAGTGGCTGGAACAAAAATATTGTAAATGAGAAGTAAGAGAAGAACAAGGGTGGAATACAAAGGGCAGACATGGAAAACACTGGGTCTAATTCTCCAGAGAGACTGAATTGGAGAAAAACCTTCAATTAATGAAAAGACATTCAAGCAGCCCCACTCACCAAATTCTTGAGCTGGACTTTGTAAAAAGTGCTCAGACAAACCAAGAATTGGTATTTCATAGATGCTGGAAGAAAATAGTAACGATTTAGTTAGCACCGAGTGACTACAGTGTGGAATTTTCAATTACAGAAAGATTCCCATTCTAGGAGTTGAGGATTCTGATGCAGAACTCATTTGGGTACTAAAGTCATATTCTTAAGGAATATTAAATGAGTGTTTCATTACCTGATACCCTAATTTTGGCCAAGGCCTTTAAGAGCCGTGTAGGTGTGCAGGTTGCTGTTCTGTACCCTTCACACCATCTCTAGGGGCAGAAGTAAGGGATTCTCACTTTGAAGAAGGGGCCATGGCTTGGGGTGGAGAAAAAAAGTGGGGTATGGAGCATCTGCTGGCACTTTGTCCTTTTTCATGGGCAGAGGAGAGGCTGTATGTGGCTTAATTTCCAGTTGAGCCAGGGCTGACTAGATTTAAATCTTAGTCTTTTTATATATCAGTAAATCTGTATATGTTGGTTGTGTTCATCAAAAAGTGATCAGGAAGTTATGGAAAGATTTGTGTGACTTCTGTTAGAGTAGAATCTGTGTTTCTTAAAAGCTACTACCCTCAGGATTCCATTTTTCTTGTGACCTGAAGAGCTCACAAGAATAATACAGCAATTAGCTAATGTAGGAGGACAGATATTAGTAGAAAGAAGTTTGGGAAAGATACCTGTGCAATTGCATCACACAGGGTATTAGGTCAGGAGGAGAAGATTTTGTTGCAATCCTTTAAAGAACAGATAGGGAAGACAGTGGCTGAAGTCAGCAGGAGGGGAAGATTGTGATCCGTTTAAAACATCCTTAAGTATTGGGAGTGAGATGAAAATGATGGGAAGAGGGGTGAGGGGAGTAAAGGTATTAATTTAGTCACAAAAATGAAGGTGTGAAGATTTCTGATAAGACAAAAATAATGATCTTATCTCACTTTTCCTACTTAGAACTGCATCAGTAATAGCTGCCATTTAGCAAACCTTTATCAGGTCTGTTTTAAAGAATGCTCCCCAAAGAATTTCAGAATTAAATCATTCAGTCATAGGTTCTACAACCTACAGGTTGTAGACTGTGACCTGTGACTTTTTAATGTTTACTCATCGTGGTGAATTTTTTTTCTGCCTTAGAATCTTTCCTCAAGTTCCCCCTTGCAAGAGTTGGGCCTCATCAAGCTTCAGATAATTCAGATGTAGAAACTATTCAGGACTTCCTTTAAAACTCATCGGGCTTGCTTAGGAATGTAGAACAATAAATCTTTTACCTAGTTGTATTTTCAACTTCAAAAGAAAAGAAAGAGGAGATTCCAGAGCAATGTTTTTAAATGCCTCTTCATGGTATCTTGCTGTACTTAAGAGGATCAAAAAGACTCTTATAAAAAGATTTCTCAAAAGTTAAGGAGAGCATGAATGATTAAGGTTCCTGTTGGAACACACTGATGGGTAAGACTGAGATATTTTTATTGTTTTCTTTCTCTTTGTTGTTGGTGTTGTTGTTACATGGAGAAAAAAAATGCACTTAAAGTTCCACAAGAACATTAAAATTTTATGTTCACCATAATGGCGTAAAACTCTGATATTATTGTCTTCCCTGTGATAGTAATGAAAAGATCAGAGATGCAGGTTTTCTGAAACTGGCAGATTTAGATTGCAGACCCTCACATCTCTGTGTCTCCTTCTCTTTTAGTGATTTTGATATTAATATACTTTGTCAGACTTTCTATTGCATAGAAAACAGCAGTATGCACAGTGCAGTTGATTTTTCTCTCTCAAATTCTATGCTGATCTGTTAACCATTCAGGAATACAGTAGATGCATATTACATAGATTTTGCAAATAAATTGTACTGGTGACAAACTGCAGCAAGTTTCCTTATAATTCATTTGCTTGGCAGAATCACTACATAAGCCAAAAGCCTTTTTTTTTTTAAATTGCTGTAGTTTGTATCCTGCTGTGTAAGCAATCTCCTGCCTTAAAGTTATATCTTCCTTCATAGAAGCCATTCTCTTCAAAGTATTTGTTTCATCTAGACTGTAATTTTCAGAGAGGGGGTAACAAAGCAATTTCTCGTTTATTTCTCACAACAATTAACTACAATGAAATTTAAGTGAATTACATGTTCAGCTACAACCAGCTGTCTAGGTCTCATTCATATCCTGAGTGGTGCCTTGAGAATTACTTCCAACGATTGCATTCAATTTAAGATCTACTTTGCAGCATTTGTTTCACGTATGATCTGATAAATCCTATAGTTGCAACATTTCCATGTTTTCCGTGCATCTTACCATCCTGATTATGTTTTCAGTAGCTGAACCAAAGATTGCTGTTATTTAAATATCGATTTAATCTGAATTACTAATTAAAATTAAGTGTACTGTTATACCTTTCATTTCAGTTGTGTAAGGAGTTAAATATGGGCAGTGTAGTGAAAATCTCACTTTAAGGAACTTTGCTTTTGGCAGACTTTAAACTGCAGCACTCACTCATGAAGTATAGCTTAGCTGAATAATTTACTAAATCAAGCAACTAGATAGTATTGATTGTGTAGAGGACCAGGCATGAACTCGTTCTGTCTCAGCCATTCTGACTGCTGTGACAGGAAAGCAGGGATGATGGAAAGAGAGGGTCCCATGGAGCTGGGGCAGTGCTGTTCTGAGCCATCTTCCTTTTCCACCTTCAGACTCGTTCTCAGTGCTCCCGTTGCAACTTCCCCACCTCTGCCAATTAGTTCATGGAGGGCTGCCACAAATGATTAACCCCTAGAGATGGAGCAAGAGTCACTACTGTGTTGTGTAATACTTAGAATTCTGTCTTGAAGTGCCTAGAGGTATAAAAAATAGCAGAAAAAAAAGGGAAAATAATAATTCTTTATAGCATTGAAATATTTTTTAGAACTTTGTGTCAGTGAAATGAATAGGACAGGGCTTTCTTGTTTTATAGATGAAAAATAGGCAGGGATATTAGCATCTTTTAGTCCAACATTCTCCATCTTAGAAGAATACAGGTCTCATAAGAAAGTAAAATGGTGAGTTTTCTGCTTTGGTGATTCATCATATAATTTTAGGCCTGCAACTAGAACAGAAACCCCTACATCCTCTTGACTGTGACTCTTTCACCCTTACTATCTAATTGAAACCTTCTGCATCTAAAAATAAATCACGAAGATCTCCTATCCATATTATGAGATCCTGAAGTCTTCAAGACTAATTTGCCTTCTGTTGGGAAACATATAATAATAAAAATGCGAAGATTTTCCGGCAGTGTTTTGGTAAGCCTGTAAGTTGGCTTTGAGGGGTGGTGTAATCTCCTATTATGCATTATTAGTGGGTTTGGAAGTAGAAAGTAGATATTATTTGACTGGAGAAAATTGTAAGGGAGTATTGCCAAATAAAAATGCAATTATACAAAGAAGGGGGTAAAATTAAAAAAAAAGAAAAAGATAAAATGCAATTGGAGTTTAATCTGTTTGAGAAAATTGAGCAAAAGACTCAAACCATTAAATCTTAATTTAAACTTTCTTGGATAATGCCCAGATTTATAATTTTTTTTTCCAAGATTAATCTCTGGCTTTTCCAAAGTAGAAGTGATTCCAGTCATTAAAAGTTAAAACTGATATTCTTACTGTAAATAATTGGAAATTTCAAATGTCATTGTTAGTAGCATAGATATTGACAGTGATTGTGTTTCTATAACTTCAGTTAAAATGAATCATCACTTAAAAATCCAAATATAAGTCACCCTGGAAACCTGTTCCAAATTTGCTTACCCATTCAGTCATATGGCATCAGGTGACACCAGAGTATTGCTTAAAGAAGGATGGGTTATTTGAATTGTCACTCTCATGTGTTTCTTACTGCATTAAACACAAACCTGAGAATATTTGCCAAGTATTAAGTCTTCAAATAGTCTTTAAATAGTCTCAGTACTTGTACAGTGAAAGCATTCAAGATGGTATAGGTAACTTCTCTGTGTATCTTTCCCACTTCAGAGGTAGGGAGAAAGGAAGAGAGGATGTGCCTTGTTTATCTTCCTCCACTTTTGAGACTTTATATTTTACAGAATTAATATTGTGCTCAGCTCAGAACTTGCAGACCTTCACAAAAGGTCTTCACAGACCTTCCTGCTTTATAATATTTATTTTGATCAGGATGAACATTCTAACTAATTCTTCAGAGCTACGTAACAATTTGGAAAATCCTTAGCTCTGCAGGTCCTGATTCTTTTGGGGGAATTCAGAAAGCAACACAGTGGTGCACAAGCAGTTTGAGAGATTTTGTAGTGTTTTGTGAGTCCTAATGCAGCTACTGTGCTGCTCACAAGGAGGAGTGTTCTGCTGAGATGATTGCTTGCAAATAAGGAAGAAGCTTTGAGCTTTTGAGTAAGTGCTGCAGAATGAGGTTGGCAAATCAGTCAAAAATTACAGAGAAAAGTACAGAACATCACTCTTTTTACAGTCTTCACAGGTTTGGTCATCCTAGATCTATGCCAAGAAGAAAAGATGAAGCACACCACTAATAGAATGGTTACAATGATGTCTATAGAAATACGTTGTTGGCAATTTAAAGGGTGCATCCGAGGCTGATAATGGGGTAGAATGTTGAATGTTTGTCATTGCAAAGCCACTCCATTCATTTTTGAAAGGTTATGGAGGTCAAGAAAAATTCCACATGTGAGGAAAAGTGACTGGAATGTATCATTCTTCTACATGAAAGGCAAAAAAAGAAGATTCAGGAAACTAGACTAATTGACTAGCTACAAACTGGCTAACAACCAAGCATCTGATTTCTTTTCCAGTTTTCTTGCTTTGTTTCTGATGAATGGAAGCAGAACAGAAGTTATCATTTATTGGATAGTATAGCATATTTATGAGCAGTGTTTTTGTGCAAAAATAGTTGTGATGAAGCCAGACCAAAATGTTTACTCTGCTAGCTGAAAACCTACTGAAACTAAATAAAAGGCTGCAACAAAGAAGAGATTTTCTATGTGAATTTATCAGAGCATTTATAAATGTTTAGGAGACACAAGTGATTCTTTTCAAATCTACCAATAAGGTCTTTATTTAGATAATAAAATAATTGAGTTTACCTGTCAGCAGCCCTCAGGAAGGGTTAAGCTCATCAGTAATTTCTCAGATACCAAAACCAGACTATAATGCAGAATATATCCTCCATTTTTATTTTTCACTGAGGAAGAAAAATACCCTGTCAGTAAATCACATCATACTGACAAATCGGTTTTCCACTTCATTGGTCTTATATTTAATGTATAGCCTGTGGCAATATATTTATACAGGTGCATCAATTGAACAATTTCATAGTTAAAGATTTAAAATGCATTAGCTACTCTCATAACTTATAGAGTGCTTAAATGCAATTTTCTGTGCCGTTCATTTTCAGTACTATAGCAGTTTTAAAGAAAATCTGACTAAATATGTGAAGGTCTCTTTCCCAAACTATCCTTTGATTCTATGACATGGAAGAAGGTAGAAGAATGAAAGATCCCTTGTCAGCTATCCCTGCCAGCCAAACATAAACCTGCTTTAGTCCAGTAGTGGCAATAATGTTTGTCCCAGTCTTGTCTGCTGGTAGGACAGCTCACAGCAATGGAAAAGTAAGCACATATTTTTTTCTGCCTGTCTCTGTGGGCATTCTCAAATTTGAACTGATTGTTTATGGTTGCTACTGTCTCTTTTTAAAAGGGCACAGTATTAACACATGTCCCTGAATCAGACAATATCAGACAATGAATCAGACAATGCTGTAAGGAAACAGGGAGGTTTCTCATACAACCTCCCATTCAGGCAGGGTCAGCTGCAGAAGCACACCACATTTCCCTGGGCCATATCCAGATGGCTATTTAAAAACATTCAAGGATGGAGTGCACAATCTCCCAGGACAAGCTACTCCACTGTGCTTGTATAGAGTAAAAAGTTTCCCCTATGTCCAGTCTGATATTTTTCCATCTTATCACTACTGTCTTGTTTTCTTCCCACTCAGGGCTTTCAAGGGCATGGCTCCATCTTCTCAGTGTGGTTCCTCAGTGGTTTTTTAGGTTTCCCTGAAGCCATCTTTCCTCCAGACTCACAAGACTTGGTCCTTCAGCCTCTCCTTTCAGGGTGAAAAACAATCATAATGTCTCTGGTGGCCTTCCCCTGAACTCCTGCCATTGATGTCGTGGTGGAGGTGGGGGCAGGTCCAAAACTGGATGCAATATTCTAGATGTGGTCTAGTGATTGCAAAGCAGAAGGTGACTATCACTTCCCTTGCCTGCTCCATTTGTCATAGTTGGCTAGTTGAACAGTCCCTCTGATCAGCCTGCCATTTTAAATCACATTCCTGGTACCCTACCCATTCCAAGGCCTGCTAAGGTAACCTTAGGTATCTGATGTGGAGACCTCCATTCACAATATTTCTAGGACTATGCTGAGCTGATGTTGACAAATTAAGACCTTGATTGAGCAAAACACTATAGCAAATGATTTACTTTTTGCTTTACTGAACAATTTTAAGATGCTTGATGTTTTGGAGATGTCTCTGACATTGTGCTGCCACACAGACGTCTAGGGCAGAAAGAAATGCGAGTCAGATTCTCTGCAGGGTGAAGCTTTGCCACGTGGCACTTTGCTCTGTTCTGTTTGAATAGGAATCTCCTTGTATGTGTTATTATTGCTTAAAGATGGCTTGCTTTATTCCAGTTGCTGACTACATACTGATTTTGCAACTAAACCAGAATTTAAGGTAATGGGGTACCATTACAACTAGTGATTACAATTTAAAATAAAATTGCTACTAATTTGTGTTTTGGATGTTTAAGTGTTTATGCAGTAAGAAAGAGAATATCAGAGCATCTTTTACACGTTCTTGCAATTCCAAAGCACTGAAGTAGTTCCATGATTACAACCAATATTTAATGATACACAGCAGTACAGTACATTAAGGAGACTTTATTGACTTCAATTATAGGTAAACTAATCAGCAGATAATGACAGAAAGGAAAGTGAATGTAGTCAAACACAATTTGAAACACATATTGCAAATCAGTAATGTTTCAAATTAAACACTTACAGACTACGCATTCAATGATCATAAAAAGTACACAACTTACAATTAATTCACTTGCTGAAAAATATACAAAATATGTTAATACCACTAAATTATTACTGTCTTTGCAGTTACTGGTTAGTAACTGTACTGTTTACATACAATAATGTTTAAAGTGTGTTCAAAGTGTAATTTAAATTCAGTAAATATTATACAATTTGAGTACATAACAACTTTGCCCTCCTCCTCCAGAATTGCCAGGAAAAAAAGAAATATATTTAGAAGTTCCCTTTTTTGCAGTTAAATAATACACAATGATACAGTATTTTTTTTAAATTATAAATATCTATCTCCTTGCCAACACATCAATGTGGAGTCTGAAGCAGTTCAGGAGAATAATTTTTTTTTCTTTTCTGCATTTTAAGATTTCCTTTTTATTTTAGTGTCACTATAAATGTGTGACTTCTTTCAGGTCTTCAGTTTAGAGGCATCAGAAAAAGAACCCCAACTATGTTGGTCTGTTTATACATATCCAAAAAAATCTGGGGCATAGTACCTTGAGTCTTTTATGCTGGCAGACATCTTGGTCGGTCTTTAGCAGCTGAAAAATGCTTCATTTTGTGACCTTCTTTCTTCAGTGCCTCTGTAAGATCCTCAGAGTCTACCTCCTTTTAGTGAGCTCAAGGTCATTTTTGGAAACTGCAATTTTCCTTCTTTGTGCTATCCACCATTAGGGTAAAACACTGGCCTGGAAGACACCACCCTGTGTTTTCAGTGCCTAAATTGTATGAATTATCTGGTTCTTAAATGTAGAGCCTATCCTTCAGAATTTCTAATCCCAGTTAATCAGTAAATATCTATCTCAGATTTAAATTTCCATGTCTTCTTTTGCAGTTATAATTTTCCTACCTTTCTAGGATTTTTGGCCACATTTTCAAGTGTATCTCAACAGCTCTGAAAGTTGGAAACCCGAGTTGAAAACTTGTCTGCTACATAATCCTTTCACTGTAGCATTCAGGGTGTCTCTATAATGGGTGTATAGCAAATCAGTGTTGTAAGACTCAGGTTAACAACACAAGGAGAAACTAATGTGAGCTTGCAACTTGCATTTACCAGAATGATCTGTCTAAATACTTTTTTAGTTGTTTTGCTCTGTTTGGTTTACCTAAAAACACAAAACCAGGTCAGGTAAAATTATACAGGGAAATGCTACTTAATTGTGCCTGATAAAATCTGATTTTATAGAATGACCTTACAAATGCAAGGCAAAAGAAACACCAGGCAGAGGAAAAGTGGCATTCAGATCCCTCCCTTCTTCTCTCTCTTTTTTCCTCTCTTCCCCTCTCCTGTTTGCTTTTTACCAAGTCAGCATCCTTTTCCTTTTTTCAAATTAAGAGAGGATGCAGTAGACATTTACAAGAGTTGTATTCTTCAATCTGCTTAAATAATAACAGATCTCATAGTGGGCAAGAGGAGCAGTAGTTTGTTATGGAATGTTTTCTGATAGTCTCTAGAACTGTTTTTGTTTATTATTGTGGATCTTCAAGAGAAGGTTCCTTTTAAAGGAAAAGGTAACCATCTGTGCCTGAGCACACATCCTGTTTCTAAAACATAGCAACTTGTTTTGTTGGGTGTTTGCAAATGTTTGTTGTCGCCATATGGCATAAAATTAATTTCTTAGTGTATTCCTCTCAATGCATTTGGAAAAATATAACCTTTAATGTTATAACCTATAAATGCTATAACCTGTACATTTTTATGGCATTTGATTAGTTACAGATTACAAGACATGGGGACCAAAGGCTGATATTTCTTACTGCTGTAAAAACATTCTACTCTTTAAGAGGGTCCTTGAGCAAAAACCCCAATATCACAAGACATTCAATAGCAAAAAGGCTTGAATTCTAGAATGAAGTGGACTTTCAACTTTGCAGTTAATTCATGGGGCCCAAACAGTTGCACTTTTGCCAAAGGAGATTTGCATTCACAAAGGCTTTTGCTTTAGTTTATGCAGGCCGTGCCAGATGCTGCTGGTGCTCCAAAAGATTTCTTATGTTCTTCTTACAAGGCACAGAACTGAAGAACTCAAATGCTAAGGGATTTAATGTAGCTGCATATTGTGTCCCACTTGTATTTCCTTTGATAGTCCTGTGACAGTACACACCACATTAAAACACAGTTCCTCTTTCTTCGCGCTTGAGTAGATGCACTGACTCACTCACTGAATAATGTCATCAGATCACATTCTCTCAATTGTCAGTGTCTGACTCTGTGCAGTTTCTGTCTGCTGCAGAAAAACATCCTTGTGAAAACCCTGGTGTTCTGTAGTAGAATATAATACAATTAAAAGTAACACACTCCTGTTTTAATAAGGCCAAAATCATGGCCACGACAGCCCAGTTGGAGAGCAGATACTGATCTCTAAAATTTCAGCTGTGTATGTAATTTGGCAGAGAAAAAAATTGCTGCTGCAGGACATATTTAATTTCAAAATGCCTTTCCATGTCACCAGAAAATTATGACTGTATTGTTTTGGCAAATCGAGCCAATTCAAAATTATATGTGGCAGGTGGAAGAAAAAAAAGAGTTTCTTTATCAATATTGAAAAAACACAGTGCAAAGAGAACAAAGAATTGTGGAGGAGGAGGAAGAGTCAAGAAATAGAACTGGATGCCCTATTGATGGAAATAAATTTATTTCACTAATTTCGATGAGGTCTGTCTGATTACTTCAGCAGTGGAACTTGCTCTTCAGTGGAGATTGTTGCTTAGTTCCTGGCACCATACAGAATAATTGCTAGTGAATCTCCAAGTATCTCTATCAAAAACACTGAAATTAGCAAAAAGTAAAAATTTGCATATTCTATCTTATCTCTATTCTAATATAGATTTGTCATCATGATATAGTTCCTAAGTCTCTGTCCAGATCTGCTGGACACTGTACTTCATTTCACATCAGTTGCTTCTGAGACTTGAAAATTAGGCCAGGCAAGAAATTATGGATTATTGGCAGTATGATTCCTTCCCAATACGAAGTACATATATAGAGACATTCCTTAGCATATTTTTCTCCGTCTTTCTGCATTTCCTGAAATACTGAATTCCTGAAGTACTTATCTTCTCATTCAAAGCCAGTTGTAGGTATTTTGAACAATGGGGTATTTGAGCAGTACGGTAAGAGAAATTTTGCCAACTTTCCAGAAGTTTTCCTCCTTTTGTGAAGCAAGGGATGCTTCAAGCATCCTGCCTTAAACCTAAACTGGCTGCATACAGAAGATGGTGCCCCACTCCGAATCATGTTTCTGTCACCTCCTCATTACAATTCCTTTGGTATCTTGCATGTCCTTGTGCACAGACACTGTTGCAGAATCTTTGTGCCTCTCAGGCACAAAGATTTAATTCAGGATTTGCTTCCTAATCTTTAATCCCAGGTTAAAAGCAAACTATAATCAATTGCTCATTAATCATTCTTGACAAATGTTCAGCTAATTAAAAAAGCAAAGCTGGTAGAGAGACTATATTATTATTATAGGTAAGCTGTGGATAGGTTGTAGTTTTAACTTTTTACCTTTATACATGTCTCTATTTAATCATTAAAGTCTCTATATTAGTACCTTTCCTTGAATAGTATAATGTATTTTTTTCCTAGAGACATGGATGGACACAACCCAATGAACATGCCTATGTGACTGTTTTAAATACCATGATCAACTATGTCAAACTTTAAACTTGCATTTGAAATTATACATGTCCAATGACACGGTGAAATGGAGAACCTAAGTCCTTGCTTTATTTTCCTTCTGAAATAAAATTCTGCTTGTTTGTCCTGTTTTTTCATTCCTTCCTATTCCTTTGTCAACTGTTCCACTTGTGCTGAGTAAGCTCTCATAAGATGATATTTGGTTCCCCTTTGAAGACAGGCATTTTGAAGTTCTGTGGGCTGTAAGTCATGAGAAGGAGTTGAAAAGCCACAAAGATCTGTGAGAGCAGTCACCATCTCCCAAAGGACATAGTGCAGTCTGGTCTCCCTCATGCCTGTCAGTATGGCTCAGTGACTGTGAAACAAAATTATCAGGTGTAGTCTAGCATGCCTTTTGGAGTTAGGCTTAAAAAACCTCAAAGCCCAGAGCTCCAGGAGCACTGCAACTACAAATGGCATGCCAAGGGGAGCAAGGCACTGCCCCAGAGCATTGCTCCCTCCACTCCTTTCTGCCTGGCACCAGCTCTGTGCTGGATTCCTCAGCCTCAGCAAAAGGCAGCTTTTACTGCTCTGCTTAGGGTTAGGGTTCTGCTTTGGGCTGGGGTTGAGGCTTCACAGAGTAATTTAAATGAACAAAAGTTTGATGTTCCCAACGTTGTCGTTTACACACTCTGATTCACTTTTGCTGGAACAAGAAAATACCCACTTTGCTTGCAATGATTATTCCTTAAGTATGTGTGTTTCCAAAGCAGTCACTATTGTGGTAATGTAATTAAAGTGCTCCTAATGCTCTTCATACTTTCATATTGTGGAAAATGACAATACCTAGGCACTTCCTCTGGGACATCTTGCTTACTTATCCCTGAGTTTATACACATTGCTGTTTATCAGCATCTTTTGTTTGCATTCCACTTGGAATTTTACTTCACGTGGCAGTGCTTACTGAGCTAATGTAAGATCTTGCTCAGAGATCTTTTTGTAAGCCTATTTAAGAACTTGATGTAGTTTGGCTACTGTTACCCCTCACCTATTCCACTTCTGCTTGTAACATCAAAAAGTAGTTCTGTCTGCCACTATTATTTGTATTTAAAGTTTTACTTTCTGAGTTTTAAGTTTTTGTTGTTCTCCAGATGTCTGCCTATTTTTAACTCACAGTGCTGGCTGTGTTTTTAAATAAGGATGCAAAGAAAACCAGATTATTTAGGCTTCAGTATATCAAATTCAAATTGTTGCTTCCCTTTCCTCATATTCCTACCTGAAGTGTCCAGTTATCCAATAGTCTTTCAAATATATTGGTGGATTTAGTAAGTTTGTTAATTTAGTGTTCTTAAACTTCAAATACTCTCAGCTAGTATGATTTTCAGATAGCTTTTGTTTCCTTCTGTGTTCTACCTGTGGTACCTACCCACTTAACCTGTTTACACTCTTGCTGATTTAAGGTGTTACTTTTTCCTGTGATCTCTGGTTTTGATAACTTCCCTATAATATTACTGTCAATAGCAATGCTTCCCTGTCTTTGTTTCATTGTTCTTCTTCCTCTTCCTAAACTTCTGACTTTTCCTGTTCCTTTCAAACAGATTGAACACAAGTATCTAATTTCTAAATTATATAAGATTTTAAAATTCATATAGGAGTAACCCATATCTGTCACAAAAGCACACTCAGAGTGCCTTCTGATTTGTAAAGTGGGTTTTAAACACCAAACAGCAAAAGCACCTGTACAGTCACACTTCAGAAGTACAAAATAACTTTGCTGGTCATGGTCCAGGCAAACTGAATTCCCCTCACTCCAGAACAATATCTCAAAGCTGAGCTACATCACTGGTCTCTAGTGAGTCTGACCAAGGCTCAGTGAAGCCAAATCTGACTTCAAGCTTCTTACCTATATTCCTTTAAAGACAGTGCTACCACTGTCCACCATATCTTCCTTTTAATCTGGTCAGTGAGCAGTGCTGGTTTCAGGAACCTTAAGTGATCCCACCCCACTCTGCTGTCTCCAGTTAGACACTGACACTCATATTTGCAATGATTCTTTTCCTGCCTTCGGTTTCTAATTTATGGCACTTTCAAAGGAATAGGGTGAAGTTTAGCATAAGCTTTGACTCCTGTGTGTTCACATGGCTTGCCTCATACATTGGTAGAACAATAGTTTCACTCATCCATGAAGAGTTATTTCAATATCCTTAATATTTGGAAAAGTACAAATGATGTGTGACTTATGTGACAATGATGAATACCAGTCTACATGTTAGTAACTGAAATCAAGACAGTCTCATTATCGGAGAAAAAGGTAATGAGGTATGTAGCTCTGTCTGTGATTTCTGTCTTGATTTGTTATTTCCATTACACGTTGTATAGTTATGAACACCTAAAATACACATATGTACATGGGAAAAGAATCAAAAATATAGTAAAAAAATAGATTAAAAAATGTTTCTTTCAAAGGCAGGAAATCAAAAGCTGTAACAAAACTGTAACTTACCTTTAAAGTCATTAGACCTAGAAATTGTTGCTTGAGAGAGCTCAGTAAAGTAATTAGCAAATTTATTCCTAAAGTTTTGAAGACCGTATTTCATTACTGAAGCATTTTAGCTATTTTTTTGGTAGAACATAATATGAAATATATTTATCTCTAAAACTATTGTTTGTAGAGATACATATTCCATAAAAGTCAATATTTGATCTCAACCAACAGTGAAGACAGAAAAAATATTCTCAGCATAATGACATTAAAATTTTTCTGCATAATGCTATATTTATTAGCTACAAAATTACTTCAACATATTAAAATGGCTTGATGCTTTTCAAGGAGTAAAATCCAAGACAGGCATACATTGTCTGAAATAGACATTCTGAGGGTTTCTTCACTGATTGGATTTTTTGGGGGAATGGGGTTCATGTGGGGAGAGGATAGATATTTTTCAATAAATGTATGGATTCTGGATGTCTTCCCTAAGGATTGCATTTTTGTAGTTTGCAGCCTCTCTTTGAGCCCCAGAGGAAGTAGGGCTGTCCTCTGCCCTACAGAGAGATATTTATTCATTTTATGTAAGCTGCTTCTGGGAGTCATTACTGTAAGTAATGAAAAATGTTGATTCCTGTCACCTGTAGACTGATTTTAACCTGATACATACAAAATCAGAAAATGCCTTTTTTCTCTTTGTCCGAATAAGGAATAAAATGTTCCACTGGAGACATTCATTATTAATGACATTTTGCATAGCAATAAATACTTACTAAGGATATAATTATTTACTATTAATACATATATCTTGTCTCAACCAATCTCTTTAGTTACTTAAACCAGAATATATGTGACTCAGTGTTGGCTGTTAGTAACCAGGTTGCAATGAACCACTAAATCCTGGGGTACATTAATTTGCGTTATTTCATTTACCTAAATCAGATAATGATAAATCTATATTTAGAATTGGAGTTGCAAGGGAGAAGATAAAGTTATTAGGAAAACCCCAACCCAGCAGTTTTAGAATGACCAAGGCCTTGTTAAAAGCCTAAAACCATATCTTGTCTTTTATTTTACAGGGAAAGTTGGAAATCTAAAGTATCATTTCAAAGGCTGTTTATGCAGTATATATATATATATATACTGCACATATATACTGCATATATTTGCTTTATCAGTGATATATATATATATATATATATCACTGATAAAGCAAATAAACAATGAATCTTCCAGCCTAGACAGTTAATTAGGGAAATCAAATGATTTAGATAGAGGAAAAGTGACAAGTTATTTTTTATTTTTAATCCTCATAGGTTTGTTAGGATTAATATTAAAAATCCTGGCTAAAAATAAAGCTATAGCAGTGGGATTTGATGATCTGGTACTCATTCATTAGGAGGGTTTCCCTAATTTCAGCTATAAAAAAAATTTAGGCATTGTGTCTGCTCTGCTGGAATCTAAGCCTTACAGCTCAAAAATGGCTGTGAACATTAATGAGTACCAGCAGATACAGAGCAGTGATGTCCCCTGATTGCAATCAGGATCATGAATTAGAAATTGATACGTGGCAGAATATAAAAGTAGGTGTTCAATAGTAAACCACATGAGAGGAAGGCTTTGAAGACTGTAGTGATTAACTTGATTTTTTTCCCTGGCACTTAAAAATCACTGCATTTTACCAGACAGATACATTTTCAAATATGTACCTCATATTTGGCTAAATTTAGGATAGTAAGGAGGCTTGCTTTTCTCTTAGATTTTTTGGTTTGTTTATGTGTTTGAAATCTCCCTACTTTTGGATTAAGATCAGTCAAGTGAAAGAGAAATCTGAGGTTACTTGCCAAAAGAAAACAGAAAAGGTTCTTAGTAATGTAGATATTTATTTTTATAAAGCATTGCAACCATACACTGAAATTTCCAAACTTAGAAGGGTTATTGAGTTAGAATAAGAAATATGCTTAGCAAGAGCTCCTCAGAATCACATATTTATGTAGAAATCTAAATATAGATGGTAAAATTTCTTTGTGATCAGTGTCACATTTTAAGTAGTTATTTTCTTGGAAATAAAAAAAATGTCTGCCTATTGGGAGAAAATAAAATGGCTGCAGAAGGGGAATGCAGTGCTCCCTGGTCATGCAAGGGTTCAAATGTTCAAATAGGGTCAGTACCATCAGCTTCCATCTTTCTTCAGCAGGAGTGACAGAGCTCTTGTGGTAGTGACAGTGTGACAGTCTTTGTAGCAGTGATAGTAATGACAGCTCTTGTGGCAGAGCAGGAGTGACAGCATTTCTGCAGCCAGTGTAACATATACATTGAGGCAGCTCTCAGTCATTTTTGTTCAATGGCTAAGTTGCTGGGAAAAAAAGAAGTAATGAAATTTCAATGTCATATCACCTGAAACTGGGTTAATAAACTCCTGAATTGGAATAACTTGATTCATTTAGACTTAACAGGGATACACTTTCAGTAACAGACAATTTGCCCTCTGTGTCTCATGAGAACATTTAGTCAGGATGGCAGTCCTCAAGAAATCCACTTCAAAAGATGAGAGGTGTGATACAGACCTATTTAATTAAATTCAAGTCTATCTACTGTACAAATACCTCAGCTTCTATTCTCCATGGTTCCTTTATTGCTTCTATAAAGAAAATTTTAAAATTACTTTTCTTCCATAATATTGTGTGGGGGATTTACATTATAGAATGCTTTCACCTTTTAAAATTCTTGTAAATACTAACAGAGTCTAAAGGACTAGCAAGAGGCATTATGTCTGCAAGTAGATTTAATATTTGGCAGCATGCATTTGTGCTTCAAATTTCAGGTGAGTATGGTTTTATAATGTCAGTATTTTCTACAGTGCCTTTATTATTACCCTAAGAAGTTCTGAGTTCACATGCACACAACTGCTGAACTCTTCTATTTCTGGAGTTGTCTAAACAAGACAATAATTTTCTGTGGCCATCTTCATCATGGAGTGATTACACTGACATAAAAGGTCAGCATAAATTCTTCTAGTCTCTCTTGAATCAATGTTCAAATACTAAAACTCTGCTGCTAGATGAAATTAATTATTGCTCAGAGTGTTTGTCATGAGGTCTATAGTGGTTTAGGTCTCATTTTCATGTTGTATAATTATACAGATATGAAATATAAATAGCAGCTATTCAAAACAACTCAAAATAGCCCATACAGTCAATTTCTTCCTTGTAGGAGAAATGTTAAGTAGTAGATATGTATATTTTAAGTCTTAGTTTTTTATCATTTTTTGTAGTTATGTTTGCATTTTGCTGGAATGTGCTTGTGACAGCTTTTGATGGGGGAGGTATATCAGCATAAAACAGGCTGTCTAATAATTCAAAAGTAAAGATCAAATTTAATATTAAATAAGTTCTGCTTTACTGACTGTAAGACAATTCTGCTAGAGCCAGAACTCAACTTCTTTCCAGCATAATATAACACGTGTTAAAAATAAAAAAGCACACTTCTGTTGATGTGACAGCTTAACACTGATCTGTGGCATACTAAATAGAGAAGGCTTTATAACTTCAGTCCAAAAAATCACCAACAACCAATTTTAATTTAGGCACTACACATTTGTTGTAACCCACAGCTGAAACACTTAGCACTATGAAAACATGAGTTAACACTACAAAAGAATTAAAAAAAAAAATAGCAGGAGAAAATAAATTCTAAACAGCTGAACACCAACTACATTTTCATCCAAATTAGCCTTAAAATATGGAAAGAATGTTCAAGTAGAAAAATTTTGTTTCTATGTCTAAGTAAACTGAAAGGGTGCATCAGCCAAATAACAAATGTCTTAATCTGTCACATTTTCCAAGGGGTATCCTTGGGTTGCTTCTGTAGTCACAAATGTGTTTCATCATCTTTCTGCAGCGCCCTCATAAACATACATTTGAGTAAGTGGTTGAAACCTTAAATTCCATTTGGTGCAAGATTTTGTTTGATATTCCCAAAAGAAAAATGAGTTTATTTTGGTGACCTGCTGAAGTTTTGAAAATTGTTAAATATTGGAGTTCTGCTATGCATGCGTGTAGAAGTGTGGACTGTTAGTTAAAAAGATTAACACAAACACTGTTGTACGAATAATTTTGTTCTTACAGTTTGTGTTCACATACTGCAAATTTTTCAAAAATATTGATAATGCATTTGTTAACATTTCAAAGCCTACCACTGATTTGAGAATGCTAACTTGTAGCTGTTTAACAATCATGAAGTGAAATTCTCACTCTGTTCAAATGAATACTGTTCTTTTATTAATTGCACCTTGATCTGGGTTTTACTTTTACGCTTTAAATTACATTTGAAATTTTTCACAAGGTGAAGTAAAAGTAATACTGATTGCATTGTATACTTTCTCACTCATTGTTCAAAGTTTGAACTTCATAAAATATCAGTATGGAAAGCATAAAACCTGTGTACACTGGAACATAATGAAAAAAGTGCAGAAGCTTGCAACTGCCAGAAAGTTACTGAACACATAGACAATTCATTTGAGCTGCGTTCTGAGCCATTCTTACTTAGCATTACTTAGAGAATTACCATCAGAAGGGACCTAAAATTTATTTTGTTTTTCAAAAATAGCTTTTTAAAATAAAATTGTATGGTTATGACTGTATACTTTACTTTTTATAGTCATTAATAACTTGGAAAGATAATTATACTTAAAATAAAAAGAGAAACAACTGAATTTTGCCTTTAATTATATCTTATTTCTTGCTTTTCATGAAGCATTCCTCATTGCTATCTAAAACTACTTAAAAATTAAGGCACAGAAGACAAACCAAATGAAAACAGCAGATTTTTTGCAATGTGAATGAGTGCATTTGAGCTCAGTGAGGCCTGCTCAAGCACAAGGGCTGCTACATGGTGCAGCAGTGTGCTCTGCTGTGTGATCTGAATTTGTATTCTGAGTGAGATGATGCTGGTTCCAGCAGCAAGTGGCCCAGCAATGCCAGTTTTGCAGGCTGCAGGACCCTGCTTGTCTTGCTACAAGACTGAAGCAGGATGCCTTGCTGAGGCATCTATTCTAATCCAGTGCACAGGTTGCATCCCTCAAAAACCAGCCTGGGTACCAACTTGTGGCACAAATGTGTGCTCTTTTAACATACCTTGAGTGCACTGTATAGAAAATACATCTAGTCCTTCATGTAGTTTCAATTCTTTCTTAGGGAACACTTTAATTGAAATATTTACAGATTGTATGCTTGAATCATAACTGACTTACCTATAATTTTCTATACTGGGCTCTATTGCTTCCCTGTCTACTTGAGACAAATGGAGATAAAATAATAGATTCTGAGTTTTTCTTCACTTTAAATAGGAAGATCTTATATTAGTGTTGAAATTGAAATAATTAACCAAAATTATTTTCTGACTTGAAAATAATAATGGAAAAATGTCTTTGACTTCATGGTAATAGGTTTCGAGTCAGATATAGAACCAAAACAGTAAAATTCTAAAATGCATGTACCAATCTGTATGACTTCTACGTGTACATTTGGTAAAAATGATCTATTTCTTTCTGTATATGAATATATTTCATTAAATTAATTCTATAACATTTTATTTCTGTCCTTGATTCATGACAAAATTCATAAGGATACACATTGCATGGACTGTTTGGCAGACATTAATATAGAGATAGTGAGATAAAAACAGCTATCTAGTTATAATTTTGTGTTTAACTATAGATTCCAATGAGTAATCAGATGAGTGTCAATTTTCTTGCATATTCTTATTTGTCCTTAATTTGATACTGTTAATGAAAGAATGAACTTTTTATAGCTACAGATTTTTTTAGCATTTCAGTCAGACATGATTGTTCCTATTAAAAGCCTTCCCTACTGAATTTTTACATTAAAAAAAAACCTTAGCAAAAATACTTCTCGACTGACCCTCACATGAAATAGATATATCCATTCAATGTCTGTCCTTCTTTACCCTTTTCCACCTTACTTTTTACCATCCTCTCCAGATGCAGTCAAGCAAAGCACTCAAGTGCAGTTGGATGGTGAAAACCCTATGAGTAATGGAAGTCCTGTGAAGATGACCTTTTACATAACATCAGGATCATGAGTGTGTCTGAGCACGGTCAGGACTGGATCTTCCCAGTCTTTACAACACGCTGTCTGATAAAATAATAACATGAAAATACAACGGGCTTCATGAGAGAGTTTTATTAAGAGGAGAAACCAATATATCTGTGTTTAAAGATGGTCTTAAATAGACTGAAATATTGTATGCTGAGTATAAATAGTATAAATACTGTGATGTGAGTAACACTTTGAAGATCACCTATTTTACTTTTTCAGTGTTGTATACTTCAGAAGTTTCATCTATTTCAGTCACAAACAGAAATTTTACCTTGTAACATGAAATAAACAGAAGTTTTAGTTAGAATAGTGGATTTTACAGGCTACTGCAGAATCTCCTGTTAGAGTTGTTATAGCCAAGGATATGTCAACATTTCCATTTCTAAGAGTCTATAATCAGGCTGTAAAAATAGGCTTTAGACTGAAACTGACAGCTTAAGTCTCAACTCAGAACCAAGTGGTTTTAAAAGAGCACATTTCCATAGCTATATTCTCTCTTCTGTATTAAAATTGAATGGCTTAGTTTAGCTTCTGTAATGAGCTCATCTGATATTTTGTTAACACAACAGCAGCTCTGGGTTGCTAAAAAGAGCCCTGTCCTCAAAATACCAGTGGGAACACATCATAATATGAGAGGGTAGAAATTTTTTCAGTTTCCTAAGTAGCACAACAGATATGCATATACTTTTTTCCTGTTTGAATCAGTAGAGGCTGAAGAGACCTCAGTTTGACCCAAAAGCCACAGTGCAATATCAGAATACCCATATTGGAAAATCAGACAGCTGAGCTGGGTCCCAGTCACACGAAATGCTTCCCCAGCTTATACATTTTGTGCCAAATCTATGCTGCTTCTGAATTTAAGTTGTTGTTGTTTTGGGGGTATTCTTGGGGTCTTTTTTGGGGGTGGTGGTAGTGTTTTTTTAATTGGACCAATCTGGCTTCAATCATCCCAAAATATATGCTACTCAATTAAATCCTTAGCCACTCTCTACACAGATTTTCTTCCCCGGAGGAACAGCCAGTTTTTCATCTGCATTATCACTTCATGCCAGGAAGAGATCAGGTGATCTGCAGGTAAATACTTATCAGGTTACCTCAATAGGGGAAAGAAATATAAAATAAGTCTTATGATAGAAAGGAAAGATATTCTGTCTTATACATGGTATGCTTTTATGAAATATTCTAGATAGGTATAATAATGGACTGATTATGGTATTATGTTGAACATGAAATGAAGTGTGGTTTTTCAGAGAGGGATGTTTCTTTCAGTTCTTTTAAGTAAGTGGAAACAACAAAGGCTTTTTGGAATTTCTTGACACATTTATATTGTCCACATATCTACTTGTTAAGTTCATTTTTCAAGGATATCATACAGTTTGCCCATCAAAACTAAGCAGAATTAGTTTTACATGGCATGCAAAGATTTGTGAGAGTAAATCAGTATGAGATATGTGAAAACCTGGTGTAAGGATACATGTCTAATAGTTCATCATATTGCTTATTCAATAGTACATATTATAAAATCATTCAGACAGTGGCCTCTAAGGCATTACTCTAACAAATCTTATATTTCCTGTTAATGGTGCAGTTCTTTTCCTGCAATTGGTTGTTTATTATTCTCCATATGACCCTGAAGATCCCAGCTCACAGTCTTTTGTTGCATGTCATTGTCCTCCCTCTGTGATGTTGAAAATGAGCATCAGACCTGGTGGATTTTAATGGTCATGACATAAATGGTTTCTAGAGGTACAGGGGAGAATAGGGCGTTGGGATGTGTTTCTCAAAGGCAAGAATAAAACACTTCATGGGTACAGACCATACACACACATGTCTGTATGAGGTTTTTTTGTGCTAACGCAGTGTTACACACTGGACTCCAAAAGAAGTTATTTTTGGTATTTTTCCCCGGACTGCAGGCATTTACACATTGCAGGTACATAAGACTGATTTTGCATGCTCAAGGTGTATTGCATTGTCTGAGACAGAAGCTATTCCAAATGGTTCACAATAAAGGGGGATAACCAAAGCTGCCATACAAGAGTTGTGATGTCCTGTGATGGCCATACCCTTTTCTTTGACAGTGCCTTAATGCTTTCAATGCTTTCAAACTGGGAATCAAAACTGCGTGTTCTTACCAACCAGCTTTTAACCAAAGCAGACCTAAGAACCCCTTTAGATGCAGCAATGTATTTTTTGCTTTACACAGATGTTTCTGAGTGCTGAAAAGGTCCCAGTACAGACGGGGCAAACAGGCTCTGGACTCTTGTGTATGGTTTATAATTTTTCATTATGCTGTGGCTTTCCTGGGTTGAAAGCTCACAAAGAACTCGGTCAGAGTTCACTGCCTGACTTTTGATGTGTAACGCTCTTGAAGACTTTTTGCAAATAACTCCTGAAGGAAATGAAGCACATGGCAGAGCAAGTCATAGGTTCTGAAATGCACACAAGAACTTGGAAGAGTTCTGGCACAGAGAATACAGCAACCAATAAAAATCAATATTTTTAATGGTCAAAAAATATAAAATGTTAACAATGTTGTATAGTCATGTAACATAATGAATACATTGCAGAATGACTCTATATTGATATTAATGTTGTGAAGATTAATTTCTTGGGAAAGCATGCAGATGATAGAAAACTGAAGTGTCACTAAATATTTCTATTTAATGAAAAAACATAATTTCTAATAAAAACCTGTTTAGTTTCTTTCATAAGTACCTAACTTCTGAGTTTATATTTCATAGAAGATTATATGATATCATAAAAATGTAGAAAGAATGTAGTAAAAAGTGTGTGAAATAGCAGCTACCAGCTTCTGTGGTAATGAATTTGCTGGATGTATCACAGTTTAGAGAACAGTGAAGATGTGAGGCTATTCAAAATGCATACACTCCCATAATGTTCTTTCTCACAATTAACCATAACTTCCTTTTAAAATTTGGTAATGTTATAGGAGGATCTGTCTATATTTTAAAAAAATCAAAATCTGTCATAATATGGATATGATTTTGTAAGTCATTGACACATCTGAAAAGCAATTGAACTGGATGTCTTGGCTCATGAAATGTTTACATGTTAGGTTTATGGATGTACTGTAATTTTATACTTCACTGCCTATGATCTATGAATAGTACAACACGGTTCTTTCTTTGAAGCTTTGAGTAATGGGTGAGATGATGTTCAGTTTATAATTTTATAAAGTCTTTATGCTCATAATCAAGTAGATATCCTTATTCTCACTAGCTTTGAAAGCTAAATTCTGTATTATTAGGGATAACTTAACTCACACATGCAAGTCAAAAAGTCTGTGACAGAGATTTTAATGCAGCATTATTGAAGATCATGTGGCCATCAGAGAACAGGTGTCTAGTGTAAGCTAATTGTCTAAACTCCACAGATCAAGAACAGCAGAAATGACAGACTTTCTCTCTCTCTGTTAGAATTCCAGTTTTAGGTGTTCACCCAAATAGTGTGCGCACACTATTTTATATTTCTGAAACACTGAAAATTATGGTTTGTCTAAGGTCTAGACTTTACCTGTGTTTTACTGATTAACTTTCCTACAAGGAAGGAAAATTATTTCTGCATTGAGGGGGATTTTACAATTCTGTCTTCTTTGGAAGAAGTCATAAAGGGCTTCATGATTACCATGTGAAAGGGGGTTTTCTTGTAATCTTTGTGTTTACAAAAGATCTGTCAATGCCCCAGGAAAGCCAAGCCCCTTGTGCCTGACCAGTCTGTCAGTGTCCTGTTATGGGGACTCCACTGAAGAGTGTTTTGTGTCAGAGGGCAGTTCAGATATTGTTAGGAACATGCTACAACAACATATTGGAGTCAAATCTCTTACTACAAACCAGAAAGAAGTACCCACTCCCAGATCTCCTCAGTTTCGTTGAGTATGCTATCTGCTGCTGTTGACTGCTATTGCCCTTGAGGGACCCATGCTAAACTGCTCACAGAATAACAGACTTTAATAATAAACACACTGATAATAGAAAATTGTGATGGGTTAATGTTTGAAGATTGCTGATGATGGTAACTGACTGCAAAAGTAAATTTTAAGCAATATACAGGCAAGTTCCAATCACCAATGAAAGCCAGCTCAAGTTAATAATTCAGTGCTCATAGAGGAAGATTCTTACCAACAGATGTCCCTAGGAAAGAGAAGAGAGGTTCAGCCAGTCAGCTGATCCCAGAAGGTGCTATGGAGTCTTTCCTAACTTCTCTCCATTCTTAACTCACTTTTATACTATTTCATCATATTTAGGTGGAAATGGTTTTCTCCCATCATAGTTTTCTCCCATCATACATTTGTTACTGATGGGTGTAAAATTCGCCTTGCTGTTGAAGATACAGCCAATAAAAAAGAGTGCATGGTTGGTCAAAGGTGGTCATACCATGGGGACAGGTAATTTTGGGATGGAGGTGTGAGTTAGTATTACATTTAGATAATAATGAACTGAGTCCATCTGAAGAGACCAACATCCCCACAGCTGGTAGGTCAGAAGCACTGGGCTGACAGCTGCTGTGTGCTGTAACAGACACATGGAACCATCGCAGTCCCAGCCCTGCAAGGATTACAGCAGAGCCTGGCTGTGCTGTTTCTGCTCTGCTCCATCCTCTGTTTCATACCTCAGTGTGTGCTTAAGATTGCAGGCTGTGGGGAATGTATGTGGGGAATCATCACGGAGTAGAATTTGTGCCTGGCCACCGGATTCCATCCAGGAAGTAGCAACTGAGTTTCACCTTAAATTTCTGTGCTGTTATAATTTGTGTTAGAATATGAATATAACTTATTGGTTTTCCCTCATTTTAACCCTGGCCATCTTCCCACAATGGCAGAGAAGAGCAGCTTCTTCAAGCATGGCTCATAGGTTAGTCTGAGACAGTATACCTCCAATAATATTACTGCACATGTGTTCCGTGGGGGCTAAATTCCACCAGGACTCTGTATGCTCAGTCATGTACTGAGCAGAATTCCAGCTGGCTGAGTTGATGAAGGGCAAGTTTGTATTTTGTAGCTATATATACAGAATTGTGAAAACCCCCTTTATATATATTTGTAGTGTCAGTCTGGTCTGGTACATCAAAGGTCTAAGGATATTTCTAAGGATATCTAAGGGAATATATGCAGCATCCTCTTAGAATTTGGGAGCTGAACAAACAAAAGAGAAACAGCACAAAGGTTAACACTATACTAAGAGTACGTGAAAGGGAATAGAGAAGTAGCAGCTCAGCAGTTGAACTCTACTCTCATGGCCTTTGCAAAAGGTGGAAGGTTGCCTGGGACAGAGTGGTTCCAAATAAGCACTGATATTTTCCAGACTGAGTACCAGAATTCTATCTGTTACATAGAAAGAAAGAATACAGTGTGTCCAATTCAGCATCTGAAGTGAGAAATTGGAATGACTTAAACTATTTTGTCATATCTAGTCTTGTAACTGATATTTCTCTTGCATATCCTGCATTAGCTTAAAATAGAGACACCAGATGGAAAGATTACTTAAGATGGACCAAAGGCTTTGTCATAACCATGCATTGTCCTTTCATTCCCTAGTATCCACATTCTTTGGAATGTAAAGGTTGTGATGATGTATGTATTCTCTGTGCAGAGAGAATAAACATATAAACCTATAATATACCTAAACTATTCTGCATCTTTATAGTGTCAATATTGTGCTTAGGAAGACGTTCAGAAGTCGAGATCACTATGTCTATTTTAAAACACTTTGCCTTTCACAGTAAGAAAACTCAGTGCTTGTACCTAATACTATTTATTTCCCTGAAGCTTTGTCTCATTCTGCATTCCTCATTTTACAGAAGGTCTAATGATATGTCATCAGGGAAATGTACCAGTTAAAGTAAAACACCACCCCTAATGATATTTTCTAACTTACCTGGCTTTAAAAAAGCTTTATCTTGTCAGAGACTTCTTAGTTAAATGGGGCCAAAAGTTTTATTTTCAGATTCCACAAGTTTATATTAAAAAACTCTTAAACCGCTGTAACAGATGTAATTAGACAGCTAATGATATTACAGTTCATATAAATATGAATTTATATGTTTTTGTTGAATTCCATTTGAGAAATATTTTTCACAAAACTTAGTTCAACAGGATACCTTTGGAATTTCTGACTTCAGTGAAAATGAATGCATAATTTCAAATTAACATAAAGCAGATAAATCAAAACAGACCATAACAATTAGTTCAATGTGTTGCCAACAGTGGTAAATATCAAATGTGAATCTTTACTGAAAGCAAATTAATAGAATCAGAGGAGTGATTTGGGACACTGAGGAGCCAAAGCTTCTCAAAATGCCCTCCCTGAGTCTATAATCATGTTTTGGAAGATCACTGAGGCAGTATTACATTTGGTATTACTTCACAGGCTAGTTAATGAAGGAAAAAATCTGACATTTAGTATCTACAGATGTGCTGCTATGAGGAATTCCAGAACTTAGGTACATGACTTAAAAACAAAACAAAAAAAAAGTCCTATTTTGGAGGGTTTTTGAGCCTGTTGATTGATGATTTTGCTGTAAGACAGTGAACAAACTTTAACTATTCATCATTCCAATGCTATTCACATCCCTCCCTTTCGTAGTTCCAGCACTGAAAAGCCCTACATTTCAGTTACTCTTTGCATAGAGATCTTTCTCTACTTTGAATCAGCCTTGCTATTCTCCAGGTTTTTTTCCTGTTTTCTTGAACAGCAGAAGGTGTGAATGAACAATGGCAGACTTCAGTTCATTTTCTATCCCTTCTAATAATACCTGGTGTCCTATTTCTGTTATCAAATGCTTCTGAACTGTTGCCTAATGTTTTTATTAGAATCCCTTATTGTAAATTTTAAACTTCCAGCAGTTTACATCACAACACTGTGTATTTAAAGCTGGGATTATTTTAATCCAGGTTAATTTATTTTTGTTTATCTGTATTTTATTTTGTCTGACATTTTGTTAGAAGGACTTTCTGCAGTAATCCACAATTGGCTTTTGGGAATTCTCTCCTGAATTAGTTAGTACCACCATGCACCCCTCTCTCACCTGTCCAGACTACATCATGCAGCTCAGGTCTTCTTACATCCAGAGGCAACCTACCCCCAGTATGAAAGTAGAAATTTCCACTGTATGTTTCATACTTTCTACTGCTTCTTTAATAGATGAAGAAACTGTTATGTAAAAATTTTTCAAGTTTAATTATCCTGACCAA
Source organism: Setophaga petechia (assembly GCA_024362935.1). Lineage (NCBI taxonomy): Eukaryota > Metazoa > Chordata > Aves > Passeriformes > Parulidae > Setophaga > Setophaga petechia. Next base: position 27,741,851 of record JANCRA010000001.1, read on the forward strand.
AATTAGGGTAATTCGTTTTAGGCTGGAGCAGTGTTGTGCGTTTGTTAGAGACTGGACTATTAGTGAGTAATGACTCAAACATTCAACCACTTGCAGTAATCACCCAGGAGCTGTAGGAGATGGGATGGTTGGTGCTCATGGCTTAAACAATGGGCTGGCTGCTCTGCCCTGATGCTCAGAGCGGCTTCCCAGGTGCAGATGGGCAGGCACACCCGAGCCTACAAAGAGGTTTCCCAGATAAGGGAAGAGGCTGATAAGAGGAAAATCCTGTAAATTCTTCCTATAATGTCAATGTACTCCCTTGCATAATGACTCAGCTGTGGGACCTTCCCTCTGAAGTACAGGGACACCCACGTGTGGGATGGAGGTATTATTCATTTCAGCTGATAGGCCATGATCTATTCAACTAACCCTGACATAAGAGACAGCTGCAACATCTTAGAAGGTGTGACTCACAAAATGTCCCTTGATCCAGTATTAAATCATCCAGAGGAGTAAGAGGGGTGTTTCCACCCAGCCTCAGCACAATATAAATCCCATGGGCTTGGTGTTTTGTGGACTCTTTCCTCGCACCACTTGATGGATACATTCTGCAACTCCTGAGAAAAGAACCCTTAGGATATAGCTGTAATCTATGGAGTCCTGGTATTCTTTCTACTTAATCTGTTTCTCTGCTGCACTTTTTCTCTCCCTCCATCTCACTTCCCTATCTCCCTCTCTACTTCACATTTAGTGTTAAATAAAATCCATATTATTGACTTTGGCATATGGTCTCATTTGCACCTTAATTTGGACAGAGGCATCTCTAGAATTTAAATAATTGGATCCTAAGACTGTTACAGAGTTTAATGAAGTTACAGAATATTTCTAAATGAACATTTACTTTGGGTGTTTCAAGATTTTCTACTAGGTTTAAATTTCTACCTCCAACAACTTTTTAATATCACAAAATCTACATTGTTTTGCAGGTAAATTTTTGTTTTCCAGCATTCACTGGGGGTATTCCATGAGGACACAATTCACCGTTATATTTACATAAAATATGCACTGTTTTTTTGACAGACTGTCCTAGTTCAAACTTCAACAGTCAAGTTTTCTAATTGTTTTTAGACAGACAGACAGACTAACCCACCCAGATACACGGAAGTAGAATTAACATTCATGTACCACACATCTTTGTTCCATTTGTTATTTCTTTGAGCCATATGCTAATCCTCCAATGCAGACTGTTCTGCTTACAATAAACTCTCATAGTATGTCTTAGAATAATATAGGTCTCTTTTATTTTCCAAATTTCCCTAACTAGATTGGCAATTTTATCGAGCAGTAATTGCTTCTGTAATGCTTTGGCTTCCTTAAAATTGTGTGTGCATATGAATAAAACCTGAAAGCTGTAGATATGGTTCCACAAATTGTATCAGTAATGTACAGTATGTTTTACTCATGCACTTAGGAAAAAGAGAAATTCAGCATTACAGCCAAACTTTCATTTAAGTTCTGCATGAAATACTTTCAGATAAGCAATTAGCATCTGATATTTTTGTTTCCCCAAAGTAATAATTTTATATTGAGATATTTGGTTTATATCTTCATTGCAAAGCCCAAATCAGAGACTGATATAGACCATCTCATCCAATCATGGTTACTCATGTATTCAAGTCGAATTAAGTTCTAGTAAATCCACTTAGATGTCTGGCAGCCTGCTTTATTTCCCTGTCAGAAATATGTTTTACCACAGATTGCTATTTTAATGTTTGACCAGAAATTTATTTTAAGATATTTCCAAGTTTATGGAGAAATAGGAAATTATCCTCTTCAGAAGAAATATTTTTAGAGGGATCTTTAAGAGGAAATCTCATAAATTTGAGGCCAAGGACTGTTTTTAGGGAGCGAATATTTTGTTTGTGTGGGGTGATTGCTGTTTTCATCAGTGGTGCCACTAAAATGATTGAAAATTAAAGTTTCAAGCTCAGATTCTCTTCTATGCAAATTAATGGGAATTGCACAGATGGCGTCTAAAATCTAGTTTCAAATACGATAACTGCATTACAAAATCGATAATTTGTAACTAATGGCTTGAATAGTATTAACACCACTTAGAAAGACACTGAACTATTCACATTTTAAAAGAAACACAAATTTCATTCACCTTGAGTTTCCTCCATGGAAGCTTTCCTCAGGGTCTTCCCACTTGCAAGCTCTGTTCAGGAGTTTTATTTCAAATATGGGTAAATCTGAAAACCATAAACAAATACTTCTGTTTAGTGAGAACAACATTTTAATACTAAATAAAGACAGTCTTGGATTTTGATAATTTAAATTTGGGATTGTGTGCTAGATATAATGTTTCTAACTCTCCTTCAAAATTGGTTAGTATCTATAAACATGCAATTAAGGTGAAAGATTGTTCTGCAATACATATTTCCCCTTTTACTGTAAATCCAACTACATACAGACAATTTTGATTTGACATCTAACCAATTAACAAGAGCTTTAAAAATACGTATTTTAAAAAGCTGAAAAATGTTTTTACGTTACTAATGGCAATTTAATACTCAGAAACAGTGGATTCAGGGCAATTTAGAGCAGAATAGGCACTAAAACAGATACATTCCTAAGAGAAGTTATTTTTTATTTTTTACTTATGAGTCAACATTGTGATTGCTATCGATTTTCCCCCATTTTTTCCCAGTTCCTCTGTTAGATCCTTGGAAGAAATTAATTTTCATATCCATCTTAATAATATCTGGTAGCAAAATCCAGCTGTAGAGGTCAGTAATTTAAGGCACAATTTAAATCTTCCACCAGTGGAATGAAAAGATCCATTCTTACTTTTAAAATTAAAATTTAAAGTTTATTATTATCAAGAGGATACTTTTTTCCTTAGGGGATGGGGAATGGGTATGATGCTGCAGATTCTCCTGTTTATTTCATACATATGCAAACTTCACATACCAAGGTAATTGGTTTCTGGATGATGGTTACACCTTGAATAGCAATAAGAAGATACTCTGTTTCCCTGAGTTTGTGTTTTAGCTTTTTCAGCTCTAGTTTACACAGCCTAATTTACAGCTATATCATGTCTCAACAGAGTAAAAATATTCTACTAATAGTTCCATTATTTTCTCTGTGACAGAATTTAACAACATCTTCATTTAAATGCTAATTTTTTTCAGTTAACTGCAGAAATAACATGCTTGAAGACAAATATAACACTTCAAGCATTATAAAAAATATACTAAAATTCATGCAAATCGTACAAATCAGTCAGTAACTTTCCAAGGCAGGAGAAACATATCAGAAGTGAGCAGACAGTGAGAAACACACTGCTGGTTTATCACAGAAACATCACTGCTGACTTACTGCAGAGAGATAATGTGGGATGGAGGGACTTTTTTGTGCCTTTTTTCCCCCTCTTTTTTTACTGTAGTGCAGCAAGTAAAGAGTATAAGAATATCAGCTTGGTATCTTCACAACAGATAAAATGTTTTGTATTCTCAAATTCAGATGCAACTAATTTTCATTTCCTGGCTCTTCCACTGCCACACTAGCTAACCAGTGGTGTGTCATTTAATCCATCATGGTTTCTATGAAATTTTCTTTCTTATTCTCCATGTCTATGTGCACTTCAATCATTAGGTAGACAGAAAAGCTATTGCCTCTTTTTGAGCTTCATCTACAATTGGGGTTTATTGTAGTCCTGTCAAATCTGGGGCAAGGTAAAATCATCATCCTGTCTCTGAATTTTATACTTTGAGCACTTTTTTTTAAAAGGATTTATATGGACAGAAGAAACAATATTATGAAATTGAAAACGAATTTGTTTATGAACTAAGACAAGGACAAGCTGTAAAATCATATCTTGAAACAGATATACCATATTTAAATCTACATTTATTAAGAAAACCATCAGCAATAGTATAGGAATCATATTTTTCCCAGATAATATAATATCTATTTTAAAAGAAATTTGTGCCATCAATGTGATTCATTACTATACCAGGGCTTTAATCCTTCATTATTCATAATTAAAACTAGATTAAGATTTGTTCTGGGTCCCCTATAGATTTGTCCAAGGTGACAGCTGTGGGTATTGCTCTATATTAGACAGTACTGATAGTATTGTAAGTTTGAATGAGGCTTTTGAAAATAGATAATGAACAGTTTTTAAACTTTTATATTTCATTAAAGAGACTTCCATCTGAAAAATGGCACTAGCCACTATGGCCCAAGTAGAGCCAGTGATGTCTGTGAGGCTATAGCCATGCTTTTCCCCCTTACCTTATCATGTATTCTAGTACTTGACCTGGCTATCTTTTTTACCAAGTAAAAGGAAGTTCTGTCTAAAAAAACCCTGCCAAAATGTATGTCTGAATGCTTTTCAAAGACTCATACCTCTTTCTTTTATTGGTACTGTGTGCAAAGATCTTGGAGCTGCTTGAAGTGAGGTACTGGTGAGACAGGTTTTTTTCACTTACTTTAACTCCTATAAATGTAAAAGAAAAAAAGAGAAGAAAAGAAAAAGAAAAGATGAGGAAATTCGCATGCTGAAAGGTTGGAGGCTTATTGAAATCAAAGAAATAAAATTTAAAAAAGAAACTACCAAGAGAAACATATGCAATTTTACCAATCACTGCAACCATTTAATTCCCATATCAAAATATTTCTTCTCCCATTTTAACAGGAAGTACCATTTATAACCCAGACAGGAGCAATGTGGAATCTGCACTGCAGTCAATGTAACTCTTGTTCAGCAAACTCCCACAATATTTTGGGATGCAATCAGGATAGCTGGATGATTTTCCCTGCTGGGAGCACTGTTCACACTATACCTGCTTTCTGTAAATCCATGCAGGCTGGCAAATGCACTTTGCTGTTTCAGTTAATTAGACAGTGGTCCCTTGATGCAGAATGAAGACAAATCCAATACCTGATATGTGGAGCCCTGAAAGTTTCTAAGTTGTAGCTGGTTTTGCATGTTTCAACAACAACAACAAAAAAAATACACTTATATTTCTATAAATATGTCATTGCTACATTGTGCTGGTCAGCTATTGCTTTTAAGCAGCTGAGTTCTGATTTACAGGCTAAACCTGCAGTAGTGATACAGACATGTTACATCCAGTAAAAAAGCACAGGTCACTTTTTAACAAATATTATTGTTCCCCAGTTTAGGACAAAAAAAATTTCTAAATTATAGCTCCCCTATTTTGCTAGGGTAATAGCCTTTAAATATATGTCCTGTGGGGAGGATCAGACTCCTTTTCAAAAGTCATGATCCTTAACAAAGATGAGTCACTTGATATAGTATGAAACTCAAATAAAAATTTTATTAAAATGCAAATATACTACTCTGAGACACTGTATACCAGTTTTTAACAGTAGTGTTCAGAAAAAAAGAGAATCCCCCCACCATTTTCTCAAAATCTAGGGGAGGAAAACAGGGAAGAGTCATCAAAACTTGTTTACAATGAGAAAGAGATGTGAGTTATTATGGAGTGTTACTGTATTATTAATAGGATTTTGGTATTATTTCAGATACATGTCTCCCAGGTATATTTAAAACACAGAAAGCTTGGGAATTCTGCAAGTATTATAGTAAACCTCTGGCTATTTTTCATGGAGATGTCATGGCTAGGATTGCAAGCTAGTGGTACAGGAAGGAGACAGAAAAAGGTCTCTAGGCAGCTGTTCTGCTTAGGTGGAAGAGAAAGGGAAGGGGAAGTACTTCCAATGAGCAAAATCACAGAGGGCTGAGAAATAACTGAGTAGTGACATTCAGATTTTGCATTATATTTGCCTTCTGGTGTAACTGCTGTGCTTGCTTGCACTCCTGCCTGACTATTGTGACCAAAGTGTGAGACAGCACCACAATGTGGAGTCAGGGCATCAATTTGCAATTACATTGCTGCTGTCCAGATCCATCAGGTATTCTGCATGTCTCTCTTACAGAGGGCCACTGATCTACAGGATGCATGAACCAGCAGAAGCTTTCACAGTGGTAGTTTAGAAATCAAGTGTCAGAATTGTAGGCAATAGGTCATCTCTAAATTGCAAAAGAAATATAGGAGAAGAAATTCAGGAGAACATAGTCTGAATCCATGTATCAAATAACAACTTTCAAGTGCACTTGAGCATTTGGTAAAAAATGCTCTTGCATGGCAGAATGATTTCATATGTGACCAAGTAAATACAAGTCTGATGATGGAAAAACTGCAGCTATGAATTCTGAATTATCAACAATGTGGATACGTGGTGATACTGAATACTAGTAGATATATCAAGTATCTACATTATTAACTGGAAGCTAATTTAAATGTATAATTTTAATGTATAATGAACAGGAATCTAATCTAATCTAATTCTGAATTTCCATGTATCACTAATAAATTGGAAGACTAATTAATCAAATATTGCTGCAATATTAAATAGCTAATTTACCAAGCAAATTGTTTTTGAACTCTTGTGTGAAGCTGCCTGTGGCTATGTCAGATGATGCTGTATAAGTTATGTACTGAAGTTTATTTTGACTACCAGAATACTCTAGTGTAGACCACAACACTACAAATTCATGTATGCTGCTGATAATATAACCCCAGAAAAACTGACACATTTCTTATGGAGAATACTGACTCTCTTTTATGTAAAACAAAATTTTACAGATAAAAACTTTGAAGATATTGCTTTGAAAGGTTTGGGGTAACATATCACCCAATTTTAGTTTTGTTTCATTTTAGTTTCATTTAATTGGAATGCCATTTAGAAACAAGAGCTACTAAATAAGAAGCTGGCCAAAGAAATTATGGAAATATAATAGTCGGTTTAAATATCAAACTTCAAATGTAGATTGTGAAATTCTCAGGAGGAATGGGATAGAATTTTAATCCTTGTCCCAGACTAAGGAATATTTTAAAAGCTTGATTACAGAAAGTGTTGACTGCAATTCTTGAGTAATACACAGTATCTTTGAGCAATGAGGAAACAATGCTCAATGAAATATGTTTTATATTCTGAACTGGGGTATAAAACTGCTTTTACATGCAATGTGTATGGACATAGTTGTAAAAAAAAATAATATCATTAGATAACACATGATAGAACTCTTAAAATGAATATATAAGTATTTTGTTGCCATACTTAGAGACTTGCTCAGGTAATATTTTCTTTATCATGTATAATATTTGAGGGGGAATCTTCATCAGTCAGGAAGTCTAAATGATCTCCTTGCATTGGAGGTAGAAGTGAGCCCAGAACAACTGCTCTTTCAGCACTGCTGTAGGTATTTGCAGAGCTCCATGGTTCAGAGGTGCTAAGTATAGCAATCAGATTTCACCTAGACTTCTCCATGATTTAATGGTCTTACACTTAAGTAAGCCATAAAGTTTAATGGTGATGTTTGTGTTTAAAACCAGAAACATACTTATATACTTTTCTGGACCAAGACCATTAACACCATCATTGAAATATCTGAACAACACAACTGAGGCAATAAATAGAACATTTTGTGGAGGCAAGTTCCTGATTGTATTACCATCCCATTGATCCAAGGGCACGGAAGGAGGAGACTGAAGATTTTTTTCCCCTTTCACAAAGAAGCATGATGCTTTGCTCTACAAGTTGTTCCAAATGAATCAGAGGGGAGCATGCTTTAGGTCACTATGATTAAACAAACTATCATAGTTTGGCTGGAAATAGCATTCAGAAAACACTCAGGAAGTCTGTGTCAGATTCTGCATTATCTGACTCTTAGCCAATGCTTTAACTACAAGACAATCTGAATTGCCTTAGTTTCCAATCTCCTTTTCCAGAAGGTTAGTTTTTATTTCTTCCCCTCATATGATATGGGTTTCAATAATTACATCAAGAAGATGTTAGCAAGAGTAGGTGTGGGAGAAAGGATAAAATTAGTTTCAGTGTAATAAAGGCTCAGGATTTTTAAGATTGAAAGTTCCTTAGCCTACTCACAAACTTCTTAATTATTGCATTACTTTTTATTCATAAAGTATGAATTTTTAATCTGGTAGTTGAAAAATGGGCAGGTGAAATCAGGTGTCATAGTAGGCTATATTGATTTTGAAGAGCTAAATTCAAACAAAACAATTTAAGTCTGAGTTTATTACTGCCATTTCAAAATTAATAGACATGTCTATTTTTAATTTTAAAAAATTACGAGTTTTATAAGTTCTAATTACCTGGTTTGGTGGGACACTGACATAAAAATTGTCAGTTTATTTGTAGTTGCTGTCCCGCACTTAAAATCTGAAAATTCTTACTTTTAATTTAAGCAGAAACATGCAAGAGGATGGTTTGTGACCTCATGAGAGGTCCTAATGCCAGGATCATGTTGGAGCATTGGAATCGCAGGAATCCATTCCCCACTCCCAGTGAGAAGGGAAGCAGTTGGCTGCTCATCTCTGGTCACAGCCAGTTACAGCCACACACCCCTCAGTGACATATTGATGAGAACTTGATTAAATCTGCTCACCAGTGAAGCCATAGAGCAGAACTGAAAACTTTTCTTCTCCGGGCCTGAGTCATGGTTAGCAGGATAATTGGAATTTATCAAAGACCTCATTATGCTATGGGCTCAGCTGCCCCAATATTCAAAAGCTTACATGCTTTCACCATGAAAGACTTTAAAATTTATTTGGCATACAGGTAGCATTAATCAGTAAAATAAAGGAAAATATAGTCTTTCAGAGTGTATTATGATCAGCTAGCAAATTAAGACTGGGGGTAAGGAATTCTATTTTGATTTTTGGATAATTGGCAGGCAGACAACAACTACTGGAATCAAAATTTATGATGGGCACATATCTACAACCCTTGCAAGGTCCTTGACAAACTCTATAAAGTACAGTATGGAAAGTGCAGAGGTCTCCTTGAGTTTCCTTGTTTGCAGATTATCTGTCACTGTCCCACTGGGGGCAGCTCTGTATGGCTCTAGCTTTGAATGGAAAGTGGTGTAATGGAGTAGCACTCTGCCAGCTCACAGCTCAGGCTTTCCTGTGCTTTTCCTCCTACAATGACGCTTGGCTGAGTTAAGCTGAAGAGGCTGTGACGGGCATGACCCACATTGCTCCCTCCAGCAGCAAGGAACTCGCCTTGCCAGGGGGAGCTCTTCTCCCTGTGCAACTGTTCAAACTGGGACAGATCTCTGCCCGGTAGTATATCAGCTGCAAAAGGAGCTGAGCATATCAGCATATCAGGTTGGAGACCCACTTTCTATGTCAGAGTAACAAGACTCTCAGTCACTTTTTGTTTTATGAATAATCTTACATAGATTCCTCAAAGCTATATCCCAAAAGAAATTAAATACGAAAGAACCAATGAGCTGAAGCAAACCTGTCTGCCTTCTTTTAGGTTTCTGAACTACTTTGTTCAGATAAAATGTCTGCTTTAGTGCCAGTTTGTTATACATTATCATTATTTTTTTTTCTGAAATTTTTCCATCATGAGAAAGAATTCTAAACTTGGTAGTCTACCGTGGGTGTTCTCACTTGAGCCAAATGCATGGTACTACCAAAGCCAGTCACGAAAAGACTTTATTTCTAATGGGTAGTTCAGGTCTGTAGGAAAACAATATTATTTTTTATCTGGTCACGATGTCACATCTGTTTTACGTCTTGATTGGAACAGCAGAAGTACTATTTTATATTGAATTTCCAGTTTTGCTATTTTATCCTGTTTTTCTTCTGTATTGTTCATGTGATAAGCTCTGTCTTGTTGGAGGAAAACTTTTATTTAGTCAGGAGGGTGTGCTAGCAATCTATCTTTCAACTGGCAGAATCAAATATTAGTGTATGCCATAAAAATGACAATCAAGCATCATCTGAGAAGACAGAAGCATGTCTATTTCTTTGCCTATCTAGAGAAGAAAACTGTTACCTGTTTATAAGAAAAAGTTGGGTTTTTTTCCAAAGAAAGTTTTGTATGTTTTCTCAGGGAACATTTTTAGATTTTTCAAGACATAAGTAATGCCATGCTGTAGTCTTGGACGTGCCAAATTGCAGTTGCAATATCATAACTATTACCTAGTCAGGTCTGTGATATCATCTCTCCTCTTTACAACTGATGTCCTTAAGCCTTCAAAATAAAAACTGTCCTGTGTTAGTAGGACTTAGTTTTGGTTTAAATGTTTCAGGGTCATAGAGAAAAATGTACACTGTGGGCTCAGTGAAGGAAGTTGGAAAATTAGGAATCTGCTGTGTTTCGTTGATCTTCTCTTTCCCATATGCATTTTCTCTTGAGATCTTTGAGATGCCTCATTTTACAGCTCATTCCATTTAACAGCATATCATTAAGTCATTTTACATTTTTTCAAATTCCATAAGTAAGCATAGAAACAAGTAGGGTTTGCATGAAGATGAGTGAAATATGGGCATCAGGCCAGATAATAAATGATATTTTGTAGTAAGGAAAATCTAAAAGTCTGAAAAATGTCTTCAGTTGTATTCAGGGACACACCCTACGTAGGCATGTCCCTGAATAGGGACAGCTTTTATCCAGTTAGCAGTCACTGCCTGCGTGTCAATGTAAGTGTAAGAATATGTAAGTGCAGTCTATAAAGTAGTAGTTTTGAGTTTTGTTTAAGCCAGGTAACCGTACTTTGGACCACAGAACAAAAGATCTCTACAAGATTGTTTTGTTTATTTAATCTCAGAATTATCACTACTTGCTACTTTTACAGAATAAGTTCAAGTCTACAACTATATGTAAGATAGCTAAAATTGAATATGCCACTACAATTTTTTGTGAAGTCCTGTGAGGCTCTAAATACCTCTTTCAGAAATTCAAATATTGATTGAAATAATCATAGTTTCTCTTTTGTTGTCACCACCCTGTATTTATACACAGATTACAAATGAAAGGGAAAAAAGAGCAAGGTGTGAGTAACCACAAAGTCTCATATTTCTTCTTCAGTCAAGCCTACACATATTTTTTCATTTCTGCTCTCCAGTACCCGATGCAGTTCACTAGTATTGGGACAAGCTATTCTCAGTTTCAGATGTAAAAACAGGAAAAGGAAAAGAAAGAATAAAAAAGGGTATAATGAAGGATAGTACATAGCAACCAGTAAGCACGATTACCGGAAGGATTTATGTGAATATAACAAGAATATATATTGAAGGGAATCTCCATGTGTTCCACAGTTTTGAAATCAGGTCATCTAAATACATGTTGCTGTTTCTAAAAGGTTTGTCTACCATCTAATAATAATGAAGTATTAAGAAATAATTCTTACCCAATGCTAGAACATTCAATGTGGTCATTGATTTCCTCATAATCGACCACAAGAAAAACAGTCTTTTACTTTAAAAATTAATTCAACATTTTATCTTTTTAAAATTGTGCATGACAAAGGCTCTTAGAGTTCAAGCATGAAATAAAGCTGTGATTTTACCCTATAGTTTATTTTCCTTTGTTGGGTGATTTCCTAAAGCGGATTAAAAGCTGCTTGCAAATCTTTCAAATGCTATTAGATATTATTCTAGGGAAAATGTTATTTAAACTGGTCTGAAGCTGATATTTCTTTTAAGTTTGAAACATTTCTTTCCAAACAGGAAAGAGACAAATACATTTAAAAAGTAAGAGAAAAACTTAACAGGAAATGCAGCAGCCTGTTGCTTATCCATGCCAGAGCCGCACCACTGGAGCAAATCAGCACAGTACACAGTCTCATTAGCTGCTCTGAGCCCTGCTGCATGCCCATGAATCCCAGGCTGCTTGGGGATTTGCTTTTGGCTGCCTCCTGGGTTTCAGACTCATGAGAGTGGTGTAAGGGATATAACCCTAAGGAATGTTAACCTGGTTATGCAGAGTAGCAGCTGGACCAGAAAACGATACAATTATGGCAGAAAGGCTTAGAATATGTAAAAATCTGAAGGGCATCTTTTAAATGTTTTTTGGATTACACATGAAGCTGGGGAGGAAGGAATGTTTTCTTCTCTCTCTGCTACGTCCACAATTTGACTCAGGATCAGAAGTTACAATTATTGAGAATCTTAAGCAATAGCAATGTCATAGCTGACACAGGCAGATATGTATCAAGGCTAATTTGTGGAAGCTGTTAGCAGGTGACAGCTCTTTTTTATTATTATAATTATTATTATTTATTTTCTGCAGTGAATTCATGCATATTTGTAATATTAGCAGCCATTTAAAACAGAAATTACATTGGTAAAATTATCATAATCAAAATAAGTTTTAACCTGTTTTCATGCTGGTGGTTGGTGACTTTAGCAGAACCTTAAAAAACTCACCTGTCAGCTTTAACCTAAATAAACCATTTTCAGCTGTGCTCCTAAGTGACTTTCATGCAGTAAATAGATCCAGCCTTATTTATTTACCTTCCACTGAAAACAAGTTCAAAATACTGTAAAGAAGTTTATATTAGAAATACAGCCTTGTGAGGGATATGTGAGAAGAGTAAGGGGAATATAAGAACTATTCAAAGATCTGGCTTTTAAAAAAAGAAATGAAAACTCAGCAAGACAGCTGGAATGCAAAAGCAACATTATGCACCTGTTTAGTCCTGAGCATGAAGAAATTAGGATATGTTTTAAATTATTAATGAGCTAAATTAATAACCAAGATGAAAATCCATTTCAGTTCCCAGGGAGCAAGGGCTTTATACTTATTAGACAATTGTTCTCTCCAGCCTACTGAATGATGCAGAGGTTTGTGGAAATGTCCTTAAGACAGGACAGAAAATAAGTGATAGGAGACTTGGGAATTACTTTCTAGGAATGGTTTTTTTCCTTTATCTAGTCTTGTCAAATTAACATAGACAATATTTTGTATTATTGCCAAGTGGTTATCATGAATGTAAGCAAGGCTTATTTTGAGGCATTTAAGCACCAAATTTCCTTAGAAATAAACAACTCTAAGAATCAGTACTTTGTGTTTGAAGACTCTAGACTTTCCTTTGAAAGAACTACCATTTGATTCTAATTGATCCTGATGTGTCAAGTGTGACTTTGCTATTTGTCTATATCTGGCATAACTGCAGATAATGACCTTTTAATTCTCCCCACACTGTAGAAGTTGTTACTAAATCTGGTCTGTTGCCTTAAATTGGCAGTTGCTGTGTCTGTACTCAAGGAAGTTATACTCATGAGTAAATTAGATTACTGTTTTAAGATATACCAGTAATTCTCTTTCTAACTATAGAATGGCATTGGTTAAAAGAAGCACTGTAAATCTTATTTCCAATTAGCTTAAGCCCTATAAACATTCACTGAAACCCTACTAAATCTGCTTAAATTCAAAGACTGTCCGCAATTTGCCAGCTGGTTGTTCCTGTCTGGAGATTAGCAACAGATATCTGTGGGATGGGAAAAAGCTGATTAGAGATGAATAATGAAGAAAGACCAAAACCCCATTAGGCAGGTCTGAAAGCACAGTCTAACAAATGACCCCAAGAGATATTTAATAGAGCCCAGTTAGGCAAAGAGCAGTAGGCAATAGAACCTGCTTCTTATGAAGGAGATGGCAGAACTGAGCTTATTCAGCTTGTTTTGAGCTTCCTGTGGATTCAGTGACTTTTTATAGTAGGAATAAACCCCTCATGCTTCATCAAACTGATAAATAATTATTTAGTTTATGCAGTTACATCAGTGAATGACAGTCTGGGTTTTCATTACATTGATGTGGGTTATCATTAAAATTATGAGTTTCACAAACAGCAATAAAAAAAAAAAGAAGTTACACCCTCGAAATGGGAAGGAGAGTTTAAGTAATATGTTCACACTGCAACAAAAAAATATTAAAAGGTAAATCCTTACATTTCCTCTTATGTTCACCATGCTGTCTGTGAAAAAAAAAATCACTGAGGGCTTTGCCAATCTCTCTTTTCCTGGGAATAAATTAAAAAATGTATTGAAGTCAAGAAGGGTCCCCTAGGTCCTCATGTCAGAACTATTCTGTTTTTGCTATAGCAAATTTCACTACCAATGCTCTTAGGCTGAACAACTTCCCAGGATGACAAAGAGCATCAGCCATCCTCTGAGATAAATCTTCTCTTTGATGTGTGTGACATTGGGAAGCTGAGTAATATGTTAGTATTCAGACTTACTCTGTTCAAGTCATCATGTCTTGCTCAGTATTTAGACCCTTCTGCTCAGGATATTTTGTTAAAAACATCAATGCCACATTTATTTTGCTATTTGAAAAACCTGTAGATGTATTTCATATTAATGTGTATGTTCAAAGCAAAATTATTTTTTACCTGAATTAAAAATCCATAGTTTTTTCTTGTTCTAGGATTACATTCTGAAAGAAGAGGCTCAGAGTTGTAATGTAGTGGATTTCATACTCCTAAGATAGATGACCAAGTGAAATATCATCTCCTTTTTTGATTCTTCTGTCTAGACGCTTTTTGTATAGTGGGCAGTTGGGAATTATGAGATCAGAATTCCACTGAGGTGTTCTGCTGACATCATAAGCCATACAACTGAAGCTCAAATGGTTTACATTGTCATTAGACTCCCAAGATAGAAATGTAAAACTACATAATTCATGGTGTGCCTGTTTGTTTTATATAATGCACTGAGTTCCTGATTCAGTTCTTAATCCCACTGAGACCACTCCTTCTTTTCCCAAAACAGCATCCTGACAGCACAATTGAAACAACATTTGGTTATAAAACAAAAGATAATTTTTAATTGAAAGAAAAGACTGAGCATTTCTTGAGAGGGGAATACAAAAGTTTTTTATTTCTATGTTGCTAGAGATAAAAAAGATAAATTTGGAATTGAAATACTGTTCATGAAACCTGGATCAACACATGGGTTACTAAGGCAGTAGAATCTAACAGCTTGGAAGGAGCAAGCATCTGAGGTGAAAGTACAGATCAAGCTGAACAGCTGATATGAGGGATTTCTAGTTTTAAGAGATTTCAATTATTTGAAAATAAGGCAAGATATTTTCTGATTTGACAAACAATCTGTCTGGAAAAACAATCAAATTTGGGATTTGTAGAAAAAAGCTCTTAAGATTTGAAATGTTTTAAATGATGAGATGTGCTTTTTTGGCTATGCAAGCTGGTATTAGAAAGAGTCATCCTTCCAACATGTCCTCCAATCTTCTTGCCACAAATTTGTCTATTATAGAAGCTTTAGTGCTAAGTTAATTTTAAGGAAAAATTCTTCCTGTTTGTTTATGTGAAACTGAAAGTATGGGCCATTTTAAATATTGATGATTTTCTTTTTTACTCTCCATGCCAACTGCCACAATTCTGTGGCATTAGATAGCACACAATAGGTTTCACTTTTCTACGTGTTGGATAAGGTTCTTATGCATATTGGAGCAAGGAAGGGAAAGTGTCTGAAAACATGAAGCAATCAAGAGAGAAATGGGCATGTGCTCAGGTAGATATTAAGATAGGCTATTTAAATAGGTAACAATATGCAGTGATAATTTAATTACTGTGTAGCTTTCTTCTAATTCTCTGAACAATGCAACACAAATCTCCTATGATCTCACCCTAGCAGAAGATATTTTTCATTAAAAACCAAACAACAGACTAGCTCATAGCTGCCACAGAAGCTGCTTCAGTATATCAAACTATTTTAGAAGGTAACGGGATTTTATGCTTTCAATCATGTTGGTCATGATAAGAATCCTTTTGAAATCCTTATTTTAAAGGAATGATATCAGCAAACAGAAAACAGAATAATTTCACATTCTGAAATTATACTCTTGTTTGTTTAAATCTATTTTCCTTTTGAAACAGAACTTTGGCAGATGCTACAGATTCTTCTCTAGTCAGTGTACTTAGATTGTTGGGAAATTGATAACACCCAATCTCAGTAGTGATATAACTCAATGAAAAGAAAAGCAGAGAAAAAACCAAAAGAACCTTTTTTATGAAATGGCACCAGACAATCTTTCTTAAGGGAATATATAAAATAGGTTGTGTTTATTTCTGATAGGCTCGCATGCCTGATAACAGTAAGCAGATTAAGTATATACAAAGCATCTTTTATGCCTGCTTCACTTGAGTGAAAGGTATTATGTTTGTAAATTGAAGTCTAAATGCTGGCAAAGGGGACACACTGCATAATCCTATATCTTTAAAAAGCATCTTAACATAACTGTAACTTGACCATTCCTCTAGCTCAGCTTCAGAAGCAGATAGAGGAGGACATGCTTCCCAATAACAAATCAGTCACAGCTCCTAAAAATGAGGAGGTTTTTTTCAAAATCAATGTATTTTTACCATTATTTTCACAAACTACAATATGTGTTTATAAGAAAGATTTACATCTGTAGATTCAGATTTTAGCTACAATGAACCTTTAACCTTTAATGTGTAGAGTTATGATAAAATAAGTAAAAGGTGGTGTTTTTTTTAAGACAGAAGAATACATATAACCTTCTATCTTGAAAAACTCTAGATTAAGCCAAAATCCTCAAGAATTTTGAGCAGAGAAAATATTGCTTGGAAATATTTATTGGACTGCATATTATCATTTTTTGCATGTGCATTTGATTTTGGTTTTTTGTTTATTTTTCTCTTAAAATTGTAAAGATCTGTTAAGATTGGAGCACTGGAAAAACCCCCTACACTAGATTACTGACATGACTGCAAATAAAGTTACCAAAGTGTCTGGCTTTAATATGCACTCTCTAGTCCCAAAATATGAAAAAAAAAATTTTGACTAACTTTACTGGACCAAGTAAGAGCTTAAGAAATTTCTTTTTTTTATCCTAAATTTCTTGCTTATTAAAAAAAACCAAAAAAACAGTAGTAACATATAAAACCTTTAGAGAAAAGACTAAAGAAGTCTTGAGTTTGAATAGAGTAGTGGAGAGAACAGGAAGAACAGCGAGGACAGAGGAGAAGAAGAATTTTTGCAATTTTTGAGGAGGAGAGCAAAAGGCTGGAAATTTCTCCTGGAAATCTGATAGAAAGATGCTTAAAAAGAAAGATCTGATTCTAAAGGCCAAGACTGTGTGTTGCAGTGTGGTGAAAAACAAATTCTGACTAGGAACATATCTGGAACAAGGAATAAATGCAGATGCAAGCTAGAATCAGCCTGGTTTTGGGCAGTAAATTGGAATAGAAGAGATTTGGCCAGGGACACCAAGACTTTCTGTCCAAGATACATCTGAGCCTTTAGAGAGAGACTGAAATAGGAAAACTAAGGCCTTAAAAGTAAGATGTAATGATGAAGGCCAAGTGTAAGAAAACAGATGGTGCTTCAATAGAGAAAGATTAGACTGAGTAAAATATCAAACACAAAGACTTAGGATCAGTGGAACACATTCCTTTACAAGAACTAATGTGGAATCCACTCTTTTAATTTAATCTAGGAAATATAGTGTCAAATATCTCAGGACCATGAATACAGGTGTATTTTGGTAAGCCTGTTGAAATGAAAATGTTTGGAGTCAGATGAATCCTGCATGCATTTATACACAAGTTAAACATTCTCAAATATTTTCACATGATCTTCACATGATTTTCACAAGGCTACAGTCAGTAATTTTAACTGTGGAATAAGAAAATATTTAGACAGAAAAATTCAGGCTTATCCATTTCAAACTTAGCTCTGAGTTCTGTAGAGGTATTTTCCCAGCAGCTGTTTACAACAGCTTCCAAAAATATTTTTGTCTAAGAAAGTTCTGATTATTACAAATAGATGGATACTTTACTCAGTGTGGGGCTGCAATTAATCATCAGGGACCAAAAAAAGATTGAAAAGTGAGAAGATGGTAGGATTATTTTCATTCATTTTGGTCATAGACATCTCTGGGATTTAGGCAGTTTTAACATAAACAGACAGGCTCTTTCTTGTACAAATTGTCCTGAATTTTGCAAGTTCTAAAACTCTCTGCTCAGCTTTTCCTTTCAAGTCTAATTTGTGGAACTGTCATTTATAAATTTACAGTTCAAACTGAAGATGGCTTTTGACTGTGTGTATGGAATGGGTTGTTATCTCATTCTAAATAGACTGGAATGGAAACTTGGATCCTACATCAGTGTGTAGAAGATCAATGAAATGGAGTTTTTTTCTCAATGTGTCACTCAGTTTAGTATGAAATGGAATTTTTATGACATTAAATTTGGGATGCAAACCAATTTTTAGCGAGTGCTACAACTCTAACCTTAACAAATTATTAACTGTGTTAAGGTGACAGTGATTACTGTAGCTTTGACAATCACAGACAATCACAAAAGATGTGCCAGGGAAGAACACTAACCAACTTGAAATATTGATTTAACATGTATAATGACAACAACAAAAAAAGAAAGTAGCAGTTTTATTAAATCAGATGCTGAAAATCATTTGTATCTCACTCCCTGATCTAAGGAGGGCTACATTTCACTGAAATAACATACAAAATTGCTGTGACTTAATTATGACCACCAACTTTCAGGTTTCATTAAGCAGACAAATTTTCTGTAGAAACCTTCTGAAAGAATAAGACAAATATTCAGTGGCTGAGGCAATAAGCAGAGAGGATGGCTGTATCCTTAGCAACATTGTCACTAGATGAACACTTAGCGGAGCTGAGTCCTGAAACACATCTTCAGACAATCTGACACTAGGACTTAAACCTGCTGGAGTGAATTTCCACTCCATTACACTTAAGTACATTTCTCTTTGATACAATGGTGTCACCTATCTGTGGTATTGAAGAGTTTGGATAAGGGCATGAGAAGCTAAGCTTACAAGTTTTCAGCAACTGCTGTGCAAGAACATCCTGTAAAGTCAAGGATGCCTGAGCAGCTTGTGATGGTACATGTAATGTATTTAGTTGTGATTCCAAGGTGAAACCCTACTGCAATTCTGACCCATGCCTTGGTAAATTGGTTTGAGTTTACACCCTCTTTTTTTAACACCTACAGTTATTCCGTGATGATTGGGTTAAATTTTATGACAAATTTTACAGACAAAGGGGGAATCCTCCCCTCGGCACACAAAACTATAAAACAGTACTGGGAACGGATTTGTATAAAAACAAAAAATAAAATCAGTATTTCTTCAGAGGTAGTATACTTCTGGACAAAGAGATTTCTAGGTACCTTTATTGGAGATCAGATATATCTTGAAAAACAAATATGGTAGAAAATAAGGATCGACAGGTAGCTTTGAAAAATATCCAAATAGTAGAACAAATGTTGATTATCCTGAAAAAGAGAAAACTGAATGTAAAACTTACTGTTAATAAATATTTTCTGCCTCAAGCTGTTTATACTTCTTTTCTCCAAACACACAATGTGTATTTAAATTTGAGTTTCAAAATATAACTTTAGGACAGTAAGACTAGTAATATCACAAAATGAAAGAAATAACCACACAATAACATAATTCATAGTATGTTTTCTATATTATCACTGTGCATGAACCTAACAAAAACTTCCAGTCCTTTCATTTTTCTCCTGTCTACATTTATTTTTTCTCCATCACATATATGCATATGCTCCCTATCTTTTAGGTATTTCATAGTTATTGATTCCTCCACACAGCTGGCACACATGGAGTGGAAGGGTGAAGGAGGCCAGTAGAATATATCAGCTTTCAAGTGGACTTAGATACCTCACTGCTTCAGGTGCTTTTAAAGGTCACAAAGATGAGAGCAAACAAACAGTGAATGAGTGTTGCCATATTTTTTGTCAGGCCCAGCAATACATCTCCTCCCATCACTTATCAAAGTGCTGACATGACAGTTGAGATAATACCTGAAAAAAATGGGCATGGATACCAGTTGTTATTTCTTCTGTCAGGGTCATGAAGTCATAATGTTCAACTGTAAATGAGGACCAAATAGATGTTCTGGCAACTATATATTGGAGAGTAGCAGAGAGGTTTGCTGGGCTGGAGTAGGATTTTTAAATTATCCATTCTCTGAATTTCTGGATGGGAACAAGATCAGTGACTAAATATTAAACAAGCAGACACTTGGAGAATTTTACTGTGTGGTCCCTGATGAAACAGTTTACAAGACAAATTAGCTATTTTCTTGTATTAATACCTTAATCCTATTGTTTCACTGTGGTACATGCAAGTGTAAAACTTGCCCTTCATTATGTCAAGCTTTAGATTAGCTAAAAGTGAGATAGATCCTTATGCACCAATGCTTAGAAATTCTGAGTCTACTCAACGTACTTTTGCTGAGCAGATTCTTGCCCAGATTTATTCCTCAGCTTACAAAACATTTATATTGCTAAGCCTGCAGAGAAGAATGCCTTGTTAAATGACTTTTACAACTGACTGAATTGAACAGTTTTTTTATATATATGGCTCAAATAGGAAGCTTCTAAAATTTAAAATTTAATACTTGGGAAAATCTCAAAAGCAGAAGAAGTTTAAGAATATTAAAAGCTTTGAAAACAATGTTTAAAAAGTCAGGAACACTTTGCTTTAATGACAAACAAGAGCTTCGAATTTACCCCTTAATTATACCCATATCAATTAACTTCCTTTTTCTCGAGGCATCCAACCCATACATTCCAGTGTTACAAGAAAATCTGTTTGTATTTGAAAGACTTCATAACACTTAAAACTGACTTCATGCACACCCCCTGGTATTTTACCAACCTTTGTGTTGGCACTGAATGCTACTAGGCAATAAAGAGTGGAGTGGAATTTTTCATTTCAGCTCCAATATTTGGAAAGTCAGCAAATGCTCATAACTCCAGATGAAGTGAAAAGAACATGCAGATCTTTAACACCCATAAAATTCAGCACAGAAAAGCACTTATAATGGCTGATGGCTGTGAGGATGGAAAGGGACAGCACTGTTATTCTGACCTTACAACCACAAGTAGATATAGACCCAGAGATAATCAGGAAATGTATTTCCCCTGTTCTTTATCACATATATTTTAAAATATTCCCCTCTTCCCATCAGGGTAAACTTTAAAATTGAGTGGTAATATAAAGTTTTAAAGGACAGGAACAGGCAGATCTGGTTCAAAACTCCTTGTATGTTCAGCAGAGGTTTGGGAATCAGCCTTCTGCCTCCTGCCCCTGCCTGGATTACAGCAGAAACCAAAACACAGTCTCTATTCAGCAACAGCTAGAGCAGGAAAAGAAATCCGAGCCCAGGCTCAACTCAATTATGCCATCTCTTCCAGGTTTTCATCTTGAATTTTGGAAATGGTTTTCTGAACAAAAGCTTACTGCAAAAATATAGTATTTCCTAAGTATCAATAAAACCAACAAAATAAACAAACAACACCCCCCCAAACCAATATCAAACCAAGATAGAAAAAAAAGAATTAAAAAGCAAGAGCTGGGAGAGATCCAAGCTAAGAATGTGATGTTTTAGACAAAGCCATGACATTTTTCTTTTCTTGAATCTAAAAAAAAGGGAGAAAGATGAAAATTTGGCCTTTTAAATTTAACTAGATTTTTATTAGTTGTAGAAAGCATTTTCACTTTTGCAGGTGACATTTTGGTTTCTTTAAAGATCTCATTTGCTAAGGATGAAGCTGCCATCTTAATCACACTTATAACATCAGCTGTTTCTATTTATTACCGGTTCGCTCATATTGATTATCTTCATTCTTCTTTATAAAAATATAATAATTTTATTGCAATAGTAATTGCAGCAGAGTAATCTGTACTAAATATCACTTGTTACTTACAGAATCAGCAAGGTTATTCCACGTTGTTTGGGATCACTGGGATAAAGATAACAGGCACTTCTGTAGTGCCTAATCATCCATGAAACAAAGAGTGATAATAAGTACAAATTGAAATCCCTGGCATGCCTGAGGCATTTATCTTTGTTGACAACATTTGGAGTACATTGCTCTAAGAAGATGTTTAGGCAGTGAAACCACTCATCTCAGTAGTGTCACCCTTCTCAAAAATAGCATCAGAAATGTCAGGTCTTTTTGGATCCCTGTTGACTTTATTACATCAAACACATTATGTTCATATAAGATTTTGCTCTTCAATCATTATTTAAAAGAAGAGAAAATAAAATTTCAGACACTTGTACCTTTTCTTTTTCCTCTCATTTTTGTTGTTCTCTATGCAATCAACTCCTGAAAATATCAATGAAATTTTATTTACTATTAATTTTCATTTTTCTTTGATGAACAAGACCCAGCAAAACATGGCTGTGTTCAATTAAACTGGTCCCTTTTTCTATTATTTCACTGAGTTTTAGTTATTTAGAAAAAACCTCAAACGCACTTTTTTTCAGTGAAGCATAAAAAAGCTGTAGAAATCATACTTTTTTTAAAAGGTAACCTTACTAGATGTGAGCATGTAATTATCACACTACAAGATGGTCCGAATATATCTATGTAATTATTTTTTAGCCATTGCAGTTTCTTGATCTTCCCATGAACCTACCTGAGAAGTCTAAGATTCCACCATTAAGTAAACCTCAATCAGAGTACACTTTCACAGAGACTATTTTCTTAGCAGCACTTTTGATGATTGTGTCAAGAGGCATTTTCCCCATCCTCCCTTCAAGCTGACATGGATCCAAATTGCCAAGATTTGCAGGTGTTAAGCTTTAGCTGTAAAGCATTTGATCTGCCCACCCACAAAGAGTTCCCCTGGAAACTTATAGATATTGCAGCAGTTCTCCAGCCTGCTCTTGAATATAACAGCCACTCAGGGTCACTTCATGATAACAAAGCCAGAAAGGAATCCTGAGGAAGTCCAGATTACCTTATAGAACCTATTATAAATTAAATAGCCCCCTTTTTAGTCTGTTCAATTGCTTCAAACTTCTGGCTCTGTTATAATGTGAATAAAGCTAATTAGGACTGGTTTGTGTTTCAAATGGAGTTTTAAAGATATCTGCTCTGAATTAAGCAGAGTAATTCATGGAGATGTTTGAAAGAGGATTTATTACAAAAACCTCACATTTGTTAATTTTCACACAGAAACAGCATCTAAATTGTAATTTAAGAGTCAGTATCTGCTGCATAGCTGGATCCCTTGTGTCAGCCTACACCCACAAAGACTTCTTTGTGGGCAGCAGAGCACAGAAATAGGTTGAAATCAGTAATTATGACTTTTGATAACAAAAAGGTTACAATACATATGTGATCTTTTTACTCCAACAATTATCAGCGCAGTCACGTAACTCTTGGTTGGTTCAGGCAGGTGTCACAAAAATAAACAAGACCTTCAGCTTAGGGTATGCTTTTCATTTCTCATTATTGCTTCTATCAATTCCCTTGGGCTCTGACTTATCATACATTACTGGCTTTTTCTGCAATTTAGACCTTTGTTTTGTTTCAGCTAAATGAAGATGGTCTCTCTATGTCTCCTGGGTCCTCACTTAAAGAGCCTCAGCTTGACTTAACCTAAATGAGCCTCCCTTACCTGTGATAAATGACAGCCCTCCCCTCCTTCTGAGGCTGGGAAGCAGACTGAGCCTCAGGTCTGGTTGGGAATGAGGGTTGTTCAATCATGAAAACTCTTGAGGTTTTCCGGCTTTCTGTGGGGTCTCAGAATCCACTTGCACAGAAAAGGCAGACAGGAGCTGCAAGAATACTTTGGTATTTTGCTGAATGAACTTGTGTACATAATTTTCAATTTTCTATGTCATACTTGTAAGAGAAGATATTTACATATTGCTATATCTTTTAGATGGCTGCATCTCATAGATCAAAATTGTATGTTGTTCTAATATTTAATGGATTTCTATTTCAATCTAGAAACCCCATGGAACCCTTTCTTCTTTGAAATGTTGAAGTAAAGCTTTGCCTTCTCCCCAATATATGTAAGAAATCTGTCTAAGAAACAGTAATTAAGAAATTCAAATCACCATTAAACAATCAGAAGGAGTCCACATTACTATTAATTTTTCAAAGGTCTCCTCCTCCACAGTAAGATCAATATAATGTTTCAACATCTCTTTAAAATACTTAATGAACTGGTAGGGTTTATCTTTTATAACCAAACATTTAGAAAGCTTCTCTTCCAAATGTAAATAGTCTGTTGCATGAAGCTAGCTGTATAAAATATGTTTTAAAAAATCTTAAAGGTAGAAGGAATTTATTTATTCATTTTCCAGTGAAATGTAGAGTCCACATCTTCAGGTTTTAATAATTAACATCAGATATGGAAGAGTGACTGTTTCACACACAAACTAAATTTTTTAATCACTGCCCAGTAGATAACATGTGAATCTTAATTTCAGTCATTTTTGAGGGAAAATTTTCCTCTTCTCCTGTTTATCTGTGTAAGTAGATTGCAGGAAAAAAGCTGAAAGTTTGAGTAAAGATCAGATAGGTTCACTGAGTGGGTGGAGAGTGAAAGGCATTTTCCATGCTTTCTAAAGTCTTATTTACCACCTGTTTCTCAATGAAAAATTCATTATACTCTGTATAGTGTTATGAAGGGAAGTTGTAGGGAGAACACCCCTGCTGTATTAAAAGAAGAAGGTCTCCAAACCTAAAACCCAAACACCTTTGGGTTTTACATGGGGCTTGTTTAACTTCTCTAGCCAGTTTGATGAACATTTTGGCAAAAACAGTGTTTGTTGAAAAGTTCACATTTGAGATGAGCTAGGACACCTCACATTCTTGTTCTTTCATACTTCAAAGAAGTAATCCTGCAGGCCAAATCCCACATTGATATTCATTGTATTGTAAAGGTCAAAAACAAGCAGGGAAAAAAGTCAAAAACCATTTCAGAACTTGTTTACATATGAGAGAAAAAGTAGAAGCAGGAAGGCAGTACAATTTGTTTATTTTTACAAGTCACTCTTTGCTAATTTGATGTGCGGCATACCATCAAAATCAGAGAGTTTCTAAAGTCAATAGTCTATCAGTCAGATTGCATTCAAGAATCTTTAAAAATATGGTTTGTGTTAATAAATGAAGTCTGGGATTATTACTTTCTTACTATATTCAATGCTTGCTTTATTCAGAAGCAATAAGACAGCATTTCATGAATAGCAAGTGGTAGTTGGATAGTAGTCAAAAACGAGCATAAGAGGAAACTCAGAGGTTACAAAGCTAATTAAAATACAATAGTGAAAGGAGAAGTAAAGAAATGTTCAGACATCTGCTTTTGAAGTTTACTAAAAGTATTAGGAATTGTTCTAAACAAAAGACAGTTTATTTTGTTTCTTTATTTTCAAATGATCAATTTTTGGTCTATGGAGAAAAGCTAAGCATCCATCAATGCACATAACATTGCAATTGATTTATTTAGATTAATTTTACATCTACAGAATTTATGAAAGCCAGTTTGCTGGTTTAATTAAAGATGGATTTTATTGCATTGTTATTTTGCTACCACTGGCAATTAAATAGTTAATTTTTTAAAAAATTTTTTTTTGTTCTTGCACCTGAGCAATTTTGCAATAAGCAGCAGCAGAGAAGAAAAAAATTCTATTGTATGATTATTGCTAATCATTGATTTATGTTCCCAAAATTTTTAAATATATGTGTGCAGGCTGAAAATCTGTGAAAACAGGCTGTTTGAAAACAGTAGACACAGAAAGGACGTGGATTATTTTCTACACTATGTGGTAGTTTCCATGGTATCTCTACCACAAAGTACATTTACTCCCATCAGATATTATCAGAATAATCTCTTCCTACTCTGGTATTTCCTTCCTACTCCTCCCCATCAAAATTTTTTACTGAGAATTGCTAAAGTATCATAAAATTTCAGTATCAAGCTAACGAAGCCTCGGGGCATAGATTTCCTAGTAAGGAAAATAATGATCTGAGAGACAAGGTCAAATTAAAAAAAAAAAAAAAATCCACAACCCTAAAAGCTTTATTAATTTCATCAGACTGGGAGATCTGGGGCTCTCAGGTTTCAGCAGAGCTACTAGCAAAGGTTATCACAGAGTTATTTTACAATACTATGCAATATATGTATTAGCTAAGGCAGTAAATGTGTCTTTGTTGAAGGGAAGAGAACCTCCACCCCAACAACATAGTCAACAGGGATCAATGGTCTTAAGATAGTCTTTCAGTTGCTTTCACCTTGTACAAGGTAACTAATCCAAGAACAAAGGCTTTTTGGCATAATGTTCCAAGGAGGAATAACCTTCGGTATAGAATTCTCTTTGTTTAGGATTTCATCTTCATTCTAGGATTTGTCTGGATGGCAAAACATTGGAGAATGCTCAAGTCAAGTTTTTATTAAATTTCACTTTCAGGTAAGAAAAAAAAAATCTGAATTGAATGCCTTTCAATTATAAAGCACTATTTGGAGCACCTCCAGATGCCACAGAATCAGAGGAGGGGAAGACGAAAATAAGGAAAAAGGAAGCAAATCACACCCCCAAAAAGAACTGAGGCTAGTTCTGTGTTAAAGATAAACATTCATTTCAGCCAATAATGAAACAGATTTCAAGGGGAGAAAATAAGCCTACAACATCTTACAGCACAGCACATAATGGGAATGACAAGTGTGAGCTCAGGTATTTCAGGGCAAGATGAAGGGGGCAAAGTTGGTAAGTGTAGCAACTCACTGTTAAAAGTAACAGTTGTCATTAGTAGGCTACTGTGAAAGAAAAACCACATTATCTGGCCAAGCTGGCAGTCTGCATTGCCCACTACAGTAGCCTGTTCACTTCCCCTTGGGTGTTCTGTGCTGGAGGAGTATGGACATTGTAACTGAAGAAAAAGGACTGACTCTCTCTTACTAGTAGAACAAGTAAAATATTTTCAGAGCTACTTATAATCTAGTAAAAGGAAGCTAAATCAAGGCATTAGAGGTCTGTCGGCTCTATTTCTTCAAAGTAATGATATTAAAAACATTTTATCTTGCAGTTGATTCCAAAAGTGAATTTTCAGCTCATCTGCTGCTGGTTGTTTCCTTCTCTTATAATCAGAGTCAATAAGTAATAACGTCATAGTCAGAATTCATTGTAATTGCCTGCAGATTTTAGGAATATAAATGGTATTCCTGTGACTTTTTTTTTTTTTTAACATCACTGTAGACTGCCTTCACAGTTTGTCTTCATACAGGGCATGCAGTTAATAATAAAGTGTTATCTTCCCTTGCTGTTCATTAATTAGGACAGAAATTAAAATTATTCTTAATGCCAGTCTTTTTCATATTAAGATTGAGAGCTGGGGTTCAGTCCTAAGCAGCTACGTGATGAAGACTTCAACGTCTTTGCATACCAGCATTCAGCTCTAAACAGATGATACAAGAAATCTCTCCCTATACTTTTTTTCCATATCCATTCAGTCTGTGTAATAGGAGCCCTCCCTCTAGTTTTGAATTGTAAGAGTTTAAAGGGTTATCACCCATAAAAATTTCAATAAAAGTCCAAAGTTCTTTTGTCCCTGTTTAAGTACAGAAATGTGCTTTAAGTTCGCCTTGGAACCTTCTCTTTTCTGGGTCTCTCAGCCTTGTCTTCATGCTCCAGCCTTCTGTCAGCTTTGTAGCCTCTGAACTGGCTCCATCAGTTCCACATGCATCCTGTGTTGGTTATTTATGATTTTACCAATTTTATGACACAGGGAGCATGCTACACTGTCTAGTATCATTTGGGATTTCACAAAATGAGTTTGACTTTGGTTATGCTCATCACCTCTCTCACAGCACATCATCATCCCAATAAGTCATAGCTATAGGTCTAGTATTGTTATAGGACTGGGGAAATGTTTTTGGCTTACAGGAATTGTGAAGTTTGTGAGCTCATACATCTGTTGAACAGACAAGGAGTGAGGATCCATCTCTGCAGCACTAATCTCTTTTCCTACTCATGATTTACAGTGTACATGATGCATGACTCAGCTCCTGGAAAGCTAAAAACCTGCTTCTCTTTTTTCATCTTAATGCATCCATTTCTACCTTATTTTTGCTTGAACTGGTTCAATATGTCAAGTGTATGGATCTCAAGTTGGACAACAAAAGAAAAGTTCAAATAGTCACTTAGAACTTATTAAGTGTAAAGACTAGAGTTTAAACTTGCAATATGAAGTCAAGAAATAAAATAAAGGATTTTGTATGGGACAGGAGAGGAAATTCCCTCCTAAACCTAAAAATACATGATTTTCAAGAGACTGAGGTATTTAAGCTTTGTGATCTCCACTGCACAGAAAATCCCATAAGGTAACTGCATCTGGTGTGAAGGTAAGTTCTAGAGAAAGCAAGCTGGAAAATCAGTTGCCCCACTCCATCATGTTGCAAGCCAATTGGTGTAATCAGGATGAGAAACAAATATTTTCTTCCTGTGAACAGCTCTGACTTACTGTCTACATGGCAAAACCCAAATCCCTTTCTAATTCCATTAAACTTCTGCCTACCACACACAGGTAGAATGCTTTTGCCGTACCATTTGCACAGAAACAGGATACTTTCTTCAAAACAGGGTTCTGCAATGCAGTATCACATGACTGTTTAGTGCATTATTCTATACAAAAGTAATATAGTTTATGGGTATCTGAATTGTCATTAATTGCACTTCAAAACTATAAATAAATACTTTTTTTTTAAGTCCTAGTACCACTTTTTGCTATTTTTAAAAGTTTACTAAGGGTTTTCCTTTTTCTCCTCTCCATCCTAAAATTCTGAGTTCTCAGGCATATATCTGTGTTTGAAGAGGATAGATTGTTTCACTCTGTAAGAATAGATTTTCTATTAAAAGAAAAGTTATACTTCCTTGTCTATGTCTGTGAAACTTTTATAGAGGTAAGTACTTGAGAATGGTAAATAATGCAAGTCTTCAGTTTCTTGAAGGCTGTTTTGATCTTGAAATCTAGCTTCTTAGTTAAATTCCACAAAAATATTGCAGTAATTCCAATGCTTTTATCCCACAAAATTTACAAAACCCACTGGTTCTGTAATTTTGTTTATCCTTCAGAAAGATGATTTATCTCTTGGTGTTTAAAAAAAAAAGAGTATTATCCATTATGACGTTCTTCCCTTGATGTATATACTTTGTCTATGTATTGTTTTAGACTTTTAATAAGAATTTCATGAATTTCACAAGTGTGGATATTTATTTATTTGCAAATTGTATGTCTGAATCATCTTTCATATCCTGTCTTCACACAGAAGAAACTGCACTGGTTTCTGGGGGATTGTTTATTATTTATGCTATAGCTGCAGGCAAATTTACTTTCTTGAAACCTGTTGCACTTTGTGAAAGCACAACCAAAATCAATGACATGTGACTCAGTTTCATTTTCTGTATACAATGTTCTGAAGGGGTCTCTCATTGGTGTGAGATATCCTCCCATTTTCTTTGGGGTTTTCTGTACATAAAAAACCTCAAACAAAGCCACAAACAAGCAACAACAACACCACCACCCCAAACAAACAAAATTCCCCCAAACAAACACAATGAAAAACAAACCCAAAAAGCCTCCCCCCCCAAAAAAACCCCAAATAACTAACCAAACAACAACAACAAAAAGTCCAAAACAAATAAGAAAAACCTCAAAAAACCAAACCTGAAAAAATCAAACAAACTAAATCAAACCAAACCAAATCAAACCAACAAAAAGCCTTAACTATTATCCCCAAACAGAATAACCTCTCAGGAAAGTTACATTTTTAAATTATAAATGTGGAATATATATATATATACATACAGACACACACATATATATATATATATATATATATATATATATATATACATAATTTATATATGTATATATGTGTGTGTATATATATATGTATATATATATATATACATAATTTATATATAATATTATGACATCAAGATTTTATTCCTCTTGTTTATACTCTCTAAAATGTCTCCATTGGGATATGGCTATCCTCAAAGAATCCTTGGTAACACAGTGCTGAGCTGAAGGCAGGAGGAACTATTGGAGCTCCTTTCATATGTCCTTGAATAGCAGGACAATTCATCATATTTCTTGCAGCATAGGACTTTGAGAGGAAGTATCAAGCTGGACATCTTGAAATAAATCTCAAAGTATTGCAGTATT
This sequence comes from Setophaga petechia, assembly GCA_024362935.1. NCBI lineage: Eukaryota > Metazoa > Chordata > Aves > Passeriformes > Parulidae > Setophaga > Setophaga petechia. The sequence goes on from JANCRA010000001.1 coordinate 27,771,717, forward strand.
TCTTGTGTATCAGGTGTCCAAAATAAACTTTGTCATTGCCACTGTCTTTCAAACAGAATATATGTGATTAAATATGCTGCAGTATATATGAATATGTTATATTCCACATTAATTTGCATGTTTATATCTTTCCAAGGATGCATTCTCATAGCCTCACTCTGTGAGGCTTTGTTTAAAGCTTGTGCACTGTAAACAAACAGGTGTTGAATTGAAGAGACAGTCCAATACCTTTGCACTGCAGTTCAAGATCTCCAGACTCTTGATTCAACCTTTGAATACAGAAGCATACAATTGTATAATTACTACGTAGGCTTCTTTCTGCCTATGTTCACTTTTTCTTATTTTATTAGACCGCTTCCAATATCTTTAAATGCTGTTTTGAATTGCAGAGTATCAAACACATGCTGAGAAAAATGCTTTTTCTTACTAATTCATGTATCAGTTACAGGTAATATCATCCTTTAACAGCTATCAAACCTGTATAATATATATTCACACACCACCCTCACCCCCAAAATTCCTTTCCTCAATCTCTCCTACCAAATTCCAAAACAAAGCATGAAAGCCTTTTATCGTTTTTCATGTGGAATTCATTTGAACATGTTATCTTCTACATGTATATTTTTTTCAGGATAGCTGTACCTTTGCAGGGCTAACTTCTTTAACATCACAGTTCTGTAATAATTTCCAAAATGTAGCTACTTCCTTGATTAAATAAAAGTACTAGTGATCCCATTACCAGAATGAAAACACATGCACCATAAAGTGTTGTCATCATAGAGAAATTGTTCTGTCTCTGTCTAGATGGCTGTTTAATAAGTCAATAACTCTAATGAATAAATATACTTGAACAAAAAAAGATGCGTTTGTAAATCCACTGAAACTTCAGGTGTCTGGAAGCAGGTTCACTGAATACTCACCAACATTTCAGCCCTGAAATTTTCTCAGGCCAAGGCTCATTAAAATACAAATTCTATGGTTTTTTGCATGGAATCATTTTGGGTTTAATTTTATATATTTTTAAAGGATCTCTAACAACCCTTTTAATATTCCAGGGACTGACTTGTGTCCTTTGGAATAACAAGGTTGTACTAGTAAATATGAAATAGTAACATTTTCTGTTCTTCCTGGATCCATTCTGGTTAGATGAAATGGGGAAAAACCCCAGCAGGCTCTTAGTAAATTTAAGTATTAATTAAATAATATAAAGTTGATTATAAAAAATAAGAGTTTGAAATTGTATAAAAATAAAGTATAACTCTTTTAGACTCAATGTTTATTTCTGTTGGAACAGAGATGTTGGTTAATTATGAATGGTAATATTCATCCCTACACAGGAAAAAGGGCAAAGTACAAGGACCATTGAACATTGCATTTTTCCAATGTTACCTAATTATAAGAACACCTGTGCTGAATAACTTTCAGCTGATATATTTGCAGAGTGTTTAATAGTCCTTAAAATTCCTCATTTCTTAGCAGTAATGGGCCAGCAATGTTTGCACATTAAGTTGTGTAAGAAGTACTTTGGCAGAAACTGCTCAAAAAACTTGTTTTCCTACATTATATTTAATCAGTAGTTCCTAGCAGGGTGTTTACTTGATCTTTATGCCAATAGTACATTAAATTTTCATGGATATTCTGGGTCATTTTTGCTAAGAGTGAGGTGTTTTGTCTCTGCTACAAAGAACTTATTCTAAGGAAAAACCCAGTGACTCACCTGTTCTCCTCAGAGAGATTATTTGCATGCCAAAGAGAATATACACTTCTAAAATGTTAAAATAGAAAGTCTTTGTCTTGTTCTCCCTCTCTCCCTTGTTCTTGCTGATTTTTTCTTTTTTTCTTTAGATGTATGGTACTCCTCACCGCTCAGTATACTAGGAAAATCTAAACATCTTCAATATCAAACCCAGTAGGTTCTTCATTACTATTGTTTCTAGAGAAATCTGGAAATAATTATTTCTGGATTCTGAGTATTTAAATGTATACAGAAAAATTGATCCTTTTTTCCCCCCAAGGCTTAGCAATGAGTGATCATTACAAATGCAGACATAAATGTTTATAATAGCTCTGGAACAGTCGCACTAATGGCTATTAATCATCTTTTGATTGCTCATATCTGTTAAATTTTTCTGAAGTGAAATAAAAAATTAGTTCTAGCAGTTAATTAGATGAAAGTCAGGGAGAGGAAAAGAAGTCAGGAAATGCTTTTAAAGTTAACTGCCACAACTCCACAAAAAAAACCCCAAAAACTTTTGGTTTGGATAACTCTGCAGTTTATGCTGCTAAATCAAGAACTTAGGAGGGGACAACTGTGAAGGGCGTTGTGTCCTTTTTTTAAGTGCCTGTGTGAGGAGGAGGGTAGGTAAAATGTTGCAGTGCAGACAGATGTTGTGAATTCAGAGATAAGGTTATTGAAGAAGTTTCTGCAACCTGCATTATAGAAAAGGTTGTGCTATGACCATAATGATCCATTCTGAATTTAAGCTACATAATTTAAACTCTATTTTCCTCTCATCTTGGAATTTCTTTGACTGCTACTGGAAGCATCTGTGCTCCTCCTTTGAACATGTGGCTATGTCCTAGGCTTTTCCTACCCATAATATATTTTCTTCAGTGTTCAATGAGATGATGGGTGATCATCATTTATAGTTTTCTCTGACTGTAAAACTGATGCTTGTCTATTTGGATCAGAGTATTTCCATGGCAAGGAAAGGCCTCTGTGGAAACAGTAGCTTAATTACAGGAAACTCTATGTGTTCCTTTATCTTTGTGTTTTTAAAGTCAGACTCAGAAAGAAAGCCAAGATGTATCTGTGTAAGAAAAAAACCAATTCCAGCATATTAAACAAATATAAAAATCTGTTATGTAAAATAAAATTATATAAGGTGATAATAATTAAATATTTAGGAGGTTCTTTAGTTTCATTCATTTGAAAGAAGAATATGAGTGGATCTAGATTTCAAATTAGAATCTTCTAAACTGAATTTATTGTTGCTCAGGTTCTAACATAGACTGGACCATAAACAGATTTTGTAATGCCTGGAATTTCCTACTGTCACCTTTGATAAGAAACTCAAAAAGGTAAAACTTTCACTGCACAACTGCAGTGTATTTTAGAGGGCAACAGCAAATCTGAATTTGACTTTTAATACAATTTGTACTAAATTGATAAAGTAGGGAGAAGTTATGGTAGCTTAATTTAATTACCTAATTTCTCAAAAAGGTAATTTAAAATTTTTCTTTTATGTCATTGTGACATAGTAGTAGCTCTTTCTGTGGATTGACATTCTTAGATGAAATGTAATTTTTCATATATGATTCACAATACTTGGGAAATCTTTATTAATCTTATTGCCTTTAAAACAAGTGATACCTGTAATAGGCTTAACCTTATTTATTGATTACCAGTCCTCTTGCTATAAGAATTGTTTTTAGAACTGTCACTTGCATAGAATAAATATGTATTTTTTTAAAGATAGGTGTAACCTGACAGCTTGAGTTCTTTCTAAAACTGAAGGCCCTGGTCATATACTTTCTCCCTTTACTCCAAATTCATATCAAAATGTCCCCTATGCAGATATATTCATATCCTCTCACCCTTGAAAAAGTTTTGTGTTTTCTGCTAAATCAGCCTTATTGATGGACCTAAACCAAATGACATCTTGAGAAAAAGCATATGGGAAAGGAAGTGTTATATGCACCATGTATGTGTGTGCTATGTGTTTTTAAAGACATGTGCCAGACTACTGCAGATGGAAGAGGTATAGGAAAACATTTAGTATGAAGCAGCACTTCTGGAATTTTTCACTCTTGTAGGTAGTGGAAAATATTCACTTTGTATATAATAACTGTACTTCTTTAATTCAATATAGACAAGAAAATTTCTTGTCCTCTTTTTTTTAAATTATTTTTTCTTTTCTTTCTGTATCATGAGTGTTTACCTTCTACTGGTTTTCATTTCTTGCTTTGAGCTTGTCCAGCCATATTCCTAGAGCAAGTGAGACATTCCCAGAGTTGTGACTAACACAATAGCTATACTCATTCTGGACATTATCCCCTCAACTAAGTATTCCCTTTCCCATGTAAGATTTTTCTTTGACTCTGTCAATTTCAACATTTTTGTACAGTTCCAGTGAAAGAAAGCTGGTGGTCATGCTGAATACCCTTCAGATGGGTACTTTTCCCAAGTAAATTTTTGACAGATGTCTTTTCTGTCACATGTGCATATGCTCAGTTCATGTTGGAGAAAATAGTCATTTACCTTAGTTCAGTCTTTTCTTTCAGTTTAGGTAGCACTATGCTGGCAACTTGTGACCTTGTATTCTTGTTGCCAGCTTCAATTCAGTATTTGCTTTTCCTTAAGACTGATGCTGCCTCCAAGGTAATAATGCCCATCATTCCCCATGAAGAATTTTTCTCACTCTAGTAATTTTCCTTCCAGATTTTTCAAACTTGACGGGTGTTTTTGAACACTGTAAAGTAATAATATACACTGTCAATCTTATCTCTTTCCCCAAATACTCCTTCTCTTGCCTTTCTTGTAGTGTAGAGACTGTTTTCAATCTGCTCTGACTTTGAGAAGAATTCCAGATAGCATTTTAGATTCTTTGTCGTGTTTCTTCTTGTAAGTCTTGGTTACAGAGCAAAACTGACCAATTCACATCAGTTTAATTTTGAGTTGGATGTTCTCCCACATTTGGCCTTTTTTACTGCATTGTTAAACATAAACTGTGAGCTTTCCATTCCTCAGGATCTGGGAATAACCACTGTCCCATCGCAGCTTAGATCCTGAAATGGTGTTCTATGTCCCTTTCTTGAAGTTCCTCAAAAAATACTGATTTTTCATAAAATCATTAATACACATTTCTGTTTTTACACTTCTGTAGGGGGATACAACATAAGTAAATAAAGGTGGTATAGAATGTAATCTTACCCCCTAAAGAGCTGCACCTGAGCCAATTGTTAAGGATTGGGAGCAGGCCTGACTTGAACAGGCTGCAGCTGTAGCCAATCAGAAGAGTGCTATAAAAGAGTGGATTGGGGGGAACTGGAGTCAGCTGGCTGCTGTGAGGACAAGGAGGAGTCAGTGCCTAGAGGAGCTGCCTATGAGAAGCATCAAGGAGGTATGAAACTCTAGCAATATGGAACCTTTGCTATGTAATGGCAATAGAGCTCTTGTAGTATAATGACAACACAGTTCTCATTTTTTATGTTGAGACTATCCCTGTCAGAACTTAATAGCAGCTGGTTAAAAAACAAGAGGTCAAATATGGAGGAAATCTTGGAAATGACAGAGTGTTTTAGGTGGTATTTTTCTCACTAAGCGTACCTGACAATTTAACTGGCCAAACCGGAGTATTGGGGAAAATAATAAAGAGAGAGACTTGGCCATTAAGCCTTTATCTCAGGGCAGGATGTTTCTGTGAACCTGGTCTCACCCTTAGTTACAGCTTTGTGGTCAAGTGCTGCGTTTAGGTATCATTTTAAGATTCCCTTTTCCTAGTATTTTTTTATGTGAATAGTTCTTTGGGGTAGGAAGAGTCATTACTCCTCAGATGAGTAATGTTAGTTTAGTCCCAGAAGACCTTGGCAGATATATTTCCCTGTTTGTTTATTTTTTGTTTTTCTCAGCAGAGATCTCTTATTTTTCTTGGTTGGATTCTAGTGGAACTGTTGATACATAGCCCTTTTCTCTTTTAGGTGCTATACTATAAACTTTCATGTGTCTCTGTGCAATGTTCTTGAAATAAAAAAGAGAAGTTTCTTTGGACTTTTTATAGTGAGGTGTGATTGAGCTGTCCTTGTATTCTTTCAAAGTGCCTATTTTAATCTAGTGGCTTAAAAGTACTTGCAATATTCTTTTGATTCTGCCTCAGGTGATAATGTATCATTTTTTTTTCTATTTGGATACGGATTCCACTGAAAAACCTCAAGGCAGAACTTCGCCTGTAGCAAATTTTGGCATTGCCCATTTCTTACCTATTTCTTCCATTTTAATTCTATCAAGCTGTCTTCTTGCACCACTGCCTTGTAAGAATTATATCTAAGACAAGCTTAGAAGATGGGATGTTGAAGAAAAGTCAAAGAAAAAATACAGATTAATTAGATTAGCTTAATTAATTAAAGCTTCATTAAGTAGAGATTCATCTTTTTCACCTACACACTAATTTCATACTTGTTCTACAGCAGTGTATATTGATTTAGAAAAATAGTACTCCTATGTGAAATTGTGAATAAATGCTGAGAAGTGTCTTTAAATCTCACACCTCAAAATAAGTGTTTTGTGCCAGGAGGTGCTAGTCAGTTATGATGTCAAATAAGAAAGGAAATCAGACTCTATAAGATTTGTATCATTAAAGTAGCATTTAAAATGCTATTTTTGAGAGCTAGGACAATGATGGGACCATAGTATAGGTATTTATAGAGTCATATAGGTTGGGATTATTGATTCTCTCTCAAGTAACTCTTAACCTAGCACTAACAACTTCCTCGTTAAACCACCTCCCTAAGCAGCACATCTTGACTTTCTGTGAACACTTGTGTGTCCAGAGATGCAATTGCACCACTTTCCTGGACAGCCTGTTCCAACTGACCACCCAGTCACTAAAAAATTTTTTCCTAATACAAAATCTAAACCTCCCCTAGTGCAACTTGAAATAATTTCTTGTCATCCTTTCTGTTTTAACTTGGGAGAAATGTCCAACCTCCTCCTTGCTACATCCACTTTTCAGGTAACTTCTCATAAATCTTGTTCTTTCACCATCTTTATTATCTTTCTTATAATCCTTTATCCCTTCAGATGCTGGGAACCCTGAGTGTGCAGCACCAAATATGCCTCCCACCAGCCTGCAGCACATCATGCAGGCCCTGTCTGTAGGAAAGGTTACACCATTTTGCTCATTTGAGCTCTTATTCCATTCCCTTACTAGAAAATAGTTCTGTTCATAATTTTTACAGTTGAACAGAGGACATTTACATGAGAACTTCTTGCTGCATTTTAGGATAGAGGCAAGGTGATGTAGGAGGTGTAATTGCTGGAACCAAAGGGGAGTTACCTGCAGAATTCTCCTCTATGATGAGCAGGCTGAGGTCACCCTGCAGGCAGGAGATTTGTCCAGCACATGCTGACCTGGAGCCTAGGCTCTGTGTGTGGCAAAGCACCACTTTGCACAGCACAGGTTTCATCCTACTCAGGTTAAGCGTTTTGCGGCTCACAAACTCTTCTATATACAAATGGTCTTCTGCTCAGGATCACTACAAACCATTATTTCAGAAACTGTAGACAATTCTGTATGTTCACTATCTTTCTTGCTAATAAAAAGATTGAAAATCAGACTGGTTTGCAAGATAAAATGTCCTTTTGACTACTGAATGGCTCCCTCCAGGTGAGGGTTAAGGCACAGAAAAGAAAGAGTGAGAAGTCTTAGCCTCATCCCTTGCCTGTGGTGTTCTTGTTTGGGGAATAAAAGATTCAAGTCATTATATTGTCAATCTGTCAGCTTCTCTGTGCATGATGGAAGGATTTTGAGACTGCCTAAGTAGGATGTGAACATGTAAGAAGATCAGGTTCTTTTTAAAATCCCAGAGCAAATTAAAATTGTTTTGATGGATGTCAACATTTTCTCCCTGCTTTTAGGGGAAAAAAACCAAAAAAGGTTTATTTCTGCTGCTTTTTTTTTTTTGGTGGAGCAAAGTATCGCTGTTGTAGATAAGCTTTTCTTTTTGCCTGGCCCATGAGTTCCTTAACAGTATTAACTGAGGGAAATTTACATTCTGAAATATGTCCATCTCAGAACTAGACATGCCTGACCTACTTTGATGATGTGTTGCAGGATGACAGCAGGCATTTTAGTGGTGCAGTCCTGTAAGACATCTTCAGACTGAGAGCTAACAATAGTGCATAAACTTGTTGCTTAATTGCCTTTATTCTATGCTTTGGGCTTAGGAAACTGGTTTAAATATACACAGCACAGTGTTATGATACCACTATTAATAAAACAGTAACATTTAACTTGCTAGGTAGCATTAGAGCCCAAGTGGTTTACAGAAAATCTAGAAATCAGAAGGCTGAGTGAAGAGGAAAGAAAAACTAATTTTAACCCCTTCAAAAAAATCCCAGTTTACTTCTTCCCTAGAATTTCTTAAAATTGAGTAGTTGAACTTTGAAAGACAATTTTATTTGCATGGGGCTGTTTTCAAGTCACTTTTCTTATGAAAAGCTTGGGAAATAACTTGTGCTACTATATAGTATCAGCAGAGTTTCCCAGCCATTCTCTAGGAAAAGTATTTTAGGCAATAGATGCTGCTTCTGAATTAGGATATATTTGGTCAAGTGCTGCCCTTGACTATGCCAGTGGAATTTCCAATACATCAAAATGAAATGAAATGCCTGATTTTCCCGTGGTATAATTGAGGACAGATTTTGTCCTACTGCTAGTGGACTACATAGGCAGTTTAAGAAAAACATGAAGTCTTTTGATCTGCTTATAACCTCTAGTAAAAGTACGTGGAGTCATCTGGCAGAATGAAGCTCTTCTGCAGGTTATTTCTGCACTCTTAGTTATGAGATCAGTGTCCAGCAGATTGTTTAATTAATATGCCATGTTCTGCATTATTATATTTCATATTGTAGCCCTGAGATCATGTGTCCTCTTAACCCTTAGATGGTTTTAATCTAGGAATTTTTTTCCCAGTGAGGATGCAGTGGAAAGCTGTAGAGACTAATAATTAAATGAAAAAATGTCCTGATGGCTTTTGGTTTTTCTGGTTTTTTGTTTGTGGTTTTTTTTTGGGGAGGTTGTGGTTTAAGTTTTATTTTGGGTTTTTGTGGCAATTTTTTTTTTTTGCGTGTTTGTTTGTTTTTATGGGGGGGGTTTATGTTAAGTGATTAAAATATTTTTGGATCTTTATATCATGTTGACATTTTAAATTTACAGACATTTGGGAAATTTATGGAAACATAAATATTGCTTTTAGTGTTCTTACCAGAGAAATTCATCACTGACTATGACTCTTTTTTGTATTAAAATCTCATTAATTTTTTCAGGAGTTAAGAATGTTTTGGTTTAATCTTAAAGGCGGAGTCTCTCTCAAGCAGAGTTCTTGTGCTGGAGCTGTTTTGTAGTCCACAGCAGGGCCATGGTAGTCAAATCCATTCTGTTAATCCAAAATAATGGCAGGAAAAAATGGCCTGAATGCAGAAACAATTGCTCAAGTCAGCCCTGAAAACCATGGAGTCTGTGGAGAAACTTTCTCATCCATGAACCACTGCTGGAAGTGCTCTCACCTCTTGTGTTCGTGCTATGATTCTGTGGCTCTTTGCCAAAAGTTTTATAGACTTGAGAATGCTGCCATTCCCTTTCTTCCACTTTCATCTTGCTACTGTAGATTTCCATCGAGTGTTTTGATGTGCAGTGGAATACTAACAGGGCTGGTATTAAAGTACCCTTAGTGCTTCCCAGGTGAACATCATTGGGATCAAGCGGGAATTAATTTAGCACAGATATTGTTTCAAGATTTATGACTGGTTCATCAATAATATTGTGTGTGTAAGTCTTGCTTCTTGTTTTTAAATCTTTTTGCATCTGAAGGAGACAGATGTTTCAAAATTCTAAATAAATCTGTAAGGCCCTTACACTGTCAATATACTTCAATAAATGCTGCCCTTTACATATATTCATCTCAGAGTTTGGTGGGAAAGCCACAGACTGCCCTCAGTTTGGGTTTGTTTTGTATTATTGGCAAAGTACAAGTTGAAGACACCTGAGACCTAGTAGAAAGAAATGAAACTTTCCCATGTGAACTCTTGCATTCAGCCTCTGGTCTCAGCAGGAAATAGGGCAGCAGGAGTTTCCTTCATGTCATCAGGTTTTCTGGCAGGCAAATTTTCAACAATTTCCTAACAATTTAGAAGCTCAGTGAAGTATATTATTAAGTGGAGATAATGGCTTCTCCAACTATATGAGGAAGTATTTGGATTTTTTGCCTTTCAAATGCATATCTGTTGTTCTAAAAAAATGTCAGAAATTATTCTTGCTCTCATTGCTCCATTATCTCAACCTATAAGAATTTATTTGGGTTTTGTTTCTGTATTTGCCTGTGTGGAGTTTTTGTTTGTTTGTTTGCTCTGCTTTTTCTTTTGGTTGATTGGTTTTGATAGATTTTTCAGGCTAGAGAGTTGATTAAAGTTTGCTTGTAACTCATCCTAAGTATTTTGTGACAGAAAAGTTTGCCCAAGTTACCTCCCAAGTACACGTATTTCTATAAGAATTACACACAATTCATCAGTTCTTGGAAATTATTTTCATTAGTATGGTTCCTGTAAAATAGGACTGTGATAAAGTAGGCTTTGACACTATAAAGGCATACAGGTGTGCCTATGTCTATGTGGAGATGCATTAGAGATGCTTTGAGTCTGGGTTGTCTTTTCAGATGATGACACATCAGTGTCTTCATGCCTTTAGAGTAAAAAACCCATAAAACTTAATTGAAGCAAATACTTGGAATTTGCAGGATATTAAAAAACCCCAACAAACTATTGTGGACAGGTGTTTCACCATTTCAGAATAAAAACTTCATAAAACATTTTGGATTTTATTCATTAGGACCATTGTATAGTAACATGAAGCAGACCATGACATGAGGAACAAAGTGATTTGATTTCTGTCCTGGAAAACACTATAAATTTTGTTCAATTTTATCTATGATAATTTAATTTTAGGAGCTCTTAAAACTGAACTATTTCTCTGTCTAGATGGTACTCAGACAGAAGGAACCACTTCCAGTAGTGATCTATCCATCTAGCATTTCGGAAGATGAAGTAACAAGTGAAATAGTGAGATCTAAAGGATTGACTTGGAGTGAGTGCTGCTTAGAAATGAGAATATTGGTGATTTGAATGAATCAGAATAGCTTAACATTGTGGAAATCAACTCTGAGATGCAGGGCAATACCAGTTCTGTATTGAAAATGGGTAGGAAAAAACCAGATTCAGTGAGAAATCAGTAAGAATCCCAACTTATAAAATTCTTTTTTCTGGAAGTTCTTTAGAGTGTCTACGAACTATAAATACCTACAAGCCTGCAAAGCCTGTTTGTTGTTTACCACAAAACTGATAGTTTCTGCTTTATGCCAGCCTTTATGCCATTATTTCAGCATTTTTTTCAGTTTTTATCAAACTCTTTCACTTTTCTAAGACACAGTCTTTGTATTTGAATGCTATGGGACCCCTCCGGAAATATTTGATGAAGGGAGCTGGTGCTGTTCAGTTACTCGGCTGAGGTAGGAAGTCTTTCCTGCAGAGACTATTTTCTACCTTAAATCAAATTAAATTCTTTAACAGATCTACACATGTTGCACGATGTCTACGTGGTAATTAATAGTATCTGAGATTGTTGATAACAGAAATAATATTTGGGACCATTTAATTCTGTACTTTAAAATAGTTTTTTGAAGTCATATTTCCCTGTGTTTATGTGAAAACACTAAAAATCTTCATTTTCAGAGTATTCTACATACTTTGTATGTTTGACAAAACTTTATCTCAGTTATCTCAGTAGGTATCTCAATACCTGCCCCTCTCTTTCCTTCTGTCAGTTCCACCCCTTGAGCCCAATTTCAGCTGTAGTTTCTCTGAACAGGTCTTTATCTGCAGCAAGCATGTTCAGCCTGTAAGAATAGCACTGAGAGAGTCCCTTCTATTCCTGGCTGGGCTTTCAGTGAGGACAGTACGTGCACTGCAAACTGATGTGGGGTGTAAGGAAACTTATGCACACAGGGAGTCAGATTCCTAAAATCTGAATGTGTGCATACTCTGTCTTTTCAACAGTTTGCAACTCAGTCAAAAAAGCAGACTGAATTTTCTGAGGAAAAACAGGCTGGGCTACTTAACAGCTGATCTCAGGCAAAAAAAATCACAACCCTACTTACAAATAGTTAAATTGTGAAACATTGAAAGTACTCTTTGTCAAAATGTCAAGTTTGAGATTTAACATTATAAAAATGTGGTTTCCCCAGCCTAATTTTTTCAATATCCATTCTGACTGTGTTTTCCTCAAAAGCTTGATGCAGCCATCCACCATAGAGAATAGCAGCTCAAGTAGTTACATTTTAGGAAAGTTTTTATAAAACAAATGAAAATGGCTTCTTTCAGAGGGGAAAGATGGTTTTTCTGAAAGGAGGCCAGATGAACAACCTGCTTCTGAAAAAGAAACGACCTACCACAGTACAAGGAGTGCTCAATAACTAATAGCATCATTAAGCAGGTAGAACTCAAATAGCCTAATCAGGATTTATGTATATATTGCTGCAAATGTTCTTTAACATGAGTAGATGGTTCAGAAAAAACCACTGTGCTAAGGCAAAAGTAAATAAATCATGTCAGAGTATGATTTTTTTTATTTTTAATCCATAAAAGTCCTGTATTATTAATAAAAATCCTTATTGAACTGGCATATAAAGGAGAGCATAAGCTGTTCTGTATCTATCAGGACCATAATTACTCTGCTAGGCAATACAGGGGTTAACAGTTTGTTGTTCTCATTAACAGTTGCAGAAGGAAATGGTCCTTCACTAATTGGCAAGTATTGGCTTAACAAAACAAGGCTGGCCTGGGACACTAAACAGCACATGTTAGATAATCAGAGAAATTAAGGGAAAATGTATATATGATGGTAATACAGATGTTAGTAATTTCAAATCAAGAGGTCAAAACTCAAAGTGATGGAAAGGGATGAATCTAAATTTCCTGTGGTTCATCCCTATTTCTGATGACTTCTGTGCATTTGCAGAGAGAATGAGGGAAATTGAAAATAGCGCCTGTATTGGCTTAGTGAATGGCATTAAGTGAAAATACCATTTTCCATTTGGTAATGTGTAAGGATAAGGTTCTTTTTTGTTTCCTAGATGTAAGGAAGCGAAAGGAAAAATTTAAGTTTGATTGTGTCAACAAATCTCTTTCTCAAATAGAAAGTAAAATAAAGTATATTAGTGAATTCAGCTCAGACATATGAAATGGAATCAGTGTTACATTGTATCTGGTTTGCTGAATGCAGGCAAGGATTTGGGTATTGAAAACAGTGGAACAGTACAGTTAATAACCTTGCTATTATCCAAAACAGTGTATTGGGTTCTAAAGTTTTTGGAACCTTTGCTTCTAAAGTTTGTTTTCTGCTACAGAAATGGTATAGCATTAACTTCCAGAAACACAGTGGATCATCCAGGAGACTACAAAACCTTCTGAGATTGTTACAAAAATATGTATTACAGTAAGACATTAAAGTTCAGACTGAAAAGTGTGGTACAGTTTGGTATAAATGGTCAGGCAGATAATACAGAATAATTTAAAAGATCAGGAGTTGCCTCTCAAGAGAAGATTGTGGTATGTTTTTAAGATTAGTAATATTAAACAGGTACTGATACGATGCAAGATGAAGTACAAACATCTGCATGACATAATGCATCAGAAACATTTTGGTTCTGGTAATTTCTTAGGTTGATTTAGTTGAGGATAGAATAAGAGAAATCAGTTGATGTCAACTGCATGGTTATCACCCCACAAACTATGAATCCCCCCACAGACTTGGATTTAACAGCCAGCAGACTTCACTGTGTGGTATTTCTGTCAGACACATGCCCTGCTGACACTGCAGGTGAGGTGAAACCCTCAGCTGTGTGAGCCTCAAGGTTCATGTTTATTCCAGCTGGCTGCAAATGGTAGAAGGAAAATATTTCTCCTGCTAATATTCCTGGGACATTGCATAGTATGCTTTCTGAGAGGAAACACAGGCAGGGGCTATTCACCTCAGCTTTCTCTGAGGAATTGTAAATTACCCTCATGAGATACTCAGTAACACATACAAGATCAGCTGTTTATCGGCCTTTTTCAGAAGGTTAGTGTAATGGATTCTACAGAAATTTTCACTCCTTGTAATTTAAAATATGGCTCCAGGAGCACCAATATATGAGATTCTGTGTAGCAGACTTTAAAGAACAAAGGAGTTTTACCAGCCAGTAGAGGAGGAAAGGGCAGAACCTTTTCCCTTTAAGTTGGAAGGTTTAGCTAGATTAGAGAATTACATTTTTACCATCAATCTGGCCAGGAACTGTTGGAATAGGAAGTAAAGAAGATGGGGATAGCGAGACAGAAGGAAGGGGATCCTTCCTCTGGCTTCATCTATACAGAAGTTAAGAAGGTTTCAGTACAAACATCAGTCTTTCATGACTTTGGCTTCCTTGTTTGAGATTGTTTGGAAATTTCTTCCCCATTACTTCTCAGTCTTGTGCAGCCAGAATAAGAATGAAGCCTGATGCTTTTCTGTCTCACATGTATCAACCTTTCCTTTTATGACTGAGAGTATTCCTTGTCATGGTATTGGTTGTTGTCATTTTCACCCATAGGTAAGGTATTTGGTAAGTATAAAATTTCAGGCAGGCATTCCTGAATGGGGTTTCAGCCCTCTTCTTAATGGTGTCTGGGAGTGATTTTAGACAGCAGGCAACAGCAGAGGTGAAAATATACTGAGCTCCTACAGCCATGTGAAAGGCATTGATTTTCAACCTCATCAGTGCCTCATGCTATGGGAGAAAAGCAGAGTACAAACAACCATCTGGCATCAAATTAAAAGATGGTTGTTCTGGTAGTACTTGCCTGGAATAGTCAAATGAAAATTATGCTTTTCTAAAGTCTAGTTCAATACACTACTGTAGTCTCAGGCAAGTCAGCAAATATGTAGATTAGTTCAGCCTCACTTCTTGCTTTTTTTTTTTCTTCCTTGCCTACTTTGAGACAGATTATATTTATTGCATAGGCCAGCAGTACTCTAAACTACAGCAGGTTCATTCCTTAAATGTCAGTTGATTTCATGAGCTCACATTTAACAAAAGAAGATGCAGAGTAAGGGAGACTCAGGTATTTATGTGTAACCCAAACTTCTGTTGAAAATTACAGAGGTAAAGCAGGATATATAATACCTTTCAAAGTACTGGGTTGAGATAAAAGGGAAAAAGTAATAAAGGAGGATACTGATTAGCTGTTGTTCCATATTCAGGGAAAGAAAAAGAGCAGGAGATGTTAGCAGAATACACACAAAGCCAGGTACACCTCAGTAGCAGCATGCCAGGCTGTGAGTATATGCAGGCAAACTGAAGAAATTCCAAAAGTATGTGTTGGCAGACTTGGGAAAGGACAGATGCTTAGCAGAGGTATTCTGAATGCTTCCTTTATTTTTGTTGTCCCATCCACTCTGTAGTTATGTAATTATTATGTGTTGAGCTGGTTTTTTTGTTATTTGTGAATCCACTATATAAATGGTAAACCAAAAATTTGATAGTTTCTCTTGTGCAACACTCAAAAATTGCTTCCTTGTGTGATGCTGGGAGAACTGATCTGTGCCATAAGATTTCAGTGGTCTGGTGTTATTAAAAAGGACATTTGTCTGAGTCTCTGAGCTCCATTATGGGAGCAAGCCTTATCTTTCTATTTGTAGCATTAGACTGAAAATCACTTTTCTTCTGATGTGATCCAAGACAAATTTCTGCTGCAGCCAGAGTCATGCCAATGTGCTTCCTGCTGGGTAGAATTCTCATTGATGTCTTGGAGCAACACTGTTTTCCAGAAAGATTCTGTGTTTCAGACCATGCTTAATATGGATGCTTTAATACAGAGCTAATTTCAATGAAAGGGCTGCCTTAAGAGAAGTATGTCTACTGTTACAGAGACTTAATGGGCATTTTCTGGCAAAACCCCTTTTTTTAAAATAATTTTAGGTTTGACTTCAGAGAGGAAAATTCAGGTTTTTTGACATCAGTATTAATTATCATTACAAATTATTACTTAATGATGGGAAAAGGTAATGAAAGAGAATACAGATATATAAAGATTTTTGTAAACCCAGTGAAACTCAACAGGACAAATTTCAGCATTGAGAGAAGATTATTTTTCTCATTTGTATTTTTTCTGTTATGATGAAATCTAACCCAAGGGTAGGATTTTTATAATCACCATTGATGCCGAGATAAAATTTGACTTGTTCCTTTAAAAGTTGCTCTTAATCCTCTCCAAACTCCTAGCAGAACTCAGTTAAAGGCTTTCTAATACAAAAATATTTAACACAACCACTGAAATAAGTAGGTGAAGTGTCTTAGATATTTTGTTTTCAGTATTAGGAAATGGAAAGGACTATTATCACCACATTACCATAATAGAACTTCTAGATAATGTAAGCTACAAAGGTTTTTTCTCTGTACTGAATTAAACTGGAATGTGTCTGTAATATGGGGGGTTCCTTGAGCATGAAGCAAATAGGCATTTTACACAGTACACTAGCAGGAAACCCTCAAAGGTTTCTCCTGCTCCTGAGATTAAGCTGCATTTCTGCTCTGTTTGGCAGTGGTGCTTTGTGCACACACACACAGCACCTGCACTGAGCAAGGACAGCTCCGCCTACGCCATGGCAGATGACCTGTCAGGCCTGGTACCATATGGTGACAGCCCACAGCAGTGACAGGTCAGGCTTCAGCATTCCATGGAGTGGCAGAAG
This sequence comes from Setophaga petechia, assembly GCA_024362935.1. Classification (NCBI taxonomy): domain Eukaryota; kingdom Metazoa; phylum Chordata; class Aves; order Passeriformes; family Parulidae; genus Setophaga; species Setophaga petechia. The sequence goes on from JANCRA010000001.1 coordinate 27,788,255, forward strand.
CAATGTGTACTTTTCCAAGTCTGCTTAGTACCAACTAGCTCATCCCTGGATGGCTGCTGTTCTGGGCTGTCTGCCCAGAAGTCTTCCCAAGAAAGTCTAAACCCTGACAGCAAGAGGAATCATCATCCATCTGCCTCTCTGTGGGGACAGCAGAAGACTCAGCTGCAAAACTGTGCTCAGTGTAATTCTCTGCAGTGAGAACACACCTGTAAACATGACAAAATGGCAATGTCCCTGAAGTACAGCAGGAACATCTGTTGAGCTCAGATGGCTGATCATGCCAAGCAGTGATGTGCACAAGGAGTGAGAAAGGGAAGAGTAGGAAAGACCACTAATGTGCAAAACAGAAGCTTGGTATTCATTTTATCACAGTAGAATTGTCATTTTTGTGCCACTATTGATAAACTGCTACCATGCCTAATAAACCTCAGCTGCACAATTGATCCATTTTTGTTAGGTTTTTCTTAAGGGTGAGGAAGACTGGCTTTGGATGTCTCCCACAATGGTGTCATGGCTGGAGTAATTAGGTTTTTTGTTCTTGTAGCAGAACTTCAGTTTTATATGTTTGCTTCCCCAGTTACTTGCTAGCTTGTAATAAAGGGGAAATTTTATCACAGAAAGCTTCGGAAGAGCTAGCATGTAGATACAACTTTTGGGTAATGTGATCTTCATTAATGTGCTGTTTAGAATATAGCTAATGGAATGGAAGCTGCAGTTAATTTTTTTATGTAAGGAGTGTGAAGAAGAAAACTGTCATGTTTGAAAGTGTTGTAAAGGGATCAGAATCTCCTCATTTGAATCTGGTGCTACCTGTGTGCTGAGGAGAAAAAAAAGTGTTTAATGTAGATTTTTCAAGAGAATATACTTAAAACTGAAGAATTATTTCCACTAATATTCCATTTTGAATACAGGTAACAGCCACTGCCACATAATTTTGCATTTGTTCTGTAAAACATAAAGTACTGAAAGGAAATGGCTGAATTAATACTGTAAGGACTGAATTTATATCAAATGCATCATTGTTCTCTGTTCTACATAAGTAATTAAAACTGGAAAATAGGATTGCAAATAAACCTTTTGATATGACATCAGCCAATCCACTGTAACCAAAGGATGACAGGCTGAACCATGCCTTCACTAATCTGATTCTGAATGTGATTTATGGCCACAATTGTACAGTGAAACTTACTTTTAAATAAATTATAATTTTTATGGAGTAGAATAGATTTTTTTACAGAGACGTATTTTATATACATCAATCAATGATGGCTTAAAGCAGTGACTCACAAAACTGGTTTTATATGAACATCTATTTTGCATATCATGAAGGAAGGAACAAACCCACAAAAGGTTATATATGAAATTATATGAAATATATGCACACTACTGCAAGATATTTTCTCTTTTAGGGAGGTGGTAGTGTTCTGCACATTTATATTTCAATACTTTTTGTGATCTTGGAAGGATATATTGCCATACTGCACAGTACCCATGGGGTTATGGTTTCAACCTGAGATCTTGCCTTTCCTGGCTAGTGAGCAATTAACTTGAGATGTTGCTTGCATTTTAATACCTTTGGACTGGTCCTGTCACTATTAAAGAGAACATCAAACTGGCACTTGTTACAAAAATTGGTGCCATGTTATGTAACAGATATAATTGTATTTCATATCATAAATCTTAATGATTTTATGCTTTCTAGGCTGCTCAAATACCAGGTTTTTGGGGTTTTCTTTCGATCTTTGTTTATGTTTAGCATGCTATGCCATTTAATTAGGAAGAAGAGATTGAGCAGCATTATTAATGGACAAATTAAATGTCAATTAGCACTTACAATGTAACAACACACTTTTAATCCACAACAGAAATTTGGTTCAGTGTACTAATCTGTGCTTACTTGTTTCTATTTATGACTTTAATATTTATCCACAAATTTAATAATGCATATAGAAAATTTTTAGCTTAAAAATTCTGTAATTTTTGGAAGAGTCTAGGGTCTTCATAAAATACATTCCTTGAAAATGTCATATTCTACAAGCATGGTCTCAACAGTTTTTTTTATTTTCTTGCCACAAATGCCATGGATTTCCTTAGAAAATAAATAAAACCAACAGTTCTTCAGCAGCCCTCTTAGGTACATTCATTTTATATCTAATACATTTATTTCTAGTTTTAAATGTCTTTGTAAACTTACAAGTTGCCAATATTGCCACTAAGGCAAAGCAGTTAAGTGTTTGTTATAATAAATCAATTTTTTAAAAATGGAAAATTATCACACACTATTTGTAAATCATTATCTCTAAAGTGCCTGTTTTTTTTAAGCAGAAAACCTAGAGTTCTGAACACTGAATGGTAATTACGTATTTTAAAAAATTCCAAATGGTTTGCTGATCTTTAATAATTGAATTGCAAACTGGTGATTCTAATACTCGTGATTTTTCTTTCCCTGACTTGCTTCAAGTCTAAATTCCTTCCTGAAGCTTGGAAAACATCAGGTTCCTGCTTGTTCTTTGTTTTTTCGCTTTAACCATGTGTCATGAATGCAGCAACAACAACAACAATAAATTAGTTTAACTTAAATGTCTCAATATACTTCATGGATATCATAATGCTCTCATTTTTGTTCGTAAACATATGCATAATTAGTAACTAATTAAGTATCCAAAAAACATGTGTCTCTGTCAGTAAAGAAACTGGAACTGTGAAAAATAGGAAGAAAAATGCAGGGACTTCAATGTCTCTGAAATGCACAGGCAGGGAAAGAGCACTCATGGATCTGACCTGAAACATGATTCAATGGATAATTCCATGTTGAAATACCTCAGAATATGCTTCAAAATCAGCCAGCTATAGAGAACTCTTCAGCTCTCACACCTGAAACTGAGCAGCCTGCTAGTGTTTTAAATCAGCATGCTGTTCTCCTTCCATTATTTACACATGCTTTGGAATAAGCGCTTCTAGAAGGAGGGACAAAGTGTAAAACTCACTCACCTAGGTAAACAGATAATGCTGGCTTTCCTTATGAGCACAGTTGTCACAGCTGCAGTTGTAGCACAAACTTGCATATTGTTTTTGGGAAGGCAGTGAACTGAAACAATTAGGATATTAAATTAAAACAAAGCTAAAGTACTAGGAAAAAAATATTCCCTCAATCTTTATTATGTCTAAGATATGCAGTAAGTCAAGTCATAGTTGGACAGTACTTCTCTGTTATCAAAAGGCAATAAGGACTGTGCTTGAAGAGTTAGGGGTCTCTAAAGATGCCATTGAACTGGACAGACAAAATGCTAAGCACAAAAGTCCCTCATGAAACACTTCAGGAATTTAATAAAAAAAAAAAAATTCCTAAGAGTGTGTATGGATCTAATTCTTGGATTTACCAAGCGGGACATAACTGACTTGGAATAACAGGAATGCTTAATTCATCTGTTGTCTCTGTACATTTAGCTTGCAATTAGAAAAGCACGACACTGGAAGCTAGCAGAGGAAATGAGATATTGTTGTCTAAGGAGAGAGATATTTATCATAATATTTTCTATATGGCACTTTGATCTAGAAATATGTGTCCAGAAATATGTTTTGCTTTTCTCACTAGCTTGGTAAAATTTTTACTTGTTTACTATTTTGTTTAAATATATTTATGTTTGGTTTGTTAAATATTTTTTTTCCTGCAAAGGTATTTTAAAACTTAATGTCTCTACTTCTTGTATACCCAGACATACAGCAGCAGCTTGGATGATTTGATGTGCAGATTTTTACCACAGCAAAAAAAAAATCAGTCTGAGAAGCAAGCATACCATATTTACATCAGGATGTGGTGTGTCATGTTTAATTCAAGATCATTCTTCGATATTTGAGATACAGTTGTTAGATTATTAAAGTGTATTGTGAATGACAAGAAAGTAATGAATATTCATAAATATTGTGTCAAGCACATTCTATCACTTTGGCAAATACCTTTAAAGCTAGGAAAGGCTTTGGTAAAAAGACTGGTCAAGAACTATGTATGGTATGCATTAGGGACCACCTGCTCTGGGAGTTAGTTTTGTCTGGTTTGGTGACTATATCGTGATCTGTTCTCCATTTTGAGTAAAAGCAGTAATATCAGAATTTATTGCATTTTCATATTTCCAAGTAGTGGAATGGAATTAGTTATATTTCTCAAGTGGTGGTCATTTAAAGATAGTTAGCATTCATAGACCATCTGGAAGAATTAGTATAGTTAGAAATTATATATAGAGATGAGTGAAATGATTTAAGAGCTAAGCTTGTCACTGTGTAATTGATATATATCTTTGTAATGATCCTTGCATTTAGCAAAAAAGTTTTCCCCTCTTTATTTGGTGTATAGCACACCATAACTTGCAATTTTCATGTTATGGTCAATGAATTATATAATTTGTGATGAGTACTTCTATTCAGTGTTAAAAAAGATACATTGGTTGATCTGCATTCTGCTTATTGATGATAATGTTCACAACTGAGAATTGTGCAAGGAACATAGTGAAGAGAAAGGCCCTTAGAGAACATGTAAACCTTTTTATTATAGAGGTAGCTAGATTTATTTCTGTAATAAAAAATTAGTGAAAGAAACCCACAGATAATGTGTTAATTCACTTCATTCAAGAAATATTTGACTGCAAGTTGCTTGTTCTTTCAACACCTCTGTCATATTTTGTGAACCCTCAGACAATGAAACCAACCACATTTCCAGCAGAGGAGATAGAGGATGGCTTTTAGGTTGTCACACTTAGGGTTAAGTGCTTCAACAATATGAGTGGCTGGTATGTGTTCTAAGATGTTGTTAGGAGGTGGTTTGCTTTTCACCAAGTGGGAAAAGGAGGAAGGGCTGAATACAAATCTACCCTTCTTTCATCTGCTGTGAATTGTTTTACAGGTGCAAACAGCTTTTATTTTCCCTGAAGGTTCTTGTGTTCACTAGGAACGGGAACCTATAACTCTTTAACATCCAAACCGTTTCCTTTCTAATTTTCTTTTTTGTTTTTCCCAGCCAAATACAGCACTATTTATTTAGCATTTTAAATGATATCTTACTATTTTCAGAAAACCACCTTATTTCCTTCTGATTTTTTCTATATGTCAGTGTTCGTCCTTGAGTTTCAAAAAAGGTGGCCTTTTCTTCTTTAATAAGTGTATTTGATATGTGTAAAAAATACTCAACATAGCTAAAATTTTCAATTCCCCAGGCACATCGTTCTGCTTCTGCTTTGGGATAGTATAAATATAGTGTGTGGTGAACTAACTGAAGGTACTGTATTAATTGAAAAGGATCCTGTGTAAAATATATGTATTTTCTGTCCACAGTTGAATAAGGAGAATGGTATTTCTTATGACACTATTAAATTTCTTCAAAGGGTCATGCTTGTATTTAAATCTTACCATAAAACTATAGAATCCACACCTTCTTAGTTACATATAAAAACACTTCAGATATAACAAGTCCTAACTGAATATGTACATGACTTTAAAAGCAAAAACCTTAAGACTGTAATTCTTATTAGATATCAGAGGCTTTTATTTTCTTGCAGACCAAAGTTTTCTTTTGTACTTGTAATTGTATCATCTTGAAAAGGATTATCTTTCTTTGAGGAATAAAATACCATCCCCCAAAATTGCAGTGGTTTCCCCCAGAAATCTTTCTTATTATTACTCTTTCTTCAAAATACTTACTCATTGTTTCCTGTAAGGGAAACTTCTCGTCAGTATTAAGCTTTATTTTACTCTCATTTGATGGAAATTATTTTATTTTATGAATAAAGGTCTATTTAAATGAGTTTAATGTCTCACAAGCCTCACTGAGCAGTGGATGAAGTTAAAGAATCATCCTGCTCTTTTGTTCCTTCTGGTTGTTTTTCTGCTCAATTTGCCAGGCTAGCTCATAAAGCAGCTGCAAAAATTCATCTTGGAGCTAGAAACAGTTTAATAGATAAAAAAGACCCTCAGAAGGAAGAGCAGGATCTGCCTTAGACAGTGCTTGGCTTTCTTTTATATCATCTCTGGCTGGGATTCACAGAGTAGCTCAGACCAGTCAAAAAATAAGGCTGATGAACTCCTGTGTTGCTTGGGTTGATACTGGAATGACACACCAAAATTAAGAAGTATTTCAGGGAGCTGATTGGGCTGAGAACCCTCCCTACCAAAAGCTTGCTACACAAGCATGCCAGGTGAGAGGGAAGCAAGAGCTTGCTAAACAGCAGGTCTTTCTAAAATCCCACAAATAACAAGGAGACAAACCTGAAAACCACTAGTTTGCTTTAAAGAATAGATGGCCTAGAACTCATTGAACTTAAGCAAAACATTTTAATTTCAAATTATTCATTCTTCCATCAAGGTGTCTAACTGGGGAATTTAGCTAGGAACACATGCAGAACTTTAAACTTGTTTCTAAGCTCAGCAATATGGTAAAAAAACTGCACCTTAATCATATGAAAAATTCTTCTGGTTCATAGAAATTTTACAGGTTCAATTGAGAATGTACTTCTTTTCTGGCCAAACTAGCTGCAAATTTTTTTCAAATTTTATCATATGGAATTAAAATGTTCTGATAATTGTATTAAAAGTATGAACTTTTAGTATCAAGAGTATATAATTTTGCACTATATTTATCATATGGAGAACTGCCAAAGTTAAAAGAGATTAAAAAAAAAAAATCTAGTGCTCATTGGCATGCCTGTCAGTAGACTGATAGGGTGTGTAATTATGAGTACCTGTGAATGGGATTTAAGACGCAGTAGAAGCCAGTGTCCCTTTAATCATGTTGTTCTTGATGCCCACAGAGGTCAGGCACCCTGATGGGCACAGGGGTTTTTAACTGAGGAAGTTTCAGCATTAAGAGCTGGATGCAGCTGTGAAATACAGAGTGATATAAGTTATACAGGCAGTAAATGTGTTTGTATAAAGTCCTCTTTAACAGGAAAAAATCATGGGCAACAGAAAGCTGAATATATTTTAAAAAACCTTTTCTTACCTTATACCTTCCTGCTATTTTTACCCTTCCAAAGGATTACAATTCTGTTTCTTAGAGAATAATTTCCACCTAGCTGTCCTTGTTCCCACCTTAAAACCTCTTGCCATAAAAGCATTCCTTGCTTAGTGGGTTACTTAAATATCATTCATTGACTTATTGATAGAAGGGGCAAACATAATAGCAACAAAACTCCATGGCTCTGTTAACCTTTAATGAAGATGGCTATTGATGGAGGAACTGATTACTTGTGGGAAGTCAGAAATCCAATGGCTTGTTCATTAGTAATTTTCCACACTTTTGTCTGCAAAGTCAGGAGAGGCTGAAGTGAATCTATATGTAAATGCAATCAGTTTGCAATTGTCTTACTAGTTGACTTTTGATAATACACTATTTGCTTTATTTATGTCCAAAACTCTAATGTGCTTTTTTACTAATTTGATGAATTGGCAGAAACTTGCAGATGAAGGAAATAATGTACATACTGCTAACGGTGCTGCAGAATCTCTCCTAGGACTGTGATAGATTGATACCCTTTAAAAAATCATAGAAAAGTAATTTGAAACCTAAAATAGATCAGAATTTTTATTTACTTTAGGAAGTGCCCTCACTTACTTCTGCTTTGGTTCACATCTTAGGGCATTTGAGTTACATTCCTTTTTTATGAAAGTAGACTAGGAGGTTTGCTCCAGGACCTCACATGTGTGAGTATTCAGTCAGTCAGATTAATTCTACTCCCAAGTAAAGATTCCTCAATATGTATATATGGATAATAGGTCCCCAACAACAACCTGCTCTGTTCTATAAATACATTCAGACTATGCTTCTTACAAAGGAAGAATAGATCCTGTGCAGTAAAAATATATTATATAATCCTGAGATATCATTTGCTCATAGCCTAGACTTATGCCCACAAAATGTGCATTGATTCATTGTCCAGCTGGGCTACCTTTACTGCAGTCGTAATTTTAATTGTGTGGTAGATTTGCATAGTATGTTGCTGGTTGGGTGAACGAGCCTAGAAATCCTTGCTGCACTGAGATCATTATGGTCAAAGATAGGTTGAAAACTAATTTAAATAAACTTTGGACTAAATAAGACTGCACCAGTCTCTTTCCTTTCTGATTTTTATTTCTTCAACAAAGTTCTAAATTCATTCAACTGTGCAAAATTGGAATTTCCAAGGCACAAGAGTATTGAGTTCTAGAAAAATTTCAGATGGTGTAACACAATGAAGTTTTTTTTTGGGGACCAATTGTGCAGACTTTCATTCACTCCATAAGTTTGTCAATCTGAGAAAAATAGATTCTCATATAGGAAACAGAATGATGTGTCATAGAAGATGTTCCATGAGTTCCTTCTTTGCTCAGTGTAAGTCTTACCTGGACCTTGCATATACTTGAGAGGTTGTCTACTTGCTTGGCAACTTTTTCTCTTTAGTAGATGGACATGGAGGACAATAATGCTAACACATACAATTATTCAGAAATCTTTAAAGGGATATTAGAAATGTGTCTTGGAAATTGTGCTTCCTTGTTCCCATAAACTGGATATATGTATGCCTCCAAGGAGAAAGGAAATACCTGAAGAAAAAGGATGTGCTGAAAATAGACTCTGCCTCAGACAGATTTATTGGATGGGATTACATTCACAAGCAGAACAAATAGGTTAATTTATTTTTATCCGTAAGTCAGCTAACTGCATGTGAAGTAGGTAATCTAAGTTGAAAGAGACAAAAAATAGTGTTAATTAGATTTTTAAAGGCTATCTCACCCCAGCTGAACTTCTAAACAGAGTTAAACTTTGAATGAGCAATACGTGTGCTTTGAGGTTTACAAAAAATTATACTGCCAGATATATAACTAGTGAGATGAAATGTACTCTATTAATGATCATATCAGTTGGTAATTCATAATTATATACAGTTCTATTTTTTCCCAATATTTGTAGCTATAAAATTAACTCAGAGGCAAAGAAATAACAGGGAGCTGACATGGTAAAGTGAGTCCAAACTCATGAGTTCAAACATTTCTTGATTAGTTTTCCTTGGCAATTATTAACTATGAGATTTTGAGAGATACAGTATCAATATTTTCTTGAAGGACAAGTTGATTGTATCTTGGTATTTTGTCTCTGCAATCCGTTTTTTTGCTTTCCATGTGATGCAAAAGGCAATTGAGTGCTTTTTGAATAACTAATTTTAGAATTAAGTAGTCAGCTTCACCTTTCTATCTCTTTTAAGAAGATGAAGTTTTCTTCTTAGAATCATGGCCTTCTTACAGCTCGATGCTACAATTATTTGCTGGTCTCTAAGGCTTTGAAGTTGTGATATTACAGCAGAAACACAGGGCTTTTTTTGACATTGCATGTAGGGTTTTTGCATGTGACTGCAAGGCACACACCCAGGAAGAGTATCTGAGTGTGGTAGGAAAAGAGAAAGGAAAGTGAAGCTCTCTTACCCACTCTCTCTCACACATGTTCTGTGTGAGTGAGGTGAGGAGAATTATATCTGTTTTAGTTAGTGTTGTGCTTAATAGACTCAAGATCCATGGTGTCAGTTTTGGACCTGCTTATTTTCCTTTCTTCTTTTCTTCTACTTCTCTCGCTATCTTGCTACATGCAGACCCTGTATGTACACAAACCTCTTAAATGGATTGTCATGGAATCTTCTTACACTTAAATGTTTTGCCAAAATAGAATTTTAAATTAGAAGCTCTGTTTAGGGCATCAGGGCAAAGAAGAAAAGACTGTTAATTCTGGCCTGAGTAGGGGAGGTGTGGATGGCTTCTTCAGGCAACAGAAGAAATAAATTCCACACAGAATGGAACTAAAAAAATCTGAAATTATTTAAGTAACATTAATTTCAATTGTACTATCCTGGTCTTGAAGCATAAGTTATATACACATTCATAAATCTGCCCTTTTGCTGTTGTTTGATTGTTGCATGACCTAGGATGCAATTGGATTTTTTTTCCTCTATCTTGTCTATTTCTCCCTTCTGAAGGAGCTGATATTCATTATCCTTTTTCTCACTGCAAACGAAAAAAACCCTTCACAATACTGCTGTTTTCTGAGACAAAAGCTATGTTTTCTGTTCCCCAGTGCTGCCCAAAGAATGAGTCTGAAGCATCTAGCCTTTGCCTTGGACTTGGTTTTAGAGTGTTCTACTAGAAAGGTTTTGCAGGGGCAAAGGTCTCACTCACTCATTGCATTATAAAGATGCTACCAACTCGGCTACCCTTAAAAGCATTGGGGGTGTACAATTTGTCTGAGTTTTGCATCACTTGGTTGAAGAGTTCATTGAAAAAAGTTAGGTAAGGATGAAGGCAAGATTTTCTGGTTATGGAGTGCTCTCAGAAGAGGCTGTGTTTCGGGATGATTGAATTTCTGGAATTTTTTCCTAAAGCTGGGGTCTTTATTGCTCTTTCTTTCATGTAAAGTAGTAAAACTGAGCTTAGGGTTTTCATGTATTTATTACTATTTCCATAGAATATGTAGAAACAATAATTTTTAGGCAATAAAGATATTGCAAAAAGACTGTTAGAAATACTGTGACATTCAAGCTGTCAGGATGAAAATTTATTGACGTTAGACTCCAATGCAAAAATAAAATAACATCTCTATATTAAAATTTATAATGACTAATGAAAACTGCTAACTGTGTAAGTGTGATTGTTATATTTTCCATGAACTCCATTAACTGTTTCTATGAAGATAATTGAAATAGTTTTCTCCTAAAGAAAAGGTGAAAAAATGATTCCACAAATATCTAGAAAGATTGCAGTTTTCATAAAGATGTCATGTTACAGTGACTGGATGCTTTGATGTGAGCATTCTAAATGCCTTAATAAAATGCTTTCATTGGCAACATTTGCATTTTTGTTTGCATTCATTTGACTCATTTTTTCTTTCTTTTGGCTTTAGAAACAGAGTAGATTGCATTTCTATCAAATTTAGCTATCAAGAAATTTAATGTAGTAGCTTTGTACTCAAGCAACTAATAAACTAGATACCACATCTAAAATGGGTGCATCTAAAATGGGTGTGAAGAGTATAATTATTCATGTCAATAGCTGATAGCAAGATTCTCTGAAAAATGCAGTGAGAATGTCACAGAAGTAAACAGAAGATTTTACTCCCCTCACTTGTCAGTTGAGTACCTTCATGAGTATTGACTAATTTAAACTAGAGTGTTTCTTTTAACCCTGAAAAAGCAAAGTAAACCAAAAAATCATAAGATGAATTTAGCTAGTTATCCTTTTGACAGGTGATGTGCTGAAAAAGTCGTGCACTTTGTGTACCTGAAGTGCATTTTTCTATCCGTCAAATGCTCGCTGTCATGTGATGCTTACTTATCTGTGAATGAAAAATTTGTTACAGCAAATGTATTTCAGAATATGAATCTTTAAACTACAGTGCACATTGCTCAGGATGTGTCAGAGCTGAAACCATTCCAATCTTAAAGCCCCATGGTACTTCTTATCTGTATTTGCTGAACATATTTAAGCAGGCTGCTAAAAAATAGCTTTGGGGAGATGGATTGTGTATGTTTTCCAGAACATAAAAAATAAACAAGAGTACAGCAGACACATGCTGCACAGAAATCTACCTCCTTTTTCTGCCTTTTCTCATTACTATCAGAACCTGAGACTCGAACAGTCATTCCACTTTACAATTACTGACAATTTCTCAGAGAAATCAAAACTTAGAAGCATTTATTTTCTACCTCCTCCCTATTTACAAAGAGATTGAATTTTTAAAAGCAATATAGAAGGGTTTTTTTTAAGAGAGCAGTTTAAAATTGCTTTGACAAAATTATTTTTCTACAACAATAGAATGAGAATTGTATAAACATTGCCTACAGGAAGAACCAGAGAATGTAAAATACTCCTTTGAGATCGGCCATCGTTGGAAGGCTGGTATATGGAAATGTTTCAGAAATTTAAACTATGAATAATTTTCTGAAAATCAGATGTGGCATACTGTATCTTAAAAATCCATAAATAACAGCAACTTTGTTTACCACACCTTCTTGTGAATTTATGTGGTTTTTAAATAAATAAATTTCTCTAGAGAAAATAGCTTTCAAATATGAAAGTTGACATGGATATAGCTGAAGGCAATAAAAAGCTACCTATGTTCCTGTTAAGACCCTTATCCCCAAACAATCCTTCTATTATAGTAAGAAAACCAAACTAAATGTCCAAACCAAAAAGGCTGTATTTGTCAGTAATTAAACTAATATTACACAGAACATTTAATTCTTTAAAGATAGACCAGAAGGTTATTTTTGAAAAAGGGGAGAATACCTGACTTTGTTTGAAATATTCCATCTATGAAGAAAGGGAAGGCTAATCTGAAAAGGCATAATGGAAAAAGTGGATGCTGCAATTAAGTTTATTCAGGTGGAAATGGCATTTCCTGTAGTTCAAAACCAAAAGTAATGACTTCTCTACTCAGATTACCATGGACAAAATAAAATAGGGATTTTTGCCTAGTCATCACAGCAATGGAGCACTGTGTTACTACACAGTGCAGATCTGATCCTAAAAGGGCTTAATGCAAAAACAATTGTACAAAGCTACTCTAAGGAGCAGAGAAGACACTTCTTCAGTACTGCCCTAAGCCTTCTGTCAAATTGTTCCTTTATCATATGATTCAGAGTTGGTGCCATGGTTTAGTTGAGGTGTTAGGGCATGGCTTGGACTTGATGATCTTGAAGGTCTCTCCCAACCTAGTGATTGTGTGTGATTTAGACATGAAAAGCATGCTGCTGGTTTATCTTTAAGGCGGGGGCTCAAATTAACAAGACACTTACTGTTTTAGACAAAAAAAAGCTGTGTTGAAGCAGAAATAAATGTTGTGTTACAGCCAATTTCAAGCACAGTGGGGTTGCTGCAGGGTGTAGGGATAAGACATTTTCGTAGCTGGAAACTCGGACTCAGTGTGCAATTATCTTCCTGTGAGATGTTGTGTGGGTGTCCAATCCTGCAATGAGTCTTTTGGGCATGAGCTTATCAAAACTCTGCCAACACCCAAAAGTCTACTCAGGCAGTCTGTTTCTTTTTTCCATTATCGACTCTACTCTTTCCATTGCATTAAATTTAGCATACTTCCAGCTGTTAGCCTACGATTTTCCATGTATTATTCAAAATATGGATTAGGTATTTCACATGTCATTTGTTTCAAATATTTTTATTTTTTTTAATAATTTACCAAAGAAACCCTAACTAAGAAGAACCCATATGAGCAAGGCCCACAGGAAAGAAAAAATAGGTAGTAAACAAAGTCAGAATCACCACATATATTACAGCATGAACACTGAACAAGCAAGTCTTTCAACCACAGCATGTATTCAAAGACCTTCACTCTAGTGAAATTCATATGTTCAATCCAATCCTTTTTCAAATATATGTAGTCCAAATAGGCACCTCTAAATTCCAAACTTCACTAAAACTGGAGTCTCTCTCTTTTCATCATGGCATACATAGAAACAAAGTCCTAGCAGTTTTTCAAACAAGATTCTCATGTTGAAACATGCTGGATTAATGTGAGCTCAGGTTTTTGCCATTCTGTCTTGTAATGTTGAATCCTGGAACCAGAGGGGAGAAAAAAAGAAGAAAAAGAGGAGGTAGCATGACTGTGGTTTTATCAATTCATCTATGTTAGATTCCTATTTCATAATAATTCTTATTTGATGTCATATGGATACACCCTTCTGTTTCCCTTGCGTTAATAGGGGATGAGTTGCTCACCCAGCCTAGAGAATTTGACTGACCCCTGTTTTCAGTGTGATACAAGCAAAAAAAGATATTTTGATTTCTTATGATTCTATTTAACAAATGATGCTGTTTCACTCCTTCAGGTATGCATGCCTTCAGAGCCTTCTGTGATGCCAGGGAATGGCAGACCTGATTTTTATCAAAGGCAAGAAGGCAGTTATGCAGATGATTAATGATTCCCTGCTGCAGGAATACCTTCTGCTGGTGGATGCACTTCACTAACTAACCTCAGATTTCTCTGGCAGCATGATCTATAGCAAGTCAGCATTTGTATTCAGTACGCAACTCTCACTTTTTATTCAGTCTAAAAGTAAAAGGTGGCTTGTTCATGGCCTTAGCCTTTAGTTCTAGTGTATGTTCAGAGAAATTAGAAGAATTTCCTTGCTTAGGGTAAAACAGATGTTCTCTGTCCTTCTCATAACTTAGCTTTTACACTGCACCATACCATTTTATTTTTACCACTTTGAATGTAATTGTTGCATTTTTGTTATGTAAGTTCTTTGCTATTTCTGCTTCTACTCTTCTATTTGCACTGTCAAAAACATATGCAAACATGGTTTGAGGCCTTAACTCAAGAGTTTTAGCTAGTTTTTATACTACATCCACTGCATTTCTGCTGCATTTTAATCGAGGAAGGTAAAATTTTTCTCTTCAGTCAGGAAACTGAAAAAATAGTAAAGACAATAAAGAATAAAAAGTACTTTGTCTTAAATTGTCAGATCTGAACTACTCAGCTAGAGTTCCTCACTGGCACATTTCATCCCTCTCCTTTTTTCTTGGTTTAGACAATTTTTGAGTAATTACTGCATTCAACATTTAGATAATAACTTTACCTGTGAAAAGACACTGAAATAAAACTTACTCCTTTCTGCAAAGGAAGTTTTATGGTTAAAACATAAACCTATATTATTTCCTTCTGTAATGTGGTTAGAACCTTTACTATGTCTGTCTGTCTGCTTCCTTTGACAATGTTATTGTTCTTGTCCTAAAACTGAATACTTAATAGTCACAAATGATTCTAACAATTAAAACAAACCTATGGTTTATGTGTTTTTAAAGAACATGTAAGGCTCAACAAAGTTACTGTGAATATTTTTTCTTAGCTCTGGGGTGGGAAGGACAGTTCATATCATCAAAGAAAAGGGTATGAGAACAGAATTGAGAGTACAAGAACATTCTTGGTATTCAACAGTGCTGGTTTTGGCTGGGGTAGAGTTAATTTTCTTTATAGTATCTAGGGTGGGGGTATGTTTTGAATTGTACTGAAAACAGAGTAAATAACACAGGGATGTTTTCATTACTGCTGAGCAGAGTCAGGGCCTTTTCTGCTTCTTGCAGTTGCCAGCAAGGAGGCTGGGAGTGCACAAGAAATTGAGAGGGAATGCAGCAGAGACAGCTGATCCCAATGGACTCAAGCAATATTCTATACCATATGGTATCATGCTCAGCATATAAAGCTGGAGGAAGAAGAAGGAAGGGGGAGCACATTTAGACTGATGCTGTGCTGCCTTCCCAAGTCACTGTTAAGTGTGGTGGAGCCCTGTGCTACCAGGGATGGCTGAACATCTGCCTGCCCATGGATTAATATTTTGCTTTGCCTGTGCATGCAGCTTTTACTGTATATATTAAGCTAATTTATCTTAGTTAATGATTTTTTGCTCTTTTACCCTTCCAAGTGTCTCCCCCATCCCATTAGGGGGGAGGGAGTGAGAGGATGTCTGGTGCTTAATTTCTTGCTGGGGTTAAACCACAATATCACCTATATTGTGCAAGACACAAGCTTTAACCCTACAGCAACAGTTCTAGACAATATGACTTTATAATGGATTTTTTATAACCTCTGAGCTTAGGCTGAGTTCATGGTTCTTTTACTGCATAAGCCTTTCTTTGCAGCTCAAAAGACCCTGAGAAAATTTAAGAAAAAAGAATGATAGAGAGCACAATGGATTGAGAAAACAATTTTCTCTCTGATCTCAAACTTTTTTACTTACACAAGATTTATCTTTGTAGTCTTTTTAAGATGATTGTCACCAGTGTCCAAAGAAGAGAAGAGTAGTTCTGTTATTATCTTTTTATTTAGGAAATATAAAATAGTGACACAGATATTAGTGAATAATGCATTTCCCTAGGGGCGAATCAAACAGGACATTGGGAAAATTCTTTCAGTAGAGAAATGGATGGACTTTATATTTTAGTTAGAGGTCTTATGCAGTAAGTGTGGAGAACACCATGGCATATGATGGAATTAAAGCAGGATGAACACTGTTTTGAGGATGTTTTTAGGCAGGTGGAGAAAATGGAGGCTGGTGGGGACATGGTCATTCCATACTCGTGTCAAAAGTTTCAGCAGTTATTACAGGCTGAAAATCACACTGAAGAAGTTTGCGAGGAAAGACAATTTTCAGAGGCAGAAACAAATATGCTTTCTGACCCTTGGCATAATAATTGGGGTTTGCTTTCTTTTTATATCTTAGCAGAAGTAAGGCTGGTTTTTACTAAACTTGAATTATGAATATTTTGTGATAACAAGTTGCTTCAGGCTCTTTCCATTTCATACTACAGTAACAACTGCCAATGTAAAGTTCTAAACAATTGAGATTTTAATATTTAACTCACATTCTAATGTGTTTGAATGTTCCTGATATGGTATATTTGTGCTGAATCTTGTGACAGAAATTTTTTTCATAATGACCATTGGAATGAGATAAAAATGGCATGAAAAATAGCAAGAGTTTGCATGGTGAATTAAGTGAAGTTAATATACGTACAGCTGCTCACCCATACACCACAATATAGAAATTTTGCAGAAATCTTTCCCTCATGGCATTTGCAGGGTTCTCCCCCCCAAAAAAACATCCACTGGACATGATGTTTTATGAGTAGAGTTCAAATTCTTCTAACATTTATGCAGAATTCAGAAGTAACCAGGGGCCCTGGGGATCACCTTATTTGAGATACCTCAAAGAGAAATTGCTTTCAAAGGAAGGCATTCATGCTTAATGCTAAACAGACACTCCACATGCCAACAGTTGTAAGAATGCCAAAAATACAGGAATTGCACAGTATAAATGTCTCTGCATAAAAGAAATAAATAAATTATTAGAAGATAAATATTCATTTTTGTCCTTGTGTGTATGCAAAAGGGAGAGAAGGAGGTGGAGCATGAGCATCATTGTTTTCCCAGGTGCGTATCAGGACTGGACAAGGACCAAAGTATTGAATAGTTACAGCAAATTGCTCAGACTTCTGTCTTCACTTCTGGTTAACACAGTAGAGATGAGGGTGATTGGCATGCCTGGAGAGAGGTGGTCTCAAGTATCATTTTGAGCTGTCAGCAAGGACTAAACTCTTCTTTCTCATCTTTAGCCTTAACATCTGTCACTAGATGGGAACAAGCTGACATTTATGTGGCACTGCTTTCCTGCTAATGCAGCTGCAAGCTTTGCTGTACCCCTTTGCAGCTCATCCTTTTTTATCTTATGCTTAAACAAGCAATACTCAGCACCTCTGATCTGTAGGATTAAACCCTTAAAGCTGGTAGATTATATTTGTAAAACATTGTAAAACATATTCTGTAAAGCAGGATATTTGGTCTGCGGTAAGCTTATCCCGCTGTCTTTAGTTAATTCACATGTATCCACATAGGAGCTTTCAGATTAACATGTCTGTAGGGGTTATCTTTAGAGACATGAGCAACCAGCTCAATCTCACATCTTCTGTGTTTCAGCACAATTAGGTGTGAGTGACAGTCAGAGGGAGAATTACAGTGCACATTCTCAACACTTCACCCAAAGCAGAAGAAAGCAAAAAGTAGCAAAGGATACAGGAGAAATTCCTGGCATGTTTGCTAAGCAATGGTGTCAAAGTTGAAATATCGCTTCTGACCTCTCTACATTATTTGTATTATTAATATGTAACAATGGCAGACATGCCTGAAGCTGTAGAACTTCAGTAAAACTTTTTTTTTGTTTTTTTTTAGGAGTTGGGCTCCAATCTGGTATATTGAGTTGTACCAATGCAGGTTATTCCTAAGTAATATATTGGCTTGAGAAAGAAATAAAATAGAAAACAATAAAAACCCTTTGAGTCTGAAAAGCTTTACTTATGATATGAATACAACTTTGAGTTCTGTTCTTTGTCTAGTGTTCTGCCCAAACCCTAATGAAGTATTCTCAGGGCCTAAAGTCACAGCATGCAGTGTGTTACATTACCTACATTTTATATTCAAATTAAATTGAGACACAGAGGTGTTTTTTTAACAGAAAATTAAAAAAGGGGAAGATCTTAGAAAGACTGTTTAAAAGATGAATTAAGTTGCACATGAATGGTAGTGATATTTACTCAGTGATTTATATTTGACATGCTTCCTGAAGCTAATACTCAGCAGGTATCTTGTTTGCATTTAAAAACATAACACAGTGTAAGGACGTGTGTAAATCCTGTGTCAACAGCAATTATTTATAACTAGGTTAGGCTGTTAAAAATGTGTAAGGAGACTTTCATATAGCTTTTAAGGGAAGTTAGCTTAAAAAATCCAAATAGTCTGATTTACGTGCATGCTAAATTAAAAAAAAACCAAAAAAACATTAATTAACAAAAACAACAGATTTCCCTGTTGGAAATCTTGACATTTGAATTAAAATCTTGTTCACTATTCTGATTAATTAATTTACACACGCTAAAGAGAGTTGCAAACGCTTCTAAATAATTTGTATATCATATAGAGTAGGAAAAAGTATAAATATTTCAGTGTGCCTATTGTGTATGGCAAATTGTTCTTTTTAAACTTTTTCTTTCTATGCCATGTGCAGGAAATGGCTGAGTGTTATTTTACAGATGATCACTGATCCTCATGAATTTTAGAGAAGTCTCCAGATCTATTTTTTATCATTATACTTCTGTCTGGTTGCCATGTGCATGCAAAAGCGCTCCTCATCAGCAATTAACTGTTGCTTCAGGACCTCAGTATCATAAAAAAACTTATAATCTTGTTACACTTTCCTTTTCAGAAAGTCCCAAATTTATTTGCTCCTGGTTAACATTTTTCTCAAATACTTACTCTCCCTGCCTTGTCACAGTCTGTGTGGTAGAGTTGAGCTCTCCTCTGTCTTCCCACCTCGGTTATCTCAGAACTCATCTCTCATCTGTCCATCCATTCTTATACTGCTCTCTTTTTCACCTCTCTGATAGATATTTCTGCTCTTAAAGCCTTTGCTGTCTAATTACTCTCTCTATTTAGCTTAAAACTCACAGTCTCTGCAAATTATGTGTGGCTCAGGATGTCATTATATGAACATAATATACTGCTCTGTAGCTGCTTGTGCTGTATCCATCAACATGTCATCATGAGTATTGTTTGATGTAATCTCCTCTTATATTTCACTATTGTTCCCTGTACTTAGGTTTTCTATTAACTGATTTAATTGTACTTTCACTTCCTTCTTTAATTATACTCAGAAGAAAAATGGTGTACCAAAGAATATCCAAAATATGAAGAGAAGAAAGCTGAATTAATACTTGGGGAAATTTTTATCATTTAAAATATTTAAGATACTTTAAAAAATCACCAAGAGATTAATTTTGAAATACTGAGCTTCTTATAATATTTTTAGCTAGGGAGACTACCAAAACTGTCTACAAAGGAGAAAAAAAGTCATTAAGGAAAAATCACAGAACATTGTCATATTCTTATTCCATGTTACTTAATTCTGGAGATAGACGGACACAGATGTCTCAATCAGTTATGTCTGCATTTCTTTATTAAAAAAAAAAATATTCAAAGCAGCAGATGGGTGAGACCCAGTGTTTTTGAAATATAGTGAGCAAGAAGTGATGTATTGAAATGGTTTCTGGCTTGGTCTGACAGCAGTTCTGTGATTTAGTGTCTGATCCTGCATTCTGACCTCAAGCAAAACCCTGTTGGTGCCAATGGGAGTCTTATTTCTCTAGGAATTGCAATATCTGATTCTTCAGTATATGGTAAAATTCTGTGGTATTCTGGATCTATAAATGTTAACACTTAAGATTTGTACATTTCAGAGCAGGTCTGTGCCTATATTTGCTGGAAAAGGTGCCTGTTCAGTAAATCTTTTTGCACTTGCTGTTATATGAAAACAATTGATTTTTTCAGTCTTCAGCTAAACAAAATCTGGAATGGGAAATTAAAGGGTAGAATAAATATATGAATAAAATAGACACTCCTCTTCATTGCACTTTACTGGAGCCCTGCTGCCTCCATCTGCATGGTCTCAGTCCTGGCAATTTCAGAGGAAGATGTGTGATGTCTGCACAGACACACCATATTTCTACATTCTTCCTGCTTCCTGTTACTCCTGTCAGCACTGCTGAACAATTTTTAGGATTCTTGCCTTCAATCTTTATCTCACCTGTGCCTAGCTCTGAAATGTATACCAACATTTGTCATGGTTCAAATTTGATGTTTTTATGATAGGAAATGTTGGGGTGTCCCTTAGCACAAGGGACATATAAAATGTTTAGTTTATGAAAACTCTCACCAGGAAAACAAGGCAATAACCTAAAACAACCAAAAAGGAAATATTGACACCTCACTCTGCTTATGATCAATATATGGAATTTTGTGGATTTTCTTTATTTACTTTACAGTTTATGAGACAACTCAGTTTTATAATCTCAGTCTACATTTGTTGCACAGCTTTGCAAAAAAAATAAACCCTTCCTCATAGTTTTTATCTCTCTCTGTGTATGGTTAGGTAAATGATCAGAGCATGACTGAGATCCACAGTAATGTGCCCGAAGAACAAATTTAAATTGCATTTAAAACGAAAAAAACCCAAACAAAAAGCTAAGTCATTTGGATTCTATTCCTTGGGCCAGGATCCCTCTTCTTCCTACATTCTTTGGTACAATATTTTAGCTAAGAGATTCTGGATAAATCTGTTGACTTTGGACTTGTAATTTTGGCCCCCTTACACAGGCAACTTACTTATAAATGGTTACATTCTTGATTTGACATCATTAAATTGAAAATGTTAAATAGATGTTTAAATGTTTGAGTGAAAACGGACTAGTTTGGTTCTTTTCTATGAGGCTAACTCATAGAAGAGAGTCTTACAATGTCCTAGAATTACTGACTAAATTAAAGAATGTCAAGGAGGGAGTGATATTCATGTCCTGGGACAGTCAGGGAGGCAAGCATCTTGTGTAAATTTTGTTACTGTTATTGGATATTCCATCTTAAAGAAACTATAAAAAAACTAAAAGTACAGCAAAGGTCAAGGAAAAATATTTTGGTTTAATTCATCAGACTAACATTTATTTATCAAGTTCTTTATTTTTGTGACAAATAAGAAGAAATTTAGAAGATAGAAATAAATAGACTATGAAAGAAAATCAATTTTAAAATAAAACTATTTACATCAGGGATAGAAAACAGTCAGTAAATGGTGGATTAAAGACATATACTGTAATTACAGCATTATTGTCAATAATTATTACAAATTGTAATAAATACAAAGTTTTATGAAAAATACAAAATGAGGGATGTTCAAAAGGACATATCTTAATTTCTTTGCTCCTACTACCAATGTACTGAGACACACACACAAGCACACACAAACCCACAGACATGCAGAGAAATCAACTTTTGCTTTGTTCTTATATTGAAGACAAAATGGATTAAAAAGCCTTGGCAACTAAGGGGCTTATTCAGCTGCTTTCAAACAGCCAGAGGCCCTGCTAACATGTACCTTTGTACATGGATATTAATTCACCTTCCAGCAATTTTCCATAGAGAGATTTATTGTTGTTTACAAATAACAATGCTTCTGTCATCAGAGTGTGAGTTCTGATACAACATATGTACGGACTGATGATTAAAATGCTACTTCATTTTAGTTCTTGTATTTTTCAATTACTTTTTCAAGGCTGCAATTTAAAACTTTGTGATGTTGAACAAAAGTTTTGCAAACTAACAGCCTTTTGCCTTTTTTTCCACTTTCCTGAGAATATTTCTTCGCATTCATTGCTTTCAAATAAGAAGCTGTATGAATTCACTGAAATCAGAAAGCCTTTAGAAATAAAAACGTAGAATGGGCACAATGTACGTGAGGATGTTTTAGAAGATGACTAGGTGAAGGCAATGCATTTTCTTGTGGACCTTCACAAGAAAATTGTTTAATTAAAAGACAGCCCACACTGAATTTTCTAAGCCCTTATTTTGTATAATATAGCAGCTCACAATGTAGGAGTGCTCCATTCTTCCATGTGGGTACAGGCAGAGCAGAGCAGCCTGCTTTGGTTTCTGTACCTAGACACTTTCTTCCCATTGACTAGATATTTCTGGCCATGAGTGGCTGGGTAACCTCCCCCGGGCCACGCTGTGATCTGAAAAATGCTTGTTAGGCTTTGGCCTTTGTGAACATCACCTGGGCTGGGCTGGGCTCCTCTTGAGCTTACCAGAAGCTGTCTGCTCCAAGGAACTAATGCTGTCTAATGAGCTCCTGTTTTTTAATAAAGAGCCTTGGAAACTTATTTTTCTTGCATGAATAACAACCCAAGTGGAAAAATGTTTTTACCTCATCAAAATTTTAAAGAAAGTTACCTACTCAAATTGTAGCCAGGATGAAAAATTATTGTGACTAAACCCACTCTCTCAAAACAGAATAAGAAGCAATCCAAAGTGAGACCTTTTGAGCCCTCTAGGACCTGCCAGGTTGCAAACAGCAATCTCACTCTGAATGGACACCTCTCAGAATCAGTAAACCCTCAGGTTTGCTGTACTTGGAGGACCAACATCAAATACCACTGATGGAGCCTGGACTGATACCCCCACTCCTCAAGGCTCAACCCTTTGCTCTTGAGAAACTGCAAAAGCATCCAGTGTAAGTCACTGAATTTGAGGGGAATTTTTCACAGGTGTGTCTTGTACATACTCCTTACATCTGTGTGCATGCAAGTGTGATTACTCTATAGCAAATGAGTGTTGCTCTTCTAGATTCTTAAGTATTTTAGATTTATTATTAAGTTAGTCTGTGAGATACTGTTGTGCTGTAGTAAAGTCTATATGAACATTTTGTTAAACTGTGTAAAATAAGCTATTAAGTGTTATTTAGTGTTGTTGAAACTTTAGGCCCAAACAGTTAGTCAAGTCTGGAGCTCAGTTTAGATAGGGGAGGATCTTTCTTATTCCTTTTTATCCTTACCTTCCCCATCCCATTCTCCTTGCCCGACTTCCACAGAGGTTGAATTTTGGTTTAGATTGCGTGGTTTTAGATTTTAGGCTGAGTTTCCGTTGTGTACTTTAAGTATCTCTTAAGTAGTAGAGAGAACTTTTTCAATGAACTTTGTCATGCTTTCACTTTTATATTAAACCTCTTTTTGCTGATACCTTTGAGGTGATTCTTTAAGTGACCTTAAAACACTCATTTGTGACGCCACAGAAGATGGAATATAATGCAATACATATAATGCAATACATATAACCAAAGATTGTGACTCGTGTGTATATAAAAACATGTACAACACTCCTATGGGATAATGTAAGGACAAGAACTATTATGTGACAAAAAAAATTGTATAGTTTAGCCAAAGATGTATGGGAAAAGTTGCATATTTCCTAAATGACCAACTTGAGGTTGAATATGTGTTTTCCTGAAAGTTTTTCATTGGTATTTGGTTCTAGGATGCTGATGCAAAATTTAAAATGAAAATGGCTGTTTTTTTGTCTACAAGGTCTTTATTATGGTAGTTCCTCTGTTCTGTTGCTAATGTGGATCACATATACTTCTTGTAAATTGTACATTTGTTGTACTTGCTCTTGGCTTTGCTCTGGGGCAGGAGGCATGGAATGGGTTTGACATAGTGGGCTGTAACTGTGACTAATAGCAGTATACATCCTCTGATCCCGAATAAAGGACAGTTAACTGGTTCTGTTGTAGCTAAACACATTCCCCAAAGCAAAGGAGGTTTTTGCTGAGTTGATCAATATCATGCATAAACTATTACAACAAAACTGGTCAGATATAGTTACCAGCAATAAAAAATACTGTGACTCAAAAAATAAAAATCATGACAGAATAATATGTTTTTTCACACCTATTATAGTATGAAAAAACAGGCACAGTTATAGAAGCAGTTTAAACAAAAACTTATGAATGCCTTGCTATTTATAGAAGCTTGACACATTTCTGTGCTAAAAATGAAAAAAAAAGCTGCAAAAGTTTTGACAGAAATTTGCCTTTCCCATACATGTAGTTATTTGAATTACTGAGTTCTGTTATGGACAATAGATTCCCGCCATCTTCCTGTTCTTTGATTAACAGCTTTCTTCTGTAAGCATTTAGATGACACACATAGAAATCTATGTTTTACAGGGTTTATCTTTACATTCCAGTGGAATTCAGGAAAAGGGAAAAGGCGGTGTTGGTTGGAGGGCTTTGAATTGAAAAACGTTTATTTTTGGACAGAGACTAATCACTGTATAGCTGTCTATCCTATCTACATATGTATCTATTTATACACAAATGGTCACCACCTACCCCTTTGTGTTTATAGTTTATATACATATGTGCGTGTGTATATATATACATACACACACCTCAGTCTCCGCTCAGTTTAAATGCACTTGGATCCATGATGATTTAAAAGACTGTTTTTTGCACCTAAATATAAATTGTTTTTCACTTCATTGGTGAGAGAATATCTATACATTTTCCCCACAGATATCTGTAGAGAGAGACTCTAGCCACCTTCAATTTCTTGGATTTTACCTATTGGTCCCCAACTCATCATCTCTTCTACTCAACTTATTTCCTTGGACTGACTTCACATCCTTCATGTGTGAGGCAGCATGTATTTTTTTCTGCCAGAGAACATCATTGTTCTCCTATTCTTAGACTGGGTCTCCCCATCAAGTGCCCATGATAGATAGGTTCAGCGGGGCTCAACATCTGAGATTCTGCACTTCAGAAATCTTTGGCAATGATTGCATTCTTAAAATTAAAAAAAAAAAAATCTTTTTTGTTAATGATGTGAACACAATGCTTGATAGAAGTAATTTTTCATGCTTTGTCTGTGTGTGGGTGTCTCTCTCTCTCTTTGCATGTGAGCAAGAGAGATAGAGGGAATGCATAAGTCAATCACCAACTGTCCAAGAATGTCATAGTGACTGTAAGTAGATACTGGAGAACATATGAAAAAGCAGAAGCCTGGTAGAACTTCCTCCTTGAGTTATAATTTGTATTATCATAAGTAAAAGACCATGAGAACTTTTATTCTGTGAATGTCTCCAAACATTTTCTGAGTCTACTTATGGTTCAGGCCTCCATAATTTCTCAAGGAGATCAGAGAGTTCAATAATACCTTTTTACTTTCTGAAAGGTATCTTAGGTTTGTTTTAAACTAGTGACAATAATTTCTTTAACTAAAATTTGAAAATTTATGAATAATTGTTCCTTTTAAGCTTCTCATATGGTTGTTAATTTAGTTGATTTCTGTCCATCACCATAATTGAACATTAAAAAGTACAGTAGATTTAAAAGAGTAGCAGCGCTTCTCTTTGCTCATTGCTCCTTTTTAGCTTTTACCAGCATCTGTTTCCTCTTCACCATCACATCATATTAGGCAGACACTTTTGATGAACCATTCAAGGTCTCTGTCTTGAATTCAGAGTCCTCTCTTCTTTCTATCCTCACCAATTTTTTTTTTTTTGAATGTAATTGATTCTGTATCCTTAGCCTCTTCACCACTGATTTCCCTTTGTGCTTCCTGCAGTACCTACAAACACTCTTACTGGTATTAAAAATCTCTGTTTCCTCAAAGCTCTCTAGACTCTTCTGAATTCTCATCCTTCTGAAACTAATGCTCTTAGCTGATCATAGCCTCCCACTGGCAACCTATTTTAATGAATTAATGCTGTCCTATTTCTTAATTCCATGCTTCTTTACCATCTTATTCATCTACTGTCTTAGCATCCTGTGAATTTCTGTCTCTGCCTTCAAACTAATTCTAATCCTATCAGTGGGCACTTAATTCTAAGACTTTCCCTTGCCTACCACAAGGCCCTGGTAGCATTGTATAGAAGAGTCTCTTACATAAAGAGAATTATCTCTATGGGTTCTGTCCATAAAATTTCCCCTGAATCGTCTGCTGTATTTTCCCTTGTCCGTTTTCAGTTCAAAACACTTTATAGGCCTCTGCTTGGCCTAATCCACAGTCTCAATGAAAACTACTTACCACATGACATCTTCACATTTCTGTGAAACTATGAGAGAAAGCTCAGTGCTATGCTACAAGCTCAGTGCTATTAAAAATCTGTAATGCATGAGTTGTCCCAGTAATCTAACTTAAGCCCTTGTTCTTTATTTGAAGAAGTGCACATTTTTCTTATGCTAATATCTTAAATGTTAATATTTACTTCTAGATTGCTTTTGTGGTGAATCCAACAGATACCTTTAGGCAGTTCAGCAGAACATGAAAGCAGCACAAAATTCATATATGTATCATGCAGTCATGTTTTTATCCATGTGTGCTATGGGTAACACTTTCCAGTAGAATTGTAGCTACATAGGGAAATGTATGCATGTGGTCTTCTAGTAATAACAAATATCATCATAGTGTGCAGAATTTAGTATGCAGTTCATAAGTAAGCACAAACTTATTTTTCCCCTTGAAATATAAAATAGCCTTAAAAAACTTAAATAGCTTCCTTGGGTAACTTCAAATTTAAATGGAAGTTTTATCAAAGGGTTGGCAGAATATATTTAAAAATATCTTCTCAGAGACCTCAGGAAATTACTTTTGCTTATGGCTCTGATTAAATATTTCATGGCAGTACATGCTTATTTATTTGTACTTGCTGTGTCAAGATAAAAAAAAAATCAAACAAACAAACTCCTCTTATTGTAGTAAATACACTTATTTTGAATATGGTCCCTGTCAAAACCAGAAGACCTGACTCAGGCACACTGCTGAGTCTGCAGGGTGAATTGTCTCATGCTGAAAATGAACATTAGGGCCATTCCTCACTGACAGCTTTGGGAGCTGGTTTGTTAATTTAACACTTGAAGAAACACATCGAAGACCACAGGCAATTTTTTGTACTGAAAGTAAGAGGAAACATATCTAACTTCAGAGCTTCAGATTGGTAGAGAATCAACAGTAGATAACACAAGCTGTTTTCTTTCCTATCTTTAAAATTAATGACCCTTTCCTTTTTCTTGAATAGATGTTGTAATATATCTTTCATGTGTGCATTTTTGATTACTAGATCTCCTGTAATTAAACACCGATGAAAAAATCTTGCCAAAGGTTTAGGTCCATTTTACCAGGTAGTGTATGGCTATCACAGTCAGCATCCCTTTTTTCACATCCTTTCTCCTCAAATTCTATTATTTTATTATTATTAATCTTATTAGTCTGCTCCTTAACACTCTTAAATCTGGAGTTATTTTTTCCCAAATGTTTGAGTCATAACATTAAAAAAATATTTTTGCATAAAAGAAAACTAGAATTCAAATCTTCATCTTCATATCTGGTAGAAAAAGGTAATGGTAGAGTCTGCAAATTTCATTAAAAAATGAGCTCAAAAGGACAAGATTTCTTCAGTTTTCTAAAATATGTAAGATTTATATGTTGTGTTATTTCTGGTTGTTAGTTATTTTAGTGATTTGGTTGTTAGTGATTTTGATCCTAAGTATATTGACTTCTATGTTGTACAGTCATATGCTGAAAGACAAAACACCTGGAAGATCTTTAAAACATTGTCTGATGCTATTGACATGCAAATAATTGTATTCCTTTTTATAATCCCCACATGAAATCACTTCTCATAACTGCTCCTGTTGGGACCAGCTCTGGCTCTGTGTTAGGGTAGATGGGATTAACAATTTCAGCTTCCCTCCATAAACTTTCTACATCCTCAATAACATACTAAGAGAAAGCAATTAATCACCCCTGCCAATTTTAACAGGAAACAATTTTTGTTGACAAATCATAAATGTTTCACATTAATAAATTTGTGATTTTTTGGCACTTGCAGCCTCCCAGAAGTTTAAAGGCATTGTCTGCCTGCTTTTAACTAGATGAGCAAGGGGTTTCTCCAAGTGTTTGAGATTTGGGAAAATAAAAAAAATGTATAGAAATTGGTGTAAGAAAGAGAAATTTTGCGTTCAAAACTTATAAACAGTATTAATTTCCAGCAAATGAATTTAGTCTTCATCCAGCGGAATTCAGATGCAACTCTACATTATTATCCATAAATTATGGTTTCTCTTTTAACTTCAATTTTTAGGCTCTTACTAAGTATTAATAAAATTTTCCCCTTTTTTTTTCATTTCACAGATGACAGTTAATGTTGGCTAAACCTTTGCAGCTGGCCATTAAAGAAAACGAATTTTATGAAATGGACTATTAAAACTCAAAATAATGCTAACAATAAAAGTATGCACAGTTTTATTGAACAATACTTTTTTAAAAAAAAATGTTCTTGTGCTTTATGCTTATATTCACCAAAGGAAAGCAATAGATCAGTGGACATAAAAAGGTGAGCAAGCCTTTAAAAAGCTAGGTGGAAAAAAAAGATAATATTAACTTGTTTTACTGAAGTTAATAAACCCTACATTCTGAGACAAATATCCTCAAGCTGTTTGTTTAAACAAGCATTAAGTTTAGCAGTACTACACCATAACATGATACTCCAAATTAAACCTTTGCATCTCAAGTGACCTTTATTGGAGTTTTATAGTTCATAAATTCTTTACAATGGTGCTCTGTGGAGTAGTTTTAATAAATCTTGATTTTGCTGTAAATGTTACAGCATGTACTTAAAATGGCATCTCCAGTCCTAACAAACACAAGTGTGGAATGATTCCCCTATTCCACATGGAGAATTTTGGTACAGCATTCATGAAATATTGGAAAACATTCCAGTTATGAGGCAAAAAGTACCAAAAGTTACCCAGTTATACTGGAGAAGAAAAACATCGCTGATAAACATATTTATCAAAGTAGATGGAAAGCATACTGATTTGTCATATACCACTAGGAAAATTTTCTGCCATTTACAGAGCTCCTAAAGTACTCCAGGATAGCTGGATAGAGACAGGATTATGTTTTCCATTTTCTCTTGAAAGACTTGATTTCCTGGCACAGTGTCAGATACACAGAACTGTAAACTACATGGTCAGTTTCACTTGCCCTAGTACAGTGGGAAAAGTGCACCTTGATCTAGAGTCTGCTTAATCTCATTTGTCTGTTTTACAGTATTTTTTTTTCATGGAAAGTGTCATTAAATAATATAGTAAATGCATCCTGGTAATGTGTTAAACCACCTAATTTGATATTTAATTTTTTTTCCTGCTGTATATGCTCCACCCTTTAATCCAGCTATTTATTTGCTTATTGGACACTTAACACCTTTGAACATATTTTAGTTACATTTGATAGAAAAATCAACTGTGAACCATCATTTTGAGGCAGTCATGGAATCCTCTATCTTAACTTCCATCTACTTGAGAGTTTATTTACAAGAGTGTTTTCTCATTTGTAAACATATGATTTAGTTTCTTGCATATATCTGAGAGCCTTTTCCAGTGTTCATAGTTTTCACAATTTCTCTTTCTTGATCTCAGCTCAAATTTTTATCCTCACTGTATTTTTGTCTTTTCTTTCTTTTCCCTAGATGCGAGAAGATGAAAAAAATTGTCCTTTCTCCCTCATATAGTCTGTTAAAGGTGTTTCTTCTCAGATAAATTTAAGCATTTGACAGGAAAAGTTTTCAAACATTGCTTTCACTGTAGATGTTGCTATTGAAAATAAGCCAAGTTTGAAAAAACCTCCACATTTCCATGAATGTTAAATTATAGATTTTGAAGTCAGAACTCTAAGCTTTTACTTCTTTTAAGGATCTTATTCATAAAAAATGCACAAGTTAATGATGAATTAGTTAAAAGATAAGTACTGCTGTGAATGTCCTGGTCCTTTCCTAAAATAAGCAAAATCTGCAAGATCTGTAAAGCTCTGTCTGTTGCTTTAAGGATAAATAGTGTGGCTTTGAGAAAGTGTTGTTACTTATCAATTAATTTGCTTATATTGAACAATATTTATGATGCATTGTGATTAAATCAAGATAATATATTGGATAGAGAGATACAATCAAACTCAAATAATAAATTTTAAGGTCTGTTATAAATTATTATTACAGACAATCTATAAGAAAAAGATTTTTATAAGTGGTCCTGTAAGAAAATGTATAACGCCATATTAAGTAATCTGAGTTACAGACCCATTATTAGTACTAGAAATGGTTTCTTTTACCAACAGTTATATGTTGATCCTTGAAGACTGTTTAATAATGAAGGACAGATTAAAAATATGGTCTGTTTTTCCTGAGGATAGAAATATGCAGATGAAGGTGTCTGAGCAATTCAAAGAAGACAGAGGTTAATAGTCTCTATAATTGCCAGAACTTGTGATGAGTACTTAAAGCAAACAATCAAGTTGCAATATAGGGTATCTATAAATTACACCGTGGTATTAGGAGTGGGATTTGTTCTATTACATTGTTTTGATGAAACTGCCTATGATTACAGAGTGTGATTTTTTTTTCATCTGTATCTAGCATTCACATTTACTCTGTAAACAGCTAAATGCATCCGAAAGTATTGTGGACAGCACAACACAATGTATAGTGAAGGTGAGACAATCAGGCTATCCTTATTTGGCTTTCTAGATGCATTTATAGTTTTTCTGAGTCTTGTAGGGGGAATTATTGATATTTGAAAGTTTTTGGTGTTGTGCCTTTGATTTTAGGTTATGTTGAGCAAAATTTTTAGGTGTATCATCCTAGGAATTTAGTATATTATACATGATGATAATGAATGCTAATCCATCTGTCTCAGGCAATTGATTAATATTTTCCGAAGCAAAGATTGTATTGGATTTGGAAGTTAGAGGAAACTTTTTAACTCTCTCAGCCATCTTTGTTTTTATTATTTAGAGGACATCATTCAGGGAAAGCTCAAGTGATATTGGATTCTGAATGTGCAAAGGGCTGTAACTTTGCAGAGCAAAGGGCCGTAATTTTCCAGAGCAAAAGCTCTGGAAATCTCCTCAATCCTGAAACAGGGGAGAAAGAAGTGGGAATGGAGGCATGAAGAAGCATTTTTTTGTGGACAGTAAGTATTAGTTGAGCTTTCTGCTTCATCAGGGCAAAAATTAGTCAACTACAGATTAACTATTTCACCACTACAGTGATCAAGCTGGTTGGCCAATTCACCCCAGGGCTCAGACTCTGAGAAGTTCAGCCTTGTGCAAATTTGTAAGGTTATGACCCTGTTCTAAAATAATCTCTGAATTAGGAACATCCATGATGCAGCATTTTTCTTTGTGAATACCTTTCAGACAGAAAAGCAAAACTCAAGTTGCACTGAGGAGGGTTTTCTATGAACAATCATGCTGTTATCCAGTTTGCATGCTGACCTGCAAACTGGATAACATCCAGTTAAGTCATCCTCTTCTCATTTATAATCATCACCAGAAAAACATACATTCCAAAGCACATGCAAAGATTTATTAAAAAAAATAGATCACCTAGAACAATATGTATTAGGCTTAAATATAAGCTATTTCCAGCTTGAGTGACAGCCTGTTTTTCCTGCCTAATAATGTGGAACTTGAGGTTTGCAGAATAGCAAATTTTACCTGGTTAATAGTAAATAATTGTTCTACTTCATATGGAAAAATGTTTTGGAATGGGTTGTTATGAACTTATCTTCTTAGTAACAGAAATTGGTTTAATCTTCAGTCAGTAGAGAAATAGCTCACGGAAGAGTCAACTGAGTGTTCAAATAGAACTGTTCCCAAGCAATATGAACATAGCTTTCTGAAAAATAATGACCATGTTAATAAAAGAAGAAAAAAAAGTCCAGTTCCAGTCTAGTTTTCTACTTCTTGCCTCTATCTTATGAAGTGGATGCAGCATCATGTCCTTCCTTAAAGAGACTATCTATTGTTTGCTTTTAAAATTATTTTGGCACATATTTTAAAATAAAAATAAGAAAGAAACCAGTGAATTTCAAATAAATATTTTCTGACTTTTGCATGTCAACGGAATTTGGTTAGTAGAAGTTCCTCCCATGTGAAAAATATTGGACACTGGAAAACTAGGCTGTAACTCCTACTTTCCTAAGTTAAACAAGGAGATGCACATCCATGAGCAGCAACAGAGAAGTCAATTACCTATGAATAATTTCATTCCTGTATAGATGTTTCACTGCAGACTGAGGTTACATAATTCCATGAAATCTACCCAGGTTTGACACACATTCCAAAACACATGCTATATCCTTCACTTCATCATAAAATTTGCAGAAGTCCACTGGAGCTGCACATAAATATTGCATTGCTGTGTTTTAACTGGGTACTCCATATTCATTGTGACAAGGGGATAATGCAACTTGGTCTGCATAAAAACTGCTCCTGACTACATTTCAAGTTTCCTTTTTTCTTCTACCCTAACAGATTTCCAAAACTAAGTTCCTCCAAGCACAATCTTCATTCAGAGCTCTGTTTCTGAAAGTCCAGAGTAGGCTTGTGCTTACTTCTCTTTTGAGCACTGAAAAGCTAAATGTGCTGAAAAGGCTTGCATCGTGTTAAAACTGATAGTGGTCTTGAAGTACAGAAAAGATTGCTGCAGTGAGGAAAGGGATAAACTGCTTTCCATATCTCAAATGTGTGTGGAAAAAAATAAATTAAAGCAAGGTAGATTAAGGCTGACATACCTCAGAAAACTTTCTATCTTTAAGGACCATATTGCTTTGGGAAAGTGTGGAAGCACCATGACTGGATGTTAGACAGTATCTGTCAGGTATGAACGAGGTGCGCTTGATTTTGGCTTGAGGAAAGAAATGGAGTAGATAATTTCCTAATGTTCCTGCCAGCTGTGTTTTCTATTATTCTCAGTGACTAGACATTAGAAAGAAATCATGTGTGATTTATCTATGTGCCAATGGATACACTAGTTTCTTTCCATTTCAGTGATTAATTGTTCTAATACAAGGCTCCCAAAACTTTATACTAAAGCTGGTGAGACTTTTGCACAGCTAAGAAGTTGTAAAATCCGATATCCAATTTCACTTTAAAACAGGTTTTACCCAAATGCTTCTAATGAAACTTTTTCAAGTTTCTTACACAAACTAATTAACAAATAGAATTTGATTATTTTTTTGATAGGTGCAATAAATCCTTCATTTAAATGACAAATTCCATTTTATGTTTCCTTTCAGATTTGAAAAAAAAAATTAATTATTTATGAATGCTGCTGTCACTGTTGACAACATCATCTCAAGAGACTGATACTAAGAGACATGTACAGGTATAGTAAAATACTGTATCTCATTGATGAGTGATTAGATAAGATTGTTGACTTAAGATGGCACAAGGCTATTTTTCCAAATAAGATTGTAAACAGGGTCACTAGTTTTGTTATGCTTTAGATTTTATTAAAACTTTTGAATATGTTTTTTTCTGATACAAACAAACAAAACTCATATTTTCATTTATTTATTTGTAGAACTTGCACAACATAATAGTTTCTGTGAAAGTATCATACATTTACCTGGATAATTAATTTGCAAATGGGAGGATCTGGTCCAACAAGCAAATTAAAAAAAGAGGTAAACCTAAGTAATTCTGGAAGGGAGGGAAGGAGGGAAATGAGTGATAATTCAAATTTGCAAGGCAAATTCATGGCAAATGACAACTGAAGGTTAGATAACCTTGAAAAAATTACACATACAAACATATATTATGAGGATATTTTTCTTGCATTGTTTTCCTGTCAAATAGTGAGAATGTTCCACTTTTCCGAAACGTGTTCCAGTGGACAGTACAAGGTAAGCCTATATATAGGTTCTGGTAGGTTCCCTTTGTAGTGTTGAGGGTACCAACACCAATTTGTTTTTTGTTCATGTTCTGATCTTCACTTTTTTTTATCTTCTAGTCTTAAACATCCAGTACAGAATGAGTATTTTATTACTGTTAATCCCAAATCATGAGATTAAGAACTACTTTGATGTTAAATGTAATCGCATCACTTCCTGGAAGAAAGTGTGTTTCTAAAGAACCTTGCATTTTCCAACAAGGAAAACTGCATGTTGCAGTTGATCAGAGAGATGTGAAGACTATACCATTTATGTTGCTCATTCTTATACCAGGAATAGTGTATTAATGGCTGTGAGATGCAGAGTTGTTCTGCAGGAGGAACAAGTAGGTTGTAGGAACTACTAACATAGAATTTACTTCACAAGCTGGATCTTTGTATTGGGTTTGTTTGGCAAGGTTTTGGTAGTTGGGGGGATACAGGTGTGGCCCTTTTGAGAAGCTGAAAGCAGCTTTGCCCTTGTCCAACAGAGCCATTTCCTGGTGACTCCAGGATGGTCCCACTGTTCACCAAGGCTGGGCCCTTCAGCCTTGGTAATACTGTGATAGCATGCATGAGAGCATGTTGAAGAAAGAAGGAAGAAATTATTTGTCGTGGTTTGAGAGGAAGTAAGTTTTCTGGGATGCTGTAGTCACACCAATAGGTGTTCAGATTTGAATACTGGCACCTGGTTTGGCTGCTGGAGACATTGGATACGCCTCTGAGAACACAGGGGTTAAAAAGCAGAGCACGCCCGGGAGAAGTTCCCTTGGGTTTCCAGCGGGAAAGAGTTCGGATCTCTCCCCTGTCCCAGCCGCTGCCGGCTGGGCAGGGGAGGGGGAAGCCTTGCGGCCGTGAAGAAGGCCGGAGCTTGGACAGAGATGGCAGGTGAAGAGGCCCTTGAGGATGGAAGAGTAGAAGAGCACCAAGAGGCATCGGGCAGCCACCCTCGCCCGACTCCCAGGAGAGAGAGAGAGCCAGTGTCTGAATTTAGTAGCAGCCAGCTGAGAAGGAGAAGGTGGGGGTGCGGCGAGAAAGTGCCCGCAGGGCAGCATAGGAGCTCTAGACAGAGACTGAGATTTTTAACCCTTTTCTTGCATAATAGAAACCTTACAAATGCTAATCCTCTAAGAGCTGAATGAGAAGAGAGATAAGAGATGAGATAAGAGGAAATGAGCCTTGAAAGAAGTGGAGAAGAATCTTAAGTAAGAAGAGATGATAGAGTGGCCTTTTAGCTGGACTTTTCTTGTATAGCCATGGACGGAACCATTTCTTTTTCCTGTGACACAGAGACTGCATTTAGAGGGAAGCAATAGCTCAAAGCCAAAAGAGTGCAGTTGATGTTTTGTGAAAGAGTGCATGAACAACAAGTGAAGAGGGTGGTTGGTGCCCTCGATCTTCAGTAGAAGAAAAGATCTCTGTTTTTGAGACCTCTCGGCCCCAGGGGGTGAAATCTGAAGGGGACAGGTGTCCCGAAAGTGACAGACTGTGCTCTTTTTGAAACTGGAAAGCATCCTTAAAAGGAGAACCCTAGAAGCAGCCCTGGTCCATGTACAGCAGTGAGAGCGCTGGACATGAAAAGAAGACGTCATGATAGCAAAGGATCTTCAGGCAGTGCCACATATGCCAAAAAACACAAGAGGTCTCAACTGTGTTTCCAAGAGAAGCCTATAGCACAAGAGACTCCTCACTCCTTCATGAACTGAGAATTGATTATCTAAAGGGTAGTGATAGACTGAGAGTTGGTGATCTGAAAGATAGATGTATTAGAAATTTGGTGGGGGGAGGAGGAAATTTTTTTGGAAAGTTTTCATTTTCCCTGTGTGTTTCTTTTTACTTGTTGTTTAGTTAATAAAGTTTTCTTTTCTTTGTTTCTAAGTAAGAGCCTGCTTTGCTTATTCCTAGTCACATCTCACAGGCGACACCTGGGAGAGTGTATTTTCATGAAAGCACTAGCACTGCACCAGTGTCAAACCATTACATTATTGCGCAGATGTAATTGCAGCCAGAGGAGAGAGGTGTGAAAATATGTGAGGGCAATAGCTCTGCAGACACCAAGGTCAGTGCAAAATGGAGGGAAGAGGTGTTACAGGCACGAGAGCAGAAATTCCTCTGCAGCCCCCAGGTTAACAGCATAGTGAGGCAGCTGTGCCCCTGCCACCTGTGGAGGTCCATTGGGAAGCACCTGTAGCCCTGAAGAGCTCCGTGCTGGAGCAGGTGGATGCCCAAAAGAGGCTGTGCCCCTTTGGGAAGCCTGCTCTGCAGCAGGCTTCTGGCAGGACCCATGGAGCCGTGGAGAGAGGGTTCCACAGTGGAGCAGGTTTGCTGTGGGACTTGTGATCCAGCAGGGGACCAGCTGGAGCAGCCTCTGCCTGAAGGACTGCAGCCTGTGGAAAGGACCCACACTGGAGAAGCTGGTGGAGACTGTGTCCTGTGTGAGTTTCCCCCATGTTGGAGCAGGGCAAGAGTGTGAGAGGTCCTTCCCCTGAGGGGGAAGGAATGGCAGATGCAATATGTGATGAACATTGCTTTAATTCCCCACATTCCTGCACCACTTGGAGGGTGGTACAGAATTCTGGACTGATGTGTAGCTTAGGAAGGAAGGAGTGGAGGAAAGATGTTTTAAGATTTGGGTTTTTTTTCTTATTATGTTACTCTGATTTGATTGGCAATACATTCAATTAATTTCTCCAAACTCAGTCTGTTTTGCACATGATGGTAACTGGTGAGTGATCCCTTCCTGCCCTTATCCATGTCCTGGGAGCTTTCATTCTATTTTCTCTCCCCTGTCCAGCTGAGGAGAGGAGTGACAGAGCAGCTTTGGTAGGCATGTGACACCCAGCCAAGGTCAACCCACCACAGTCCCTCGCTACTTAAAAACTAAAGGTCCAGAGAATACAGCTTAACTTGTGACAAAAGATCTTAATGAATTCAATCCTTTCCCAGAGTATGTATAAAAATCCTATTTCTCAAGTAATTATAGGACTTTGAAAGTGAGACATTCCATGTAATTTATTATTTTCCTTTAATTTCCATTGAACTTATACAATGGGCTAGAAAAAAAATCAAATAATGTGAAATAAAAATGGAAGAAATTTTCAGCTTGAATAGTATTTTTTTGTCACTGGAAAAATCAAAGTGTTAATTTAAGATGTGGAATGCATTAACGTATTTATGTCTACAAGGTCGCTTAAAAGTGGTATAATTCTAATTTAAGACAGTAAAATTCTTCTGGCTAAAAGTAATAAGAATTTCAAAAGATTGCCAGTTCTTCTGATGCTTACTTGAGCTGGAAGAACAACCTGTCTTCCAAAAGAAAGGCTCATAGATGTTTAAAACAAAAAATAAATTTTAAAAAATTAAAAGATAATTATGTATTTCTGATATTTAAGGAATATCAGAAAACATTCTAGAAAAATTTAATTACTTCAGAAAATTTGATTTAGGCATTTTGAATTGACTCTTACTCTCTTTTGGGCGGGAGAACACCAACAGAGGTGTGTGTGGAGAAACTTCAAAGGTTACTACTTTGGGATGGTTCCTCCAGGAACACAATTCTCACAGCAGAAGATCTGCAACATGTAAAACCTAGACACTGATTTGTTCTCGAGTATGACAGAAGGTTTTCAGTTAGTGGATGACAGGTACCTTTTTCCAGCTGTCGCTGTGTTAAACGAATGACATTGCTGTCTCCTGCAGTGCAGATTTATGGCCCTATGACTGGTACTAGGTGTATCAAACAGAACTGACCTCACCCCTAAAAAGAGCCCTGCAGTAGCAAAAAGCTGGAGAAAGTGGACCTGGCTATAAGAGGAATAGCAACAGATAATTGTTTGGTTTATCTTGTGTTTTTCTCAAGGGAAGTGTAATGTCTCCCTTTGAGAGACAAAAGATCAGCATTCAACTTGTGCCAGATGCAGCCTGAGCTATTTAGAGGTAGATTAGAATTAGCTGGGGAACAGGACCATATCCACTGTATTTGAGCTGGTTTCACATTGCTGGACCGTGGGAAAATAAAAAAAAATATTGAGCAATTATTAATTAGCTGGTAGTCCTCATCCAGCAGAGACTGTCTTGTTGCTGCCTAACAACGTGCAAAAGTGTAAATATGAAGTTTCAGAAGACTTCTTGGTTGTAAAGATGGAGTTCTACCGGCTGTCATGGTGTGATTTATTCTGCACTGCATGTATTCCAGACTCAAATTTTTCCTTGCTTAAACTATTGTCTATTTTCTATGCATAAACTTGCCCCAGTTTTTGCATGCTCCATGATAATATTTTTAAAGGTAGTAAATTTTAATCCTATATAAAACCTCACCTTAAATTATTATTCTCATTTTTATCCAGTTGCAGAGAAAATGATGAGAAGAATAAATCAATGTCTGAAAATATGCTATAAATCTTGAGGGATTTCTGGTGGGTTTAAGTGTGTCCTTGTAAAATAATGTTCTGATTGCATAGAGAAGTGTCAGCCTGGGTAAATTATCTGAGTAAAAGTGGGCAATAGATGTTAAGATAGTTATTCTTGAGGTCACCTTGAAAGCTGTACTGGAAACAGGCTCAGTCCCAGTCTCACATTAAAACTCAAGAAAGTACAGATATTTAAACATGCCTTCCTTCTGTTTCTTGGGAGTTTTTTGTGAGCATTTTTGGGGGGTTTTGTTTTTTGGTTGGTTAGGGGTTTTTTGGTGTTTCTTTTTGTTTTGGTTTTTTGTTTTTGTTTGTTTGTTTTTTCTGGGGTGGTTTATTATTTGGGAGGAGGTTTGGTATGGTTATTTTTGGTTTTTCTTTGGCTGGTCTTTTTTTCATTTTTTGAGGGTTTTTGTAATAGTAAAACAATGAAGGGTGAATTTTGACTTCAACATGTACTGTAAGACATATATTCTTTTCTAGTGTAAGCTTAGGCCTCTCAGTCAGACAGAATTGCTGCTTCAGGCCCAAAGGTAAGAACAGTCCTTCTGTGAAGGACTTGAAATATGCAAATAAAAAGTATCAGATCAAAATATTAGCAGGTGTGAAACAGAGGACAGTGGCAGAATACTGTTGGTGTTAGGCGAATGCAGGCAACTTATCATGAAGGTCAAAAATGCAAGCTTTTGGTGCCCAGCTATGGAATAAGGAATCAGGTCTTCTTCCTTTGCCTCTACAGCTCCTGTGCTGTTGTGGATTTATCTAAAAATGGTTCAAACCAACCTCTCTTTCTGAACCACTAAATATGTAACTGATGGTGAAAACAATGAAACTCCATAGTATTTCTACTCAAGTATCCTTATCAAATCAGAGCCTCTTTCACTAATCCTAAGATATCATGCCTACAGAGATGAAATCTTCCTATCATTTTCCCTAGCAAATATGCTCTTTGAAGTAGTTTCAGAGCAAATCTGAGTGCTCTCTGTGTGCATAAGATTGTTCAATCAGATAAGAAATTACAGAGCAATTTTAAGAAATATTTTTACACTTTTCAGTATGAAGATGTACAAACCCTTATTGTTATTCTCTGTTCTGATTCTCTGTTCTGATCAATATATGGCCACACAAAGAAAACAGAGTATGTTTGAAGTGTAACCATTGTAGTTCCATAATAGGCATGTAAGATGAGGGAGGTTTACGTGATTCCTCCACCACAGTCTTATTGTTTCCATTAAGCCTTAAAAAGTGAAGTTAAAGCAGTGCAAAATAAAAAGATGACTAATGCTGCAAGAGAAAATGTTACCTTTCCTCACTGCACAAAGAATATTTATGGTATTCAGAGTGACAGAAACAGAGGAGTAGATGTAGCCAAAATAAGATGTAGCCCACCTTCATTCACTGAGGTAGGATCAAGCAGATGTAGACTATCACCATCTATTGTTGATAACATGTTTTACCAAAGCAGAAAATTACAATAAGATATCAAAACTTTAGAACAATGTCCACAAAAAGTTCTTTCTGTGCTGGAGACTTTTCTTTCCTAGAATCCAAATTAAATTTTTTTTTTTTTTTACATTGAGAAAATAGATCTACTCTCTGGCTTTCTGTTTTAACCAAATGATCATCTGTAATCCATCCACCTGGATGCCACCACTTCTATTTGTGCCTTTTGTTAATCCAATGTTGGCAGTTCATGGCCTTGTTTCTCAGGCTCCCACCCAAAGCTCAAACTGCAGCTATTAAACAGAGCTACCTGCACCAGATGTACTCCTCAACACTGGTAACTGGCCTAAGAGAATGAAATAAATATGATCAGCTCTTAGGAAAACCAAGAAGCTGCTACTATCTAAACTTCTAGATATTTTAGAATTCAAAAATTCTGTTGAGGAAATGGAGAACAATCAATATGTGCATTTAAGTGAATAGTTATGTGAATGGAAACAACTATAACTATATTATAGTGTCTAATTTTTTTCTTTTTAATGGAAGGTTTGCTTTTATTTTGGACATACAGGCAAATTTGAGGGGATGGTTCTGTTTAGTTAGAGATCAGAAAATAATAAAGCTTATGTTTTGTTTTTGGAGTTATTTTCTTAGTGAAAAAATCAGTTACTTTATTTTCACATTCATAAATATAATTCTCCTCTACACTGTTATTTCCTGGTTAAAAATGAATTTATTAAAGATTTTACTCCAGAGAGCTTCTACAGATGCAATTTTGTTTCTTTGTTATCAGAAAGACTTGAGAACAGATACTATTAATACTTCAATCTTTTTTGAGTCTTTCTTAATCTTCTCCACTGTTAAGCAGCTAGCCTGTGTTTTGATTTTTTCTTTCTGCATTTAGTGAACCTTATCTTGTTTCCTTTTATGTCACTGTGCTTTTTGATCTTATCCCTAAGGGTCTTGAGCTGTTCCTTTATATTCACGTTAAAACCTATAATCTTCTTTCCACTTTTTGTTTGATTCTTTTTGAATTTTCAGGTCGCTGGAGAAATTCTGATGTCTCTACAATAGTTCCTTACTATTCTGCCATTCCTTGCTTCATTTGCAAATAACCTACCACTCTGCATTAAATACCTTCTCGTGCAGTAACTGCCAGCAGTGCTGCACTCCTGTGCCCTTTAACTTTTTTCTCTTCCCAATAGACTGTCTCTTGTACTCCAGGAAAACGTGGAGTTTGCCTTCCCCCTCAGCCATCACTTTCCTGCATTTTTACCTTCACACTTCATTACTTCTTTCATCTTTTCTGTAATCTTTCACAATTTTATTTTCTGATTGTACCTTTGGTTTACGTGTTCTATCATTGTAGTTAGTTGAAAGACAATCTTAAAAAGGAACAACCTTTAATCTCTAAAACAAAAATTGCCTGCAAAATATTCTATGCACTGTGTCATCCTACTTTGTCCTTAGGTATCTCTGAAAAATTACAATCTCCTTTTGTTACAAGGCTTTAATTAAAAAAAAATTTAACCATTTTTTGTCTTCTAGCTTATGTGAATATGTAAATTCTTTGCAGTTATGATCTTTCTATAAAACAAAAACAACCTAGCAAAATTCTCTCCTTTCCATGAACTTGTGAGTTCATGGAAATACACCTTTAATATGTGGTGCACCTTTCTCTCTTTTTCTTACACCTGTCATTCTTAAGGAGATTGCATCTCTATATCAGTAACAAAGCTCTGTGGTTTAGCTCAACAACTTTCCAGGATGACATTTTCATTGTGTTTTGGCTGTGTTTCTACAAATAGTTCTCGCTACATGCTCCCATACTGGGACTGCTGTGGAGTAACACCCCAAAGGTTGATCTCTTAATTGACCCTCATAACTGTGATTCTCCTCTGCCTAAATTTAGGCAGAAAATGGGTTTTTGTGTTTGATTTCTTTTCCTCTCTCTTCACTTCTGAGATTTTATTACAGATCTAGGGTATTTTAAAATCTCCTCTCTTGTGTGCACTCGAAGATCTTTCTCTTCCTTTCACAGCCCCTATAAACCTTTTTTGCTCCCTCTTTTGTGTAATGCCAGATGTCATGACACCTATATACTTTCATTAGTTGTTGGAAATATTCATCTCCAAGTCATCTGTCTCTATGATCTTTATCACACTGATGTCTTCTGTTCCACCACTCTGCTGTCAGATTATTGGAGCCTCTTTTATACTGCATAGGATTCGGTGTAACTGTAGCAGGTGCATCTAAATAAGTGGCATGGTGAAGTAATCCAGAGGGATAGGGATACCTTGCTTGTCTTTCTGAAATGCCCTTTTTATTATGGGTACAAGCAGGAGCACGTTCCTGAAGCAATGTGCTGTCTGCACTTTAAGGTAGCCAAGGTCAGGACCTTCCAAAAGACCTCTAGGTAATGATTTTTCATTGCAAATGATCTTAGGTGGCAGTACAGGCAAGAAGTGTTCTAGGATTGATGTTCCTATTTTAGACTGTTCCACATGTGGGCACATTTTCTTTCAAGAAGAGGTAATAATAGAAAACTAAGAATAGAATGAGTCAGAACAAAATTAAAATGTAACCTTGACTTTCTTGCCTCTTAGTCCTTCAGGAAATCACATGTGGATTGTACAGATTGCTGGGTATTTTGTACGTTCATTTACTTTGAGTCCTTTTTGGGAAGCAGAAGTCATTATGTCTTTTCTGTTGCAGAGAGAGGCAGCTGACTCCAACCCTGGAAGCACTGGAATAAGCAGAAACTGAGGAGAGAATATACCTCTGGGAAAGAATAATTACAGGATTTGTAATATGCCTTTCTCTCCTTTCTGTATTCAATTTCTGTTTATCACAGTGTGTGGCCACTGGTCTTCTAGAACCATGTACTGGAAAACAATGTGGGCCAAGAAGAGCATAATTTTAAAATGCATAATTCTGCAACTGTATAAATTTCTCAGTTTCATATGTTTTGGTTTGGGTTTTTTT
The DNA here is from genome assembly GCA_024362935.1 of Setophaga petechia. Lineage (NCBI taxonomy): Eukaryota > Metazoa > Chordata > Aves > Passeriformes > Parulidae > Setophaga > Setophaga petechia. Next base: position 27,830,756 of record JANCRA010000001.1, read on the forward strand.
TTTTTTTTTACTGAGTGTGCTACATCAGTATATTTTAAATTGCAATGAATAAGATTTTGTCTTTTTTCTAATGTATAGTGCAATATTTGATTAGGTATTGTATTTGGCAATGTTTACCTTACTGTGATAATATGTTATTCTGACTGTTAAAGTCATGTCAGCAAGCTCAGTACTTTCAATCTTAATTTCATAAGCTCAATTTTTTGGCAGGTGTGTAACCTGATCACAATACTTTTCTTCAGGCAAAGAGTTCTCCAACATTCTCACCACAAAACCCTTTATTTATTGTAATGAAAATAAAACATCAATTTAATTTTTAAATGTTTTTGTATTAACCACACCAAACAGAGATAAATTATCCTTTCTTTCTATTTGGACCTTTCCTAAAGGTCAGTAAAGGGGTTCAAATGAATAGTTTAAACATATTCAACAGATATTTTAACATTTGCCATTACTTCCATGTTTATAATCTATGATCTCATGCAAATTGGACTATTTTACATGAAAATTAATCTTTTTAATATATTATGATACTGCTATTCATGCTGATCTTCATGATATAATTTGACCCATACAGGAACCAACCTTTCTAGGGCATTTCAGAAGTTGTCACAACTGTCTAAAAGTGAACTGTGCAGTTTAAGGTGAGATATTCAAGAATCAGACCCTGGAAGCATCTGTTCAGACTGAGGCCCCACTCTTCAGTTTCACACCTGAGACCCCTACGAGAGAGAATGCTGGCTGTATATTTTGTTCCTAACTGCCTGGTGCATGACAGTGGCAGAGCAATCCCTCTGAGCAGCACCTGGGCTACAATTTGCCTCTGTTACTTGCCCTGGGTGTAATCTGCTTCCAGAGAAACCCTGTTCCCTGAGAGTGGCAGTGTCTGGTTCTTAATTGCCAGTAGTGCCTTAGCTCTTTGTGCTTGTTTCCAACGCAGATGCAGTTAACATTACTGCCAGTTTTAGAAGTATTATAAAATCTCCACTATAATTCCTCTTTAATTAGCATCCTATTATCTTAAATTACTTCAACAATTTTTTCCTCTAAATCTTTTCCATTCTTTCAGTAATACCCCTTTTTTTTGTAAAATTTTCTCAGTATTTCCCCACTTGTTGGAGTTTTTTTTTTTTTCACTTTGTCTTTTAATAGCTTATTCAAAAGGATAGAAAGGCTCAATGGACTCCTGGTAGAGTGCAGTAATATCAGTGTTTGTGTTCTCAGGGTTTTTCTTTCTCTGGAGCATAATGGTTGAACTAAGTCTTGTGGTAAAGAGCAAACCCACTGGGCTAATGGCAATAAACTTGAAAACAGTGAGAGGCTTGTTCACTCAGGTTCAATGTGTGAATAGCTCTGCACAGCTCTAATTAGGACCCTGGTTCTCAATAGGTAATTAAATATCATTTTGGTTACCCAAGTGAAGGGATTAAGGTAAAAATGTACCATTCACATTTATAGTACAATAAAAGGTCCTGCAATTCTGTTGGTTGACTGGCATTTTAGTGAACTCTGTCAGAAATACCTTGAAATGTGCCATTGTGAGGCAGAAAACTGAAATGTAGCACACTGTCTGCAAGGAATCTCTCATGGCAATGACGTGGTCACTGAATAAGCTAAGGCTGTCATTTTGTCGTTTAGGAAGGTATCCCTGGGCCTCTGGAAAAATGAGCATTATTTTGTATCAATAAAAATAAAATTAGTGCCATTATTTCAGCTAGTACTTTGTTTTGACCTCCCTCCCTAACTCCCTTACCCTCAGTTATCTCATGGATAGCTGAATGCACACTGCAATATGGGACATACATATTTGTACTTTAAGGATGCTTGTTCAGATAGAAAGGAGTGTTTAATTTTAGTAATCTAATCACCTAAAGCAGGTACCTTGGGTTCACATATTTTATGAGGTTTTAAACCTCTGAAATACCTTTGGCTATACCCACTAGTTTCTTTGAAGTTTCATTGCTTCCCAAGGCTAAACCCCAGTTCATTTTTTCCCTCCTCACATAAATATTTTAGCATTTAAAATTCTTTAAAAATCTTTTTAAGGTCTTCATTTGTATTACTGCTTTCTGATAATCCTCATATTGACATAGGAATATAGCAATATATAGAAATATAGCTCAGAAAAACATTGCAGAATATAAGGCTAGCAAGGTCCAGAAAAAAATTCAAACTCGAGGATCATTTTCAGTATTTTAAAATTATGCAGTAGCAAGTATTTCTAACTATTCTCCAAAGCAGGATTTCATATGTTCTATTATTTAAAGGATAGAAAGCTGTTTGTGCCCTATGCCAGAATAAAGGTTTAATGATTGTCCTGGTTTTGCTGAAAATTCGGAAGGAGAATGGAATTTCATATGTGCCAAAAAGTGATTGCTAAGGACAGAGGAAAACCTGAAACAGGCCATTGCCTCAGGCAGTACATGCTGATGTGCCCTTACTTTTACTCTTCCCCCTTGTCTGTATGAAAAGCAAACACTGTTTCTACATAATCTTCCTTTCATTTTCTTCCAGTCCCTTAAAAAAATTCAGTTAAAAGAAATCTCACCTTTTTTTTTTCCTTCTACACCAGTATGTAGGCTAGATGAGACAGTGCATAATGTTTTTCCTCCAAGTTTTCAAGATCTAGATCTCATTTATTTCAAGAACAGAAACAGTTATTGTAACCTAACCTGTTTGCTTTGTTACACTGGTATTCCTATTTCCAAATTCATTCAATAATTCATCCTAAAGGATGACTAACATTATAAAAAGTCCCCCACTGAAATTATGCCTGTCTGCCTCCTAATCCCTTGAAACTTCTTTTTAAAGATTTCTTTAGTATTCTACTGTAAGCAAAAATTAATTGACAGATATTTTCAATAATGTGTTTTCTCTGTAAGCATAAAGTTGTGGAAGTATTGAGTATATATTTTTCCTATATGATTGAAAAGTAATGAAGTATGTGATTTTTTTATATTCCTTAAGAGAAAAATTGTACTATAAGTCTTACTCTCTGTTGTGAGATATCATGTCAAACTTATAGATTGAGTCTTTTTATTCCTACAATTTTTAATTCCTACAAGCTTCTAATAGACCACAATTACCAATTATTTCATTATTTTGTAACATATACTGTTAAAATGATTACTTCATCAATCACATGCCACATAATTAATCAAATATAATTGACCAAATTAGTTCACATTTAATTAATTTGAAACAGAAGGTACTGCTTGAAAAATGGTCTTTTAATACAGACTGGAATGGGATCTCCTGGCTTTTGACCATAGTTTGATACTGTTCATATCTGAATTATTCAGAAAAAACTGTGAAGCTTCACCTTGCAGATGAAGATTGACAGCTGAGATAATGTGATGAAGTTATCCTCAAATCCAACAGGAGTAAACCCTGCCTGTGTTGGCCAAACAAAATTTTGAAATACGGATAATTCTGTCTGAATTTAGGTAATCTGCAGACACCTTTGGTACATCTAGTTTTAATATTGATATTTCAAGCTAGACCTTTGATGTGAACATTGGGACAGGTGATTAAAGGCTCATCACCACGAACACAGAAGAGCACAGCTGGTAGGGAAACCCCAATTGCACAGGCCCTGCTCCACCTCCTCCTCCCAGGGCTTTTCCAGGGAAGCCTCAGTCCCAAGGCCCGGGGTGATACCCATGAAGAGGAGTTATCAGAGAACCTCTCTGTGTTGCATTTTGGATGGAGAGTGTTAGCAGTCTTTGGATAGAGGTATGGCACTGACTAGGGAGTGTGGGAAAAACCATCTTGGAACTGTAGATTTCATACAGGGAATTTAGGGGAAGCATTAAAGGTGGAAAAGGGACGGATAAAGATGGTTTAAAAAGGAAATGTAAGGGAAAAAGGGAAAAAGAAGATAAAATTGCCTTTTAGCAGATTGCCAGTCAATACACCTGTGTGTTTGTTTCTGCACTGATCCCTCCACACTGTTATGTCTTCTCATTTAGTGTCATTTCCAGCTGATACTCTGGTAACAGGACTCTATTCTGTGTGTGTATGGATGTCCAAGTGCCAGCGATGGGAGTGGGGCCGTTGGTCGCAGCCCCGAGTGCCAGCACCTGGAGGCTCCATGGTTCATGCATGTTGTGTGGGCAGGCACACCAGGGTGTGATCACAGCCTACATCCAGCTACACTAACTAGCAAATGGGGAAGGAGGTTTTGGAGTCCAGTGTTGCAGGTACCACAAGTCTAGGCCAGAAGGTGGAGGGATTGAAGGGTTTTGCGTCCACTACTGGAGGAGCAAGGAGGTTCAGACCAGTAACTGGAGAGTCCATGATCTTTGGGGGATGACTGCTGGTAAGTTTATGAATCTAGGTCAGCTACCAGGGACATTTCTGTTTCTCTGTGCAAGACAGTTGAGAGACTGGGGGACCCAGGAGCCAGCTATATAATCTGTTGGGTGTCTGTGGGAGACTGGAGGAAATTACTATCTCTAAATATTTTGTGTGCATGTGTGGGAGAAGGGAAAGGATGCGTCTTGCCTTTGATGTGGCCCTAAATGCCCCCCTGCTCCCTGGGGCCTGTATCCCAACCTTGCAGGGGCTGCAAATCCCTGGCACACCAGAGGCCATGCTCCACACCTGCCCCTGCAGCCCCTAACCCAGCTCCTGAATGCTTAGATGACTGAAAGTCCCACCTGGGGGAAGGGCCCAGGAAGGCCAAAGGGTACTTAAGCAAAGCATGAGATATGAGCATGTGTCTTGACTGTACTTGCTCTTAAAATTTATGTTTTCTGAAACAATAATGAAACCAGGAATGGTGGGTATATTTGTTCTTTTCTATATTACTCTTTCTTTTTCTTCTTCTAATTCCCTCTTCTCAAATTCTGAGTAACTTAAAATCAGATGGGCTTGGATTATGCTTAAGATGAATGGGCTAAGTTAATCCTTTATGAAATTATTTATGTTGATTGAACATACTTCAAACTTTTGCCAAAGTTCCCTGATTTTCTGATTTTCAGTAAAATTTCTGTTGTTTTCTCTTGAGGAATATATTTTTGGTATTTCTCTCTTGCTTCTAACTCAAGATACACTACCAAAAAGTAAGTTTGTTTAAGAGACTCCTGAGCTGAGTTCTGGGCCCTAGAGTGTCCAAGACCAGGTGCTGGGCAGGTCCACAGTGTGGGTACCTGTGTGTGTAGGTCTGAGCACCTGCATGTGGAGTGGGGCTGCATCCTCAGGCTCACATGTCCAGGCACCTATAACTGGGAAGACTGGGGGTCCAGGGTAGGTTATGTGTCATTGGCCAGCTTCCTGAGGGACTTATACTTTAATGGGCTTTCTACCTGATCAGCCAGAAAATGTAACAGGATGAGGCTGTAAGTGCTGGTTTGGCTAGAGCTGTGTGTGTCTGTGGTGACCTGTGCAGCTGGCTGTGCTTGTGCATACATTTTTACTGTTGGATTCGATAATCTTAAAGCTCTTTTCCAACCTAGCTTATTCTATATGAATGTGTGTGTATGTGCATGTCTATTAGGAATTCAGTCTTGCTACTTGCTGGAGTAGGCTGTGGCAGGCTGGCCTCCATCAGGGTACTGGATTTGGCAGCTCCTAACAAATAAGATTCCTTTCTGAGGGAAAGCTCTCCTTCATTTTTCTGCTCATTACATTTCATAATTCCACATTCCTAGTTTTGTGACTTTTGTACCAGCAATGTTCTTCCACTAAATAGCCTTCTGTAGTCCTTTGCAGAAGTCCACAGGGAACAGCTTTGTTAATGAAGCACTTAAACCAAGTGTTAGATTATTCAGGGGAAGATGCTGTACTTAGTCTACTGAATAAGACTATTACCTTAATTTCACCTATTCCAGATTTTAGAATTAATATTCCTCTTTGCAGTAACTCTCTCCTGAGCCCCAAGCCACTAACTTCAGTTGATGCCTTTGAAAGAAAGGTCAAATCCAAGTCTCAAAGAGCAATATATGCAACTCATATATGTTGTCTATTTTTAAGGTACCCTAGTTACCCAAGAACCATTGAGCTTCAGTTATTTCAGGAGTTAACCAGATTACTGAAAAAGTGTAAGTGTTACATAACTGTGCTGTATGCTTCCATGGAAGACACACCTGAATGAAATATGGATTTCTTAAAAAAACTAAAGGATGGAAATGGGCGTGGGGAAGAAGATGGGGCAAGCTAGTTTAGTTGTATCCTATTAAATACTGGAAACAATCAACTGGACCAACAAAACATCCCTTAGCTGTTTCTTCTGTTCCTGTTAAGACTAATCACACAAAAGACACATTCCCTTCCTCTTCACGTTACTTGAAATAAGTGACTCTAAATCAGACAAATGCAGGCTCTGTGGCTCAGCAGGCAGTAATTGAACCCTTACAGATTAGAAGTGCTCTTGTACCCTTTTGCTCTGGGAACAACTCCATTTCAGAATTAGTTTTTTTTTTTTTTTTTCCACAATTTAAAAAAAACCAACTCGCGTTACAAGCTAGCCATGTAATTTGAAATTTCATGTGATGGATGCTAAATGGAATCTGATTAAATATGAAGAACACGAGTTCAGCTGAGGAGTAGTAATAGTGAAGAGACTAAAACTGAAGTGGAAACTCAGAAGGCATGAACCTGAATCTGATCCCCAAAATGAGGTAAAAATTGACCAAGAGGTACTTGTAGACAAGTGAATATATCTGAATGAAATAATAACAATGCTTCTCTATACCTAGAACCTCTCTATCTCTGCCCAGTTCACCATAGCTTGAATTTTATCTACCTGCTCTTTCTGAAAGGCTTTGCCTGCTTCTCTTTTTCTTCATTACAGTACTTTCATATTTTATGCTTTTCACTCTTCAAGTACAAATGTGAACTATTATTCCTAATTCTCTGTAATTCTACTGAAGAAAAGGAAACTTAATATCTAAGAATTGTTGCATTCTTATACACAGATATTGCGGTTCAGTGAAAAGGGTAAACAAAACCAGCTTTACTATTGGTTTCACAAGCGTTTCAGTGTAGTTCCAATCAAGTTTTGTTATTAGCACGTTCAGAACATTTTGCACTCAAATGGTTGTTTTGAATTCTTTTTATATTAAAAGTCAACCAGGAGAACCATCTGTGTCAAAGTAAGCTGTGCAGATCAGAGAAAATTGTTACTAGACTTACAGAGTCACTTGCTGAGCTCTTTTGCTATCTTTATGGACTGGATTTTTTTTCTCCTTCATCTCTGAGATGCAATGAATATAATGCAAATGTCTGCTTTATGCGGCCTGCTGAGAAGATCTGAGCCAACTGCTTTATTTGCTGTTTTCCAGTAGGGAAATATCAACCCTAATTTGTAAGATTTTTGATAGAATAGCTGAGCATGTGATTATGTATATAATGGCCTGGATCTAATGAGACTCATTCAGTGCTTCAGAGTGCAATCATTCACTCCTTGATTGGCATATAACTATCTTGAGTTGAAAATCTGAAGCATCATTACATGATTTCCCAAATTATGCACTTAAATGTACCTCTGCTGTGCATATTCTGTGCCACATGAATAATTTCTATATGTGCCAATGAGTGTTTTGACTACTCTTATCCAAACAATATATAGGCTACCTCCAGGCTCCTATGATAGGAAACAGCTTTATCCCTAGGAAGAAGCATGAGCAGAATTACTCCTTTTCTACTTCTCCACACAGACCACACAGACCAGCTTTCATTGTATTAGATACAACTTCTTTTCCTCTTTCCTCCTCCCCCCTCAAAAGAGACTAGGATGCAGACTCTTTGCCTCTGATAAGAACTCCATAAAATCTAATATTGGCCTCCTGGGGAAAAATCCATCAAGCTCTTCCTGCTAGGCAGAAATGAATGCCAGAGCACAACTTCCTATCTCACAAGTGACATGGCAAAGGCACAGAATTGGACCAGATAGCTTTGTCATTCAGAAACTGTCATTAGGAGAGACAGATTGACCACTTCTGCTCATGCTTTGACGCTTTACAGCTAGACTGCTTTTTTTTTCATTTTAATTGGTAAGGAAGAGCTTTTGATATGATGAAATTAGTCATAGAAGCCAAATTAAAGGTTTTATGTGCATTGTCAAAAAACACTTTTATCAACATTCAAAGAGGCCTTTTACCTGAGAGCTTGTGTATGCCATGAGTTTGTAAATGGGTAGTCCTCAAGCACATCACAGTGAGTCAGGTGAGACAAAAGCAAGGCATCAGGTCAGTTGGAAAAGTGAGTGAACACATTTTGTCTACTGTAAAAAATCTGTCCAAAGCCATCGTTCATCAGGACCATGGAGCTATGCTACAGAAGGTACTGACATCATTAATAAGAAAAAAAACCCCACAGTATAATAGTATAATTTTTGCTGGTTTTGTGTCCAGAAAGATCTGGGCTCTGTTGTTTATTTCCATGGTAGTCAACAGCCAGAGGCAATTGTTTTCCAAAGAGGCAAATATGTTTTCCAGAGGCAAATCTCTTAGGATAAAAGAGACAATGCCTATAAAGTGAAGCCTTGACATGAAAAGATGGTGTGGTCCTAATTTAAAGGAACAGAGTGGAAAAATCCTGTTTTTAATCTGCAGGACATCTGCCAGGTTGAAGGGTGGTTTTGTGTTGATCTTAATCTACTCAAGATTAAAACATACAATGTTTTTTACCAATGACTGTGCAGTCCAAATTCCTGATAGATCTACAGAATTTTTATTCTTTTGCCTAGGGATCTTTAGGATCCTGCCATCTTTTACCATCTTCTCTATGGATTTGAAAAATTCAACTTAGATTGTTGCAATGCTCTCCACCCTTCTCTTGACAGTGTGCTCAACATTATTGCCCTTGAATCATTTCACTGGTGAATAAAGCAGCATCATCTGTTTTGACATGAAGGACTCCTCACACATACTATGGACTTCCCTGAAAAATAATTTCCAGCTTCAGATTCACACGAAATATCCTTGCTACTGGAAGATAAATAACACTTTTGGTCTTTGAATCAGTGCAATGGCCAGCATGATCTCTCTGGCTGATAAAAATTAAATTGCTCTTGGCGTTGCTAAGGTTATATTCCATGCAGCTCCTTCTCGCTATAGACATTTCCATCATTCATTTTGTTTCCAAACATCTCTAATTTCTAATCGCAGATTATATGCTCTGGTCTCAGCATGTCCTTTTTTCTCTCTTTTCTCAGGATTCTGAGGGCACCATCAGTCCTCAGTAGTCCTGACTAACCTCCCTGGGCCCACACACTGCCCATGGCTCCATACCCCATTTCTGCCCAGCCATGTCCCAGAGATGCTGTAGGAGTGCGGTCTCCATGCCTGTCTCTCTGCGACCTGAACAGACCTTGGCTGTGCACTGTGCATAGCTTGTGTCCTGGATGGCCACTTTCAGTATACATTGTTCCTTGACTTCAGTCCTGCCCTTTATCCCTTCCCAGTTTGTTCCTGACCATATTTGGCAAACATAATTGAAAGAGGTGACCACAACCAAAGGAATTTTTTTTCTTTTCTAGCAAGAGCTATGAGGAGGTCATTTTTACTGCTTTTTTTATTAGTGTTTATAAAAAACAGTTATTTATGCTTTCATGGTGACAGTTTACTTGTTTTGGTGACCTTACTTATTCTTGAACCATTACTTTTGCACCTGTATTTGTTTGTCTTTCTGTCATAAGGACTCGGTAGCAATATGTTCAGTGAAAGTCGCTCAGCCTGAGCTATCTCAGACCTTGTTATCATATAGCTGCCATTTGGATTTCATTAACTTAGGCAAATGGGTTCATTTTCTGGTTGGACAAGACAGACCATAGCTTGGTCTTTCCTTCAGATGTTAAAAGTCCTTTTTTGACCCTTGCTGTGACTTGTCAGCTAGTTGTAATTAAGTTATTTGTCATAAAGGGTGTTGTTTGCAGGCTTATTACACATTTTCTTAGCCACTTATTTGCTCTCTAAAGAATTATGAAATGTTCTCTAATGTTTTAAACAAAATTCATTTTGTTGCCCATATTTTCATGTATTTATAATCTACTGGATTTTAGAACAAATGTTGAGCCTAGGGGGAAACAGATAAAATAACATCAAGTGTATTAATAAAGCTCCAATTACACATATGATTAAAAGAAGTTTCTCTGTGTAATTATATATTTGTATAACAAATAAACCTACCCAAACTTGCAATTGAAAGAAATGAAAGGAAAAAAAGACAGAAGAGGGCTAAAGGGGGCTTACCTGAATTAATTAAAACTTTAAGAAAGCCTTTAGAATAAAAACTGAGATGAAAAACAAGTAAGCCTCTTGTAGTTTTAGGCTACATTAACTTGGAGTGGTATGGGAACTTAAAAAGTCGTCACTGGTAAAAGTGGAAAAGGATTAAGGGAAGGAACAGTCATCTTTGTGTGGTGAGAATAGGGTACAAAATAAATATTTAAGAAATAATATTAGGTCTGTGTGCCTCGAAATGAAATATGATTAGTAATGCTGCAAGGGAGAGGGATGGAGTGTTATCACACCAAGATGGAAACAAAACCAATGTGGATGTCCCCAGCACCACCTGGACACAACAGTGAACTGACACTCCAAAACTGTGATAGACTTGTGCATAAACCTGAAGATGAATAAGAGCAGTTGTAGATCAAATTGAAAACTAAGGAAGCACAGTGCCTGTGGTTCTGAAATAAAATTTAGAAAAATATGTTACCTAGTGACTATGCAGATGTTTAAACATCTTTTTTGAAAGAATTATTACTATGAACTTTAACAGAAGATCAGAGACATTTGAACTGTAATTTACAAAAATTCAAATTAACCTGTTATATTTTTATATGAATTTTGAATTTAAAAAAGGTAACATCCTTTTGTAAAGATGAAAAATGACATTTTATAGCTATAGGGCACACTGGTACAGTGATTCCTGCACTATTCTTGTGAAACTACTCCTAAACTAATAAAGATTATCCTTAGTACCAGTGAGAGGTAGTTGGAGTAAGTATCTAGTCAGCTTTGGATAAACCATCTAGAAACTGTATTTTTTATGAAGTTGCCATACCTCATCTAAGCTGCTTTTCATCTGGCTCATTAGCTTTGACATAGTACCATGGTTGTATGGTTCATGAAACAGAGATGCCTCACTCTGAACTGCTAAAAAACTGTTGGAGCAGCACATTAATCAGTCATTCAAGCATCTCTACTTTGCTGTAATCAGAGTGAAAAGAAAAATAGCACTATTTTTATTCCTTATATTTCAAAGCAATTAATGCCACAAGCTGAGTTTCTCTGAATGAAACTGATAAAACTCAGAGATGGTAAAATTATGCTAGCTTAATTTTGAAGGGAAGTTGATTTAACCTGTATGTACTTCAGATTTAGATCTCTACTCCTGATTGCACTGGTATAAATAAAAAACAAAGTGAGCCCAAAGTCCTATATCAGAATAGAATCAATTTACTTCTATTCTGCATTTCTATTAGCTAAAAATAAAGCTAAAGATACAATTCAAAGCCAAGGAATTATAATATACAAGACAATAGAGAATTAAGTTTGTTGATTTTCATTATTTTGCATTGGATCATACCTTGGAGGTAGTTTGCCTCCAGCAAGATTACAGAAAATACTATCTAAAGAAAAGCTTCCTTTAGGAGCAGACATACTGCATTGCAGATGATTGGGAAGCTACCAAAACTACCAAATTTGGGTAGAAATCAAGAGTTTAGTTACTGTTTATCACTGTGGCTTTATTTTGTCTTTACAACATTAACAGTAAGGCTTTTTTTTTCTTTTTTAAATTTTTTTTTTTTTCCCATGGGGACAGATCTGCAGTAATATCTAGGTGTTTAGAATGTCCCTATCTATGGAGAACAGTTTAGGAATAAAGGTTTGATCTTTTTTTTTGGTGCTCCTTAAGTAATTGAAGGTTTTCCATTGCTAGTATGTGTGTTGTTTTTCAAGGAATGTAATGGAAGAAACCCTACCTTTATTAGGAAAAAAAATATTTAAAATAAGAAAAAATAGAAAAATAGGCTTACACTTCCTCCTTACCTATCAGCTTGGATTGTGGCAGAACCAATGATAAACTGTCATAAACTGAAATTTTCAGAAAACCATTGTTGTTTCCTAAAATGCTCATGTTAACTGAAACATTTACCGAGATAAATGTTTCCCATCACATCCCAGCTCGAATAATAGACCACAAATATTTTTAATGTAAGGCACAGTGTACCTGATTAGGGTACTGCACACTGCAAAAGATGCTGCATTCAGTGGCCTGGAATGACCAGATAATTTCCTGACTTTTGAAATCTGAGGTTGTTGTCTACCTTATCTTCTTTATTAGTCCAAAATCTGGAAGTTAATTTGCCTAACTCTGATCTCTGCTAGTAAAGCCTAATAAGAATGAATCCTAGTGATGTTGTACATCAATTTGAGGGCATAGAAAAATCACTAAGCGTTCTTTCTTCCTACAATCAAGTTATCAAGGCTCTTCAATATATATAATGGCAAAAATCTATGTCACTAGAATAAATATAGTGTTTTGCTGTAACTATGGGAAGCAATCATATGAAAGAAAATAAGTACTGATTTTTTAGGGTAAATAGTGCCTTTCAGCTATCTTCTGTTTCTCCCCTGCAGGGGATATTATTGAATGTAAAAACTGCTTCTTGCTTGCTGGTGCTGTCTGCACAAGAATAAAAGCATTGGTGGGACCTTGCCCCACAGAATAGGATTTTACCTACAAAATCTATGAACCCAGTACTTCACAGTTCTTGCTGGACTCATAAGGGATATTAATGTCAGTTTGGTTGTAGTTTTCTCTCAGAAATTAAACATGGGTTAATGACTATGTTTCCACCACAAAGTTGTTCATAGAAATCTTCTTGTTTATAAAAAATTATCTATGAATGCTTTATAGAAAAATTTAAAGGTCACAGTTTTTCAGATGTTGTTTTACATTGCAAGAAAGAAAGTTCTCATTAGTCTTTTATCACCTAACTCAATCATAGTTAATTCCTCAGCCTGGAGTCCATCATTCCTTACACAGTTGAAGTTTAAAACCCTGATTTAAAATACTATGTTTCCACTCATAATATTTATAGTCTTATTCTTCTCATCTTCACATTTATTTGAAGGATTTGATTTTGAAAACCATTTAACTGGGGTGTAAAGGAAAGAAGGGGTGAAGAGTTTGATGGTATTGTTGGCACCAGTACTTTCCACCAGACAATGTCTAATTGCTGTTGCAGATGAGTCACATGTGCCAGACACAAGCAGATGTTTGTAAGCATCAGTTTATGTATTGATGTGGTTCAGTTTAAACTTCTTTTGTTTGTGAGTCCCAAACACATCTCCCGTAAGAAAATAATTTTAAAAATACTCTATCAAATGTCTGCAACATTTCCTTGCTGCACCTACCCCCAAGAGTAGGTGGTCCTTCACTGAGAGTGGCTTTGTCAAGTAATTTTGTGTTCATAGCTCCACTGAGTCGTATTATCCTCTTCTTTCAGAATTCTCTTCTGCTAGTACGCTTTTTTTTTCTTTTTAGCTTTAAAATATATTCTGGCTGTTTTGATATAGTGGCAGTAAGGCTAGCACTTTCTGGAGGTAAGAAATACAAAGAGAGAAATACAAAGCATCTGCTGTAACTTTAGTTGTATTATGTTTATGCATGAGAATAGAAACCAGTGCGTTTTAGACTATTCTACTGTGCTACTTCCTACACTATGAAAGGACAAATACCTTTATTTTAGAGGCTGTAAGTTAAAAAGTACATGGTTGTGAATAAGCAATGATGTATTGTTACCGCATTTAATGCAGAAAATTCATGGTAGTTATGGTAGTATTAATTTATCAGATTATATCAATCATAGTATTTTGATACTTAGATTAATTAATTCTCCTTATAGTAATTAAGTGATTGCATTTGCATTATTACTGCTTTGCTATACATAAGAAATAGCTTCACAAAAACAGCAACGAATTTCTCTCTATGGTATATGTGGACTATATATTCTAGCTTAGTCACTCCAGCCATGGCCCTTTCTGTGCCTAAGGTCAGACTTGCACCTTATAACAGCATTTGCTAACCTCTTTGCATTGTTTTTATGCATTTTTTGAGGCAAGACAAGAATTACTATGTGAGATGAACTCTGCCAGGTCATGGCATCAGCATCTGAGTACAGAAGTGAATTGTGTATTACAGGAACACATGGAGGCCTTACAAGGAGCAGTGCAAGTGCAGCAGTGACCTGACCTGAGCTGCCTTTGGTCCCTTCCTGTCCCAAGTGATCACCTGAACAGATGGAGCCCTAAGTCATGGACTAAATGAACTCTGCTGTCATTGTGTAGACATGGGTGAGCATTTTACAGCCATTTTACAGGGGTGGCCCACAGACTAGGGGGATGATCTCTGGATATTCTATCAAAGGATGAGAGGAAGGGCTGAATATCTTCAGATTTATGACTGAATGTCCTGGTACTTTTTTGGAGGAAATTTTTCACACTCAGGCCACTATATTTTTTACCAGAACATTGGTATAAAAAATACACTATCTCACCTTGCAGTATCTGTTTCTTATATGCCTCTTCCTTTATCTTGTTCAGCCCCCAGCTTGTGTCCTCCAGAGGTGAGTGTGCACCCCTCTGCACCTGGGCTCTTCCTGTGTGCATGGTCACCCACTGCCTTTGCAAATGGCTTTGTCTGTGAACCTTAACATTTCACTCTCAGGCAGTTAATGAGGGGGTTTTGGATAATGTTGGATCTGAGCACAATATGAATGCTATGGAACAGGGGGTGAAGAACATGCTTCTTTTGGGTGGGATAAATTAATTTTCTTCAGAGCAGCTGGATAGGGCAATGTTTTGGATTTTTGCTGAAAGCAGGGAAGTTTTCATTATAGTTGAGCAGTGCTTACTGTATCAAGGCCTTTTCTGCTTCTCACCTTACCCACCTGCAAGAAGGCTGTGGGGGAAGAGCTGGGAGGGGACACAGCCAGGACAGCTGACCCAAGGGATATTCCAGATCATATGACATAATGTCCAGCATATAAACCTGGGAGAAGAAGAAGAAAGCAGAGGATGTTCTGAGCAATGGTGCTTGTCTTCCCAAGTCGTGGCAAAGCTCTGCTTTCTCAACCCATGAAAAAGCTCTGCTTTCCTGGGAATGGCTGAACATCTGCCTGCCATCAGAAGCTGTGAATTTATTCCTTGTTTTGCTTTCCTTTCACATCTTTTGCTTTACCTGTTAAACTGTCTTTATCTCAACCCACAAGCTTTCTCCCTTTTACTCTTCTGGTTCTCTCCCCATTCCATTGGGGTGAGTTCCATGAGTGCTGAGTTGCCATCTGGAATCGTTGCCATCTGGGTTCTTTAAATGAGATACATAAGTGTGATCACAGAAACTGTTTAAAAAGAAAGCTTATGTGGAGAAGAATATATCCCATAGATTACATAAATTTGAAGTTTATTTGGTTAGAGAAGGAGTATAATATGAGGCTAACCAGGTTAGCCTGTTCTAAATGGCTTTTTTTCCAATTTGAATTTTCTTAATCAGCAAAATTACTTTTAACAGTGTCTCAACCAATTTAGGATAATAATCTGTTTTCTTTTTAAAGTTCTGCATAAATAGTGGGCAACTTTATGACCCAAGAAAGTTTTTACATTTCAAAGGACCAAAGACAGAGTAGAATGTATGAATGTTTTTTTTGTTATTTTGGGTGGTTTTGTTGATAGAGTTACAAAGATATTTGACTTGCAATTTGTTATTCCTATTCAGCTTACATTAGAAAACAAGTGCTGCAAGTGCTATTGCCAGGATCTGGAATGTGGGAATTTTTAACATTATTTCATATATATGAGAATATTAGGAAAATCAACTTTTAAAAGTATTTTCCCTCTTTTCTGTCATGAAAACCTCTAAATTCCCACCAAGTATATCTAGTTTATATAATTTTTTCCTGAAGATTAAGAATACTTATTAAGATGGAACTAAGATAACTCTAGAATCACAAAATGAAAAAATGACTGCTTTATTTTTGGCTGACTTCCCTCAGAATTCAGTAACAATTCTGTTTTTACGATATATCTAGCATAAACTCTGGTACTCTTCTCTTGTTCTGCACAAAGTGTGCTGAACATGTGTTTGAAGTAAAATACACATATTCTTTTTTCTGTGAGCTAAAGTATCTTTAACATGAACTTGGATGTGTCTTTCCTGCAGGCTGAAGGCAATGAATTACTGAAAGTGAGAATGCAAAGAGGATTAGATCTCACAAAACTATAACAATTACTTAAGGTAATGCCTCAGAAGTGACTGTGGCAAATGTAGATGGCCCTGGGCCAGCTTTAAATTGTCCCTTGTACAGGCTAATTCACACTGAATAAGGGAAAATTTTTGAGCTGATATTATTAGAAACTTAATTTTCAGTCTTGAAGGATATCAGGAACTATATAGTCCATGCATGAAATCCTTGAACTATTCAATTTTATTAGAAAAATGCCATTTATTTTAGATTAACTGGAATTTTCTTTGCATACTAAACTTGAATATATTTATGTAATGTGTAATTGTACTTTGTGGCACTGTAGTGGAAGTAATCCAGTTATATTAGTTGGGATATTGCAATAACGCAGTTATACTACTTTTGGCACTTGTGCCTGCCTAGATATCTCTACAAAGCATTGTACTGGGTATAATGGCAGTCTACTGCAAAAGAGATATGACAGCTGCATGAAGAATGCTTGCTCTCATGCTAATCCTGACTTTTTGAACTTTTAGTGTGGTGAATTGGGAGAGAAAGGAGAAAGCATATTCATTGGAATAGTTTAGTAGAGATTTGAATTACAGTTATGGAGTATTCCAGTGAGCTGAGCTATGGATTTAAAAATAGAGATTAAAAATACCATTTCCTGGAACTAAATTTTTAAAAGCAGCTCTACATGAATACTTGGGACTTCTACGATGCCCTTTCATGCCTAAGTTACTTCTGTCAAATGTAAAATCATGTTTAAATACTCTGCAATGATTTGGTTAATAAATGAGCTCTCATTCATTGAACAAGATTTTAAAAAATCTAGAGTAAAATATATATTTCAAGAAATTCAAAGTGTAACGGTAGTGGAAACAGAAAAAAGAAACTCCTATGAAATTCTGGTGACATTCTAATTGAATTTCAGTCTGCTACTCAGAAAATTCTCTGGATATGATGATGTTTCAGGGAAGCTAGATTTTTTTTTTTTTTTTTTACTGGTTACAAAGTAAGAATTGTTCAGATCTAAGTTTCACAGTAACATCAGCCAGCCCAGTGCAGTCACCCCCCTGCGGAACCAGAGTCCGTGTGACATCAAGCGAATCTGTTAGGGGTCTAATCATAGCAAGCATAGCGTGGCAGGCAGTCTCATAGCCAAGCAGCACCCTTTCAACTGACAGGGAGACACACTACAGCCTGTCTGGTGAACTCTGGGCTTTTATGCATGATAATGTGCAGGACATGTTAACAAATACCATAATTGCCCAGAGATTGCCTTACTAACTAATCTGTGTGAAAGTTTGGAGGTCACCAAACTCATTATTTTAGTCCCCACATACCATCAAGAAAAAAAATCTAAATTTTAGTATGATTAGACTTCTTTGCCAAGTGGATTCATGTGATGGTCTTTTTAATTACATATTTCTTGATCTCACTGTTTGCCAAATACATGGCTCATAAATCAGCTGCAAAATCCCCAGAATAGAAGAAAAACTTCTATACAATTATTTTACATTTGATCAGGCAGATGTTACTTCAGTGCTACACACACTTACCTATATTATTTTATTGCATTTTTTAGGTACTAGTAGCAATGTTTATAAGCACTTGTTTATTGCACTATGACCGAGGGTTGGACTTCCCCCAATTTAGTGTATATTTTTATTTACTTATTAATTTCAGTTTAAGTTATACTGAAAGTACATTATGGCTAAACATGGTGGTTCACTATGAGCCTAATCTGTTGTGTACAAGCAGATAAACTTTCTACTGGG
Organism: Setophaga petechia; assembly: GCA_024362935.1. Lineage (NCBI taxonomy): Eukaryota > Metazoa > Chordata > Aves > Passeriformes > Parulidae > Setophaga > Setophaga petechia. The sequence goes on from JANCRA010000001.1 coordinate 27,848,735, forward strand.
CAGATAATAGTTTCTGTAATTTCCAAAAACATGGTAGTGCTGAATACAGTAGATTATTTCAATAGAAGCATTCTTTTATACAGGTGCTGGCATTCCTAGCATTTTTAAGAATTAGCATAATACTTTATGCTCTTTAGTACTGACTGGGGCTTTGTTGCAAACAGAGTTCTGTTAGTAAAGGAATAATTGTCAAATTTCACAGTAAAACTTTCAGAGTCAGAACTGAAATGCTGTTGAAACAACATTCAAAACTAAATTGTCCATGTTATATTACATTTAACCATACCTGAAATATATATTGGAAGTTCTTACTCAACAGGATTACAAAGGATACAGTCCCTGAGAAAGGCCAATAAAACCAAAGGAAAGAAGATGGCTTAAATGTGATGCACTCATATTGCTTACTTCAAGACATTTATGTGTAACAAGATTAATAAGAATTTACAAGGTGCATGAAAGTTTGAAAGAACATAAAAATGTATATATAGGATATTTTGTTGAGTAAATAGTTTTATTAAAATTGCGTACAATGTAGAAGGACCTCAGTAGATTTCAATATATAAACTTTGAAGAATTTCTTGGCTAAGGGAACCTGAAAAAGAGTGAATGTTTGTATGAGGGTTTGGATTTATTTTTTGATGTTATAAATCTGTATTATTTTGCTGTGATAAAGTAAACTTTTGATTCCACTTGCTCCAAATTTAACATATGAATTAAAAAAGGATGTCTTGTAAGCTGTTACAGCAGCAGTCTAATTCTGCAGCCTTTGCCTCTGTAAATACATAGGCTGACAGATAACTTCCACACGAGAAGGCATATTAATGACATTTTTTGACTATCCAAAGATTGGTACATTTTATATGATTCTACTGATGTTTGATATTTGTTAGATAAAAATTTCCAGCTTTCCTATGAAAGAGCTTAGAGCTGAAAGGCAGAAAAAACAGATCATATGCCTGCCCTGTGAGGTGCATGATTAAAGATGCTACATTTTGCAAGCTACTCAAATGATACTACATAGAATTTTTCCAGTATTAAACATAATTGCACATGCTCAAAGGTGACAGAATGACAGAACTAAACTTACATATAAGGGATATAAAAACAGATATAGCACAGAAGTCTCTAGTTCTCAAATCCGAGACTGCAATGAGGAATAGAATCTGCTTGCTGCAATGTCTGAGTTTGAAGGATGTTACGAAGATGGAAGGAATTTTTCAATGCTCAACATCACTGTAGTGCTAAGAGAAATTACAAAGTCCTCTTGTGGCTAACACAATAAATAATATTCTTTGGAGTGGAAGGGGAAATTAAAGAAACTGTGTTCTGTATAGTGATTTTTTTCAATGTGCTAGCAAACAAAAAAAAGTCTGTCTTTAAAAAATGTTCTTATAAATTCAATCTGTGTCCCTTGGAAATAGTTATGCTTTGCAGAGAGCAGTGCTCAATTTACTTTACAGGTAAGTATGACTGAATATGGTTTAAACTGACTGTTCTTTCTCTGGGAAAACTATGAATGACTGATTGCTTTTTCCAGTGAATAGGAAAAATAAAATGGGCAAACTGTTTCTGAAGTGAACAGGAAATGCTTTCCTTCAAGATGCAAAGACAAAATGAAGAATAGGGCTTACTACCTAAATGGCATTATCAGTGTCTCCTAATCTCTTCTGGAAGCATTCAGGTTTACCTATGGAGAAGCTGGAGAGTGTGCACAGTCAGTTAGGTACTGGAATCAGCAGCATTGCATCTGTGAATTAAAATATCATGCAGACAAGTGGACAGACATTAAGATTCTTATTTACCTTATTTGCCTCATTTACCTTATATCTCCATGGAAAAGACCTTTAATAAAAACTATGTACTATTTTCACCTAATGGATTTCATTCAGATAAGAGAACTCAAACTGAGCCTGTAAAAAGCACATCCATTCTCTCTCTTATTGCAATAATTCCTTTGTATATTTGCAGTATACATTCTACCTTCCTTCTGAGGAACATATAATATTTAGAAATATTTATTTAATTATAAACCTACTCCATTAATATGATCCTTGCATTCACATTTCTTTACATGTGAAGTGAGACTTCTCTAAGCCTTAATTTTCACTTTAGTTGCTGTCTCTAAATGACACCACTTAGAGACATAAAATATTTTAGTCTACTTGGCCTACCTGAGGCCATTTGGTTACAATGGTGGGATATTCAAGGGGTAAAGATAGTCAATACTGTCAAACTTGTTTGGACCTTAGGCAGTGTGTTGCACATATAAACTATATTTAACTTGACTGAGGAAACCATACCATGGTGCTGGATGCTTTCCTTTAGCATGGCTTGATTATATTCAACCTTAATGTTTGTCTAAGTGATCTTATTAGGCAACTAATAGCCCCAGCTTTGGTAGATTCTTGTGAATTAAAATTCATCTACTGGAGTAATTGGCTGTTTTAGCAATTCTTCAGGAGAAAGCAAGTAGCAGTCTGTGACTTAGTTTGACAGTATTTTTATAACTCTTATTGCCTTCCTCTAATTATTTTTTTCTTTTTTCTGTCCTGACTTTCTATTTAGCTATATTACCATTACCCAAAGAATATATTCTATTATAATTCTGTGCTGGAATTTCAGATCCTGGCAATGCAAATTTATAACAGAATAGGTACTGTGGAATAAATTAAGGCTTTTGTTACTTACGGTAACGGGATATCTCAATTCCTTATATAACCTGAACAAAGGAATGAGGCTTTTGAAACAATGAAATAATTCTTATTAGCAGTAATATATTTCCCAAGTCAGTAGAGTTGAAGAGAGAATTTTTTTTAATAAATACTTGTGCATCTTTAGAAGTACTGTTCAAGAAAACCATGCAATTTTATTTCAATATCTATGACACAGATATCTGACATAGCACCTAATTCATACAGCACTTTTGACCCTCTGACATTCCTTGAATACTTTCCAAAACAAAACCCTCCTGCCTATTGACATTATTAGACTGCTTTTAATACTTGGGCAGTATTCACTGTCCATGTAGGTAGTGAACATAAAGGGTCTTACTGGACCAGTTAAGGTACTCACAAGTTTAAATCAATTATGTATGGAAATAAAAGGGAAAATTATAGAGAAAAGAGAATAAAACGAATCCAAAAAGCCCAAACAAATCTCAACTGCCTGGTGAAGTGCAGACCAGTCTAATTCAGACAGAGCAAAGACAAATGAACAATATCAGTTGGGCAGTGTACAAACAGTGATCAACAAGCCTTTGGTAAAAGGCTTTTCTTCCCAAAAAGTGTTCAGATGTTGACAAATTATACAATACCTGCAAAATTTGAGCAATTTTTCCTATTTCAAATGAATTGCAATGTGAATCCCACTACATAAGTGTGAAATGAAAGAGACACTTTAAGAATTGTAAGGACATGTGAATAATTGTCATGTCTATTCATGGGCATATCAATCAAGTTCTTCTGCCAAAATAGCAATAAGGTATCTTTCATTCCATAGGAAAAGTTATGTTCATTTCCATTTATTTCAAACTGAAAAATAGTATATGCACTGACACTTTAATGTGCATTCTGTCTCTTGTTGTTCCTCTTGGTTGATCAAAGCTAATTTATAGCTCTGTCTTTTTCATAACTCCCAGCAAAGCATGGAGTTATCAATAAGGAATGAAAATACCATTTTTTCCATAGAGGTGATATGAGCTAAAATCTCATACACCGCAGGGTTTACTTACTGAATTATAGCTGACTGGTGGCACTCAGTATGACAGTCCACAGTCATTTGTTAAACTTACAGTAACAAAGAATCACACCCTCAAAAAATGTAAATTTCAGAGTTCAGAAAAAGAAATTGCTGTGGAGATTCAATTTTAACAAAATAAAATGGCAGCATCCCATAATTCAGACCATCAATGACATTGATTATGCATCTCAATGTTGAAATATATGTTTGTCTTTTTTCTGGAGACAACATAAATTCAGAGTTTGCAGTATAGTGTGTGTATGCATGTATATGAATGTACAAATATGTATATGCTCATACAATAGAGACAAAAACCAATCAGTTTCTAGAAATACTCATATGAAAGTCCTGTTCAGCCACATTTAACACATAGTTCAAACTATGTTCAGCTCTTTTGGGAACACCCTTTTTGTCATCATTGGCCTTTTTGTACGCACATAATTTTCCCATAAAATGTAAGGAAAATATTAATATACTCCTTCCTTCCCCTCAAATGAGTGAAATCCTCATGAAACAAGCAAATAAGCAATTTGATAGCCTGGTTTGTCAGTGCCTGCAATTACCCTGCAGCCTGTGTGTGGGTGGGAGCAGCTGCCCTGTCATGAGCAGCTTGGTGTGCAGCATTTGGGGGAAGTGCTGTGGACAGTCTGTGTGAGCTCAGGGGGTGCTCTCTTTCTGACTTGTGGACTGATGGGTTGTGAGGAGCAGCACAGGCACTCACAAAGCATCTGCCCTTGTTTCTGACTGGAGGTTTGTGAGACATGGGAACCTGCACTCTGGAGAGAGGTGGGAGGGTGTTTGTAGCTGTGTGAATTAAATTTTCTAGCAGGGTGTTGCGAAAGTTGTGGATGTTTATTAACATTTTGTAAGCGTGCAAGGTTGTCAGTTATATATATTTTACTTCTCATACTGATCCTGACTATGTAGTTCACTGATTATGAGTTAATTAGTGTCATTTCAGGATCAATAATCCTGATTTAAAATATGTGAAGTGAGCAGTTGTTCCTTGAGGCTATATTTCAGTTCAAAGTTTTTGGAAACTAAATGTGTAAGTGAGCCAAAAATGTGGTTTTTAAGACTGAGTTGTCACTAGCCTATTTTACCCATGAAGGATTATGATTTTGCAGTAAGTAATGGCAGTACTTTATACTAGAGCATTCCTGTCTAGAAAGAGTATACACCAGCCAAGTATTATACATATATATGCATAAGACCCAAAATTAAAACCACTCTCTAAAATATCAGTCTATTTCTGCCTATTGTCAGTGGGATAAATCCCTTTCTCTCTCTCTCTGCCTTTCTCCCCAAATACTATCCAGAACATCATTATCTAATATGCATATTTGCCTGAAAAAACAGCTACTAAATCTTGCAATTGCTTCTATATCTACAATAATAAATTCCCAGATTGCCTTGAGCAGCAATCCAGCTGGGGCTGCACAATGTTATTAATCTCAGTCCAATTCACTGTTGAAGATCAAGCTTAAAAACGTGGCTCTAGCTCTGTTCCTTGAGCATTGAACCTTTGTGGCAAACACCTGCGAACTTTTCTTTGGTGGGAGAGTTTTTCATTTTCAACACACAGAGTGTGGCTTCAGCAGCTTTTGATGAAGTTTGGATAGATAACTGTAGGTGCTCTATATCACACATTGGAGGCATCTCTTCTCCACTGAGTAGGATAAATGATGCTTGACATCTAATAGCAAGGATGTGTCAAGAGGCAGCCAGACCCAATCACATCTGAGATAAGGGAAGCAGGGCAGCAAGGAACACCATCATTTTACTGATCTTCAGGAACATGATTTCTTTTCAAAAGCCTAATTTAGGGTGAAAGACTCATACCATTTTTACTAGGAATGTTTCACTAGACTTTTTTCTAATACTTTAGATAAAATACTTTTCTATCTTGTGATGTTAAACATTACTCTTTTACTTTTCCAGAAGGATAATATATTAAAAAAGTAAAGGTAATTATTTTTAGCATTTATGCTTTTTTCATTTAATAAAAAAATATTTCAGATCAAAATGTGTATAAGATATTTAATTTTGTCTTTATAGAAAGTTAAAAGTAGAGGAAAATCATGTTTTATGGAATTTATAAAAATTGTACTTTTTAAGGGCTGTCTTTAGTAATTGTCTCCATATTGGAAAGTGATTAAGAGTTAATAGCAAGTAACCTGATTGAGAGTGTGAGACTAGTTTTCCAGAAGCTGGAAAGAGCTTTATTTTGAGTCAAAGTCCTAGTTCAGTCTTTGAATTCCTCCTTTCTTGCAGGGAAAAGCAGCACGAGGGAGTTCATTAACTGCTGCAGAATTACTTCAACTTTTTGTAGGTGGCAGACCAAGTTGTAGTGACCTAAGCAGTGGGGATTGTTCTGAGTACCAGCCACTGTCTTATGTGGAAAGGAGAGTGGTGAGGTTAGAACTGCTGTGAATAGAGGCCTTTACATGTGACAAAAACATCTTCTCTGTTTTGCACACAAACCCTCTTTTCTTTTGCCTTTTAGGACTTATATGAAGAAAAGTTAAACATTTTATACTTGAATTGGTTGTCAGGAATGATAAACCTACTTTTCATAAAGCTTTTCTGTTTTGAAACTATAAACTTCTTAATAAAGAACCTGAAGTCCTTTTCCATCTCTGAAAGCTGAGTTGAGCTCAACAAGTAGTTCAAAGTGGAAAGAGACAGTGACTTGTAGCTTTTAGTTTTTCTCTAGAGTCTAGTAACCCATGTGAAGGAAATCTGGGTTAAGTGCTGTGGAATTTCCTCTGGGAGAAGCTTTATAGTACTACAATTTCTTCTTTAGCTTTGCAACACAGCATAGTCTTTGGAAGTCTCAGAAATAAGCTCAACAAACAATGAATTCAGCTGAATACTAAAGATGAGAGTTTTACTTACTGAGCATGGGCACACAGAGGACTGTAAATTTAATCTTTAGTGGTCTGAGTTAATGCAGCAAGATGTCTTAGATACACAAGAATATGTAATTTAGATTTGTCATTTTCTCACACCAGAGTAGATAATTGTATTATATTTGTGTTTTCCATATTTCTTATATTTCTTCTGATCATTTCTGTGACTCTGACAGTAAAAACCAATAGTTTATGTCTCCTTGTTTAAATTCCTACTGCAGTCTAGATTAAATGTCCATCAATATGGCAAAACAATGCCCCCATCCATGCAACGCTGATATCAACAAGTCAAAATCTTATATTCTGACAAGAACAACATTTCATTTTATACAATACCTTTCTGGAACAAAGTCACCTCATTTTCTTATACAGGCATTTATCAGATTTGCTTCAGGCTTTAGCTTTTTCCTTTGAAATAAAACTTATGATACTAATTTAAAGAGTTCCCATTTTTCTTTTAATCTGTTTCTTTGAATTGATCTTTAAAAGATGGTTTCATTATATGAAAAATATAATGGAAAAACTACATATCCTTATACAATATCTTTACATATGGGAACAGAGGACATTGATTTATACAGCTTTAATTCTTATAAGAAGTGATTTATCTTCTCAGTGACAGCAAAGCATTTCTTTCATTAGGTAACCATGAAAGAAACTTAATAGCAGAACAGAACACCGTCTTGCAAAATGTTTTCACATGGCAGCTTATGGAAGGCAGTTGAATAGAAAGCAGGAAACAAAGGTTCCACAGAACTTACAGATAAGCTGGTCTGCATCAAATAATTAGGACAGAGCTGCCCTATACTTGCTAATATCAAAATCATTTGATCTTGTTACAACTTCAGAGATTTTCCATATTGCAGCCAAAGAATATGTTTTTTGTCTATTAGACAAGGAGAGTGAGTACTCCTTGACATTTATGAAGCAACTGTAATTATCTACAGGTAAATCTGTCTCTGAAACAGATTTATATTTCTGGAACCTTAAATAGTAATGAGGAGAAGGAATGCCAAAATATCTGTATATCAAAAAGTGAACCAATTAGCTATTTGTAGGTTCAGTTCTCTTCAGTCTAAGAGGAGTTAATAAGAAAAGATCAAAATGTGTACTGTGACTTCTTATAAACACAAATATGTGGAAAAGGCTTAAAACAAGTTCTGCCCCTGTGGTAGGGAAGTAGTAGAACTGGGAAAGGTCTGTGACTAGAGTTAAGACAGGATAATCACTACTGTTATCTGTCCTCATGCCCTTTAAAAGCTCTTCCTAATGTCCACCTCTGTATTCCCACCACATTGCCTAAACACCAAGTTTGGTTAAATCATCCTGAAGTGCTTAATGAGGCTGAAAACTTTTAGGATTTAATAGAATTTGCAGTTGTTATCACCTCATTGCTCAACATTTTCATGTCATTAATAAACACACTAAGTACTGGTTCTTCTTTTCAGATGATTAGTTCCTTCATCTTAGAACTGGTCTTTATCTCTGTATCTTGCAGCTAAAAAACAGATGAAATTAATCCAATCTTTGATCTTAGGGTTTGGGTTTTTTAGAATTAAACCCGTGTGAAATTTTGTACAAGGAAAGGGGATCAGGCAATTGAGGGACGTTCCATAGTGTTCATGTTAAATGTGATGAATAGCAAATAGGGAGTTCACACTCTTACAGATGTGCTTCTAAACTGAACATTGGGATGCCTTTTTCAGGTCAAAGTATGGCTTTATTCTGAGGCAGTGATAGATTGTTTGACTTGAGCTTGACAATACTGACAAATCACAAGCAAGGTTTCTTTCTAAGCTTGGCTAGGTCACTTTGATTCTCTTTTTTCTTAAAGAAAGGTAAAAGCTGAGTAAAATGAGGGAATTGAAGGTTTGTGAGTAAGTAGTTGAGAATACTTATTAGTATCTTATAGGTGTCTTCCATTGTGGGTAGCTTGTTTCAATTCAGATTTGTTAGTTAGTAAAATGGACTGATATTTTCAGTAAAAGAAATATTTTCTTCTTATTGTCTTCAGATCCAAGTATAATTGAATTTCAATTTCTTACTTGTAGCATCAGAAAACACCAACAAAGTTATATAGAGTCTCTCATTTTGTTGTATCTGCCTGTAAATAGTGTAAGAGAGTTTCTCAGCAGATATTTCTTTAGAAATGTTTTGATAATGCTGTGACAACTTATGAATCTTCCATAATAAAAATCTCTGATGAGACATAGAATACATTATTGAAAATTGTTACTATAGTATAAATATCACAAAAACACCTAGCTCTATAAGCAATATGAATGCCAAGCTGTACTCTAGTTATTCAAATACATCTTTGAGGAGATAAACATTATAAAAATGAATGTCAGATGCCATAAATTTTTGTTGTATGACTTTTCCATTTCCACATTTGAGCCTTCTGCAGGCAAAACAATGTAATTTTTGTAGTAAAAAGCTTTTCTATGTGTTTTAATAAATTTTATGTAAATATTGCACTACAGAAAACATAGAACATTTCCTTGAATAATTTTCAGTTCCTAAGCTATTATTTATGTGAATTGAAAAAAGACCCCATATCTTGTTTTAAGAATCTAAATTTCAGAAGAAGCCAAATTCTTAACAGAAGATGAAACTGAAAATTGTCAAGATATAAAACTTAGCTTAATGCAATTAAAATTTAAAAGGAAAAAAACTTCTTTGTCTATCAAGTTGTAGATATGATATACAACTGTTAGAAAAGTAGCGTGAAAACAAATGGACAATGGGACTTAAAGCCTCTAACTGGTTGCAGAACATATTAAGCTGCTGTGAGAGCATTACCCAGATCTATCAATCAGCTCAGGAATTGTCCTCCAAGTGCAGCATCTCTGCATCTCTGCATCTTCTAGGGTCACATTCCTGACTTTGATAAGACATTGCTATCATGACTCTGATTTGGGGAAGCTACTCTGAAGCACCCACTGTGGAAGTAGGAGCTGGAATGTGAAATATCATGGACCCCTTAATATCTTCAACTCACCAAAAGCCATCGATTTCCTCTCAAAAAAAATTAACGGTAATTAAAGCTGATCTCATAAACACTTTAGTTTCTTTAAAGCTATTGTCAGAGTTTTTAGATAAGATATTTTAATACATTAAACATTGAAAATATGTTCTTTGACCACGTACTTCTTATTTTGTTCTTATATAGCAGCTGATGCCTTATCAGATTTTAAGAGTCAGTAGAAAACCACTGTAAATTCCTTATAAGTTAGAATCTAAAGGGCATTTAAAATTTATTTTTGAAGTTTCTTGGATTTTTTTCAGTATTGAATTTGAGCATTTTAAAAATAGACCAAGTTCCTTGAAATTTTACTTATATATAAGGCCCTGCTTCCTACTTGTGCCCTTTTGAATTGCAAATACTGGAATTTTGATTTAGAAATGAATTTTCAGAATATCTTTTCTTGTATCATTCACATAGTAAATGATTTTTTAAAGGGAAAAAAAAACCAGACTTCAAGTAATTAAATGTTTTCTAATGAAAGCAAACCAATTTTTGATTAATCCAAAATTAATTTGATTGGAACAGATTCCAGAGAATACATTTAAGCCTTCTTGTTTAAGACTTTTTTGTTCAATTTCTTGCTATGCTCCCTTCCTCCTGAGCCCCTTTCTAATAGCAACCTTTCTTAACTCTCAAAAGCTTTGGTGTCTAGAACTCTAGTAACAGAAATGGAAGGGTCTTCCTGAATTGACTTCAGTGAAGCTATGCCAGTTTATACCAGCTGTTTCTTTGGCCTTGTACCTTTTCTTTTGGATAAACCCAGTTGATTTTCTGTATCCCCGCTCCCAAATTGTTTCCAAATAAGCATCCCACATTCCAAGGACCATCTGCTGTTGGTTCTGAGTTAATGGGTGTGCTTTAGTGCTCACGCCCTTGGAAGGAGATGTTATGCTGTCACTTTGTGAAACTGGGCTCTTGTTTTCTTATGAAATTAAATTTCTAACCCTAATGAATTAGCAAGTTTAAATATTTTATTTGCCCCACCATGCTCACAGATGTGAATCATAAGGGCGCAGAGAATGCTGTACAGATCCACAGTGCAGTCTGGTGATCTGGGTTTAATGAGCCTTTTTCAAACAAGGATGCAGACCCATTAGCAGGGGGGACATCTGTTCAATACTCAGACTTAGAGTGCACTTAAAATAAAAGCTCCTTTTCTTATAACTGGCTATGGGGAACCAGCGTCTTCACCAAAGTGAAGAAATCATTTTCATAGAACTATCTGTAGTAAGCCCCATGTAAGTATTGTAAATACCTCCTGGAATTTCAAATACAAACTATTCTTCCAAATATTCTAAAAAATATCCTTTTGTTTGATTTTTCAAATACATATACTTCCTATTTACCTTAATTGTATGCTTTGTCTTTAAAGACAGTAATTCTTGAAGAGAAAGCTCTCCATAAGAACCTCTTAGGTTATCTTGTGCATTGGGTCTCTATTTAGACTACTGTGTTTAGTCACTGTCCTCTGAAAGCGCTAGGATGATGATGATAATGTGTCTTCTGCCTTTCTATTGACAAAAGTAAAAGAACCATCAGCGTGCTGTTCATTAGAAAAGTAGCACTTTGTACTTGCAAGTGTAGAGATGATCCTTTTGTGTAGAGATGATCTTGACATAACCATAGTTTAGGCTGAAATAACCATAGTTTAAGGCTAGTTTTAGTTACGGGGTTTCTCAGATAAGGTTATGATTCATGATTATTCTTTTGAAAATAAATGTTCTTGAGTCAGAGCTGGGATTTGGGCTGGAAGCCACCAGTATGCCATTATTCAACAGCAAAATAAATCCCCCAGGTGATGGGGGGTAAAAATGAACAAATCCTCTGGACACACAATCTAGAGCACCCAGCATATTCTACCATTTAGAATTTGTTTCTCTTATGGGTTAGCTAAATTTTGACCTGTCAGACTTCACTCTGGAAATAACAGTGCCACTCCAACAGGGACAAAACTAGAATGGTAGCCTAAATTTAGTCAAAATTTCATAAGGTGTCATGGCCAATAAAATAAATAATTCTATACCTGGTCTAGAGCAAATGTGTGCCTTTGGGCAAGGTGTTTTTGCATAGGCTTTGTAAAATCAGCTGAAACCCACAGTTTCAGCAATACCTACAGTTCAGGGCAAAAATCCAAGTAAAAAGAGTGCCTTAACTTGAAAAGAGGGAAGAGGGAACTGCCTTCTGGTATCCTACTTGTTTTGCTATTTAGGTGCTTCTCAGAACAAAAAGTCCCGGATATAAAAGTCCTTTTCCTTCCATCTTCTTATTCTTATGGAAGGCATTTTTCTTTTCCAGTTTGTAATCTCAACCTTTACACACTCCCAGCTCTTACCCTGATGACTAGCACTTCATAAATTTTATTGGAGGATGTAGCTTATTTCAGTAGACTATGCAGTTAATGGAGTTCTCCTTCATACACAGGAAGGAATGGAGCTTGAATGACCCCACATGCATATATTTTGTGCTATATTAGCTCTGCCTAGAATATTCTAATGAAAAAATTGAGTACTATGAACACTTTTGCAGACTGTACTCCACAGAAGGATTCAGAAGTGGAAGAAGCTTTGGAAAGAAATGCAGTTAATGAATCATGATTACGTAAACTACTTATCTCAAGAACAATTTATTTTGATATTTCTGTAACTGCCAGATTTTCTGCTAGTAATGGAATAAAAGATACAGATGAGGAGAAGGCCTTTTAAGTTATCTTAATTACTGCAAGTCAAAAATTGCCCTTTTGAAGATATGTGTTATTAAAAGTGCATATTTTATTGAGAATATCAGAAGGTCAATTAAATTAAGTTGTGATGTTCGATGTTATTTTATATTTTATATTAATTTCTTTCAAGGCACTCTGCTGCTTGCTGTAGAAGCAAGACCAAATATTTGCTGGAGAACAAAACTGCTACATGTTACATATTATGTGTAGTGCTTAACCTCATTTCATACTCTTATTGTGGTCTACTTTAGAGTCTGTCAAATTTTCTAGGAGACCAATATAAGAATAGAAATGATGCTAATAAAGACTTATGTACTGATATTAATATAAACAACAATCTGTCACTAAGAAAAGGACAATATTTAGGTGTAATGTAAGGTTCCATTTGCATTAAGGTATTTTATTATTGTTAAATGAACATAAGAGGTGTTCAAGTCCATTTGTATATTAGTAGAATTACTCTCAATGGTTCAGTCAGTGATAGGTGTAAAAGAGACAGGTAGCCATGACAGCCATGTCATGCTTTCTATTAGTTGGTTAAAACAAAACTTGATTTATTTCTGTATGAGAGATCAAAAGAGAAAAAACAAAAATCCCATTTATTCTCTTTTTCTGCCAAACTTTCTAATGGAAGCCTACGGTGAACCATCCTTTAATCTAGGCATTAAAAATGCATCTGAAACTTTAAACACTAGGAGTTGCATAACTTAGAAAAAAAATACTCTACCTTAAAATGTATCCTTTCTCCTCTTTTACATAATTTTGCATGGGGATTAGTGGAAATTCACATGTATTTTTCACTTCTTCAAGTGTTAAGGTAGATTACATAGCAGAGTAATTAACTAGCAGGAAAAACATCTATACATTCTCCCTTTTTGTATCCTGTTAATTACATGAAGCAAAAATATTTCTTAGAATTGGATTGATATTATACATCAAAATTCAATTAAGTTTTGAATTTAGAGAACATTAACAAATTTTTCCTTGAAACAAGTAGCAAAATATAAAATGTAAGTAAAAAGAATCTAGTGGAAAACTTCAAAATATCTGAAAATTTTGATGTTAACAGTATATGAGGAGTATTCAGAACTTCAAGCATTGAACATGAGAAAGGAAGGAAAAAGTATATTTAACCAAACTGGCAATTCATCATCAGGAGTAAGTCAAATTTGTTCCTTTAATGCTTAAATGGACTACTAGGCCCAGATAAGGGAAAGAGTGCATCTAATATTATTTTTTACAAAAGTGCATGAACTAAATGAAACTATCAGAATGACATGCCTTTTCTTCATTTGGTAGCAGCCCTTCAGAATGAAATTTTGTTTGGTTTTTTTTCACAAAGGAAGCATTAAACCTGAAATTTCCATTTTCATATATTTCTGTTGTATTTCAGACATAACAGAAGAGGAAAACATTTTACCTAAAAATCCCAGAAGGCTTGCAAACTGGATCCATTAAAGTGAATGATGAAATATCCAGTTAACTCTATAAATAAAATGTTAAAAAAAGCTAAAAAAAAAGAAGAAAACCACTATGACTTTGTATTTTTCCTCTAAAGAAGGCAAGACCTGAGACAGAATTCCAGAATCATTACTTTGAAACCATCAGTGCATTCCTTTTGCACTTTTTCTTGAGCTTTGTCTCTTCCATATTTTCTTCAATACAAATTTGCCAGTTCATAAACTACCAGAAAGAAAAAGTATAATGCACCTGCACTAAGTTAATCTGAGTCAAAAGTATTTTCTTGAACCTAGTAAATTCAGTGGAGTCACAAGAAGCAGTTTATTGATCAAATGTTGAGTGGAGTCTCTGAGGTGACTGATGGCGAGTTACATCCTTAGACTTCCTCTCTCTTATTCATGTCCAGGGTCTTAGAGCAAACAGTGGTGAATGGAAAACATTAAAATCATGTTATTCACAGGTGGAAGATTAGATACTGAGATTCAATCTTCTATAAATTTCACATGATAAAAGCAATACTGCCTCTCAGAAAAAGGAGGGCATTTCCCCACCTCTTTAGTTATTTAATACCAGTTTAAAAAAATACATCAAAAGCTATCTCAGTAACAGCTCTACAACTAACAACCTGTATGCAATAAACTGAAGTATATTTGTTCCCATTTGGTACATCTCCAAATATTTGATCAAAAACCTCATAGGCTGGAAATATTAATCTCTGAGGTCAGAATGCTTCAAACCATTTTTTGTGTACACCACAATCTGTGTTGTTCCTGACAGCAGTGCAGTTAGAGCTCCACAGATTTCAGTGTGTACTGCTTCACAGGTACTTCACTGAAGTAGCCCTTCTGGGCTAGCTTGAGCATGGTGTAAATTGTAATTATGTTTGTGTATTTCAGATCTACAAACAAGAGGACAGAAGTACTGAAGGCAGAGCAGGATATAACTTCCTGTTGTAACTTTGGAGATGTTAGAAGGCAGATGTATTTTCAGACAGCAGAGTTGACTTTTTTTATTTTCAACAGATAGGATCTATTGTATTTTTAAATAGAGGCCCATAGAATTCCAAGTTTTATATTAAGAGCAGTTAATTTCCATGGAAATTGTATATAAAACCTCTGTTCTAAGCTACTATTAATTATGAGGAAGTTCACACCTATTATATGCATATCATGCAGTACTGATGTAGAAAAGTAACATCAGAAAATACTATACACTCTTTTTGCTGTCACAAAAAGTCCATTAGGATAATAAATATATTTCATGCATACATATATACAGACATACATATGAAAAAATATTAAAACTATCAAAAATCTGTCAGATTATACCAGATATTAAGAACTCAGAACAAAGTAATGTATATCTGCTGAATATTTTTCATTGACCTAAATTTTCAGCTCATTTGCTTTGCAGATAAATGATTCATCCCATGTATTGCACCTTTGGAAGGCTCTCTTACTTGAGTGTGCCAAGATAAATTAGGAAGGCTAATGAATTCAGAAGTACTTCTGAGTAGAGGAAACTTCCACTATATGGATTCAGGAAATGTGTGTTTGGTATTATATGTACCCTAAGAATGAAGAATCTAGATCTTGTAGAAAACAGTATAGCTTTGATGGCCCTGATAGACATTCTAAGATATGAATTTTCAAGATCACAGTGTATGTTGCTAGTATGTTACCATGTGAAGGGCCCTTAATAAAATCCAGTTTATAGGTGTGCACTTGCAATGTATGCTAAGAAATCCATGTGTACCGAGAAATGTAGCAAAATGAACAGAAGATAGGTTCCATGATCTTCCACTTCTACATGCCTCCTCCAGTGACATGGTGTTTCTAAGTCGTGTAGAAACAGGGAAATGTTCTTCATGTGAGTACTTCATACTACTGCCTATATTATGTACAAAATATGTGGGAAAATTATTAATATTATATTATTGAAGACAAAATAAGTTTCATGTTTGTGTTTGAATCTTTAACCTTAATAGTGGTGGAAGTGTTATAATTAAGCACCTATTTCTATTTCATAAATGATGTAGCTTTTGATAAAGAAGTAGGTCATTATTTTATTTGAAGTCTGGATTTATGCATTGCTTTTTTACTTCATTGTTGGATGAATCGACTTTATCTTATGTAATAACCCTTTGAAATCTCTGAAAGATAGAGATGGAACTTATTAGACAGTTTCTATTCTAGTGGTATTTGAAATCAAAGGATACTTTAAAGAAATTTTAATAACACAGTAATAAAGAATATTTAGCATTAGTGACAGTCAAACCTCATAAGTATTGTTCTTTGAGCTATAATTAGAATGCAGCAGCACCTTAGTGGGTATCCCATGAGATGTGGCTTGCTTTCCATGACATTTCCAGCTGTTCTGGATTTTGAAGACTGTCATATTTCATGTTATTCTAACAATTCTCTTATTAACTGTTTCTCAGCTCTATTCAGAGCTGTTCTTACCAAAACACAGAATTTGAAAGGCAGACAATAACAGGTAACAGCTTTATCTTTAACTCATCCATATCCTCCTATGACAATGCTTCAGAGTCATCATCTGCATCTTCTGCACACAATTATTCAACTGGACAGCAAGGGAAAAGATACTTTACCATAAAAAGTTCACAAAGTGTTTTGCCTCTTAAAAACACCTTTCTTACTGATCTAAAACAAAGCACACACACACATTCTTATTGTATTAAGAGCAATTCAAAATTATTCAAAGACAGTATGCTTATTCCAAGTCTTCCTAACATTCTACTCTCTCTGCAGTTGGAATCCTGTGTATTTTTTAACACAGCAGAGTCCTTTTGTAATGGAAAAAAATAGAAAACTCCATGCATTAACATGACCATCCTGGCAACACCAATGGTGAATGTGGGCAGAAAAAGCTCACTGCTGCTTCATTTTTTATGTAGACACAAATGTTCCTTCCCAATAGCCCTCCAGTCCTCTCTGTCAGTGATCAGCTGGTCTTGCCTCTTCCTTTTCATGATGCTAATGACCTAAACGAGACAACATTATTTTTCATGTCATAGCAGTGCAACCTTGCCTGTCACCTGCCTCCCAGGAAGCATGTGGTTACAAACATTACTTGAGGATTTTATTTCTTATTCAGACTTGAAGCCAAACCCTATCACTTGTGAGCTATTGTTAAGTTGCAGAGACAAGTTAAGGCCAAGCAATACTTGAGCCTCCAGTTCTGCATTTATTTGGCTGTTTTACTCCTTAGGTTCTCAACAGCCCTGTTTTTTCTCTCAAAAATATCGTGCTATCTCTTTTGAGCAGATGGGACGTTGATATACATTTTTCCACACTGGGTATCATATCATGACCTAACTGACAGAAATTCTGTCCTTTTTCTCACCACTCCCTTTTTTCAACTAAACTTTTCCAATTGCCTTGAATTTTATTAATACCCCTTCACAATCAAATTCTTAATGGTATTGCATAATAGATATTCTAAACCCAAATGGATATATACTCACATCCTGTTACTTTTACTGTCTTTTATTAACCTTGGACTGAAAGTGCTAAAAATGTCTGACTTCCTTTACATGCCTGCAGTATAAGTAAAGCAACCAAATAATTAATCATTGTGCTGTTGGGGAAAACTAGTGTCTGAGAAACACACTGACAGGAAGGCATTCCACAAAATATAGTAATACTGTGGACTCCATTCAAGTCAAGGAGGAAATTTAATACTGTGTATGACTCCAGAGGTGAACTGAAAATAGTTTCTTTCCGTAAATCAGAGAATAGTGTTTGGCTACAGATTAAAGCAGAGAATGAATGGAAATACTGATGCAAATTGCAGCTACAGGTGAGATTTACTGCATCTACAGAAAGCCTTAATCTTTTGGCTGCATGTGAAAAGTTGGATAGGTCAAATACATCTCCAGCTGAGAAGGTTGCTACTAAACCCTAACTAAGCAGCAATTAATCTCTGTGGCCTGAAGTGCTCTGTAAATGAAGGGTCCATGTGGAAGCAGATAGATAAGATGCCAGCAGTTATCATGCAGTAACAGGTAACTAAGTCCTTGTGCTTTGCAGTGACAGTATGACCTGTTATGAACTCCAGAGACTTGGCTCTCTCCATTTCTCTTCTGCTCATCACTCTGCCTTCCCACTTGTGAACCTATTGCTCAATGCATTTGCATCTTCCTTCGTGCTGTTCATAGCACTGCCAAGGCCATATGGAAATTCCATTCTAAGACTGTTCCTTGTTTATGCCTTTCTAATGTCCTTTATTATTTAGCACTCCTGGATTGCCTAAATCATAGTATGATAATGTTCTTCCATAGAAGAGCATTATTGTACTATAATGCTGTTGTAATGAAGTAACCAATTATGTGGGAATGAGATAAATTATTTTAATGGGAAAGAAAAGAAGAAGAGTTGTTCTCTTTTGCTTTAAATTGAGAATGAACTTAGAGGATTTTTTTCTCTCTCCCTCCTCAGTGGGGAGGAATTAAATTTTAAGCTTCCTAAGCCTTGTCTTTACCTATTTTTCATTAGTTTGCATCAAAAGTAAAGCAAATTGGTTTATTAACCTGGCATAGACTTACATCACTCCTGGCATAGACTTACTATCACTCCTTGTCCTTAGTTTTTGCATTCAGAGGGGCAGCTACCTTTTTCTTCAGCTGAATCTTTGGACAATGATCAACAAAGCAGAAAATTATTAACAGAAACCCAAGATCTTAAAATGTGCAAAACACCTATTCTGCCATTTTATAAATAAGTTTGGACTTCATCTTAACACTTTAATTCCTAATCTTTCTGTAGTTGCCTAGTTTTAATCTTTTACATAAATTAACATAAGCATCTTTGTTCATATTCATTTTGGCAGGACTGGTAGTGTGTGATATCTGCCCAGAATTTGCTTTGTCAGTGGTTTCAGTATCTGTGCTTTGTCAGAACTGTTTAATTTACAGTTATGAAGAGACAAGCCTAGATTTAATTTAAGCTGCAATTTTTTTGCATTTGCCAAAAGAGCTAGAAGGCAGAGTTATTACTAGATGCAATGACTGCTTTAATATCTTATTTCAACTAATAATTTTAGACTCAGACATCACATAGTTATCTAAAAAGGAAATTAATTGAAAGAAAGAAAAAGGCACAAAAGAAAAACAGCATTCACCCAGCTATTCTTCTGTGTAACATTCATATATGGTTTGAATTCATACTAGTTACTGATGCCTGAGAATCAAAACAGTTTTGTCTAGCATAAACCACATAACTTGAAGAATCATTTATGATAATGCTCCCAGAAAAAAAACTGAAGCTCTTTTTCTATATAAAAATTCATATTTAGCTGAATTTAACTCTATTTTTGGACTTGTTGGACATTGATAATTTACTTATTGATCCTTACGGAAATGTTCTCAAGCTTGGTATCTTAAAGGAAGAAGCAAGTGCATTCTTAATACAAAATTATACTTTGCTTTGGACACTCACTTGTCCTTTTGCTTTTCTTCCTGTTTCATTGCTTTGATCTGAGAAATACTACACTCGGCTGAGCAAAATAGGTTCTTAGAATTTCTCCATTATGTCTAGTGAACTACTTAATCATCCATCTACTCAGTACTCTTTAACAGTTTCTTTCCAGAATAAATTTGAAATTTATTTTTTGGCCAAAGATACAGAATTCTTGGGGGAAAGGAATTATTGTTATTTAGTTGCATTTGAAAGCTTCAGAAATTCTAGAATTTCCATCAATTTCTTACATGAGCATGCTGAAGATACATTCAGTCTGGTACTGAGTGTTTTCTTATTTTACTCTGAGGGCTCTACATACTGTATGTAGTTTTTACTCTGGAGCACAGTTTTGTACTACTCATAAGGTATAGGTTTGTTGCTATCTCCTCTCCAGAGCTAAAGATTCTTTCTGATATCCATACACAAAGATTGGATTTGGCCCTTTAGGTGACTTCCCATGGAGAGATAAACACTAAGCCAACAAACAATTTGAGTGCTCTTTACATTAAATGCTGCATGCTCACTTTACTAAATGCTGTCACATATTGGCTGTTTTGAGAAAACTCACATCTTTCAAAGTTGATATTGCTGTTCTCTAACATATTTTATCTGACAGATTCTCTGCTACTGCTTGCTTTATAATCCCCCTATGTCTTGATATACAGAGAATCACCTAGAAGCACGATTTGGAATTTGTTTTAGTCTATCCATGTGGAAAATTACAGTGCAGTATTATCTGAGGATATATGATACTTTAATTTTTAGGTATGATAACACTAATAAAAAAAATCCCAAAGAGAATGCCTGAGAAACAGGACTGAAAGTTTTATGTGAATGGTACAGTACAAAAGCATCTTGCTTTGGGCTGCTTTTTTCCAATGTCTTGATGAATTAAGAAACTCTTGTCTGGAGTTCACTGACTGTTTAAAAATATTCTTTCTATGGTATAAACTTATTTCAAAGGAATTTTGTAAAGGAGAGAGTTATTTCTGACTTTTCCTGGAAGTCATGCTTTGGGATGTATCCAAAACTTTCCTCCTCAAGCTAGAAAGCTCTTTAGAAAACAAACCTAGATATGTCAACTGCACTAAAGATGTCATTTGTTAAGATTTCGGAACTGATAGTTAAATGTCATCTACAATGTGTATCAGTCATTTCAGTGAAGGAATTTGTTTACATCCATAGGCTAGAGTCTTGTGGAAAAGTTGCTTTTCACTCTTTCCTTCTCATCAGTTAAAACATAATGGCATATGCTGATGCCTGGGGTAAAGATTCTTTCATGAAATGAATTTCTATTACTGCATCTCACAGAAATGCAATATAAAAATATTTTCACTAATATTTAGCATTTTTGATGATATCATCTGCCTCCTAGGTTCAATTAATTTGACCTTGAACACTTTTGAGTGTTCCAAGGCCATACACAACTTCTATGAGCCACCTGTTCCAATGTCTCACCACCCTCACAGCAAATAATTTCTCCCTAATATCCATTCTAAGCCTAAACACTCACTTTTTAGCCAATCCCCTTTGTCTTGTCACTACACACTATTGTTAATAGTCTCCACCTGTCTTTCCTGTAGAAAGTTCAAGACTTTTAAAAACATTTTCCAGAATGGGATCAGTTATTTACAACATGTCATTCTGAATGTGGAAGCTTAAGCTTTTATATTCAAAAAGACATAAAGAAATTATTAAATTTTTATATCTTTTTAAGCCATTCTCAAGCTGCAAGGACTCCTTGGGCAAGGAAGTACTATGAGATGAGATGAACCCCACACAAACATGGATATGCTGCTGCTAAAGGCAGCATTTTTTATTTATTTATTTTTTAATAGGTAGAATGTCTCTGTGCTTCAGAGATATTTCAGTTATTTTGCTTGGAAGGCCACCAAGTTCAGGCAGACTTATTATCTCTAGACATGCCAACTACACAGATCCACTGATCCTCAGCTGCAGGCAGGTTATCAGACTGGCTTAGCTCTGTGGGAACCTCAGGCCCAGGCTACTTCTCTGCTCAACTTATTAAGCTCTGCTGCTGGAGTACTCAGGGGCAGAGCAAGCATCCTCGCTGAGGTTTCAGAGCAGCCACAGTGAGCATAGCAAGGAAAGTGCTGAGCCACAGTTAATAAGCTCAGCTGACCCTGAACTAACTCATTATGGAGAACTGGAAAGTTTCTGCAGTGACCTCAATACCTTCATCATTTGGGGTCAGGAGTATCTCAGCTCACTGAATAATGAAGAGCTGAATACATGCATGAGGTCTTGATTCTCTGTTGTATTTTCCTTTCAATACTCTAAGTCATATTTTGGACTTCTTTACAGAAATCCTCGGATTTGAAATTATATTTTTCAGACTTTTTTTTTTTTATCTTTCTCCCTCTTTTTTTTTTAGTTTATTTCTCACCTGAGAAGCAATTTCTGTTTGTTTGTTCTGTTACAGTTCAGTAAGTTGAAATAATGCTAAGGAGCCCAGTGCAACAAAAAAGAACGTTCCACATTTCCCATTTAAAAGTGGTAGTCTAAAGTAAAAATGTGCATTTTCATCACTTGTTGTATATCTATTGGTTTTATTAATATTAATTTTCTGTCACTGGTCTTAAGATGTTATTTTCAGAACAGCATGAAACTTTGCTAAAAGTTCTGACTTCAAAAATTCCCTCATATATATGATGCCATAATTCAATACAGTCTGCTAATGACATAATCTGATTTGGAGCAAAAGGTCTTTTACAAAATTGCCAGATGCATGAACCCCTTCCAATCTGCACACACAACTTGCTGCTCTAACATGTATTTTCTTAGGTGCCAAGACAGGGCTTGAGCACCAGCTGACAGAAAAAAGAGGCAAAGAGATTGTGAGTAAAGGGAAATAAAGGTTTTTTGAAGGAGAGAAAATAGCAAAAGAAAGTAATGGTTCCTGTCTCTTCAAATTACCAGTAGCACGGGTTTGCTGCAGCTAGGTTTTTGCAGCTCTCACAATATATCAACCTTACCTCAGCAGCTGTAAGGTCAGCTTACGTCAGCATCACCTTGCACCACACTCTACCTTCTGTAGCAAAGAGCATTTCCTCTTGGACAATTTAGTCCTCACAAAGTCTCCAGCTAAGCTTTTGTTTCACAATCTAGAATATTCATAGATTTGGTATAGATGTGCCCCAATTCAATTTCTTACCTTCTTACAGCAACTTAAGAATAACTTGTTTTCATTTTTTTCCTGTCCCTCAGAGAAACTGAAAACTAGAAATGAACATGTACAACAAGAATAAATACTGAAGCTCCCCACCCTCTTCATTATTTTTCTTCCTTCACTGTTTTGGAGCAGATTTTAAAATGTACTATGAAAAGGTTTATGTACCATGGAAAGCTTACCATGAAAAGCTTATGTATCAAATGATTTGTCCTACTTTCTTCAATATGTTTACATTGTTGATATTGGATTGATAGGGGTAGATAAATATGTAGGAACATGTATTAAGCTAATTTATCTGTTATGAAAATGACTATTTTCAAAATTCTGTCACAAGGTTGGAAAAAAAATGTTACCATGAGATACTAAAGAATAGGTATATGTGGGAATTTTCCAAAAGCTTACAATTACCATGCCTACTATCATTGCCATATGTGCTGGTAAAATTTGCCTCAAACACTCAGAATCATTTCGAGGTTAAGATTTTGCACCACAGCTATAACTTCAGTCTTTTGCCTACATAACATATGAAGCAGAAACTTTTGCCCTTTGGACATTTTTCCTATAACTGATAAATATTACACATATATCAGGACATCCATACCAATTTATAGATCAAAGCAGGCCAAACTAACTTCAAATAAAACTACAAATAAAGTGATGAGAAAATCTAAGAACTTGTGAGCCTGAGTCTGAGATGTTCAGTTCGGTAATCATGATCTATACACTAATGTGTGCTAAGAGAGAATTTAACAACAACAACAAAAAGTAACCAAAAAAACCAACCAAAACAATCCTATTCTTTCTGTTGAAGGGAATGTCACAAGGGAATCAGAAACTTTTAATTGAGTTTTGAAACATTGCCTTTGATTTTTTTAATTCTGTAGCAAATAGGTCACTGTCTGATTAAGCCTTGTTAACAACTGCCTGTCCAGGGAATGAAAATTAGTATGTGAAATAAGATTTTAAAAACAAATCCAGGTATTTTTAGCTATAATTTTAGACAGAAAAGTAATGCAAAGAATTAAAAGAAATTAGGTAGACCAAGGTCGTATTTTTAGAATACATTAGGTCAATATGTTATGAATTTATTTTAATTTTTATCTAACATAGCTCTTGTTTTCTCATGGTATGTTTTTTTATTCTTTGCTCCCACCCATTGCAGCTGCCACCTTAACCTATGCCAGCAGCCCTTATTCTGACATAGTGCCTGGGGAAGATAGGGATGTGAGTGAAGCAGGACTAGATGAGATTTTTAGCATTAAATATTTTAGTTTTTTCATCTCTTGTAATCCTATTTGATATTGGAATGGTTAATTGAAATGGTTAATTCCTATTTGTTGATACCAGTTATTTCTTTTCAAATTTAGATGTGTACATGAGCAGAAAAATGCATAGCAAAGATAAGAAGATGACTCAAACTCAGATTATCACACATGCTTGCAGAATTTGAAGTATTTCTGTTAAACCCCACCTGATAATCATCCAGACTCCCCTGTCAAGCAAATTTAGGACCAAACTCTGCTTTTCTGTGCATGTGGAGTATGTGCTATGTCCCTTAGCACCAGAAAATGTTGTATTATTGAGATAATATTTTGTTGTATTTGAGATAAATTCTAGAATCAAAAAACTTGAATTTTTCATAACAAAAATTAAAGCCAAGACAGAATACTTAGCAAATACTAAAAGGGAAAACAAAAAACAAAATTACCTCATAAAAACAGGAGATTACATCAGATATTTGTGATAACCAGTAATAAAGTCTCCTTTACAATAGTAGAGGGTGGAATCTTGGTGTCAGAGCTTTTCATCTGAGTTATCTTGTGGCTTTCAACACTTTTCTTTCAGACTTCAGGGACTTTGAGAGTGCCAGAGGAGGTTCAGACATAAAATGATTTCTAGTCTAGGTATCCAGAGATAAAAAACCCACACCTTTTAATGTTCTCCTGTGTATATTTTAGAGCTCCACAGGCATGTTCCTTACTCCCAGAAGTCCTAACACCCAAGTTTTTCATTAGTTTGCACCCAGCTCAAGTCCCTAAGAATACTAAAAAATAATTCTATTCGATTTTTCTTTGTACATCTTGACAACAGGGATAATGCCTATTACAGGTACATGCATGTATGTGTAGGCAAATACATATAATTAATGAAATGGTTACTTGGTTATAATTAATTAGTGAGTGAAAGAAAATCCAAATAAAAACTGAATATGAGAATAAATATTAAAATAGCATTTTGACCAAATAACTTGGGAAAAAACAGATGCATAAGAACGGGAAGAAAAAAGACTGAGGAGCATCAAAATGAAAAAAGACAAAAGAAAAAAAATATCAGTTTCCATCTGTGTTCCAATCTATCTTTCTAATCGAAAACTGTAATTGAAAATTTTCACATTGAAAGGGCCATCAGACTGTGTATATTGAAGGAAGGAAGGGATTATGCCTCTCCACGTGGCACTTTTGAGAGAACCACTGGAGTGTTGCATCTAGTTTTGTGCCCTACAGTATGGGTGGTTCACATGGACCATACAAGAGTCATGATCAAAAGATGAACAAAAGAGAATCAGACTCAGATATAAATTTTTTTTCACAGTATAGGAGGACAGTATAGCAGTGGGTAAGTTTGTTTAAAGAAGATGTGCAATTCCCACCTTTGGAGGTTTTTGTGATCTCACCTAATAAGGCCTGAGCAACGTTGTCTGATACCACCACTTAAACAGGAAATGCAGTCTCTTGAATTCTCTCGAGTTATCCCATGATCTTACATGCCTTGCTGTTGCTCAAAGCCCTCAGATTTAATCAGTAACATGCGTTTAAAATCAATAACCCATGATACAAACTATCAACTCAAATTGGTATTCAGTATTGAAGCAAATTTTGGTGCTTTATTAAATATCCAGTCAAAGGAAGACTGCACTGTTCTGTTAGGTCAATAACTTCAGTGGATCAATAGAACTCACTGGGTCAAATTCATGCCTAAATTTATTCTATTGATTTTGAAGATTTACCACTGGAAATACTATCAAGTATTTTCTTTAAGTATTCATGATTCATAGAGAGCAAAGAAACTCCATAACTGAAAAAAGAGAATAAACTTGCTTGTAGAAGAGTTTCTTCCATAACCCAGGCAATTGGTGCTGGGTATGAGACATAAAATACATGTCTGTATAGCCATCATATGCCTTCACTCTGCATAAATAACAGTGAAAGTTTTCCCCATCTTCATATATTTCTAATCCTCAGACAGTGTTGAGGAGTACATCTGGTGCAGGTAGCTCTGTTAGAGGTGCAGTTTGAGCTCAGAGTGGGAGCCTGAGACAAAAGGCCATGAGCTGCCAACATTTGGTTAAAAAAAGGCAAGAAAAATGGTGGTGCCAGCTGGGGGGATGGATGCTGGGAGGCACAGGAGTGGAGGACTCAGGAGGAAGAGTGAGACTTTAGCACCCTCAGACTGTGAAGGTGCGAAAGCGTGTGGATTCCTTTGTTGGGGGGTCCCCCTTGGAGGCAGCAGCTGAGGCTCTTTCTGTGTTACTGTGCTGTGAATAAATTGTTTTATGGAACAAGGCTTCTGGGACTCTGCTGTGGGAAACCTGATCTGACTGTGTGAGTGGGGTGTGTGGGGCCCCTCTGGGCTCTGGAGCAGCCTGCTGTGAAGGGACTTTGATCACAGCAGTGGAAGTCTGTGGCATTGGGAGTGTGACAATCAGAGATCATCCTGAATGCTCAGACTGGGAAGTTTGCTAAAAAATAGCTATACTGAAGCCTTAATTTCAATAATATTTTTGAAGAAATTGATGACAAACTTGACAAGATTAGGTGTGGATCTATTTTCATGACCAATGAACATCACATACAGTTCAATTTATAATTTAAGTTGAGCTTTTTAGTTAAATTATTGTAATAGGAAATTGTTAAATAGGAAATTAGGCATATAAATCACCATATGAGTTGTGAAGCATAAACTTAGTACAAAATTAATTTATATTTACTTTTAAGACTTAGCAGTATTTCTTCTGTCATAATTTATTTAATCTATAGATCTCAGTGGTGGAAATCACTTCTGAGTAGAGAATATCAGCAAAAAAACTTTCAAAATAATTTTTCCAAGAGTTATGTTCAATGTAGGATTGTCAAGTACTTTACACGAAATGGGAATAATTTCTTTTTGCTCACGAATCAAAATATTACAAATTGAGAATTACTGCCTATGCTATCAGAGCCATCCTCTGATTTGAACTAGTTCTTTTTGTCCACCTGGTTTAGATTCCAGAGACAGATTTATACATCTAATTTTATTTAGATCAATTCCAAATGTATTCACAGAGTTCTTCTTTCAGTCCCAGCACTTTCCAAAAACCTTCAGAGGTGCATTCTGCATTTGCAAGGTTATGAGTTTAATTAAGTTTGTTGAAAACAGTGCCTTTATTTCTGTTTCTTCCAAAGCCTAAAACAAGAAATCTTGGCAGATAGTAAACCTGAATATTTTCTCCAATAAAAAAAAAGTTACATTCAAAAATACCTGCAGTTTAGCAAGACTTCCATTGTGACATGGTTTTTGAATATTTTCACATTCCTTCTTTCATGAATTTTTTGGTAGATTTTTACAATTTATTAAATTTTAAGGAAAGTTACATGATGGCTGACTTGAATCACTTCAGGACATACATGAAGCACACAACTAGTGTTCTGGTAGAACATTGAAAAAACTTTCATAACAATGAAATTCTTATTTCCCTAACCCTTCAGGCTCTTACACACATTAAGAAGATTATTTGAACATAAGAAAATGAATACTTAAATTCTTTAATATAGGATAAATGTAGTCATATCTTGGCCTCTTTACCAGCCGTGGTTCAGTACCTTAAATCCAGTTCTAAGACCCTGCAATTACTTGAATTCACAGGGAATTCCTAAAGCTTTCAGCCATCATGACCAACCTGATGCATTTTTGACTGTGATGTACAGTAGTTATTTTGAAACATTGAAATTGGATGTAGAAATATCATATGATGGCATCAGAAAGCCATGTAAATTCATCTGTTTCAGTACTTCTAAAATGGAATCAGGAAAAGAATACTAACATTTGAAAAAAATAGAGCATCAAAATGAGTGTGGGTTGCAGCCTACTAAACAATTAAGTAGATAAAATATTAAGTAGGTGAGTAGACAAGTATTTTATACATATTTCCTTTCCTTCTTAGTGTTGGTGAAGACAAGTCCTCAATTCTCTAGAGAAAATTGAAGATATTTGTTAAAAATTCATGGGATCAAACAATCTTTGATGCTTTCATGTCTATCACTTAGAATTCAATAGACAATATCTTACAATATATTTGTTTCTGTCTTTCAGTGCAATAAATGGTTTGTAATGAAAGTATAAGACCATCAATGATTGTACCGAATGAGATGTTGTATTATTAAAAGCATTGGACCTCTAGAGCTAAATCATAATATGAAATGCTGACAGTATAAAATACATCATTTTGGTAAAACTTAAGGTGGCACTCAGCAGTAATAATACTGCACAGCTCCTTGCTCAGCTGTCACATTAATATAGCACAATGAAAAGATTATACTATTCTATGTCATATATGGTTGTCCACACCTTTTCTCTGAAAAGAAAGGACTTCTGTATTGATGTATTTTAAAATTGTAAAATTTTTTGGTTGTCCCTAAAGAAAATATTTTACAGCAAATTGTTTTATAATGCAATCAGGAAGAGCATATGTCAACTCTATATGAAGCCATAAAGATATAGATTATGAATAATCAGGTATTCAAATGCAAATTTAATATTCGAGAGTGTAGACCTCTACTGATATTCAAATGTTAATATGATTTTGAAGGGAAAAACTTATGCTGGTTTTGTTATGAATTATTATTGATCTGTGTTGTTTTCTGACAAGATTATTTATTGCTTTACTCTAGTCTTTGTAAAACAAGACACAAAGAGCTAACCCAAAAAAGAAACCAAGGAGACTGCAGGTTTATTGTTATTGTTACTGCCACTAAAATAGTCTCTAGAGATTTCAGTTTAAGGCTACTTGTTAACTTTTCCAAACCTTTCCTATATTACCATGTATTGTAATTAGTATGAGATAGTACCTGCAACATGCAGCTTCTTTTGTTCTTTTAAGATTGCAGTTCACAGCACTCAAACTCTCTTATCTTTGAACAAATGAGCTAAATGAATTCATCTACACAGAGGCAACCAAAATTTGTCTGGGTGTGCGCCCAGAGCCCAAACAGGAGATGGGAGGACAGAAACCCTTAGCTGAAGTTCTCCTCAATACTGTAGCTAATTTTCCTGATCTGGAGCATGTTGTGGTTATACACACATAGTCATTTACATGCACATAAAATTAAAGGACAGAATTTGTTGGTTTTGTTGCCCTTTATGGATCTGCATGATACAGTTTCTGTTGAGCACCTAAAATTCAGACACTGTATCTTGAGCCTGAACCTGCAAATTTGTAATCCTATGAATTTACATAAACCAAGAAGGGCATTGTAGTATCTAAAATTCACTGTTTGCTCTTATCTCTTTCTGAAGGAACCAGACTTAAGTTTTGTGGCAATCCGTTACTTATTACAGAAATTATGTTGCCTGTAAATGCTAGTTCATGTGACTGGCCATTTGGCCAGCTCCCTGCTGTAGTCATGTCCTAAGGGTATGAGCTGGTGGGTTTTCAAACAAGGATTTCTGAAAAATTGGTGCCTAGGTTTTTCTTTCAATTAAAGTTCTCAAACAGAGCAAAAACTCTATTCTCAGAATATTTCATGTAATTATATTAATTTCAAGATAAAAGCAGATATGTTCTTGAATTCAGAAATCAAAAACCAGGGCTACTTTCTCCTAGAACAGTGCCTCTAAATTCCACAACACAGAATGGTAACTCCTCTGCCTTTTATTTTTACTTCTCCATAAATCTGATATTGATGGCATAAGACAGCTTCACAAAGAATAGAAAGGCTCCTACTTTATTGTCACTATATCCTTCTCAGACTGCTCTCACCAGGAGCTGCAGTAGTAGCTCTGAACAGCATGAACAGGGAGTAAAGACTTTCTCCTACCCTGGGGCAAGTGGAGGGGAAGTGGAATTATATAGTCACAAACTTGTGATGTGAACAGCAGGCAGATCTTTCTGCCACTTCTAGTCTGCCTAGTTTGTCCTGGATGCAGAGTTGTTA
The DNA here is from genome assembly GCA_024362935.1 of Setophaga petechia. NCBI lineage: Eukaryota > Metazoa > Chordata > Aves > Passeriformes > Parulidae > Setophaga > Setophaga petechia. The sequence goes on from JANCRA010000001.1 coordinate 27,878,456, forward strand.
TGCATGTGCAGAGATTATTGCATGTTCTCAACAGTGGTGGCAGTTTGGGATCCTCTGATATCTCTCTGATATCTCCCTGATTCAGGGCAACATCACAGCAAAAGTTCAACAGGGTGAAAAGCTTTGAGGTCCTGAAACTGTGCACTGTGCATGAACACGCAAATTTACTTGTCTGGGCAGTGAAAAAGTAGATATCAAAATGAAATTGATAATTACATACAAAAAATGCATTTGTTTGACTCTGTTCTAATTTCATTTCATGTATCAAAGCTGATCCTCCAGGTCTGACCCTAGATTTTTCATGCTGTTTGCCACAAAAGTAACACCATTTCATTGCAGTTTCAACACAGCCTTCATGGAAGGCTGTAGCATTTTAAATCTGGTAGTCATAGACCAAAAAGCCAGTTGTTAACAAGAGATACAGTAAGTGTCACTTGTGCTGATCTTTCTCCATGAGTTCTGAATACAAAACAATTAGGAACTGTGAAGAATTTGCTAACACTTTTGAATTTTTAATGATAATGACTGTAGCAAACACAAATTTCATATTTCCATTTTTTTCTTTAGGACTCTATAATTGTAAGAAAAACTGAAGATGACAGAAAGCAATAAGTATGATATTTTAAGACCACAGAGCACTTAAAATATTGGTTATGTCACATTGTTATGATCTAGATTAAAAGGAAAAGAATTAGAATTACCTTTTAGACTTATATTCACTCAGAACTTTCGATGTAGTCTTTTGCCTCTGTACAAAGCTGCAAGAATTAAAACTTTTTAAACTTATATTTTCACATTCAATGGCATCTAAGTGAAAACAAAATAATAATATGTTTCATAAATAATCTTAAAGAATCTCTTTGTGTTACCTAAATATGTGATTTTCATCAGAAATTTGCAATAATTTTCATTTTACAAATATGTTCTTATTATGTTTTTCAGGTTTTGTATTATTGTGATGGAATTTAAAAAGTAATATCATTGCCCTATACCTGCCTAAAAGAAAAGCTAACAAATAGATTTATCCTGGAATTGGTGTTTTAGAGCTAAAAAAACCAAAATTTTTGTGTATTTTGAAAAGGAAGCATAAAAATAATAAGCTAAAATGTAAAATGACCTTCACTAGAAATATTACAACTGTGTTTAATCTTTTCTATGAGTCTGATTTTTTGATGTTTTTCTAATGCATGTCAAAAATAAATTCCAAACCTCTTCACTTGGAAGTGTCTTCATGTTTTATGAAGACCTGTTTCCTTTCCTGTTATCTCTCTTACATTCAGGAACACTGTTTTTTGATGGGCAGGCATGCCAAATGCCCTATTAATCTGTATGTATTGTTGCTGGCTTCAAATTAATAATTATCTTAATTTCTCTTTGTAATTCAGACTATTTTTCTGAATTCAAAAATATACCTATTGAATTTATTAAGCATTATTTCTCTAAGGTCTGTTAAAACAATCTAGGCCCATTCTGGTGATATGCAACATTCAGTGAGGCAGTGACTCACCAGCTCACATAGATAAATGCTTTTCAAGGGGTCTTAGAATGCAGAAGGACCTATGGTAGAATTTTATATTACTGCAGAAGTTGTTTCATTGTCATTACCAGACACTTCAAATAGATTTAATTGCATATTTTCACATCTCATGTGTTTTCAGAGCTATTTGCAGCACCAGTATTTCTCTTCTTATGTCAAAAATAAAACATAAGCTATGAATATCTTTTCATTGCTACTTGCTTTTGAGAAAATCAATGGTACATGACTCCTTTTGACTTCACTAAAACTGAAAAAGCTCTTTTTTTAAACCATATTCCCTATTTAAGTATGAAAAATGTTTTCATCTGAAATGATTTTCTAAAAAGAAAACCATATGAAATATATCAGAATGATTTGTTTTGGTGATAGCAGCAGTTACTGAGGTGGCATTTTAGATGTGAAAGGCTCATTCTCACTTTTTGCCTTCACTCCAAACAAAAAGGGGTGAAAAGAAAGGAAGTTACCCTAAAAGGCTTGTTTGCAACTGGGAGACTTCTGAGGATGTGTTTTGAGGGGAAGGGAAAGGAAGAGGAGGAGCAGGGATTTTTTTAAATTAGATTGCCTGGTTATTTTTCCAAGGCCATAAAGAAAATATCGGTTTTCTTATAATTCTACTATCCACTCTGCCATCCTAAGGAGTCAGTCATAGTTCTAGAAGGCAGCACAAGTTAACTCTTTGGTCTACTCCCATGATACTTTGTCTCTCCAGAAATGTTTTTTGGAGGTATTACTCTATTTCATTCTTTCCCACTTAGCATTGTTTCTGTTCTACAATATGCTGGAAACTGGACAGGCTGACAGATCAAAGTTTTGGCAGTTGCATGAGCTAAATGGGGAACAGGTCCAAATCAAGCCTAAAACCAATGAATGGCACAAAAGTAATCTGGATGAGCTCCCTCATCTCATCCATCAATTGTCTGCACTGAGAGCTATGGCAGCAGAGCTGAAGAAGAGACTCACCCAGGTCTGGACCTGGAGCACAAGAGCCAGCAGCAAGAGTTTCTCTTCCAGAGCATTTTTAAGCTGATTCTGTTGGCAAACAAGTTTTATCATTGAAATGGGGATTGAAAGAGAGGGGAGGGAGGAAATGGTTGGGAGAGGCAAGAGATGCTCCATCTTTGCCATGAGTCATGCCTCCCTGTGAGCTACAAAACATGAACACCAATGCTATGCAGCAGGACTCTGGTAAAGGTTCATTTTCCACAAAGGCAAAGGGTGTGTAAGGCAGCAATGGAATTGGGGCATTGAGAAACCTGGAAAGACTATTTTAAGTGAGATATATTTTTTTCCCTAGGCTGGATCCCAGGATTATAGATGTGATTTAAATACCCTGTAATTTTGTTCCACAATTTTCACAACATGTATGTGTGTTCCTGTATTTTTCAAAATCAGGGATGATTATATCTGCCTATATATTTAACATTTTCTTTCTTATATCCTCTTCATAAGCAGATAGATTTGATATGGCTACAGTATTTCCCTGTTGTTTATTGGATAAATTTTATTTTTCCATTTAAGTTATGAATGTTGTATCCCTGCAAGTGTTCCAGGCCAGGTTGTCCAGAGCTCTGAGCAACCTGGTCTAGTGAAAGTGTCCCTTTCCAAGGCAGGTGAGGCTGGAACTGGATGGTCTCTAAGGTCCCTTCCAACCCAGGCCATTCTATGACTCTCTGATTGCATGATTTTTTTCCCAAATAGAATCACATCTAATGCAATTCTTTATTCTTTACCTACTATATTTAAAAGAAAATAAAATCTCCAAAAGGTACCTTTTCTCAGAGAAATAATTAGAGTTATTGAAACTGAATGTACTTCTCAAATTTGGTTTTAAACAACTTTAATCATTTCTCAGAAACAACTATATTTCTTTCTCTTGTAGTAATCAGTTAGGTCTAGTAGTCCACATGCTCTTACGCTGAAAACACAAATAAAGGGCAGATTTACCGCATGTGTTCATCTTTGAAGACTGTTTTCTGGCCCCCTCAAGAAATGGTATCTTTCACATTCAGCAGTTGCAGTACATTTGCACTATAATTACTTGGAAAAATTAGTCACTATTATTTGAAATTACAAAATGTATGTCAGTTTCTATTCAAACTGAATTGTGGTATGATGAGCATATAGCTACCTCTGAAATAAGTGACATTAGTTACATTTATTGAACAGAAAAATTCATGTTTGAGGGAAAACAGTAAAATAAGGTGGGATCTAAATATTCCAGCAAAAATATTATTTTATATAAATGCTACCTTCATTCTATAATCTGAGGATTTTAAGGAATGGATATTGACTATGCAAGTGTCTGTCCACACATGTATTCAGGATAATCCTCTGCTCTAACATATGGTGAATGAGTAGCCTTTCAGATAATTCAAATCACTGGCTTTACAAGTAGGCAGACAATTGTTAGACACTTTCCCAAATGCAGCCATCTTTTGCATTTAATAAAAAATATTGATTTTATAGAGAGTGTTGGGAGCAGAGCTCTGTAAACCATCCAAGTAAATGGGATACTGGGTGCTGAGACTCCGAACTGAAAGTGGGTCAGAAGGACATTCATTTGGTTTTCAGAAGAGCATCATGAATCAAATCAGAGAAAAGGCCTTCCTCTCCCTTCCCCTCAATTTATTGGCAGACTGTAGCTCCAGCTGAAAGATGTGTGGGTTGCCTTGGCCCCTAGTTGTGTGTAAAGGAGGTTTAAAAGGATTGTGGGGCAGAGGAAATGGCTGAGAATGACAAGGGGCGAGGCCCAGTTCAGTCCAGGTGTGCTTGGATCCTACTGAGGCTGTTCCAGGTCTGCAGAGGGCAGGTGGATCAAGACATACATCAGAGATGTGCTTGAAGTAGCTAAATAAAGATGTAGACTTGCTGAAGGTTGAGTATTACAGTATAGTGTAATAGCAGGCGGTCCTCATCTTTACAGGAAATATGAGCATCCTGAGACCACAAGTGCAGCCCATTAATTCCAAAGGCAGCATGAATAACTACCTCCAAAAAAGTAAAGCACTTCACTTCAGAGACATACTCATAATCTGTAGTAAAAAGATCAATGGTTTTGATTTTTCTTGTACTATTTTCTTATTTTTTTAAGTACAGTCTTTTGAGAGAATTATCATGTAATATTGAAATAATTAAACTGGAGGTTGTATTTATGGCAATAACGGGAGATTTATGAGACAATTTAGGACATTGAATTTGCCCTTGAAGTTTGGGTCATCGCACTAAAGCTATGAGAAGCTCTGAAAAGACATTAGGGATAATATGACCTTCAGAAGTCTCCTGTTGCTTCTGTGAAGAGGCAGAAGTCTCTCTTAGGTTTGTCATTTTTATATAACAGATGGTGTAGAAAGTACAGATATGCTTGAATGTTTAAAATAGTCCCTCAGGTTATATCATACATGAAACACTAATTTTTGATATTCCATTAGTTCTTTGAGAATTGCTGTGAGTGAATGCCCAATCCCTGACAGTAGTCAGCACCAGACTCTTCAGGGTAAGATGCACGAGTGTCTGATCTGAACAACTAAGAATAAAGTGCTCAAAAGAAAAAAGTTTTTTGAGTTTTTATGTACTGTTTTTTTTTTTCCTTAACAGAATTTCGCTCTCCAATGCTTTGCCTATCCTCTAGGGCACTGCCTCCTTATCAGCAGTAACAACAAAAGACTGTCCTTGTATACAGGACATACTTATCTGAGCAACAGCTGGATTTTTCAGGCCAAAGGGTTACATTTTTATCCAATGGAAGCACTGAGCCTTGAGCTGTCTCTGTAAGATAACGAATTATCAAAAGACAGTGTGTTTGACTTGAAGAATTTTTAGAGTCTTAAGTTCACCAATCATTGTCATCTAAAGTATGCTGCATGTAATGACCTACGGATGTGCCAGAAGGTGTATTTCTTAATCCAAGATAGTTCTAATACTGAGTGGCCATGAGAAAGAGATTTCAAGGTCTGAAATCTTATAATGTTTTTTGTTGCTGACTGGTATACTACTGTTAGTTTTCGTTTTCAGACTTAAAATTTTTCTAGAAAGTCCTTTTTCCTCTTAGTAATTGCAAGTTACTGAAATATGCTGTGAAAAATTCCTCATCAGTTTCTGAATATTTTCCTAAACTTCTGAGATATGTACTGCCTTGGGACAGTATGTTTCACACCTGTGTTATGTGACAGAAACAGTACTTTGTGCACATTAACTCCTGGTAATAAACACCATTTTAAGGATTGAATATTTCAGTTAGTAGTGTGAACAATTTATTATCCCACAGCTGTGGAACACATATTGCTGAAACCTGGAGATGTGTTTCCTGATGTTTTGTTAATTACAATTTGAATTTTTTACAGCAACCCCTTAGGAGAAATTGAAGTAAAAGAGTAAAATTTCCCTTTAATTTCCTGAAAGAGAAGTTCCTTGACAGAAATCTATTGCAACAATTTTTTGTGCTAAATATGAATGCAAAGGAATAATTTAGAGTCAAGCTATAAAGCCATACAGGGTGCATTGTTTTACATTGAGCATCCATACTGCTATGGCCAACTTGGGCATTTCTCAGCTTCCACTCCTTCCCTCATTTTCCCAGGTGTTTTCAGATTCCTGCCAAAGCACTGCACCTGGCTATGCTCCTATCCCTATTGTAATCTAACTACACCCCTAGAAGGAGCTGTTCTCACAAAGGTGGAAGTGGGATGTATGCTTGGCAGCGCAAGAAGAGGAAGAGTGGACGGTGAAAGTGGATTTTTGGAATTTGTTGACAATTTTATCTGAAGCTGACTGTAAAATTGGTGAATCTACTACTTCAGCGCTTCCCATCCTCTCACTGGTGCCAAAACAGCTGTTCACACAATGAACCAAGACAAGAGATGTTCCAGGGCCCTGGATCTATCCTTAAATAAAATGTTTGGTTCTCTGTTCACCCTAAAGAGATGAATTTGTTAATCCAAGTGACTATGGAGCCACACAAATATATATGCTGGCACAACATGGAGAGAAGTTTGACATTGGAAGTGATTCAGGAAAAAGCAGGAGTATGGTCTCCTAGGAAAGAATGTCTCATACATCCTCAGCTTCGGTTGAACTAGTGAGTGTTCATCCCCATGAGTAGTACTGCTAATTTCAGAAGGCTGGCCACAAAGTAAGCAATTTGCAGTGCAACCCTTGGTTTCTATACAGCAATTTATCCTTAATTACACCCTTTGTTTCTGTTGCCTCACAGACTTCTGTGTGTGCACTGTTGCCAATGTGTCACTCATTTGCATTGGCACAATGAGGAGGGTTTGTTGTTAGGGTTTTTTTCATTACTATTTTTGTAGAAAGAATTTTTAACATAGTTAAAGGATTTGGTCCTTTGAAGAGCTGGGTCTCAGAGGCTCACTAATTTCATTTCGAGTGGAGCCTGCTGTGCATCTCTCAGGGCACTCAGCCTCTTAAAGGATTAGACCATTTTGTAATGCCATCCATTTGTGTCAATATTTTATCAGTAATACAGAGATTATGCATGAGGCTGTCTCTTAGCCTGACTAACTGCTGTACTGGAAATGGATATTGCATCTTTATGTCCTTAATAATCTAGAATTGATTTACACAGTATTAAACCACACAGAATAAACAAAGAGACTCAAAATTCTGAGAATTAATGTTACCTGGATATCATCTACTCATGCAATAGAGTAGATGCAATACCTCAATGCAATACCTTTGAGGGTCTGCTGGAGTGAGTCTGACAGGGTGGACAGGAGTAGGACAGAAGTTCCCCTCCAGGAGACCAGGTGTGTATCCAGGATCTGAGATATTCTGTTGCCCTACCAGGTACTGTGGATGAAGCCAGAAAGTCAAATGGGGAGAATGGAAGGAGAAATACAGTTGCTGCTTATGGCTACTGCACTCTTCTGTGAAGGGAGATGAAAATTTTGATCTTGAGGAACTGGAAAGGATCATTCAATTTTAAGGCTACGATGTCAAGCAGAGAAGGAAAGATGTGCAGCTATCTATTCCTACAGGTCAGTTCTTTGAAATGACAGTACAAGAGGTGACATACTATAGAATAAATTCTGTCATTTGTTCTTGCATACTGGAATATTATCTACATTTGATGTGACATGAAATCACTGACAATCTTTTCCCACCAGGGAATGGTTTCTTCTGCTTTTTTGTATCTTAGTATTATATTGTGTTTTTGTTTTCCCTGTCCTTCTATCCTCTCTGTTATTCTTCCCTCTTTTTTTTTTTTTTCCCCAGACCTTCCCTCTGCAACACTTCATTCTCCAGTACCCCTGCCTTGATATTACTCCTTTCCCAGCCACCAGATATCCTCACTGGAGGAGCTGCCTGGTTTTACTTTTTACTCCTTCAAAACCCTTTGCCAGGAGGTACTGGAGCTGTGACTGACATGCGGTGACCCTGCTGAATCTGCTCCCAAAGCGACAGTAGAGCAGTCCTGCCTGGAGAGATCCCAAAGTGACAGTGCAGTAGTGCTGCCTGGAGAGATCCCAGAGTGAGAGCAGTCCAGTCCTGCCTGGAGAGATCCCAGAGTGAGAGCAGTCCAGTCCTGCCTGGAGAGATCCCAGAGTGAGAGCAGTCCAGTGCTGCCTGGAGGGAACCTCTGTGCTGAGAGGGTGGAGTGACCTGGCCGTGCAGGGGAGGCAATGGGCAGCAAGACAGAACAAAGGGTGGGAATTGCAGTCCACAAGGTAACTCCAAATGGAATTTGATGTTGGTTCACAAGAAGAGATGGAAAAAGTATTTCTGACTCACTTTGAGGAACAGAGTGTAGCGGAATGACTCAGGCAGCACAAGGTGGGGCACATGTGCCTTGGGGCAGTGTTCCACCCTGATCAGAAGACATAGGAGCATTCTGTATGGGATAGAAAAGTGGAAAATATTGCAATATGTTTTGGTGAGAAAGAACATCTTGAAGAGCAGAAAAGTAGAGATAACAGAGAACTAGTGGATATAGCCATTTCTGAGTTTTAATATATTTTAATCATGGAATATACAATAAAGTGCATATTTACTCCTAGATTTCACATTATTTACTGTTTCTTCATTGAGCATAGCAAATGATAGGGTAACTTCCACAGAAGACAATATAATTTGATTTATAATGATTGTGTATTTTATTATAACTTTATGTTCTTGTATTATTCATTTCTAGCTACAGTAATGTCAGTTTATGATACTGTTTTAAAGTAATCATAATGTCATTTTCACTCTCTCTTTTGGAATGTTTGCTGTCTTAGACATATGTCTAGTGACATTTAAACGAATATTTTATTTATGTGTGGTATGTACATAGGAGAAAACTGTAAAACATTTTTAATGTGCAAATAAGCATTATACGATGGCACTGATGGGAGGTATTTTCAAGGTTATACAATGCATTGATACCATCAGGGCAAACAGATTTTCAGTATGGAACAATTTTATACCAGCATTTTCTCCAAAGAAAGATACAGAAAATTGAATGCTATACAGTGTACACTATTTAAAGATAAGGAAGATTTAATATTATTCCATGTAAAAATTATCTACTGTATTCAGGGAAGGATTTGTCGATGCTCAGACTTGTTAAAGCTCTGTTTCTTTTGAATATGAAAATGTTGAAACAGTAGAGGTGCTACTACTTTTGACTAAGCCCTGAAAAATGCTGAAGACTTGCTGATCTCGCTTCACACTTTGAAATTCACAGTGTCTACCAGGATGTACTGCTGTCAGTTCAGGGAGTGAAGTTTGCCAAAATGAACCACATAATTCTTTATTTTCACTGCAAGAAGATCTCACAGAACTACACCCTAACTTTGTAAGGTTTGTGTTCCACGTAAACAGATGAATTCAGAGTCAGTTCAATGGTAGGTGATTGCCTGGATGATATAAAAATACATGAGATGATAAATAGAAAGCATTTCTCCTTAGCACATGTATTGCTTATCAGGACATGGACATCTTGGGGTGGAAAAACCCTGCAATATTTACTGTCTGGGTTGCAGGAGTCACAGGAACATGAGGTAGATGGGAGACACAGTGGTACCTGGGGGAGCACAGTGAAAAGAGAATGCTTCACCAAGGAGGTAAAACAGATAATGGTGAGAGCGGAGTAGGATTTGAGAGGGCAAATGTGGTCTTTTATTAAAGTAATTGAAAGGTAGAACAATCTTTCTATCTAGATATCTATCAATATCTAGAGCAATACATATTTAATTTCAATCAGAAGAGCTAAGTCAATTGGTCAAATATGAGAATATTTATGATCAGCACTTCTAAAGGGGATAGGGTATTAAGCATATTAGTTAATCATAGAATTAAAAAATATTATTCAAAACTGTTTTGATGATCTGTCCAGTTTTTCTTTAAAAACCCCCTAAGGCTTTCTACTCCTCAAGCTTACCCACCCTTTTGCATCAGTAGAACTTTCTCCCAAACTTGCTTGCCATGTAATGCATGGTGATTCTCTGGGGGTGAAAAACTCTGCTCAGTCTCCTGAACAGCTTGGAAAATATTCTTATGGCCATCTCTGGGGCTATAAAATCCATCCACTGGAAGACAGACCTCTACCCCTCAAAAGTTCCCAGATTTTGCTCAGGAAGAACCAGCTGCATTGTTTGGTGGGTAATTTGCATTACTTTGGGCTTTTCCCGCTATTCCTAGGAGGAACACTTCTTTTTCCTCTGCATTTTGAGGCCTTTTATACAAAATAAATTTTCAGAATGAGAACAGAGACTATCTTTCCACTAGTCCTCTCAGCAACTCTCTTTAACAAAATACATCATAACTTGTAGAAATTACACAAAGAGTTCATACAGACATATGATTCCTTGGTAATTCTAGAACTTCAGGAGGATGAACGGTGCCATCATGTACGATAGCACAAAGGCACAGTGTTCTGTCACTTAACTCATGGGAAGAATCCTAAGACAGAATCACATTTGATTATTCCTTCCACTTATTTCATTAATACATTTATAATCTAAAAATTCCTTATGGCTAACTGGAACAGAATTCCATTTCCACTTTTCCAAAAGAAAATGTCTTTTTCATTCAAATAATAGCAATTCTTTTACTTTCATTAGAATGAGAGATTGTTTAATGGTGTGAAAATATTTTATTTCAATATTTTGTAAAAAGAGATAAAAGTTGACCACAGTTGATTCAAAGCTTCAGACTTCTTTGTGCCATTTCCATGTGATGGTCCCCCTACTGCAACTTTGGCTCATCTGGTCTGTGAGCTGACTTATTAACCACTGGGTTATGGATTTTTCTGACTTCTGTCTCTTGTTTTAGTGAGGGAATCCATCCTGTACCTAAGCAATTTTCCCAAAAAAGCTTGTTAAGACAAATGGTTCTGATTTTAATGAGTTAGCACATCTGATGCAGAGGTTTTGTCAACAATTTTCCCGAGATCTAATTGTAATTTCATTCATGATTCAGATAGATTGCAGTTGTAATAGTTCCTTGTGTCCCTTCAGTTTAGCTGTCATGTTAAAGTGCCCTTCTCACAGCTTCTTGCTTGTGAAGAGCAGTGAGATTTGCATCTCTGTCATGCACTAAATTCAGCTAAAAGAGACACTTGGGCAACATGCTGTTACTGGTCTTTGGTTTGTTTATGACAATCTGACAAGTCTCTTTGTAAAACACCAAATTGTAAACTGTTCAAATATGCATAAAAGTAATGTATTATTTGTTTTTATTGGACTGCAAGTTCTCTCTGCATCAATGTTGCAGTAAGAGTACCATGAGATAACTTCCTGAGTGGCCCTTTTGCCCATCAGCTCTGGGCCAAGTCAGCTGGCTACAGGCAAGAAAAGTCATTTTGTTTCCAAAATGCAAGCATTTTTCAAAATGTCATCCGGTGCCAAAAAAAAAGAATACTTGCAGGGATTGGGAAACTACTCCATTTTCAATCTCTATTACTTTAGCCATTCGTTTGGAATAGACCTATTATGGCAGGTCATATTACAATGTCAGCTATTTTAAACTCACTATAGTGAAGAGTTGACAGCATTTTATTGGAAGTGTTTTCTGTAATACCTGCAAGGTCCTTTATTCTGTCCACGAATATTATTTCTTAATAAGTACTCATTAGTGCTTTATCAATCTTTTGTTCTCAGAGCATGACATAATGTGTTGAATGTAAGCTTTGAAAAATTTAAATGCAACAGAAAATGATTAATACTTATAGGAGTATGAAGGATTGCTGGCTATTTCAAATGTATAATGTAGATCTTTTATCATTTCAAAAAAGTCTTTGTCACTCCCTCTTGTAACTTTGTAGTCAAAACATATCTTTAAGTGTAACAATAATTGCTTTACATACATGTTAAGAATTAAGACTAAACAGAAGCAAAAAGATTTAATAGCAAGAGAAATTATGTCCTTGCATGAATGACATCTATTCCCATATTTTTCTTATTTGACAGTCCATAACAAGAAATGAGAAATTCTTCTGGATGTCAAGTTTTGAAATCTGAGTTCAGAAACACTACAATAGTGAAGCAAATCAGTAGAAGTTTTTGTTAGCTGGTACATATTGACTGGTTCTAGCACAAATTAAAGCAAGACCAAAATGTTTCACCTTCTGATACATCCGTTCTTAGTAATCTAAATTCTATGCAAGTGATGAGTTTGCCATTTTTTTTTCTTTGTAATTTTTAGGATCCTAGAAATTGAGTCAGAAGCTTCTACAACTTCTCTAAAAGAGATCCTGTGAAAATATTGTTCAAAAATATACCCCAAAACTTCACTTATTAGACTGCAAGAGAAACATTTACATGCACACAGTGTTTCTCTGGCATGAAGGAAGCATAAACAATATGATATCATTATTCAGCACTGTAAACTCTTCCATGTTCTCTGGAGCTCCAAAAAGGAGAAGACACTTTTGTGGCGGTGCTGAAGTCTGAGCCCGGCTGGCCCACAGCGATGCACAGCACACAGCCTGTTGAGGGGCACGGGCAGCTGCAGATCCAGGACCTCCGGCGGGAGCGAAACTGGATAAGGAATGCCCTTTCCCAGAGCTCCCTCCACGTCAGTGGTGGAGGAGGCAGCTCCGGCAGGCTAGGCAGCAGTATCAGCAGCACGATCCAGAGAAACGAAGAAGCAGACGCAAGGCGACAGTTCTCGGCAGCAGGGGAAGGTTTATTGGAGAAGGAGAAGGGTATTGACAATGAGGAGGCTGCAGGGAACTGCCCCGAGGGGCGGGGTGAACAGAACTTATATAGGGGGACCCGGGGAAGGTGGATCCCTTCCTCTGGCCAATGAACATAATACTTAACATAATAGGCATAGGGTGGCAGCAAATGAAAGCACTAGAGGGGTGGGACAGCCCTCTCCTGCCCAATCACCCTCTGCCCTGGAGGGAAGGTTCTAGGGAAAAGGCAGGGGCAGAGTGTGACAGGCAGGCAGGCTGACAACTCAAAAATGACAGGGAGGGGACAACTAGATACAAAAAGGCGGGAGTTGCTAAGTAACGAAATGACTGACAGCCCTGCAGGGAGAAAAACAGGGGGAGGGGAAGCCCGGCAAGCGCCATCTTAAGTAAGTAAACTTAATACATTACAATGCAATAAATTAAAATCCAACTGAACTAAAAAGGGGGGAGGGAGACTGCGGGAGCGCACCGCAACATCTCCCTCTTTTTTACACAAAAATAAAAAAGAAAAACAAGGGGTAAACTCATGAAAAGTAAAACTGAAGAATGTCCTTAAAAGTCCAAAAAAAAATATTAAACTTCTGTTTCATCCTCGGGCTCCTCTGGCGATGTAACGAAGTCCTGGTGGTCGGAGCTGGTCTCGAAGTTCTCCGGGTCAGCTTCGGTGGTGGGGAAGCTGACCACGTTGACATTGTTGGTGATAAGTCTTTGGACCAGTCTCCGAACCACTGCCCAGACGATGGAGCAACCGAGGATGACTGCTAAAATAAGTAAAACTCCAAATAAAACGTCCTTTAAAATGGAGCCAGCCCAGCCTGAGAGCCCAAGCCCGGAGAGCAGGTTCCCCAACCAATCCTCCGTCTCTCTCTGGATGTCCTTGACCAGGCCTTTCATTTCCTCCAACGCCTTCTGCACATTAGGTGCTTTGGATGTTAAGTTGAAGCAGCACAGACCCTCAAACTCCTCACAGCGGTGGTGGTGCAGGAGGAGAAGATAATCAATTGCTGCTCTATTTTGCAGCATCGCCTGTCTGGTAATTTTCTCGTCTGCTAGGAGTCCCGCGATGGCCGTGGAAGTAAGGTTTGCTTGTTTCACTGACCAGCACTCTAGTTTGCCTAATTCGCCGATGGCCTTCCCGGCCGAAACCCACGGCAAGAACAAAGAGACTGCGACCCTTTTACCTTCGTTCCAATGATAAATTTTGGAGTCGCAATCTGGGCCGAATTCTGTCAGGTCTTTTTTCTGCCGAATCATCACTTCGGAATTTTTGGCAGGCCAATTCTCCAATTTAGGCGTGCTGGGAGTGAACAGCGTCACATGGCCGATCGTACATGGGCCTCCTAACAGGTGAGAGGGGATGCCGTTCCAGGCTCGGTTTCCGCAAATAAAATATAAACCTTGGGGCAAAGAGCGGGGTTTTAGGTCAGGGGTGGTCGGACCTCTGGCCGAGAGGGTCTCCGCGCACCATTGATGTTCAGATTCCCCCTCAACCAGGGTCCACTGGGGATCATTGGAACGAATTGACTTAACTAAACTGTAAGGGACCGAAAGGCGAACGCAAAAAGGGGCTTTGGCGGAACCGAGCAACTCAAATCTCAGAGGCTCTTCGGGGGAAAGGGGGAGAAGGTTAATTGATTTCCTCCAAGCCTCAGTATAATCATGATCCTTAGCATTAATCAACAAATTAAGCGGGGAAGGAAAATCACGGGGAGGGACCGGGATCCCCACCAGACAGGACGACAGAGGGTCTGTGGCTGCTTCGGCGTGGAGGCAAATGTGGTCCTGGCCGAGAGAGCGGGCGAGGGAGGTCCACATGTTGTTGGCAGTGGGGGACCTCTGGTCGGGCTCTCCAGGTGCCGCTTGGAGGAGGAGGACGGCTGCTAAGATGACCACAGCAGGGGTTCCTCCTCGAGGCATGGCTGGGCTGGAGCAACTAAAATTGAAAGAAACAAACAGATTAAATAATTTGCCAGGGGGGAGAGGGTTTAGGTTTCAGGGAGGAAAAGGGAATCTAAAGGAAAGAGGGAATCTTCCTCCTCCCTCCGCCTTCGCCGCCAGCTGGCAACCCGAACCTGAGGCGGGGATGTCGTCGCCTTTGCCGTTCTCGGCACAAAGGGCCGAACCCAGCGCGAAGGGACCCACCTGGGACCTGTGGGGGTAGAAACACAAGCATACCCTCGGCCCCAGGTGATAAGATCGAACGGTCCCTCCAGACGCCAGGTCTCCGGGTCCTTCACAAGAACCGGGGGTTTCTCTTTCAGGTGGAAACTGCCACTCTGTCCGAAGTGCCGCACAATGGGCGGATTCAAGTTTTCGAAAGAACAATTTAAGAAGTTGATAGTGTATAATGCCCTGGATAATTGGGACTGAGGGGATTCCACCTTCATAGCCGGGGACAGATGGGAAAGAACTCTTTTCAGGCTCTGGTGGGTCCTCTCAATCACGGCTTGTCCCGTGGGGGAATAGGGGATGCCGGTCTTGTGCTCTATTCCCCATTGCTGCAGGAAGCTCCTGAGCTCCCTGGACACGTACAAAGGCCCGTTGTCCGTTTTTATAACCTTAGGGATGCCCAGCACGGAGAAAGCCTGGAGCAGATGTTTAATGACATCCTTGGCTTTCTCCCCTGTGTGGGCAGAGGCGAAAACGGCACTCGAGAAAGTGTCCACTGAGACATGGACAAACTTGAGGCGGCCGAATTGATTAACTTTGGTGATGTCCATCTGCCACACCTCACAGCTGGCAAGTCCCCGGGGATTTGCGCCAGCGGGCAGAGATGGAAGCTGATCCCGCTGGCAATGAGGGCATGTGGCCACGATGGCCTTGGCTTGGTCCCGCGTGAGTTGGAATTGGCGAACCAAGCCAGGCGCATTCTGGTGGAACAGCTGGTGGCTGATCTTGGCTTGTTTGAAGACATCAGGGAGCGGGGCCCATTGCACCGCGTGGGCAAGTGCCCACTCGGCCGGGGAAGCAAGGCTATCAGCCAATCGGTTCCCCTCCGCAATGAACCCGGGCAAACCAGTGTGGGCTCTCACGTGCATAACATAGTATTTTTGCTCCCGGTGGGAGATGAGTTTGATGAGCTTCGAGAGCAAATCATACAAGGCCAAATTGGACACCTCCTCCAGGACAGCACATTCAGCTCTAGCGACTACACCCGCAACATAAGCCGAGTCCGTAACCAAATTGAAAGGTTGATCTTTGAATTTCTCGAAGGCCCTGACGACTGCGTCCAACTCAGCCACTTGAGGGGAGCCCTCAACGGTGGTAACATCCATCTCCCACTGCTGAGTTTGAGGATCCTTCCAAGTCATTACTGACTTGTGGGTTCCTCCGGACGCGTCAGTGAAAACGGTCAAGGCCTTGAGGGGGACTCGACTTTGAATGTCTCGAATTGAGAATTTGAATTGCATGTCTTGATTAAATAGAGCATGCGAAGGATGACCAATTTCGATTTTCCCGGTGTATTCGGCTAGAGCGAACTGCAAAACTTCGCTCTCCTCGAGGAGTTGATTAAGAATTTTGGATTGGATCTTGCCAGATTGTAATTCAATTGGAATATGTATGCACATGAAGTCCACACCTGCCAGCTCCCTGATCCGCGATCTTCCTTTGCGGATCAGCTCAGCCACCAGCTCGTGTGGCCTTGTAATTCTTTTGGACCGATGGTGGCTGAGGAACACCCACTCTATGATTAAGAGGGGGTCACTCAAGCCTTGGTCCGTCCTCCTCTCCTTAGATGTTCTTGGGGACTTGCGGGTATCATCCCATTGAAAAATCATTCCGTGGAGGTGTGGCAGTTTACCAAGAATAATAAATTTGAAGGGCAGGCCCAGATGACAACGATGGGCCTGCCTTGCCTCGATTATCTGCCTGATGTTCTCGAGTGCAATTTTGGCCTCTGGGGTGAGTTCCCTAGGAGAACTAAGCTCCTCTCCCCCTTTCAATAAATTGAAAAGGGGGGCTAGGTCATTGGTGGTAATGCCTAGCCAGGGTCTCACCCAATTCAACGCCCCACACAGTTGATGGACATCCGCTAAGGTTCTCACCTTGTGGTGAATGGCCAATTTCTGCGGAGCAATGGTCCGCTTCGTAATCTCCAGGCCTAAGTACTTCCAGGGCGGCATCCGTTGAATCTTCTCGCTCTGGAGCTCGAACCCTGCGGCAATTAAACAATCAGTTACGCGGGAGAGCGCGTGCACCAGCAGGTCATCATTGGGGGCGCAGACCAGCACGTCGTCCATGTAATGATAAATTATGACGTCCGGACATTCGGTGCGAACTGGTTGGAGCAAGGAAGCAACATACCACTGGCAAATGATAGGACTACATTTCATGCCTTGAGGCAACACTCGCCAGTGGTAGCGCTTCCCGGGAGCTTCACGGTTTAAGGTGGGCACCGTGAACGCAAAACGTGGCGCGTCATCAGGATGAAGGGGAATTTGGAAAAAGCAATCTTTGATATCAATGACAACCAAATTCCAATTTTGGGGGAGCATCGCCGGGGATGGCATCCCTGGCTGGAGAGTACCCATATCTTGTATAATTTCATTGATCTTGCGGAGGTCGGTGAGGAGCCGCCACTTGCCAGATGACTTACGAATGACAAACACTGGGGAGTTCCATTCAGACATGGACTCCACCAGGTTGCCTTTTTGGACTTGCTCCTCCACGAGTTCCGCCAGCGCCTTCAATTTTTGTTTATTGAGCGGCCACTGAGCTACCTGGACTGGTTTATCTGAGAGCCAATTCAGTTTCCAGGTAGGGCGCTCTTCAGTGACCGCTGCCCGAAAAACCTGGGGAGCCGGCAGGTCAATCTTGGCTCCCCACTGGGCAAGGGTATCTCTCCCCCAGAGAGGCTCTACATAATCCAAAACGAATGGGCGTACAGAGGCCAATTGCCCATCCGGCCCCTTAATTTGCACGATGCTCTTTGAGCGTCTGGCCAATTGTGTCCCCCCGACACCCTGGATGCGCCCGTCCACGTTTTGCAACTCCCAATGTGACGGCCACTCCCGAGAGGGAATGATCGTCACATCTGCTCCAGTGTCCAACATCCCCCTGATGGAGATGGAGTCCCCCCCCCGGGACAGCTGACAGTCGAGGCGAGGCTTCGCTCGCCCCAGGTGTTCGGCCCAGGCAACTGAAGGAATGGAAGAATTTATTGAAATGGCCTGGGCCACCACCTCTCCGGCAGGGAGGAACAGAGGGGGACGCAGACACCTGCACCTGACGACGAGCCGATGCTGGTCTGCAGACACCAAAGCTGGAAGGATCTCGAGGTCGGGTGGAGTGACCTCGGTGTCTCCCACAATGAGGAGCTGCTGATTTGTGTCCCAATTACCTCGGGCCTTCGGGCAGACTGGCAGCGCGCTAACTTCTGAATTGGGGAAGAAGAAAGGCCGCGCTGCTTCCAACCTAAAAGAGAAACCAGAAGAAAGGGTGTTTAAATCCGGTTCTGATGAAGGTCCCGGGTCAGAAAGGCAAAGGCGAGGGGCAACCACGCCTGAGGTCAGGTCCGGTAAAGTGTCACGTCCAGTAGATGGAGGTCCTGGGAGCCCTGTTGGATTGGGCTCTGCTGGCGGCGAGCGGGAAAGTGAAGGAAATCCCTCCCCCCTGGCTTCAGATGTAGATCGCCCGCCCAGATTTCTGTCAGCGCGCAGGGGGGGGCTGCGCTCCTTTAGGAGTTTTTTGGGGCCTCTCCTCCTTGGACGCCTGACTGCTGAGCTCTCTTAAAGGCGTAGAACTCCTTCCGGAGCGGGCAGTCAGGCATCCAGTGGTCCTCCTTCTGACACAGGTGGCACGCCGAGTTGGAAGAACGGCCAGTCCGGGGGGTGCCAGGTCCCGAGCGGTGGACCGACGGAGATGGTGCAGCGGCGGCGACTGTCCCCTGAAGGTCTGCGAAAGACACCCGACGAGCGGCTGATGGTGTAGCTGGCTTCTCGCCGGATGCCTGTGATGTCACCTTCGCAGCGCAGACCATCAGGAGATCTCGGAGCGTGGGACGAGGGTGCAATGGCAAGCTCATTATCGCAGCCTTGCAGGCTGGGTTCGCGTTGGTGGTTGCGAGGAGCGTTACCATTTTCTTTCGAGCTCCCTCGTCCGGCTCCTCCGACTCCGCCGCCTGCTGTAGTCGCACCACGAAGTCATCAAAATTCTCCGTCGGCCCCTGGAAAAGATGGGACACCGGGACCGAAGGCACCCCCGTGGCCACACGATAGAAAGCTTGAAGTGCCACCTGTGTGCTCCGCTGCAACGCCTCAGTAGGTATCAGGCGGGCTTGCTTGTCGCCCTTCTCCCACTCACCCAACCCACATAGATGGTTAATGGTGAGCCTCTCTCCCTCAGTGTCCTCCCCTACCTCTGGGTCTTCCCACAGCTGTGGCAAGATGTCCGCCACTCCCATTTCCCACGTGGCTTCCCACCTAGAATACCGAGCGACGTCCAATAAGCAACTAAAAATCTGCCTTAGATCGGCAGGGACGAGCTCGGATTCTAGGAGGGAAGCCTCCAGTAGCCCCCGGAAGTATCGACTTTGTCCCCCGTGCTCCTTCAGAGCCTTCACAAGCTCCTTGATGAGAGCACGGGGGACTGGGGACCACTGGATGCGGGGATTTCCCCCGCCCCGATTCCGGTGGTAAGTCACCGGAGCCGCCATGATGGTACCGACAGGCTCCGGTGGGCCCTCCTTCCCCTCGGCCCCGGCTCCCGGACCGTGGGAAAAATCCGGCCAAGATGGCGGACCGTGGGAACCGGAACCCAGGGGGAGGGGACAGGAAGGGGCGGGGTCAGGGATGCCGTGGGAACCCGGGGCGGGGACTGAGGGGAGAGGGCCCGCCCAGTGGGTTGGGCAAGGTGGGAGGGCCTGAGGCGGAGGCGGAGCGAAGGGAGGAACCACGGAGGAGGAGGGCGGAGCGCTGGGTGAGGGAGGAGTGAAGAAGGGGTAGGAGGGGTCGGGAGGAAGGAAGGGGTTGGGACTAGGAAGGAAAGGATTGGGTGAGGGACTACAAAAAGGATTGGGGCAAGAATAGGGTGGGGGCAGGGACCTTCCCTGCTGGTGTGTCTCATGGTCCCCGCCATCTTGGACTCCACGGGAGCCATCTTGGGTTGGGACCATGAAACGAACTTTAGAATTTAACTTAGGGGATTTTACAACTCGGAATGAGGGGATAGGGGAAGATGGGGGAAAGGGAGAACCGGCCGGAGTCTGGCCAGGACTCCGACCGCGGGGGGATTGGCGACCCTGAGGAGAGCCAGGGCGATGGAAGGGCTCCTGCCCGCTGTGGTCGGGGGCTGCTCTCCTCAGGATCCCAGGTCTTACGGGCGAAGGGGGACAGGGCTGGGGGGTAGGTACACGCTCAGGGGTACGAACAGGGAGGGGCGAAGGAGGACAAGGTTGAGGGGTAGGAACACACTCAGGGTTTGAAACTGAAACGGGGGCAGAGATCGTATTCGGGAGCCTGGGGTGTTCTCTCAGTTTCTTATTTTCTTTCTTCCTCAGCACCTGGAGGAGCTGAGTCACCCAATTAAGGTGCCTTGCCAATTTTAATTTTTTGGTTAGCGCGGTCTCCTCTGACCGGACCAAATACGACAATTTTCTGGAGACCTCTTCCCAAAATCGGGGGCTCCTACATTGGTCAGAGGAGATATCTTTAAACTGAGAGGAGACCCAGCGGACCAGGCTCCGGATCTCTTTCTCCTTAACTAAAACATTTCCATCAACCAGAACCTTAACCAAAACTAAAACCGCCTCGCGCTGCTCAGCCGACAGTCGTGCACCCATGACTGTGGATCTTAAATTGGCTGAGCAGCTTTCACCGACACCCGCTAAATAAAACTAGGGATTTGAAAACCGAAAAAGGGTTGAAAAAGAAACCTCCCCCTAAGGCCTCCTGCCGCAAAGGAAAAGTGACCTCCGCCCGGCGGACGAAGCGGCCGGGGGGTCGGGTAAAAGACAGGAGGGGTACGAAAACCGACCTTAGGGGTTGGAAGCGGGATCCGGGTGTCGGGCGACGTCCTCTGGTGGACCGTTCCGGGGTGCCGGAGGTCGCCGGTCCAATCCTCCGACGCAGTAATCCCAGAGACCAGGCGTCCTGCTGTCGGAGGTACTGCCGCGCCCAGTGAAGCCAACTGCTTCGGACCGTGGGGCGGACGTAGTCTTCGCGGCTACGATGCTGAGCCGCCCCACGTTGGGCGCCAGCAGCTGTGGCGGTGCTGAAGTCTGAGCCCGGCTGGCCCACAGCGATGCACAGCACACAGCCTGTTGAGGGGCACGGGCAGCTGCAGATCCAGGACCTCCGGCGGGAGCGAAACTGGATAAGGAATGCCCTTTCCCAGAGCTCCCTCCACGTCAGTGGTGGAGGAGGCAGCTCCGGCAGGCTAGGCAGCAGTATCAGCAGCACGATCCAGAGAAACGAAGAAGCAGACGCAAGGCGACAGTTCTCGGCAGCAGGGGAAGGTTTATTGGAGAAGGAGAAGGGTATTGACAATGAGGAGGCTGCAGGGAACTGCCCCGAGGGGCGGGGTGAACAGAACTTATATAGGGGGACCCGGGGAAGGTGGATCCCTTCCTCTGGCCAATGAACATAATACTTAACATAATAGGCATAGGGTGGCAGCAAATGAAAGCACTAGAGGGGTGGGACAGCCCTCTCCTGCCCAATCACCCTCTGCCCTGGAGGGAAGGTTCTAGGGAAAAGGCAGGGGCAGAGTGTGACAGGCAGGCAGGCTGACAACTCAAAAATGACAGGGAGGGGACAACTAGATACAAAAAGGCGGGAGTTGCTAAGTAACGAAATGACTGACAGCCCTGCAGGGAGAAAAACAGGGGGAGGGGAAGCCCGGCAAGCGCCATCTTAAGTAAGTAAACTTAATACATTACAATGCAATAAATTAAAATCCAACTGAACTAAAAAGGGGGGAGGGAGACTGCGGGAGCGCACCGCAACAACTTTGATGGTTGGATATAATTTTACTTGTTGGCTTTGCTTGGAGGTCACGTAGTATTGAACTGAAGTTTAGACAGTGAGCCTCTTGATCTTTAGTTTTATTCATGGCCAAGATATCCAGAGCAAATGGCCAGAATCTCTTTTTCTAGAAAAATTCCATCCATGTAATGAACAGTTTTATACTCTGAGGTAAGAAAACTTAGAATTTGTGCCCCACACTCCTTCCCTCTACCCCTAATCCACCTCTGAATCTGTACATGCTGTATATTTAACAGTAGAGTAATTATTAAGTTTCAGCAAAATTCATATATAGTTTCTCTATGTTCATGATTCTGCAGGCTCAGACAGCTGTAGAGATACAGCAAAGCTGAAAAACTGCTTGCTCCTCTAAAACAGCAAAAGAAAAAATTACATGGACTTATTTCCAACACGACAAGCCATCTGCAATTTCCACAGCAGCTTTCCAACCAGAAAGTGGGCAGTAAATAAGCACATTGCAAATATCGACCGACACATGCAGTGAGTAATTACAGCATCAAGGTATCTCTGATCTAAGTGGCAAAAGTTATTGTAGTTAACCCACAGGGCAAAAAGAGCAGTGCCTTTCCATTAACGCTGCTTGGTACATTATCTGGTTACATTTAGAAACATGACCCCTGTTAGATCTGGGATCTGTCCCATTTGTTGCAGTTCATCTGAGATATAATGTTCTTTCTGCTACATTGACCTATTCAAAACCATTTTGTTATCTGAGTTTTGCCACCTTAGATGTGACCTTGCTGTGGTCTGAGCTCATCATTGGACAGTTTTTCCCCTGGGCATTTTGTTATGGGAGATACTGTACCTCAGCTACAGGGGGATAAAATTTTATCTCTCTCCCTTTTTTTTTTTTCTTTCTTACTTGTGAAGATGTTGAAATTTTAGGAAACAGGCACACAGCAATTTTGTTTCTTATGTCTACTTGTTCAGATTTCTTTATCATATGCATTGGAAGGTGCTCAATGAGTTGCTTTGTTTTTCTTCTTTTTAGAGGAAAATAAGAACTTGCTGTTCAAGAAATGTATCTGAATTTCGAAGTAGTTTTGTAACTCTCCTTAGGTTTTCTTCTTTAGTAAATTGCCCATTTTCTGGGTTTTTTTTTCTGCAATAAAATGTAACCATCACTGGTGATCCTAAAAGAGATGTAAAATGAAAACGGAGTTTGAAAGTAGGATCATAATTCTGTTTTGGGTTCTAGTTTTACATATATGTTTTTTTCTTTGTGAAAAATTCCATAGGTCTCACAGATCAGAAAAATTAAGAAAATAATCCTGGATTACACCAACTAAATTTGAATAGGCTAGAGAGAGATCACATTAATAAAACCTTTAAAGGTAATGTGGATATGAAAGCTTACTGAATGGTTTGCTATTGCCATATAACTTTGCAAGAAAATTAAATATGTTACCAGCTGGAATAACATATTTGGCAGATATTTGGCCCATGTCTGAATTATTACATAAAATGCAAGCAAGTTAAAATTGAGGTTTTTTCTGTGGTTTGCATTTTGTTAGATATGGAAGATAGATTCTGTGGGGAAAATTTATGTCTCTCAGATTCAACTCTAGTACCGTTTTTATTCTACCCTTCATAATGTAGGTGTATTAACAGAGTTTTTGAGAACAAAGATAGTGATAGTCAAAGAAGAATTAAATTTTTTTGTTTCTTGCAATGATTTTTTCATCATTGTTCATTTTGAACATGTTATGTCAAAGAGAATGAGAAAAAACTCATTATTATGATACATATTATTATGTATAATACCTATTATTAAATATAATACATATTATTATATATAAATATATATATGTATATAATAAGTATATAATAAGAATATATAGTAAGAATTAAAAAGAGTGCACACTCTGGTTAGTCTACTGGCAAGCATGTGAGATCATGCAAAAACATACAAATAAACTTACAAATAATTAAAGTAGGAAACAAAGTTTGTTTTCAAACGTGTTCCATGCATATGGGCAACCACTATGAAAAATTTTTAAGTTTAGATTAAGAGTTTTTGGGGGGAGAAGGATGAATGGCTATGCTTTGGAAAATTTGCTATCTTTGCTTACAGGAATTTTCCTAATTCTGCTGGTTTGGGCTGGGATAGAGTTAATTTTCTTTACAGTAGCTGGTATGGGGCTGTGTTTTGGTTCTGTGCTGAAAACAGTCTTGTTAACACAGAGATGTTTTTGTTAGTGCTGAGCAGGATTTACACAGAGTCAAGGACTTTCCTGCTGCTCACCTGACCCTACCAGTGAGGAGGATGTGGGTGCATAAGTGGAGCAGTTTATTGCAATGTTAAACATTATAAAATGGTTCAAAGGGACCAGGGTGGAGATTGTAATGGAAATACCTTTAAAATGTTCTAATCCATTACTTGAGTTGCATGTTACAGGTATTACTCTAGCAGGAACCACCTGAATTGATGGAGGAGGAGCCTTACAAGAAGCAGGGCAAGTGCAGCAGTGACTGGACCTGAGCTGCCTTTGGTGTCCAGGAATGTCACACATTTAAATCATGCTATTTTTTTAATCATGCTAAATTTTAAATCATGCTATTTCTCCTGTCTCCTGTCCCAGGCGACCACCAGAACAGATGGAGCCCCAAGTCTTGGACCAAAATGAATTTATTGGATACTCTGTGGATATTTGTGGACATGTTACAGATGTTTACAGTGGTGGTCCATAAACTAGAGGAATGGCTGGTGTGGAGGCTTCTTCTTGGGGACTGGCCAGGCTTAAGTTGCTTAGTCACTTCCACTTCCATCACTTGCCTTTCTCATATTTTATTTCTTATTTCTCTCTCTTGTTTCCTTTGCAAGGTAAATTATTATTATTAATATTAATGATAATAATATTTATAATGATTATTTCTTTGATGTCACAATTGGAATTAATATTATTATTATTTTAGTTTTATTATTGAAATATTCTTATCTCAACCCATGAAGTTTCTTACTTTACCCTTTCTATTCTCTTTCCCCAGTCTGGCTGGAGAGGGAGTGGGTGAGCAGCTATGTGATATTATTGACACCTGGGCTTGAACTATAACATTGCTAAATGCCTGACAGTAGTAGTTATGTAGAAGAATTTGTATTTTTTTTATGAGTAACAATCCACTTAATTTTTATTATTTTAAACATCTTTTCAAATAAGGTTTGTGCTTGTATTTTCAAGGGATTTTAGGAAGTTTTGTAGAAATTGTAAGGAATACCAAACTATCATTCCAAGTGGCAAAATGAGCACTTTTTTTGAAGCTTTTCAACAGTTTAAAAAATACATATAATTTCTCACTGGAAGAGGAAAGTATGTCTAAGATTTTTAAGATTCTCTTTATATCCAGAGTTTAAAGGTCTCTAAAAAATTTTTCATAAACCTAGTGTTGTCTGTAGAGTTAAATGCAGATACTAACATGCATTCATACTCGGGTATAGAGTTCATTGAAAATTTTCTCATATTTTCAGTAGATTATTCTAAAATAGTTATTGAATATAGCTTTTTAAGGTGGATTATCAGAAATGGTTCTTGGGAACTGTATTTGCAATGGCCAGATCCAGTATATTGGACAGCCATAGCAAATATGCACACAGATGAGCAATTAGAACTCTAGAACATCAATCCAAAGACTGTAGAAATCAAAAGAAATTTTTGGACTGACATTAATGGGTGTTGGATGAAACATCCAGCTAAATTGTCAGAGAGGCAAAGTTAACATTTGTAGAGCACAAATACTACCCAGTTATGTTAAACAATTTTACAAAAATTTACAGAGTGGTCTCACATAAATTAAATCAAAGTTCATCTGGAATCAGTGCTGAATTAGCAAATCTGAATGTTTTGGACAAGGCAGCCTGCACAATGCTGCTGACTCGGATCTAGGATGTCTGGCCTGTGTTCTGGTTTGACTCGTGAGAATTTCCCTGAGAAGAATGCTATAATAATACCAGATGTGAAGCCTTGTGAAAATGGAGTGTTGCTTTGTATTGTGACCGTCTCAACTAGGACAAAATATGAGCTTTTAGGATTTGAGGTTTGTGTATTTTGAATCTGAGTCTGTTTTTTTGGTGACAAAAAAGACATGACAGAAACTGGGCAGTTCACTTGTCTCTCTGCCATAAACTCACTGCAGCACTGCAGGAAAAGCTGTTTTCCAGCTAAAGCTGACATAAGGCTGTGATAATGTCATGTCAGCCTAGTTCAACTAAAAACAGAGAAGGGAAATAGAAATGAGGAGGAATTATGCAGGGAAATAAAAAGACATAGGGAGCCTAACAGGAGGCATAAATGCTTCAGTTGGTGCTGAAGCTCAGAGTTCAGCCCAAGGCTATGTAAACAAGGACACTGCAATAGACCACAGCTGGAGAATCTAAAGATGTTTTTGCATTACTACAGGAGAGATCTTAAATGGATTAATCAGCTGGAAATTAAAAGTTGACATAACTTTGAGACTACTGGGATTATAATTACTCTAAATCAGTGTCTCTAGACTTTTTTCAATTATCAGCTCATGTAGAAGTAATGAATAACCATTCATAACTTTCTCCAAGCTTTAGGCTTCGACTTCTTTTATGGTTTGTTTCTGCCTGAAGGTGAATTTATCCATTCATGGAGGAAAGGTTATTTAGTATGGATGAAGTGAGAGACCACTCTAGATATTATGAGTAATAGACATATGAGATAGTGATTTTCATGTTAATGTTATATCTGACCTACATTCTTGTTTTACATAAAATTTTCAAAATGCTCTGGGTCATAAGCCAATCAATCACCACATACTTGTCTAAAATATTCTGTCTTGGTGGAGCTCTGTGGCTTCTGCAGATTCTAAGACATACTGCAGTTTTCTTGGGCATCAGAGCTAAATTGATCAGTGAGGCTTTCAACCAGTGTTAAGAATAAAAATATATTTGTGTTGAACTTTGGGCATGGGATTACATTTAGCCTCTAATGATACAGGGCTAGGAATATCTCCTATTTGCAGCTTCCCAACATGTATCATGTGTGTAGACTCATGAGAATCTCTCTGCACAGATTCTCATATTTAGTTATTCTGCAATCAGCAAATCCTCATCACTAATGAATAACCTCATTTACATTAAAAACACATTTTAGTCTCTGATCATCATCTGTCTTTCAATTCTGATTTAACTATTAATTATGAGAGAAACTTAAAAGTTATATATTTTGGTTTCATTTTAAATCAGGAGGAAAAAATATAGATCACAGTGCCCTAAACAGTGCTTTAAATAGGGAGTTAGGACAAAAGAACACATTTTGTTGGAGAGTTTCTTTTGTCTAATTCAAGAGTGTACCACAACTACTGTCCCTGTGATGTCCACATATACAACACATTTTCTAGGAGAGAATTGCACTAAAAAGGGATGATGGGGACAGAATAGGTGGGCAGAGCAGAATTTTTCACATAAATAGGAGAAATTCTAGACCATTATTTTTCACAGGAAAGCCACAGACAAGCTCAAGCCCCTTTCTCTTAACCCTTTTCATCGGGAACTCTCCTGAAATACACTGCGAATTTCTCCAAAATGATTTCCTGCTTGAGACAGGATTTAGGCTGCCCTTTTCAAGAACCACTTTCAGAGATGACTTGAGTAAGGATAGCAGCGCTGGCAGGGAGCAGAATCAGAGGGACTTTCTCATAAATACTTATTTTAGGGTGAATTAGTCACCTTTATTTACAAAACTAAGAGGGTGGAAGGAGAAAAATGACAAGGAAGCATGGTTTCAAACGGAAATAAAATCAAGAAGAGATAAAATCAGATCATCATGTACTGGAAAAAAGATGAATTAGAATGCCAGCTTTCTTTTTGCACTTTGAACCCTCAGCACAGCGAACTGTTTGTTACATTATTAAGCTGTCTGACAAACCCTTTGAAGAAACGCAGAAGATGAAGTCAGAAAATAAAGGGAATAATCTGAAAATGTCACTATTATTGAGGACTTGACAGTTATATATAATGGAGTATTTGGAGTGTATTTAGACCTGTTTTCTCAAAAGTGGTTTGCATTTTTTTTAAATCATGCTATTTCTATTTTTTAAACATAGGCGTTAATGCAAAACAGTATTTTAAAGAGGTCTGACTTAAAAAAACAGCAAGGTTGCTCTGTAGTTGAAAATCTCTCCTCAGTAGTTTCTATCCCTCTCAGGTAGCATCTAGCTCCTAAGCAGCAAGTTTTCATGTTGTAACTTTGCTGTCCTGCCCTCATATCTTCTGTATGTGTTGAAATATTTCAGTCAAATATGACAGAAGCTTAAAAGCTGCAGAGTTGTGCAGTTTCTTCCAGCTTTGTGAGAAGAGGGAAACAAAGGGGAATACTATGTGTGATGCCATCATTATTAAAGAGTGGGAAATTCCAAGTCTCCACAAACCCAAACTTCATCAACTGAGTTGTAATATATTTAGAGAACTATTGATGCATACATAATAACTGAAGAAAGGATAGATTTTATGTGAATCAATGACCTTGATAAGAGTGAGACCTTTGGCCATAAACTGCCTTTCACTAAAATATTTCATGTTTATTTTATTCCTATTTATTTTATTTGGGAAACAGTTTAACAGTACAGGAAACTGTTTATGAGAGTCTTATGAGATCAAAATGATACTTACCCTTCTGATGCATCTTTTTAAACTACAGTGAAGTTTCTGACTCTCTCATTCTCTCTGTCTCTGAAGAGTAGTGTGCAGAACTGAATGTCTGCAAGCATTTCTAGAGAAGAACAAAAAAATTTGTGAGCAGAGCTATCTACAAATAGTAGATAATAGTAGTTATCTAAACAGTTCCTCAAAACACAGTCCTCACTAAGCACAGGAAAGGGAAGTTGCTTTATATGCGAGTTCTGTAAATGTTAAAACACTCTGCTTCACCATGTTGTAATGCTGTTCCAGTTAATATGTATATCACAACAACTTAAGGTCAGATTGAAAAGCTTTACTCTGATTCACAGTAAATTCAATTAATGATACTATTCTTAAAGTAAGGAACTTTTCAACACAGTAGATGGTGATACAATCTAACAGTGAAGTTTCAATCTAAAGTACATGCTCACATAGCAAAGTCAATTTAGAGACATAGATCCCTCTGGAAATATGTAGTGCACTCAGTGCTCTGAATTGGGCAAGAGATTCCTGTGACTGTCAAATTAACACCCCCTTGTAAAACGTGTGTAAGCATTCTTTTGTGCTAACACACTTAGTTTTGCAATGAGTCTTCTTTCTGAGATTCTAGGGAATGTAATTCACTAAAGCTGCTAGAATTTTCTTGAAAGACTGAACAACTCTCACAGCTACTGTGATGGAGAACAAGATCTGTTGCCCGATTTAAAGTAATCTAAATATGTTTGACACTTCTTTTTATGCTTTTTAGAATGGTCCATATCCATAAGAGGTTGTTGATATATTCAGATTATTAAGCATTCAAAGCTCTCCAATGTCTTGAGAAACAAGGAAAAGCAGCACATCTTTGGAAGAGATTTTGAATTCTAAAATGCACTCCCAAATCAAGTGTGTTTTATCACCACAAAAAACATTGTCTCCCTAAGTTTATTTAATGAATTAAATTATCAGTTTTGTCAGCAAAATAGAAGACAAATGATGGAATGAAAGCCAACTATAAAATAAAGGAGTCCACAAGCCAGGGATAGAGAGCAATGAAATATATTTAAAATATAGAATATAACTTTATATAGTATGAGGTAGAAAGTGTAACTACTCCTGGGTTTATTTTTTGTATTATGGAAATCAATACTGAGACGATATTCCTTATTTCTAGAGAGAGTAAACTGGTTTAATCATAGGGTTATGAAAGTTCCATAATTGTGCTGAATGTTAAGACTATGCTACAGCACACTATGAATATTTTAGTGGTGTATATCAGTATCATTACTTAGACGTGCTGTTCTCAAATGAGGCTTAAGAATTACTATTCTGTCTTGATGCAGTGCTTTCACATGTGTGGAAGGTAAACACCAGATGATCATTTAAGTACACAGTGATGCTGCAATACAAATATTTGAACAGACTGATAGAGTGTATAAGAGCAAGGTAAATGTATTTTTTTACTCAGATCAACGAGAAGTCTATTAAAGATTAATCTATTAATATAAACCAGCAAATACTGATGACAATACAAAGTACACTACTAGCTGCTGTACAAATATTTTTATTACACATTAGTACTGAGCAATTAGCATAAAGATGTTTTACTGTAACTACTCCACTCTCTCACCAGTCCTGTTATAGCATCATGGAAGTGAATATAAAATCTAAACTTGATTCCTCCAACATGAGGCAACCAAAGAGTTTATAGTGGAATGAGAAAGAGACATAAAAGTGAGTTAAAAAAAAACATTCTCTCATGCAGTAAGTTGTATTAAAATATTGAAATGGCATTTGACTACACAGTGAATCAAGGTGTTGCAGATATGGAGACTGATTGATAGGAATGCACTCTTTTTACCATAAAACTAACTCAAATTATCTTGAAGTAGAAAGGGAATGTTAAGTATCTTGTTAAAGTAGATAAGATACCACGCATAAGTCAAAAGGCAACAGTAGCAATGATGTGAGGGAACTGGAATAAGGTTGTAAATCCATAGGAGGTAGAAAGCAGGGAAGAAAACATAAAATAAACCTGAGCTGAGTAATGAAGAAGTAAAGAATGGGTCTCATGTGTCATCTGTGCAGTGTAAGATACTTCCTCCCTAAAATATATATTTATATATAAGCTGGAATATATGAGATTGTGTTTGGGCAAAGAAAAGTTACAACACTCTATATTTACAGTTTTTTCTGTGGTTTTTCTTCTTCCAGTCTGGCATGCCTGACACCTTAGAGAATGCAGCAGGTCAGGAGCGTGAGGAGCTGTGCCTGAATTTCAGTCCCAATGGCAGTCCCTGCAGCATGAGTGCTCCCAGGAGATTTCTTCTGAGGTGCTCTAGGGAATACATTTTCCTTCTCTCTCCTTCTCAAAATTGAAAGAAAAACAATGTGCTTATTGCACAGGAGGATGTTCATACAAAGTCTCACATTTGTCGCTGACACCTTTTGTGAAAAATCCTTTCTTAGGATTTTTCCTGCTGGAGCTGAGAAGTTTCAGTAAGAAATGCAAACAATTATTATCTGCTGCTGTGGAATGCAACAGGTCCACCTGTGATTGGTCTTCTGTAGATGTTTGGATTTTCTGACCACTCATGGTGGAGCTGCTATCGCTCTCTGCCGAGACACACAGACCTTTGTTATTCATTCTTTCTATTCTATTCTGAGCATAGCCAGCTTCTGAGGAAGCTCCTTCCTTTCTATTCCTATTTAGTATAGTTATAATGTTATATATATATATCATAAGATAATAAATCAAGCCTTCTGATCATGGAATCAAGATTCCTGTCTCTTCCATCCTCTAAAAACCCCTGTGACCACCGTCACACACATTTTCCCAATGTGTGAGGGAAGCTGATTACTTTTATTTTTTTGCTTTGTTTTGTCCTTTAGACCTTAACAATGGAAGTATGCATACTGTGGCAGAGAAAAATCTTCTGCATCTCCAGGCTCTGATAAAGAAAGACTGAACCCTCAGCATGTTCTCTCATCCCTGTAATTCTCTCCCTCCTTTAACTGACTGTGTCTTTATGGGCATTTTCTGTTTTATCTCTGTAAGTGCAGAAATACAGGCAGAAACTTACCCCAGCTGCTCAAATTTGTCAGCTCCATAGTTTCAAAGTTCCTGTTGGTGCAGAACCAAGATCTTGACAGTAGTACAAATTTGTCAGAAGCACAGACATATTTGGTCTCAGATAAAGAGTTCAGCAAACCACAAGCAGATTTTTTTTGGGGGGGGATGGGGGGGCGGGTCTGTTGTGGATGTTGTTTTCAGTTTTGTTGTCTGGAAAAACAGCTGATTTCCCCATGCAAAGGCTGATGGTGCTGCTTTCAGAGCTAATGGCTCAGGCAGTCAACTGTAAAACTATCTTTGAAAAAGGTAAAATTGCATATTAAAATTATTTCAAAACCTTAATTCTCTACTAGTTTTAGAATATCTTTTTGATATTAAAATTTCAGAAAGTGATGCCAAAGGAAATCTATAGATCAGGACTAAGACTCCTCTCTATTCCATGAACTAACTGTTTAAATACATTTTTTTCCTCAAAAAGTATATTTTCCAGTGGCTGATTTTTATTTAATTTTATTTATTCTAGTAAATCTCAGGCCCTACTTATAAGTATTGTCTAACCTTTCCCTGGTGAGTGTGTCAGCTTCTTGCTGAGACTGTGGCAGGGGTGTTTGGTGGGGGAAAGCGGGACGAGCAAGGTGGAGAAGAGCCACAGGGACTGCATACAGCTCCTGATGTAATAAAGGAGAAATTTAATTAAAATACACCTGCTGTATGTAGTCTGCCAGAATTTAATTATACTAAGTGGCCAATTCTTATGGATGAGAATGGCTATTCTCCTTATTTTTGACTAGGTAAAGCACAGTAATTCAAACATGTCCATCATCCTTTAAAGTTCAGAGCCTCATCATTTGTCACAGCCAGCTTTGGTAAAAGTGTTGTGTCAGAGCACACAGCATCAGGGGAGCTTGATTTAGACCCTTTGTTTTAAGGAGATTTTCACATCCTAAAGTACAGACAGGGTAAACTAATGTCCATGTCGTGAAAACAGGATGAATGAAAAGGCTGTTTGACTATTCTGAACATGTAGTCAGTAACTTCCATAAAAGAAATCCAAGGATGAATTTATTATTTGACTTTTCCTTTCATAATACCACACACTCTTCTTACTTGTCTGTCTATTCCCCGGAGGTCTGCTGCCTCTGCTTTTTAGGTCAGGCTGTGCAAGTCTAGTGTTGCTTTTAACACTTTTGGTGCTTAAGATTACCCTTGGCTAAACTCAGTGTGGCAGTGATAATCAATGCATATGATAAACTCCAGTTTGGCAGATATGACAGATGCTGAAGTGAAGACCTTTAAAGCACAAAGGATAAGGAGTGAACAAGGACTGGATATGACTTTAAAGTATTGTTCACAATCCTCTCCTTCTTAGTGATTTTTCTACCAAATCCTATTGACATCAAAACCAGGAATGAAAATCTTTGGAGTATGACCCATTTCAAGGTTATTTTTATCTAGTGTGTCAGAAGACGAGAAAAATCAGAAAAAGTGATCTCTAATAGAAGGTGGCACTAAAGGAGATACTGAAAAACACATTTGTAACCTGGTAATTGATATTACTTTACATATAAACTAGCATAATGCAGAATATGCTAATGTATTTCCTCTACAGTTGAATAAGCACTTCTTCAGCAGGTTGTGTACCTTTGAAAGTAAAAAAGAGCAATTTAAATAACTAACATTTATATCTGGAAAAAATAGAGAAGAGAAAAATGCAGTTTAGCAGTGGTAATGCATTAGTAAAGTATAACTGAATTGTCAGGGCATCGCACATACAATGCTAATGAGGCAGAGTACATCTTCCTGTAATACTGGTGGAGCCTAAATATCTTTTACATTAGAATATTAACTGTCACTCCACTCCAGTATTTATGTCTAGACAAACCTCAGTCTATAGGTAATGACTACTTTGCTCAGTCTCTTAATACCTGCTGGAAAAAGCTATGATGGAAGTAACTATGCCCTACATCCTCCGTGTCTCTTTATAGCAGGGTAAGTCTCTAAAAGTATTATGTACCAAAAAAAAAATTTAAAAACCTCAAACAACCCATTCAGATAATTCAAATAACGAAGTTTTTATATGGTTGCCAGTTCCAGGTAATGTTCAAGTATCATATTCTTGCCTCCTGCTCCATCTTCAAGCCTGTTAAACCTAGCTCAGGTTAGACTTGCAGGCTTCCCTGTACAGTAATGCAAAGA
This sequence comes from Setophaga petechia, assembly GCA_024362935.1. NCBI lineage: Eukaryota > Metazoa > Chordata > Aves > Passeriformes > Parulidae > Setophaga > Setophaga petechia. The sequence continues at coordinate 27,912,002 of JANCRA010000001.1, forward strand.
AATGGTGTATTTTCTTCTTTAGAGTGTAGGTGTAGTATTTTCCATCCCACACAGAACTGAAATCTCCTTAGGATGACAGTTTATCCATCGAATGAATCTAAACCCCTTGTGTGCTAAATTATGTTTTTAATCAACTCTCCTTTGCTTAGCAATCCATGATTACTCACCCCTCCTTGGCCTCACCAGCCAGTGCAACCCAAGGTCTAGATCTTGTCATTAAAAGTGGCTAACAGTTACTGTTACACTTGTACTTGGTTCCACTCAGCAACTAATATATCCAAATTTAAATTTAAACTTCTTGATTTGCAGTGTTCTGATACCAGGAAAATCTCAGACTAATCTGGTCTCTAAGGGTCCTTCAATGAGATGAACAGATAATAATGTAAAGAAGTGGAAACAAAATAATACACTCTAAATTAAATCTTGATACATTCTCAGCTCTCTACAAAACAAATCCTTTCTAAATCATATTATTTAGTTTCTTTTGTATTTTCTGTATGGTGGCATTATCCTAACACAAAGTACTCCTCTGCAGTTATTACTTTTGTTCAATTATTTCCCTGCAGGCAAAAATCTGCCTGTAACAGGAAAGGCACCCAATGAATTCTCAAAGTAATCCTCATATGATGTAAAGAGCAATGCCCTTATTGCTCTTAACAACAAGTTAAATCCCAAACTTGAGAAATAAAATGCAGTGCAAGAGGACATCTCCATGCCCAAATCTCACCTAGCATCCTCTCCTCATAGACACGTCTCCAAAAGACAAGTTGGAGACATGAGGCTTCGTGGAGGAGTTAAACCAATATATTCACAGTGCAGGAGTCTTGCAGTCAAGGATTTTTAGGAAAGGAAGAAAACCCAGCCTTCGCTTTCATTTTCTTGTTTTGACACATATTTCCTTTAAGCTTCAGAAAACAGACAGAAAAACAGGCTTGCTACTTTCCAATTGCAACATTTAAAAATTCATCTCCATATGATGCTGAAATTTCATTCAGAGAGTATATAAGACAATATAATTTTAATGTGAAAAGCCTAACTATGCATGTTAGGATTATGACAAGAAGATACTACAGCAGTTGCTGTCATGAAAGGGACATGCATGCTGATTATTATCTCCCTTTCCCCACTACGACAGGGATTAGGGTCGTTCTGGCAGTCCCTTGTGTGACCAAGACTCCTAAATGTGAGGCTATGAGCAGATCTAGAAGTCAGATTTTTCTTCCTGTGTTCGCTGGGACTGGAAAATGCCACTGGAAGCTTTGTTTTCAAGGGCACATTGCTGAGAAAACAGAATTTTCCGGACAAACTCCAAAATGTTTGTTATAGGATTAATTTTATGCAAGGTTTTGATTATCTCTTGATTGTCTTAACTGAAATCAGACCTTTGATTAATGCAAGCTGAATATTTTTAGTGTCTATTGCAAGGTTGAGAGGTGCTAGCAAAGCATGTCTCCTAGCTGTTCTTAGAGGAGATGTGATTTGAAGCGAATTGCCAGGCTACTTCTCCTAGTCCTGGTACTTCCTAGGTGTTCCCTTCTACAGCCATCACAGAAACACTCCTGTCTGATTTGTGTGTGTCTGGGTACTCTCAGATGTTACTTTGTTGTGGTGCCTGACTTCCAGAGGGCATTCCTCAAGAATTCCTCTGAAAGGCACAGATCCAGGCTGTCCCTGTGTACCAAAGGATGGGTTAATGGGGAAGAAACCAGCCTGGCTGGAAACTCAGGGCAAATGGTGACAGTTCATCACCTTTGAAAAAAGGGCCAGGTAACCCAGGAGGACCTAAGGATGTCACAAGCTTGAGCAGAGAGAAAATTAGAAGGCCCAAAGGCCTCTTACAACCATAATGAGTCTATGATTGCACTGAACATATAAAACTATTGTTATACTTGTGCACAAAAAGACAAACAATGCTTGCTGTCCTGAGGACCAGGACTAGGGAGAACGTGCTGAGGACATCAGAGATTCCTTTGGACTGTGGGCCCTGAACTGAGTGACAAATATGGAGTTTTGTGTATCACGTACAGATGGTATCAGTCACTCTGTGCAAGCAGCAGTTATCAGGTTTTTAATAGAGGGTGGCAAGGTGAATGCTATACCTGAGAGTAGGTAGGGATGAACAAAACTCGTAATGATAGAGAGAACTGTCTCTGAAGAAAGATTAGGAAGGATTTGACCCTGAGTAATAAATGATTGACAAATATGTACAAATTTGAGTGGAATATGCCATTTGAAACTGTTTCTTTAATTCACTGCAGTACTTATTATTCATACTTTCTAACATTCAAAATAGTAACATAATTTATAGCCTAATCTATATTAATAAAAAAAGAATCTTTAAACAGTTCTTTTCTCTTCTCAGAAGAAAACTTTCATATGCCTTTATTATCAGAGATAGGAAATTTCATTTCCTGAGCTGGCCAGAAATCTCTGTTGAATTTTCTGCAGCTGATAACTTGAAACCATTCTTTTCACCACAATAAGTTTCTTCTTCATGTCTGAGGATTTTTTTTTTGCCTGTGTTCACTTGTCTCCTGATGATTTATTTGATAGAAGATCCCCTTTGTTTCCTGAACATATTTGGTACAATGCTCTTGCAGATTAGTTTTTGTAAAAGTGTATTTAAAAATTCAGTTTCCACAGAAAATAAATCCAAGGCTTCCATCTATGAAGTTTATTAAAATAGTCTCCCTTCTCTCCTTCATCCAGAAAAACAGGTTTTGACTGAGTCTTCAAGATTTTTGCTTTTATGTTCCAGGGCCTGTGTTTTCAAAATGCAAGAAATTATTGATGATATTAAAAAAAAGTGTAAAAGTATTGCCTTCCCTTTGTCAATATACTGCTATGTCTCCCTATTCTGTGCATATTTATAATGCTTCACAAAATGTGATGAGAGAGTAATCTGAAATATATTTTTCTTCTTGCTGTATACAAAAGCATCCAAACATATGTCTGATGCAAACAAGAGAAGAGTTTGGGCAAAGTAGTAAGAAATTATCGGTTAGACTAATAGTGGAAACTATTTATTGAAGGAAAACCAGCATACAAATATTTTCTCAGAGTGATAGTTCCATGCATGCTTTTTCCAGGGAAAACATACGTGCGTATTTTCTCATTTCAGAGCAGATTTAGTCATCAAAGAGTATAGCTTAATGACAATTAAAATCAAAATATGTTTTGAAATTGATTATTTGATACTTGGGGCTGAAGATACAAAGCGCACTGGAAATAACTAATGTTAATTAAAATACATAAGGAACATTTTTGTGTTTTTCTTACCTATGGAAAAGTTTCACAGAAAGGAATAGTTTCATGGAGAACATGCATTTATAACTTCATATACAGTTGGATCTTTCTATCACAAGGGTCTTTTCCAATGTAAATGACTCTAAAATTCTGTTCTATGGTTCTGTGTGCTTATGTCTTGGGTTTCAGACTGTCTTCATTTTAGCCTCTTAAAAGTATGAGAAAATTAGCCTGAGACATCTGTCTTCAAATTGGAGCTGTTTAAGTATTTGAATTCTAAAGAAATCATATTACGAATGATGCTTAAAAAAAAAAATAGCTTCTTTAACAACACTTACTTATTTTTATGATATTGGTACACATCCTCAGAAATCTTGTTAGATTGGACTCTCAGAAAGGACTGATTAACTACTGAAAAGTAACAATAATCCAACCCATATGCTTTCCAGCATGGCAGAAAAGCAGCAAGAAAACCAGAATGGACTCTATCTTACAGTAAGCAAATCTTCTAAAGATACCCTCCCATTTTGCCATGGTGGGTGGGAGGATGTTTTACACCAGTTGTAGATAAACTAAGAATTAGATAATGACTATTTTGGGAGATCCTTGCCTCTCACATTAATTGAAGAGGGTGAAATAATCACTGCTTGGCAATGTACAGCTGTGGCATCAAGGAGATAGATAGATAGATAGATAGATAGATAGATAGATAGATAGATAGATGAGAAAGAATATATTTCCAAGTAAGATATTTGGATTACATTGAACATGAAAAATACTTCATGTGGAACTTTCAATTGGTTTTCTCTTTTAAAGATCAGCCTTGCTTTAAAGCTTTCGACAGAAATTTTCCTTGTCCCCTTACATAAATCCTTTTACTGAACTGGAAATAAAAAGATCAATAGAACCCTATAGCCCCTGCTTTCTTACAAACCAGATTTTCAACTACAAAAAAAGACCTGCAGCTCTCTTTTAACTGAAAAAATGGCAAATTATATATAAAGGTAAGAAAAACTTTGCAATTTCTTGTTTGTATCCTTAAAGATCAGTGTGGGCAATCAGCTGAGTGTCTGCAAAGCATATATAATGGTTAATCACATATAGGACATGATCTTTATTAATGTCTTGTTTGTGATATGACATAGAAACCTGCCTTATCCAGGGCTCGAGATGACAGTATTTTCTTATATATAAAAAAAAAGCATTCCCCTCTCAGATTTTAGAACTCAGTTCTACAGGAACTGAAGGCACATTCTCAAGCGAGCAGACTTTTAGCACAACAACAACCTTTTACAAACTATTACATTCCCACTTATATAATGTGGCAATTTTTTCACCTTTTACCCAAACATTTTGTGAAAACACCTCATGAATGTGTAAAAGTTCCTTTTGGGCTAAGCAGAGCTAAAAATTTCTTTTACAGTAATGGATGCCTTTATAATACAATACAGGGAAGAGAACAGAAGGGTTTTTGCAACAATAGAAGTAAACCAAAATGTACCTATTGAGCCATTAAACAAGGGCATTTGGTGTCAGAACTGCTAAAAGCCTGAAATCACAATGGAAGCAACTAATTATTTTATTTTAATTAATGTTTCTGAGAAAAAATTCCAGAACAAAAGTACAGAGCTTAGTGAATAAGAAAAAGTTTTCTGAATTTTTATGTATTAGTCTGTTATCCATTATGCAGTAATGAATTTTCATTCTCCCTAACTAAAATCATTGTAATAGTGATACATCTTAAAATTTAGTTTAAAAAATTACAAGATTTCAGTTACTATTTAATTTTCAGTTATGATTTAATTTTCCTCTTTTTTCCCCTATTGAACAACTGAACAGTGTTCCCACTAACTTTTATATAGGTCTTTTATTTGATTATCTGTGCCTCAGTTTTGTGGATTACATTATAGTCCAGACTGTGGCCCAGTTATCCAAACTCAACAAGTTGACCTTTCTTTATATTTCCTGAAAATTAAGGATTTGTGAAATCTCTAAAACCATTTGAGAATTCCAGACCTATTCAGAAGCTCAAAAGTTATGCCCTTCCCAAAACTTGTCCTATTTTCACTCCTACACTATGGAGTAATACATTATACATCAAAAATTTGTTTCAGCCTCCACTTGGCCTTGCTACCTTCCTAGCTTTAGGGTATTTTTATGGTGCCCGGGTTTCCTGCAGATGAAGGCAACTATCATTTAATATTGATAAATTTATCAAAAATCAGCCTATTTTGGTGTCCGTTTCCCTTGTTCCCTTTCCTAGCATGATACCTTTCCATGAAGGACTTTCCTCGGAAATGTTTTTTATCATTTATATTGGTCTTTTTTATTAAGGATGAGGACCAGAAGACAAATCCCCTTAAACCCCAATATTCTGCTATGGAACATAACAAGGACCACATCCTGGCTTGCATTCTGCATGGGAAGCTCTGCCAGCAGTGTCTCAGCTGCCCTCCTTTGGCAGGGAGAATCGCTACTGACGGAGCTCCCGCAGCGCCAGGGCTCCTCTCCGTTACCACGCGCTGTTATCAGGGAAGACAGCTCTGGAGAGGGTGAGCTGCACTCTGAAACTGGTGCAGAGCTAGGAGGCAGCAGAGAGAGAGATCCCTGTGCAATTCTAACTTCTGTATGAGCACTAATGAGCCAGGCTGTCTGTCCTTGTGCTCACCCACAGTGACTCTTCTCACAGAAAACAAACTCTATTCTTAAATCCAAGTGCTTAGGGATAATACATATACAAGTCAAACACTGAAAGACTTGTTTACTTTTTTCTTGTCTTCCGCATAAAATATTGTGTTCTGAAGTTCTGCTTTTGTGGTAAATTCAATAGAATGTTTGGAGAAATGTGATTTTGGTTGAGTAACCAAAAGGGTGAAGTCATGAAGCACTTGATTGAAAAGGCTCCTTAAAGTGCCAACCTCTTTGAAAAAATGTTAAAAGACGGAAAGTAGGTATGAGAGAAAAACAAAAAAAGGACATAGCATTGAATTTCTAAGAGGGCAGTAGAAAATAATTTAAAATAATAATGTAAACTAAGGACAGGTAAATGAAACATTCAAATAATTCCCTTTAGAACATTATATGACTGGCAAAACATGTCACATATTGAATGAAATTGCAACCATCTCAATGAGGATATCACTGAAAATGACAATGGTGAAGAATATAAACAAAATATATGTACATATATGTATGTACATATATATATGTATATATATATGTACATATATTATATATATATACACATATAGATATATATAGTATATATACATATAGTTATATGTACATACATCTTTGTATGTACAAAGACATAGTATACATTAATGACTTTCAAAAGATTTTACATGTTATAGTGTAACATATTTGCTCTTTTTTGAACCTCTTCCACATTAACTCAGTCCTCAACTATGAATGTTAGAACACCAATTTTATTCATGTGACATAAAACAATACTTAATTGTAAGACTGAAAAATTTTAAGTCTTTGCTTCTCCTGGCTCTTTTTGCATAGATTATGTTCAAAATTACAGCATTTCTTGGCAACATTCAGTAACAGTCAAAAAGTTGTTTTGTTTTTGGTCGCAAACTGTTTGTCTCATTGTTCAGAAATAGTTTTGGTTTCCTGAAACTGCTGGAAAAATTTACATCTTTTTTCCAATTCTACTTGCAGCACATCACAAAAGTTTATTAAGGGTTTTTGCAAGGGGAATTTCATTAAAATTAACACAGTCATAATGGATTTTATGCAAGTATATATGTTAGCCCTCCATTTCATTTCATAACAAGTTAGAACACCATTTGACTTTAGTTTTTCTTTTTTTTCACCATATAAAAATATTTTGAACTGTATGAATATGTAACCTGTACATTTTGCATTTTTTATATTCTTTTAGTGAAGAAGCACTTTAGAGTTTGTCTCATCTTTGTCTTTCAATGTAGATTTACTGTATCTCCATTTGTATGCTCTCTACAGCATATTGAATCAATTTTTTTTATGTTATAATGGTTTAAATTGAATATAGGCAATAATAAATATCAATAAAATGAGAACTCTTAGTCACTTTTTCCTTATTTTAATCTTTCTGCAAAAAATACAACTTGTTTTCCAATGATTTTTTTTCATGCTTTAAAACCACTTGCTTCTGTTCTTCCTTTCATTCTCAGTCACTGCCATTGGTTTTTGTTCTCCTCTGATTCCACCTTTGTTGTATTCCTTTTCAGGTCTCTCCGTGTTCCACCCTGTGAGTGACTCACTGTATCTTTGTCCCTGGAAGAAAAATTGTGAGGAGCATTGTATAAAACAAGCTGTCTGTCTTTGTAATGACCTATTTGCTTTCCTCTTCTCTGTTGAAAGGGTATAAAGGGGTACTTTATTGAATTGAGTAACTTGGCTTAAGTAGCCTCTTTAGTAGACAAATTAAGGTTTTTCTCATTTTCCCCTCCATTCTGCTGAGGATATTTTTCTGAAAAACTTTTCTAAAGAACTTTCTGAAAAAGTTCTGAGCTCAAGTTTGTTCTATAAAACAGTACTCCAGTCCATGCTCAGGAAGAATGTAATTACATCAGATTAGTACCTTTTCAGCTCACATTTCATTAGGAGCAGTCCCAGTTTTTAAGTACATTCACCATATCTTTCCAGTTATTTAGTTTGTGTTCCTTTATAGCTTATAGGTTTCTTTAGGAGATGTGAACATTCTCTGGTACATGGCTATTGCATGTGTGCAAGACTGTTCAAATAATGAACTTCTGGAGATCTACTGGTTATCTGTATTGACTGTGAAGATAACTGACTACATTTTGGGGGTTTTCTTTGAAACCTGAGCTGTTTGCTGACCAAGAAGTCTTGGATATTATATAAGCAAGAGGAGATTTTCTAAATAAAAGCTACAGCTGGTATTATAGACTTATAACATGGAAGAATGGGAATGCTATATATTGTTTACTGTGATCCTCAGAGTAGTATATGACACTATTACAATACAGAAAACAGCTATTTCCTCTAAAATTTGAGTAGAATCATAGGAGTGAAGAATTTTCTGGTATCTTATTCTCTAACCTTCATAAAACACAGTGGTTTGGATTAGAGGAAACACTCTCTGCTGTAAGTAACATTTACCAGAAGTTACTAAAACCTCATGAAAAAAACCCCTAGGACCAAACTAATGGAAAAGACATGTTGGTTGTGGCTTTCCAGGAGTACAAGTGGCCATTTGTGCTGTTGTGTGAGTACTCTGTTAGAAACATATTAAACAGGCCCCATCCTCAGAAAATCTGGATTTCTAGCAAACCTTAAAGCTGAACACTTGTGCTGCAGGTCACTAATGAATTGTGAGAGTTGAAAACTTAGGAAACTATAACTATATTCATTGTAGAAAAGTGCCTTTCCTTTTTTCCCTGAACACAGGATTTAGCATAAGGATATGCAGTTAGAATATTCATAGAGAAATAACATTAATGTGATTGTTTGAAAAGCAGGACTTGCCTTAAAAAAGTCTGTCCAACTTGTTCTCGCAGGAATCCAGCTGGAATATAGCTGATATAAAATCTTAAAGTACTAGGAAAAATCCCCATCAAGTCCCCATTTATTCATGTTGGGCAAAATCCAGTACTGAAGGCAATGGAACTATTATTCCAGAGCTGGATTTGGCCCAGATGCCCTGTTTACACATGTGAAAACTTATTAAACTTACGGTGCTTGCAGTGGTATAATTTGAGGTCAGATCATTGTTCTTGTTGAGGATCTTAAATTGAACTTAATGTAAAATTTGACCATTGTATTAATGTAGGGATAAATCCTATTCAGACAGCATATAGTGTGTCAGTACATTTGAGCAGGAAATCTTGTAAGTGCTTTACATTTTATTATGTTCTGAGTTTGCAGATGGATGGATTCATGCACAGGGCATAATGATTGGGGTAAAATCACAAATGTGTCAGAGTTGTAATATACTATTCTCTAATGTGTGAGTGTATGAGACAAGGGATACAGAAAGGATTTAGAGGAAAATGACAAGATGATGAAAAAAGATTATGTTAGAAAGACCTTTAATTTTGGTTTACTGAGGAAATCAGATTGCAAGAATGACAGTCATGTAGAATGAGTTTATGTTCATTCAGAGAGGTGAGGGTCTGAGTTTAGGCAAGAAACTGGCAATGTAGAGCATGGTGAAAATTCAGATAGGGGAGCTTGTTTGCTGTGTAGTTGACGTGTTGGATAATTGGTTAAAGAAGAAATCAAGTTTCTGATGTTCTGTTTTAGAAATGATAATGGAAACTGCATAATTATAATAACACATATGGAAAAAAAACTACAATTTTAACCACTTCTATATACTGGTAATAGGGGGAAAATCCAGAGTTCCTTTTTTCAATCTATGCTCATTGTGCGAATTTTTATTACACATATATTATTCCTGTGTGCAGAGAATCTACTAAAGTTCTATTTTATCTGAGCAGGTTAGACTTAAGTGCCACTTGATAAAGAAAACTTTGTGCAGCTTTCTCAGTTGAAACAAGACCAGGCAGGCCTTAAAGGTCTGAATATTATCCACAAAGAGTACAATATTTATTTTTCAAACTTTCTGAACACAAACTTGAAAAAGATGATGGCTATCTGTGGTGAATGTTCTGTTGGTTGGAAGTGCTTCTCTGACATGATATGCGTTTGCTATAAACAGACTTCTGCAAAAAGCTTTTTATGACTTGTTGGAAATAAATCCCTGTTTTGTTCCTGGAGGAGGAACTGGCGTGATATAAATGGCTGTGGCAGAAGTCCCTAAAAGGACACATCTTCCTGTAATGTAGACAAGACTGATGACCTCTGCTGACTTGCTGGTGGGAGCATCTGCTCTCACATCAGGGGCTCCTCATTACCTGTCCCCACACAGACCAGTAATGATTTTCAGAGGAAATGAAGCTGAGAACAAAAGTAATCTTCCAGAAATGAAACCATTAAGACTAGATAGTGGTAATAACAGTGGATTTCAAGGAGATTAGAAAGATAAAACTCATTTAGAAATGAGCTGATTTTCACTGGAAGTGTTATTAGGAGAGAAGGGACCTCAGACTTTTTTAATCTGAAACTGAAGTTTTCTCTTCCCTCTCTTCCACTCACCTCTGCAGAAATAACCCTCTGGACAAGGAAATACTTTGGCTCGGGGGAAATTTGAGTATTGTTGAATACTGTAAATAATCATGTTCATGTCACTTTGGAATTGATTTGAGACTAGTTCTCTCCCAAAATTCTGTCATGCCTCCCTGCTATCCTGGTTTCCTCATCCTGTTAGTCCTGTTCTCCACTGCTACCATACTAGAGGAACTGGCTGCACAGAAACTCTTGCAAGTACAGATAATGGGAGCCATGCTAAAAGAAATTTCAATTCTTTCTTCAATACTTTTCTGCTAATAAATTGCTTTCCAAAGCAATATTTAGCTAACACATTTGTTTCATGTGGTATCTTTCTGAGCAGTGAGAGAATCCAACACATTTGTAAATGTTTTGTTGAGTCAGAACAACATCTATATCTTCTGAGAGCACTATGAGCATTCTTTCCTATAATTAGAATTTTAATATAGAGTATTATTTTCAGAAAAATCCTGGAAGACTGTAATTTGTGACATTTTCATAGCTTAAAGTAGTTTTGTAGATTGCTTCTCATTCTCCTTATGTACAGTGAGAGTATTCTCTTCTAACAAGATAAATCTACTGCAAGTCTTGAAATGTCGGTCCTTTGTGGAAAAAAAATTGCACCTGACAGTAGAGGTTATTTGTTCTTTGCAAAGAATTATATCTGACTCTGACTCATTAAATTATGTATGGTTCCTAATGTTTTTAAATGATTTTATTGATTTTCAATAATTAAAGTAATAATCTTTAAGGTAATAAGATTACCTAATAGGTATTTATTTGAAAGAATGTAATGGTCTATTTTCTGAGTATGTACAGTACCATAGCTGAAGGTATAATGGGGCAAAATGAAGCAGTGCTTATTTTTTCTCTGATTTTATAATTTTAATGGGATAGAAAGAACAGAAATAATGAGGTTAAGTTGGTTTAAAATGTGAAGAATCTATTATTTAATTGAATAGTCAGGTTTTCACACCATTAAAGATAGTCATTCTCTCTTTTCTTTAATCAGTGCTAGATTTTCATTAAATCTCTTTAAAATCATGTTGTATTTTGTAGTTGTCATATATTAAACCTTCCTTATTTTTTTAAAAATGTCTTAAGTATATTTGAGTTACTTAGAGGTTAAAAGCATGACTCATTGAAGTGCATAGCAAGAATTACATTGAAATCAATAGCCTTTTACCAGATCTACTGTACTGCTAGATAAAATGAAACTTGGCTTCTGCCATGATTTTTCAATAGAAAGAAAATTTATAAAAATGTTTTATTTATTTAATCATATAACCTGATTATTTTCTGCTCTGCTCCTCAGCTTGCTATATTTTTTCTACATTTGTGTCAATTTAATTTAATTTTTATACATTGATTTGAGGTGCAAAGGAATTTAAAAATACAAACTCTGTGTTTATTTTCTATATTCACATTTCTTGTCTTTTTTCATAATCTTTTTGTAGCTATTCTTTCATTTTGTATCTTTTTTCAAGCCACAGCTGATGGCAAATGAAGATATCAGGTATGGAGTATGTAAAATTAGAAATATTGGTTTAACAGTCACTTAAAAATACCTGAATTATGCATTTGATTATTTTTTATTCCTCTGCTTTTCAATATTAAAATCACTATGAATAAAAGAAGATTAGAAGTTTAGGTTTCATATGAACATTTTGTACTGTAATATATCTGTTCTTGTTATAGGTATAAATCTGATTCTGGAGATCTTTTCTGTGAAACGTCAGTTTGTATCAGAAAATAAACTGCTGGTAGGTTTTATTTTGACAAACATAAAGAACACCCTTCTCCTTGTTCTTATTTTATAAAACAAGCAAACTCTGATGCTGGGGTATTTTCATTTGAAGTGCTTGCAATGGATGGGATGGTTTGCAGCAGCCAACCCCGCTGTTTACAGAGAATACATTGTTTAGAGTGGTTTCAGTTTAACTGTGGTTTCAACACCGCACTGGAGTTAGAAAACATATTGGCATGAGAATGACTGTGGTTTGAATGCAGCTTTGGTCTGAATGCCTGCAATTACAGAAGCTCCCTGGACTCAGAACAGTCGCCAAGGGAACACAATTCCACTGCAGACTCAATTAGTAGACATCAGGTATCAGGCACAGAATTGCAATTCCAAAATGGATTCTATTCAGAAGAACGGTGAAAACTTTAATTTTAGTTTTCATTTCAGGAAAACCAAAAACTCAAAACATTCAAGTAAATTTCGGTGCGCTGATAAGATTTGTATGAAAAGCGTGGAAGTCGTTGAAAAAGTTTTCTTTAGATAAATGCATATGTCAAGGCCTAAAAATATTTTAAAATCCCCAAATAATCAAGTTAATTGGTGTAATTTACCTCTGGGCATGTACATATTTGTGTGTACCTGTACATGCATGTATATGTGTAGGGGGGTTTGGGCTGGTCCATCCCACCTCAATCTCTGTGGTTGCTTTTTTCCCACTACTGTTTTTCCTAGCATTCAGAGGAATGTTTCACATGAAAGGCCACTCTTGCCAAGAATAATAGATAAAGGTATATGAAGGTATATGAAATAAACAATGTATGCTAACAAATAATGTTATTTCCAGATTTTTCTGCTTGAAAATTATCCATAATTTTAAGAAATTTAAACAATTCATCAGTCTTACATACTTCTAGGCCTGTTACTCGATAGTAATTTACTGTTGGCTCTTGCAACATTGATTCAGTTTATATTAATATGAACATTCATTATTCAGTATAATATGTATTCTAAAGCAACTTAGAAAGCAACAGGGACTCTAGAGAAATCATGAAAAATATATATTAAGATTTGCTACCATTAAGATCAGTTCCCTTATGTCTTACAGGGTCCCCTTTTCAGGAATAAACTCTCTACAGTTGGCATAGAAGACAACCAAATATCTCACATTTTGAATTCTTCTTTTTCTAATAGGTATAACAGAAATATGGATATCAAAATTCTCTTGTGTTTGACTGCTCAGTATTGTAAAAAAAGAAGAATGTAATATATTAGGGAGTTATGCCAGTTTTAAATGCAATATCTTTGGAAAGTTGACAATGAAATGTGTGTCACTTACACAGGAAAAAGCTATTATACAATTATTATAATTCATGAAGAAAATAATTCTAATTGCACAACCAGCTTGAAAAATCATATTGAGGAAAATACACAAATATAGATTTATGTATTATGGGATATTACATACCCCGGCAGCTACAGATGTAGAAATCTATGAAGTATGACATGGTATGCTGACAAATTAAATGGCTTGTCAGTTTCAGAAAATCCATGTTGCAAAGTCTGTGACTACTGATCATTCATAAATCTTCTGATTGAAATGCTAATTACCTTAATTTCTTTATTTTCTATTCAGGTAGTCCTGATAGTCCTGGTATTTCGGTAGTCCCGGAGATGGCTGTACACCATGTTTCATGGATAGAGAATATGGGGTTAAACAATGAAATGAAAAATACTAGTAATGAAAAAATACTAGTAATGAAAAAAATACACTAACAATATATATTACAGTTGCAAAAAGACTGCACAAATATAGGTACATTTTCTTAGCATAGTATAATTTTTGGTGATTTTACATGAAAATAAAGAACTAATTTTAGACGAAAATTTCCCTGTAAGATTAAAAGGAAATCTTTAAAATTTTAAATGAAACTGTGGTTATTCTAACATTCTGTAGTTTTTTGTGGAACTGGTTTGGATAATCCATAGATTTTCTCCTGATGTTATAGACTATTTTAATGAATATTTAATTTAAACCCCACTGTAATTTCTAGAAAGACAGTTGTTGTGACACTCTCTTGCACCTGAAATTCTCATTTTTAAGTTCATTTTACTGCTAGAGGTAGAAAAGTTCAGAATTAGTTGAGGACTTCAAATTTCAGTTCTGCCATTTGTGCCCTGGTCTGCTGCCTCTCATTCATATGTCTTGTTTACTATAGGATTGAGAGTATAGAGTGCAATGTTGTCATCCTCCACGAAGCAGGTGAGGGAAATCACTGAAAAGAACTCCAGTAAAGGTAGATGTCATTATTATTTACAAAGCAGGACCACACTCAGAACTTTCACTACTGCTCTACATTATTGTCCCATACATATTTGTAAGCATTAAAGAGTAGCTTGGCTCAAAAACTGCAGTTTGCAGGAAGAAGCAGTTCTGTCTGAGGTTTCCACACTTACAATGTATGGCTCTGGCATTTTTACCTTCCGCTATAGCCCAGTCCCTGGACTGAGCATCTCCTCTAATAATGTATTTCAAAGCTACTGAAAACTCTCCCTCATCTTGCACACTTATATTCCCACCAGTCATGAGGCATGTGCTATGCATTTCAATAAAGCAAGAGGACATGATCTAGTTTAATTTCTCTTGAGGTAATCTTGGTTTAAGTGTAGCAGTGCAGCTGAAAAGAAAAGTGACTAAAAAGAAAGAATTATTGGGATTTTTGTTTTTTTAATCAAAAATTGGTATGATTCAGAGAGTATATGTCATCCCATTCTATCTGACTGCTAGTGGAGGACACCAGCTTGTGGTAATAGATCTATGGCAGAAACATTATGAGCAATTCAATCAGTAGCTTTTTCAGAAGTAGTACAATTAAGGGTTTCCTGTTAAGCAGTTTGAGGTCCATGATGAGATTTAAAAATACTTTCAATTAGTTTTAAATGCATTCAGTGATTCCTTTCACCATATGAGTTAGAATTTAACTGAGATGGTGGTTCAATTTTGAAGGCAAATCTTCTTGGGTTGAAGCTGTTACAAAAGTAATAAGCAATTTAAGGAAGGGCCATAGAAGAGAGGAACATCATATGGTGGAGATTTCTTTACATCAAACTTTGATTACTTACATCAAAGACAAGCAAAAAACACAAATGAGGAAAGTGTGAGATAGAACATTCAACATTCCTGGAGTGAGTGCATTTTCCTGCTGTATACTGCTTGAATTATGCTTCCATGTCTTTATATTTCCCACCTCACTTGTTAGAGCTTTATTAGAACTGTTTTCTTGTGATTTATCATATACAGCAAATCAATCCAAAAGATATGAAATATTACAGAAGAACTTTCTAATATAAGACACCAAAAAGGTTGAGATTGTTATTTAGGTAGCTGGAAAATAGCTAATACTGCTTTGTCTTCCAAGAAGACCTCTCATAAGTAATCTGTGCTTCCAAATCTGATGCTGATTTCTTTTGCAATTTTGGGGCAAATAGTTTCATCTGGTGGGAAAATACAAATGTCACTTCCCCATTTCTGCCACTTTATTTCCAGGTATATTTTAAGTGGTGTAAGAGCATGAGATCTGTTTAAAAAAAAAAATTACAAAAAGAAAAAAAGAAAAGAAGGAAAAAGACAAAATCTGCATTTGAATATATTTTTGAAAAATGTTTTCAATCTGTAATTATAGTCAAATATTGACTTCTTTTTCAACAGCAAAATTTTAGTTTACATGTGTTGTGACTACATGCTGCAGTCTACTGTTTCTTATCTTGTAGTATGTATCACAACCAATGAAAAAAATTGTACCCTTACATGTCATAATATTGTAAAGAAGCTGAAATTAATACCTTTATGATTGGTTTTGCAAGACTGCACCTCAAGTGGAAATTATCTTCTGAGTCCCAATTACATTACTGATATAATAAATTCTCAGTAAGACTCCTTAAACAGACTCCCTAAACAAACTATGCAATTAAAATAGATGAACCTGATGGCTCTTAAGGTTTCCATATTTTTAAAAAATTTAAAGTAGTCTCTGACAAGCAAGTTAATAGCCTGCATAACCTGTCATTAATATTTTTGTGAACTTTATTTTCTTATATATAACAAAATCCTAGAAAGGATATTAAATTAGCTTTTGTAGTGCCCTTAGACACTTGAAGGTTTTCATTAACTTACTGAGTAGGAATAATGATATAATATTGTAATAAGAACAAGAAGAGAAAACTTCCTCTCAAAATTGAATAGCATCAGGCTGCATAGCAGTCCCCAAAAAAATCCTTGTTTGGACTGTTTACAGCTCACAAGCCATCAAAGAAAAAACGACTTAGCAAATACCTTGCATTCCTGTTGGGCTAGACCACTTACAACAGTACCACCAGGAGAAATCTCTCTTACAGGTTTTGGCCTTAAAAATAAACAGAGGTATAACACAGTGCTAGAAACAATTTCCTCAACATAAATATCATGCAGGCAATGGAATTAATGAAGGCTGCTGTTGCTTGAGAAGATTGATTGAACCTTCAGACTGATTTTGTTGTAGTTTTCTCTTTTTACATTCTCTGGTCTCAAACAAGACAAAAGTTCATGCTGTTTCTTTTACATCTTGGAATGCACCTGGAAAAGCCAGTCTCAAAATCTTTCTCTGAGACATCCTGCCACTCCTTTTCACTGCAGGAACCTAACTCCTGATACCTACTTCTGTGTAAGGTTTGGCTGATGTATGACAGCAGGCTCAAAAGCTGTGAGAGAGATTTCATTAAGCTCATTTCCATGGACAGCTAGGCTCGGAATAAATGCATCTTTTCACAAATCATTAGAAATGACAGTAGAAACGATGTGCTTCTTTTGATATGCTTACTGTATACAACCAAATGGGAACAGGGAGACAGTAAATTAAGAGAAAGCAAAACCCAAACAAGTTACGGTTACAGCTGCCAAAGTTTTACAGCTACCAGCCTTTATATTGAGCTATTTTAAGTAAGAGGCAAGCTGATATTAGAGAAATATTTCTATTTTTGAACCACAATTATTTCTTTAATATTGCATATTTAATCGTGCTGTCCTTTGCCATCGTTGCAAACTCGTTTCATCAAGGACTCTCAGATTTTGCTGTACACAAATAATCTTTGAGAGCATCTTTATTTCAGTCAGATGTATTGGTACGTGGCTTTGCACAGATACCTAATGAAATGGGCAAACTGACTTCTGGAAATAAAAGCAATAAAGACATTTTGCTGTTCATTTATCTTTTTGTGGTCACACAAGATTGAAGAATTGCTTGCTGTAACATTTCTATGCAAGCAAAATATGTCTGCAACTGACTTTGCACTTATCTTTTGCAAGACACATCAATAAGTAAGAAATAGCTTTTGTATAGATTTGGGGTATATAGAATCCCCCACCCCTGGCAACTGCATTTAAAAAGTGATAAATCACAATTCCTGAGTCACTATGGCATAAAGCACTACTGTTGGTTGCTGTAAAAAGCAGTAGATGTAAAATGTTTCAAACAGTAATTGAGTGTAATTTCCCTCTGCTGTACATATAGGTCTTTACAGCTCTTCTTAAATAAATTCACTGGGTGAGTTCATCAGAAGAAGAAAACAGTATTGCCCAGCAGGGTAATTAAGAGGAGACAGAAGGGGTTCATAAGGTTGCAAAAATGTTATTATTATCATGTTGCCAATTTTAGGGTTGGTGCCAGAGCAGCCCAGATGGTTTTTTTTTCACTTGCTTTCAGTTATCCTAAACGGCCTAGAAACAGAAAAGTCTAAGTTGTACTGGGTTGTCCCATATCCAAAACCAGGAAAGAATGGGACAAAAAATCGTCACATAAAACTTCTCCCCTAAAGTTTGTTTATTTTGGCACATGTCCCTTAGCATAGTCCTAATCAGATTTCTTTCAATGTGAGTGGAAAAAGATCCCAGTATGTGGGAGAATCTACCTCATAGTAGTTGTTTCAGTGAATTTAATATGATACTTCAGAAAACTGGCAAAATTTACAGCAGCGCTTGATAATGATGTCATTTATCAGTCTGCAGATAATATTTGGTTTGCATGAAGTAAACACTTCATGTGGGAAATTGTAATAGAAAGACTAAGATAGTCTGACTGTAGAAAGAAGAAGGTTTGAGTGTGGGAAGCAACAGAAGGGCACAGCAGGGGCAGCAATCTCAGCACTGCCTGCGTCACTGGCAGCCACATTAGCATCCAGATCCCACCCCATCTACCTGCAGCTTCACAGGGCAGCTGACACCGGAGACAAAGACAGTGAAAGAACCCTGATGATTCAGGGTTGGGACACAGTGGAGATACAGGTCACCCAAGAGTGATCAAACAAGGCAACCCCGAAAAGCTGCATAAGGTTGCCAGCCTAAGAATAGCATGAGAGGGTGAGAAGGACTTGTCAGGTAGTTACTCTCATTCTCCAGGGCACTGCAAAGGACCTAGCAGCAGGACACAGCACTGCAGAACCCTATGGCCGTCAGAACACTTGAACACCCACCTCTGCCCTGGCGTGTGATGTGTGGACAGACATGTGAGCACCACACTTTTCTGGTGCTTGTGACAGTGAGACTGTGAGAGAGCAATGAGCAAAATCCACTTTATTTAAATTTTGTTTCAAATAAAAACATCTTCCCCTTCCATAAGTTCCCTTTTCCCCCCTTGGTTCTGGCTGCATTGCTGATCTAACAGTGGAGCAGGACATTCCGCAAGCACGCTTCCTGTACTTTTTATGAGATGATCTGTCACTATGATCAGAAACTAATTATGGAAACAATTAGAGTCCTGTTTCACTTTGTGCAGTCTGGACTCAAGGCTTTAGAAGTAAAATTGTGACAGTTATGTCCCTGATCACAATGGGATGGGGTTTAACTGGAAACATGTCTTGTTTGGTGGGAAAACACTCATGAGAAGTTTTTTTTGTATTTGTAACACTTTCTCCCGACTTTTTATACACTAGTTTTATTTTAAGAAGGCTATATGAAACTTAACGATTGAAATTATTTTCATAAGTTGCTCAGTTCATAGAAATTTCTTTTATATTGATTTTTTACATTGTTTTCTATCCATATACAAAAACAATGACATATCTGAATTCTTTCTGGTAAAATTCAATAATTATCTAGACTTTATTAGACATTGAAGTTTTCCACATTCAATTTAAGCTAGACTTATCAATCACCTACAAAGTATGTCTTTATTGTTTGAAAACAAACAAACAGTCTATTATTTGTTATTTATAATAATTTAAGCTATCATGAATGGGCATTTTCTTAACATTCTGGAAATAATCCCTCCAACTGATGGTAAACCTCCATCCCTCAGTTAAAACTCACGATTGTTATCTTTTGGCTTTGAATGAAACATTCAGGAAGTGTCTATTGTTCATGTTAATCCATGCTGTAGCTGACTTTGCTGTTTCTGTCATCAAACCCAGTTAACAAATAATGCCATTGTCTGAAAAAAATAAAGAAAAGATAAAACGTCTCTTGTTATCTCATGTCGCTCTGTAATAAATGGCAATAAAATCATTATGCCATGCAAAGCTATGAATCAGTTTAACAAGCAAGTTCTGTTGAAATTGCTGATTATGTTTGTTGTAAGGGCATTGGTCATCTGTTTTTTCTTGTAAACAAGTGTATAACTCCAGCTACTGTGCCTGTACGCTTCCATGTTTTCACTTTTTTTCCTATCCTTTTTATTGAAAAAAAAAAGAAGAGAAGTTTTAGTTTTGATATATGTGACACAGAAATTTCTTTATCATTATTTTTTATATGGTGATGGCATTCAGGATGATGGATAATATGATATCGACTTTCAGTACTTTGGGACACAAAACTGGTGTGGGGGAGAATGCAAAGATCTAACAGCGTGAAAGCAAAAAATCAGAGTTGAGATTTTTCTATAAGCCCTCTGAGCTTTCTGATTTTGTCTGCTCAGATAGAACTCTAGTAATGCCTACTGTTAAATGTTTTTGTCCTGTTTTCCTTACTGTGTCCTTCCCCTGTGTTTCCTTCCCTGTGCAGTGAGCATATGGTCTTCTTCCTGTGGTTCCTTGGCAGTGCAACACATAGGATTGCAAGATGCGACACACAGTATTTGATTTTTTTAGGGTCAAATTCCACACCCAAATTCTACATTCCACTCTCCAATTTTTGCAGTGGCTTTTCCAGATGCCTGCAGAGTTATTGTGCACATAAAGCAATATCACAGGCACTCTGCTGGTCTACATAGCAGCAAAGAGACTCCACATCACAGTGGAGTTTACTGCTCACTGATGAGCATTTGTCAAAGCATATGCCCATGATTTCCTCTCTCTATTTCAATGCTAAGAATTTGGCCGTAAATAGACATGTATATTACATACAAATTTTTAATTTTATGTATAAAAATATATTTCTGAATATTTTCTTAGTTTTGCTGAAATGGGAGTGGCTCCCTCTATCCTTTCACACCAAAAGTCTGGTAGATTTGCAGCTCTTCCTTTTCTTGGAACATTTCAAACTGTGAATGCTCAAGTGGTGGCAAGGAAAGAGAAGGGAAAGGAGGACAGCAGATTGCTTCCTGAAAACTGTGTGGAGAAATCAGTGTACAGACTCTGAGGGTGCTCCACCCCAGTTATGCTAACAGACTGTTCATGCACTTGCTGGCCGTCTCAAACAGAGGAAGTGCATGAGCTCTACCTGTGCATTGACCGTTCCAACCTTCTGCTGACATACTGTGGGATTTATATTGTAATTCCAAGGCCTAGAACGGCTGCCAAGTTTCCAGCTCATCCATGCAAGATAGGAGTCCCTAATTAATAGCAATGCAAGCTACTGGCTTTCCCAAGTTCATTCTATATCCTGTGAAGTTATCTCTTTATACAATGGATTTTCAAGATAAAAATCATTGATTAGTACTCATGCCTGTGAAGTATTTTAAGTCTGGAGTTAGAGTGATACATGAATAATAATTGAATTTTGCTCTTAGTCCTTACAAAATATGTGAAGGGTTGAACATAGGGAAATTAAGGAGAATAAAAGGGGGATGGGAGCTTTTGAAAATGATAACAAGGGAGCACTTTAACATAATATAATGTAATTCCAGAGAAGATGTTTAACAAATGCTGGGTTTTATGGGATTCACAGCAGAAGTAGTTCTTAAAGACAGATTTGAAGAAAGGTGAGCAAACATAATGATTTAAAGAATCTGTTGTAAACCCAGGCTTTAGAAAAATTGCATACAGGAGAAATAGATACGTAGAAATCCATGGTTATTACAGCTAAAATTATTAGAGTACTCTAAGCACCTTTGTGTGAAAGGTAACAGCTAAATCACAGTGTAAGAGGAGCATACTGCTGTCTTATAGAAACAGTCCAAACAAAAGTATTTTGTTATTTGTTTATAAATCTACTCCAGGTAATAAAATCAGATTTGACATGGCCAGTTTTGACAGTCTTGTGTCCCCATCAGGGAACCTAATAGAGGAAACATTGACATCGTTATAATGAGGTAAAAAATTTTAAGATACTGAAAAGTACAGAGATTTTCATGAATCAAAACAGATATTCTCTGAGTTTGGAGTATGATTTTTGTTTTCATCAATTACAAGGTTTTTCTGACTATTAAAATTGAATTAAAATTACAGAGAAGCTATGCTAGTATATGAATATACTTATGTATAACTTATTTGTTCTCAGATACATGAGGAATTTTGCTAGTAATTGCACCTCTAACTAGTCAGGGTGACTAGACACAGAGCTGGCTAGAAATACTTGATCCAATTCTAGCTATGTTAACCCAGACATCTGTGATATGACAGCTGTGTTTGCACAAGTTAAAAGGAACTGCTACTCAGCAAGGCTAATGAGGCAGATCCACCTGTCCTATTACCATGACTGCAAATTTTTTGGTGGTAGAGGTAGCTTGTAGAGGTAATGTTACACATCACTGCACTGGGTCATGCAGACATAGCTCTTGAAAGTACAACAGCCTTGATGACATGAAAGACTTGCAGAGAGAAAAAGTCTGAATGACATGCTATCTGGTCTCCTTTCATAGCCCCAGGAAGCAGCAGAATTTTTTTTTTTTTAACCTGCTTCCTCTTACTGATTCTCTTTTGTTCATTTAAACTTTTACTGCCTTGGGCAGGCACAATAGGTGTAATGGTGCTGCAAGTAGGAGTAATGCAGCCTGGCTGCTTAAGAACCTGAAGGAGACTGAGCAGAGTCCTGCAAGGACCAGCTGAGTGATGGCACTGAGGGGCTTACTTGTCAGCACGATGCCAGACGGGGCTGCAGAGCCAAGCACAGCTGCTCAGAGAAAAGCTGTGCTGAGCAGTGTGGGCTCGTCCTGGGCTGGCAGAACCCTGCCCAGAGCCTTTGTGCTGTGCCCTGCCAACTGATCCAGGCATTGATCTGTGCCTTGTGCAACAACACAGCTCTGTGTACAGCCGCACTGCTTTGATAATACTGAATGTAGTTATTATTCTTTAAGACTATGTTTCACTTTTTCTTTTCTCTTTGATAGGAATGAAAGCAGATGTGCTTACGAGATTCCATAAACTTGACAAGGTAGGTAAAAAGAGGAAAACACAAACAAAATGGAAGACTAGATGAAAGAATGCACAGTGGGGAATTAGAATTTTCAGTGCTTAAAATCTAGTTTCAGATCAGCTACTGCTTGTCACCATGTTCCTTCCTGCACTATTAAACACTCAGGAGTAACATCACATTTTCAGTCTATTCCACAGGGGTTTGAGTTGTGCAGCATTTGAAATCAAGTGGTCAAACACAGTGCCTTGCTGCAGAAAACAACCCAGAGCTCCAGTCATTTGTTGTACTAAGGAAGTTTCAAATTAAATACATTTGAATAGAATCTGTCTCAGTTTTGTGGGATGTCAGCGTATAGAAAAGCCAACAGCTATAGCTTTATCATCTGGGGAGCACAAAATGAATTGTGGTTACTTGAATTATTTAGACAAAATACAGCTAAGTATTATTAGCTGAGTCACCATAAAGGTAGACTGATCTGCTTTTGCAGATTAACTGAGTCACTCAGATTTTTTGCTGGTACAGCATCCACTGCACAGAAGTTGACTGTGGAGTAAGGTAAAACACTGGTTTCACAAGGAAATCCACAATTGTACCAAGCTAGAATATTTCATACATCTTCAATTATCCTCTGTATCAGGAAATGTAAATGTATGTGAATGGTTTCTCTTGATTTTCTGACTACCCCTGAAAAATACAGAAAAACCAGAAAAGGAAGATAAAGAGCTTGACAGACTGTGTACACTTTAGTGTCTGTCTGGTAAAGCCCATCATTTGTCACTGTCAAGTAGCTGACCAGGAATGTCTGGTTCTTGTGGTCCTTATTGTATTGACCCACCCAGACCATTCTGCAACTTCCTTGAAGGTCTTTTCTAAAGCTTGAGTGACATGAAGGTGAGGAAGGGGGAGGATGATGGTGGCTCCTGGGGCCAGCTGTAAGGAGCTGAGAAGCACACTACATCTAGATGATTTAGACCTAGGGTGTGTTGGCATGAAAGCACAAGTGCAGAAAGGTGGAAATGTAGTGTGTTGACACAGAAGGATGTGGTATGCCAGATACAGGAGAAAAATAATCTCCCACATAAGTAAGTCTTTAGTCCCAGATCTCTCTTGAGATTCTCCTCAGTGATTATTTAATTAGCTTTCCAACATAGGAAAGCTGGGACAAATACATGTTTAATTATGTGACAGCATGATGGTTTTGGCTGGTGTAGAGTTAATTTTTTTACTGAAAATAAGCTGATATGGGGCTGTGTTTTGGATTTAGGCTGGAACTGATGTTAAAAACGCAGAGATGTTTTCATCATTGCTAAGTAGTGCTTACACAGCCAGGGACTTTCCTGCTTCTCCCACCACTCTATCACTGTGGAGACTGGGGATCCACAAGAAGGTGGGAGGTGACACAGCTGGGACAGCTGACCTCAATTGACCATGGGGTATTCAATACCATATGGCCATGCTCAGCATATAAAGCTGGAGGAAATTTCCTTTTGTATCTGTTCTAAGGTATTGAACATCCAGTCTTGAAGTAAAATGCCAAATAGGTTCTACAATTACTAATGAATAACTAGTGATTGTAGATATGTGCTTTAATTTGACTAGAGTGGTGCTTTCTCATCTTCAATTATTGCAATGTATCTATTTTGCTTTAAAGGTTATTTTAAAAAGTGGCAAAACCAAAAAAAGTCAACTTGATTTGATTTATTAAGGAAGGGTTGCATATGATCATTAACTATATGTCTCTGTGTGAAACGGACCTGTCTTGTAGAAAAAAATCTGATTTTTTAAAAATGTGTTTTAGACAGAAGTACATATAACAGGACCCCCAAAAATCAATTTGAAAACTGAATTATTAATAGATGCCTTTTTCAGAATCTATTTTATATAAAGGGAATTTGTCTTTGCACTTTATTTAGCAACTTGGAAAACCTATCTATAAATTCATGGCTTCAACCAGCCTATTCTGTGTGTGTTGTGTACAAAAGCACTTGTTCTGTATCAGCCTGCAGCTCTGAAAACAAGTGTCGTATAACCAGAATGATGTATTTGATGGGAGCTGGTTTCTTTGTTGCACCAGATACATTAGTGAGTAAGAGATAAAAATCCAAAGTGTGATTGTAGTAGAGCCACTTCTAAAAAGTTCCACATTATCTGCAGTGCCCTTCCACGGGTAAACAAGTGTAAAAAAGCTCAGCTCTGTTCAGTTGCTTTGTACAGCATAAACCCATCTTAGATAGCTATAAACCAAAGTAGTAGGATTTGACGAATACAAATTCATGCATCCTGGTCCTGGCTCTCATACTATTCAAATCACCAGTATTTTGAAGTGCAGATGAATTAGGCTTCAATGTGTATAATTGTCTTAATGCTACATAATAAATGTCTCTATTTTACAGGAGGGTGGAATAGAAATAAGCTTAATTTCTTTATGAAAGTGCAACATCTGTCAGGCCCTGAGCAAAGATCCAGCGGCTTAGTAGGAGTTTAACACTATGTCTCCAATTGAGTAAAATTACTTGCAAAGATAATGCTAAATACAGCTAGGTTTTTTAGACTCACCATTGAGCAGTATTTCATAATGATAAAAAAATTTAAAAACAAAAAAAGATTTAATAATAAAGTAATAACAGTAGAAGATGAATTTTTCTTTCTGGATGAAGTTAAGGAAAACTCTAATAGAATTTATGCAGAATTTTTATTTTTATTTTTATTAATATATTACAATAATGTATAAATACAATATATTTATTAAATAGATAAATAGAATTTATCATATATATGAAATACAAAAATATATATTTAATATATGTATGATAGAAATATGTCAATATAAAGTCAACAAATTTCAGTGTAAGGTGTATCTAATTTTTCTTTTTAACAGAAAGAAGAAATGTTAAAACACATTTGATGAACACGTGGTTTTTTCTCACATAATAAAACTGATAAATTCTTTTTCAGTTTTGTACCTGCTTATATTGACATCTTTTGCGCCACAATAATTAAACAGTGCACATGAGTTTGACAGTGATAAGATTTAGTGGCAGAACCCATTGCCTATGCTGTTAACTAACACTGACTTCCTGTTTCTTTGCATTACTCACCACTGCATTCACCTGCTTAGCTTACATTTGCTATGCAGATTCATGTTCAGTGTGTTTCTGACACAATTCACATTAGTATTGATGAACACCTCTCAGAGTTTCAGTGCTTGACAGAAATAGGATAGTCACAGAGTCCAGGCAGCCTATCACTTGGAGAAGGTTATTTACATCACAGAATCAAAAAATGATAGAATGACCAGGTTGGGATAGACATTCAAGTTCATCGAGTCCAATCCATGCCCTAACACCTCAACTAAACCATGGCACCGAGTGCCACATCCAGTCTTTTTTTAAACACATCCAGGGATGGTGACTCCACGACCTCCCCGGGCAGACAATTTCAGCACTTTGTCACTCTTCCTGTAAAAACCTTTTCCTAATATCCAACATATAATTCCCTTGGTGCAGCTTGAGACTGTGTCCTCTGGTTTTGTCAGTTGCTGCCTGGAGAAAGAAACCAATCCCCACCTGACTACAACCACCCTTCAGGGAGTTGTAGAAATTGATAAAGGTCACCTCTGAGTGTCCTTTTCTCCAGGCTAAACAACCTCAGCTCCCTGTTCCTGATAAGTCTTGTGTTCTTATCCCATCCTGAGTGAAAATCTCTTTATTTTCAGTCTTATTGAAGGTAAAGAGGAGCTAGTAACGAGTAGTTGTGGTCGAAAACACACAAAATACAATCAAACACCAGTGCTAGGCATTATACAAATGTAGAAATACTAACCTAGACATGAGGACTTTAACTGCATCTCTGAGTAACAGCAATCTAGCTGTAAAAAATCTATATGATAAGGAATTTAATTTTTTATATTTTCTATAATTTTTTGTCCTCTCCTTTTACATGTCAATTTAGTAATGAGAATGTGCTATAAGTATATATATAACATGGAAGAAACAGGTTTATTCCTTCAATTATAAAACTATGTTTGTAACACAGAAAGACATGAATTAAAAACCTCAATACTGAGAAATGCCACAAACCCCCCACCATCATGGCTGTATTTCTGTATCTGTTCTTTGGTGAGCTTTTTTAGCCACTTAGGGTTATATGCACAAAGGAGATGATGTATGGTGATTTCAGTGTGTGCACTGACCAGAACTGGCTGGCTCAGTGTACAAAGGAGAGGAAGTTAAAACTTAGGAATGGATTCCCTAAAAGCCAAGGCAGCAGATCTCTGACACCAAAGAATAGTGCACAGAGGATGCCTGAGGAAAGGCAAGCCTGAAACCCACATCCAACTGGATTTTGCCTCTTTGTAGAATTGATGGATAGTGGCTTATCCCAGCATGAACAGTTTGTTTCTTCAGAGGCAAAACCTGCCTTTAAAGAGTCCTACTTGCGTTCAGGATGCTGTGTTTTCCCTTTAGAATGTGCTGATTTAGTGCCTTCAGTATTTAAATATGTTGATGTGACACAGTGCTCCTCTATAAAGAGTGGTATAGTGCTTAGGTAAGACTGAAGATAGAAGATATGATAAATGATATTCTGCATTCTTTGGTACCATGGTATTTGTATTGTTTTATTCTGTTAAAACAAGATTGGAGAGGGGGGGGTTTATTACCTGTAAAAGGCAAACATTTGATGTTGAGATCCAAAAAGCTGGGTTGCTGACTTGAGCAGTTTCCTCAGCAAGATAATTAAACCCATTTCTCTCTCTTCCCAAGCTATAAAAAAAGAAAGGCAATTCCTGCAACATTGTTTTCTATGCAACTTTTTAGAGCAAGAAGGAAATAAATCAGAAAACATTTGTTACTCTCTTTTGAGCAAACTTCTGAGAATGTAAGGGTTCTAGATTTTGGTCCATGTTCCTAAAAGCAGTTACATAAATTTAATAAATGAGTTGGCCAAAAAAAAGAATATGGGAGGATTATACCTTCTCTATTGAGTTATGTATTTCTACTCCACCTCAGACTTACTTAATGGATTATATTTAAAATTTCTGTTATACTGCTATCATGAAACAGGCAAGAATGATTTTTCCAGCCTTAAGAAATCTTATAAACCTGTATCTTGGTTGGATCTTGTGGTCAGGAAGGCCAATTGATGCATATTTCTTGGTTGTGTCCTGGAAGAGAAGTAATGTATTTTAATGCTGTGCAATATTGGCAGTGAAATACTTTTAAATTTGAGACTTAGCTGGATCCTAAAGAAGACTTGAAAGACTAAAGTTTCATCAGACGCTACTTTTTTTGTCTATGTAAGCTGATAGATGCAATACACAGCAAAAATAGCTGAGATTTTGTAGATTATTAACTGATACAGATGGAAACCACACAGTTTGAGTTTTAAGGAGGAGAAAAAAAAAATGTCTGCTTAGCTGCATGGTCAGACAGCTGATGGCCAACCTGTTCCTGCAGACATGTGAATCTAGTGCAACAGCTCTCTGGGGCTTACCAGGCAAACAAGCATTCTGTTTTAGCAGCATGCTTCGAGTGGGAAGCCAAGGGAAATAGAGACAAGACATCTGTCTCTTGGTAACTGAGCTAGACAGAGTGGAACTCCCTGTTCAACCAGAAAGGCTGTTACAGTTTGCACGGTACCAAAGTAAACCAATTGCTCCCTAAAAAAACCTTTGTGAAACAGTAGATTTAAAATTCCCTCTAGCTTTAAGCTAACACATGAAACAGGAGATACTTGTTAAAACCTAAGGCACAGCTCCTGTATCAAAGTTACCAGCCAGTCTTGAAAAGTTATTTAATTGCTCACTGCATTATCTTAATTTATCCTTGATGCAAAATCACTCCTAAAGACTGCATTGAATCATAGAAATGTTGTGTCCAGCCTGGCAATATTATTGTTTCTGTTTGAAGAAATCAGTGTAAACGTGCATGCCTTTCTGGGAAAAAATAAAGACAAAAATTACAGGAATATTTCTGTACAAATAATATTTTTTCATGCTCATTGTAATCTTCAGCTCACCACTAAAGTTTATTTTCAGAAAGGCAACAAGTAACTGAACCTAGTTCATAAGTACAGAAATTCCTACTCTACCAGCAAACACAATGCTGAATTAGTGTTCTTATTTTACATGTTTGCCCAGATAATGGTTTCTAGATAATTAAAGAGTGGTCATATTGTTTCTGAAAATTAACATTAATAATCAGCATTTCAACATCACCAGAATATTTTAACATACATTTTTAGCCTTATTGTGGTTCCAGATATACAAATTTATTTGCCACTGGCTTCTATTCTCTGACTAAAATTTCTCAAAGAACAGTACTGGGCAATTGACCAACTAAGAAATGTACCACAAAGAGTCCATAGACTGGTAAAACCATGAACTCTTTTTCATGAATTAGAAAATGTTTTACAGTTGAGAATAATTGCACATGGACTTGTATAGGAATAGCGAAACAGCAGTCAACAAATACTCACATGATTAATTGAAACACACTTGATTAGCCTGACAAAGACAGCAAATTTTTATGGGTATGCAACCTGTAAATATCACAACCTCTCTTTGAGTGTACTTTCTGCATAGCTATGGACACTATTATTATGCTATTGAGATTAAACCCAGAAAATCAGAACATTTTACAGCAGATGAATTAATTCTGTGCATCTCAAGCATCTTTGGTATCAATTTTTTTTCTGTATCTCAGTTTTGCCAAATATATATTAAAAAAAGACATCTGAGTGAAAATAAGTAAAAGTAAAAACAATGGTGTATGGAAATCAAAAGGGTTTTTGGTCTCAAATATCTAACTCTGTTAATGCTGATGTGTGCAGCAAATTCATCAATAATGCTAGAAGAAGGCTGGGGCAGAAAAAGCAGAGCAAATTAATGAGGGCAAAATATGGTAACCTGTAAACTCATAATTCTGGGAAAAAAGCCACCATCAAAAGATAAAAGGAAAAAAAAGCTAAAAAGAAGATTAACACCGTGCATCCTATGACTGTAAAACAGAGAACAGGGTGACAATGTTTTTAATTTCAAGAAAAAATTACAATACAGTTAAATTTTCCTGTCCTATTATGACATATTTTAAGTCTGCAGGAAGTTCAGAATAAAACTGATGGTATGTGTGAGGGAAAGTGGTGTTGACTAATAGAGAAAGATTACAAAAGTAAATATGAGCACTTGTGATAGATGATAATTACAGAAGATAGAAAAGAAATAACACCTGAAAAGTGTAAGACGAAAAAAAGTAAAGTCTTATTTACATTGTGACATAAGAATAATGTTCAGTGAAATAGATAGGAATAATAAAATATGACCTGACGGTTAGGAAACCCATTTTAAAGTAATATATAAATGGGATAAAGTCTTACCCATTTTAAAGCTAAAATAACATTAATAATTATTACAATCCAGAAGGAAATTCCTGGCTCCCCTAAAACCACTGGCATAGAGCCCACTGTCTTGACAGGTATCATCTACTCAAAGCTTTGCTGACAACAGGATGTTCTAGAGGTAGATCCTACTTTGTGTGCCCAAGATCTGTGCTGTAGATACTAGTAATTTCTGTGTCTGTAAAACTGCTAATAAAATTTTGGGTTTAGCCAAGAGAAGCTTAATGAAGTCAATGAAAAGGTTTTGAATGAATGTTCATGAAAATTACACTAAGACTTAACTCTCAGTTTCTCGTTCTCTTGAGTCTGCTTCAGAAAACCCTATAGTAAGGCTAAATGGTGCCTTATAAGTAAGAAAACTATAAAATCCAAAGGTTTCTGGAACAGTAAGTTCACAGTCAACATTTTTATGAGGCATCCAGCATATGGATAGCAGCATGGGGCTTCCAGGAACAGCTTTGAGCAAGACTCATTAGGCTGGGTTAAAGCTTGCTTGCTAACAAGTATACATTTCCCAGAGAAGATATTTTCCTGTCCTGGTACACTGCAGATTGCTTGTTTGTAATTAGTGGGAAGCAATGTTCGCCATGTGATAATTGTTCTCTTTCAACTTTACATTTTGATCATATTTCATCCTACCTAGTATTGGTAAGGGGCACTGTGTCTAGAGAATACTCCTTTCTTCCTGTATTCTGCTGTTTCATTATTAATATCAATCTAAAGGTCTCATTCTGTGTTTATGTGGACAGAAACAAGAAACCCACAGAATCAGATCAATGTTACTACAAATCACTGAAGGTGTCAGGCAGACTCTGGTGTGAAGAAGCCAGAGGAAGATTTCTACTACAAGGCCATAAGGTGTGCAATGCCAACAAACATTTTGACTCTGCCTTCTTGCTTCCAAAATACTTTAAATGAACCTAGAAAAGCCTCTTAGAGTAAGTCTAAACTCACAATATATAAATAAATATGATCACTTGGAATACCACTCATTTTGTAAATAGTACCTGAGTACCTCTGCTTTCCAATTTATTTTATTCAAATTATTTCCATTATTTTACATCATGCACAAGTCAAGAAATTTTTGAAATCTTTTACCTGTAGGAAAGAAACAAAGCAAAAAACCAACTTCAGTAGGTTCATATTTTAGAAGTTACTATGACTTTATATTTTTAAAGGATTAGACCAAGAATTTGAAAACTATGTCCTGTCTCTCTCTTTGCTAGATTATTATTATTTGAACTTGGACAGGTTACTTGATCTTTGTGAACTCTAACTCCTAGTATCTAAAGCAAGAATTATAGAATTCCTTTTCTTGCACGCTTTGACTGCTTTACTTATTTGGACTACAGTACTCTGGGGCTGAGGAATTACCTATTTCTTGAAGAGTACTTCAGTAATGAAATACTAGTCACTTTTAGGTATTTTTAGGTTTTGCTTGCTAGATATTCAAATCACACATTTCTATCCTTGCCATCCATTGCCACTGCAAAATGAAAAACTTTTATTTGCTTTCTGGAAATTTATTCCTAAAACACTGTCTGCCTTTAGGTGAGGTAGCTTGGAAACCACCCGGAGCTCCCTTTACAAATGATCTTTGCTGTCTGCTTGGGGCAGTCATCACAAGGACTGCTGGAATTCATGCAAGTTACAAACCTATACCCCAAACAGCTTGTGAAGTATGCTTAAAACAAAATAGTGGGCATCTGAGCTTTTTCCAGTGAGAACTCAGTATGAAAAAGTAGCTATTTTAGCACTGAAACTGCCATGGAAAGAGTTCCATGCCACCGTGCAAACACTGATTTGAATCTTTCAGCTATTAAGGTTATGTTTTAATACCTAAAGCTGTATGAAAATGCATTTCTGTTTTGTTCTAAAAAATCTCAAGCAAACAAACCAACCAAAAAACCCCCTTGATATCCTAAAATGCGGGGTTTTTTTGTGGCCAAAGATATGATTCCTCAAACAATGATAAAATATATTTCCCAAGCACGGAAACTGTAGGTTTTAAAATAATTAGCAAGCGCTTTGAACAAAATTAGATTCCGTCAGATGAATTTCATCTCGCTTATTTAGATATTCATGATAGTATGAAATACTCCATTTGTGATTGAAAACATATTCCTCTCTTGCTATTAAAATCTTTGACTACATAATTGAAGATACAATACCCATGCTTGGATTCTAAGCAAAGGATTGAGATTGTTATCCTATTAAAGTATATGATGGGAAATGGTCACATATCCTAGGAAAAGTCCCAGAGATTTCATTTTTCTTGCTAATAACAATTTTTTCTATGTTTGGATGTTTTAATAGCCCTGCAGAATATTTATACACTTGGATAGTGGAGTGAGTTTTCAGAAAATTTCTTGAAGTGAGGCACAAAATGATAATACTGGTGATTCACAGGGAGACAGAGTTGATTTAGAAATATAACCCAAATTATAACACCAAGATATGTGTTTTTTACAGATACTTTTTTCACCAGAGATGAAACATTGTGTGAATTTTTCTTCCTTTTAAATATTTAATGAAAACAAAATGGTAAAGAACACCTGTCATGCTATTTGGTTTCTTTATTTATTTAACTGAAAGAAAGCTAAACTCATTTTGTTTTTAACCTGTTCATTAATATGTACTGGTTAAGAAAAGAATCAAAAATTTCCAAAAAATACCCTACGGCTTTTCCTGCAGTATTTCTAATGGTAACTACTGAGTGTTAAGAATCAGACAGAAAATCAAAAGTTAACTGTTCATACAATCCATAATTTCAGTGGTACTCTGCCGGTGAAAGAGTGTAGCACTCTAATCCTGATATTTTGAAATTAAATAAAGCATACAAATATTAAGTTCTTCTGGGTCTTGATGTCTAAAAATTCCAGAGACAGGTTGTGGTTTTTTTATTAGCTCTTGGCTTAAGGTCCTATTTGGCTGCCCAGAATTGTCTCAAGTAAGTAGCTTGAGATTTGTGGCACCTGTTTTTCCTTTTCTGATGTCCTTGCTCTTCTGCAGCAGCTTGGAATTAGAGCCAGAAGGAAAACTGTATCTTTTTACAAAGAATCAGTAAGTGCTCTTCCACGAGTGCAATTCTGAGGAGCAAAATCTCACATCATCTCATAAAAATGTGCACAAGTCTGTGAAGACTCTGAAACCACATCTATGGTGTAAGATATATTTTAATTTAACCATTTAATTGTGGAAGATAACAGTAACTAATGTTTCTTGACACCAGCACTTTAATAAACACTGTGTAAAGATTAGCTATTAATTCTTATAATGTACCTTTGAAGATAGTTACTTTTGAACAGCGGGCATTGGCTTCAATTACCTAAATGTCCGGCTCGATATGGTAAATTTTAATCCTTTGATTTGAATTACCCTGAGCTTTAGGGAAATGCATTTCATTAATGCAACTTTTCCAGCAAAAAATTAGGCCAGTTGGAATGGAAGTTTCATGTAGGCCACTTCTCTTTGCACAAAGCTCAGTCTACATTTTTCCATTTTTAGATTGGATTATACTGTTTTAGAGACAGTCTTTGCATTCTCTAATGGTGTAATAGTCAAACAGTTAAGGGGATTTTGCTAATTCTGCAAGGTTGTATAAGTATGCCTCAAAAAGAACATTTCTGTGTAACAAAAAGAAGTATTTACTTGTGACTTTAAACTGGTTTAAAAATTGAACTTTTCAGGGCAGTCACTATGAAGTTAGCTCATGTTTTACCATCTTTTCCCTTTCGTTTTATTTTTTCCTCCCTTATGCTGACTTAGAAACACTAATGTCTCTGTGACAAAGGAGTGAAGGATTTCAAAGCAACATTTCCATAAGTTATCCATGCAAACAGTTTTGAATTCTCAAATAATATATGGTTGTTTGAAAGCAATCTGTATTAAATAAAGGAGTGAATATGTGAGAATATTAGGTAACTTCTGAAAAGTCAAACTGAAGTTGAGTTGGAAAAGACAAAATGGAAAGCTGAAAAAAACTTTAACCAAACATTGAAGGGCACCACATGGATGCTAATTGTTTTTATAAATGTATTAATTTCTAGTTTGTATTTATAATCTGTTGAGTGCTAAGCCTCAACCCATATTAAAGTTATTTTCCATTAACATATGTTTTTAATTACTGATTCACCTATTGAGAAAAATTAGAGAAGTCAAAAATGACAAAGAAAAAATTCAAGGAAACACCTAGTAGTGTCAATTTCAGTGTGTTTAGATGTTCAGAGTTTTGTAACATTTTATCTTTTGCAGCTTACAGGGGGTACGGATGAAGCCTGTAAAAGAATAACCTTTCCAGGAGAAGGAAGGAAGTATTCATGAGCATATGCTCATGGTCCTACAATATCAGTCATATTGTCCAGATGAAAAGGCAAATTCCTAATGTTGGAATGCTAAAGCTGTGCTGATGTTCAAAGTAGACTTCATAATGGATAAACATCCAGAGAGTGCTTTCAGAAGCAAGATGTGAAATTTATTAGGCATGACCAGCAGGGTCTGACCAACAGTGAGCTGCTCTGTGTGGGAGGAGGCTGTTTCCTCTTCTGTGCCACAATCAGCCATCTCTGACATGGATGGAGTGACCCATTGCATACCAAAACTACCATTATCCAGAGAAGCATCTTATACTTCTGCTCAAACAATTTTCAGACTAGGCAGTAGACACATATGTGAGACACAAAGGACACATGTGGAAGGGGATGTTGTGGGGAAACAGATGGAGGTGCAATCATAGGAAAAAAAATGCACTCTGCTGGGAGACTGCATCCCCTGAAGGTCCTATGTCAGAGCAGGGGAGTAGTGAGAGGCAAGGATCAATGGAAGAAAATGAGCAAGGAACGAGAAATAGAGGGAAAATAATCATTGTGTAATAGTCTCAAACTCCTACACTGCCCACCACCTCACCAAAGGAACTGGGAGGGATGAAGAATAACTTTTGATGGACAAGTGAAGCTGAGGCATGGAAGAGAAGAAAAAAAAATGTCTACAGGCTAGATTATTGGGTTTACCACAGAATTGTTGGACATCATATTAAAATTCTCAGACTTTATTGCAATCCAACTCACTGCCCAAAACATTACAGCAGTTTTAATATTCATTTATCACAAAAGAAAAAGTTTCTATATCCACAAGGTTATCATCTCCTCTGCTGAAGCAGCAGGATTGAGTCATTGCTTATTAAGTCCCCCCATCAGCTGATTGCAGAGCCCTCTTACCTTGCACAGGGCCCCAAATTCCCCAGAGTAAAGTTTTCTTGGACCAGCAGTTATAACCCAGTGTCTCTTGTTTCCCAGTGATCCACAGCCACTGTGTGGGCATCTTTGGGCAGGGCCTGTAGGCAGCCTCCATTTAATTCCTGCCACCTGCAGTAAAGGATCACTGTATGATGCTTTGTATGGGAGATTAAATTTCATAGGTGTCATATCACACTTTCTCTGAAAATGCTGGGTAGCAGAATTATTTTAGGTCCAGATATTTCTGTTTCTTACCACAAACAAGGAAAAGAAGAAAGAGGAGATATAATTTAAAAGACAAAGAGATTCAAATCCTGGGCTCTATTTAAAAAGCAACATGTTAATTATGCTTTTAATTGTTTAGGTTGTTTTAATACAAAGCTGATATTAGAAAGAAAGCTGTCAGTTTTAGCTTATCAGTTACTTTAACTATAAAGCACAAAGTTGCAGTCACCTATTAAAATCGCCACTTGAGATGAACATAACTGATGCTCTAATTAAAAAAAAAATCTATAGGGTAGAAAAAAAATTAAAATTGGTTGATATTGAAAAAAAGAAACCCCAGCTTTAAATGTTCACATGATCTGCCAGCTGCAAAATCATAGTCTTGAAAAAATAGCACTGTTTTGCAAAGTTGCCTGTGGGCTGTGTGTTTTAATATGACTTTACAAAGCAGTAGCATCTAAGTTGGCTAGCAAGATACTTAGCTTTATTTACTCTCAGGCTGTACCTCATAGTTTACTCCAGAGTATGTGGTCTGGTAATAAAAGAGAAAATGGATGATGCCAGAAACTTCTGTTTCAATATTTAATAGATGCTTTAATGGAAGCTGATTATTGAGGAGGATGCTTGGAGAGTTCTTACAAAAACACTCTCAACAACAACAATAAAAAAGCACAGTTGATTCTTCCAGAGTAAGAAAAAAATATTTTTTTGTCACCAAAAAAGCCATGTGAAATGTCATTAACTTGTCAGGTTCAGAAATCAGTTTGAAAATTACTTAGCAGTGCTACGTTAAAGGCTATAAAAGCACCTCTTTGGTGAATGTGGGAAATGAGCCTTACTTCAGCTGTGCAGCCGAGCTGTGCTGCAATATTGGATCATAGAAGATCTCACGGAAAATGAAACTGCTGGCTGTTCTTGCTTCACCAATGTCACATACTGTGGCATTTTCTTTAACATGAGCTCCAGAGCTATACCTCACTCTGACAGAATTTTGTTTTGTAAACAGTTCAGCAATAAATTTAGCTCCCTTTGCACTTTGAAATCATATTCATGAATTTCCTTCTGACAAGGTAGGTATGTTTTTGTGCTGGGACAAGAGAGGGTGTTCACATATCAAGAACAATTTTCATCCACCTAATATATTAAGAAAGGCTTTTTATATCCTCTTTATTTTTCTCTTTTGATGCAGGCAAGCAAGTCACTTTATTTACTTCAGCTGCTTCAATGTACTAATTTTCTTGCCACTGCCAGTCAATTGACAGTATTGTAAAGATAAATTGTAATAAATTAAATTATACTAATAATGACATAAGATTGGGAATGGCTAAAATGGAGGAGTTGTACAAAAAGATAGGGGTAGGTCAGAAAGAAAGGGAAAAATCTAGGAATACTCTACCAATTAAAACAAGGTCAAGGATACAGAAATTATTCTAACATGATCATTTTTCAGTGACAGGAGTAGGAAACAAGGAAGAAATAAGCATTTTGCAGTGTCTGAATAAAAAAATAGGACATTATGACTTTATTAAATTTCAGAGAATTTTTTCTTGAAAAAATGTGCCTTACAGATTAACCACTTAGAAACCATTATTGTTAGCTGAACTCATTTGGGGAAATAATCACTACTGAATGAAAGCTTAAATTTGGAAAAGATTTGTGAAGCCATCTCTTTCCTCACTGAACTCCAACTAATATCTCTGCTCTCTCTGTTGGGGTGCCAAGCCCACACCGCAGATTTGACAGACGTGTGGTGGTAGCTAATCTTGAAAATTTACATGCTCAGGCACTTGCACTGTATCATAGGTTTTGGATGTCATCAGTGGACAGCCTTTTCTTCCATGAAATATGCCATAAAGGAAGCAATGTAATGGCTTTGATCACGATAATAAAAGCAATATATGCTGATTATCTTGCTAATAAAAGGAAAAATTCAGCTTTTTAATAATTCTGACATCTAATGATTTTTTTTCTTAAAAATAGGCAGAAAAAAAATCAATTATTTAAAATGGAGTAAAAGTTGATTACACTATATAATGACTACACATTATTATTGATAAAATTATATTCTCCAGACAGCATTTGTGTATTGCACGTCTTATTACCAAGGAACTTCAGTGATATTAAGAAACATATTCTTACATTCTTTTGCAATATATATGTTTTACTAATGTGTTATTGATGCAGAAAGGGAAAAAAGGCATTCGACATTGTCAGTTGCAACATCTTATCCAGTATAACTCAGTGGAGATATATTGAATTTTCCAAAAAGTTACTTAATATCCACAAAGTTACTGAATATCTGAATATCCACAGCCTAATCTCAGGTTAACTTTAGGCTCCAGATGTTTAGCATGACATTTAATAGGAATTTAAAAGCATCCTAGGTTCATGCTCTAGTTCAGAGGCTTCCTATAACTACCTTTTTTCCTGGGTGATTTAATGGTAGTGAAAAATATTATCCGAGGCAGGGTGGTTTGATTTCCTGAATGTTGCATTTTATGTAGAAACCACTAATAGGTAAAAAAAAAAAATCATCATTATGTGTTCATGACAAAAAAAAATCTGAATTACTGCAAAATTCACAAGTTTCTTAAAGAGTTTCCTAAAAACTCCAACCATATCCTTTGTGGCCAGTTAAATCTTTCTCTGATCCAGAATCTGTGATCTGGTGAGATGAAAATATGTCTGTTACTAAAAATGAGTAGAAAGTAGCATATAAGTAAAAGTGCAATGAAAGGAGCTAAATTCCTTAATTAACCTGCTAGAGCTAATTCACATGATATAAACACATCTAACACTGAGGCATGGGGAGAAGACCTTTATCTTAGGTGTCTGAATGACCTTAAAATATCATAACTGGGAAAAACCTCTCAGATGTTCTGAACACAATTTTTGTCTGCCTCTTTTCATATTTTCAACAAATCTTTCTTCAAAGGCCTAATAACTCTGTGCTCTCTCTTCTGGTATTTGTCATGTGAAAAGTAGCAGCTGCTGTATGAAAGATAAGCTAGTTCATATGGGTTTATTACAATGTAAATGAAATACTTTAAAAGAAGTACTAGGTAATTTTTCTTCTTGTTGTATAACCTCAAAAATTCCTGTCAAAACTTAGTGTGAATTTGCAAGCAACATATTTTTTTTTTCCATGAGATATTTGAACTCAAAGGAATGTGGTTTTTTTGCTCTCACAATAGTAAGGCAGTGGTCATTTTGTAGGTAGTGAATGCCTTAGGTGTGTCAAGTACAATAAAATAGCAGATCAGATGCTAATTACCAGCAAAAAGATTAATTTCCACTAATAAGAAGACATGATCTTGTCACTCACGTCACAAAATGTGCAGTTTGTTTTTTCTAATTTGATGCTCTGGAGACTCTTAGCTTTAGCTTTTTCTAAAACTTGCCATGTCCCTAAAGTTTTGGGATCTCAATATTACACCAAAATAAAATTTAGGGCTTGAATGGAAGTAAATTGGTGCAATATTAAACAAATTTCAGTGAATGCAAGATAT
This sequence comes from Setophaga petechia, assembly GCA_024362935.1. NCBI lineage: Eukaryota > Metazoa > Chordata > Aves > Passeriformes > Parulidae > Setophaga > Setophaga petechia. Next base: position 27,951,014 of record JANCRA010000001.1, read on the forward strand.
TTTGAATTATTCAATTAAGAACCAATGAAACTGACAGAAAAATGTTAAAAGAGTTGAATTACAAGTAATTCAATTTATTAGGCAATATCTCAGGTTTAATTAATTTAATTGAATGAACTTTACTTGGACCTCCTTGGCATATAAATGACCATAAGAAATAGTTCTGATGTAGACTTAAGCTGTCCTTGACTATTTTTTGATATCAGTATTCAATATGTTTCTATATGTTCACTTTCTATAAATCACAGTCTATAAAAACCCCCACATTTAGCTGGGTTTTTTGTTCATGAGTAGAAAGGGTTTAAGAATGATTTTTATTTTTCATGATATCTTTCAGGTTTAAAAATTTGTTAAGCTTGTTGGTTTCTTTTCCTTCCTTCATTCTTTTTTCTTTTTGACTGGGAGGCCACCTTGTGACTTCACAGACCTTCCCCTTAAAATCTTACATTATATGTATGCTTTTGACTTTGCTGGAACAGCAAAACAGCTGATAATAAGCCCAACCCATTTCTGAATGGGGGCTCCCAAACTCAGAATCTAAACCTACCTACCAAACTGAATTATGTGTCCAAATACATATGATTACAACACCCAGGAGGATGAGTAAATTTAAAAAAGAGGATTAATAATCAGTCTTTTTAAAACCTGTTTACAATTACCTTTCCTTTTTTTAAAATTTTAAATTTTATTTTAATATTTTCCTGCATAGTGTTTCAGACAACCCTGACGCCAAAAGCAATCTGGAGAAAAAAAGTGAGGTTTATTAACAAATTGAGACCTTACTTCCACTAAAATGATAATGACTTTTACATCCTCTTAGTCCATGGTGGTGAGCCAAGTGAAACCACAAAACTGTGTCATTCCAGACTAAAAATAAAAGAGGATTTATTGTTCGTAATATCCCACACACTTTGGCTGTGTTCAGATAACGTCATAAGGATGACAATAAAGAATAAGTTTATTTTTAGAAAGCATTCTTTTTCACTTTAATATCAAGACCCTAATATTACACTAGTAAAAATAATTATATAGTGGAAAACACTTAAATACATATGAATAATTATTTTATTGGTATGAGTAGTATAGCAATGTACTGGTATTTCCATAGTAATGCACTTTTACAAAGATAGTGACAGAATAGCTATTAAATTGTCTGTGTGAAAGGTTGAAATAAAATATTATTTTTCCACATTCTGTGAACTGAGGTTTAAAATAACTTATAAGAGGTTTTTTCAGAATATGTTTCTTGCCTACATCATAAGAGTTTAGGGATCTTTAAAGGTAGTGATTATATATGACAGGAAGGGTTAATGCTCAAGTACTCCTCAGTCCACGGAAAGAAGAATGTTCTGTACTGCTCAGATATGGGCTTCTGAAAAGGCCTACCTCAAAGCTCAGTGAACTTTGTATAGTTAATTCAATTGGCTTTTCACGATGTAAATCAATGAAGATGAACAAAATATAAAAGGGAGATTTTGATTGTACTTATTTCGAAAAAATTACTCTGAAGTTGATGCTTTGGAAGAAGCAACAGAACTTTACTTTGGAAATGGAGGACAGGCAAAAGTTCTCATGCCATTTGATCTCAAACTAAAAAGGAAGTAAATTGTAATTTAGCCCTTTATTAGTCTGAAAGAGTGGTTTCTTGTTCTTCTGGATATTGTGACTTCAAAGTTTAGTCCTGTAAAGGGCACTGAAAATCAAAGGAGTTTGATTATTTGCAACACTGCTTTTAGATCCAGTAAAAATTTTCTGTTTTAGTAATCCTGCAGCATTTTCTGCATTTGCTCATTGATATTGGATTTAAGGTAGCTGTTTCAGTAATTTATCTACAGTAGAGCATCCTGGCATCTCCCAGATTCATCATGGACCCTATATTCTACTCCTGAAAACTCTAAATCTTGATTTCTCAGACTTGCATTTCTAACCTTACGTCAGATGCCTTCTCTCAAAAACAAATGCAAAGCCTGAAAAAAAAATACTACCATGGAGATAAATACCAAGAGCAACCAGATTTTAAGTATCTTGCTGCAATTCTTTGGTTCCTCTTGGGCAAAAAGGAAACAAGATATTTTGCAAATATTTTGTATGCCAATATTAATGCTGCCTTTGAAGTGCCCATTTCCAAAAAACTGCTGTGAAGATCTCAGTTCAAAACCATTTCAGGTTTAAGAGCTGCATTCCTTATTTCTTACCCAGATGTCTGGTCAGGGAACTGGCAAGGTTTTCACAGTTCTTATTCTGATGGGCGAATAACACCCATAGCAATTTATTAGTACTTACTAAGTTTCAATCTCTTTATTTCCTCCTCTGTTAAAAATTATTCTTTAATAATGTTTTTTTCCTTCCTTTCTTTCATTTCTTCTCATGGGTTTATTAGTGTATAGCTTCAGAAGGCTTATCTGCCCTGTATTCTGACATCTCCCTAATATATCTTTAAGCTAGTTTAATGCTTTGCCTGCCTGCTATTCTCAATACACTTATTATCAATGATAGGTGTAATAGAAACAGTGTTACTTGTGAAAAATGGCTGGACATTTCATTGCTGTCATTTCACTGAGACATGGGAGGATTTTTTAATGCATATGAAAAATACTAGCAGAAATAAAAGATCAAAAGGGATAAAAAAATCAAAGCAGTTTTTCTTCTTTTCAGATGCCAGATTCAGAGTTCTCAGTGTAGTTTAAACAATGATTTATTAGCTTTTGAGATTAGAGAAGTTTGTGTCTTAATAAGCATAAAGTTTTCTTATCCTCAAAAAAAAAGGGCAATAATGTACTAATTATTAATGGCATTTATATAATAATATGTTTCTATATAGAATTTCTTTTCATAGTTCTTAATAATTCCATGTATATTAATGAAATATCTGTAATCCAAATAGCAGAATGAATTCAATTATAAACACAGCAAAAAAATTTCATGTTTTAATGAGAAGAAACGTACTTCTATCACAGCAACAAAAATACTGTTTTACCATATAGTATTCTAATATTCCATTTAATTTGCTATTTCATTTTTATCTGTACCCATCAGATTAGGCTTCATTCTTGGAAAAATGTCCTGCAAGACAAGATAACATCCACCACATAACAAAAACTGAAAAAATTTACTGCTCTTTTTGTATCCAGGCTACAGAGACCTCAGCCACCCCATTTCAGTCAAATAATTAACCCTGGACTGGGTCTTTCATGGTTTTGGGTTGGTTTTTTAAGTTGGAGGGGTTTTTTTGTGAATTTTTTCCCCTCTGTGTTTTCTTGGTTATCTCTTTCTCAGAGAGGCAAAGAGTGAGACAATACTTGAAATTTTTTCAAAAACAGAAAATGCTCATTAATATATAGCTAAAACACTAACTAGACAATGACCATTGCAGGGCATTGAAGATTGAAAACTGCTAGAAACAGAAGGCTTCTTTTGGTTCGGATTTATTATCAAAGAAGAAATAATAAAAAAATGAAGAATGAGAATATGGGCAGAAAAACCCCAGAACATTCCAATCAATTAGTTTCCTAAACATACCTTTTACTTCACAAAAGCTTCTATGTCTGTTTTACTAATGTTACCTGTTTTCTAAAAACATTTCTTTGGAAATTTTATTCTATTAAGGCCTTTTCTGCTGGCTATTTCTGTCCATAAAGAACAGAGACATTTGTTACTGAATTTGTATGAGTTCATTTTTTGATATTATCGTTGTGAAAGAGGAAACATTCACCAATTTTTATGAATTTTGAATTGATGTATTCGTCTGTGGGTCATATATCAAGAACATTCTGAAATGAAAAGAAGATAAGAGATTCAAGTAAACTCTTGAAAAGCAGAATGTGATCTCGCCTCTGCAGACTGAACATCAGTAATTATTGGAGAAACCATAGGGCCAGAACCTTAGCAGCTGTAAATAAGTAAAACTTCACTAAGCCCAACAGAACTACCTTAATTTACAGAAGCTGACTACAGCAATATAGTTTTAGAGGATTTTATTTGCAGGACACGCTCTGCCAAACAGCAGGTGCAAAGTACTTTCTACTGTTTAAGCTATTTGTGAGGAAAAAGACAGACTGACTAGGAGGAAAGGATTTAGTCTAGTTCGTGTGAAAAATATGGTGATTAATTTAAAATGCGCTTTAAAAATCTGCAGAGCCCTTGAAAAGAACAATGACTTTTCAATTGCCAGTTGCGTGAGGGGCAGCTCATTACATACTAGAAACAGAACTTCAATTTATATAAATGTTTCAGTGGTTCTACTTGTACAATGCTCCATCAGGTCCTTTCATGCTTGTGCTCAGTATTGCATTACAGTCCAAATTCTGTGACAGATACAGGAACATTATGTACTAACCCAAGCATACCACCAAGTCAGGATTTTGGAGTCTTTGCATAAGCAGTGTTCCATGACATTTTGCTTGAATTTTCAGACAATCCAGGCATAGAACCACAAAATAGCTCTGTAGAGATGCCTGTCTGTTAGCAGCCTCTAATGTTACCCAAACTAAGATGTCATGTTGAACTCACAGCCGTATGAGAAAACAAAAATGTACCATTAAATAATATATACTCATCATAGGGAGCAATATTGTTTCATTCAAAAGTATAGCATTTTGTGTGATATCAAACATTTACTATAAAGTATGTATATTTTAAATCTGATAATGATACAAAAGACCTTTAAAACTACAATATTATAGTTTTAAACTACTACCTGGTAAATTATTTCTGCATACATGGTACTATTATATCAAATGGGGGATCACTTTTGCTATGGTTCCCTATTTATAATGATCTGTGGGAAAATAATTTATAGAACAGAAATTTGAGTTGGTACTATAATAAAATATTAATTCCCCAGCTGATGACACACATTAAAAAATCACCATATTTTCTTCTTATTCTGAACTTTCCTTGACAATTCTAGAGCAATGACTGGATCTTCTTTAGAGTTTAGTAGAAATCCACTTTAAATTTTAGTCCCCTTAGCATCCTATTAGTCACCTAATACAATGAGTGTACTTCTTCTTCCTTAGGAAGGGCTCAAACTTTTCTTCTTTTGCCCTCTCATGTAGCTTTTAGCTTGATACTGTAGATCTTGTCTTTTTTACATGGCTTTGAAAGTTTTACTGAAGGAGTTGTCAACTGCATTTGATTACCTGGAGGTGTCAAAATTTAATTCTTTAGTCATTTTATCAGGTATATGAATTTTAGGGAAAGATATACATTATCATACATTAAGGGTAGACTAGTATCTCTCTAAGAAAATTTTTCAAGCTTTTTCAATCATTGCACTAAATCTCTGGTCTCTTATATTTTCTGTTTCTTCTCCATCACAATATTGGAGGACCTGGAGTTGAGTTCCTGGAATTATTACATAAGATAAAATGTAACACACTCTTTTTGTAGACTTGGGTTAAAAAGAATGTTGGGTTTTTTTTCCAGTTGTTCAGTTAGGTTCTTACCCATAAGGAAGGGTAAATATTAGGTATTTTGTACTTCTGAGCCATAAAAATAGCTTTGATAAGATTTCATAGATTCCATGTCCCATATACGTTATAGAAAACAATATTCCATTGTAATAACATTATTTCACTTCTTCCTTTGTCAAAATTGGATTCTTTTGCTTAAAAATGGAAAGCTATCTCTCCAAATACAATTTAAATTTTTTTTTACTGCAATGGTTTTAGCTGTATAGCAGTAGAAACTCTTCTATTAAATATTTCACTTTGTTCCTTAGATTTACTTTATTTCTTATGAAAAGTGTTGTGTTCTTACAAGCAATTTGCCATGTGTCATTTCTTTCTTGTTAGTGACCTCTTTTTAACCAGCATTGTTGGCAAGAAATGGCCACAGATAAATGAATATGAAAAATCTTTTCCTACAGTAAATTCAAAGAGAACCATCTACTTTATCTAGTGTGGAATACTTAGAAAAAAAATCGCAATGCTTTTTAAATATTTCCCAGTTTTTAAAGGTCCACTTTACTGAGAATGATATTTTGTATGTCAGATTTGAAATATATATATAAAAAAATCAAGCAGTTAATTTTTTCCCCAGAATGAATGAATTCTTTAGGCACTAAGAAAAGAGTAAAACTAGTATCTGTAATTATTTCATTTATACCACAGTCTTTATTCATCCTTTCTTCAAATGGCTTCATGAAACAGGAAGTCATGATGAACACTTTCCTAATGATTAATATTGGATATAAAAATCTATATAAAGGTACAAACCATGTCTGAAAATACTGAACCTGGAGCTCTGTTAATTTTCACCACTCATTCATTGAGACATAAGTGTTCCAAGTCTGGTAATAGATGCCAGAAAAACTGTGTGTACTTCTGATCTCACACCATTTGGGTTTCGGTGATACATCAGAAAACAGTTCTACCAAGGATACAGTAATTATCCAGAATACTTTTGGAATGCCACCTGTTTATAAATGTGTCACAAAGAGTGACTCTCAGTGTGAATGATTGCACTTTAGTCTTTGCCAAGGTGACCATGACATAGGTATAACAGCAGAGTGACTCCAGCTGAAGTAACAAACTTGGACAGAGTTCCAAAGGGAAGAATAGGTTGATAGGGAACACGATGTGATTTATCTATGACTAAAAATAGTCCTTTGAAACTCAAATCTTATTTATAAGTGAGTGGTTACATTCAGTTAATGATGATGCAGAATAGTATTGCACTTATCAGCCTTAAAGTTAATGAGATAAATACATGAAAAACACGGTTCACACATGATGTATTAAAAACCTATGTTCATTATATATGGCCTATTGCCATTTTTGAAGATTTACTCATGTTGAAATATTTAGAAACTATATAGCAGCTCATAGCACTGCAAACGTTCTGTAATTATTCCTTTCTTCAGTGAAGAAATATGATCAACTTAGGAATTGATTTTAGAGGGACAAGCAAGAATAAACCAATAAATTAGCAGAAAAATAACTATGATGATTTTACTTCTATTGAACTATTGAAATTTCTTATTTACTGAATGATTAGGAATTCAATATTTTATATCCTGACAAACTTAAGTCTATAATTTATGGATCTTTACATCTGTACATGTTTACATGATCCTGATTGAGGGATAATCTCTCTAATGATCATCACATGAAGAGCATAGATTCACAGATATCAGAGGTAGAAAAGAAGGACCATAGAGATCATTGCATTTATTCATTAGCTAGTGCAGCAAGATGGATTAGGAAGACACCAGCAAATTATATATGGAGAGTTTTCAGGCACATAGGATTTACCATTTCTCATTAATAGTTGAGTTTCCAGAGTGTTCCTGCTAGAGGGCTCAGAAGACATTCCCTTTTTTTAAGGAGAGACTGTTGTCTGATCCAATTTGGCTTTTTGAGTAACCTTGGAAAAAAAAAATTCTTTACTTATCTGTCTATTTCAGTGCCTTTTTATATTTTTAAGGTAGGCTGTTTGTTTTTTTTTTTTGTGGAAGCACCTCAGGTCATCAGTCTTTCATACAAACAGTGACCTGAAGGACTGAGAAAGTGTTGCCTGAAAACCAGCATTGTTTACAGACCATCTGTCTTCCCCTTTTACATTTTGTTGGTTTCCTGAGAGTATATGCATGTTTAGAACTTTTAGCCATTAACCAGACATTGTATCACCATACACCAAAATAACTTAGAGTCCATTATTTCCTTAAAAAAATATTTTCAGTGCTTTTCTGAGATGTACATGGTGTCTGCACTTAAGTCTATACAGAACAGTGTTATTTTTTCTTAAACCTTTTTCCTTCAACAATACATGTTAAAATACTTGTCTGAAAATTTGCTTTGGCTTTGACTTCAGCAAACAACATGGTTTCAAAAGTGCTTAGACCTATTTTAGACACATCAAATTCACTGTGCATGTATAAAACATCTGTGTGCAACATGTGCTCTCTTAGACATGATGGGTCATGAATGAACAAATGAGGTGGTTATTTGTTTGGGATCCCTTGACATTCTAAACAAATCAGCCAAGGGACTATTTCCTGCATAGACAAATGAAAAAGGAGATGGATATACTGGAAGCTGTCCTCAAGATGTTATTGGAAGATGCATGCAAAGAATGAATGCTTTGTTTCCTTGAAGTCACATTTCTGGCTGGCTGTCATTGACTGCCTACCTGTTGCAAAGTACTTATAAGGAAAGATGAGAATAAAGTCACCCTAAGGAGTGGAAAAACTCATAATCCTTCGGTTACCAGGAAAGCCTTAAATGTTAAGAAAACATTAAGATGACAGTCATGGTTCTTAATACCTCCTACTAGATCTCAGTAATAACAGATGTTGAAAGTTGTGGCCATTAAAGATAAAAAATTCAAAATTGTACACAAATACTAAGAAAGCTATAGTATAGTTTTGAAGAATGTAGCCTTCACATTTATTAATTTATAATAAAGTATTTTTAGTGCTTAATAATAAAGATATTCAAACAATTGGAAGGAATTTAGGGAGTAATAGGCAATCTATGAAAGGCAAAGCAGGGATCCATTTTTCCATTAAGTAGAAGCTTTGGAAGGCAGTGTTTTGGTCTTCCTCTAATCCTTTCCTCTGTACTATCTCTTAAAAGAGTTATATAATAATAAATGTCTCTGATTTCAGATGCTATCACTTTACATAAATTGAGAGGTTTATAACTGGAAGATAGAAATATATTGTGAAAGATGGCCACAGTCCATTTAGAATAATATTTTTTAAAAAGAGTGTAAAGATCCTTTATCCAAGACACCTGCTCAGAAAAAAGATGATCATCAATTCCCTCACACACGAATGCATAGTAATTCAAAAAATAGAACAATCAGTAATAGAGACTAATCAGAAGATTTCAATTAAGGAAAAAATTCTAATTAAAGGGGACATATTTTTAGTTGCAAAAAGAAATACATGTTATCATAGCATATGGTAAGTCTAGTCACAAGGTACTTTGCAATTCAAAGTATTGTCATTTGTAAGCCCAAGAAGGTTTTATCGGTGTAGCAAACACTGGTTACATACACTTCAGAACACTTTAAATTATATCTGCTTCATATTTCCTTTCATAGGTGTCATCTTCCCCTTTGAAATGTCTGTGATTAAATACAAAAAACCTTCAAGTCGTTTATGTTCAATACAGGGAAGTCATCTGATGTTACATGTGGTTTAAAAAGTATTGAGAAAAATTTGTGAGCATAGAATTTATATTAATTGCTGAATTAACACATCTGGTAATTTCAGTAAGAAAATAGAGACAATCAGAGGACAAAAGATCAATGATATTTATAATAAATTCTGAAGTTTGAATAATATTTTTTAAGAATTGTTCATATTTTAAAGTATTTGGTGTGGCTTTAGGTTAAACATTTTAAAAACCAATAACCAGAATTGTTGCCTTAAGAAACAGACTGAATAAAAAAGAATAATAATAAAAAAAATTAGGCAGCAGTCAACTTAAAGATACTCTGAGAAATTCCAAGTAAAAGACTTAAAACAATTAGAGGCATGATGCAAGGAATTAAGTAAGGTTAAATGAGCTGAAGATGGTACTAGGGCCAATTGATAAAAAGTGCTAGGACAATAAAGGAAAAAAGTCTTGTTTTTCCTGTTAATGGAAAGGAGCTACAGCAACTGTATACACGAAGTTTTCTTTCAGCTCTTCCTTCATATACCAAATATCACAGTTACTCAGATTTATGTCTACACCAAGAATAGCAAAAACTACAGGTACAGTACAGCATAAACGATTAAGGAATTTTTCAATTCAACACTTGAATCTCACAGTAATTAACCACAAATACATAAACTAAGAAGAAGTAAATGCTAAATTATTGTTAAAGAATTAAACATAGGTGTTTTCAGTGGTTACTTGAATCTAGGATTATGTGAGTATAGGAGCCTTGCACTGTGATTTAGCAATGTGATCTTTTAGATCTGAAAGAAAATGGTGGCAGATTTCATAAAAAAATGTGGCGAGTGCATGCTCCATTTCAGGTTTCAGGGAAATGAGTATTACCAGAAAATTTCTCAATGACAGTTTTTTCTCTAGTTCTCTCCTAGTCCTTCTCTGCTTCAGTCCCCTGGCTAATCTCTTCTCCATCCAGAGATGCCTTCTAATTTTTCACTCAATTTCTTCCCTGTCCCACTTCACAATTCTCACATTACCATTGACTCCTGTCCATTTTAAGATGCTTCACTGCAACCAGGCTCTTCATATTTGATGTGAAACGGGAGAGCTGGAGGTTTTAATCAAAATTATTGTGTGTGGTTTTTGGTGCTTTCATTTCTTTCCTCCTCTCAGTGCCAAGAATGTAAATACATCTCCTGTCATGCCATCAGAACTGTTAAACCTGTTTGTGGTGCAACAAAAAATACTGACAAGTATTCTAAGAGAAAGCTTCTACCAAAACCATCAGTTTTACAATATTATAGTTAACTAAAATGGTCTTGTAATGGAAAGCCTCAAGCACCCTTAACTGTAGGTGGCACTACTGGCTGTGTCTATTAAAAAAAAAAAAAAAAAAGAAAAAAGAAAAAAAAAAAGGAAGTATGGGAAACCTTCTTGAGGACCTAGAGGGCCTCATCCTACAAACCTGGCAAGTACAGCTCAAATTCTATTGAGTATTCCCAAGAGTAAGGATATACAGCTATATATTCTTTTAAGTGCTTTAATTCCATATCCTTTACATACAAAAGTGATTGAATTACCTTTTTGATTATCAAGAAAATAAAAGATATACAAAATAATGTGCATTCATATCTATACAAAATGAGTTAGAATGAAGCAGATGATCTGATTTAGATGAATTCTTCATACTTTCTTTTCCTAAAATCTTTGATCTTTCCTTCTCAATTTAAATCATTAATTTCAGATAAAAATAAGCATAAAAATTTTCATAGTTAATGGTCTTATATTCAAGTTGGGGTTTTTCCCTTTTTTACATATAATAGTTCCAGAAAGAATGAAAAAGGGACAAAAAGAGATGAAAATACAATGTTAAAATAGATGCATATTACTCCTCTCAGTTTGTATCAGAATCTTAATCCCATTGTGTATTTGGTCTGGTTTTTCATCTAAGCTAATTCTAATCTAATGCAAAAAGGTACAGGAATAACTTTATCAAATTTTTTATTGGATGTGTATTTTCAGCAAGTACCAATATTACCATTTTGTAGCGCTAAAATATTTGTTAGATAATTCAACTCTCTGCTCTACTTGCATCTGCTTCTGCTTTATGTATTGACATAAAATAAACACTGTCTGGTATGTAAAAAGTAGCTTGCTGCCTGATTTTTAGCAACAAAGTGAGCAGAATATTATTTTTTTCAAGACTTACTAGATAGGAAAAAGATCAGGCCAACCCAGGTCACACAACACTAAGATCTGTTCCAGATCAGCAAAGCCTTTTTTATTCAATTTAGAAGCATGTTAGAAATAGTCATTGCATTTTATATTATGCATTTCTAATTTCAAAGCTCATGCCATATACTTATTCTGTATAATCAAACCTAACTGCTGGTTTTTCACACCAAGCTAGTGAATGAATATTCTGTCAGTGAAGCCAGTATTTAAGTATTTATTTGAGAAATGTTCAGACCCATAATTTCAGAAATTTGATAAATCTGTAATTACAATGTGTTATTGTATGTATATGTCATTAGCATTTATGAGCAAGAGCAAAAAAAATAATACACATCAAGCAACAAAAGGGAACTCTGAAAACCAATGGCATGTTCTGACAAGTTACTGTTTAGTTTTGACCAGAATGTCAAGTCTAATCTACTTCCAGTTTGATTATAAATAAGATTATCAGTCCATGCTCACAGAATCTGCACTTTCCATGCAGTAAACCTTTATCTCATTTGATATTTTATTTTATTTTATTTTTCAAAATCAAGCAATACCCAGAAAGTTCTAAGCATTATTTGAGCTCCTGCAGTGGGATTTTCATGGGATTCCATATCTTCCTTGTTTTATTCTTAACTACCATGACAGGAAGTTATTTTAACTCCATTTATACTCTATTTTGAAACTGCTATATAATAAGTTATTCTGTTTTAAGATATAGAAAATCAGCTCTGAAATACATACAGCAGACATTTCTTGAGTATGAAATTTTTAAAATTGAGAAAATAATGCCATCATATATTACAGAATTTTCAAGAAACAGAAAAATAATTTTTTTGTGCTAAAGAAAGTGATCACAATCTTTTATTTCAAATGTCACAATAAAGAGAATCTGGTTTTCTTCATGATTTTTTTTAATATAAGAACACATAAACATTAAATGTATCTTTGATTTTCTAAATGGCTTAAGAATACTTAGTCTACATACAGATTTGGACACATTGCAAGGAGATGTGAAAAAAGCTGAGACATTATTTGGAAAGTTTTAACAAATTCAGTGGACATATTCATTTGCCAATGGACATCTGTTGGTGTTTTAATAATCCATATGTGAAAAAAAAGAAGCAAAAGAATTGGAAACAAACTGTTAAAACCCCAAACAAAACCTGGTTGCTGTTATGTTAATGTTTCATAGTCCAGCTTGGAACTTGATACATTCTTTTTCTACAACAGGCGTTTTCTACAAAAAATATTTTCTTTTTTCTAGTTGAAATTCATGGTACCAACATTGCTAATTAACAGTCAGACATGTCCTCTCTTTTCAGTATATAAACATGGTTTTGATATTATTTTTTCAAAGCAAACTTAATTTATGAAAACTGGTGGTATTCCATCTTTCAGCAGGAAAAATCCCAGTTTATATTAATTATTCAAGAAAGCAGTATTTTTTCTTTGGTCAGGGATTTAAATTCCTCTATATTTCTTCCACGAGTTCCAAAAATTATAATTCTACTGGAAACCTTGATACAACCTATGCATACATATATGAGGTAGCTACATTCTCTCAATATTTTGAATACAGGGATATTGCAGGGCTCCTTCTATCCTGCAGATAACCTGTACCTTCCCACAATACAGTAGGATGCTTATGCTTGGTTTCCCAAAGGGGCAGGGAGAGGGACAAAATATATGTTGGGAGACAGGGCATGAGGTGCTGCAATGGTTCAGGGAGTGAATTTTTCTGTGGGAGTCTTCCCCCTGTTCTCTCTGAGACTTTTGATTTGCATCAGTGTGAAATGAGTGTGTAATGGGTACAGAATTTAGCTACAGAAATTTTCTGGAAGGAATATTTGTTCCTTATCTTTTCCCCATGGAGAATATGAATTATAGTACTATAAATGAATACTATGTTTATATATATTATCAGCTTGGATCTGTGCTTTGTAATGCTGGTTTTATATTATATAATTGCACTTTATTAACAGTCCTGCCACCAAGCAGGAACTAAACAGCCAAATGCTGAATACCTTGCTAGGCTAGAACAGATGTGTTTATGTTCAGCAGTGTCTTCTCTTGCGCAGACAAAACAGTGTTTAATGTTTACTCTTTTGCGGAGGCAATGTGAGCTACTGTCAAGCCACCAATTATTTATCAGTGGAATAAGATTTAAAGGACTGTTCTTTCTGCAAACAATGCAAACATATTATCTAGCTACCTTAAAACATCCTCATTTTTCTAATTTGTTTTATTAGTACACAGCACAGAAAAGCATGCTGGAAGATGGCATGGGCCGGCTCAGGAAAAAGGTAGATGAGTCAAGGTCTGTTAAAGTAACCTACTCTATAAATCTGATAGTGGACCACTGGGGAAGTTTTAAAATGTTTTTGTAAAGAACACCCAGAAATTAATTCACAGGAATGTCTTAGTTAAAATTTATAATCTGTTTATATTATTATTACAACATGTGAATTTGATTGCATCTGTAGCATATAGGAAAAGTTTGTAGAAAAATTATACTGAGAGTATTATAAGGAGAGATTTGTCTAGGCAACGTATAATAAAAATATATTTGAACCTGGAGTCTGTTTGAATATTCAATCACTTTTTACATCTATGGGATTATTTTTTCCCAGAATCAATCCTTTGTCGTACCAAATAGCAATCACCGGATACCCTCTAAACTTTCTCCTCCATGCTTGTTTCTCTTCCTGCCTTTCATACATCTCCTCTAGAGTTCTTCTGAGGTGTGCTGAACTTCCATGGTATCAGGAAGAGCTTGAAGTACATCATGTTGGCATTTTGGTAGGAAAGACAATAGTCATAGGCTCACTCCTCTGTTAAAACTTTCATCACTTTGTCTGGCTTTGCAGTAAGTAATTCCTCATATTTTCCTGCACAAATATTGGTGTTATAAAATATCTTTGTTTCTTCCTGAAACAAATAATACAAGTGGGGGAAATTAATCTGCTTTGTGCTCTCTTTGATTCAGGAGTGTCAAACATGTTAGACAATATCTGCTCCCTTCTGTGTGCATAAGAGTGTGCATATATCTGTATAACCTTTTCATTTTTCTAGAAAGGACATCAAAGAGCAGTTATGGAATATGAATGTGATAACATTTTTACAAGAGATATTTTACCTCAGTGAACCAGAATACTGGAAGATGTATAATAATGTGCAAGTATATTCTCTGGCAAAGTGCTAAATTAGGGACCATTGTGTTGATGGACAATCATGTTGAGCAATTTTATTCAGATGCCATTGCATGCGAGCAGAAACAAAATTGGGAAATTGCAATGACAAAGTTCAGGTGATGACTTAAGTTTGTGCATCTGACTACTTGTAAAGGCTTGAATTTCAAGTGAACTCCAGAGAGTAACTTCTTAAATTTTTATTGAATTTTAACACTGTCAATAAAGTTCATGAACTCTAAAGTTTAAAACTTATAAAACTGAGATTTATATTCAACATTTTGGATAATTCCTGTCTTCCCAATCTGAATTGCTGGGATAGTCATGCTCGGTATCAAACCTTCAACTAATTTTCAGAAGGGAACAATGAAGAACCATCACAGAAAAAAGGTTTGTATTTGAGTAAGATATCTAAAATTGGTACATGCAAAAGATAAACTCTGACCACATACCAGGGAGGTCCACAGTCCCAGATAGGATCACAGCAGGAAGTTAGTGATTAATGATCTAGGGTAATTTAGAGCCAAGTTTGTTACAAACTCAATAAATCTTAAAGCCAGGGGCATCTTATCTAAGACTGATAAAAGGGAGAGGAAACACTGGCAGACCAATGGCAGGAAGCTTTAAGAACAGGCCACAAATGAGGAAAGTTATGTGGCAATACTTAGATTATAATTCTCTAACAATCAAAATATCTTAGCAGAGTAGGTAATGTATATAGTCTGAGTGAACAAAGGAAAATGATGTAACACATATTGAGATATCAGTGTGGATATTCAACCTTTTATTCAAAATTTAATTAATTTTTCATGTGTAAGAGAACTGGATAAAAAAAAATCGCTAAACCCAACATAAAGCCTAAACCAGTAGCTAGTGCAAACTCCTTTGACTTTAAGAAGAAATTATTCCCTTTGGTATTATGAAATCATTTCTATAAGTCACTTCTGGAATTTCACAGGGTGATTTGAAGTCAAATCTAGAGTTGGAACATTGAATAACTTGGCTGTAGGGCCTGTTGGATCACTAAGCTAATAGTTTTTCTGAGAGCTCACAGCATTAGCTTCTCTAAAGAAAATGTACCATAACTGAGGGAATCAAACTGTTTAAATAAATTCTGAAAACAGCCAGGTTTTGTTTTTCAAAATAATTCCCTCATTTAAAAAACATGCTTCAATTTTTTTTTCTATGTAAGTCAAATCATGATGATGTTTGAAATATGAAATGGAGAGGTAAAGGATTTTACTATTATGCATTAATTTATTTTTTTTTCTACACTAACAGACTTTCAAAATCATCATATTTCACTGTATCATACACTTTCCACTTGTACTTCAGTAGGAATGCTTTCTCACCCATCAGTCCCTACTTGGTTAAAGTAAAAACCTGGCTAAATCAAATCCCAAGAAGCATACTGGCTGTTGAATTTCATCTGCATCATGTGTGGTATGTTAGCCAAGTAAGAGATTTGTATGCAATAAATTCAAATGCTCCCCATATTACCCACAAATCTAACAATAATGGATTAGAGGTTATCCAATTATCTCTACTGGATCAAAGTTTTCTTACACTTCTGGAAGTGGGAGAATGTAACTGAAAAATGATTGAAAAATAACTATTGAAAAATAATTATTGAAAAATAGCTATTGTCACTTAAATAACATGACTTTTTCCCTATAAAGTGAAGTACAAGTTAGAGTTTGTTATACTCAGAAAGAATCTTTTACCTCCTTTTTCTTTCATGTGTTTATTTTTACATAAAAGCTTCTGTCTTGTTTCAAGTTTGCTCTGTTAATTCATCAATTGATAACCTAAGTAATACAGCTTTTCTTATACAGTTTCAGACTGCACAGGGTCTTACATGGGATACTTGAAGCTAGCCCAGATTTTAGAGATAGAGTAGTCTTGCACAGTGGACTAGACTGGAAATGAAGAGTGCCAGGATTGGAACCCAAAGCACCTGCAGACCTGCTTTATTACATCTTACTTCAGCATCCATTCTTCAGTTCCATAAACTGCTGCTTTGTGCATGTTTGCATCACAATATCTGATGGAAATCTTCCTGCATCTAACAGCAGGATGCAAGCATTGTGTCAGTCCTAGAAATGTTTACAGTTAGAGTACCATTCTGTCCTCATTTTACTGATTTATACTAACTGCTAAACTTTTCCTGCTGCAAGGGAGGGGTATGAAGAAGCAGCACTTGCTTCCCTATTAGAAGAAAGTCTTGGCTAATGGAGCAGCATATTTGAATATTTTATAGATAATTTATGAAAATCCTTAAAGTTTTTTTGTGGGAAATATTCCCTTTTGTCAGTCTGCACACTAAAACTCACTCATTGTAACTGAGGCATAGTCATACTGTCCTGCCTTAAGACAGGAAAGCTTTTTCCTTTTTTATTAAAATCTAATCAGTGCTGCTATGGTATGAGAATGCCCTGCAGCTGGCCACAGGTCCCTAACAGCTGCTGAAGTAGCAAACCAGTTGTAATGTGAAACTTTGCTATCTGTATCAGCAGAATAGAAAAAACCTGACGCTCAAATTTAACAACCGAGCCCCAGACATCATAAAGAATTAAGGAAGTTCTTAGACTAATGTTTTTAAAGCATCAAGGGGAAATAATACTTCTGTCAGCATTTTGGAAACAGGTTCCTAATTCCTTTTGTCTATCTTGAAAAATTTACAGTGGGTGAATCGGTTACCTGAAGAGATGCCCAGCCACTCAATATTTTGTAAAATATTGTTTTTTAGCTTGCTAATGCAGCAGAAGATCAATATGCAAATTCTCAGTGACAACCACACATAGTAGACATAGAAAACTACAGAGAAATGTGCTTCCTCTACTCTTCAGAGATAAAATTCCCTACATAATTAATCATGAAAGGATTTTTCACTGTAGACAAGCTGCTAATGTAAAAAAGATTTGCCCGTCTTTTTATACCTTTTTTCACATATTCTCAGTTCTTTTCTTTAAAAAAAACCTTGAACAGAAAAATAAAATTCAGGCCTAAGGAGAAAACCAGAATTATGGTAAAGAATGGCTCAGAGCTGTGTATCATGTATATATCAACAAAAAAATTAAAACAGTGTATATAGTTCATGTAGAAATGAAAACACTAAATACCCTAAGAGTGCAGATATTATAGAAGACCAAATTCTCCTATGAATGGCACTGTAGAGAGGACAATGTCTATAACAGTAGGGTTTTTGAAATACTAGTGGATCCTGGTTACAAGTAATCTAAATGAAAAAGAAGGCCTCTTCCAGTGAGTACTAAAAAGTTGTTAAGCTTATTCTGAATATTGTCTATAGCAAATATTTTCTCTTATTTTTAAAACAAATATGAGAGTTCAAGAACCAGCCTACATTATTGATAATACCTATTAGCCCACAAAATGCTCCATCAAGCACTAAAGGAAGAAGAAAACAAAATAAAATGAGTATTATTTTAATCATCGGCAACACTTTTCAGCCCTTTTTTTTTTTGCAATCCAAGTCCCACTTCACTTAGGCTGCAGTTAACTCTATTTCCTTGCTTTTCCTGGTTCTCCTAATGAATTTGTGTCTCTGTGGGAAGAGCATTAATGATTATCTGCTGAATCTACTCTGTTCGCCATATTTAAATGATAGTGTTTCCTACAAAAACAAGGAAGATGACTAAAAAATGAAGGTGCTTTTGCTATCCTTAGATAATCCTTATATTAATGTTACATTACTCTTTAAGCAAGAAGTAGAGATACTGTCTGAAATGACAAGTAACTTTTAGTTGAACTAACTTAGTCCAACTAAAAGTTAAGTCACATATTAAAATATCATCTTGCTTGTTTATTTTCGTGTGAATTTTAATTTTTTAGTTTTGTTTCTGTTGTTTTTTCTTTGTTTTATTTTTAATTATTATTGCTACTTTTAAGGAAAAAAACTGCTCACCTCTTATTTTTCAGAGAGAAAAATTATTAAGTAATACCAGAATTTCCAATGTGGTAAATACTCAAAGCAGACTGCTTTTAACGAAAGAACCCTAAGAAAAATATGGAGCAATACATACAGTATTGCAATTATGCAATTTATGAATTACATACTTTTAAAATGTTAACAGAAAAACATGATTTTTCAACTCGGAATCAAATTTGTGTGTTCTCCTTTGACTTTACAAAAGCAAAAGCTATCAGAAAGATTTTATCAGGTTAAGGAAAGAGGAAATTTGGCTACAGAATCTGAAAAATTCTAAAAGTGTAAGGTGATTATACAAATTTTATCAAAGAGCATCATCACATTCTTGGAAGGATTATTTTTGAGTCTTTAGAAGAGTTCTGCTTTTATTGTTCTGTTTGCCCATGAAATTAAGAAATATAATGACACAGATTATTTTTACAGTAATAGAATATGGAGGGATCTGCATTTCAATAATTCCTGTTAAAAGGACAGTGTTCATAGTATGAAAAGAAACTTTTTTAAACTGAATTCATATATTGATCAATTTTTTAATCAGATTCATCAATATCTTATTTGGGGAAATGAGGTATGAAATTGTTCTCCACTGTTGATTTTCAGGCTCCTTAAAGTGATAAAACTAAGCTTTGAGGAAAGAGATTACTATTTATTTGGATTTTGCAAGAATATATTGACTATAAAATGATCTTTAAAGAGATTGTCTGGAAGCATTGTTCTTAAGCTACTTAAGTGTCAAACAACTGACACTTAAACATAAATCTTCCAGTACTTGATATAAATTTTTACACTCTAGCTTCACTTTCTTGATCTGCATTGAAGTAGCTATTCAAAAATACCTTCTCTGTGCTGAAAATTTCCTAAAGAATATTAACTAATTTTTAGACACAAAAAATATTTTTATAAGAATGAATGTATTTTACTCTTCAGATTTCTTGTGTGCTATACGTAATTTGGAAAGTGATGCAGCTAATCCCCTTTAATTGTGTATTTTTAAAATTACTCTTTCAGAAAACCAGAAATGAGATAAATTTTCTGATGATTGAGTAAACACACTTCTGCTTGAAAAAAATATTTCCTTGCTGTGAAAATAATTCTTTCTTTTTCTTCATTGTCTCTACAATGCTTGCTGTGTTATAAAATATTTGAGCCCAAATAATTTGCTGAAGTATTTGAAAAAAAAATAATTTACCTTCTGAGCTGTATCTGCTCAGATCAGTCTAAAATATAGCTGGGTTCTGGATGCCATTTGTATCTAATTCATGCAGATATTATCCACCCATATGTTTCTTAGTGGAAGAGTGAACTCCCAAAATTAGTTTAATATAATTTTCCTAGTAATATAGAAAGTGGTTTACAGATGAGAATTATTTTACTTGAAGGGAATGTGTTTGAGGTCACATCAGACCCAGATGTTGGAACAGCTATGTGAAGTTGCAATGAAATTAACTTTCTGGCTATGACTCAATGCCAACAGTGTACCCTGATGCAGAAAAACGCCAGTTAGTGCCATTTTATTCCCTTCACCTGTACCCACATTCTGTGGCAACACCAGATGCACGATTATTCAAATATTATTAAAATATTCAAGATCAGAACATATTGTGCAAATGAGTGTAAGTAAAGACTACTAAGAGTGTCCTAAAACCAGTAAGCAATTCCTAGTGTCCATAGGAAAAGAAGATACCTGGTATCTCATCTTCCAAGCCCAATCTTAAAGGACGAGACCTTAGTGAAAATTAGGAACTCCATTAATCTTATATAGCAATGTTTCATGAATTAAATAAACTGTTCATTTAGAGAGTTCTTTGGAGTGATGAAAAACAGAAATAAAGAATTTTGTCTAGTCATTGCTCATCTACAAAATCACTTATCCAGATCACTTATCATCTACAATACCCCTTATCAAGTGTCAATTCACTCTTAAGAATTGTAATGTACTGTTGTCCTTCATCGTTTATCCTCATCAACGAGCTTGTGATGGTTTGTGTGTAGAATATAGGGAATGGTATTCAGTCCCACTGAAGCATAGGTGGAATTTTCTGAAGCTCTGTACTGTCTTGCACATGAAAAAAAGAAATAAAAAAATATAGTGATGATTTAATTTCTATACTACTACTCACAGAAAGGGAATTTAAGTTCATGATTTAAATATGTGTGTAGCTCTTGTTCCCTACATGCATATAACTCGTTCCCTGCACTCAGCAAAAATTAATACAGTCTGAAACATATGTACAAAATGATTGACTGGAGGAACAGCAGGGATTGAGAAAATTTCTAACACTAGGCTAAGTGATATTAAAACTGAAGTGACAACTAAAATAATTGCTGTCAGTAAACTCAATGAGATGGAAAGCACTAGGGAGGAACCTAAAGAATATTGCTGGCGTGATAAGTAATGAGTATAAATGACCATAAAAAATTAAGAATACCAATACAAAGCTTAGATGTTTTTGAGGAGTGGATATGATGTTGGTGTGTCTACATAGTGTTGGGTGCATTTATTAAATGAATACTTACCCAGAATATTAGGCAATTCCATTCAGTCATCCAGGTAACTTTTTAGTTCTATTATCCCATCTCCTGCTAAAAATTATTTATCCACTGAAAGCTCTGATTTTCTTGTACTTTCCTTACACTAGAAGAGTATACATCAGCGGTTCTGAAACTGGACATTAGCACACCATTTTTATGTAAGCAGACCATTGGTTTTGCATTAAAGAACACATTAGAACTCTTGAATATGGAGAAAGTCACCTCTCCAAGAGTTTAGAGAATATAATCACTTCTAATACGCTAGGAAACTAAGTGTGGTGTCTGACAGGATCATTGTCCTTAATGGAATTTGACAATCTTATGTAAAGACCAGTTGTTCCTTCTGATCCTATGACTTGAACTATGGCATTGACATGAACTATGGCATTTACCATAGTTCATAGTCCAAAAGAATTGCAATCCACTTTGCCAGAGAAATCTCATTGATTTATAAAATCATATACAAATCAAACCTGTTATTTAAAAACAATTTTCTTACCCTCACTTCTGTTGATTCCAGTTAAATATTCTGAATTACACATCCATACATTCCTTAAATGCTATCTCAGTCTGACAGTCATGCCTTTGATAGAAAAATTATAAGGTCAATTTTGAGATGATTTTGCATCCTCTGCATCACCAATGAAGTGTTGATCCTGCAGATTTTTACACCTACTTGATTTGAAGGTGGTGATGTGTTTGCTCTCAGAATTCTCTACTGAGGACACATTTTCAGTTTTGAATCTCAGGAAATAAAGTTTATTGTTTTTGAAAATCCCTAGATTCCCTGGACTTGATTCCACATTCTCCTATTATCCTAAAACTGGCAAAAAAAAAAAAAATCTGCTTTGTTTAATTTAGTTGCTTTAAAGGAAAAAAAATCCCAAATATGTCAATCTAGTGAAGAACAGAGGTGCTTTTTGGTATCTTTTTCTCAAATCTGCCTGTGTACAGTCAAATCTTCAGAAGATGATTTTGGTCTATCTTGCTTTGCAGACAGGGTACCCATGCTGTGCTGCTATTGCAGAACAGTAGTATCTGTTTTCAGTTGAACATTGTGAAGTGAAAACCTTACCAGCATGCTGCTTCTAGCATCCCTCTCTGCTGGCAGACTGGATACACGTGACTAATAATCCTTTTTCATGCAGGTTGCAAATCTGGTATGTTCTATAGTTTCTAATATGACCTTTATAAAAATGTTTATGGGCTCATGAGCACAGTGCAAGCATCTTGGCTTTTGAAATGCTTAGCTGTTCTTCTAATTCAGCTGGGATGTGGGATACAACAGCTAATTGTGTCCCTACTTCTCTGCTTCTGGCCAGGGTTAAGTTGCTTATCAGTGTTCTGTTTTCATGTCTTTCAGCTCACATTTTTTGCTGGGATAATAACACTCTTCTTTTGGAGGACTGAACAAGACTGCCCAATTTTTTTTAAATGTTTGTACAAGAAACAGAATTATCTTGCTTTACTCTAAAAACGCAAAATTGTAATTTCCATTCATATGCTTCCCTAGTTTATGCTTCTGTTTGTAGAACTATCCCCTACTTTAGTACATTGTAAAATTATCTTGAAAATAATTGCTTTTTGAATAATTGTCTTTATTAATTAGAATGCCACCTATCAATAGCATTTAATTTTAAAAACTGGCTTATAGATTTTTCAGAAATGAGGCTTGTTTAGAAAATATGTTAAAAATTCTTCTTGTTGCTAGCTGCGTCATTTAGATAAGAAACTAGATCTGAATTGTGTTCATAAATGAGCATTTTTCATTTTAAATAATGTTTGTTTCTTGTGTGTATTTGGGATCCTATAAGAACAGGAAATTTTTACTTTGTAACCATATCAGAACGCTGAAGAGCCAGACTATATTAACATAGCAGAAGGAAGAAGGTCAAAATAAGTCTCTCGTGTGCACCTGAATTTACTGGCCTGTTGCACTGAAGTTGGATCTGGAAGGGAAATTGCATCTTATGAAAATACTTTTGATTACTAAAGCAGTGTTAATATTTAAGTTGTATTGAAGTGTCGCTCTTGCAGCTTCAGTGTTCTTTAGCCAGTGCAGGCATGCACAGAGAGGACATGCATGACCATGCTGCTCTTAGCGTGGATGCTGCAAAACGAGCCCTTCAGTAACTTGCCATTGAGGCAAAGAAGTTGATATGCAACTATCCCAAGTTATGGGTTTTCTGGAGAACCAATTTCATGCATGGTGGAGTTCTAATCCCAGCACTGAATTTTGAGCCCTTTGCTTCTGTTTGTATCAGGTATAGTGTAGCTTCTGATTTCTATTGCAAGACTTGATGTTGCCTGACTAATTGGCAAAACTTTGGGGAAAAAAAAGGTCAAATGTATCAGCACTTTAGTTTAGCTCTTGATCAGGGTATTCTTTTTCAAAGATTTATTTAAAGTTAAATTCCATACTGTATTTTAAGGTTTGGATTTGGGAAATGTTGGTTTGTTTTTTTTTTCAAGAGGTATCTCTGAAATTAAATTCGACAATAGCAAGAAAAAACAGCAGCACACTTAGAATCATTTATGAAAGTAGCAATGGCAGGTTTCTGGCACAGTGGGTATTAGAGCTGAATTGTTTCCATTTTCTCCAGAATTCCATTTTTGTGGCTTTTCAAGTTGGTCTCATTGAGGAAGGATGACCAAGATGGAGGTGACTTACTGTGTAATAGACAGAAGACTGTAGAAGGGAATTGCTTTGAAAATTCCCATGCACTACTAGGTTTTTAATTAACTATATCTAAGCAAAGTTTGAGTGAAACAAGTTATGGTCTAGTGGTGTGCATTTTCATCTTTTCTGGAAAAAAGGACCAGATTCTCTTGTAGAGAAAAAGCCAACTTGGTACTTGAAGTGTGAAATATTATATCTTCAGAAGTTTACTTTTCTTGTAACATTATTTTGAGAAAATTAATATCTCAGGCCATTAAAATATTTAATACCTTTAATATTCTTGCAAGGTAGTAAATGTTTAAATCAAAGTTCTCTGTCTGCATTCTTTTCTTAGATTTCATTTGGATATAATTAACTATGTTGGGAAATCTGCCACTGGCTACCCACCTCCACCTTAGCAGATATTTTCTTTTTCACACCCTCTCATTAAAAAACGGACATTAACATTTTAATGAAGTGTCATCCTGGCACAGACAGAATATTTCATCAATGTTTTGTGTGTGTGTAGGTGGGAGGGAGTTGTAATCCTGAAGAATGTTTCAACAGTTACTTCCTGGTGATTTACAAATGTTTTTAATGGATAAATCTTGTATAAAGAGTATGAGGCAGTAGAAGTGGCAGAGGAAGAATGCAAGTTAGAAATATTAAGAATTTTGCCTGAAACTTGTTGAACCCCTATATTTTAACCTATATCTATTGGGACAGATACCTCATGATTTTCTGCTGGTTCTGTTGGTGAGGGTGAGGTAAAAGATACAAATTCCATCAGTATTTTTATGCTAAGTAGCTAGAAGTAGCAAGAAACACATCTTTCCAATTAAATGAGGAAAAGATCAAGAAGACAGTAGAGACGATCAATTTCTCTCACTCTCAGTAAATATTTTTCCCTCAGCAATGCATGCCAATGAAGAAATTTTTGCAGGTGTTTTTTGGCTGGTATTCTTTGCCGTGCAAGCCTGTACTTCTGGCTGCAGCCTCCACTGGTGTAAGGGTTTAGCCTTCCTTTAAGGCAGCCATGCACTGAGATCCAGAGCAGAGCTTGACTTTTAACAGTGTGTGATTTTAATATGCTAAATGACAAATTCCTTTGCCTGCACAAAGTCTATATTATTTGGCTTGAGTCAGCACGTTAGAAACAATGTCCAGGAAAAGGAGTGTATATTGTGTCTGGAAGTATGATACAGAAAATCAGTATAGGTGCTTCTTCAGTGTGGGGTTTGTACATCAAAAATATTTCACTGGGCTATCCTAGTTTAATTTCAGTCAGTTCTGTCTCAGCCTCAGAATAAAAGAATGGCTGGGGTTGGGAGAGACTTCTGGAAATCATGTAGTCCAACCCCACTGTTAATGCAGATTCGCCCTCAGAAGGTTG
This sequence comes from Setophaga petechia, assembly GCA_024362935.1. Taxonomy (NCBI): domain Eukaryota; kingdom Metazoa; phylum Chordata; class Aves; order Passeriformes; family Parulidae; genus Setophaga; species Setophaga petechia. The sequence goes on from JANCRA010000001.1 coordinate 27,976,068, forward strand.
CACAGGGTCACATGCAGGTGAGTTTTAAATATCTCCAGAGAAGGAGATTCCATTACTTCTTCGGGCAGCCCATCCAGGACTGTGAGAGCTTAAAATTTTCTGACCAGGAAACACAAGAACAAGAAAATATCTGTGAAATCTGGGCAACACACTTCAGAGATAAGTTTCAAATTTTAAAGTTAGCAGGGCTCCTAGTGGGATTTTTATGGAGAAGTCAGTAGGCTCTCAGACATGCTTTCTAGTCTGCAGTTGACACAGCCACTGGGGCTGTTGAAATGTTCTTCACTCATTCAGTACTCTTATACAACTTTGAGTACTCATACACCTTTTTGTGTGTGTTGTCAGGAAATTTGTTTTCATGATTTTCAAGTAGGGATTTGGGTTGCTGAGATAATTTGAAGCAGTTTTCCTGATATCTCTGTTAAAAATTATATAAAGAATTAATTTTGCTGTAACTAACTTTGTCATATAGGCTTGAAAAAATGATGAAAATAGAAAAGAATATATATATTGAAGACATTTACACTTACAGTTCTGATGCTGATTTGCATTGTCAAGGTGACAGCTTCTTGTATGGTCTGCATTCTGTTGTTGTATCTGACTGTTTTTGGCTTTTGAAGACTAGCTCTAGCTCCTGGTAAAGATATTTCTAAGCATAAAAGTTCTTAATTCTTTGTATCTGATTTTTGAGAGCTACCTAATTCTCGTTAGTCCGCAACAGTTACAAAGATAGGAATACTGTTTAATTCATTGCCGCTGAAGACATTTAACCAAATGTTCATAAAAAGTAGCTGGGAATTTAAATAGGAAATGTAACACTTTATTGTATAATTCAACTGAGTCAGAAATTTTAAGATGATTTACAGCTCCAGGGTATTTAGTTAGTCTCATCATTATCATATTTGAATGGCCCTTTAAAGTAATGGGAGTGTAAATAGAGCAATTAATTGTTCCAGTGCAGCGAAATATGTATGAAAAAGTCACTGAATTTTTTTACTCATGTGTGTTCTCTTTGAAATGGTCCTTTAAATTGTTTTTAATTTTCCAAATTACATTAAATTTACAGCCTTTTTTTTAATACAGAGACAATTAATATTCTAGCTTATTTCACATGTAGATATAGCAGCAGTACAGTAATTAGACTGAAGGTTACTAGAATTTAGATGCAATCCTATTGTTTCATCTACTTTGTCCTGCCTAAGAGATGCACTTATTCTGAGTGAACCACTGGAATCCCATACTGGTTTTGTTTCTTCTACTGTCAGAAATGCTGTTAGTCTAATGTCAAAACACGGAACAGTCAAAATAGGCCGAGACTTGCATCTGTATGGTGCAGCAGGAGTTGGATAGCACTGAATTATCCTCCCTTTTTACCTTCAGTCAGTACAGTATCCTTTGGGAATGAAAACTTTTGAAAGTATAATATTCAAGACCATTACAGATTAAACGTTGGTTTCAGTATGATGCATGATTTCAAAGGATCCACTTGGATCCTTTCTCTTCAATGTCTCCATGCACAAATATTAATATGAAAAAAATAAAGCATAATGACAATCTTCTACCATGAATAGATATTCACTTTGTTTCTGCATTTAATTGAGTCAAATGTAAGTATTGTGTGATTCATTTGAAGAGAAATTGTCAGGTGCTTTAGATGGCCAGCTACTAGGAAAAACAATAAGTGAAAATTTAAAATCACTTCATTGACTTCTTGCATTGAAAACAAAATTCCTGATTATATATGCTGATTATATATGCTGAATGGATTGAAAAATCATAGACATAAATAGAAGCTTTCATTTATTTAGTTTCAAGAAAAGTTTCCAAGGAAAAAAAGTTTTTCAATACAAAGATATATATGAGGTTAGGTTTTAGAAGCATCTGACAGAAGATTTCAGTAAAATAAAAGTGTCTGTTGGTGTCAAATGGGACCATATAAAAATTGACATAAAAATTGTGAAGGGACCAATATATTCTCTAAACCTGTATGGAACAGGAATCTCAAAAGCCAATGGCAAAATTGCTGTTGATGTCCTATGTGGAAAAGACTTGATGAATGTTTCAGCTGGTGAATCAGAAAGTTTGCTCATAAATAAGCAAACAGGGAGGTAGGGGAAGACATAGTAGTTATGCTTGTGTTGTAAAAGGTGTGTGAAATATTTGTGGCCAAGGTAGAACGTGGACTGAAACAAATCAGAGAAGATGCTTCTACAGCAAGGTTTTCCATTTGCATGGCACCAATGGATAAGAGAGAAAAGATCAAAGTCAGGACTAGGTAGGAGTGGCTATCAGCAGGTGATGGCCATGATGTCTGTGTACCACATTTTTTATTTTGCTATAGGAAGAAGAAAGAAAGTAAATGGACTTGTTAGTTTTTTTAAGCTGAGTAAGGGAAAAGCAAAAAACACCCAAACCACTAAGAACAACTAAAAAAAACATAGTATACCCCACTTGAAAGTTTTTTTTTTAAGAATCATTATAAGTACCCCACTTTCTGTCATTTGCATGAAATTACAGTGTTATTAATGAGAACATATTTTGAATATTTTGGACAAACAAAAAAAAAAAATAGATATTGAAAATTAATTACAAGATTTTCAGGAAAAGGAAAAAAATGTAGACTGGGTTTTCATGTCAGTAGAATCAAGGTATTAAGTCAGATTCATTTAAAAACCAGAGCACTCTTGATCAAAGGACAAGTAATTATACTAGGCAAAATTTGATTAGTTCCAAATAAGGCTGACTAAGGCCTCTTTGTCACTATACTAATAAAGTTTTTACAACAATTTTCGATTAAAAAAAATTTCTCATAAGATGCTCAATGCGCACACACACCCCACACACACACACGCACAAATCCCACTATGATAAAGAGTAATTCAGATTAAATTAATGATTCACTCTTATTTTACAAAAATATAAATAATCATATATGTTTCAAGGTTTTTATAGGTTAAATTGCACTATAATGATGAGAACACAAGGTATTAAGTGTCAATTTATGTACTCGAATTACAATATTGTTACTTATCTAGTAGTATTTTGAAATCAAAGCCTTATTTTATATTTTTGAGAGTTTTAAGACTGCTTTAAGTAATTTTATTCATATAAAGCTGTCCATTTCCTCAGACACAAGTGAAGAACTGAAGTGAAATATTCCTGCCATGCTAATCAGAGCAATTTTCCAGGAGACATTCAGGCCAAAGAGACACTGAATTTAGGTTTCTCACAGAAAGGACTTCCATTCCTAAGTGATTAAAGGGTACACACAATCTTACTGGTTTCGCTTTTAATCAGCTACTGCTGTGATTGCTGTCAAGCCAATTTTACAGCTGTAAAATGTTTTGGAAAGTACTTGTTAAACACACATGAGAACATCAGCCGCATTATGGCTCCTTCTGCAATCCACATAAGCCTTTTGCATGGAATGTGGGGACTTGCTCAGGGCGGGTGAGTTTTACACCTCTAAACATTCAGAGCTCTGAGTTTTGTAGCACTGTGTAGAAAACAGAGATGCCCTGTGAGAGAAGACCATGTTGGAAGCTCAGGGGGAAGAGATGTGCTTTTGTGACACAATGTTTGTTTGGTAAGGTCAAAAATTCAGATTGGTGTGCTTCAGTTTTAAACTTTGGTTAGATGCCTAAGCATGCTATTGGAATTGGCTGCAATCACCTTAGTCCTACTCTGGACAATTTCCATAGGCATGTAGAGAGCTTTGGAGATGTGGTATCTTAGTACAAAAGATTTCTTTGTTCCTTTTTGAAAAAGACAAAATGCTTATTTGATATAAATAACACAAACAATACGGCTCAGACCATAAAAGTTAGAGACAGCTGTGCAATTAGTAGACTTATAACAATAAATGCAAATGCTGCTACATATATCACAGTAATTAACAAGGGTCTTTCTTCGAGTAATAATTGCAAAAAAGGTGAAAATCTACAAATTTGTGAGTTTCTTCTGTTTTGAAGATAACCACTTTCAATGCATAGTTGTGTGTATTCAGATTTATAATGCTCATTCCACTACAGTTAAGTTTCTAGTTCATACATATAGTTACAGCATTATAATCTCATTGTGCCCACTTTGTCATGCAAACCTGAGGCTGCTTTCTCTGCTGCCTTGTATGGCCACAAAACAGGCCAACACCTACCAAATTTTTACTGTCATAAACACTAAATCTTCAAAATCACGTATTAGTCATGACACATATCAGATTGCTAAAAATATATCAAAGGCAGAAAATAAAAATGTACTACTGTTGAATTGGTAAAATGAATTTATATAGGGGAAATTATTTTCTAATGTTATAATGTGTGGTATATGCCAGGATTTATTCCAGGAAATGCCAGAATATAATTTATTTGTGACATAGTCTTATTCTATCTTTGATGCACAAAAGATGAATTAAATTATACATGAAGGGCACCACATTGCTCAGGCTTCTTTTAAATGAAACTGAACTTTTTGTTTTTCTGATAAAGTGACAACGTGAAGTAATTCAAATACTTTTCAGTCTTACAGACTCTAAAATAACAGTAATCATACATATTAAAAATTTCAAGTTACTGTAAATTTAATGATGACTGCTGTTCACCATTGTGATACAGAAGTCCAAAAAAGCTGGAAAAAAAGTCAAAACTATGATTTTCAGCATCATGCCATGAGATAAAAAAGGGGAAATTTCCAGAACTAAAGCACTGAACAAATCTAATTTCCTGTAACAATGTTTCTATATATTTATTATTACTGAATATGTCTTTTCCAGCTGAGCTATTTTGAATATACTTAGTGTTAAAGGAATTAACAGAAGAGAAATTAAATGTAAAGACTTCCTTGAGGTTTTTCTCAAAGTGCAAAGAACACTAGCAACCTTGAGCTGGATTTTTCATTTAAGAGTCTGATAATGAAAAAGTCGATATGTTCCTCCCATGAACTGGGCATGGCATTCTGTTCTTTTTCTGAAAGTGTTTCCATGCTGATCTTTTTGAAGGAAACAACCATCCTGGCATCTGCTGGATAAGCATTTGCTTACCAATGGGCATCATGTACAGCAAATTAATCCAGTTTCAAGTTTTACTTTAATATCACAGTCCTGGACACAGACAACATGAGTTTAGTTTAGATAATTCCCAGGGCAAACTGAAACTACAATTACTGTCAGTGATAGCATACTTTAGGCATCCCTGCTGGTACCAATAGCCAAAGACATCCTCTTCTATACTGTGATTTGAGAATACATTTTGTTTAACTGGACAAAACCCCATGGAAAGTAGTGCTGATTTATTGAATTTTCAGACTTAGTTTCTCTTCTGTATTACTTAGGAAGTTTCCAACTTCTAGAAAACAAGTTATAAGTTGCTACAGAAGTTTAGATTCTCAGGTAGACACATTTTATTCTATCAAGGACTGCACTCTTTAACTACCAGGTGTCTTAAAGTGTGTCTGTCAATAGACTTGAGTAGGCCTTTTCCATCTGGCCACACACACAGTTGCACTTTTAGGTAAATACTTTCAAGACGAAATATTTGTAAAGAATATTTGATTTTCATTTTCCTGCCCCTCAGCTAAAGGCTCTCAGAAGCTGTTAAAAAAATACAAGTACTCTGACTTCATCCTAATCAACTTCAAATACAAATGACTGAGGCTGCAGACTTTCTCAAGCAGAAAGCACAGAAAATTGCTACAAAACCCCCTTCTGCTCTTTCAGCAATACCACTGAATAAAAAAGAATTAATTGCATAGATGTTAAATACACTTTGCAGAACACTTTATTTATTTGTACAGTACAGTACTCTCTAGACAATTTAGAGTTCTCATTTGTGTAATTAACTTATTGATCCACACAAAAAAAAATTTACACAAACAATAAATATCTATTAAAGGTTATTTATTTCAATGAATGTGAATATTGATTTCATTTTTTGAAATGCTGCACAAAAAATGTCTAAAAAAGAAATAAATAATAATATATGCCAAGCATCCAGGAAATCCTTCTCTCTTGTGTTTTATTAGCTCCCACCCTGCTTCAATTTTTAATCAAACTTTGATTTTGATAGATTTTGGTGATCACACCTAAACCATAGATACAGATCCGAAACATTTTAATTATGGAATGTCTCTCCAGTTGTTATGCCAGCATCATGCCTTTGAAGTTTTCAAGCTTATCAGAAAATTGGTCTTTGAGATGACACAAGTTGTTTTACAGTTGTTGTCCTTAAAATTTGATTTTTATATTCCTTTTCAAAAAGGTAGTAAAATCAGAGACATTTTGGCTACACATGCATTTTTGTACAACATGGTTCATAATTTTCAAAGCTGTTAAAAATTTACTTAACTGTTACTAAAAATTTACTTGTTTCATGATTCTGAAGTAACTCTTCTGACAATCAGGAAAACAAAATTGCTGACAGCTTTAGCTTATTGTCTTCTGGCTGTGGGCTAACTGCTAGCTGGCTCTGACATCTGCTCTTCAGTGCTTGTGCAGTGTTCCATGCAACTCTTCTGGGGGACAGCTTGATTTATATTTTCAGACACGATAAAAACAATATTTCTGCCTCGGTATGGCTGGAAATCCACCATCCAAGACAGCAATGACCCATGAATATAAGACATTCATGCTTTTGCTGGTCCTCCTGTCCTATGAAATGGATGTACCATTTCTGAGATGACTGGTTATCTTGGATTGAGATAATTATAGCATTTATGACATGTATGTGCTCTTAGATAGCCCTAATGCAAAAAGGCTAAGTAAATGAAGTTATGTGATGACAGATGCACTCTCGTTAATTGATTGACTACTTTAAAGAAATTTGCAGCACTAAGTTGCTAAAATTGTTCAGAATGTCGCTATCAGAACTACTAGCCCTTAACTAATGAAAGAGCTTAGCAGAATGGTTCTCAATTATTTTTTTTTCCACGTGGACTGCAATTTACTAAAAGCTACACTCTCAGAGATCCCCTGTTCTCTTGTTAATAACATTTTTCTAAATTGCTTGCAAAACCTGCTTACATAGGAGAAAAAAACAGAAAGCAATTTTCTTCTTATTTCTTTTTGTTACTGCTAAATCCCATGTAAAACCAAAGACTAAGACCTGGGAGGAATGAAGCTTTTATTCCAACTTTGAAGCAGAATTTTGTGCCCAAAGAGGCATGAACTTGCTTATCTCACTAGTCATAGTAGTTTGAAGATGTTGACATCAATGCTACGGGGTTTTAAAAGTTTTTAATAATATTATATTTCATAAATGTTGAAGTAATGCTTGATCAATGCTGGAAATGAAGTATGAAACTTTCATACTGTGGTTGAAACCTTCACTCCTGTATTTTAATTGTCAGGCTGTAGTCATTCTGAGTGAGGTAAAAGCTGTTTTTTTGTACTCCCTGCCACAGCTCTCAGAGAAGTGTCACAGCACAGGGTTGCTTGTGGAAGCAGTGTATTCATAGATCCCTGTATATGTTCTTTCTGTGAAGGGTGGGAATTACTATGGCTACAAAGGAAACAGTGCTATTCCTAGCCCATGTCAATCATTCCTCAGCTCCAGGTATCTACTGACTGATGTGTTTGGGGAAGGAAGTGCCTGGCATATCTCTGCCCTTTTGCCATCACTTTCACAACCAGAGAGGTCAGAATGAATTGCAACGTTTCTGGCCTGTGATAGAGTCCAACAGATTGCTGGGTTTGCTGCAAACACTGTGACAGAAACACTTTTTGTTAGAAACAAGAACTGAAACTGAACAGTTTGATCCCCCGCTCATATATGAACTTCCTAGATTTGGCAAACCATTCCCTTTTGTTAGCTGGCAAGTGAGGCTGGTACTTGTAACAAGAGTAATAAAGATAGTTGCCTGTACTTCTGAAATTTCTTCATCTTCTCTAATAAAAGATCCAATAAAATAAATGCAAATTTACATATATGCATATATATCTAAACAGATTTCTGTAGAGGAAGTTACAAAAAGCTTGAACTTACAGTGGCTTTTTAGGCTGTATAATTGCTGGCAGCTGGTGCTTTTTAAACAGCTTTTAAATAACTAGACCTCTGGAAATTGTCTTTCAGAGTATGTGAGGGAGGGATTTTTTAACAGAGTGAAATGGCCAATAATTTCTAATGCAAGTTTTCACCCTCTCTCTGGGGAAGACAGGTTGCATTTTGGGCAAGTGATTTTACCTGCCAGTCATACAGATGCAGTGCAAATAGTGATCCTCCTCCTCAACCCCTAAAATACCGTGGGAATCATCATTTTCTGTCTGGTCAAAGCAGAGATATAAAACTCTACTGACTCTACAAAAAGCTGACTCTGTGGTGGGAAAGGAATGACTAGAATGTAAGGGAGGGAGTTTGTGCTTGAAAAGGCCTCAACATTTAAATTAATACAAAGAATAATAATTTAAAAAAGCAAACAGGAGAAAACTCCTATATGAAAAAAATTAGTTTTCAGTCTGCTATCTGTGTCACCTCTTGAAACAGCAGCAAACAAAGAACTGATTTTCCTTGGCTCTTCACAGCAGCAGAGTCCGAATTGGGCCCTTATCTGGTCTAGCAGAATACAATTTTACAGGATTATTTCAGCACACCTTAAAACCTACTTTGACTTTGCTTTTCCTTTTCTGGACAGTGTAGAGGCTCTGAATATTTAAAACCTGATGAAGTTCACAGGACTATGTTTTAGGGAAAAAAGAAGGCTCTCTGTGGGCATACATTTGTCTGAAATGTAAAGAATAACTATGTGTATAAGGACTGGTGCTGATGCAAATGTGAGAACTTAATGTGGAAACAGACCAAGCCAAGGCAAACAGAATAGCAGTGCCAGCTCATGCCCCTTCTTTATGTGATGCATGTATATCCTTTTAGCCTGCAGATAGAAACTAAAATTCAGTTGCCCTCTTATATATTCACAATCATGTTCATCTACACATAATAAATTTCTCACCATTTAAAAATCCTAAGTACACATACTTTATCTCTTTGGCCTTGACTGACATAATTTTTCTATAAACAACTAAGAATATGTTAAATTATATTAATACGATAAAGCTGTAAGCAAAAACAATACAATGAAACTCAAAATATAAACAATAGAAATCATGGAGTATATAATCTCAAAGTTGGGATATTAGAAATAGTCTTGTTTTGTTTGTTCAGTAATGTCACAAAATGGAATAGTATGTGCCATTTCATTAATGTTACCCAAAATACAAACTCATACAATTGTCAAGGTGCACAAATTTCATCAGCATCACAAAATTTCTATAAGTTAAGATTCTATATTAAACCTCACTAGTGTTTTTTGTTTTCAGAATGGAAACTAGAATTACATGTAGACATTAACTTAAAATATAAAATAATGAAAACTTGGATAAATTTTCCAAGGTATTTTTCTGCCTACACTATTGAAATGCTTTTGTTTTTTTGGAACAAATACCCTTTACCTGAATATGGTAGCTCTGTGTAATTTTACAGAAGTTCATTTTTTTTTTGTCTTTAATCCTTCCTGAGGGTATATTTATCTTTTCCACAGAGAAGCAAAAGCATATTTTCACCATGTTACAAAACATAGAAAGAAACAAGTTGGTGAAAAATAAATCTCCTCAGAGGATAATTTTCAGACATGATTATAGTTCATATTTAAAGAAAACATCATATGGAAAAGTCTAATTTAAAGGAATCAAAGATAATTGTGAAGATGAACAACACACTAGACAACACAAACAATCACAACGGTTGACAGATTCAAAGGACTGATGTCACCATCAGCCTTCTCCAAGGATGCAGAGCAAGACTGGTTGTCATTTTCTGTCATTGTGATGGAAGACTATCTTTTAAAGTAGAAGGAGAGCATAACAAGAAGGGATTAAGACATAATTCTAATTTAACTATATATTCCTTTCTTACACATGTGATTCATGTTCCTAATTAATGCCAATTAGAGCTGAACTCAGTACTATACAGTGATTAATTCTTTTTTGGCATTGCAAAGAGTGCACATAAGGACATGACTACTACTTATGAATAGCACTATGCTAAAAGGTGATTTTTTTAATGTCAATGTCAGCATTTCCTTCCCTTACTGAATTTTCAGAAGGAACATATCAGTCTTTCTACAATCACACTAGTTCAGATCTTATGCAAGAGGATTAATATTTTTACTAAACCTTAAATATTTTTTTCATATAGTGATGTTCATCTTCACATAGAGAAGCTTTTAAGACTTCTGACTCTTCATAATCTGTGAATCTTCATAAGAAAGCCTTTATCAAAATTACTCATCTATTGGTCAAATTTAAGGTCACTTTCTGTAATTTCTGCACTAATCCATAGTTCGGATACAATATTTAAACTTGACTGAACTTTCATTTTCAGGAAAGCACTTAGAACTAAAATGAGGGTGGAAGTTCTCTCTTCACAGGAAGTCATATGGAGAAGCAAGAGTCAAGAGGTACAAGGTAGAGCATAAGAGGTTTCAAAAGTAATCATGAGATTTTGAAAAGGAATTTTTTACAGAGAAAGCATTTATTTGAACAACTTTCCCACAGACATGGCAGAATCCCCATCACAGGAGGCTTTAAAGATGTGATTGGACGTGGTGCTACTCTCCTCTGGGCTCCCTTTCCATTAAAGGTTGGACCAGATGATCTTTTGAGTTCCCTTCCAACCGAGGCTATAATCTTATTAATACTTAAAGAGTAGGTTGCTTTCATCTTGGGCTCTTCCCAACTCTTTTCCCCTTGATATGTTGTGTCCAGTTCACCATCACCACACCAGTCTGGTTAAGACAATGTGGTATTTGGTAGACAGGGGTGAGCAATGCCCTGAATCAGCCACAAGATTGGCTAGGCTCAAGCCTGTAAATCTTGCTGGGCTGCTGTTACACTACCAGTTTTGATCAGCTCATATTTGAGACAGATCAGTCATATCAGTCTGGAAAAGATCACACAGACACGTTCTTTGAGTGCTTGCAAAATGCATGAGGGGAAGAGAGCTGTATTTTTTACAATAAATGACACAAATGGAGATAGGAGGTGATAAATACCAAGATGAGAGATTTCACCACCTGGATGGCAATAAGGCAAACATCACACTTTTGAAAACTTCTTGGATATGATAACTGAGAGAGAATCTTGAATTTCAGACTAAACTTTGGATAGATGGAAGATATCACCTGTAAAAGTGAAACATGAGAAAATGTGCGTCAGTTAGGAGTACATCTATTGTTTTGTCCTCTGCAGAAAGGTGGCAGGTGTCATAATATTTATGTAAAAAGAATAAAACTGGTGAGATAACGATTCAACTGCTTAAAAACTTTGAATGATGAATAACAAGATAATACCCAAAAGATTGGGCATTGGATAAAGCTCAGAAGATACTGCCCAAAAATGACAAGGGGTATTCAAAAGCAATTAAGGGCCATCAACTTCTGTGAGTGGATAATCAGATTTCAGGAAGAGAACCATTGACAAAGGCAACTGACTTAATGAGAAGTATGGTGCTGAGTTTTGGGCTGCTAAAGGTTATTACAGACTGGATAAAGAAAGGTTATTACAGCCTGGTAAAGCACAAGGGGTAAAACTGTCCTGAAAATAGTCTAAATGGGCTGAAAAAGAGAAAAACTATCCTTTGCCACAACAGACTACTTTTTGTTTATACATAAGTGAGAAAAGTAGTAGGAGAAAAACAAAGATTAACAAGAAGAACTGGGTAGCCAGCAGTGTTCCTCCACAAATTGCCTGAAACCACAGAGTGCGCCCCAATTGTGTAAATTATCATACTGCTACTAACTTTAATATTTTCTTAATTTTTCACATGTTAAGGATTTATAAACTCATGAAGACTTATGGCTGTATAGGAAGCTAACTTTTTTTTGCACGCCTATTTTGGTCTTAGCTGAATACTGGAAATCAAGGAGTAAACAAGAATGGTCATCAATACCATGATTAGTATTCCTATATGTTGAATAAGGAATTTATTACATTCTGTGGGGGTTTTTGTTTGTTTGTTTGGGGGGTTTTTGTTTGTATGAGGTTTCTTTTTGTTTTTTTTCTAGCATGATTCATTACTTATTTCAGTGAATTAAAGAAAAAAATCCCATCAAAACACAAACAATACAAAAATAAATCCTTCAAAGAGATGTATTTTCTAGAAATCCAGGTGCACTGGGTAAAGTCAATTTTCAGCACATACTTATTGCCAAAAACAAGATAGTAAGACTTAATATGATTTAGATTGCACATTGAGAAAATAATTTTATGGAGGATTCAGTAGCAAATTGGCATATGTAAAGAAAAATAGCAACCACTGTTCATATTCTGACAGTTAATAATGAAAAGCAGATTGAGATGGGGAAGCCTTAGGAGTATACAGACTTTCAGCTTGGAAAGAAACTTTGCAGCAATATAGATGTTTCATGAGTATTTTCCCTTGTCAAAGAAACCATCCCTCCTCTTTCTTTCTATACCTACCACTTCTTCCTTTCCATGTACACTACTTCTTCCTCTACACAGAGATCTCTTTGCTTTGATTTTCTATTTTTATGCTTGTTCTGAATAAAGATTTTTCAGCTTTCTCTGTCACTTTATAAGTATGCCAAAAGAGGGAAAAAATAGCTTTTGTGAAATAAAAACAGTAGTCCTGCCACCATGCACCAGTGTGTACAACCTGACCTGAGATATAGATATAGATATATCCTGATTCTTCAGGGGAGGGGTGCTATTGCATGTATGTGAGGTCTGACTTTCGTGTCAGAATGGTATTCTAAATTTTTGAAAGTTAGTAAATGTATGTGTATGCTATATATATATATATTCAGATATACATGTAGATCTATTCATCACAGATGAAATTACGGACTATTCACTTTGATATCTATTTTCAACTTTTATTAATTCAGATCTTTTAGACAGAGAAGGAATACAGTGCTCTGTATTACATAGTTTGCTTATAAACAAAGACTCCAGGGACTTTCCATCAGAGAATATAAAATGAAGGAAACTAGCAGATAAAACACCTTACATTAAAATGCATTTGAGGATATACAGGTAGCAGTTCAGGCACGGATGATCAGTGTGTCTGCACAGATGCCCATCCTCAAAGGCAAATCAGCAAGGTGCCACCTTTGGTGGCACTGTTTTCAAAAAAACAGCTTCAGGACAATGACATGACCTATTTCACAGTCCATGACATGAGTCATTTATCCTTTTATGTTCATGGCATAGAGCTATATATGCCTTATGTGTGACAAATGGAAATAAATTCTTTTTCTGAAAGTAATTTCACAGTCAGTCCAGTATCTGTGTTAAGAAACATAGTTTCTTGCAAGAGTTTGTTTACACAGAATTTTTTCAAACAAGACTTGTCTCAAAGTGGAAAGAGAGGAGATGAACGAAAACCAGAAAGATTCTGAGGAGTAGAAGGAGATAAAAAGAGAGATGCAGGCAGAAATAATGTTTAAAGTATGAAAAAGAGTGAAAGAGACCTCTGAACTTCTTACAGAAAAAATACTAAAAGAAGTAGCACACGGAGGAAAGATCAGGGCTTCTACAGATAATTAGCGAGGTAAAGAAGGCCTTCACAGATGAACCATAAGAAAACAAAGCCATATTCTTCTGACAATCATGCTTTAGAACTATTTTTTAGCTGTTGACTCTTTTCTCCTTATTTGTTAAATCTGTTACCACAAACCTAACCCAGCTGTGCTATTTATCAACGTTTCTTGCTTGAACAGAGGGATTTGAAAGCCACAAGGTCTCTACTGCCTTATGCCTGTAATAATATGTTGCTTTGTTTCCAGAATATGAAATCTATGAAACATTTAATCGAGGCAATATTCTTTCTATATATATGTGCTCTATGTTTCATATAATTTACTGTATTACACACTGTATCAGAAATTATGAATAACTGATAAATGACATGCATATAAATAAAACATTATTTAATGCAGTTAAGATTTGTTAGCGTGATCTTATCTTCACACTTTGCTGAGAGATGAAAATAAAAAGAAAAAAGGCAATGTGTCTCTTACCAAAACTTGCTTGCTTGATGATCCTTCTCACCTGGGTGATAGCAAAACTAGTTCTCCTTCCATGTCATCAAAACATCCAGTGTCAAGGTCCTCACTTAGAACATGAAGGATTGAAAAGGAGCTGCATAGCTTTACCCTAAAACTTTGCTTCCACTGGAAAGTTATCTTTGGAAATGTTAAGTGAGGCAAACTCATCTCCAGGATTGAGAGTTTATTGCTGATTTTTCCCCTAAAGCTACCCAACAGATAGCAATCTGAAGCTGAATCACCTCAGCAGTTGAATAGATGGAGTGGTGCCTGGCTGGAAGCAACAGCAGCTTGATAGCGTGAGACTGTGATTTAGGGAAGTAAAGAAAAAACTAATCCCCTCCTTAACACTGACTTTTACAGTCTAACTTTTTCAGACTGAATATTAGAAGTTATGTACATAAATCCAAGAAACCTTGGAGTAAGTGCCTCCTCCCACCTTCTTTTCCATCAAGACAGAAAGCTGTGTGGTGGCAGCACTTTATTGTCTAACAGCTGTTTCAGCTGGCCTGATGTACCACCTTATTGTGGGCATCTGCAAGGGCTCTTCTGTGAGCTCCTTGGTGTTCCAATATGCACACTATCAGTCCTATCCATCCCTTTGACCTGACAGAAAGAATGATATAATTTGCAATGTTAATTTTCTCCAAAGGGAACGTTTTACTTTGTTGCTTTGTGAATTCAGACCCACTGTAAAATAAATACTCAAAATAGCATGAATATCATGTAATGTAACATGTGGTATTTGAATTAGAAATACTATATGTCCATGGTTACTGAATTACTGACTGTGATAATGTTTCTCAAAATTACTTACAAAACAGCCATAAAGGAAGAGGAAAGAAAAATAAAATCCCAAACCCTCAGTTACCTATCCTTACTAATTTTATTTTGTTAGTTCTGCTCTACAATGCAACATTTAGTACAGATCCTCTTCACAAAAGAGAGATTTAGAAATAATGTTCTGAGACTTGATAGTGTGCCTCATCAACCCAGTACATGGCAAGAGACTTAGAGATTTGCTGTGGTCTTTCTTCAGTACATGTAAGCTATTGGCAGTATGCCCAGCTAATTTGAATCTGATTACTGGCATAAATTCACTTGGCCGGTAGAACCTTTTAATAAAGTAGTTCAGGTTCATTTAAGCCAAAAAGATGCTGATTTTTTTTTTCCACATTTCAAAGCACATGAAAAGAAGTGTATTTGAACAGAGTTTACCTCCGTGGGCAGCACATTGCCTGCATTGAACTTGTTTTATCCACTGTTAATTTCCTTCTGCCTGATACTCGCTTCAGTGTATCAAAAGATTGTCTTGTATGTTATTAAGAGGTGGACTCTGAACTAATCCTGGTTGCCTGTTTTATTGCTGGCCCAGAGAGGACAGAATGTGTGAATTTCCTGGGATTTATTTAAAATGAACTGTAGGTCATAAAACTCAGGTAACCTCTTCTAAGATATAAATATTGCTTAGATCTTTACAGATTAATGGATGTAATGTTTTGCTAAGTAATATTCCCATTCTTTGCTGCCTTTTTCAAAGACATGGCCCAAAGTGTTAATCTTGTCATTCCACTTTACAAATATAGCACAGAATATTTATCGAAGACTTCTGCTTGCATCATTTATCAATTTTACTAGATCTTTCTTTCCTAGGACAATGGTTACTGATCAAATTGACATACAAAATTGACATACAAAAAGTACTTCTTCTTCTTAGCATTATCCCAAGCAGAGTTTCCTTTGATATGTTCAGCATCTCTAATCATTTCAGTGCATGACACAAAATTGCATCAATTGCAATGCATTTCCCCATTACTACATGTAGCTGCTTTTCTTTTCTCCAAATATCTGTCTTGGATTCATCTCAGAAATAGGATGGACGCTTAATTGAAGTGGCGTCCTTTCTTAATTGTGAATCTGTACCTTTTCTGTTGAGAGCATAATATCATACACTCCAAAGCAAATATAATAAAAATATATCTTACCTCGTATTTAATTTCTCTTTACTGCATAGTAATAAATCAACTACAATAGGACAAATTGCACCTTTCACATTTGTTGCATTATAGAAAGTGCGCATTAATTTTAATATGAATCTTCCACTACAATATTAATGATAGGTTAAATATATTGGTACTCTCAAATAAGAACCTATAAACTTGCACTTTCCTAATCTAAGATGGGAAGTACTTTGTTTACAAGGTAAAATGCCAGGGCTTTATTGCAAAATGGTTAGAACTCTGGAATATGAAATGTCTAAAGATCTTTAACAGCACAAATGACTCAACTGTATGGCCAAGGATAATTATGTCCATTTTGGAACATCAACAAGTAACTTCTATATCCCCATCATCAATAAGATCAATTATCATACCAATACAGATTCCTGAAATATTATCTACTTGTCTTCTGGGCTATTGTAGGCTATATAATCTTGAGAGCTATTGCCTGATGAGAACATTAAGTGAAAACTTTTCTAGGGACACTGTTTCCCATTGCTTATTCTCACATTGCTAATCAGATGTAACCCAAGTAGTTCGAACTGTCATGGCATAGGATACAACAGAGTCTATCTCATGTCCATTCATGTGAAAAAATTCAGTATATATTTTGGTAAGAAAAAACTTAAGATATAAATTACAAATACCTATATAATTTAATTTGTTCTCAAGTCAAGGTGTTACTAATTGTTTCCTTGGTTTATCTTCTACTGAATATTTTTTTCCTTTTTGATGCAGTGTGTATCAATCGGATAGCTCTCTTGGTTCTCAGTTACTGTAACAAATTTGTCTAATGTCTATTCTACTTATGCATATATTTGCATGTGAAACCCAAAGCAGAAATATAATTTAAAAGAATCCAGACTCAAAAGTCTTGGTGTATAATTAAACACATTTTAACAAATTTTTGAGAGATTAGCTATTATGATGCAATAGGACATTTGCTAATTATACTCAAAATATATTTTAGAAATCACACAATATAATTCCTATAATAAGTTGCTTTGCTATGATATGATCTAGTCATTTCTCATTCAAATCTGAACCTTTTCTTTTCCCATCCCTCCACTATCAAGAGTTTTTTAGTTCAGGAACAGAGAAAATGAAAGATGTGTGTAGAGCTTTTCAAAAGGATAGTGACAGTGACAATCTACTAGCAAAGACAGCGAAAGAGCACATAGTTTTGGTTAATGTGATAACTGCCAAGCTGCAGAGATGATATTTTTATTCAGAATATAAAAATAACCATGTGTTTCATGTTGCTTCTTGGAATCACTCACCTAGACACCCTCTGAGCAGCCTGCAGCACAGGAGGCCTGGATGTGCATTTGCAAATGGATTCCCAGGCTCCAGCTGATGAGCTGGGTTGATCCAGCCTGATGGATGTAAGATCACCAATGGGCTACAGTGCCCCAGAAAATGCAACTGGACTCTGGTTTCTGCCCTGATGAAGTTTTGGTGTCCATTATGCCAGGATATGGCATTGCATTCAAAAGGAGATTAGAAGCAAACACAAGGGAAAGACAAAAGGTTATGCAAGAGTTGCAGATTAGCAGATCTATTTACAAACTAGTAAAATATTTAAATGCAATTATATTTATGGCAAGGAACAGGCTTAAAATATTATTACTTTACAGGGAATGACATGCAATTCCATGTAAATTCTCATAGCAGATTATAGCTGTCTGCATGTGAAATAATTTTGACTTTTCATTTAAAAAACTCCTAGTTCTCTCTTTGTGCATAAATGTTAAAAACATCCAGTGATGTTTTATAATAAAACATGAATTTGGATTGCCCCAGGAGTTAGTTATGTCTCTAATCAGTGCTAACTATAATTTTTATAAACAAAAATGTTAGCTTTAATAACTCTTACATCATCTATTGTACTAGAAGATTGACAGATAAAGAAAAGTGCACATAGAAAATTAATGTTTCTGAAAGGTTTAAAAAGACTAAGTGTGAAATTTTTGGTCTAAATTATATAAACTGATATTTTTAGATACACATATAAACTTAAATGCGTTTATTGTTTGCTGAACTGCATATTCAATATAAAAGTTATTTTAAAAGAAATATATAATTTAGCATACCCATTAAAAAAGTCTGAGATGTGGTAATTATGTCCCAGCTGACACAAGTTAATTCAATAAAATAATCAGTTTTGCAAGTAACACTAGTATTACACAGTGAAAAATGTGCACCTCAAAACCTATATGAACTGCTTGTTTTTCAGAGAGAAAACCCCTTTAGTCTAAGGACTAGAAGTAAAAATGTGTTTTTCATACCATGCTTTGAATCCTATCTCATTGGTTTGTTAAGTATTATGAGTTTGTTTAATTGAAATACAAGTATAATTTAAATATTTTGAAAAATGTGTTTTCTTCTACTAATGCCTTGCTTATGTAACATTCTTTATAGAGATATAAAATAAAAAATACTGAAAAAAATGCTTTAATCTCTGCACATAACATAAGTGAATCTGTCAGCTCCATTTCATCATGCAGTTATAAAAGGTATAACTATTTAATGGGGGTTAATATCCAGATATCTTTGAGGACCAATGGCTATTATTTACACTACTTCACAGATTATAGTAAGAGCTTTTTTGTTTGGCCAAGGAATGCAAGTCCAAAAAAACTTGCAAAACAGCCTGCATTCATTGGCAATGTTAGAGCTACTATCATGCTTGGTATGTGCTCATTAAGTTCATCACTTTGAGTGACACCTTGACGTTCACAGCCTCTGGAGGTGAGCTGGATGAGGTTATTTGCCCAAGACAGGAGTTTATACCAATGTCATTTTTCTGTATGGAAGAAACAAGCCCCAAGCAGTTGAAAAGAAGGAAGCACCAGGGACAAAACTGTTGAAGAAAATTAATTTTGTCTGCATTTCAGTCTTCAGTGTGATAAAGTCAGTGAAATGTTAAGGAGCTTAGTAGCTAAGTCATTTGGTGATTCTCTCATTAAAAAACTGACCTATAAAGATATATGGGCACATGCTGGTTTCAGTCACTTACATGTTACAATCTGACAGCTAAATCTGTTTGCTACACTAAGGGGTGAGCTGAGGAATTACAAAAGACTGTGCATTAAAGCATACAAAGCTGTTCATAGTTGCACATGGACCACTTCTGATCCATCACTGATTTCTACTTGCATGACTGTATCTAACCATTGAAGGCAAAACAGTTTGAAAGACTTATTTATTCATTAATCAATGTGTTTATGACTTCCCAATTGAATATGTCCTATATATACACTGTGTCAACATTTGTTTACTATTGCAAAACAAAATGACAACAAACAGAAACTTTCTGTAGTTTTTGCTTTATAATAGATTTCATTGCAAAGGCAAATATGAAGCTCTAGATAACCTCTGCACTTTTTTTAAGTCTTTCCTAATTTAGTGAGCTGTAGCTAAAACAGTCTTCCAAGGTATTTAAATTCCTCTAATGTTAACTGTGGTTCCTCAGTATGTCCTCCGTCATAACACAAATTAAATAAATTGAACTTAAATGTCCTGCAAACATCAAATTGTTAAGAGATCACACATGCCCTTTTTGATCACTAGATACAGCAGGGTCTCAATGGTCCCTCTGAGGCTGATTATGCTGAAGAAAAGCACACACATGAAACACTCATGCCTATGAAGTAACAGAATACCCACATCTCTGTGCCATCAGGTGCTCACTTTCTTCTTATAATTTCTTCTGATTGAAATTTCATTTATGTAAAATATTAAGAACTACAGGCTATTGTGATAGCATAAAAATATCCAAACCTGAAGCAGATTAGCAGACTATGTACTAAATAAAACCCTTTTTTTTTATCTTTCTCCTCAACAATCATTTATTTATTTGTTTACAGGAACAAATAAAAAAACCCAAACTGGTTGTGTCCACACTCATCTTTTTCATGTAATTTTAGACGATTGTGTGTTCTTAGGATACATGCTCACATAGTAATCAGTTAATGTCCTGGAAAGAATTGTTTCTAATAATAAACAAATATATAATAAATTTTATTATTTAGAATTTGGTCACCAATTTGTGCATGTTTCCAAGGTTTTTTGCTCCATTTTGAGTTTTTATATATATACAGAAGAAAAGCAAGAGAGGAGAGAGAGAAGAACGATATTCCTGTCAGTCAGAATGTATTGTGGACACACACATTGGTAAACATGAAAATGTCTGTGCTGAAATTGTAAGACCTGCCATATAGCAATTTTCTGAAATACACCAATAAAAGGGACATTGACCCATTTTACCTGTGGAAAGGGCCACCTAATGAGTTAGTTTTTTTCTTCCACTCATCATTTCCCATCATCTTCTCTCTTGCATTTGCACATTGCACTGAGTAGCAGCACTCTTGGTAGGCAGTACAAAATCATGGTCTTCAGAAGGGTTCCTTTCTTTGATATCTCTCCATTTACATTAGCACTTCTAGAAAGATCAGGAAATAGGAAGCTGTCAGAAAAAAAAAAAAAAAAGATTAAAAACCCCAATGGAAAATAACCACTAAAAGAACAATAAAACTTTGTGAAAACTATTAACGACCTATTTCTGTTTTCTTTTGTGCCCAAGTTCTTCTCTTAATGTTGTTCACTTATGGAATTATTATTACTGCTTGCTCAAAGGGCCTTATGCTTTAAGGCACTTTCTCTCTGAAACCCATCTATTTGATTTAGTTTATATATTTTAGTGTTATATATTTAGTTTATATATTTTAGTGTTATAACTGCAAGAGTGTGGCTCAGAAAAGGGCTAAATGGAAATCAGTATTACATTTTCCATTTAAATAACTTTTTCTCGTGGCTAATCAGAAGTATTTAATTCCAAAGCATTCCTTTATGGTTTGAAAATTCACCAAAAGAAATGGGTTGCACACATACTCCATCTTCTGAGTAATTTTTTTTTTAATTTACTGAAAAAAAAGAACAAATTTTACTATTTCCAGTCCTTAGAGTCAATAAATCCATATATTATTCCATCTCATTCATCTTGATGAAAAGAACTAGGAGGTAAATTCGTACTCAATGACCAAGATCTCTTTGAAAGGATTTGTCCCCCTAAGAACTCAAGCAGAGTCTTATTATTTGGTTACTATTCTACAGTATTTGTCCTGGGTATGTGGAGAATGCAATTCATTCACCCAATGTCAGCTTCTACCTCAAAAAAGTGTGACATTATTCTGTTTGATGATGATCATGATGGTTTGGGATTTGGTTGGTATATGCAGCAGACTTTATATTACTTTAAATTTTTAAATGTGTTGACTGTGAGTAAATGCTTCCTCAAGAATTTTATTATGTAGAAAGAAAATGAGGTTACTTGTGAAAGAAATTTTCTCTGATTTGAGAATTTTTTTTTCTTTTTCCTATATCTTCTCAATGATCTTTGATAGCTCTTTTTTTTTTTTTTCTGGGCTCTTGAAGTTCCACCTAAACCTTATATGCTAGAAACATGATATGTACAAAGTACAACATTCAGGAATCAGTTTTTCCTCTGAGGCAGAGGTACATTTTCAAATTTGTCACTACTGGGACTATTGAAATGAGTAGAACAGCGCCAGATATGCTTTTAAGTGTATTTAAGGGGCACAGACTTCTTTGTTCTTGCTATTTGTTGCTTCTGTTTGTAAATAAGTTCAGCTAATGTAAGAACCCATTTCCCAGTATTGCAAAAGTAGAGCCATGCTGGTGTAATGTGCTGGTAAAGTTCAACCAAGACCCAATTACAGCTACCCCTCAAACTTTTTGAAAACCCATTGTATTAGTGAGAGCCCTAATAAGCTTCCTAAAATATGATCCTGTATTCATCCATGGTAAGTGATGGGAGGAAGGAGACAACAATTTTTAGAAAGTTCTCAGAAGCTGGAATTCTGTCTGATGTCAAATTAGGGCATAGAAGTTACCAAGAACATCCAAAAATGGGGGTTTTTGTTATAACAAATTTATATATTATATATTATATATTATATATTATATATTATATATTATATATATATTTTTGTTATAACAAAGTTTTGTTAAACTCATAGTCAGTTGTATGAGTTTAGTTATTTTGCTAGGTTGCCAACCCTTCAGTAGGAATTAAGAGTGGCTCAGCTTATAGCTCAGAAAGGTTACTGCAGCAGAAATTTGCAGTTATGTTTGGAATTACATAATGGTACTCAGTTAGAAATACTTTTTTTTCATTTCAAAGAATTTTCCACCATTTTCACATGACTTTATGTAGAAAGATTGGAGTAATTACAAACTTAAAAAAAAAAAATCCTGAGAAATCAGGTCCTGGGAAAAAAAACTTCAAAATTATTATGCTGTTATTTTTAATTTAACATTCTTCTAGAGAAAAAATGTTTTGAAAGTCCTAGTAAAAGCTAACTTCTTGTTGGACAGAATTTTCAAAAATGTAGCTAATGGGCTGTTGCAAATAATTACTTCATTCATATCCAGAGTACTGAGACCAGTTTTGTATTCCTGGGTATGAGGTATTTTGTCACATAATATGCATCTTGTTTATTGCTGTATGGTACATATTTTTTAATGTGCACCCCTTTATGAAGTCCTATTTACACAGTATCTGTTCTTTACATAGATTTTTGGTGGGCTTTTGTTTTCTTTTGAATTTGTTTTCAGATACTGTCTGTAGCAAATGATAAAAAATTGTGACATATATGAAGACACAGGTAACACATACTGTAAATAACTTACAGTTATATAAAACATGCACCTTATGGACAAACATCAAATTTGTTGCCCAACATTTAACATTACCATGCATATTTATGTCTTAAAAGTAGTTTCAACTATTCCTCTGATTTCAACATAAAGCCCATGTAATTTGCAATAAAACAAGTGAGTAAGTTTTAGTAATTTCTATTGAATAAGTTTTAGTAATTTCTATATGTTTGAAATATGCTTACCTGGAAATAAAACCTTTCTCTGTATGTACCATTGAAGATGAAAACATTGGCCTTTAAAACTGTACTGCCAGCATTAAATATTAGGGTCTGAATACAAGAAAAAATATGTGAAGTATTTTAGTCTGTGATGTTCATATTTTAGTCCATGATCTGTAGTCAGGATCAGTTTTCTGGACCAATCTCTAATATTTTGTCTGGTTGAAAATATCTCATGATGGTACTTCTACTCACTATATTAATTATCCTGACAAAAGAGTCAGGAATAGAGTTTAAGAATCTAACCTAATCTATCTGTCTAATAATTTGATGGGATATTTCCCTTATAATCCATTGCCCTTTTCCTTCACTGAGGCTGTTACAGGTTTGTAGCGTTTCAAAAATTAGATGATTTCAGGATATGCTAAAAAAATAAATCCATGCATATCGATCAACCTAGCCATATTTTTGTTGCTGCAGTTCTTTCTTTCCTTTCTTTTTTTCCTTCCCAAAATGTGTGCACATAGACTTGTGCATGAAGCGACTCTTCCTTCCTGAGAGACCAGTGGCCATTTGTAAAGGGGCTAAAGGAGAACTGTAGCATGGAAACACTACCAACTCTCCCTTTCTGTGCACAAGCAGATTAGATACATTAATTTTGCAGTTCCTTTTAGAGATATCAAAAGTGCTCCAGGTGCATGGAATAATTGCTTTACCTTTTTATTTTCCTTTCCTTTTCTTTGACTCTTCGAGAAAAATCTGAGTCCATCCAAATGAAGGCTTAATCTACACAAATATTCTATTTGCATCATGTCAAAGAGCATTTTAGATTAACTTGGTTCTTATCTTTCTTATATTTATAAGCAAGTTTCCCATTGTGGAAAACCTGTTTGGCCTTCTGCTTGAATAGGAATTTGGGAGCTATAGCGCCATCAGTTTTGTGTGGCTTTCCCTGAAAGCTTTTTTGCTATTTCCAGTTTTAGGTAGGGAAACTATGTATATATTGTCCTAGATATATTCTGAGTATTCTGTAGCTAATTCTGTAAATGAAATTCTTAATTTCTACCCTAGTTTTTGGTGACCAAGTCTTATCATCAAGGTATAAAATTTTATTTTTTTGTATTCCAAATAATTGATATTTCCTTTACAAAAAAGAAACGCAGTCTACTGCTATGGAATTACAACTCTAAGTCTCCTCCTTTTCTAATCAATTTGAGAGTTTTATACCATCTTCCCTCCCCACTGTATCACTACTTTGTCACTGTCAAAAGTCGCTTTTTACTTGGCAGTGGTGAGACTTTGGCTTGGACTACTGTGTCAAGTTTTCTTTGGAAGATACTTAAAACTAACAAACAAATAGCAAGCAAACAGTGACAGGGATCCAGAACAGAACAAATCAGAATGCTCAGAGTTTTAGAAGGCATTATGTTGTACGTTCAGCTGAAAGAGGCAATTGTTCATACAAAAGATCCTGAAAAAAGATACAATGATGTGCCACTACACAGACAAAAAGAACAAGTCTTCTATTTCTACTGAAAAAATCATTAAATGAATAAGGAAAAAATACATTATATGGGGTGAATTTGTCATGAAGAAGTCCTTCACTGGAAAACTAAAGTAGACTTTCTGTTTATAAAAATAGATATTTGTTTTGAACACATTAAATTAAAAAAAATCACGGAAAAGATTGTTCGCGAGGTACTGAAAAACACTTGGAGAACAATTCAGTCATTGGTCACAGTCAGTGTGGCTTCATGATAGGAAAATCCTGTTTGTCAAGCCTTATTTCCTTCAACAACACAGTAATCCAGCAAAGAAAGCTAGTAAATGTAATATTTTTGGACTTCTGCAAAGATTTTTATAATGTCTCACACAGTGTCCCTCTGGACAAAATATCCAGCCCACAACTGGGCAATGGTGTTACACGGTGGGTGAACACAAAGGGTTACAGTGAACGGGTGACTTCAGGCTGACAGCTGCCACTGGTGGGGTTCTGCAGGGATCCATCTGAGGCCCAGCTCTCTTCAGCACCTGCATTAACAGCTTGGACAGCACTCAAAGGAGTATTAAGTTTCCACAGCACTGTGGAAAGGGATGGGAGGGTCCTGGTTGATGGCAAGGTGAGCCCTGGCAGCCAGAGGGGCCAACTCTGTCCTGGGGGGCCTCAGGTACACCACCACCATCAGGGCAAGTGAGGTGAAGCGTGGTAGGTAGGTATCCTTCTGCTTCAGGGACATCTTATTTTGCTATCTTATAGGCCATTAGAAGTACCAAGGTAGTAAACTCAAAGACTTTTACATATGTATATTTAGTGCTCTGCTGAGGATATTTTGTAAACAACTGATAGCAGTTTTGCACTGCAGGGTCAAAGAAATAGGAAAAAATCTGTCAGTTTTTAGGGTACTAGAAAAAATGAAGTGTTATAGAATTACTGGACCATATACAAAATGAATAGCAGTCTAATATGTGGAGAAGAAATGAAACAAAAATAGTCGATCCAGTATGACACCTTGAAAGTCAGTATTCAAGTTATTTACTTTAAATTGTTTTTTTACTTTGAGATAAATTTTTGGGAGGATTAGACTTGAGGAAATCTATAATTTAGCATTTAGCAAATGCTATAGAATTATCCTGAGACTTAGAGACATCATATCAATCCATTTGACAAGTACTTGCACTTTCCACTTCAGTGCACAAAAAACTGTGAATTCACAAAGATGTTTCCTGATATTTTGTTAACTAAAAAGCTACAAACAAAACAAAAAACATCTGCAAGCCTGATTGCTACTACTGCCACATCTTGCTGGTGATTGTATTATTTGTGAGTACTACATACACATGCGTGAGCTACACACATATTAAATAAAATCATCTTTAACCATACTTTCAGATAGAATCAGTACATAAATGTTTGTACACTCTTCTTTAATGAACTATAATTTCTAAATAAAAATGCATGTTTTTGTAAACTCATGAAACTCAGGGCTATCACTAGCTTTAGAGTTCCTTTGAAAACATCTCCACTTAATCTTAAATATCTAGTCACTGTCATGCTTTTGTTTTGTATCTACTTATTTGTTGGACTGACCTGTGAAGTGCTTTGAGATAGGTTTGTGCAATGCACTATACAAAAGAGCCTGAAGAATCGTGTTGCTCCTTAAGAGAGGCAGATAGGGCATAGAAAATTGGCAAATTGCTGAAATTTCCCCAGGCACATGGTTTGCAGTAAAACGTTTTTTGACTCTGTAAACATCACTCACAGGCGTAAGAAGCCAGGGCTTTCCCCCTCGTACCCCAGATTTTTCTAATTCTAAAGCTGTCTACCAAGAGTAAACACAACTATGTTTATGAATTCCATTCTGTTTTTCCACATTTTTGGTTTTGGTATTGCTCCAATTTTTTTTTTTTTTTTTTTAAGACTAGAGCATAGCCCTTATTGCACACTAGAAAAAAATGTAAGGGTTCTGAAGTTCAGCTGAAGTGAATCAATCAGATAAATATTAGGGGGAAACAATAGTAAACCTAGGAATAATACATTACTTGTAACCATATAGGTTTTAATGACAATTTAAAAACTTTTGCTTAAAATTAAAACAAATTGATTATTTCAGATTAGTAGCAGATGGTTAAGGTAATTAAATAGGATTAAAAATGCTATTTTAAAAGAGTAATTGGCCAGATTCAGGATCAAAACAGGTTTCTCCACATCCTTAAGATATAATTTGAACTTGTAGACAAGCCCTTGGTTTTTTTTAAGATTTTCTTTCTGACACCTGTGCTGGTCTCAAAAGAAATTATTGGGATTTGGGTTCAACCAGTCTGAAGAAAACCTATCAGTAGCTGATGTTTTCATTCAGAACACAGGGCCTAGAGGTTTCATTCTGCAGAAGATGCATCTGAAACTTTGAAATCACATCATGCAGAGAGTAGAATGTGCTCTAAATCAGTCTTTGCCTCATTACATTCACTGTAGTGAAAGCAAAGGCTTCTAACACAGTCAGTGTGAGTACTTCACCCTAGATTTAGATCTCTTCATACTGGAGTTGTCTTATTTAGAGGGCTTCAGTGGTTAAGATTTACTCTTCTCTGCTTCCACAAGCATATGTTAATAATATATACAGTTTTTTGAGGTAGATTTCAATTTGCCCATGTGCAGTGTGTATCTGTTTTGGCTCAGAGAAACTGTTTCTCCCAAACAGTCTTCTACTTGTGCCTTTTATCTTCCAAAGAGGGAAAACTTTTCTGCTGCAATGACTTTCCTTCCTGAGCAAACACAGCTGGTCGCTGTCCTGAGGCGCGACATCGGTGCTGGGCTGGGTCTGCCTCCCTGGCTGCTCTGCCCACCCACCTGGGCAGCCAGGCAGCACAACAGGGAGGGTAATATTTGCTAGAAATTGCTCCTCATGTGGTGAGATATCTGGGCAGACTTATACATAACAAGGTGTATACTGACTCTTAGTGCTAATTTGTATTCCCAAATAGAAACGCAGTACACATCAAAATATCTTTAAAATAATAGTGAAGCTGCTTTCTAATTACAAATATATCAGTATTACTGTTTCTAACTCTGAAGTACTCAATTTATTCTCTGAGATTCTCCAAGATCTCCTTTTATCTTTCTGTGTTTTGTCATGTAAAGAAATCTCCCTTCTCACTTCATGCCTTTAGCACTTGCACAGTTCAAAATCCAGTGTTACAAATGTGAGATTATACCTCCAGGACAGAAGCAAAGGACAAGATTCATGCAACATAATGAAATGAAAGGATATTTCTCCTGTAAAACATGAGAGAAAAGAGTGTTATCCACTCATGTATTAATGAATAAATGTCTGTTTCTGCTATATAAAATTATTATGCATTTCTACTATATATAATTATTACCTATTTCTACATTCATGTATATAGGTTTTTTCCCCTAAATATTGTTTTTGCAATTTCATGATAAGACATTTTTAATCATTCATTCTGTGAAATTTTGGAATTTTAGAATAAATTATTTTAGACCAGTTTTGGTGGTTTTTTGGGTTTTTTTTGTGTTTTGAGTTTTTTTTTTCCTGGAGTATTCTTTAATTTTCTTCCTCTAGAGAAAAACAAAGAGGGTTGTGTTTTTTTAGAGGTGGAGATTAAAAACCTTTGCTCCCTTAGATTAATATATGTTAGGCAGTAGATACTACAGAACTGAGAGACAAAACAGCTGCTACTGCTGGGAGGGACACAGAGAGCATGGAAGCAAACAGATGCTTAAATAAGGCGAGATGGAATTTAAAATAGGACCCATCTGAACTTTCAGTGGCACTACTCGAAGCTGTGATGTAGTTCAGCTGTGATGGGAATGTGTGTGAGCACAAAACAGCTTCCAAGACAAATTATTTTATTTAGTGCTGAGAAAAATCCTCTGGTCCAGTGAATCATGTGCATTTGTTTAATCTATTAGCTCCTTTAAAATGAA
This sequence comes from Setophaga petechia, assembly GCA_024362935.1. NCBI lineage: Eukaryota > Metazoa > Chordata > Aves > Passeriformes > Parulidae > Setophaga > Setophaga petechia. The sequence continues at coordinate 28,004,468 of JANCRA010000001.1, forward strand.
GTAACAATTTATCTCCTAATTATTCTTTATTTGTTGTTAGAGTTTATTTTCATCTGATTACTTCATTTTACTGCAAATATTTTAAAGAATATGAACATGTGTCATTCTAGAAAATAGGACTTATGGTCCTATTTTTATGACTTACTTACAGTATTATAACTAAGGGAAGTGCTTCTTTATGTGAGGTGTACAGATTGTACACTACTCACTAAGTAGCTGACTAAAAGTTTTTTGTAAATCAAACTTATTAGCTTATTGACATAGAGTCTTTCCTTAAGGGAATGTGTATGTATGTAACTTATTGATGTGCTTAAAAGCATGGCACCTTCCATCCGTTCACGTTAATGAACACCATGTGCTTTACCTATGTTCTACCATTTCCAGATGGAGAGATGCTGTTTAGCATATTCTGAGTATCAGCCCTTAATGGATTTAAAAATTTAAAATATTGAAAGAAATATAAAATATAAAATTTCTTTCTAAAACAAACAAACAAAAAAAGAAATAAACAAACTAACAAAAACCAAATTTATCTGGAGTAATGGAGAAGATGGAAAGAAACAGAAAAGAGAAAATTTACCTTGAATTGTGGAAAGTGGAAAGTTTGAGAAATACAAGGTTCTTGATATATGTGAAATATTTTCAACAAAACGTCTAAACTGGGATTAATTTTTTTATTTATAGCTCATGTACTAAAGCACTGCATGGTGTATATCCTTACAAGATCATTTGAATATAGTGAAGAAAAATTTATTTCAGGAAATTTCTTTCACTGAAAATATGCTCTGAGATTTCCAAGTAGATACAATATTAATGATACTATTCCAGCTTTTTAGCAGAACACTTCAATTAAATATTAAGGTTTAGTAATGACCAGGGGAGGAAAACCCCACAATACGTCAAAAAACTTTCAGTCATAGTCCCTTAAACTCTTGAAGGACCATGGCAAGAAAAAAGGTAGATCAAAAATATGGAGTAGATAGTAAAGAATGAATGGCATTTACTAAACCCATTTTTAATTAGAAAACACTCTCTTTTATAAAATATTCTGTTTGCTAATCAAATTCTTGAAAATATTGTGTGTGATGCTTTGTTATTGCTTTGCAAGATAGTGACATTTTGAGGTTATGTGCTTAGAAGACATTAGAACTTTAACGTCCCAGTCTTTGTCAAAAATCATCTCTATATATACATAAATGATAAGTGATTTTTTTTTAAATCAAAACCCCAACAACCCAAACCAGCATGAAAATACAAGAACAATCCATCCTTTTTTTTTTAATTAATGTTTTTCATATTTTTTAATTTCTATGTTTCTATTTTTTAATTTTTCAGTTTCTATGCATTTATATTTTTACTGGGTCATGGTTTGAACCCTCAGTCCTTGAATGTTGTGGTTCATCTCTGTGCTCATTAATCCTAGCAATCCCATGATAATATGAAACAGCAACTCAATTTAAATTGAGACAGTACAGATTATTATTTCCTTATAGCTTCTCCAAATGTCTTGTTTTCTCCATATGTATTTTCGACTGCATAATTAGTATTTCCCAAACACTTATCATACAGGTCTGTAGAGCTTTAGCTAAACAAAAGCAGTATGAGAAAGCTCTGCAGAGATGGAGTTATGATTTACACATCTATGCACATCTAGTGTGCCTACGTAGGCATGGGCAGAAAACACCTTCTGGCAAAGAGGAGGCTGTTTTAGTCAGTCATTCCTTCTTTTCTAAGTCTTCTTCTTGTTGTGCAAACTCAAGAAACTTGAGCTCTCAAGACTTTAAGTAAGAGTAGTTTCTCTAAATATACAAGGGGTAAAATACAATAGAAGCCTATTTCTTGTTGGGCATTAACTGGACATTATTTTTTGAGTTTAGGTAACCATAAGAAGTGGAGAGACTTATGAAACTCTTGATTATATGTAGAGGTAAAATTTCTCAAGTAGATGTTTTAGCCCCAGAGCTTTTGTTTTGCACAAAAATATTAATTTCCTTTTAGATAATGTCACTAGAATTCATTTGAAAAAAAATTCTATTCCAAATGAAATTGTGCATTCACCTCATACTCTGAAGGGAAATTTATGACAAAATATGAGCAGAAATGATAAGTGATATGCGACATGGAAAACTTGATTTATGCAGGGAAAAAGAATCCTCCAAGATGCTCCACTTTAAGGGTTTAGCTATAGACCCCTGGCCCAAGCCCTAGAAAAAAGAGGCAGAAAAACCCAACACTTTTCTGTAATAGGAAGAAAAAAAAAGGGTACAATTCAGTAAAAGGTTTTTGCCTAGATTGTCAAAGAAAATTAATCACAGAAATAGAGGTGTCAGCATAGTGTGTAACTTAAGATATTGTGTACTGAATGACATTGCTACACTCAAGGTACAGAAAAGCTTCCAGTGAACACTATTTTAACTGTAATGAGTATTTCTCTGTGTGTATGTGTGTGTGTGTGCATGTAGAAAGGGGAGAAGCAAGGCTACATCTACAGATGTAGAGAATGAAATATTCTTCCATTGGAAACCCATGAAGGAATAGGACAAAATAATGCAACTAGCTCAAATTTATCAGTTAGACTCATAGCACCTTCGTTTTCCTTTCAATACATAGATGGCACATTATGGGTCTCCCAGAGAAATTACAGGATCTTCATGATGTGCACGAGTCAGCTGCCAGTTTCTGAGTTTTCCGTGGTCGATTGACTTAGCAGAATAATGGAGACAGCAACTGGCACTTTCAATAAAATGGAAAACATGGAAATTTGAGTAGTTTTACCTCAGACATCTACCAAATGAGGCTGAACAGGTTACTGATGTTTCATCCAGATAGACAGTGATATTTTTTCAGTGTGTCAGAGAGAAGTAGTGCTATCATCAATAGGGTATCAAAAATGCTTAAGGAGCATAAAATATACAAATATTTGATCAAATTTAATAAAAATAATGACATTTTTTTCCTAAGAATTTTTTAAATCAAATTGTAAACCAACATATCTCTTTTAAAATTATGAAGAAATTGTTTTTACTCAAAATCATCCAGGTGTTCAGTGCTCATCCATTCTTTCTGATTTCTTCCTTAAATCAGGTGCCTTCATTACTGGTGATTTTTATTTGGACAAGAAAATAATTTGTATTATTGAACTATGCTCTACTACATTCTGCACCTAAATTGAGATCCCACTTCTAAATCCCTTCTGTTTTGTTATGATAAATTGTTATTTGTTTTAATGTATCTAACTTTGTAGCTCTTATTTTAAACATATAGATCTGTTGTCCTTAAGCATATTTTCTCTCTTTTTGGATATTTTCAAAATGTTGTTTGACTGGTCAGTCTCATTATTGGATTAGTCACACAAATCACATGCTACTGGTATCTTATGGGTGTCCATGTAATATGTAGAATACAGCATGCTGAAGTGTTTGGTGTTAATAAAGCAGAGAACTACTGCATTTCTCTACAGACATTACTTTTCAATCAGGTCCAGAATGAGAAAGGTTTTAAATATTTGACATGCATAATTTTATATTTTTCCAATTTAAGAAGATAAATGTCAACAGGTCATATCAAAAAAGGTCCTTATATTGGAGTTTAAGTGTAAGCTAGTGGCAATTGTCGTGTTGCCTTACTAGTGACCTCATAGCCTGTTTTAGGAGACAGATATTTTTAAGGAGACATAAGGATCTTTTCTCTTTTTTATTATTTCATTTCCCCTGGGGTCATTTTATGGTAGACAGAAGTTCAAGTGTCTAGCTGTTCAGTCTTTTCTTGTCAAGCAGTGTTCTTTCAGGTATTTTAATGCTTTTTGCTAAGAGAGAGAGAGAGAGTGTGTGAAAGAGAAAAAGAAAAGAGCTTAGTTAGGATTTCCCTCAATTTCTACTATCTGATTGACTTATGTCTCAAATGTAGTGCCTAGACCAGCACTATTCATTTGCATTGTGCTTATTTATTTCCTTGACCACCCCAAAGGATGGGTGCTGTGTTTGGTGATGCTTTAGTGATGGGGCTATCACTGACGCTGTGTTAAACTGAGTTCGAGAAACTCTTTCATCTGCCTGCTTGTGCTGGCAATGCAGACCCAATGTGCTCGTGTGACAGCACAATACTAACCAAGCTTTTGTTGTACCTTCCATGCAAACTCATGCTCCCTCTAACTTGTGAAGAAGTGCCACTGACAAAATCACTCTGCCAGTTTGAGCTAGGGTTAATTAGAGTGAAAAAAAAAGTAAAGGAAAAAAGAAAAGAAAGAAAATGGAGTTCAGATTTTTGTTTTCCTAATTTCCAAGTTTATTGAACCAGCAATGAATGCTGGCTCTGAATGAATTCCCAACTAGCATGGAAGTGAGACACAAATTAAAAGTAGACGTGCGATACCACTTTGCAGTATAGAACATAAAACTCTTTCCCTGTGAATAGGAAAATCTGGGGTCAGTGAGTCATACAAACACGTTTCAGAATATGCTGGAAGCTATTGCAATTATAAAATGTAATAAATGTTTGACAATAGGTATTGAACTAACTCCCCAGAGACTATCAGATTAAATTGAGGCTGCTTAGTGTGGCTTAAAATGCTTTCAACGCCTTTTTGTGTTAGTAGGAGCACAGACAGCATAATAAACTAAAGCTTTTTGGTAGTCTAATCCAGAGGTCAAAAAGGGGTAGAATGAAGTTATCAGCATCAAACCCCAGAAGCCATGACTGAATTATGCTTGGTAACTTTACATATGGAGCTCCAGCAGTGGACATGAAGCACATTGGGTGGCCTTGAAAAAAGGTAGAAAGGACTCTAAAGACAAATGCAAACACAAGTTCCTCTTGTTTATTTTTAGCCTAGAAAGCCTAGGCTTAAATTTCCAGATTATCAAGCTTCTAGAATGGCTATAAAATCATTCTGAAATTCATTAAGGTCTGTATCTATGATATCTATCTATCTACCTATCTATCTGTCTATCTATCTATCTACCTATCTATCTGTCTATCTATCTATCTGTCTATCTATCTATCTGTCTATCTATCTATCTATCTATCTAATCTATCTCTATTTCTGTGTCTCTATATGTATCTATATGAGCTATTGAAGAGATGTTTAAAACACACCTTAAATATTTCTTAAGATTCAAGAAGAAAGCTGTAATAGCAACAGACCAACATTAAACTTTTACCTGCTTCTCTGATTACCAATTCCAAATAGAAATGGAGAGAACTTTGTGTTAAAGCTAGTTAGTATCACAGATGATCCCCTTCCAGATGGTTGTTGTCAGCTATGAACTGAAAAAAGCTCATTTGCACTTAAAATTGTGTTTCTGATATACTCCATACCACCTGTTACTTTAATGTTGTTTAGTATAGGTACCATTTTAAGAGGTTTTGAGCTGATGTAGCTGATATAATTTTGTAAGCTTCCAGTGTATCTTTAGGAAGCTTGATTCGGAGAAAATAGTAGATGTCAGTCTAAGTTTTAGATTTAGGTTATATATAATTTAGTTTTAGATTATATATTATTTAATTTCCCATGGAAAATGTGAAGATTTTGGAACTGGATGAAGTAGTTTCATAAATGAAGTCTGATCCTCAGAAGTTTAGAGCTAAAGCTTTTGAAACTACTCCTGTTTACCACTGCTGAATATGGTGATGAAACTCTTGATGAATAAAAATTGCCCTCAGATTTTTGGTTCAGATGTTCATTCATGTGCTTGAATATGCATTCCAAGTGTATTAAAATTTTGAAATATCTCTTGTTTAAAAATAGAATGGAAATATTAAGCTTTACTCCAGAATTTCCTTTACAGCTTATTTTCAGAAAAAGATCCAACTGCAGCCCCTTTTAGATTTAATATCTTGTGTCAGCTCTTTAAGGCATAGTTGTTTTCTTTTCTCACTGACAAGTGTTCAGGGGCCATAATGACCTTTCTGATATTGTTACCTATTTTTTTCTGTGCAAATAATTTATAAATCTACCCAAATTTACTGAATGCAAAGACTTCCTTACCCGGATTTTCTCTCTTGCTTTAATTTCTGTGTATTTTATATATTGCTCTATTCATTAATTTTTATTGAAACTTTGATTCTGTAAATTCAAGCCTAACTGTAGATACTAGAATACAGTATTCTTTTTTTCTCAGAGGATAAAATATGACCTCAAATGCAACTCAAATAAAGGAGAAATTATTAGTAGCATGGGAATTTGACAACTTATTTTAACAGTGACTTACTTCTCAAGCATTGTTAAGTGTATCAGCAAGTTCCAGTTATATGATTTATAATATATTCAGAGCTAAAATGTGGTTCTGATATTGAATGGCTGCTTCAGGAAAAATTCAAGTGTCATATAATTTTCTGTTTGTGTCTGTGAAAGGAAAAACTTAGTTTTATCTGAAGTGGCCTGGTCAAGTTTGCAAAGGAATTTGTCAACCCAATATGCAGTTTTAGAAAAACCCACTCTAATAAAAGAAAATATTTATTAACCTTATCATCTCCTCATTAGCATCACTGATGTGAGATGGGAGCATTACTAAAATGTCTCATTTGCATTTTGCATATCAAACAAAAGCAGATTACTTTGTTTAAATTACAGCTAATATCATTGTAGTGGTTTATATATTAGAAATTGATTACCTTGTTTCTTCTTCTGTAATGGTCTCATTATATTTGATTTTTATGCCTCATTTTTTCCTTATTGAAATAATGAATGCACAACAGTGAGATTATTAATATTTTATACACATTACTTACTTCCACCTAATATTTCAAATGAAATGCATGAACTAGTCTGACAAGAAATAAAGGAAATTTGATTCCAAGAATTGTCTGTCTGTGAATAAAGTAACCCTGAGATTGTGACAGCTCGGGTTGACTACAAAGAGAAAAAAAATAGTATCCTATATATTTTCAAAAAACAGTAAACCTATTGGCTGTGTGTATAGAAAGGAACAATTCAGAGTAATGGGCAGGGTACATGATATTTACAAAGAAATTATGAATGAGTATAAAACCAGAAAACTGGGCAAAGGAGAATCTGAGAGCAGGGTATAGTACAAAGTACAGAACCAGAACAGTGAAGTACACTGCTCTTTATTATGGGAAGGATACCTTTGGTCAATTTTAGAGGTCTTTTTTTGAGTTGTGATATTTTGCTTTGGGCTGGTTTGTTTGTTTTTTTCAAGTTAACTTGGATCATCAAAAGATTTTTTGATGTTCTGAGGTCTATTTTTTTCATTTTTTTTGTATGGCATATGCAATTACAATTTTTTATATGTGTTAAGATCAATTCTACTTCTGCTGCTTCCTGGGAAGTGTCTTACTCTGAGAACAACATTTATCTGAGTGACATGAGCAAGGATTTCACCCTTTTCAAAAAGTTTTCAATCTTTATTCTTCTGTACTAGCCTAGTAAGATTTATGAATGTAGCATTTATAAGATATTCATACCACTATCTTTACTGTGTATTGACTCAAATATACTGTAAGGCTTTCTAGTCACTTAACCATTTCCTCCAACTTCTTGACAAGCTTCTTCTGTTGAGGAGCCCCAAAGTGTGCATCATATTGCAAATGTGTTGAATTGTGCTATACAGGAAAGGATCTTTATCTCCTTTTCAATGATGTAAAGCAACTGTGTATTTTACTGTCAGGATTTTTATATAGCAGGACAAAATATGCTGGTTTTGTTTGTACTGTATAACCTTCCAAGATCACATTTCTTTTTCCTGCCAAAATTGTGCCTGTTTTCTACAATTTAACCTTTTTTAAAGTGTTCCCTTCTGTTACATATAAGAAAACATTTAGAATTCATAAATACATTACATTTTTTGGATAGATTTCTTTGATTCCTTTTTTCTGTGATGCTTTATGATGTTCCCCTGGTGCCTGCAGCTTTTTCAACATCTAGTACTTCTTAAGGCTTCCATTAATTCATTGTTTATGATTTTGTATGTATTTTTTTTCAGTTTCATAGGAATAAAAAAAAAAATTGAGGTTTAAGATGATCCTTCGATTTAAATGGTTGGTATCTAAAATTAGGCTTTTCATTACATAAACACAAGCTTACAATTATCATTTATACATCTTTATTTACATAGATAATTAAAAAGGCATTGGTCCTTTAATTGACTTTAGTGGCACCTCATATACAAACCAACTAGAATTACTTTTACTACCTTATTTTCATGGTAGTGTGCATCATTTATCGAAATCAAAGGAACTTTAAAAGCAATTTGAAGTTGGAATGTTCTGTCAAGGGATGTATTGAGATATGGATTGTGTATATCTATCAAGATATCTATTGTGGCTATCTATCAAGATAAAAAACCACTCTTGAAAGAGGCAATACAATTAGTCGGCTCTACACAACAGGAAAAAAATATTCTGTAGCTAGAGAAGTACAGAAGATAGAGCTATATGACTCTAAATATTGGATTTGCCCCCAGATTTCCTTGTGGTTTTGAACAAAGGAAACTAAAAAAGGATGTTGTGAAACTGAAGTTTCAGTAGAATTGAGATCAAATATATATCACAAATTTTTCTATGTTAGCCAAGCCATTTGATAGTTCTTATCAAAAACTGATTTAACAATGCTGCTAGCTTAGATGAGATAGCATTTTCATGATTAAAATTGTTTGTGAATCTTCAGTTCCTGAGAAACTGAAATATTTTTAAAATATAGGTTATGGTCAAATCTACTCCAATTGGTCCTTCAGTCCCTTTTAAATTATGTTCAAAAATCTCTGCAATGGTTGAAGTTTTCAGGCATTTTGCAAAACTGCTTAATTCTTGATGCCACACAGCCACAGTTCGGCAGTTACAGTGAAATGGTTCCCAGACCTTTTTTATACCTGTGACAGAGCTGAGAAACTTGTCAGTGTTGTTTTACACTAACTTCATGTTCTCAGCCTTTCCTCTGTAAGTTCATGAGCACTAACTTGCAGTCTCTCTAAAGCTGGGCTTAGACACACCTGAGGCAGCTGTGGACAATGGTAGGAAAAGTAAGGCTCAAACTGATGCATTTCATGAGGGACCTATGGGTCCCTCAGACATGTCCTTATCTGATTAGGATGAGTATAAGCGTGGGGGTTTTAAAAATTAAAATATATTTATACGTTTGTGTGTGTTTGTATGGGTTTATATTACATCTGTTATGCATCTAAACATTTATGTATGCATATATGATATACATGTAATATTGTCACATATGGGCCATGCAGAGTTCAAAAGATAAGTAATTTGATTCTTGTGCCAGACAAATCATTAAGTCACAGATCACATAGGTGGGTATTCAGATACTGCTTAGAACTGAATCAAAACACTTAGAAGCATGAGGACTATTATTTTACTGTATCTCAAATGTTAGAAATTACTGGATGTAGTCACCATTATAAACTCCTTTGGATGCTGAAAAAAAAAAAAATCAAAACTGTATTAACAGCATTTGGTCCATTTCCCTTAAAATCAGACTAGAGAGGTCTTTGTCTTGTCTTCCCACACAACTTGCTGGGAGTTCTCTGCCAGAGACTGCCTTTTCCCATAACTTACAGCTCAAGCTTTTTTCATTAGAATGAACCATTTAGTGAACATTTGCGTCATCTTTAATAAGCTACATGTTCTCTGAAATCTCCCCCATAGTCCTGGCATTTATTCTTCCTTTCTGCAACTTATTTTCTTCTTGTCAAAAATATAGTTTTATCCTATTAATTATGGTCAGCTAACCAGAAAGGTAGACTCATAGTGGTGGATGAATACAGGAGAAGTGATGGAACCCAGCTATGAGAGCAAGCGAGGGAAAAGGAGTGTAGGACCATCCCAGCTGCCAGCAGACGGGTATTAGATCAGAACAATTAAGAGAGCAAACCAAAGCCTTGTCATTCAGAGTCCTGTTACACAATCTTTTTTCTACTGAATCTAGTATTTTACATCAGGGTGAACAGTAATGAACTCTTTATACATACTGGTAATTAGGATAAGAAAATAAATACATCTCACCATTAAAATCTCACATTAATCAGTTTGGGATGATAATGGATGCGACCAATTTTTTTCAAAATCTTTATTCTAAATATATTACATGCATTACTAGTGTGTATCTTTGCACATATGCATGTATATATGTAGCATGTACTGCGACCATACCAAGTACATATATTTAGTATGCTACAAATATTTCCATAGAATGATTAAGAGTATTATTATTTACTCTTGGTATGTTTACTTTCAGCATTTAAAAAATAATTTTCAAAACCAGACATTCTGGATAATTTTCTCTTTTTTTCTGTGAATCAATATTCATCAAAGTATAGAGTATGTGTATGCAAATACGTAAACATGTTTTATTAATTGCTCTAACACATGCAACTGCAACTTATAGATAGATGGAACCACTGAGAGAATTGCAAACTATATTTCTTTTAACCTATACCTGTAGAGTATTTGTATAATTAATATTTCAGTGGTAGATAGAAAGAAATGTTTGTTGGGTTTTTTTCTGATTGACTGGGATGATTCACACTAGAATCTGCTTTTGCAGATTTTCCCTCTAGCATTGGAAAAGTTTTGAAATAAAAAAAACCATGCAATAAAAAGCTGAAATAAGCAGAATGAAGATGAGTAGCAGACTTAAGAGTTAAACATACATGTGGGGCTTTTTTCTTCTTTTTTTTCTTGCTGTGTACCACACATATTTTTCAGAATAGTAAGGAAAATTTCCCTTTATTTTTAATTACAGAAATACCAAAATAACCTACATGTAGGGAGTGTGAGCAGGATTAATTGTTACAGGAAGTTCCACAGAGACATTTTCTTACAGCTAATGAAAATGTAAGCCTTTAAGTAACCTCTATTCTTCCACCAGAATTTCTTCTTTACACTGAAATATTTATTTCTGAATTCTTTCTCAGGACTTTCATCCATAATGAAATTAAGTTCCTTTCATGTCCATTGATTTAGAACATAAGTATTTAATATGTACCTACTGAGCGGAATCACAATAATGATAATAAATATTCTTGATGCTGGTACTATGTTTGATGTTGCACATGGTAGAAAACAAAAACATTTCTGGTTTAAGACACAGAACTAGAGAACAAGAGAATGCCAAATGCACTTGTATACTTACAAGAGAGGGGCTAGAAGGGAAAGTATTTGCATAGCTGTTCTTCTCTTTTAAAGCAAATCTTGTTTTATTAAGAGAATTCCTCCCTCCCCCAGCTGAGACTACCAGAGTGTGTCTTACTGAAGCCTGCAACTCCTGGGTTGCAGGAGATCAACATTTATCTTTTGCACACAGACATCAAAGGGTCTTCAAATGCAGGCAGTAGGTAAAGAGAAAGAAAGATAAAATAGCTGCCAATTCAGGACAGGTTTATTGAGAAGGAGAAAAAGCCAGGAGCCGTAAGGAGCATGTTCAGGTAGAAGAGACAGCAAACCAGAATGAAGTACACAAAGCAGGCTGGAGTGTCTGCAGTTATATTTGCTTACACTGGAGTAACAACATCACAGAAATACACTGCTCAACTGGGGCTCAGCTGGTCAGTCTGGTTCCAGGGAATTTACATTTTCAGTTCCAGAGGAATGGGGGGTTTTATTTTAAGCTCTTTGCCATGCGGTGATTTGCACTGTTCTGTTTTTTCCCCTTTTGAGAGATTTAATACAGTCCTTTTCAGTGGCACTCAGCTCCAAAAGAAAATGAAAGGTTTTCCTCACTCGATTTTTCATGTTTATATATATAAATATATATATCTGTTTGTTTTATTCCTGAGAACTAATCTGCCTAACTTGTGAGAGGTGAATAGAGCTTCATTGAAGTGAAGACACCGAGGGAAAACTGCAGTCATACTAAGATCTTTGACTTACTACTGGCAAATATCACTCGATAAGTACAGTAATTGTTCAAAACATTCAACAGTTCCTTCAACATTTATTCCTTTTGCATACTTTCAGCTTACTCTTTTACATTTAGAGATTTAAAATGCCGAATTATGCAAAACTTCTACTTAAAGACTTTCAAAGAAACTTTCCTTCTTTCTTCTATTCTGAGTTGTTACTCCCATGTTTTTTTCTGCTCTGTCAAACAGAAAGAACAGGCAGTGGAAGAAAAGGCAAGAGAAGATGAAAAGGGAAAAGAAGTAATTGGATTTTCCTGCATGCACATATCAGGAAAACCACAAAATAATGTAAAGAATTTATTTTAAAGTCCATAACTTCAATTGAAAACAAATTAGCACATTCCAGTTACTTGTAGATGCCTTATGCATAAGATAAATGTATATTGCTTGATCAAACGTTAAAGATTCTTCTGCTTTTCCAAAGACTGTTTGCTAAGAATTTTGTGTTACTGGACAAAATACCACTTTCATAGAACAAAGTAGTATGTTCTAAATCTATGCAAAATCTAACGTTCAGTTTTATACACAAAGATGTTGTCTGCCCTTCACTGATTGTGATGTCTCCATTGTTTGTTGGTGATCTTTGAAAATCTAGAGTCTTAGTTTTCTTAGATTGCTTCTTGTTATTTTGAGTTTTTCTGAAAGAGCCCAACCCTATGATCATACTAACAGCACAGAAAGTGGAATCATATAGATGTCAATGTTACACAATAAAAGGAGAGTTTTCTGTAGCAGCAGAAATGAGTACTAGACTCATAGCACTAGTTAATATTTGGGAAGGATATTTATATAAAAATGTATATTACAATAACAAAGTTGTCTAGAGGTTGCGAAAGTAAATTACTTGACTATCAAGAGTAAAATAATTTAAAGGAAGTTTTGAATCCCTTGAAATTGATGAGTTTTACCTCAATTAAATCAAATAGGATCAGTATTTGTCTCTTTAAAAACTGTTGCTCCCTAATCTCCTGCCCAACCCACATAATCATGGAGTATTGATGCTTTGTAAGATGTTTTATGTATTTCTGTACAGACTAAAAGAATAGAAGACAAAATATTGATTCTGTTTTCTTCCTGGTAGGTTATTCCCCCCCCCAAAAGTCCTGTTTTATGCATAGGCTTGAGAGGCGATGGTTGTTCGCCTTTAGCTACCAATAAAAGAATGTTGCAGACACCAGCTAAGGAATTCAAATTGCAAGCAGAAATTGCATTAACATGATTGTATTTTATGCAGAATTAGCCATGTGCCAGTGTCCAGTAACATATAACTCCAGCATAGCTGTAGGGTGGTTAGAATTCTTTCTGCAGCGTTAGCTCCTGACTCATGGATGCCCATTAGTTTTTAGTGATGTATCAGTGGCCTGCAAACTTATTTCCATACCATTCTTTCCTGAAATCTGGAGTTTAACTATCACACAGCAATAGATACATAAGATGCTGTTCCATTTTATATTTTTTAAAATGTGCATGACTTCTGTCTGTCTGGGATCTCCCCCCACAGGCGCTGAAATGTGGTTTTAGTCCAGGTTTACTCTCCAATGAAATTATTTCTGGTTTCATTAAAATATCAAGGAGTGGGATCCTCACATCTACATCACCATGTGCAGCAGTTTGTCTTCTGCTGGTCCTAGCTCATAAGGCATGTTTTTCCACATCCTGTTGTCCATTCCCCCAGAATTTTTGCTTTCACAAAAGACCAAGGAAGGGGTGATGATTTTTATGGATTTTTATGATTTTTATTCATTCTCTCATGCTGTACAAGCAGCAGGTGGCTAGCAGGCATATATTTAAGTTTCTGAAGGAAGTTTGGTTTGCTTTGCCTTTTTTTCTTTTCCTTCCTCCTACTTTTCCCTAAAAGAAAAGCAAAGCCTTGATTACAGACTGCACATCCAAGAATAGGAAATAAGGCACAAAACTCGAAGGATTCTGGACCTTCGATCAGTCCTGAAAAAGTGGAACATAATGAGATCATAGTGGTAGTTCTATTTGGATTGAGCTCGAAAACTAGGCACAGTCTTCATACTTAAAAAAACTTCTGTGTTCTATTGATATTATACAACTGATAAATAGTTTTCACTTGAGCTATGAAACATTTTCTCTCACCAGTGTGGAATCCTTAGCTTTTCCTCTTTATGTATTTTATATTTTAGGTTGTGTAGTATAATTCACTATTTTGAATGCTATGAAGCAAAATGCTTAATAGATTTCAGCTTGTAGAAGATAAAATCAGAAGTTGTCATAAAGATTCAGATTTTTACCCTATTTCTTTTTATAGTAACAGCCTCATTCAATTTTGTATTTTACACAAAGTAAGTAAATGGGCCAGCTTGATTTGGCAATGCAGTTTTCCGATCTTTGTTGTTTAACATAGTTGGCTACTTTATCTGAAATTCCCTAATAGATATAGGCTAAGGTTATGTAAACCAGAGGTTTTGCCCATATTTTTTTAATTTTGTTTCCTTTTGAATTTCTTAGAAGAAACAAGGGACACTCCAAATTCTCTGAAGTATATCTGCACATTTTCACAGACATTAATGAAAGAAATTATTTGGGAGATAAAAACATTTGCTTGCAGCTCATTTGCCGTATCAGTGACAGAGACGTTTTAAGTAGTTTTATTATGCTGCCCTAGATTGCTTTAACCATGATTTTTTCTCACATATAATTGTGGTATTTCTCCCAACAAGAAAGAATTGTGAAACTTGTTCAGGTGAAATGATAGTTGATGCTGAAGGAACAACAAGTTTCCAAATGTCTGTTGCAGACTCAGCACAAAATTATAGCACAATTAGCACCAGGACACTCCCTGACTCATATGTTCTTTTAATCTAGTTATTTTCTTGTTCGTAATGTAGATAAAAAATTCCATCATTTACTTCTCATTTCACAGTGGTGTGGACAGAGTAAGATTTGGTGTTGCTGAGCAAACAGACAGTTTCTCTTTGCTTTCTTTGCACAAACTGTGGGGTCCAGGCACCTCTAGAGCCTTATTTCCAAATCAGCCCCATAACTGCAGGAGAGTCACAGGCTGTGGGGAAGGCTATGGAAGGGATGCCTTGCACATTCTCATCTGTCTGCTAGCATAATGAATGCAATTTATTCTCTGAAACTTACATACATTAGGTTCTTGGATGGATAAATTATGGATATCCTTGCCAGAGATACAATGATATCCTTGTACAGAAAGTACATTACCTTAGTCAAAAATTGGCATTTAGGCAGGCAATATTCATGACATGGGACTGCTGAGAACGTGCTTAGGCAGGCCTCATGGAATTACACAACAAGACAGGAAGACCTGCCACAACTGAACTTGTTATTTACTTCTTTATTTTAAGATAAATTTCTTTATTCTTTATTCTAACTTTATTCTAAGTAAAAGAACTGCATAAAGCACAGTAAGCAATGCAAAACCACAAGGTTTTCACAACTGCTTTAAGAGAAAGCGCATTGTGAGTCTGTCCCCTGCCACAAAACCAAAATTATATATTGATGTACACATCCCTGATTTTGCAGAAGTAGGATTCTAATGAGATAAAAACAACAGTAGCAGTGACCTGTTTAGGTAAGATGACAGTGTGTTACTTTTAAATTCTTCAGAGTAAACAACTGCATATGGTCACCTGTGTTGTATATGTGAAAAAAACATACTCGTGTCCAAGATATAAAGCAAAACTTCTGTTGAAGAAGAAGCACGTTAATAAGGGTTATAAACCTATTTCTAAAAAGCTAAATTGCTTTTTTATTTACAGGGTGAGAGGGTAATAAGAGATCTCACAAACTGCTACTTTTTAAAGAACTTCAGAAATCAAGTGGAATGGTTTTTTAAAATTTGTATTAATTCCAGATTGAAATCCCATATATCCAATTTTAGCCTGCTGCACATTTTTACAGCTGACTGTACAGCTGGAACTTCTGGAAATGAGAGCTTTTATTATGGAAATGCTGGCATAGTTTTAGCTGGGGTCGGCACACGCAGCATACCGTAATGTGCTTTAAAACTTGAGATGGAGACCAGAAGTCTGAGGCTCAACAGTAGCAAACTCTGTATGTATGAAACACAAGCCTCCCCAAAAAAGTCACACAAGACTGGTGCTTCTGGCATAACTCATTGATTTAAGGGTCAAAATGAACCTCACTCTGTTTGTTTAAAAAGGATGAATATGATGTGCATTTCACACACAAGCTGAAATACTTGGAATAATAAAAGATAGAGAAGAGCAAAAGAAAACTATGATATGTATGAAACTAAGGGATCAGTTAAAAAAAATGTGTTAAATTAGTTAGTATTTTTAAACCATATTGATATCTTTTTTTTTTTTTTTATTACTGATGATCAGAAGTATATTCCTCAGCCAAAAAATGAATACTGGAGTGTCAAATCACTTTAGTTTGTCCATCTGTATAATTTAAAGTAACAGGTGAGATAGAGTCAGTGCTATACCAGACTGATCAGTATGAAGCAGTAGACTGATACTGCAGCAAATGATGTGAGAAAATGGCTTCTCTTGGCAAGGTCCATAAGGCAAGGGTAAAACAGCGTGATCATCTCTCTAATGTGGATTTAAAATGAGAGTTAAGGATTATGAGTATAAAAAGTGTTGATTATCAGATAAACGGAGTCAGATGGACAATGACGTCCTTCCTAATTTTTACTCTGCCTAATGGCAAGTGGCTTGGCAGACGTTTAGTACACATGAATACAGTTCTTTCCTTTTCTAGCCTTTCTTATTTCTCACTTTGTTCCTTACCTTCCTATTTTTCATTCCCCTTCTCCTATGCTTTTAAGCTTAATACAGCTATTCAATACATCTCATGCTCCCAGTCACCTCAGACAGGATAAATTCACACTCTAAGCTGTGTATTAAGCTGCCATCTCCAGATACACAAATGCTTGCCTAGCTGGGGCTGTGCAAAACACTAGTGTGTGGACTAAATTTAGGAGGATAATCCTTGATCTCTTCCCACAGCTGTTACTGATGGAGAGACACATTTTCTTGTTATTTTGATGATGTTTGTTGCAACTGATTATTGCACAGAACCATGGAGTGTCTGCTTCCAAATTCAGACAATGGCATTATGAAAATATGAAAAGAAATGCAAAATAATTTTTGTGGAATGCCCTCATGTGTGCCAAGAGATATGTTCAGACTGAGAAGCCAGTTACCATCCACTTCAGTAATTTATCTCTATCCTTATTCTACGCAAGTTTCATCCTGCTCTCAAGATGTTTATGATTGTCCATGTAGGGAAATTCAGGTGCTTAGAATTCTCCCAATGATGTATTTCTTTTATTCCTCCCTTTGGTCTTACAATCATCCTTTTTTTTTTTTGACTGTTTGTTCATTCCTTTCTTTCTTGGCTATGTAAACTGCTAGTTCACATTTCATTAACAAAATAAATTTGAAATGTAGTGGCATTCAGAATTTTCCCTGATTTCTTGCTAAGAATACAACTACTGTGCTTAATTAGGAATGGAGTAAAGGGAGTTATCCACAATATCTAAAGGATTTAAAAGTTCTCTAAAGGGTGATGATGATTTTCTGTATTATGCCACATCTTCTTAGAAAGCGATTTTTTTGATACTTTCTTTAAAGTAAATGTTATGATGTGGTCATCGTCAAAATCAAGAGTAGCATCATTAACGTTCAAGTAATTTGTGCTGATCCAGCTTTTCTAAGAGGACATATGTATTTTAGGAGGTTATACGTTTCCTAGGTAGACTAAAGCTCCTTGAGATTTTAATATCTGAAAAAGAATATTTAATTATTGTTAAAGAAGAACATTTAGAAATAATTTTGTATCACAGATTTTTGTATCACAGATTCTAAAAGCATAAATAATGAAGGCTGTCAACCACTCGTTCAATTAACACTGGTGTCCCTGTTGGATGACCACGTGCAGAGAACCCTAAACAGATTAAGATAAAGGAGAGAAAGACAGTGTTTTCCTTTTCCTTCAATGGTTCCCAATTAAATGGAAAGTATTTCTTCAGAATAGAAAAAAATCCATCTTGAATGAACTCATGACATGAAACATTCAGAAGTTTTGGCCCAACAATTTGAATCTTTTTCATTCTACTACACTATTTTTTGGAAACAAATCACCACTCAGTAATTGGACATGACTCTGAGAAACCTGGGTGACTGAAGATGTCCCTGCTCATTACAGGAGGGTTGGACTAGGGGATCTTTGAAGGTCCCTTCTACCCCAAAGTATTCTATGGTTCTATGATTCTATGTTTCTCTGATTCCATTAATCAATGTTTCATCAGTTTTGACTCTAATTTAGATTTCTTTCTATCAGCACTTGCAATATTGTCTTCTGCTAATTCTTAATTACAGAATACATTCTAAGTTCTATTAAATTTTCTGAAATTATTTAAAAATAAAAATTTCAAAGCATTCTTAAAGGAAAATAAGGTTTCTTCACCCAATATTGTTGTTGTCTTTGTAAAATAAAGGTATGTTGAGGTTTTTTTTCTCCCTCTAAATTATACTTAGAAATAGTGAGCAAATCACTAGAAGGCAGATGGAGACAATAATTCAGCAGTTATCAGTAGATCTAACAACAGCCAAAACTCTGTCAAGGTTGGATGTACTTAATGTAAAAAAATAATTCTGTACCACTGGTAAATTTGGGGTTCTCTGCATATGGCCATCCAATGGGGACACCAGTATTAACTGAACAAATGGTTGATAACCTTAATTTTCCACTCTGCTGGAATCTGTGATGGAAAAACACTACAGTTCTGATGTCAACCTTCTCTTTTTCCAAGTTCCCTCACCAGAAGCACAATTTTGGCTCTGAATTGACCAGTTATTCCTTCAATGGCACTAATCTCTTTGTTCAGGGCGTTTTATACCAATATATGTGCCTGTGCATGTTCTGCATTTCAAGTTCTGTAATGTGTAATTTAGAACTCAGAAATGTATATAGTATATTTCAGACATCAGTTATGTTCAAATCTGAATTCTCTGGGCTTTCATAATATTTTTAAGTGTGATTAACTATATGCTGAGTTTTATCTATTTTTCTACTGGTTTCAAAGTACAGGACCTGTGGCAGGTACTGTGTGGGTCTGGAACAGACACTATTTGGAATGATTTTTGCTACAAATGAGCCTCTTTCACTCCCTTTTTGATCAATACTTCTCAGAATATCCCAGCAACTATAAAATGCCACTTAAAAATAAATAAATACCTAATTTATTTACATTAGAACCAACTATAAAATGAATAATTAAATTTATAAAGAAATATTTCTATTTATTATATTTATAAATAAATATTATTTAAATAGTTAATATAATTTTATTATATTAATAAATAATTATATTTACAACTATTCATTTAATATAAATCAATAGCTAGAAAATACTGATGCTAAAATGAAGGTTATGTTTGTGTAGAAATTACTAATACTGAAATGATGAAGTGCCCAGATTTTGATGTTGCCGTTGAAACTCAGTATGAATCAGTATGAACAAAGAATGAAAACCCCCAAATGTGCATCAGTATGAACAAAGAATGGAAACCCCCAAATGTAGCATAAGTTCTTGTGAGGAAATACTCTAACATTAAAAAAAAAACAAAACAACAACACTCCCTCCAACATCCTAAACCAGCATTTTTAAAAGTGTATAAAATTAGTACTATTTCTACAGATTTGAAAATAATAAGCATGGTATCTCTATCATGTCTTTATTATATCTCAAGAGAGATGGGCAGCAAAAAGTTCACGAATAATTTGTCCCGTAGGGAGAAATATTTTTAAACACTGGAGTTTTTACACAGGCAGAATGAAAATAAGGAAAAGGATATGAAGCTGAATTTTAAATATAGTTTAATATAATACACCAGTAAAATCAAAAGTATTTGGCAAATATATGTATGTGTGCATGTGATTGGCTTAAATATATAGTCAGGTATTTGGGTGAAAAGTCTCATTTGTGCTTGCCAAAAGCTACACCAGTCCCAGTTCAGGTAGGTGATGAGGATGGGGGAGCCAGATTTTCTAAGCCAGAAAAGTGGGGCTTATTTTAGCCTGGCATAATTTCAAAAGTGACACTACATCAGTGCAAAAAGTATGCTAAAGCAATATGGCTAGAGTCAGCATCTCATCTTGGTTATTTCCAGTTGAAAAGTGCATTGATAACAAAGAAAGGGGAAATTACTTACCAATTACCAGATTTTTGTGAACTATCTAGTACTCATTAATTTTTATAAGTGATCCTGTACCAAGGTTCTGAAGACAGACTACATTTTTTCATGCTTTTGCAACACCTAAAAATATTACATATTTTCCAGTCTTTTTGCTATTTCATTTTACTATTCATTGTCATGCATATAAGGTATGTTTGCAAGATCTTCAGTATGCTATCATGTACAGCTTCCACAAAATAAAAGGCGAGGAGATTTGACAGTGAATGGATGAATCTCAGAAGAACCTCTAGCACTGTAAATAAGCCTCCTTTGAGTGCTTACTCCATGCATGTGCATGCAACTGGTAATTCCTGCAGGTTTGCAGGAAGGTATTTAGAGTCCTCAGTAAAGACTGGCCCAGTTTCTGGAAATCTGTTCATAGTATTAGTCCAAGAGTTAGAAACTGCTCTCCAGACTGCTTTGAAGACAGTGAGCCAGATACATAGCTGAATGTATGCAGGTCTACAGATTTTGAATGATTGCACTTCCTCTTCAAATCAATAACGTAAAATTAATGTTTTATGTTCCTCAGGAATTCAGAAAATCAGATAGAATTTTAGGCCCAGCTCTTATTTATTTAGAATCTCATTTATCATATCTGAAGGTAATTCCACTATTTTTTTTCAGTCACTAAGGAAAAAAAGTTACTCACATAGGTAAGAACTGAGGCATATTCATTTGTTTTCAAATTTTAAATGTGATCAGTTTATCTTCAAATGTAAAGATATTTACATTATATAAAATATTTGTTGGACAGAGGAGATGGACTTGTAGTTAATTGAGAAGTATTTACCATGCATTTTTAATAGATGTATAGGAACCCTGTTGAGTAATAAAATAGAAATGCTTCTACAATGCCAAGCTTCCGAGCAGCTTTTAAATAATAATTTATTTAATCTACTACCTCAAAGTGCTACTTCACCAACTGGAATCCCATGAGCTCATTTATCTTGAGCACAAGGGAGACTATTCAGCCACAGGTTAATATTAACAGAAAGCTCATGAACTGACATTTTCTCAACTATCAATGTTAGAAATTGGTTTGATTACATTTTGTAAGCAGTAGTTCCTCTTGCCGTTAGGATTATTCAAATATCAGAACTTAATATCACAGTATAAAAACTCTCTTATAGCCTCTTGAGCAGTTCCTGAAATTCGTGCTTACACGTGTGGTGTCTGTGTGTAAGATATTTCATTTTATTTTACTTTTTTTAACTTCTTGTAGTTTGGTTCCAAGGAATGAATGTCTGCTTGCAGCTGGAGTGCATTATGTGATTCCTGGAGTCCATCTTCTACTTCAGTTTTATTTCAAAATTGTTGAAAAAATTTGTTTCTAGTTTTTCAGAAAGCTTCACAAGGAAGACTAGAGCACAGTAAATGGGAATCTTGCTTAAACTGTATTGAAACGTCTGTTTCTAAAACTGCTCAGGGACACAGAATGCATCTCTTTAGACAGTCGTTCCCCTTTGAAGAGTAAATCCATATTAATTTAAATCTGTTATGCATATTTTAATTGTTAGTCTGATTTATACATTCATGTAAGAGGACTTTCTTCTAGGGTAAGAAATTTTTGAATTTTGCAGCAGTGGTCTGTGTTTTCCAAGTTATCCGTATTTCTATATATACGTGTTCTTCACTATGCTGTTACTTGTGTGTAGTGGGTTGACTCTGTCTGGGTGCCAAAGCTGCTTTCACTCCTCTTTCAGATGGATGGGGGAGAGATAATACAACAAAGGTTCATTAATTGAGATATGGAACAGGAGAGATCACTCACCAAATACCATCACAGGCAAAACAGACTCTAATCAGAGACATAAATTGAATTTATTGCAAACAAAATCAAAACAGGATGAGAAGCAAGATAAAACCTCCAAAACAGCTTCCCTCAACCCGTCCTCCTTTCCAGCTCTACCTCCTTCCCCAGTGGCATGGGGAGACAGGGAATGGGGGTTATGGTCAGTTCATCACACATTGTTTCTCCTCCTGCTCTGGGAGAGGAGTCCTTCCTGTTCATCATGGAGTCCTCTACCATGGGAGATAGCTCTCCATGAACTTCTGTAACGTGAGTCCATCTCCTGAGCAATAGCTCTCTGTGAACTGCTGCAATGTGAGTCCATCCCATGGGCAGCAGTTCTCCCAAAACTGCTGCAGCATGGATCACCTTTCCATGGAGTGCTGTCCTTCATGGATAGGCTGAGCCAGTGTGGGGTCCTCTCTCCCCAGGTCCCCCATGGGGTCACAGCCTCCTGTCAGGCATTCACCTGCTCTGGTGTGGATCTCTGCATCCCCATGGACCTCCATGGGCTGCAGGGGCAGCTGCCTCACCATGGTGTGCTCCAGGGGCTGCAGGGGAATCTCAGCTCTGGCACCAGGAGCACCTCCTGCCCCTCCTTCTCCACTGACATCAGTGTCTGCAGCACTGTTCCTCTCACTTATTCTCATCTTGCTGTTCTCTGGCTGCAATTACATCTGTGCAATATCGTGTTTTCCTATTCCTAAATATGTTATCACAGAGGCATTGCCACTGTTTCTAACTGGCCCAGCCTTGACCAACACATCCATCTTTGGAGCTGCCGAGGATTGGCTCTGCTGGACATGGAGGAAGCTTCTGGCACCTTCTCACAGAAGCCACCCCTGTAGTCTCCCTTTTTAACAAAGCTTGGCCAAGCAAAACCAATACACTGTGGCACTGAAGTTAATGATATATAAGGAACTGGAAAGGAAGGGTCTGGTGCTAAGGCTAAGTCCTAAAAGTCGTTGGAAGGCATTGTGTCAGTGACAGAATAGCCTCTCTACTAGAAACAGTATTTATTTTTTTACCTTTATTTTGGCAGTGTGAAAAGTGTTTGAGTTGTAGTTAAAAGTAGTACAAACTTTCCTTGAATAATTCTTTTGTTGATAGCATCCACAACGGTATATGTCTGAAAGAAATACATGCCAGAAAAAGTTTAGCCACTTTTCAGTACTGAAACACATTCCTTCTAAAGGTCAACCAAGATTACATTTTTTTTTTCAATGGGCTGTAGTTAGTCCTATGAGAGGAAAAGATCTGCAGCAAATAGCCAGAATCCCAGATTACAGATCAAATCTGATTAGCTCTGAGTAATTACTTTGAAATCCTTCTTGGGTTTTATCCATTTGGAAACAGTTTTCATTTGATTTTGACTAGCTATTATTCATAAATAAGAAAAAGAGGTGATTTTATTGCAAATGAACTTCGCTTTAGACTGGAAAGTAAACTGGAAGATCTACAGTTTGTCAGTAGTGCTCACTATAATGCTTTTACAACTTTTACAGAATAATTATCAACATCACCTTTCTTCCTCCATACTCCCATTATCTGAATATAAATATTAGGAAATATTGTGTGTGTTCCTTTTATTTACAACGACATAAAAGTAAAGGTTACTTAGATTTTCAGAATTTATCTTAAATGTTAAATATTTCTCACACTTTTGTCCTCAATTCGGTAAGCCACCTATAGGCAACTCTTGTCTTTTGCAATGACACAGTACATCCCACAAACTACAAAGTGTCTAATTCGAACATCTGAACTTTCCACAAACATACAGTCCAGCCCCTTAATCAGTCCTCAGCCTGATATTCTAAGGCATCTAAGATACTATTGGATGCTAGTGGCCAGCAGCTGAATACAATCCTTAGTGGTCAATGCAGATATGGTGACCAGCAACTATGTCCTCTACAAGTACAAGCAGAATTTTTTTTTAATCTACCAGACTACATAGAAAAATTGTCCTGTATATGTTTGAAATTTGAACCTACAGCCTTTACTTGAGTAAAATCCTCATCAAATTATGAATACAAATATTCTTCTTTACGTTCTTTACCCCATTTTATTGACATGGGCCAGATAAATCCCAGACATGAATGCAGACTGGTGAAACTCATTGTGAGCAGGCAGCCCTGCAGAGAAGGATTTGGGGATGAGAGGCTGGACATGAACCAGCAGTGTGCACTTTCACCCCAAAAGGACAATCACACACTGAATTGCATGGACAGAGGGAGGTGAGTCTGACTCTGAGCTGCTCTCATAAGACTCCAGCTTTGTGTCCAGCTTTGGAGTTCACAGCACAAGAAAGATGAGGGCCTGTTGGAGTGGGTCCAGAGGAGAGCCATGGAAATGTTCAGAGGACTGGAACACCTCTCTCATGAACACAGGCTGAGAGCTCTGGGATTGTTCAGTGTGAAAAAGAGAAGGCTCCAGGGAGACATCATTAAGACCTTCCAGTACTTTAAAAGGGCTCATAAAAAAACTGACTTTTTACCCAGGCAGTTAGTGAAAGGACAAGAAGGAATCGTTTTAAACTAAAAAGGAGAGATTTAGATTAAATGCTGGAAAGAAATTCTTTATTGTGAGGATGGTGAGGCAGTGGAACAAGTTGTTCAGAGAAGCTGTGGATGTTCTGTTCCTTGAGGTGTTTAAGGACAGGTTGGATGCATTTGAATAACCTGGACTAGTGAAAGGTGTGCTTTGCACATGGAGCAGGGCAGTTGTAACAAGATTATTTTTAAGGTCTCTTCCAACCATTCTATAATTCTGCAATTCTATTACATCAGTGGATATACTTTGAGGTTATGCCTCTATTCACAGAAGGAAAGTTTGGAACTCTCCACTGTGCAATAATATCCTACCTTGTGCTGTGTTACTTAGTGCTTTCGGTTGCCATGTATGAGCACTGCCTATGGAAATATTTTAAGCATATATGTCAAACATTTAGTGCAATATTAAGCAAATAGAATGCCTATTACTTTTAAGAATAGTTTGATGTTTGCAAAAGTAAATGAATAGTCATGATAGTTTGATTGGATAAATGATAAGCAACTGTACAAGGAATAAGAGCTATAATTCCAGTAGAAATTAATAATGACTAAGGAATTTTTTTCCTTTTCTTGGAAAACCCATGTTCTTCAATTTTTAAGAAAAATCTACAGATTTTTTGTTTTGGCTTCTGTGAAATGTAACAAAAAATGAATAATCATCATTAAATTTTTTTTTTGGTTAATTCAAATTCTATGTAAAAATCAAATTAATATTAAAAAATAACAAAAATAATATAAAGGATTCCAAGAAAGTCAAGAAAGAGCTTCACAACTCTTGGAATATTTTTTTATAAGTTTGTTTTTGAGAACTGTTTTAATCAATTTCTCTGCTCCTAACATATAATCTTCAGAAGATATAAAAAAAAAATTAAAATAATTTTTCTCGTAAGACAAAATCTCCTAGGAAAAAAATATTGATAAAATACATATTTGCTTCTAATTCTTTTTACAACCAGCAAAAAGACATCCTGTGTTCTTCATTCAGAAATGCTCATGTTGTTTTTTTTATGGAAATATGATTTGCCTGGTGAAAACTATGTGACATAAAGCAGAGTATTATACTGCTAGTTTTCTAGCCACTATGATGTGTGTTTCATACACAAATATTGAAGAGTATATTCATTGCTTCCTGTTGCTGTAAATTTTCTTACATCTGATGATGCTGTTAGGATGCCAGTTTCTACCTGTTGGGGCTTTGCACAGTATTCACCCATCCTTCAATGCCATATAAACAGGCTTTAGCTCAAAATTTCCTGAGCTTATGTGAGACTCAGTAGAATTCAATCGCAGGAGAGGCAATCCTTTGGAACACTAAAACAGGTGAGAGTGCCATTATGATATCTGAATAATCTGCTGAGGATTTGTCTACCATTGCGAGTTCATTCCTTCAGTATTCATAATTTTTACTATGTTTTCTTTCTTGACAAAAGTTACATTTATTTTATGACCTTTTGGAAATGTGGCATTAATAATAGTTGAAATGGTGCCACCATAATATGGTAATGGTTTGATTGCTGCTGAAATTCCATTTATTTTTAGTTCCTTTCTTCTAGAACTATTAAAGTCTTCTGTGCATAAACTTTGCATAAATGAAAGTTAAGCTGATTGTCATCATGTGGCTATAAATACCATCAGATACATTTTTTGTTTATTTATATATTTATTTTTTTAAAAATGTGCCCTTTTCAAAACAGAGATGTTAACATTAAGGTGTAAAGAATTCAAGTAACTGGGTGATCAAAGCATATTTTGAAAATAAGTTAGACAATAAAGACTTATAATGGCTTGGTTTTCCTCACTTCCTACTTACATGTTATGCAGAAAATTACAGAATTTGCTTGTTACCTAGGAGTTATTTTAACCCTCCTGTTATTGAGGTTCTATAAAATATTTTCAATTGGCTAGTATTGTAGTCACAATGAATGTAATTTCAAATAAGCTACATTTTAAAGACATATCCTTTATGAAATTATTAAGCAGGAATCCTGAGTCTTAGCACACTTTCTGTACTCTTGAATATTTACAAACTGACTTAAAACTGCAGTAACAAAAGAGAAAAAGACCAAAATGAAAGTAAATCAGAACAGTGATGGTCTAGTGAAAATGGTGGCTTACGCAGAAATCATGGTTTGATTGGCTGTCTCACATCTCAAAGTGAAGTCATTACAAAGGGAACTCAAGTCATAGAATATCCAGAACTGAATGGGACTCACAAGGATCACTGAAGTTCAGGACAGGCCCCCAAGAGCTATGCCATGGGCCTGGGAGCAGTCCAAACTTTATTCTCTGGCACGCTTGTGCTGTGATCGCTTTCTCGGGGAGCTCTGGAATCTGGTCTGTGGAACACCAAAGGGTCCAGTGACAGGGGAACACAACAAAAATGAGCAAATGAAGAAGTGTACACATGCACACATGCACCTGCACACAAAAATAGACACAAACATTGCTTGATTTTCCCTCAAATCTGCCCAGAGATAATGGCAAAATTGGACCAACTGTGATACAATCACATCCTGAAATAAAATCTGGCTACATTTTAAGTTATTGCAAATATCTCTTCTCTCACAAACTAAAACAAAAACCTACATAAAAATGCTGTAAAACCAGAATATTCAGAGGCAGTTCTGTACTTGAACTTTCCTGTCCATGCAATGAATATCAATTCATATCAAGGAGTTGCTAAGAATTTTATCATCAAGTCCAGTTGAAAGCAATTTTGCTCACAAAACTACTTTCGTTTGAGTACTTGAGATGAATAAACGCTGCAGAATCAGACTCCTAAAATGTGAACTTTTGCATTACTAAGCTCATTGAGAAGGATATAATATTCTTTTGAACAAAATGTTAACTGTTTCGCTTTTTTCCTCAACAATATAATGAAGTTCTTGTGTCTGTCATAATCTACCCAGTCTTTTAAGCACTCTTTTTGAACAAAGGGCAGTGGCACTAGCTCGGTACAGAGCAGGAATGCTTTACAGGATTTTTCCAGATAGTGGAAAATGGTTGCAGTGCAGCTAATAAGAATGCTAATTTAAAGAGAGAGTAAAAAGATGTACACACACTTGCTTTCTTCACAAGATTCTTACTAGCTTCTCCATGCAGGAACAAATATACCTATGGTGAATATTTACTTATCTTTCTTTTCCGTATGAAATATTTGTCTGCCCTTGGCCTTGACTTCCTCTTAGGGCAGAATTGTGTTAAGCCAAACAAAAAAGATAAGATAATATTCATCTCTGCTTGGCAACAGCAGAAAAGCTAGTGAAAAATGCATTCATCTTTGTCCATAGAGCAGTAGCAAGAACAAAATATCTTTAAATTTCTTCCTATGTATGTTAATAATCCTATGTACCTTAGTAAGTTAAAAAAAAAAAAAAAAGGTCCTTGTCTGTCCCTGATTCTACAGATGGCAAGGACAAAATTACAGAAACCTCATTGATAAAGATTCAGATCTGTATAAGAATTGCAATTATAAGGCATGACAAAAACTATAAAGGTGGAAAATTTTGGCATAACTAGGTTTGGAAATTTGAGAATATTTTTCTCCTACCACCAAACTATTGTGAAGATAATATTTCCCTGTCAAACATCATTATATTGGCTTGACAGGCTGGAGATCTTGGTTTTCTAGCCTCCTGGAGATGTTCTGAGGGTATATTTTTTAAATCCAGTCTGAAGAACCTTATTTTCCCTGCCAGATTCAGTCAGATGCAAGGACTAATTTACCACAGTTAATGAAAGACATCTCTATTTTTCTATTTTTCTTCGTAACTTCTTTTATAGGCAAGTCTTAGACAAGAAGGCTGAAACCTACTGCTTTTGAACAATACAGATTTTTTTTTTACTTTGTGCAGTCGTTTTGATTTTTCCTTGCAGCTGTACAAAACACCTGTAGAGAGAATGCAGAGGAAATCCAGTGCTTTCAGGAAGTAACACACTAGGCCATTGGTGTGGCAGCAGCACAGCTACTTCAGTGTAGCTGTAACTGTTTCCAGGTTTCTGACAATCACACACTATTTTATATATTCCTATAATTTTTCAGGAGAAATTGCACAAACCCAAAGGCCACAGAAATTTTGATCTGTGAAAACACTAAATCAATGGGGGAAGACAGCACATAGTGATGGTCATAATCCAGTCCTAATTATGGGAGGGTGGTGTATATTTTTTCTTCAGATTGTAAACCAGTATTCAATATGGGTTCCATTAAATCTTCAATTGGAAATATAACTAGATTTTCTTTATGTTTTACTTTACTGCTTCTCTAGAGTGTAGAAATGATTGCCTATAATCTTTAATAAAAAGGGGGCAAAATATTATTCTGATTGTGATCTATATTACAAATATTTCAAACTTCCAGAGATTAACTTTTGTTTGTTTGGGGTTTTTTGTTTGGTTTTTGATTGGTTTGGGGTTTTTTTTTCAGTTGGAACAAGCACTTAAACCAGAGAACTGCTCCCATTTCTCGCTGATTGAATAGAAGTGTAGAATTGGAGACAAACAAAACATAAAAAACATACAAAAATTGTGATGGTTTATATTCTAATATTGGAATATTTTGTCCTAATGTGATAGGTGAACATGGTACTCCAAAAACTTATTGCAATTTGATGTAGTATTTTTCTTTGGTGTTGTTCTTGGTTTTTTGGATTTTTTTGGGGTCTTGTATTTCTTTTAGCTATTAATGTCTCCAAGAATATTATTTTCTATGGTAAAATCATACTACTGAATATTTGTTAGAAAAAGTAAAATAGTCTCTTGTACAAATACCTTCCTCAATCTATTATCTAGATTTTTTTTTTTGTTTTCACTAATTTTTATTAAAAATTATGGATTTTATGAAGAAGTTTTTATAATTTTAAACCTTTGTATGTAGAACAGAAATGCTGACACAATGTAATTAACAGTGATAAAGAGGTGCAATAATAACAAAATTGCAAAGTTATCTGAAATAATGTCATATTCAACAAAGAAACCTCGTATGACACGGAGAACACTTTGAATCTTAGTATATATAGCTAAGTTTTTTCTCTGCATTTTAATTTCTTAAGGAAAATATATTTTGTGTTTCTTACATTAAAACCAATGTAAATCAGTATTGCTTTAAATTTAAGAGACAGAATAAGTGTTGAAGATTACTCATAGTATTTCCAATGTCTCTGAAATCTTCTGAAGCTTCTAAATTGAAAATACTGTCAAGCCTCATGGCAGAAAAAAACTCAGTTAATAAAATTTGTGGAGTCAAATTCATCAAACAAAATGATAATTTGATTATGAATACAAAAGATTTATGTCATGATTAATGAATAGGAAGTCTTTGCTGGCTGTCATAAGGACAATTTGTTCTTAGGATTCTTGTTCTTGACTCTTGACAATTTTATCAGGACAACTTTTTGACAAACAAAAATACTGAACAAATATGAACCAATTATGACCCCATTTGAGCATATGTGTGACTGAGAGACCTTGAAACTGCTTAGAAATTTAAGGATGAATTTGTCCTTCTTCATGCAACTACAGATGGAGTTTACTGTAGCCCAGTGAATCTTTGCTTTAACATTTGTGAGGATGATTCAACGCTTTGAAGTTCCAGTTTTACTGAAAGGGTTTTCTTTCTGCTTTCTTCTTTATTTATTATCTGCATCTGCTAGCTGGACCCAGATGGTACCAAAGTAAACTGGCTAGTTGAAAACTACTTCAAGAGCAATTTAAAGCACCAAGATAGAGCATTATCTAAACCTAAAGAATGAAAATGCAATGCTGCTTTAAAAACTATATCTGGGGTTACTGTGTTCTTGTTGCTCCAGATAGGTAAGTTGGGAGCATAATAAGTGAAACAATAACAAATTCAGGCAGGGTATTGAGAAACATTCAGTTGCTGAATTATGAATGTGAGAAGTCCCCACAGGCAAAGTGGTGAACTCAGAAAACACTAGGGTCATTCAAGTAATGATTGTATATGTCTTGGGAAAATAATATACAAGAAAAGGATGAACCTCAGTGTGCTGCATGGCCTTTTTCATTCTCAGTATTCCAGCATCACAGCTGTCATGCTGCAAGGTATATTAAAAAGGAGAGATTACGTGCTGCTGATTGAGATCTCTTCATCCAAAACCCAGCTTCATGTGCGTGTGATTGAAGAGCTTCTGTTATGTGACACCCACTGGGCCCAGCTGCAATTTAGCCTTTACAGGTACTTCATGACCTAGCTCATTATTTGCTTTTAGTAAAATAGAAATAGCAACACATTGCACAAGAAATTCCAGTATAAGTGTAGGTCAAGTATCTTTAGGACAAAAGTGTCACGCTGTCACCAGTTCTGAATGGCTGCAGGCTGTAGGAAGGCAACATTACTAAAGCAGGAGTGATCTGTATGATTGGCTTGCCTTTGAACAAAGTGGTGAAAAGAGCATGCTAGAAACCCTTCTGTGATTAACATTCTTGTGGGCACACGAAGAACTTTGCACCTTATAGCCTGCGCCTGATGATTTACAAGATATTAGCTTTCAATCCTAAGACAGGATCTCAAACTCAGAAGTAGAAGAAGGTTATTTAGCCCATCTAAGAACTTAGAAAACCTTTTACACTCTAAGGAGCTTCATTGAGGCTACTAGAAGGAATGTGGAAGAGTAGTCTTTACATCACTGAAAGAACATTTTTGAAAATCCCTTTCTCTTAGGATTTGTTGCTTAACTGGGATTGAAATTGCTTCAAAACCAATGTCAGCTTTGTTGAAAATAATACCAGAAATTAAAAACAACGCAAAAAGCTCTTCTGTGTCTAAGTTATAATAATGTTCAGGTATCTATTGTAGAAGCTTTTCAGCATTTGTTTTGAAGTTTTTCTGTTTTGAAACTGGTATCTCTTTGAAGTACATTTATTTTACCCACCACTCTAAGATGTTACACCACCATACTACCAAATAGACAACATAAAACAGATATATGATAGTTCATTGAAATCAAGATGTTTTACAAATTCATTGAGCTTTTACAAGCTGTCCTATTTCTATCCCAAAGGATGATTTCTCTTCTCTCCATTTAATTTCATCTGGATTTTGAAGAAAGATTTGGTTCTCTTCAACAGCAATTAAGTTGAAATTGTAGTTTTTATTAATTTGTGCTAAGAAGTAGTGGATTTGAGGGTATAATTTGTGGAGAAAGGAATCCAAATCAAGATGAAATTTTGATTTATTATAAATATGTTAGCTACTTGAAGCATTGGAATATCCCATACAGAATATTCTGAGTTTAAAGGGACCCAAAAGGATCATCAAGCCCATCTTCAAAGAAAATGGTCAACACAGGGATCAAACTCACAACCTGGGCATTATTAGCCCTGAGCCCATTATTACCCAACTCTGGTAATATCTTTTTTCACTGCATGAATAGACTTCAAACCCCAAAGTATTTGATGTTGTAGGTATGTATATTAGTATTTCATCATTGTCCCTACGAGAAAACTACTTCAGAGGTAAATATTGTGGCCATTTGACAATGTGAGGTACAAAACTTTAGGTAATTTAATAGCAAAATACAGTGCGCGTGAGCGCTTGTTCAAAAAATTATTGGTTGTGCTTATCAAACATTTATTAATCCATTTTCATTTGTTTTGCAAATGCTTACAGGTTTATGTGCACTCAAATGTTTAGGAAATTACTAATTACTGGGTTTTGTAGGTACACACATGTTCATATGCTAGCTGGCTGTGCAGAAATGACAGAACTAGCTTGTATTTAAGAATTTTTCCATTAGGGAAAGACTGGCTTACAGACTGGCAACATAAAACGAGATGAGTGTCTCTGTAACTAGAAAGATGTGGCAACATAAGATTTTCAAACAATGGTGAATGATGTATAAGGATCATTTCAGACAGATTATGCATTATACAACTAGCATGATAATTGATTATTGGAATAACAGGAATGACTATGATATTCAGTACTTGGATGCCTGGCAAAGCTGGAATCAAGATGCTTTCAGAGGAATTTTTCTTTGTCTTCTTATCAGTTTTGGGACTTCTACTATAGCCTAATATGATTTCAGATAAAAATCATTGTGGGGGTTATTTCTTTTTCTTTTTTGAATAAAGAATATTTTGGTAACAAACTCATGTGGGCCATAATAAATTATTTCATACACTCTTTGATTCAGGGATGTTTTTTTACTAAAATGCCATTAATGACAGAGCTAGTTGAAATACCAGTAAGCAGTAAATTGTCTGAAATACACTAATTTACAGGATGCAGTCATTGGGAAGTTTCTCAGAAACAAGAGATGTTATCTCAGAAAGAAGTGGTACCCAAAATCTGTCCTACAGTGTAATAGCTGTAGCATCCAGTCTACAAGAAGGATAACACAGTTACTCTGAAAAAAATATAAGAGGAAAAGACGACTTGACCTGAAAAAATTTGACTTTTAAAAGATATGAAGATAAAATGAAGAGGTTTTGAGGTTACAGCTTGAAAGGAAGATTTTATTTATTTTTATTTAAAATACAGACTCTAGCTGTCCTTTTGATGTTCTGGTTGTTTCTAAGATGGCTTCTAAAGCATTTGTAAGAGCAGTAAGGGAATGGTCTGGAAATGCTGATTTTTTAATTTCACCATACATATTTTATAGAACTTTGAAATTTAATTGTCTACGAAATATCTTCCTTGCAAGTTATATGAAAAGCTTTTTGCATCTGAATTAATCTGCCCAAATAAGACTAAATGGAACAGGTTTTCAACATTTTTAAATGCCTGCCTTAATTTAGCTTTGCAGAGTGGGACCTCTGAGGGCTATATAATTATTTGTCTGGTATGATCCGTGTAATGGTTGTTTTCTGTATTACGCTCATATATTATTATGTTTTGTTTCAAATTTTAAGAGTTTTTTGGTTTTTTTTAACTTGGTTGAACAGCTAGAATACTTCTTCAGTTAATGATATATTTGGTCTGTGATTTGCTTTTTATATTGTATTCAGATTTTCGGCTTGGTTACATTGCTTAGACTCTAGAGTAAACAGTTTTCTCATACAAGACTAAATCAGCTAACTTTATGTGGTTTTCTGTGGTTTTAAAAAAAGGTAATACAGTTAGCTCATCTTAAATATATATATATACTTGGAAATATGTAGTACACTTTCATGTATGTATTTTGGATAAATAAATACATCTTAGCCCTTCAGGAAAAAATATTAAGCTTCCAGCCTTGTTTACATCAACATTTAATATGTTCAGAAGAAAGATTGTAGGAGGGTAATTTTACTTGCTCTCTAGGAAAGAGTTAATGTGTTTTGGCTTGATCTTTACAGAGCTTCTTTTTGGTATCAGTAGTAGGTTCTAGACCCTGGCAATTCTTTATCGACTGCATAATATCATTTATTGCATGAATTTTTCTGACAGTCTGTTACTCTCTCTATTTTTGTTCACTAGAGGCATTGAGTGCCCTCATTAGTCCCAAAGACACAAAATTCCTTCTTTTCTGCACAGATTTTCTTTTAGTCCCTAGTCCTAACATGCTGTCTTGAACAGTCTATAAGCAATCCCCTGCATCTTTACTTGCCCTTAATCCTTTGTGTTAAAGCTTCAACTCTTTCTAAATTTTGTCCTTGTTACTTTAAGTGAATTTCAGAATATTTGGGTTAGAAGTAGTCTACTAGAAAGAAAAAAAAAGCTTGCATTCTCATGAATGAATGTTGCCCGATTTCCAGAAAAGCATTTCACATCCAAGAGACATGCACGGACCAAGCAAACTTTGAAAGAAATCAGCTGCAAGTGATGATGTTTAGACAAACTAGCTCAAGGGAATGGTTGATTTGATACTCAGCCAGCTCTCATTGTTTCAGTGCTGAAACAGGACATATATTGCCCCACCTTGGATCTGCATTGAGGGAAGCTGGTAACATAACCTCAGGTGAGATCATGTAGCCTGAGTCAGGAAAACAGAAGTTTGCTATCTGTGTCGAAGCACGAAGATAAGGCAGCTGCCCAGAAGATATTTTCTACAAAGCCAGAGAAAGCCAACTGAAAAAAATGCAGTTTACAGAACTGAATATGGTGCTGAATATTATTTGTACAGTCTGAAGTCCTTGAGATTTACTCCAAGTTTTTATCCAGCTGTGTAAAATATTATTCCAGGAACAATAAATGTTATTTAATTTATAAACATATTAGTGGCTGTTAAGAATAGCTTTAACCATGTATATCTATGACACTGAAAAATACTAACCATTTTAAGGCTGTCAGCAACAGAATTTCTAGCAAAGTAGGTGGATTACAAGCAACTGTCATGTGTTTTGAGAAAATAAATGTACTTTTAAAGTCCATTTTTCTCACTCCATTGCAATTTATGTTCCATGTATCCTGTAGGCACAAGAACTTCATTGTTCTATTGAAAACTTGCTTGCCATATTATCTTTTTTTCTTTTCTTAAATGAAAGTAATTGACCATATTTAATGTAGCTCTTGGCCACAAATGTTGCCATAAATATCTTTCACTTTTGCACTACAGGACTATAACACATTTCATCTACTAGGTCCCACCAAAGAAAACAAATACAGCTATTGAGAAAAGAACAAAAGTTCTATGCAGTAGCTGTGAGCACTATCTTGCTTTGTGGAAAAGAGTTTCTCTTTAAAGTTCACAGTAGATTTATATTTGTCACTTACTAGTATTTTCTCACAACAGATTTCTGAAGAATTTTTTTCCCTAAAAGAAATGCATAACATTATCTAAGAACAGTCTTTGTTTTTAGACATACTTAATAACAATTTATTAAAATTTCATTGTTGAACCCCTGTGTACTTGGTTACATCAGTTATGCGGTGATTCTTCTTATATTTCAAAGTTTGTTTATTTATTTTATTTTTTTCGAACAATTTTTAGAGCTTGCTATTTTTCTGGATCAAATTGCTCTAGTCATCTTTCTAAAGGTCTCGGGTTTTGTAATTTGATTTATGTGGTAACCTTGAAAGAAGGAGAGGCATTAATAAACTGTTCTGTTTTAATGAATGGCTTGTCAGGTACTGGTTGACTACTTCAGTGGCCAGGAGCTCTCTTCCTCCAGGCACAGTTTAGAAGGGCAAGGCTTCAGGCTCTCTGTCATGTCTGTGCCAGCCTTATTTAATATTTAACAGCTGTCAAGAATAGCATTGGTTTGAAGGACTTACTTGATTAGTAATGGCTTTGATATTTCTTTACTTCTCTTAAATTTGCTTTTAACATTTTTGATTCAAGGAGGAAGACCTGGCATAGCTAGGAAATACTGAAACTGTCTAAATGCATGCTGTTAGCTGTCTAGGTCAGAAATACATGAAATGCATGCAGGCATAGGAATAACATACTCAGGTCCTTCAAAGACAAACGTCTCCTTATCGGTTTGATAATTCCTGAAATAATGCTTTCTTTTATCCAAATTTTCATTGATGATGCCTTTCTCCTTCTGACTTGGCTCCCAGGAGGTGGGTGGAGGCTGTGAGTGGCATCTGCACGGCTCACACCACCTCCTTTTTTGTTGTAAACCACAAGACTGCACACACTGTTAGGACAAACAAACCTGCCTAAAAATCCAGTACTTCTACTTTCACCTACTTCAGATTGGATCACAAAGCAAGCTTAGGGTGTGTAACCTCGAGTGACACATCTGCAACAGCTGTGGAAAGCATCTCCCTAAAGCAGAATCGTTCCCTGAGCATCCCTCCCATCAAGTAATGCAGTGAGACTTTAAGTCACTTAAAAATCCAGATTTGAGTTGAGTGTCATCAATAATCATGGATTCATTTTCCTTAATTTTATGACTTCCTATCACTAGTCTATTTTTTTGGGGGAGGGCTTTTTGGGGGTTACTTGGGGCTTTTATTTCTCCCTACAAGTGCTAAAGGCTACTGTGCTCACTATATCCAGTTGTAGAAGGCAGTGATACAACTCTGGCTGCAGCATCTAAACATTTCAAAAAATAGTATTTAAATATTTCTAGTTTTCAATCTTGTTCTTGCTGGAAATCATTAACAATAGACAAAACCACAAAACCCCTGGAATCCTTGCACATATCATTATTGCTTATCTGCACTTATGGGCTCACTCTTAACCTTGTGGACATTGATGCATGAAATGTTTCTGATCCCATTTTTGACAATTGTAATTTCTTTGATCTTTTTCTGCTCATTTGAATATCTGATTTTTATTCAACAATTCTGTTTCCAAGGCCATCTGCCTGGTGGATTTGGTCTGAAAATTGAAATTATTTGCATGTCTCATGTATTTGTTTGTAATATCTGCTCCTTTTTTTCAAAACATCCTGAAAAAGAAAAGCTCCATGCATGCACAAAATATTAAATGCAGAGACAATTGAATATAGAGAGCTGTCACTGAAATAAATAGGAAATTTTACTCCTGTGGTAAGAGAAAAGAGAGCTGAGTTTTAGTAAACTTAAACTAGGTCCCTATTAATGGCTTCTGCTTACTCTGCAGGTTTTCATGAGTTTCTTTTAGTGTCATACATTGTCAAAAGATCCTTGTATTTTATTTTTATTATTATGGTAGCTTTTGCTGTTATTATTTTATTATGGTTCCACTCTAACAGATTTCAAAGACATGTATGTGGAGTTAGTACAAATTGGGGCTCTAATTTGTTTTAGATTCGAGATTAAATTCAGTCAAATACACATTGGATGATAGTTGTGGCAGTGGAAGATCTCAAATTGCACAGAAATGTATTCTGAAATGGAGGAGCTGGATTTAATAAAATGGCCATTGCTTGGGAAGTAAGCAGTAGTTATTTATACAAAAATTTCTCTTAGCTGTAGCTTTTTTTCATATAATCTCAAAAAATTTGGAAAAGAACATTTGCTGTATGACAGGAGCTTCTTATCAGAGCAAAGAGCAAGGAAGAGCTGGAACAATCTCAGTGCAGCACATATGGCACATACCTTCACAGAACTACCCTTCTTAGTAGGTTCTATGGTCAAACCAAGATACTTAAATCCTAGTGATAGTGCTCAACTACAACTTGCACACAATTATTTTGTTCTATGCAATTATTGTGTTTGACATTTTATATTATATCAGACACTGTAATAACCAAGCAAATCACCAAAAATATGATTAGCAATTCTGGGGAAAGCTTCTAATATTTCTGGGATTTGTTCAATTACTATGTCTTTTGACTTTGGTTATCTGATATTTTCACAAACAAAGAATTAAAAGATGGGAGGAAAAGTAACTTTTTTACAACAAAAATAATGCTTTTAAAACTAATGGCAGGCTGTTTCTGTGTTATATTTCTTTTCCGCATGTTAGGTTTTATATTTTACTAATTGATCCGCTTTTGGTGTTGCTCAGATTCTGTCTCCTATTCTGAATGTTTAATTATGTGACTGATCTACTAATTTCTATGGCCTATATTAAGCTGATCTGTTCTTAGAAAACCTTCAATATGAGCTTGTGTTCCTTCAGTAAAAAGAAAAAATATGCATATTTCTGTTAATCATAGATTTAAGACCACGATCCTTTTGCTTGGATACCCCCTAAAATGACTTGTTTTGAATAATATTTTTCTGCCATCAGCTACAAGATTTTCATGCCACATGATTTTTGGTCTTGATTAAATTTCAAAGTCTAGGAGTCCAAAATATCAGAATTAACAAGCAAAAGTTTCATGTTTATGCTATGTTTATGCTCAGGTCTTCTACCCTGAGCTTTGACTTTGCCTTTCTACCAGTGTGGACTATGATTTCATATCAAATTGGTTTCACCATCTGTAATTCCAGATGGAATAGAAAATAGATATGGAAATTCAGAGCAGTCTATCTTGCTATTGAATTTTGTTAACTGACCTAATAAAAAGTACCATCAGATCGAGAGAAAAACCTAAGATGTGAGTCTCTCTCTATACACACAGATTGATATATATCTATAGTTCCAAACAAGTGTAACCAGAGGAATATAGTGGTGTATTCATTCAAGCTGGCAGTAATAAGTGAACTGGGAGCAGACCAGGATTGTTGAGTGTACTTTGGGACACATTGTGCTGAAGGAGATAAGAATCATTAGGAAAAAGGGAAGCTGGGGACAGTCTGTTTTACAGCCAAGTAGTATGGATCTGAAAAATAGGTGATGGCTGTCAGGTTCATAGTTCTGTGGGGATTTTTGGAATGTGTGTATATATATATATATATATATATATATATATATATTTATATTTATATTTATATTTATATCTTCTAACAAATCTATACAGAATAAGGTTTGATACTATGAAGTAGTTTGAGCAAAACTGCAGTGAAAACTGTAAATAGTAATAAAACAGTAAAATACCATGATGTGGCTGAGATCAACATTGCTCAGTTCTTTTGTTGTTCTGCTGTGATTTTCAATATCCAGCTGAGTGTGATTGATTCTTAGCTGAGGATTGAAGTTTACACATACTACCAAAATAACACAGACCTGAGTCAGTGAGCATTTACACCCTATTTCCATTCAAGTGTACCTTGATAATACAACTGAGATGGAAGGACACTACAACACACTGTCTCTCTTCTGGGATTCCTGACTGCTTCTTCACACTCAACATTAAAAAAGAAGATTTTCCAGAATTTCCAGAAGTTCTGTGGCAGAAGAAACTTAGAGTAGAGCCAGATGCTTTCCCTCTTTGCTTCTATGGACAGAGGGAAATAAATAAGAGGCATGAAAAATGAAGGAAATGGGGATGGAACATAGATTTTTGCATCTTGATGTTTCATTTCCTCCCTGTAATCTAGCAGAAAAAAAAAAAAAAAACAGCAGTGCTCCAGAGACATTTCTTTTTTCAGATCAGCAAGGATTTGAGTGAGTTAAAAAATGACCATTCACTGATCATAATAATTAAGCCCTTTATATGAAACCCACATTTACTTAAAAATAGTAGAATATTCAATAATAATGAATCATGAAACAAATCAATTGATTAATTTTGTAGTTCATTTCATGCAATAGGAACCTTCATAATACACTGTGATATCTTGTGACTAAGTAGAAGTCAAGGAAAACCAAACAGTGAAGAATCTTAAGATCTGGTTTTCCATATAAAGATAATGGTTTCAGCTTTTAGTTAAAACTTCTTCTTTTCTAGCTAGATTTCACACCCCTCCTTAGTCTGAGTCAGTTAGATAGCATTGACTGTATTCTTTCCAGTAGCATTGACTGTCCCCAGCAGTAACAGCACAGAATCAGAGAATCACAGAATCATTAAGGTTGGGAAAGACCTCTAAGATCATTGAAGATGACCATTAATTTAACACAGCCATCTTCATCACTAGGCCATATCTCCAAGTCCATTTCTACACATTTTTGAATACTTGCAGGGGTGGTCACTCCTCCACTTCTCTGGGAACCTTTTTCCAGTGCCTGACCATTTCAGTGAAGCCATTTTCCCTAATACCTAATCTAAAGCTTACCTTTAGATTACAATCTTCCTTGGTCTGTGAGGCCATTTCCTGTGGTCCTGTCTCTTCTCACATGGGAAAAGAGGTTGACACCCAGCTCTCTACAACCTCCTTTCAGGTAGTTGTTGAGAGTGATAAGGTCCCCTCTGAGTCTCTTTTTCTTCAGGCAAAACACCCCCAGCTCTCTTGGCCACTCCTCATAATAACTAGCCCTTTCACTAAGGCTAGCCATTTGCTAGCCCTTTCACTATCTTTGTTGCTCTTGGTATTAAATATTGCCTAAGGAATGGCATAATATGCTATTTTCCCTAATTCCATAGGAAAGATTTGCCTAGGTCTCTCACGCATAGGCACAGAAACAGTTCACATATGCTTGTACAAAAAAACTTATAGTCTTAGGGCTGGAGTGAATCAACTGAAATTTTAGGAAGAACCCTGAACACATACATTTACAGAAGACCCCCCACAAGTCTGGCATCCATGCCCTTTAGAAGTGATTTGACCAAATCTGATCCAGTAGGGTTAATGGAAGGTATCATAAAGTCTGTGAGGTAAATGTACAATGTGTCCCAGAGCTTGTTGGTGCCAATATCTACAGTGGGCTTGTATGCATATTGGCTGATGCTTTCCATATCTGGTCACAAACCTGTAGGATCACCTCAAGTGGTCTAGAGTAATGAGATGTGACTCTAAGGATGTCTGAATGGGTCTAAGAGCAACTGTAGAAGGTTTTACTCAGGTAAATGCTAATTTTTCCTTCAATAGAAATTCTTATCTAGGCGAAATCTTAAGAATTTGCTGAAAAAAGATTTGGCAGACATACTCCAGAAATATGACTGAGATGTTACATGTAATTTGGATGATACATAATGAATAAAAAAGACAGAAAAAACCCAGTATGAATAAATTCAATCTTTTGTGTGTGGCTCTGAGTTCCCAAGTCCAGTGATTTATTTGCAATTCCTGCTAGGTTGATACATTGCTCTTACATTATTTTTGTAAAAACATGTGGTTTATAATGCTGTTACTGATATCTCCCTTTTTGCATTCAACAGAAGGCATGTGCTTGTTCAGAGCTTCACTGGCATTGGGCATATTATGTAAGTCACTTGGGAAGTATTTCATACACTCATTACACTTTATCAGTAGGAAAGGAAGCACAGAGAATCAAAACAAAAGATTTCACACAGAGCAATAGAAAACAAGATGTGCTGTGTAGAATATTCATGAAAGGCTTGCAGTATAGCTGGGAGGTATCTGAAGATGGAAGATTTTGTGATAGCATACACATTTCTCAGTCTTTAAAATTGCATAAGCCCCCAGGTACAATTATTCATAGTATTGCACATCCTCATTCAGTAGTCTTGAAGCATTAAACACTTGTTTATAAAAGACAGAATTTCCTGGGCTTCATTGATTGTTCTTATGATGCCTTGAAGACAGTGTTTAACCATTTACATTAGTAATACTTGGAACTCTGTACAAGACAGCTGCGTATTTTCTTTGACACACAGCTGTAGGAAATAAAATATCATTGAGAAAAACAAGTTAGAAGAACAAAGAGTTTATTGTAGCCCACATGATGGCTTCAGCTTTGATTCAATAGGGTTTGAGATGCAGGA
Source organism: Setophaga petechia (assembly GCA_024362935.1). Lineage (NCBI taxonomy): Eukaryota > Metazoa > Chordata > Aves > Passeriformes > Parulidae > Setophaga > Setophaga petechia. The sequence continues at coordinate 28,045,911 of JANCRA010000001.1, forward strand.
GAACAATTTTATGAGCTTAAGCAGAGCCAAAGTGCAATGGTGGAAATTGGTGTAGGAGTCTTTTATGTGTCTTATTTCATTGACATCAAAAGTAGCTAAAAATGAAAAAATTAGGAGAAGGTTATAATAAAATGCACATGTTAATATTCACTTACTAAATTCTGCTTAAAGTCTTGTAATCTCAAAGCTAATTTAATCCAATTGCCTTTTAGCTACAATGTCTCGCTCCAACTTCCAAATATAATGACTTTTTAATATAACTTGCACTGTTCTGTATCCAAAGTTGGATTTAGTCATGCAATTTATTCAGTCAGAACCAGCATATTTGGTAATTAAGCCTTACACCTGCACAATCTTTATACTAATATATTAATAAATCTATCTTAAGCCTAGAGGAAAGACAGTTTAGATGCAACCCTAAACTGCAATTATATTCTGTAAACCATACTATAGATATGCAATTATATCGTGTAAATCATACTATAGGTGTGCCACACCACTGCATTCCATTATTTTGGTATTTCGTCATAGGCTGGGCTGTTTTTGTTTTTTATTCATATAGTGTTCTACTATCAAAGACAAAACTGAGGCCAAAGGTTGAAATAAAACTTGTGGAAAATTAGTGTGCAGTATTTAGTATATATGGGACATAGACATAAAAAAATTACAAAAGAATGCATTGTAAAGGCATGAAATACATCAAAGCAAAAATGTCACTTTTGTCACTGGTTATTTATTTGGTAACTCTAATGTGTACATTCTAAATGCAAGAATTTTTTGTATAATTAATATTGATTTTAATAGACACTATTAATAGAAACAAAATTCAATGTTTTTGGATATTGGGAGAGTGAGAATTTACTCTTAAAAAATTATGTAGGAGCTTAATTACTGTGTAAGTATTTAATTATTTTAGCTCTCATTTTTAGATTACATACTCCTGCCTACTGGACAAGGGGTTGCAGAAAGGCTTAATTTAACATTTCCTTCTTAATTGACAGCATTTTCTCACTGCTTTACCACCCACAATAAAGTTACATGCTTAGGAACTGCTGATTCTTAACCACATTCAATGTACATTGGTGTAAACATTCTATTTTTCATCTCCATGAAAAAAAGAAAAAACCCAGTACAAAAATCTTCTTCTGTAAAGAAGTCTTTACAGACCAGAAATGCTTTGGTGTATTCTGACAGCCAAAAAAGTGATTTGATGGTGTGGGAAATACTTGAAAATGCAGCCAACCCCATTAAATATATGGACTTTCTCTGATTTGAAAAAAAATTTGTAAACATTTGTGTATACTTTTGTACCTCAGCCATTTTTCCTGCTTGATTGCTCATTGCTCTACTTAATTTTACACCTCATTTTGCTTTTGAAATGTGACTTTGAAGTACAGGAGAATATTCATGTTTTCCAAATCCATTTGATAAGTCTGCAAGAACCTATGGAAGGCTAAGTTCTCACAATTTCTAAACTTACCACTAATGAGACAAAGGTGGATCCCAAGCAGCATATTGCTTGGAAATCAAAACAGAAAGCACCTGATATACTTTCTCTTTGAAAACAACAATTTAAAACTTGAAACCTGATTTGTGGTTGACTGTAGTCATCTTTAAATGCCTGTGTGGTAAATGCCTCCTAGTAAAAATCACTGTGTGGCTTATATTGTAACTTGATATTTAATCTGGTCATGCAAAAAAAAGTTTCTATAGTTCTGCTTTGTGTCTGAGAAAGAAAATGTATCTCTAATGATACTGAGATAAAATCACAGCTCTTTAACATGAAGACACTTCATCTGTGTCCCTTTTATCAGGATGAGAGAATTGGAAAAATATTTTAGAGAATTTCATGCACAAATGAGCATTGTAGAAATTGTATAGTAAGAGAAATGTGGAGACTAAAGGAACTGAGAAAGTCAGAGTTGAGTCAAAATGTAAACCAGAACTACTCTCTGCTGCACAAATTTTATGTTCTGAATTTATGCTACAACTGTGAAGGATTTGAGTTAAAAGAAAATCATGAGGAAGGATAAAAAAGCTGTAATACTGATATGAGTAGAAAGGGAAAAAATTAAAGTGATCACTGGGAGACAGAACAGGGTGTTTACTGTGGAGAAACTAAGGGGGAAGGTAAGAAAGGGAGACCAAAAAGAAAAGCCTGTTCACAAAGAGAAAACTACAAATCCAAGATATTAGGTTACATGTTGTGTTACACGTTACATGTAGGTCCTTACATGTTGTGTCCTAGGACAGCTTTCCAAGAGTTTCCTATACTCCTTTAGTTGCCTCCCACTTCTGGCTTTCTCCTGGAAGTGGAGGGAAGCCTGACTGCCATGATGGCTTCACCCTTTAAATATTTCCCTTCCTTATTAGAAATTGATGGGAAGGTATGTAAACAGAATTTGATATCCCAAAAAAATTCCATATCCTTCCCATGGTAAATCTAAAAAAGTAAAGGATAAATCAAGTTTCCTCTGCTCCAGATAGAGCGTGTAGGTTCACACTGTCTAAGTAATTGTTTCTTAGAAGAAGAAACTCTTTCTTGAATGTGAAATTTAAAAGAAAATGTCTTCCAGAAAATAGAAATTATTCTTCAAGACTAAGATTCCTTTCATTTTTACATGACCTTCTCATTTTATCTTAATACCTTTTGTTGAGAGGAAAGGGTTCGAACTGGGAGATTCAGTGAGGAATAAACTGTTTTGCTCAAAGTGACCTTGCAGCTGGGAATCCTAAGAATGTTGGTGTGGGAAAATTCCATTTACTATGCCTACTGTTGCTCATCCTCTGTCTGCTTTGAGAAGTAGAATTCCTGTGTAGAGATAACACACGGACATGCCTGAACCTGCTGTTGTGGGACAGGGTGCCGGGGAGACAGAGAGATCGCAAAAGCGCAGCATTGTGACAAACTGCACGTGCAATTGATCTCTTGGGGCGGCAGTGACAGGGTGAGCTAAGCTTGAGGAAACCTGTGCCCCTGAGTGTCTGCCACCCTGCATTGTTGGTGAGGTAATGACACAAATCTACTCTGCATTTCAGCTGGGGTTTGGTAATTGCCCTGCTTACCTATATGTGTCAATTCAGATGCTTGTTTTTCTAAAGCGTGGTCTCAAGGAGGAAAAACAACCGGTGTGCAGACATCTTTGAAAGGGTGAAAAAAATGTTCATTTCATTTTAGCATAAAATATTTGAGTGCATTTTTCAATTATTTTTCTTAAATATGGGTTCTTTATGATATATAACACACAATGTAAAGGGGAGATTTACAAAAAATGCCACTATGCTTGTAAATGCTTTTTGATTACACATGGAACTTGCAAATATACAACCAATTGTCAGTTGCAGAAGTAAAAATTCAGTTACCTTGGACAATGAGGCCTGTACCCAGTTTACCAATGTCATAGACTGTATCTTTTCTCCATGACCTTAAAATATCACTGTTTTTGTTATTGTAAATTAATATTCACAGCTAGGAAATGCCCTTGTCATTTATTCACCTATCAGACAAGACTGTTTTTCAGAAGGAAAAGAATTAATAATGCAAGGCTCCTGCTACTCCGCCGTATAAAAACTTCTAAACCTTTGCATAGAAAGTACTCTACATTTAGCTGTTCAGTGTTCTTGAGGATTTTACCTTAACAAAGAATTATCACAATAAGAGAAAATAGGGATGAAGGTAATATAATAAATAAAATAGAGAAGACTTTTTTTATGCTTGTTAATGCCATATTTTGATTCAAAATATTTAATGAACTCAGCCTTATTTTAGTAACACAAACTATGAAATGTATTAGTTTTTGCGAATAATGAAATTTATATGTTGTAGAATGGTTGTTCTCAAATGGTGATCATCAGGTCTCTGACAGCGACACAGAGTTATGTCCCAAAACCATGTTTCCATATGGTATTATGGTTTAAAGTTTTAAAAATAAGAATGTATTTGTTGCCCCCAAAATGTTCATGGTAGTTATGTCAGAGTGGTTTGCATAACTTGATATGGGATGAATTAATGACTTTACAGTTTTCTAATGTGTATTGAAATTGTGACAAGCACCCTGCTTTCAGGTTATTTTCAACTCTGATCATCCATGTTTTAGGTTTTTTTTCTTCAATAAAAGGATTTAGAGGTTTGAAATCTATCTAGGAATTTTCTAGCAAACTGTATTGATTGACCTTCATCAAAATAGAGTGACATTAAATATTTCTTGTACGTCAAACAATCTAGCTGTCTAATCTAAAGGGATCTCATATGCCAATTTGTACAAGATACAGGTACAATAAAAATGTGGCTTAGGAATCAAAAGGCTGTCAATATAATTGACAATGTTATTGTATTCCGGTTTGCCAAGCTGCTAAAATATCATAAAGTTATAGACTAATAAACTGAGGATGATACATAGGATCCCATAGATCTTTAACAGAGTGAAAAAAAGATTGAAAAGGGTTGTATGTATGTATGTATATTATTTGTACAATTTTTTCCCCCTGAAACTATGTCTTATTTTAACTGCTTGTTACCAGTCAGAGAACATTACACGAGCAATATTAACTTCATTGCTTAATTTCTCTTTACTGTTAGACAGAGCTTGTTGAAACTGTTTACTTGTCTTCAGGGCTGAGGTGTTTTTTGGAGTTCCACCAGAAAACCAAGTAAAAGACAGCCATAAGTGATGTACATGTTTAAAATAATTGTTTTATGCTATTGGAAGTAAAATATTCAGCTTATGTATTTGGCAAATTACACAATTGCAATGTTCTTTCCTTGATCCCTTAATGGCAGAAAGACTGATGATGTTTTCTAAAAGTGAAGCTTTTGTGCAACAGCACTGGTTCCACTGCTGTGGGTATAGCATAGTGAATATAAAGATCTGAAGAAATCAGTGTTTCATCTTGAGACATCCGATGTTAATGAAGGTGAAGACCATGTCATTCCTCACGGGGCACAAGGTATCAGAGAGGCCAGGAAAGAGTGGAACATAAGCAGGTGGTCTGATGTGTTTTCTTGCATTGCTGTAGGATTGTACTGTAAGGCTATGAAAATGCACAGGGAAATAAAGCCTCAGATCAATGCTAAGCTGTATCATTTAATGGACCAAAGCAAAAATGTTTTTAGAGACCAAACTTAGGTACCTTGCTGAGCTCAGATAGTGAAAAAAACACCAGCTTCCAGAAAATGTGCTTTCACTGTTATCTTAGAGACCTCATTTTCAAAAAACAATTTGATGCCTTCAGCCTGAACAAGTAATTCATTTTGCTGAAGACATTTAAGAAGATGATGCATAGGGCCTGTTTCAGAAACTTGCCACCTTGCTTTCTCCAGGACTCAGACTGTGTAGACAGCCCATCGTTGGACTTTGCTGCTGTTCCTGGCAAGATACAGGTAGCAGGGAAACAACTTCCTAAAATAAAAGTGCAGTTTTAACCCTGTCCATATGCAGTTCAGAGGAGATTTTCACTTTCTGAATCATCCATCAGGTTTTGCTCTTTTAAGCTCTAAAGCTCAGGACAGAATATTTGTATGCTAGGAAGAAGATATGTTCTATCAAATATTATGGAAATATTATCAGGGAATGTGAGATCTTTATTACTGCAAAATTTTCCTCATTTTTCTAGTCCCAGATATAATTCTAATTTGAAAATATATATTGTTCTCAAATGCCAGAATCTATATGCTATAAAGGTTTTCCTATTGCATTTTTTTCCCTGAACAGGGCCACTATGTAGAAATAATAACTGGAGTACAATTTCTGATCTAGAAACAGACTGTGAACTTTCAATACACCTGGACAGTCTAGTGAGCATCCTTTTAAGACTTTCAGTGTTGAAGTAGTTCATTCACACCAGAAATTAGATTACAGTAAAACAATAAATTATAAGGCACTCCTGAAAGGACCTAGAAAATCTGTGCAGGGCTTGTGCCAACCTGTAGAAATCAGTAACACAAACAGGACAGTTTTCTGTGATTTTTCTACTTCACAGACTGCAGATACTATTCCTCACTTAGGAAGGTAGGAGGAATTTCTGAGAACATCTGAAGGAGATTTGTGTCTCACCAATTTTCTAATGAAAATGAATGAGAAACTTGCAAGTTTTCACAAACTTCTCTTGAGTCTCTGCCAGTTTTCAGAACACAGCACTATAGTAATTGCACTGAGCACCAAGATTGATGTCAGGATTAAAGGTTATAAGCTATGAGGGCAGGCTGAGAGTTTAGATCCATAATGTCTGAGAATGCAGGCTGTTGAAATGCTGTATTGAATGCTAACCTGAAGCTTTGGAAAGGGAACTAGGGGTTTTTTTCCCCAGCATAACTGTGCTAATTGGACACGTGGGTGTGACTAGTTATTATAGGAAAAGCAATTTAAGGTAGGTACCAGAAATCATTTTTCCATACAGATAACCTGTAGGTATGGACTGTTACAAGGATGAACAAAAAATAGAATCATTAAAAAAATACAATGCACACAGAAAACTGATGTCATACAGAACTGGACTATTGCTTATTCATTAGCTGTGGATGTGGGGCCAATTGTTAGTCTAAGCCAAGTTGGCCATATATTGCTTTAGCAGTTCTAAGCAGAATTAAACCTGTTCTGACTAACTGGGGATTTATCCCACATGGGAGAAATCTCTAAGCAGTGTAAAGCTGTCATTGCAGCATCTTGGCAAAGGAAATGCTTATTGGAAATGTACTGGGGCAGGAAGGACTATACTTGGAGCATACCATGCTTCAGTCATCCCTGCCAATGTAATTGCCTCTAAGGGGTTCTGCCATCTGGTGCAAGTTACAGACAGCCTGAAGCTATTTTAACTTGTACTGGGATTTAACCTATGAGCAGGAGAGTGCTTAACTGGCTTTAGGCCAATTTCACCTATTTCTCTTCTGAATTAAGCAGAGTATTTCTATAATTATAAACTCTACTTAAAATCCATTGAAGTTCAATTAGTTAATATGGAATTGATTCTGACTTCAGGTGGGAAATAGATCTTGGAAACAAATTAACTTCTGTGTTCCATGTTTTTCATGCAAATACTCCTAATAAGAAGAAAAACAGGCAAATGTCAAATGCACAAGCAAAACATTCTCAGAACAGATTTTTTTTTTCAGAATGTTTCCATTAAGTCAATTAGAAACTCTAACTTGCTGAAACAAGTCCAAGAGTAATAACGAAAATACCTAAATAAATAAAAGGTGCACATAAGCAATTCAATAGGAATGATGTATGAATCCAGACCTGTCATCACTCCCTCACTACATAATTTTGCCTATTCCACACCTGTGGCATATAGTAGCAGTGAAAGAGATAACCAGGTTTAATGTTACAGCTGCATATATTTGTGTCCTTTGGAACCCTTTTTGGAATTGCAATTACTATTCTTTAATAAATGCTCCTGCAAAACTGTAATGTTGTTGATTTGTAATTTGAATTATTGTTTTTGTTTCTTATTTGAGTCGTGCTCCTGAGACAGTTTGGTTTGGGGTTTATTTTGTTGTTTTTGTTTTATTTTATGTTTTATTTCAGGGTGGCTTTTTTGATTGTTTATTTGGGGTTCTTTTGTTTTCTAGCTATGGATAAAACAGATATGCAAAGCTTTTTGGAGTAACTTATCTTCATGATTCTCTGTGACTGTGAGAACTTGACTCCCTTAGTGGTCCTTGATGTTACTATGAGCTGACCACTGCAGCTAACTGTACAACTCTCAAGAAATAGATACTTGGAAAATGATTTAAACTCTTCAAATTGTGTGGGTACCATTCTTATCTCACTAGCTACAATCAGAATTTGTATTGTTAATGATTATCAGTGTCATTTTTTCCCCAATAAATGTCATTAATTAGAGACAAAATCTATGCATTGTGGAGCACCTTTCCAATCAGGATACTTCAGAGGTTTCTTACCATTGCAGGAAACAGGTCTTTAGAGCTGCTTGTGAGATTACACCTACAGTCCTTTTGGCAAAAGTAGTTTTCTTGGTTTATTTTAAAGTATTGAAATTTTTTCTTACACACAGTTTTCCACAAGAAACACTGACTATATATGAACATAAAAAGAGTAAACTAACAGTGGTTATACTGAGAAGATATTCAAGTTTAACAAATGGAGTTTTTCAGACATTATTAAAAAACCAAAATAAAAATGAGAATTGCATTATATAATCATGGAACATCCGTGTTCCTCTTGTGTCATTTTTATCATAATGGGAACATCTATTGTTAGAATAAATGAGCATAAAACTTCAGTTTGTTGGAAAGATTTTTTTTCCCAAGTCTCAGCCAATTTAAGAACAGAAACTATCCCTAAATTAAGTAGAATAGGCAATAGGAAGGTTAGATTGTGCCACTGGGAACTGTAAAAACATCAGGATTTAATTAAGACTAAAAATATTGTTGAAGACTGTTAGCAAGTATATAGTGGAAGCTCAGAGGTGAGTATGTGTTTTGTGAGCCTGCACAAGATCTCAGGTATCAGCATCAAATTCTAGTAAGCAGCAAAAATGTGTCAGTGAAGGTCATAGGTGTATTTATTGATCTCATCTATGTATTGACTTACTACTCATGGAATTTGAAAAGGCAATCTCTAGACTCAAAAAAGCATATTGGGCCCATGAAATCTGGATTTCTTGCCTAGAAAAAAACTAAGCAGGGTAACAGTTTGGAGAGGTGATCCACTTAAAAATAACTGTAAAAACAAGGAAGACAGAAGAGGAGACAAATAGCAAAAATGAGGTGGGTATTTGATAGAAAGTGAACACACTTTCTCAGCCAATAGGTCACCAGCTGACTGACAGTCATGGTTTACCCAGTAAACACATGAGTTTTCATGGCCACCTAGGGCTAGTGGCTGAAGATTGTGTCCTCTTTTCACCCCATAGAAAAGGAAACTACAAAGTGGTCATCATAAATTAGCATAATAGTGCATAGAGCAATATGTGCTTTTATGTTCAGACAAGTCATTAGCATTGAAGGTCTACTGGCATGACGTGTCATAAAACCATTGCCAAAGTCAGCAAACAGCCCAGCCTGTGCCTGTCAAATGCTGAATCACTGCTCTCACAGGGCTGCCCAGGGTCTTATCCCATGAGTGTGTCTTGCATCGTTGCCCCTGTATGATCCAGCAGCAGTTTCCTACATTTGACTTTGCTGGTTGGGCAGCCTAGTACCTTCCTTCACAGGATTGCTTTGGTTCCCATAAGCAGCATTTTGTAACAATTTGCAATATTTAGAGAAATAAAAATACATCTCAAATAATTCGCAATCTAAACAGAGCATAAAAATCAGCTTGATTATATATATGAATGCTGAAAACTTAATTGTCATCTTTCCATTATCACATAGAATGCCATTTTTAGATTGGTTTATTCCCAGCTGATTCACTGTTCCCCATATATTGTACTGTTGCCAAGTATTCAATGATATACACATTCTGAACAACTTTGTAGAATTCAGAAGTAATGCTCTTAATGCACAGTTGCAAATGAAAAAGATTAGATGATTTTAACTCACAGAAATGAGCCCTAAGTAGGGCTAAACAAGCAGTATGTTTGCTGATGTTTATCAGAAATCATAGTTAGATAGAACTGAAAGTGATGTTTTACCACCATTTCAATTAATCTAATATTTGAATTGCTGATTTTGAACTTTCCTACATTAAGGGAAATTTCATAAAAGTGATTTCAAATACACTTCTGCAATATTTCTCTTGAAATTGCTTTTTCATGCTGGATATTTTTTTTTGGAAAAAAACCCAAATAATTCAGTGCAATAAAAATTAGTTTGCGAACATTTTCTTGCTATGAAACATTTGTTTCTTTCCCACTGAAATCTCTTTCAAATTATACTCCAGTTTTTAGTACCACTTTATTGACTTTCTCTCAATTCTATCATTTTATCTATATCTGTATCATCTATGTATGTATGTCTGTATGTATGTATGTATCTATCTATCTATCTATCCATCTATCTATCTATCTATCTATCTATCCATCTATCTGTATCTCCTTCTAGCTATATATGAATTCCTTCCATCTCTGCTGTTTGTCTGCATTTAACAAGATCAGAGGAGTGACAGCAACACAAACAATTCCACAGACTGTACAGGTGTTTTTTACTCTAGAAGCAGCACAGAGGCATTCAGCCCTCCACCCACAGATCTGCTGTCTTGCCAAGCTGTTTGCAAGGCAGAGGTACTGGTCTCATTTGTGGACACCCTGCTGCCAGGTTAGTTAAGACTCTGCAAAACTGAACTAATGAACTTGCTTTCAGTGAGGTTAATTGACTTAGACACAGGCTCAGACATGTATAAATATACTGCTTTCCTTCTTCTGCCAGCCTGATCCTGGCTAATTACAAGGAATCTGTACAGGGTATTTCATCACGATACCCCAAAGTAGCGAATCAAGATTCTTTTTTTCACTTCTGTATATATCAGACTTTTTTCCCATGTACACTTTTCCTCTACTTCCTGGTACATTCATGTTGTTTTTTAAAAAGCAATCAGTCCCATGACTGATTTTGTGGTCAAAAAATAAATTTTACAATGCAGCAATCCTTTATGCAGCTCAAGAATCTCTACATATCAGAAAATATAACTGGCTTAATCATCACCTGAGTTTTGTTTTGTGGGATTCTAGATTGCAAGAAAGTGGATCTTTAAAATCATAATTTTATGGAGGAACAAAAACTTTAATTATACATAAACTGATCTCACATCATGTGATAGTGCAGTATTAGAATTTAATTTATATGTCCAGTTCCTTGCCTTTTCATGTTAAGAGCATGATACCATTACCAATTTGAGCACTGTCCTTCCAAATAATTCAGTAACATATACTTTGCACAACTGAATTAAATTTGCACAATATATATAAAGCAGAAAGTGTGGTACAATAAGGTGGCATCATGTTTTATTTCCATTTACATTTTAATTTATCAGCAGCCTCAAGTTTTCTTAAGGAATAACCCAAGAAATTTTTTAAGTCCCCTTTCAAATCTTCTGTGTCTCTAACAATTTCTCTTGGAGACCTTGGCACCCTAGCAGTGCTGAAACACTGCCAGTTTCTCATTAATAGGTTTTATGGTTATATCTTCTGTCTGTTCAACTCAGCAGCCTTCTATTTTTTTTCAGGATTGTCCTGGGAAATGGTATTTATGGGATCAAAAGGGTTTTCCCTTATGGCTCTGACTCTCATAAACACAGTTTAGGAGAGATCACACAGCCTCTGTGCTCTTCTAAAGTGTACTTTCTTTCTTTAGTTGTATAGCTTTCCTGTGTGCTTTTATAGATTTTTCCCCAAACACAGAATGATGCACAACATTTTCTTACCAAATCCCACCTGCAGTTATTATCTTGTCTTGGTTTTAAAAATCCCTTATTTGTAAAAGAATAGCTTTCTTATTTTGTCTTATCTGTCATGTAATAGTAAACCTGGCAAAACTGTTTGTTCAGGTGTCTTTCTGTCACTAAGACCAGTTAAAGGGATCAGTAAAACACTACTATAAATCTATGATGCTGCTGAACAAAATCTGTGTACTATACTGACAAATGGTCAATGTATTCATACAAGTGAATGCAAGGTTTGTTTGACTAGCTTTTCTTTTCTTTGCTTACTTTAACCTAAATATTTAATGTTCTGGGATTTGTAGATATGGGACTCAGTGCCAAGTTTAGCAATGCAGAAACTGTGGATAAGAATTATTACAGAGCCATAGAGAGCTCTGTATATAAAACAATGTCAAGATCAGTTGCAATAATCAATGGATTTTTTTTTTCTTTTTGCTTCAGTACTCAGTGGACATCTGCTCTATCCCCTAACAGAGTATTGTTTTCTTGAAGATGATCACTATGTGTTCAGTGTTATTTGAAAATCTATACTACTGCATGCATTTGTGTGCTTATATGCAATTGGGTTAAGTTACTATGCCTCTTTCCTCCAGCTGGCTTACTTCAAATTGCAAAAAATACTAGCATTCATTGTTGTTGCTAAAAAACCTGTACATTAAGCTAAAATAATTTTGAAAAACCACCTCCTTCTGAGTCATAAAAATGATATGTTTCTATGGGATATACTACAGTTCTTCATGAAGAAAATTGCATATAGACTTGTCCAAGAATCATAGAATGTAAAAAGCTTCCCTCCTGCTTCTATCTGCCCGCTTGTCATTTGTTTTCACAATCTTCCTTTTACTTTTTGATCTTCACAATTTGCAGAGAAAGCAGCCTAACTTAGAAAGTGCTAATACATTACTAGATTTCTGCATAACATAGACTTCTAATGTAACTTTTACCTTCAGAAAACCTCTGAAAAGAAGAACCACACCAACAGTAGAACTTAGAAGGAAAAGGGAACTCTGAAATAAAATTATTCTTCCAAAAAAAGAAGCAAGATTTGCAAGACAAAATATAATATAATATATGTGCAAATATTAGTTAACATAGTGGCTTCATGTTCTGTGCTATCAAATTAGAGATTCCTCTCTCCTCATTTTTGGGTCTGGTGTAAAGCTGAGAAGTAGTGAACACAGAAGGACACTGTGGAAAACTATAGTAGCTATGGTAGATCTCTGACTGAGTTATCTTGGTTTTTGGAATTTCTCCAAAAAACATAGATGTGTATGCACACAATTTCTGGCATTTAATCTCATTCCTATGGAAGAAAAAAAATACAAGTCCTGCTGAACTCAACAAAAATTTTGCATTGTTAAACCTTATTTTTTCTTCCCTTGAAACCATTTACAGAACTGGTTTTAGTAACTCTGGCAAAAGGAATACAGTTACAATAGTAACTCAACTAATTGACAAATGCTATACAGATGAAGTCTTTGAAGTTCTAGCAATTCTTTTGTCATAAGTTATCACAGAATCACAGATATTAAGCCATTTCTATTTATTTAAACTCCCTTTCAATGGCTTAATGCCATTTTCTATTCCTTTTACAGATATTATAGAAATGAAAAAGGAACACATCTGAGCATCAGATATTGGATATAGTGCAGACAACAATATGCAATTCTGGCTGCATTAGTATCTGGAATTTTGATCTCCATTCTGGAGGTGCCTACCATCTCCAGCACCCCATTTTGATTCAAAGGAGAAACACATCAAGTCACCACTGGACATAGTAAATGACCAGTGTGACCTCACTTTTGTGGCATCCTGTTCCACAAGGATGCATATTCTCAAAATTCTTAAGAACTCAGTTCACTGTCTGTTTATGAAACCAGAAAATTCTTGAAGTAAATCCAGCTGTACCTATGTATACATTACAATACAAAAGTAGGAAGTTTATCAAGTTTATTCCATTATATGACAATCAAATACACTGCTTATTCTTTTTTAAGTTCTACTTATAAATAAAAGAGGTTTTCTGCTTTTAAAACACTCTTACAGATTCAACCCTTTGGTGATAATAATTCTACTACTTATCAACTTTTTCTACTGGTTAAGGTCAGCTTATACCTACTTGATATTTTGGCCGATTTAGTATAGTTCTCATATGCTTGTCATTTTCCTGAAGGAATTAAATGACTCCCTGGAGCTCAAGCAAAGGGAAGTTATACACATACTCACAACCAAAACAGAGAATTTTGCATGATATAATGTTATACCATTGTCTTGCTACAGCCAATGTCATCAGTTTGAAGCATCATAATATTTTGTGTTTGATATTCAGTGAAGGATTTTCATTTACACTCCATGAATTTTAAATTTTTTTGGCTTTATAGGCAAATCTTTGACTCCTATTTTAAGGGAGGTTAAGAAAATATCTTAAGTGTACTAGAGAGTCTGCAGCCATCGATAATCTGCAGCCATCTTTTGATATTCCCCCTTGTTGGTTGAGAAAGGCTCACATAAAATATTATGAGAGTGACCTGTAGTCTTCAGAGTCTTGCTGTGTTGCTGTCTCATAATATTTATAGGTAACAAATAAGTTATACTAACCAATATATATTGGTTATGTAATATAGAACCAACCAGTTATATTAACCAAAATCAATTATTGTTTAATACATGGATAGTTCCCTCTTCTGTCCTAGTCAGTGAATTCAAAGTCAATACTAGGCTGGAGCTGCTAATAAAGACTACCTCATGTCTTACTGTCAGCTGAGACCATGAATTTGATATGATTATTTTAATCCTATTTTTATTTCCTTGTTCCTTAGTCACCCTCATCTTCCTGTCAAATATTCTGACTATTCAGTACTAATGACATCTTCCAACTTTGTGTCAATGGTAAAATTAGTTAAGGTATTTTTTCTGCTTTTACGAGCTTTGCTAACGAATTTGTTCAATAGCAATCAACCTACACCAGATCATTAGGAAAATGGTATGTTACTTTTTCTTGACACATTATCAGCTTTCAATACAGCCAGCTGACTTGTCTCCTCTTTTCAAAGTCTCAGCTGAACCTCATTGTCTCCAATCTAATTTCCAAACTTCCCAGTTGCAGTACTTGAGATTCAGATAAAATACAGTTTTAGACAAATGAAATGCAACAAATTTGATTTTTCCAGAAAAAGAAATTATCAGGATGCTGGTCTGCTATGGAATATCCATGGTGAATACTTTATATTTTCATTCCTTATCTTGTGTATCTCCAAGATAAAATCAGCATTTGCATGATACCACTGTCATATGAATAGTAGTTTTTAAAACAGTCACTAGTGAGACCATGACTTTATTGTCAGTTCATTAAGTAGTGTGGCATAGAGAACAGCTATATATCCTCTTTCATTAGTATCAGGCCCATTCCTTCTCCTCCCTTCCTGGTTTAAGCCAAGAGAAATCACTTGACAAACTCTGAAATAGCATTTACAAGGATTTATCATGTTGACTTTAGTGCAGCCATGCTAGAAACTAATAACGATTTTTAATCTGACTTTTTATCTGTCTTCCTTTCATCCATTCCTGCACATTGACTTCCAATATCTTCTTATCTTCCTTTCAATAAATTTGTTTCTGCACTTTCTTCCTTCTGTATGTTTTTTAACTTTTCATTTACTCTACTCTTGCAGTATCAAATAGTCTGAAGTGACGACTGAAAAAGAATCGTGGCACTCTTTAGATGTGCAAGTAGAGGCAAAAATGGAAGCAAATTTTTCACTTTTCAGATTTGAAATAGAATTCCAAAAGAGCATATCAGTGTACCTGAAAATTTTTAAGAATAAGGAAAATACATTCCTGTTCAGCAGCTTAAATCTCAGTATCTTTTTCCAGTATTTATTCTTTCACTACCTGGTTATTTTCTATCTGTGGGGAATTTTTTTCTCCAAAAGAGAATAGAAAAATTAAAAAAATATTTTCTGCCTCACTTTTTGTTTTTTTTTTGTTTCCCAGATTTTCCACATAATCTCATTTTTTTCCAGCCTAAAAATTCTAGTTTGAAAGGATTCCCTATAAATAAACGAAGAATGTTAAAGATGTTATGTGCATATTGCATGCTGATTTTTTCCCAGGTTCCCATTAAAAAGACTTGTCTTAAAGACCTTGTAGCAGTCCAGAACTTCAAATTTGGAAGTCATTTAACACAGCTGAATGGGATGATAGGAATAAGACAAATACATGACAATTTTGATGTATATATTTTTCTCCAAATATAAGGGAATGCAATCTGAGGAGAGTTAGGGGCAGTATCACTATCACTTTTAACTAGAGAATTATGAAGAACTCATTTTCCAAAGTATACCTGAGAATTTCTTCAGAAAAGTCAAGAAAACAATTTAAAATAGCAGCTAAAATTGCTTGCACCAGAAGTTCATTTTCAATCATATTCACTTGATCAGGGGTTATTGAGACAGTAACATAATTTAGAACCACATGAAAAAAGAAGATACTCTGCTCTAGACCAATATAACAAGAAGGGTCTAACTCATCTTCTATTGATCTAGGAAGTTTAATTCAGTCTTATCTCATATATCCCTGATGAATACATATTAATCTACTGATTTATCACCTCTGAAAGAATCTCCACATCATCCAGTGAATTAATCAGGAGAAGAATTAAATATTTTAATAGCATATGTCTAGCACAGGTAGAATGATTTCCCCTTCTAATTATAATATCTAATTTTCTTCTTACTATTCTTCAGCAGCTGTAGTGTTGGTCATGTTGGGTTTTTTAAATTTAATTTTCTTTCTTATATGCAACCTCTTCACCCTAAAATGATCTTTTATCTCCCATAAAAACAGACGACAAGACTATTTTTCAGTTCAGAACTTTTTCATAATTACATTTTTGGCCTCAAGGGAAAAACTGTATACATTATCAAATCCCTTGGCTTTGAAACTGAGTAGCTTTAACAGTCTTGCACACTGCCTGCAGCTATTGTAATTTATTTTGAATATTAGAAAATCCTCAAATTATTAGTTCTAACAAGGTCTAGTCCTGTTCAAATTGAAACACATTATGTTTCTTACTGCCTTGTAAACTGGTCCTGTAGATTTCTTATAGTTGTTTATTTCTCTTCCACTCCTTACAGTAACTACTAACAATTCATGCTGTGATGGATCTAACAATTTTTATTTATCAATATAAAAACCACTGGCCTTTTGCCACGTACATCTACAGAAGCACTACAGTGCAATTCAGCAATGTTCCTGAGCAGTGCAGAGCTGATTGTGAAAGCATGAAATGCTTCCTGAAACTAAGCTCAAACTCTCTAAAATAATCATAGAATCAAAGAACGGGTAGTACTGGAAGGGATCACAGTGGGCCATCTGGTCCAGCCTTTGTGCTCAAGCAGGATTATCCTAGAGCACACGGCACAGGGCTGCATCCAGACCGTTGTGGAGTATTTCCAGTGAGGGAGATTCCGCAGCCTCTCTGGGCAATGTGCTCCACATTTCACCCACATTTCACCCACACAGTAAAGAACTTCTTCATAATCAGGTGGAATGTTCTGCACAATGGTTTCTGCCTGTTGCCTCTTGTCCTATTGCTCAGCATCAGCAAGAAGAGACTAGATCTATTCTCTGACACCTTCCCTCCAAATACTTATGGGCATTTATGAGATTCCCTCTCAGTTTTCTTTTCTTGAGGCTGAACAGGCCCAATTCCCTCAGCCTTCCCTTGTAGGAGAGATACTCCAGTCCCCTGGAGTATATTTGTTGAGTTCCACATCTCTCTTGTACTGAGGAGCCCAGACCTGGACACCACTCCTGATGTCGCCTCACCAGGGCTGAGTAGAGGGGCAGGGTCACCTCCCTTGGCTTGCTGGCAATGTTTTTCCTAAAGCCCCACAGGATCCTCCATTGGCCCTCTTGGCCACCAGGACACGCTGCTGGCTCATGGACAGCTTGTTGTCCACCAGGTCCCTCTCTGCAGAGCTGCTTTCCAGCAGGTCAAGCCTATGCTGGTGCATGGGTTTATTCATCCCCAGCTGCAGGACCCTGCCCTTGCCTTTGTTGAATTTCAGAGAGTTTTTCTCTGCCCTACCAGAAAATACTTCTGAAGCAGAAACATACCAGTAGGATATAGATTTTGGTTTGGAGTTAAGCGCCAAAAAGAATTATAAAGCTTGAAGAGTCATCATATAATTTATCCATTTGTTAAGAATTTTAGGTCAACCAGAACACAGCCCAGTACCATCCTCTCCTGGTTAAGTGACTTTGAGAGTCCAGGGCTCCCTCAAAGTCTTTGGATTTTGTTGGACTTTACAGACACTTGTCTGAAAATCAGAGTTCTAGAAAAAAAAAAGGAACTCTGGATCTATAGTCAGGAGGTAACTGAAAATATGGCCTGCCCAAATAACTTGCTTATTTGTATTTCACAAATAGAGATGCCAAGTATAACTGCTGTAAATTGAAAACAATGCACTGATCAGCAGAGAAATTTCTGCTGATATCTATAGACATTAGTCCAGTATTTATGAATTTCATAGTAAAATTGTCACCATGGCTAAGGTGACAATATCAGCTGTCTACATACCTGATTCTCTATCTTCCTATTTCAAAGTTATACTTATTATAATTAGCAATTATCTTTCAACTAACATCCTTAGGAATACAGAATTGTTTTCTAGTAAAAGAAAAGTGAATTCTCCCTCAGGTCTCTTAGGACAACCTTTCATACCTAGAGGTTTTAAAAGTATTTTTGAATGCTTTAACTTAACTATGCATGTTTATCACTTACTCAGAGAAAAGGTAATTTTGCATAGAGCAACTGAAACAAAATCTCAGTAACACTTGCCCAATTTTTGTAATTTTACCTTAATAACTTTTTTCTGACATAGAAAGGAAACCCTAGTACTGGCTCAAGTAAGACTCTTTTTATAAGTGTTACCAATGAATGCAGAGAAATAAACCTATGTGAGCTCTCACCACCACTGTGAGATCTTCACCAGCCTCTGTGCTCACTTCATCGAGTCCTCCTTATTCAATAAAGGGTCTCCTAACTATATATCTGGCATTATAACTATTTCTGGAAGTTTCTTACTGAGGTCCTTCCCTGATTGGCTTGATCTGCTTGAAAGCCTTTGATTAGTTAATTAGCACCTGGGAGCTAAATAACAGTGAATTGTGCAGTAGCTCTCAGAACATGCAAATTTTTTCTATGGCTTTTTTAGGTATTTCATATCACATATGCAAATTTTTCATTTTGATTTTTCTTTCTTTTTTTTTTTCTTGTTCTAATTAAGATAAGCTCAGAAATTAGATAGAAATAGCAATTGCAATCCTAAATTTTTTGTCTGCTTGATTTGAGAATGGCTGTACATCACAATAAGGTCTGTCCTTGCCAGACTGTGTTATCTCATTGCTTTTTTTTTTTTCATTTTAAATCTTGTTGCAATATTAAACAAGCAAGACATGTTGTTTGTGCAGTTATTTTTTTCCTTTACTTGTGCAATACTTTTTTCCTAGAGCGAATGGCACTGAAACCTATGACAATTCTGAGAGCTCTTTTTGAATTTGAAGTCATTGAAGGAACTCTGTCTGGGTTGTCCCATCAGTTGCAGTTCCACTGGAAATTGGAAGATGAAACACATTGAGTCTAATATTTTCAAACTGCTTCTGTTCATCCAGCTGTGCTTTCTCTATGACACATGGGGCAGACTTTCTCAGTAAAGTTATTCGAAAATATTAGAAAGAAACTCAAACTGAGACAGTGCAATGAAACAGTTTGAGGTAAAAGTATGAATAACTATCTATTTTATTAAATGTTTTATTTCTGCTAGTGGAACTTCAGAAAATATGTTAGAGTAGAAAAGTTGCCTATTTTTGCAGATATAGGAAAAAACAAACAAACGAGCAAACAAAAAACAACCCCTCCCCCCAAAAAAATCCGAAAACACCAACCTCAAGACAAACAAGAAACCATCAAAACCCCCCAAAATAAAATAAAATTTAAAAAACTCAACCAACCAAACAACAACAACAAAAACCTCCAGGAATACCTACTCACAGCAAAATTTATTACTATAAGCAGTATTTCTTTGACTTTGTTCTAGCCCCAGATTATTTCAGCTTCATACAAAATAGCTTTCTTTGGGTAGTTTCAAGTGTGATTGCTACTTCATGGAATTTTAAATACATCTACAAAATCTATTACAGTAAAGCTGGTTAAGGCTTATTAAGGTTTTGCTTCATAAATAAGAAGTACATCATAAACACTTGAAATGGAGTAGAATCCAACTTACTAGTAAAAAACGATGCTATTTTCGTATAATGAGGAGTGGTTCACATTCTAAGTGTGTATCTTTTCCTTGGCAGCCCAGGGAAATCACTGTATATGTTTCCAAGAAATGTAGAATACAGGCTTACATTTTCCAGTCTCTCATCTGTCCCAAGGACTACTGTCATGCAATAAAAAGACAAGATTGTAAATCTCCTACATTTTCTTTCATTTCTCAGCAATACATTCCTATGGAAGTGAAAACTAAACACATTTTATGCTTCTTGTGCTGTCCTGTATTTTGACTAAATATTTTGCTGATACTGTCCAGAAAAGTCATGAACAGAAGACTAGAAGTCCAAAACATACATATCCACTAGCAATCCACATAATGGGAGAATGATGTATTGCAAATCCAACATGCCCCTGAATACCATTCCAAAGATAAATGAAAAGATTTCAAGTAATTAAATGTGAAAGAGTCTTACAACATCAGTATGAAAAAGTAAATATAATGTTATAACAGCTAAAAGACACGGAAGAAAATTAACTTCTGTGGAAAATATTTTATATAATGATAGGATATTTTTATGGTTTTCATAATAAACAAATCTGATTTAGGAAAATCTACAGTTGCTTTAGATGTATCTGTGACATAGTAATGACAGCTATGAGCCACTGCATCTGGGGTTCTTCTTACTGAGCAAAAGTCCTGCATGAAAATAACTCTGCATTCCATTTAAATGGAAGTCAAATGGAACTCTTCCATTTAAATGGAAGTGGCTAGAAAACTTTCTTTATTCTTTGATAGAAGCAATAAACTGAAGCTGGAGTAAAAAGCTAAGGGAGGGAAAGGTGCTCGAGTGTGTAAGTTTCCCTATTCTTCAGGGAATTAGGAAAAAAAAAGGGAAAGAAGACACAAGGAATTACTAAATGTGCCTGTAGACAAATGGGGAAAAGTGTGGCTCAGAAGGGAATTTTCCCATGCTGGTATACAGATAAGGAGGTAGATGGTTCGAAGCTTTCAGGAGAAGCACACGTAAATGTAGGGATTCGTTTTTGCACCTAGCCAGCTGCTTGCATTGAAATCAATGAGATCTGAGTTATGGTGTTTGAAACTTTAATGAGTTCACAAAAGTTTCGATTTTTCTCTCTGTAGAGTGTCAAAATAATAGCTAAATGTTATATGGGGCTGATTTTAGTCCCGATTTGAGCCTTTTCAAGTGTTATTTGAGCTTTTTTAGGTCTTCCCAGTAGATTCAATTCATTCTTCATCCCAAAGTGTAAATGAACAAGTCTGGTTTTGCAGTTACCCTAAGATTTTACAGTGACAATATTTTCTTAACTGTTTGGTCTTGTTAGTTTCTGAATGTTATGAAGAAACAAATGCATTTCTATGAAAAGATTTTAAGTACCACCATATGTTTAAAACAGACTGAGCACATTAGCTGTTCTAACTAAAATGTATGAAAAATAATATTGAAAATGGCTCTTATTGCCTTTTAGAAGCAAAGATATTCTAATCCATTTGGCTTTCAAAAAGGTATTTTTGTGTACAGTTGCTGTTTTTCAGTCTGCAGGCTGTACTACTATAATGATCTCCTATTACATGTGAGCAGTGTTTTAGGTTGTTTCACCAACAGAAATATTCCTGCCTTGTTTCCTAAGTGTAGTCTTAAAGTAGAGGTATTAATATTGTAACACTTCTAATATTTATTTTTCATGTCAGTGCAAAACACGTACTTGAAGCCTGTTAATAATCATGTCAGTAACTTGCTAAATAAAATTTCATTTAGGACTATTATAGGTTTCTGTAGTTTTAAAGGATATCTGTATTTATTGCCTTTATTTTAGGAAAGAGGCATAGCAGATAGACTTAGGATTTCTGAGGTAAAATTCTCAAGCATTTTATAAAAATATATTTCTCTCTCAAAATAATATCAGGTTTCACTGAAACAAAGGAGTGATTTCTTAAAAAACATATCACGAGAATTCCACTTGGTCATTCTCCCATCCTATAGAACCAAGCAGTACTGCAGCAGTCTTAGACTTCTGGAAGAACAGTCAATAATTCCAAAGATGATATATAATTATTTCAGGGGAACTTGTCTTCCAAAACAAGTTTTCAGTTCTTTCACCACAGCATGCCCTTTTAAATGCATTTAAATTACTTTATTTCTTACCACTATGTACATTAGGTACTTAAAGGAAGGATCGACTTGTACAATGACAATTTGACAAAAGCATAATAGAAATACAGTAGGGGATTGAAAAACTAAAGTCAAATCTAATTCCCTGTTCTGGTCACCAGTACCCCCAGCACATTCTACAGTAACATCACTTCAAACCGGACATTCCACCTGCTGGAGGCAAGGATGGCACAGAGCCAGAATAACTCTAGTATTGCTTTCAGAAATAGTGATTAGACCTTGATTTCAGATTCCTTCAGAGAATGGATATTGCATTTAGAGAAAGAATTCACCACAGTTTTGGAAAAAGGAGGCATGATGGAACACAAAGTCTCTTTTCAACTTTGACCTAATTGCATCTCCGAATTCCTGTTAAGGTAGCCAGATTTATCTTTGTGGATGTATGGAAGATCTGCAACAGGGTTTTCAGACTTAGATACAAAAATTTCTTAGTGAGATTACACCTACTGAATATTATAGGACTCCTATAGGTGAGTCATTTAATTAATTCATACATAAATGCTTCCACTGTCTGAGCTCAATTAACCTAATGGGTTTTCTCCCTACTGTTTTAAACTGTGGATTCATAATAATGAGAATTTTACTTCTGTGTTACAGTATTCTACATTAGCTGCCTTACTTAACTGAAATTTCCTGTTCTAGTCTTTATCTATGTAGTACAAATGTAAAATTAAAATGTAATACTTAAAGGAAAATGTTCTAAACCATTTTCATGTTAGTACTATATAACTATGTCATCATGTAGCCTAAAATATCCTCTCTAAAATTAGCTGACAAATTGCAGAAAATTGCTCTCTGGGTTGGCAGAAAGGAATTCTATTAAAGCTAATGAAAATTGCACAACTGTGGCATAAGACCATATGTCCAGAAGGGAAGAAGTATGTGGAATAACCTTCTTTCAAATTTAAACCCAATCACTGAAGTTTTTCCATCCGGGAGTCACCAGACTTATGAGAGCCATGAAAAATTCTACTCTGACAAATTTTGAATCAGTAGTCTACATAAAATGGTGATCAAATCAAATTAACTAAAGTATTAGATTATTTTAACATGTCTGGCGTCTGACAAATCCTTCACATATATATGTTTAATTTAAAATAATCTGAAAAAATACAATACATGCACATGAAATAATAGAGTGTAGTTGTGAAAAGGGATAAGGAACCCTTTGGTACTATTAAGTTCTGTGCTTTAAATAAGAAAGTAATTTTGGTACAATAGAAGATAGATTTACCAGCAGAGCTGAGCCAAACATCTGCTTTTCACTACATTACTTTTTTTTGGTTCCCTTTTCCAAATTAGAAAAACAGGAACTAGTAGAACTGGGTAAAGAACATCAAACTCCTCCATTCAAATTTGGCCAGCTAGTTTTTTTCTTGACAATGATTCTTTTCTTTTCAAGGAAGAAAAAGCCAGTAATGTCTATAGTATATAACCATTACTTTTCTGATTTGTTTTTAATACAAAAGGTTTCTTGTCATTCCCTCAGAGCTCTTCCTGGCAAGTATAATAATCTTACAAAAATATGCTTCTCCCTACCCTATCTACTCATTATGTATACAATATACGTATTATAACCCCTGATTATCCTCCTATACTCCAAGGTTAACTCAGAAGTCTTTGAAATGGCTGAAGCACGTTTTAGCCAGATAAAGGAACAAACTTAGACCCTAGGACTGGACCTTGAATTAACTTCTGGATTAATGAGGAAGAACTATATAACACTTGGAGATTAATTTTGGTTTAAGATTACTTGTAAAATTATTTAAATCAGTATATTTTTTCACAATTATATATAAATGTTCTTTTTTAAACATCAACAAATAGAGAGCTTATCACAAATGGCACAAAAAACTCTCTTCCTGACAGTTCCTAGTAACAACACTCTGAATATGAGATTTCTTTATTACTGTCTCTTTTCTATATTCATGATTACCCCATCTGTAATTTTCCTAGTTTGTTATCCTCTTAGGAACAAATACACTAATTTTGGAAGAGGCCAGAAGTGACAGTCAACACTCAATATTCTCTCCTTAAAGATTTCCTTTGCCAAGGTTTCCCACACACTGTATTTTCAGCAAAAATTCTATAGCACCTTTCCTTGAATAACACAAGTGAACCACTTGAAAGACATTTTTTGCTTTCTGTCACTATCTTTGATTTTTCATCCAATGCCTTTAAGATTGCGATGATTTTACCTGGGCAGGATGCCAGATCTGCACCAAAGGTCTACCACTCTCCCTGGGAAGAGAAAATAGAGTGAAATGCTCATGGGTTGAGAGGGGGGCAGGAGAGACAACTTCCAGTTGTCATCACAGGCAAAACCGATTCAGTCCAGGAAAATCAACTGAATTTATGGCCAATCAAATCAGAAAAGAATAATGAGTAGTATCAAATCTTAAAATACACCCTCCTCACCACCCCCCCCTCCACCACCCCCTTTCCCAGGCTTAACTTTATCCCTAAATGTCTACCTACTTCACCCTATCCCTAGCAACATATTCTGCTGGGGAATGGGGGCTGTTCATCACAGGTCTCTGCCACCCCTTAGAGAGAAGATTCACACTCTTCCCCTGCTCCAGAATATGGTCCTGATACATGAGAGATAATCCTTCACAAATTTCTTCAACATAATCCATTGCCACAGGCTGCAGTTCTTTTACCTCATTTCTCATTTTTTCTCTTAAAGGTGCTACCACCATCACTGAAGGGGTTGTCTTTGACCAGCAGTGGGTCTGTCTTAAGAGGAGCCAACTGGCATGGGCCATAAAGGAGGCTTCTGGCAGCTTCTCTGAGAGGCCACCCCTGTAGCTCATGCACTACCAAAACCTTGCCACACAAACTCAATGCATGATATATGCCTAATTAAGTGCAGAAACAGTGTCTGGAGTCATTCTTCATGTCACTCAT
Organism: Setophaga petechia; assembly: GCA_024362935.1. Lineage (NCBI taxonomy): Eukaryota > Metazoa > Chordata > Aves > Passeriformes > Parulidae > Setophaga > Setophaga petechia. Next base: position 28,070,639 of record JANCRA010000001.1, read on the forward strand.
TTTTACTCTGTCAGCAATCACTTTTGGCACCCTAATATGAGTACCTAGCTGCAAAAACTGCAATTATCTATGTGTCTTCAAATCACAAGATATCACATCTGCATAATTTGCATGAAAATATTTGTAGTGGCTTTGACTGGGGTAGAGTTAATTTTCTTCACAGTGGCTTCTATGGAGCTGTGTTTTGAAATTGTTCTGGAAACAATAACTGATGGTCCTGTTGATAATACAGGGATGTTTCTGTTATTGCTGAGCAGCCCTTGCACAGTCAAGAATGTTTCTGCTCCTCATCCCACCTCCCCAGTTGAGAGGCTGGGATGCATATGAGGTTGGGAGAGGACACACCTGGGACAGCTGACCCCACTGATCTAGGAGCTGTTCCAGGCCACGTAGCATCATGCTAGTATCTAATGTGGGAAAAGGAAGGAAGGAAGGAAGGAAGGAAGGAAGGAAGGAAGGAAGGAAGGAAGGAAGGAAGGAAGGAAGGAAGGAAGGAAGGAAGGAAGGAAGGAAGGAAGGAAGGAAGGAAGGAAGGAAGGAAGGAAGGAAGGAAGGAAGGAAGGAAGGAAGGAAGGAAGGAAGGAAGGAAGGAAGGAAGGAAGGAAGGAAGGAAGGAAGGAAGGGAGTTTTGAGTAATGGCATTTTTTTTCCCAGGTCACCTTTACATGTGATGCAGCCTTGCTTTTGTGGACGTGGCTGAAAACCTACTCGCCCCTGGGACGCGGTGAATGAATTCTGTGTTTTGTTGTGCCTGCTGCTGTGGCTTTTGCTTTACTGATTAAGCTGTCTTTATCTCAATTCATGAGATCTTTTAGCTTTTACTCATCTGATTCTGCCCCCCATCCCACTGAAAGGGGAGTTATCAAGGGGCTGCTTGGGGCTTAGTGGCCAGCTGGGGTTAAGCCAGAAAAATAGCAAGTATTCTGTTTTATAAAGAGAAGACTGGAATATAAAGAAAAGAAAATAGATGTAAAACATACCAAACTTATATTTTTTTCATAGCAGCCTTTTATCTTGCCATTCTCTTATGACTTTTCTGTTCATTTAATGAGACAACTTTGATGAGATTGTATTAGTTTCCATAGTCAGTCATTTAGGAACTAGTTTTAAATAGTGGGAAAACAGAAACAAGAGGTATCATTTGACAGGTGTAGTAGAGTGTTGAGAGTTTTTGCAGATTGAGGAGTTTTTGTTAGACAATGGTCATATTCAGCCGATGCACAATCCAGCCTGCTTGTACTAATGGACAACGGACACATACACAAGCAATGAATAATGGACGTATTCAGAAATGGGGTCGGTATATCCTTGAAAGAGATACAGGAAGAATCATCAGGACTCAGCAAGTTTGTCAGCAAGTTTGGGAAAGTCAGAAAAAAGTGAGTCATGGGTGGGCCAGATGACCACAGCAAGATGCGTGAAAGATTGGGTGATCCAATCAGCATTCTTATCTAGACACGTGAACAGCTAGGATTAACCAATCTTGTATTAGCTAGACATGTGTGGCCAGTACAGATTTATTATAAATATAGTCTTTTTAGGGATAATAAATTTGGCTTCATTGGATCATGTTGGTCATGATGTGTTTTCCCTGAACCTCTGTGCCCCACAGTAGAGCTGCTTTATTTTTCTTGTAGTTGTTGTTTTTGTTACTGGAATATTTTGTGTCATTCAGTTCTGAGAAATCTGGTAGAATTTTTAAGAGCAATCATAAAGAGCAGTCTCAATTTTGTTAAAGATGATTTAAGCTTGTACATTTTCAAATTGTTTTTGAATTTAGAACTGGACTCCAAAGTCCTGGAAATATTTTACTGCTTGCCTCCTCTGCAATATTAAACAACTTGAAACAAAAGAATTAAATAGTGCATTCATTAACAATCTAGTTAAAATATTTTCAGACATTAAAAAAAAATCAAATTTTCCTAATAACATTTAAACTTATATCAGAATAATGGTTAAACAGGTACTTGAGCTTTCTGCAAACTTACTGTTTTAAATTTGAAAGCAAATACTACTGATTCTCATAATTCATGATAATTTGAGGACTGCTTTGTCATCATAATGTCCTCAAGGTGTGGAAAAGCTAGATGAAAGAAGGCGTGTCTCCAAAGGAAACACATAGGGTGGAATTAAAATCTTGGATGCTGAATGCTTCAGAAAATCAGCTCTGCCTCTCATACTGCCCTGAGTAATAACATTGGTCATGTTTTTCAATAATCTTGTATTTTCCTATTTGAATACAGGAAACTATACAGATGTACTTTATGATATAATGTATAAAAAGGGATAATGTATAGTAAATCATAAATAATACAGAATATGAAGTATTATATAATTCTAGTTTATAACGTATAGTGTACAGTATGGCTATATGATATAAAATATGGAGAGTTTAGGATTCATGAGGTATGTAACATACATGTGGTTTTTATAGAAATATCTTTTAATAGCTACATTTCATATGTATTATATAATATATAACATTCAGATTCATCCCTTAAGAATACATTTAAGTTAAGGGTTTCACAACAGCCTCAAAAATATTTGACATCAGCCTCACAAATAAATATAGACAATATACATATTATACCAGGCAAATAAGCATCAATTAGTGGAAAATGTTTACTTCCAATAGAAGTAAACATTAGCAACTATTTTTTCACCTTTTAGTTTGGTTTTAACTCCTGTAATGTCAGAGTTGGAACTACACAACTAGGAAAAATGTGGTTTTCATTGAAAAATATTGACATCATTACATTAGTTTTGTATTGTTATACATATATATACATATATATATATATATATATATATATATATATATATATATATATAACATCAATTAAATATTGTTGAACCTTGTGCTCAAGTAAGAGAAAAGAAATTGTCTGGAGGAAAGTTATAGCACTAACTTTCAGATTGGTGTAATGTTCTGTGGCTGTTCTCTCTGGCTGACAACAGAACATAGAAGTACCAATAAAGTTGAAATCTCAGTAAAATAGACAAGTTGTTTTTAGTGTTCTTTTCATCACATGTTTTCACCAGCATAGTATTTCATAATAAAGACTTCTGAATGTGTTGCTTTACTGAAGACTACGTATGGTTAGTAAGGCAGGGATTCAAATCCGTTGTTTTGAATGGAGAACAAAGTGCATATTGTTTAAATGCTCTGCTAAGTGAAAAAGAATATACAGAAACCCTGTCTCTAAATATGCAGTTTTTCATAAGGTCTTACTGGTGTATCCAAGTGAAATCTCTGATTGTTCAAACAAGAGAGTAGTAGTATACTGATTTATCTTTTACTCATTCCCATAGGTTTCTTGCTCTTGGTGTTCTTTGTACTGCACCAGTCCTTCATGAAATATTATTATGCAAGGCTATGAGGGTTTTTATTACATTCTTTATTCTTGGTTGTGAAGTTAGGTGAAAGGAAAAATTTTATCTTATAATTTATCTTTTTATAGCAGGGAACTTTTTTACTGATGTGAAAAATACCTGAATAATATTGAAAATACTTAAAAATCCCAAACCTTGAATCATAAACTCTCATCTTGTTTTATGTTTTCTTTCACCCATGTCAAATATATAGACATTATTATTATGAGTTAAATATTATATTATTATAATCTGCTAGAACTATTTGTAACAGGTGCAGAGAAATTGTATTCTTAGCTGTAATAGATTGTTGGCAACTACTGAATTGACTAAAATTTATCTTAAGGGGTTTACCACAGCTATAATTAGTGGGGATTTTTTTAATGGAATAATTATATTTCAGACTTGGTTTGTTAATGTCAGCAGTTTGTATTTATCACTTACTATTAAAAAAAAAAAAGACTGTGTCTATAGAAATCAATACAAGTTTAGCTATTACCTACCAAAGGAGAAGAATAATGGCTTCAATGATCCAGTTTCTGTTCTCAGTGGCTTGTTATAAATCAAAAGCAACTTGAAGTAAATTTCCTGTAATTAGAATATGCATATGGTGCTATGTGCTTAAACATCTTTGATGCTGAGGACTCTCTTCCAGAGCTCTTTCTGGGCTATGGTTTTGTTGTCTGTGGGGGTTCTGCCTGGTTTTATACCTAATATGATTAAATAACTGTGAAACAATTAAAGATTTTTAGAAGAGGTTAAGCTGGCCAACATTTATAAGAAATAAATCTGATGCTAAGTACCATCCTTTGGTTTTTATGAGGGCTTGACTAACTTTCCAGAGACTTGCCTTGAACTTTTCACTTATAGGCATTTCTGGGGTTTAGGAGACACAGAACAACCGAAGCCACCTAGAGAAACTCTTTGTCTTTATTGAACCTCCTCTCTACAAGTTGTGAGCAGTGCAGATGGACCACCAGATGCAGTCAGTATACACAGAAGAAAAAAGCTCTTCACCATTAGTCAGCATTAGGAGTCTGAAGTTTTAAGAGGGCTCTGTTCAAAGGGCTTGAACCTTTTTTAAAATAGGCAGTGGAAGAGGAACAGAAGTGTCTGTATTCTAGAATTTTGGCAGCTCATCAGAAGCTGATGTTCTTATGCAATGTGAGTTCCATAAGAATGTTTTGGTGTATTTCTTCTTTAGTCCTCTTATACTGCAAAGCTGTGTCACAGGCTTTAATACCTTGTTCTTCGATATCTTTTAGTATTAATTTTGTTGCCTTTTGTTTATTCTTAAACTTTCTAAACCCCACTACTTTTCTTTGTAGGTTCTGATATCATTCAATGGAAGAGACCCCTTGCACACTATGCAGTGCTTCATGATAAATCAAGATCCAAGGCTACACGAGCTCATAATTATGGTCAAAGGACATTAGGGAAGATTTCGTTACATTATTTTTAAAATACTGACATTGTTGATTTCTGTCCTTCCAAATCAAGTTAAAATATTATAAACCTGTAAAAGAATAAGTGTGATATCCTGTTTCATTTGGGACAAAATTACTTTTCTTCTTGTCATTGCTCCAATACGTGGGGGCGTTTGGTGGATAATGATGAAGGATGGGAAATCTGGTGTGTGCCTTAAGGGGATGTGATTTCTGGTGATAATAGCCCATGAATAACATTGCATAATGTCTCTTGCCATAGAACACTGGATAATATCACTTCCATGGCCTGACACCACACTGAGTGACTCGCAGTGTCTGTTTTTGCCACTCTGGATCCAAGGATCAGAACCAGACTTCTCATGGATGGTCATGTCAGTGAAGAATGAACTTTGATGGAACCAAAGAAGTGAAGACTTTGACTGAGGGGGTCCTCATCAAAATCTGTATCAGAAGGGAAGGTGCTAAGAGAATGGAGTCAGGCTCTTAGTGTTACCAAGCAATAGGACAAGGTGCAACAGACAGAACTTTATGCACAGAAAGTTCTACCTGAATATGAAGAGGAACTTCTTTATTGTGCAGGTGTCTTGAGCACTGGAACAGATTGTCTAGAGATGTTGTAGAGTCCCCCTCACTGAAGATATTCATGAACTATCTGGATGCAATCCTGAGCAATATGCTCTAGAATGACTCTGCTTGAGCAGAGGTGGGACCTGATGATCCACTCTAATCCCATCCAGCCTGCCCATTCTGTGATTCTGCAACTGCCTAAAAGGTCATAGGGTACTGGGAAGGGTGGGATCTGGCATGATGTAAATGATTTAGAATAAGGGCTGGATGCTATGTTAGGTTTGGCTGGGACAGAATTTCTTTTCTGAGTAGCTGCTACAGTTTTGAATCCAGCATGAGAATATGTTGATGTTTGGTTGTTGCTACACAGCACTTACCTCAAGTCGAGGACTTTTCAGTGTCCCAGGCCAGTGATGAAGTGCACATGAAGCTGTGAGGGACCATGGCCAGGACAGCTGGCCTGAACTGGACAAAGGGATATTCCATAGCATGGAATGTCATGCTCAGGACATAAACTGGCTGAAGCTGGCTGAGAGATGCCTGTGGCTGCTATGAGAGGGAGCGAGGGGGAATGAGTGAGCCACTGCACGGTATTTAGCTGCCAGCTGGGCCTAAACTACAACACATGGGAATGGGAGGAAGAGACAGAGACACTGCTGAGTGTAGTGATGAACATTAACTTACTTGAAAACTAATATGGGCTTTACCTGAAGCACAACTCAAGAGTATCTATATCTGATTCTAAATACCTTTTGCAAACTTCTTCCCACTGTATTTTTTTTTCCTGTCATTATATCTCTTTTTGATTTGATCCTTATAACTTCTCTTCATATTTTTGTCTCAGGATTTTCCCCCACTTTTCCAGGCTTTTGACATCTCCACTAGAAGATTGTGTGAGAAAAGCTGCTCTTAAAAGTACCTTTTTATATTACTCTGAATTTTTACAACTTGTCAAGCAATTCAGGTCATTTTTTGCTGATAGAGTATAAATGACTGCCAAAAACATTCTTTGTGGGTTGGGTAATGATGAATTTGGATTCCAGTATTTCAGCCTCAAATACATGCTAAAAATAAGCAGAGTGAACATCTGTAACAAGCAGGTAATTTTTAATAATATCAGACAGTTCCTTTCTGTGGAGAATTACTACTCTCTCATCTCTAATCAACCTCTACACTGCCAATTAGGGATGTTGTCTCTTGACAAAATGCTCAGCCCATGTTTAATTTATTTTAAATGTATTGTGGTTTTCCATGGAAGGTGAGAGGTATTTTTTCAGAATTTTATGCCATCAGAGGCTCATGTCATGTTATACAAAGCAGTGAGATACGCAGAACACAGTGGAGCACCTGCAGATTCAAGTAGATTCTCAGGGGACAATTCCTCTCATCTCCTGATGGTGTTAGAGAAGGAGGACTACCCAATTTTCCTTTTTTTCTACATATACAGCAAAACCCACTTTCCTTTCTGTTGAGACACCTTTACTAATTTCCATGAGAATTTTCTCTTTGGAATTACTAAACTTATTGATCTAAAAGTTTGCTAGTTGTTTTAGCTACCTACAATATTACAAAAAATAGGGAAATCTGCGGAGAATCTCCCTAATTTAAACTACAAGGTTTAGAAGAGAGAATCTATTAATGTAAATACACCTTGTATTGTTGTTGTTAAATTTTAGCTGTGTACTTTAGAGTATAAAAAACCTATTTGTATAATATTTATATTTCATTTTATTAAATGTCTTCCCTTTGCCTATGCCTTTATTTTTCCTCATCCAATCACGTATATACAGGATCATCATAATAAATTTCAAGTAACCATTGAATCTTCAGTGATTTGAATCAAATATGAATAAATATTACTGAAAGCAATTTTAAGACCTTGTCTTATGTTGATCAGATATTAAAATTGCTGGAAAGAAAGAAACTCACCACCTTATTTGTCATTCTTCTTCATTCAGTTATTCTTTTATTTCTAAAGGGTAGCTAAGGCATATTGAATATCTTCATAACCAGACAGGCAGAGACTGGCAAAGATTTCCCTTTTTTTTCTGTGAAACAATTTCCTAGTTTTCTTGAGTGGTGTGAGAAACTAAATAGTTAAATAACAATTCTTGCAACCTACAAAACAAGACATATAAATTAGCCTGTAAATCAGGCAGTATGCTCCTAATTTTCAAAAAGTATAAGCTTGAAAAGACCATTAACTAATACTTAGAGAGACTGTACAGTTCTCATGCTATTTTGATTCTAGACTTTTGTTTGGCTTAAGAACTACATTCATGGCTGCAAGAATGTCTGGATAATTAAGAGACTTGGAAAAAATCTCATCTCTTGGGACTTTAAACAGTATTTAGCTTGTTTTATTTTGTTGATGAGCAAGGCTATTTCTACAAAGAACAAAAGAAAAATACCCATGACCAGAATAGAATAAAAATTGATATATATAAGCACTCAAAAGACTAATTTATGGTTTGAACTTCAATTTAGAAAACAAAGAATTTGTCATTTTGTTTTTAGGGTTTTTTTAAAAAAAAATTAAGTTTTATTTGTTCTATTTCTATTTGATGGATTGCTAGATTTGCTGCACAATGTGAGGAATCAGCAGCCTGTCAAACCATACAATAAAACTTTTTTTAGGCTGAAATAACTGTATATAGGCATGGGCAAACATACATGTATACATGAAGTCTATTTGAATTCCTCTTTCCTTAAAAAAGTGAAACAAGACCAAAACTCTACAGAACCTTTCTGGAGTTCATAAAAAAGCTTCAAAGAATTTGTATTGTATTCTCATTCCAGTCTGTGTCAGACAATTCAGTGTGTGTGCAGTATAAGAAATTAGTATGTCTGCACTTTGGCAACATATTCTATAGAGAAGCAAATAGAACGAAAAAAAGGAAAGAGAAACAATGAAAAATAACTGAATATGAAGACTCAAAATAAAGAGGAAACACAAAGGGAAAAAAATGGGAAGGGGAAAGCTGAAAAAAAAATGGAAAATTTGTCTTTTAAGAAAATGATGGATAAATGTTAAACCAATTTCTCTTCAAGCTGTATCACTTCCTGGAAATAACACAAGACATAGGCATAGTTATCAAGGTGATAGATCTCTTCTTCCCTTAGGCTTGAAGCAAGAACATTTTGTTTTACAGGATACAGTGAATTTTTGGAATTTCACTGTGGTTGTTGATATTTACTTTTCTATTTATTAATGACTTAGATTTTTATCAAGCAGTCTTGTTCCTTGAAAATATTTTCTTCTATTGGTTCATTATTTGTATTATAACAATGACCTTCCTGCTTAATTCTTCCAAGAGCAATAAACATTGTGAAAAATACAATGTTTCATCTTCAGAACTCCTTTAAGACTGCATCTCTGGGAAATCTTTGACTTCATGCGGGACACATCTTCATGATGACTTATTTTTGTTATTTTACTGTTTCACTCCATGACTCAGCCTTTCCCAACTATACCACTTCTTTTGTCTTGAGCATAGAACTTTACTTTGTTTGGCATATCTGGATTTTTCCTCAGCTGGCATCCATCAAAATCAATCATCAATCAAAAGTTATTAGAGATAACATTTGGTAGATAAATAAACAAAAGCAAGCTCATATAAAATAACACATGTTTTATCTTGTAATCTTTTTAATGCTGTTTTGTGTCAAACCAACTCTTTTCACCAATTCTGTTTTATATATGTATTCTGTTTGTAGAGCGTTATATACACTTTTTATTAGCTTTTGCCAGGGTATGTTTTAGTATTACCATAGTGTTAAGAGAGATGAGGAATTCAAAATTTTCTCTCACCAAATAATTCCTATTTAACACAGTATTGAAAGAAAAATGTCCCTCTTGGCCTTGGTAGCAGAAGTCACATGTTCCTGTTGAAAATAGTGGAAAATAATGCAGTGCATATGTGTGTGCACACTCATAGACAAATGTACTATATACATTGCGTTTGACCTTCATCCATTTATCAGATTCTAGAATTCAAAGAAAAAACGAGCTATTGTCTTTCTGCTTCAATCCATGACAGGAAACAACATTTGAAATTTCAAAAATGCCGATGTGATAGAAACAGATAATTCCCCTCTCAGCTCCAGATTTTCATCTTTGTCCTTTATTTTCTAAATTGTTTTACCTTTTGTGCACTGATCTCACAAAAATTGCAGTGACCTGTAGTTTCTGTGTGTTTGACCTTCTCCTTGCACTTTTGCAGGAATGTTATTAAATAGAAATACAGTTCAGTACCTAGTGATGTTTCTAGCAGATTCCTCTTCAAGAGTATTTGAGATAAAACCAACCATTTCCAAAAATAAGAAATATTTTTCCAGTAATGCTCAGCAACTTTTTCTGCTGGACTCATTATATAACTGAAATTTCCAGGTTGTCACCTAGTTCATTTCAACAGTCCAATGGTGCTCTTAGAGACACTAGAGCAGAAAATAGGTTATCAATAAAAACAATACTTTTTTTCTCCCTTTTAATGTACCTACATTCATAATTTGTTTAAATGCTGCACACATTCAGAAAGAATTTTTGAGGGGAAAAAACTGTTGCATCTATATTTTTAGAAGTAAGTCAGTGCTTTGATAGAGCGATAGAGATGAGATAAACCCACAGGAACTCAGTTTTATGCCAAGAAGTTTTTTGCTGAAATATACCAGCTGTAAACTCTGTGGCCACACACAGCATGTACAGACTTAAAGGTAATCTTTCTTTTGGTCATGTGCTGATTCCGTAATCCAGACCTATCTTGGAGGGAGGCTGCCTCTACATGTTTAAAAAAAAGTATTCAGTATATATCAATAGCACGTCTGAGTTCAGCAAAGTATCTGACTCTGTCCTTGTAATCTCTTTTTCATAGTTGTTATAATTTATCAAAATTTAGCTGCTAAAAATTACTGGATGAGTTTTATAAACTGGGCAAGTTTCAGAGTTACGGAGAAAAATCCTTGTAAAAAGGATGCAACACATTCCTTCCACAGGATGATAACAGACTGGGCAATGGATTAGACCCAATGCATTGAGATTAACAGGACTATCTCCATTTTCCTTATACAAATTCTTATTCAAATTCATAATTTCCAGTTTTCTATAATGAAAATAGAAAATGTTCTTTTATGGATGCTGGATTGCAGATAATTGATTTTTTCTGAAAATTTTTAGTACTTAAAATGATTCATTTTAATTTTTTCACCCAACTCCAAAGTCAGTAAATAAACAGGCAAATAAAAAATATCAATAAAAGAAAAATATATATGTTTGTGTCACTTCATTTCCCACTGCAGTCACCAGGCAACCCCTTACTTCAGATAGTGGGATTAGAATTTGTAGTTTGGCACCAAAATATAGGCTGCTAAGCAGAAGGGGAGACATCTGTCTGTGTAAGAAGAACTAGTCAAGAAAACAAAGAAAAATATTCTGTATGAGGTAGTCTGACATGGGTATACTAAAGTAAAGGGTAGTGGTCCACATTCATCCATCATATAAAAGTCAACCTTCATGAGTCAGGCTCAATGATTGAGAAAGGATCTTTTTTTATGCCTCACAAAGTTTTCATTTAGGCTTTATAGCTTTTACTTCTCACCTTTTCTGTATGAACTTATCTCTTTCATGGCAGGTAAATCATTGAAGAATAATAGATGTGTAGTTGCCCATGGACATGGCATTTTGTGACTTATATCCAGTGAAACAGCCTGCATGTAATTATATTAAAATAACTCCCCAGGTTTTTTGCAGCTTTTAATTGCATTTAAAAGTTCATGCATACTACCTTTAGCTTCCCTGAGCTGTGATTAAGGCCTGCAAAAGCAGATCCCACCTCCTCTTCCACGCATTAGAAAGCTTACTCGAAGTCCCTCAAATGGGTATAAATTACTGGAAGTGGCCAGCTCAAACATAGACAAAATGCTGCCCACACTTATTGGATTTTTTATTTTTTAATGTTGCCACAAACAAGAGGAAATCTTTTTGAGTACTTCTGAAAACTTGCTTTAGAAAGTTTCTCAGTTTTATTAGGAGTGATACCATTGTAGGTTAGTAGAGCTAACATCACAAATTTTGTTATATTTGTTATGTGTGACTGTAGTACAATGGAATTTATGAATCAGGAGTTCAAAAAATATCTGCCTCCTATCTTTGTGAGCCAAAAAGCTTAAAAGGCAATTTTGATTAATTGTTTACTTATGAAGTAAATAACGAGATCTCCAGTGGAGATGTGCTGGTATCAGCATCAGAATTGTTCCTGGAAATGAAAAGCAATTCAAGTCTTGGCAGAGTTTTCTGATCAGGTTACTCTTTAGTGGCTCAACTTGTTTAACTGCATGAACCAAACACACAAGTCCCTTTTTGCACTCAGAATAACTCTGTTCTCTTCAAGTGCAGTTCTGATGAACAGTAAAGACAGCTTTGGTCCACCAGGGCCAGTTATGTGTTTATGTTCAACAGTGCTGTAGCATGTTCAACAAAGCCTCAGACTGCTATATTCAAGGGTTGTGCATACAGTTCCAAAGACTGATATGTTTCTAATTTCTCTGTTAGGTTTCTTGCTGCCTCTTAATGTTCTAGATTTCATTTCCATGGTTTTCTGTTTCATGAAAGTGAGTACAGCAGGTGAGCAATAATAGAATATCTACACACAAGTTTTCTCCAATATCTTAAAGTTCAAATTACCTCTTTTAATTCTTTTCTGCATGGAATCATCTGCAGCTCTTTGATTTTTCTTAAGGTATCTGGAGGAATCACCACGTTGTCTGCTATAAATCAAGTATCCAAAACCACTATGTCTTGGTCTTAATGTTTCTCAGGTGGGATCTCAACTTCTGTTTTATGGAGTGCATGTCACACTGTTATAAATGCTCCCCCCACCTTTTCAGGGGACTCTCCTTGAATTATTTAACCTATTAATCAATATTTATCATCTTGATAAAATTTTGCATCTTGAGGGAGTGAGACCTTCCTTCTGTAAAAATTCAGCAAGCACAGCATAAGCAGTCACAGGTGAGTGGTTATACCCCTGTGAAAATCTGGTAATTGTATACTGTATAACTCCACAAGGCAAAGCAAATATCTTTTTCTCTTTATCTTGTGAGGGGACCATAGGGACATATCTTTTAAATCTAGCACTGCCATACGTGGGTGTGCAAGTGCTTGCAGTGTGGCTGTCAGGTTTGCAATATTGGGTATTGCAGCTGTTACTGGGGCTCTGTTGGCACTTAAGCACTGTTAGCTGCCATCTTCTGTCCAGTTTTTGGACTGGCCAAACCGGTGAATTTGGGGAATGGATTTCTGGAGAGGATTTCACATTCAGATATTTCTTATGCTAATTAATAACAGTGTGAACTTCCACTGCATAGTCAAATCTGTATGAGCAGCTGCCTGTCTCCTTGCAGTGTTCTATTCCCTGACCAATTCATTAGATCCTTACAATAAGAAGGAAATGCATGTGAAGGAAAGAGATTGATGAATCCTTCAGAGAATAAAGCAGAATGCTTAGAAGAGAGTTATGCAATATGAGTGAGGATGAATAGATATTTATTTAGGGCACTTCAAGTCTTTTCAGTTCTTCTGTACCATATAGCCACCTGCTCATTTAGGCCTTAGGGATAAGTTCTGAGGTCTATTTACAGGGTTTAATGACAAGCTTGAAATTTTACCTTTTTCCTTTATCTGATTTCTGTTGGCAAACTGCAGTTACTTAGAACTGGAGTTATGAGGGGAACAGGTGGTGTTTGAGAAATTCCAGCAGGAATTTACTTCTCCATATCTGTTTGGCACATGAATACACACACACTGCAGGAGAAAAAAAGCAAAGCTGTCCCAAAACCTGTTTGTGTTAATCTACACACATTGAAGATTATAGAGAAATAAGGATGTGTGAAAACCACGAAATTATTTTCATGTAAATTATTTAGGGTAAGACTAAATCCACAATTAAATAATACACGGTTGCATAAATAGAAAACTTTAAACAGAGGAGCCTTGTCCTCCACATTGAAGGGAAATTCAAATTCACAATCTCTCACTTAAAGATACTTGGCTCTTACCTCTTCTTAAATGTGCAAATTTTTACATCAAGCATCTCTACTACGTGAATTATAGAGGGAGAAATACCTCAGGCAACACTGTACAGATTAGCATTTAAACATGTCCTTAACCCAGGGCAAGCCTATGTCAATTCTGTCCTTGTGAAAGCAACCCTTTTATATCTCTTTAAAGCATCTTTTCACTCACAAGGCTCTCATCTATTCATGGATTTAAATACTAGGGGGACACATCTAATATGTGCTTTTAAGTCCTGGAAGTGACACCGCTACATGATTCACTTGTGATGTTGTAAAATAATGTGCAGTTATACAGAAATGCCTTATTACCTGAGAAAGTACTTCTCTGTGTGAGAGGAATGCGCTATCTTGGCACAGAAATATAATTATGCCCTTTCTTTCCTACTCTGCACTTCAACAGAATTTGCTGGAGAGTGGTTGTTTTCAGCTGTCATGTGTTTCTTGGAAGTCATATCATTACATATTTTCAGACATTTAAAAAAAAGCCCACAGCAGGGATTACAATTCAGCCAGTGGTATTTAATGAACACTAAAAATGCCAAATCAAATGCGTAATGAGACTTCTCAATTCAAGCGCCCTTATATCTGTTTTGTCTCTGATTTTTACAACCTAGAGTGAAGTCTGGCCTTTCAAATACCTTTTCTGTATGCATCCTATGATACAGCACTGCCCCGATTTAGAGAAGTGCAGTCTGCTAAATTGCACTTAATGATAGAAATTTCACTTCAGTGCATTTTTTTCTTTTCTACAGAACATCTTAGTGTTGATTACCCTGTTGTGCTATTCTCTTAGACTTATGATAGTATATTCACCTATATAAAGGTGAATTCTTTCACATAGTCCCATCACTGTCCCATTTCTTTAATTCCTAAACTGCAAGGAGTCCTTAGGAAGGGAGATTCCTAGGCCACTGTTGTATTTTTCTCCAGCAGAGCAGCATTCCACCCATCTATGAAAGCAAAACACTGTCCCTAATCAAGATCTTAGTTCAACCTGAAACTGGAAAGGAGGCTGAATTTTAACCCCTAACATATTCTGTCCTTTTTACATGCTGATATTGCCAGATTGGCTGCCAGGTGTAGGTTGTGAGCAGCAGTAGCAGAAGAGCATGTACCACCCTGCAAAGAAAATCATACCAAAGAAAGCATGAGAGGGACATCAGGTCATTGAACATAAGCTAATAGGGAGGAAGAAGCAAAATAGATAGAATGGCAACCAGGGACACCCTGAAAGTGAGAGGGTTTTTGTGATAAAAAGTTATAAGATTTGAAAAAAAGATCACATTTTACAGTAAAACATGGGTCTCATTTGTATAATCTAATGCTTGACTTTACAGTGTTATCCTGAATATTTTCCTCTCCTGGTCATTTAGCCACTTTTCTCCCCTGTTCAAATATTTTTGCTGGCTGGCTCTAGCTTTCCACAATGCTGTAAAGCTCCTGGGACTTGTCTATGGCTTAGCACAACTTCATGCTCTGTACAACTCTAAATGCATATTTTCCCCATCTCTCCTCTTCTGTTTTCCTCTGAAGTGATGATTTGATACAGTTGCTAATAATTTATTTGACTATTCAGGAGACTTTAACATAAAAGATATTAACATCCTTGATCAAATAGAGAGAGAAACATTGTTGATCAATGCAGAAGATGAAGAATTATCTAAATTGATTAAACAGACTAGAGTATCTCTTCATTACTCCAGTTCCCTGCTTAGCTCTGCCTTTTTTTGTTGTTGTTGTTGTTTTAGTTTTTTATAATTCATGAACAAACTCCACGATAATCCTTATGAGGAGAGTGACAATGTATCTGCTACCTTTCTGCTTAAAGCTTAGTAGTTCTGCAAAAAATTATCAGCAACTCCACGGGATAATCTTTGCAAGGTAAATTCACTTGCAGTGAACTTTATGGCTGAAATGCAACCAGTACAAAATGAGAGTAATTTACAGCTGGATTAGGTATCTCAAAGTTGCTGTGCACTCACTGAGACTTTATCACATCCTCATTTTTCTCAATGGGAAACAAAATCCTGTAAGGTCTGTCTGTCCCTTTTATTTTGTGGTGACCTCTATGAGCCAGACTTTTTCTACATCCTTGGATTTTTTTTTTTTTTTTTACTCTTACACAACCAACCTAGTTATAAAAACAAATGTAAATCGGGAAGTGATGGTTATACCAACTGAGGTGATGGCTAGCTAGCTCTCTTCAGGCTTTATCAGCCTTTGCACTATTCCTCTCAGGTCCTTGACCTCCCTTCTTACTTTCATTTTTACAATCTTCATACCATCTGCTGTTTGTGGAAGGACTCATTGATGACATCTTTCTAAATGCAAGAGCAGGAAGCCTTTTCTCAAAGGCATAAGCACCACATTTTCTGTATGTCAAACCTTCTCTGCAGAGCCCTGGTCTATTGGGATAGTATTAGCACTAGTCTGTGCTAATTTACAGAACTTTTGTCTTCACCCACACCAACCTGCTGTGCAGTGGCACTGGAGCTGAACTGGTTGCTCTGGTGTTCACAATACTTCGCAGTTATGATTTCTACAATGAGTCAAAAGGAGAGCAGTTATCTTAGCCTGCTCCAGAGTTCATGATAAAATTGCAGCCTCTGCTGAATATGAAAATATTGGTAATTTTATGCTGACATATTTCTGATTGTCCAGTGGTATCTTTACAAAAATAAAATTAAATCTTTCATTTCTTTATTTTAACTCTCAAAGTGAAGCTTCCTAAAGAAAGAGAGTGTATTTAGTGTGATAAAATTGAGAGAGTTACATAGAAGCCAAGAATATATTAGGTGAGACTTTGCCAGTAGCAAATGTTTGCTTGCAAATAATAAACCCTGCACAAAGGAAAACTGTAATGAATTTGCTGGAAAAGTCCATATTTCCATGGACATGTTCTAAGTGCTTTTGTGAAATAAGATCAGTTATTTAACAAATTAAGGTACAGAAATGCAAGTCTAATTTACTGAACAAAATATGTGTTTGGCTCTTTGTCAAAATTAAATGTTTAAGGAAGATGGAAGATGCATTTAACATATGACATACCAACACTAGCAATTAGAAAAAATTATCAGTGTGTAACTAAATTTGACAGTGTTTCAGAATTTGTGGTTCTTATATACCATACATTTACAATGACCAGGAAGAGTAATAGTTTTCTCATACAAAAAGGTCTATTGGGAAATTGGGGTAAACCAGGCAGAACAACTAAATTCTGTCCTGGTAAAGTCAGTACCTTTATTCCAATAAAAAAGGGTGTGCAATCACTGTTAAATTTATGTTACAAAAGATGCAACTAAATGAAAATGATTTAGTGGTCTTGAGACAGCAGTAAATTGCATAAAATGAAATGGACTACAACTTTTTTTTTTTTTTTTTTTTTTTTTTTTTATTGCCTGGGTATAAGATTTGAGAGTCATATCATCATGTGTGTTTGCATAATCCCTATGGCAATGTGTCTTCACTAGTGACTGTGGTTTCTGGAAAGTCTTTTTTTAAATGTATGATACTAATATACATACTTAGACATTTCAGAAGAGAAAACTGCATTATGAAGGAAATTTAGTAAGATACCTCCTAGTGATTTAAAAGGGAATATGAAGCTTAAACCCATACTAAAAATATTGTGCAATTCTGCTAAGGCTATTTAGACAGGGACATATCATAACTCCCTGTTGCTATTTTCATTATAATGAATTTTGGAGGGAAAATGCTTTATATTCAGCAATGTTTTGATAATCTGGAAGTCTTGACCATTTCTTTAGAAATGGTGGGAGGTAAGGCAAGTTCCTAATAGAAGGGAAATAAGAACGCTGTGCTGCCAGTAGCAATTTGAAAATGTTCCCACAAATCTTTGAGATAAACCTACAAATGACATCCCATTTGCTTTATGTGCCAGTTGACATTATAGGCCAAATCTTGCCCTGTCCATAAAATATGGCTCAATGCAATAAGGCAGGAATAATTTGTGGCAAGATTTCAACTAAAAACATAAAATGGATGAAAGAGTAAATGAGGAGAAGCACATGGTGCTGAACAACAGAACATAGAGACAAAGGAAGCTAAGAGAATTTTTGTACCAGAAAAGTAAATTGCATGCCAGGCAAAATAGTAAGTGCCTACTCACAAGTTTGAGAATATTCGATTACGTTTATTTGTCATTGACTTTCCTCCCGAGAAATACATGCACAGATGGTAAGTTACTCAGTTGAAAAATATTATATTAAAACTAATATATCTAAACTCAAGATGAGTGGGGAGGTTGTCAGTCTTATATAATTTTTTTGATTGAATTATTGACTTTCAAAGAAAATTACAGTTTAAGCAGGCAAGAAGTAGACACAAAATTTATGTTTGTATGGTACTGTGACTATGGAATCAAAGGGTATTAGTGCTCTGCTTATATTCCAGAGGGCATTATTATTTTTCAGGGTAAATTTCCCTAACTGAAAGGCCATAATGCAAAAACACAGCAACTGTTTTGTTCAATTTGTTTTACTGGCACAGAGTGCAACTCAGCTGCCTTCCTCCGATGAAGTAGAATTTCCAGTCAGTCCATTGCTGGTTCAGAGTGAACCTCTACAAATCTGTTGATGATAACCAGAGCTTAATGATATTTGGCAGTTTCATTGAGCTGTATACTTTTTTTTGTTTTAATTCGTGCTATCTCAAATAAAAATGCACTAGAAACTTAAAATTAAATATGATTCTAACACTGGCAAAAAACTGTCTTGAAGGAAAATTTTAAATGAATCTGGTAAAAAGCCAAAGCATATTTCTTTGTGCAGTGCAGTTTTGGTGGGCTAACTTTTGAATAGAGACTTGTTGTGCTTGTTTATTTTTAGCATCTCATTTACATATGCAATCCAGCTAATGCTGTGTGCAAATGTCTTTCACAATGTGTTTTGCAAACATGCATTTCTTCAAGACGCATAGGTATAAGCATTAACTAAAATAGTGTCTGTTTTTGCCTGCAATGCTTGCAGTCAGACTTCTATAACAGTCATGTTAGAATATTTTTCTTCTAAGTAATTATGGAAAGAAAAATAGAAAGTTCCAACTCTTTAGCAGAATTAAAATTGGAATAAAAAGACCCAATAGGGATTAGGTAAAAAACTATTAAAATATTCTACATTGCCAGTTTGCTCCTACAAATGAGACCCTTAGTGAGACTTAAAGGGCTAGAATTTGCCAACAGTAAGAAAATTCACAGAAAGGTAATCAGTTTTTTTTTTTGTCATTAGCATTTCCTAAGACTAATTATAAAATTCCTAAGGTTAACCTTGTCTGAACAACAAAGATATGAGTAAGGCATGCTCTGAAAGAAGATTGGGTGAAAGGATGTATCTATGCTGAAGTCATACATGTAACTTGGAGGATAAGTAATTTCTCTGCTGCTGTACCTGGGCTGTTGCTCAGAGCTAAGCCTGGCTCAATGAGGCCCAGCTTAGGCATCTCTATTGCACACTTCCATTTATTGCTGTGACTACAGCAGTATTGCTGTGACTACAGCAGTACTACAGACTGCAGTTCAGATTTTTTTTTTTTTAGATAAGAGCAGAAATCCATCTAACCTCCATCACTTTCCCATATCTTTGTAGACTGATGCCTGGAGCCTTCTGATCTGCAGGTTTTAACAGCTGTCCTTTGAGCCTGTCCATAGCACAAGGTGAGAGCCAGAAAGACTACATGCTTGGAAATGATCTTACACATACGCACTTAAGTGTTGAACAAGCTATATAAAAATACTACATTAAATTACTGGCAATTTGGGGAATTATATAACTGGTACAACCGTTCTGTATGAGAATAGATGAGATTTCCTACAGCTTGTACAAGGATAAAAATAATTACATGAAGGTAAAAAAGTAAAAGAAATGTTTTTTTTACTGTTCAGTCATTTCCACTTCTGACATTAGGCAGAAATTATTGGCAAAGGCTGACAGGTATATGGAGCCATAGTTTCCTTAGGCTGACTTGAGGTACACCAATGACTCCCTGTGCAGATCCTGTTGCTCTCATGTGATGCAGAAAACCTATGTGTTGCACAGTCCTGGAAATGGTGCAGCTGTATATATGCCTGGTATCCCAAACTAAATAAGTACATAAAGCATCTCCTGAGCTCATCAGTTGTAAAGGCATATCTATTGTAAAGGTAAAAAATAGTAATAAGTAGTTAAAAAAACCTTTTTGCTTGTTTGTTTTTACACAATACTTCAACAAACAGATTCTGGAACCTGAAAACCTGGTATTTGGTTTAGTAACTAAAGCAGTGCTTCAGCTCACTCTCTGGTCACAACATAGCTCTTCACAGAGCTCCATTTTCCAGCATAAAGAATAGCTTTGCCTAAAAACCATAGTTCTGGAACTGAATGGCATATTGAGTGGGTGGCTTTTCTTTTTTCTTTGGGTAAGTTCAGTCTCTTTGTTTTATCTTGCAGAAGGAAATTGATATCTGGAAGCAGTATCACAATATGACATAATGTCTTGAATGCTAAAATTCCAGGAGATATTTACATGCACTGAAGGATTTTTACTAAGAAGGGACTAGATCTATGCTGCTAAGCAAAGAGAATCACTTTTAAGTGCCTTTTGCTCAGATTCCAGTACATCACACAACTAGAACATCTTGAGCTCCATAACCCAAGTCTTATTAAAAAGTTAGTTTGGTTCAATGTTTCTACATAGGTGTACGCTTTTGTATACACATATAGACACTGGCCTGCTGTGCTTAACATTAGTAACTGAATACCAAATACATTCTGAAAGTCATAGACAGCCCAGACTTACATCATGTGTAGTACAATTATAGACTTATTCATCATTAATTTATTCCCTTGACTCTCTCCCAGCAACTGCATTTGTCATGTGTTTCTATAAAGTTTGGGATATGAAGGAGATGAAGGGCTTGAAGGCTGAAAATACAGTTTTACAAATTGCCTGACTGACAGTAGGTAGACCCAGGAAATTATGTATACTAAGAGACTCTGCATAAAAGGAATCCTTTTGCTTTTTAAAAACTCTTTACTTATTCAAATATATTCCCATAGTCTGTGTCTCAGCTTGCCATGCTTTAATAGGGTTAATGCTTCTCTCAGGCAAAGTATTTCAATAATTCAATTAATGTGTTTAAAATTTATCAAAGGCCTTTTGAAAGCATTTAAAAACAAGACTGAAAAAAGGTGATTACCTATGGTCACTGCTTCTAGTCCAGTCTTGTTCTCATGTTGGCATTGTCTTGATTTATCAGTCTTTTGCCTATTTGTTCACATGTTTATATGTGAAGTAGTTCATATTTATTAAGGAGTAGTTTTCTGGGGGTCAATGAAAATGCTACAGATTTATATGTAGTATAAATTAGATGCATTAGAAACAAGTAGAAATTCCCCTTGCTCTATGTACTATCGTTAGAATTCTTTTTATTTACAAAATAAGAAAGGAAAGTGGTGCAGAGTTGAGAGTATTTGTGAATGCCTGTGCAGATCATGATTCAATATCCTAATTAGACCTTTGGGAAAGAAAGCAAAACTGATAGCACACCTTATATTCCCAGTAAAAAAAAGAAACAAACATTCAGAACCTGTTCTTTACATCTGGATAAACCTGACAAAATATTCCTGGTTATTCTTTTTGGACAGTATACATATACATTAAGGGTAGCATAAACAGTTTAAATTACTTTCTTGAGTAATGTAACATCCTGAACATTTTTTCTACATCCTAAAATATCAACCCAATTGACCAACATGCTAGGTCCAAAACTTGCATGCCATTGTTAGCATGACAAAGAAAATAATTTAAAAGTTTAATGCAAACCAAAGGATGTGTTCAGAGATAATAATTACTCAGTGTTCTGCATTGAGATACAGAACAGATCCCGTGAATTTAAATTATCAGAATTCTGGTGACCAATTCTACTTCAGCACAAAGAAGTTTACTGTACTTTTCTTATGTAATAACTTTAAAGTTTATCTCATTTGATTGGCCATTGATTATTTTTCAGTTTCTTCAGTGTTCCTTACATCCCAAGACATGAGATTAAATTCTATTTAGATAAGTATTTAACTGGATATGTGTTTTAGTATAGGAAATACACAATTTTGTAAAAAGTTCAAAGTTTGCAAAAAAGAAAAAACAGTTTCAACTTCTGGACAACTTTTAGGAGATGCAGAAAGAGACTGAAGACAGTCAAGTTTTATTCCTGACTTCCATTTAGTATTCTGGTATGGACTTTTCTGAATTGTTTGTCAAGCATCATCATGAAACATTATGTTACCTCCTTGTTGGGTTTTTTTTGAGGTGATAAGTACTTATACTTTCATTAATTTTAGCCAACACTAGTTAACAATTGCTAATGTACATTTTTTATAGCTGTTTTGAATGCCATATTGCAAAATGTGAATCACTTAATATATTTCGTTAAAAACAGCTGATTTACCAAAAGAAAATATTACCCATACTTTGAATTATTTATTTTAGCTAACAGGGAGACCTTTTAAAATATAGCTATAATAGTTGAAAAGAAACCCAGACACTTCTTCTTTGTGTACTTCAAATTGTAGTATAGAATCCCTGGTACTGATAATATTTTACCTTTTTTGAGATCAGACAAGTCCAGTGCTAAAAGTGTCTTAAAAGTTATCTGAAAGAGGATCATTTTCAGAGTCATTGGGTAAGTGTACCATCCCTCTAATAATTTTACAACTTGAAATCTTGAGCTACTGTTCTGTAATTGCTTCCTTTTAAAAATTTGCATACAGGAAAAACTATTGACTATATTACAGGTTATTCTATTCTAGTTTGGCTCCACATCCTAGCACAAAGTTGACAGACAAAATGCAGATTGTTTACCACCTTCTTTATAAATTAATCTGATTTCTGAAAACATTTTGAAGATATGCAAAAAAATGACATAGTTTTTGAAAGAAATTTTTATGATCCATTTATAAACATTTTGCAGAATAAAGAAAAAAATAAAACAGCCAAGCAAGACATGAAAATTATCTGAGTTATACTTTTTGCCTAAAGTTTTTGCTCCCGTATAGCTTTCCTGAATTATAAAATAACTGTTACATTTTTTTATTACTCGAAAAGTCCAATTTTTTTAACTCTGGTGTGAATTCAAAAGATATCCAGCATATTATTCCCTTAAATAATGATTCCTATGCTATTTGAAACAGAAATCCTTGAAAATAATAATAATAATAATAATAATAATAATAATAATAATAATACTTCCATGAATTCTATTTGCTGTCATTATTCTTCAGACAATGCATAAAACTAACTCATTGACACACAGTGAAGACCAAGAAGGTCTTATATAAGCAGTTCACTCCTTAGACTCATTCATTTTTGCAAATTGTAGGAATAAGAGTTAAGAAGTAAAGGGCAAATCCTAATTCACCTGAGTGAAGGAGCATGCTGTCCTTCTAGGACCAAAATAGAATCGTTGCTTTTAAGCACAAAGGTTAAACATGTTGGAATCTAAGCAGGATAGCTGCTTTTGGTGATACGACAACAAATATGGTGGAGGTACCCTGGCATCTGTGTGGAGAAGCAGGGGCTCAGCCACAGCCCTGGGGATGGTTGCTCTCTCAGCATTGCTCTGTGGCTGTGAGCATCCCCACAGAAATCTTTAGGAAACAAAGGAGGAAGTGGGTACAAGTGTGGGTCAAGAAGCAACCGCACAAGTTTTAGGCAGCTATCACATTTTTTAACCTTCCAAGTGGACAGGATAGTGGGAACCTCCAATATTTTCCCTGAAATAAATAGCAAAGAAGAAACAGTGTTAAAAGTCTTGGTTCTATTTCCATGTCTGTAAAATGTAACGTTTAACAGATGCAAGCTGGAGGACAAGAAAGGAAGAGGTCAGATTCCATCTTCTAACAAATCTGCAGAACTTTCTACTTTACAGGAGTGAAATATTTCTTGATGTTTACAACGTACTCTGTAAGGATGGCTGGGTTTCTGCTTATCCTTTCAGCATATTTTCTCCTGAAAAATGTTGTTTCAGCTTGCTGCTATTGGCAGTACTCCTTCCCCTTTCCTCTCAGATATTATGTGATGTTGAAGACTCAAGTGACTAATAGCTAGGTCTTTGTGAATGTTGTTGGCAATGGAGTTTCATATAATTTGCTAGAGTTCAGATAGCAGTGATTCACAGTGTGTTGCTTCTCCAGTTTCCTGGTCTCCTGAGATCCCAAAATCTCCAGCAAGGGCCAGTAGCAGTAGATAACATGAGGTAAATAAATATGTCTATCACAGCTTGCCCTGGGACAATTTGGGTTTTGACTGTAGAATGAAAGAGACACTGAAAACTTCATTTCTTTATGAAATTGAACTGGCTTGAACCAGACAATAAGTAGATGTTTGCAGTCCTCACACAACAGAGCAGCAGCAATAACTTGGGAACGTGTGCCTACTGCTGTACTTCCCCCACTGAATCTTAAACCTCTAAACATTAAACCATTTAACAATGGTTTAAGCTTGATAAGAACAGAGTAGTGTCTGGTTTTGCCATTAAATTACAGTGAAGTTGACTCTACTTCTCTGTGGGAGAAAAAGAAGGGATTAGTATCTAATCTAATAGATAGATAAGAAAGTGAAATATTTTGAATTATCCATACTGCACAGGTGAGAAGATCATCACATATAAACACTGATTCGAGAACAGATATGGTTCCAAATCTTCTCTACATTGTAACAGCAAAACAAAAATGTCTTTGAGGAGAAAGCACTTTTTGTCTCAGAATCACATGACAATCATGACAAGGATGTGTCTTGAACTAAACTGTCAAGTGTTGCTTCAGTCCAGTCTGGGGGAAAAAACCAAAAAATAAGAAAAAATAAAAAAAAAAAAAAGACAGAAACAACAAAAACAACAAAAATAACCCAGAACCACAGGCAGTTTTGGTCACATTTCACACAACTTTAAACTTTTAATTACTCTGTAGTATGTGGAAAATGACAAGAGAATGCTAAATGACAATTGCTATGAGTTGGAGATTACAGAAAAATTTGCAAATACTTAAAAATTTGCAAATACATAAAATTTGCAGAAGCTGTAGATAAGTAACTCTCTCAAACAAGAACTTAGAAGTAACTATTTTCTGCAGAAAGACTCGACAAAGGAATATGTACCTTCAACATGATGTCAAAATACATTAAAGGTGTAAATTTATGATATGTCCTGTTTAATACTGGTACTTGTCAGCTCAGAAATCATCCAAAGATCTTTTAAATAGTCTAGCAGCCCATCTCAACACAAATTTGATGTATTTTACTTTGTAAGCATCTCTCATTGTCCTTTCTTGTTTTCCTTTATTTCTATTAAAAGTTTTCATTGGAATCACTAATATATGAAGTTTCTTATGTACTGTCATACTAAGAACATTGCTTGCAAAAATCAATTTTTATGTGGAGGAGGTTTGTAATCACCAGGAATACATAGAAGGTTGATATGTCAGACATAGAGGTACAGAAACAGCAAAAATATACCTTGCTTTGTTGATGTCTTGTTTTCACAGCATAGAGAAATGTCAGATTACCCTTAGGTAAAGTTGTTGAGAAATGCTGGAAGATAGAGACAGCAGATTTCTGAAAGTACTTGCATCATCTCTGATAAGGACACAGAGTAGATAATCCCTTTCTAGAACGATTCCTAGAGAATGGCTCATATTCAAAAACCATGAGCAATCTCCCCTGTAAATACAAAGTCCTTTATTGTCAAAACTGTTAAACTGTCTTCAGTATTTAAGTTTCTAAAAATGAAAAATTCTTTGGAGAGGAATACTTCACACAAACATAAATAATACTTATATAATTAAAAAAAAAAAAAAACCAACCAAACCCAAGATGGATACGATTAAAAGTTAATACAGTCATGAAGTAACTTTGGAAGATGCAAATTTTAAGTTCATCCATAACAGAAAAAGATCAGATAACTGAAAAACTTTTCAGGACTTCTCACTTCTTTTGTTTCTGTTGTCTTACCTTTCCCTTCTTTTTATAAAACTTACTATGTTTTGGGCGTCTGCAATAAATGTTCTCTGAAAATCGTCTGTTATAGATACACAGCTTAGGCATAGAAGTATTTTGAATGGTCAATTTCCTGCTACATCAGGCAAGCAATCAGGAGATAGGAGCTCCAGAAGATGAAGACAATATACAAATATCATATTCATCTGCCATTGGGTGGATTTTTCTTCATTAATTTATTTCTTATTGCAAATACCTCTATTTTCATCTTCACAATGCCATGTGCCAATAGGTTCATAATTTATTTACAATTAATAAAAACAATCCCACCATTTACAGGGAGCTTTTCTTTGTGTTCATTTTCTTTTCTTGATATTCCTTACACTCTTGACTATTCAGAGAACTATTGTGCTAAGCTAATGGCAAACCATTTTGTCACATGAGTGAATCCCAGTGAGCCCATCATTCTGGAGCACAGTGTTATCAAGCTCTGCAGAGCTGACTGGTTTTGCCTTGTATAGTTTTAGAATAAAGCTGTGGGTCTCTTTCCTGTTAACTATGGGGTTTAGATGTCTGATGATAAAAGTAGCAGAGAGGACACACCATTCTGTTTGCCCTTCCTAGTAAGGCTTTAGGTCTCACACTTCATGGTCTCTGTTTCCTTTGCAGATTTAGTTTTTCTTATTTGTTTCCTCTGCTCACTTTATTTTCTACCCAGTGTTTCCTGGGAATTCCTCTTTTTCACACACTGTGACTCTTACATTGCCTTCTTTGCTTTTTGAGCTGAAACAACAACTAACAGGTATTCATCTTGTTGTCACATCTGTAATTAACAACAAACTTCATACACTTACAGAAGGTACTACAGATTTTCCTACATCCCCACAGTGAAAAAATCCAAAGCTGAGAATGCTATAGTGGCTCCAGTGAAGCTAATTGCAACCTTCCATAGATTTCAATTAGAGGGCAATTTATCCCTCTCTGTTCAGCTGTGCACAATGATTTGCATGGCATCTAATATGCAGTGTGCCTGGAAAGTGTTGAGTTAAGCAGTGTAAAATTTGAATGTTTAGCAACACAGGAATCCTAGAGGATTTCTTTTGACCACAGATCTAAATTTGTGAATGTTTTACACAGGTAGTTAAAACAGCCATTTATTTATGCCTAGCCTAAACAGAGCTGGGAAATCTTAGACTTTTCCTATATATGTTGTATCAAGTTGTATCTTTTTGTTCTATAAATGCACAGACTCAAAAGATGCATAAAAATACACAAAAGCAAAACCCAGTAATCCAGAAACTTTGGAGACTTTGAAAAAATTATAGGTAATAAGATAATTTGTTAGAATGCCTCTGATCTCCATTTAATGTTTTTTTATGTTCTTTTTAGGTAATTTTAATTAAGAGGGGAAAATAGCAATAAATGTTAACAATGTGATTTAGTTTTATTAGAGAAAAACTGAATGCAATTAAAGTTCTTTTAATAGTTTTAAGCTGAAGCCTGTATAAAGGTCCCCAAAAAAATATTCCTATTTGAAATCTGATTGAGGGCAATGTGCTTCTTACAGTGGTCAGGATTTGGGATAAATTTTATATAAGTGGCAAGAAAAACAAACCACAAAAATTTAAGTTCAAAACTTCTACTGAATTGCTATAATTAAGGATCTCGATGGAGTTAAACAGATCTCCCAGCATGGTTTTGGACTATGAAGGAAGTTAAGCAGACACTTAGCTCAACTTCTCCAGAGCCAAAAACTCTGTTTCTTAAATAACTCTAAAGTCTAAAATAAGTATGGGACGCCTTCACAGCTAGGTAACTCTTGTCATGTGAGATTTCAGTCTCTTTTATTGGTGTTAAATATTTGATATTGGTTACCCCACTTTATGCCCTATTGTGAGGGTACTATATTACTCATATATCAAGTGTCAAGTTCCCATTTCAATGGAATTAGTGTGGTTGGGTGCTATTTTGAAAACAGCCCCAGCTCAGTTCTGTAAGTGTTCACATATTTCTGTAAATTAATCTAAAATTTATTTTAAGCACATTAATGGGAATGATTCTAGTAGAGATAAGGATTTGAAGTTATTCAGCAACAAGTAGTGTAATCATAAATTATTTTGATGTATGAAATCAACTAAAAAAAACTGCACCATCACTGTCTCTCCATTGACAGAAGTCTCCAGAGGTCTTCATTTTCCAACCATTCAGATCACAGATGACCCAATAGGGTGTATCATTCCATTTTGGTTTGCTCATATGACTTGATGGCATTTCTCCATCACGTTGGCTAGCATCAGAAGATTTTAAATTTGGTTAGTTTTTTGACATGAAATGCCTACTAAATAGGTGTGGTGACTGTTCTTTCTTACATTGAACTTTATTTTAAATTTTTAATCTTTTTTTGAATTATGCTGGAAAAGTAAAATTTTATCTGTTCTTGCTTCCCTCTAACCACTATATGTTAATAAAATAAAGATTATTTCATTCTTTCAAGGCACAGACTTCATACATCGATAGATAATTAAAACTTTGGCACAGCCCACAAACCTCTGAATCATATATCTCTCTTCTCAGTTCAACATTTCCTTTTTTCCCACTGTGCACATTTCAGCCTAGTTTTATGTTAAGTTCATTGTACGGCATTGGTCAGGAATGTTATTTATTATAATGATAATTTTTGTAATAACTCTCTGTAGGAGAATAACTCTCCACAAATTTTAAATTATGATTTTTTTCATGCTTGCTGCTAAAGCTAGGAAAATTCTGTAAATTATAGTGATTATTTATAATTTTCATAAATGGAGATGTCTCATCTTCAATAAAATCAATACAGCAAAAAATTTTCCCATATTTTCTCTTTGTTGGATGTACATGATTATGTTAAATACTACTGAGGTGTACTTCATTAGTGTGCACTACCCCAGGGCATATTAACCTGGAATGTTACTGCATGGATGCAGTACCCATGCATGTTAATGCAAGGATGTCTTGAATTTACTTGATCTGTTCTTATTCTCTTCTGATTTTTTCAGCTTTTTTTTTGCTTTCCCAATGACTACATTCTTATACTTTCCTGTGAATAAATAATATTCAATAACTAGCATTAATAACATTCAATTATTAACATTAATAATAATCAATTATTAACATTAATATACTTTCCTTTGAAGATATAAGAAGAGGAAGTAGAAATGGAAAAAGATTCCCTCCACAAATAAGCTTACTATTACTTCTTTGATAAATTGCAGTTATCATCAAACACAAACCACTTTAATGCATAGCAGTTTCTACCCACTGCCACTGTGTCCTGAGTTCTGATGTATGTCTTCCTATATTTCCTCTGCATCAGAAACCTCCTCTTTTTAGTTTGAAGTATGAAATTATGTATTGGAAAATATTCTGAAGGTTTTTTTTCATTACTGGTCCATCCACACTGAAAAAAGGATTTGACGCTATCTTGAATGTGGTCCTGTGCTCTGCAAGTTATATTCACAATATTTCACTACAGTTCCCCGCTCATGTCTCCCAACCTGCCCCAAACCTTAATGTCTTGGTTTTATCTCTAAAAAAGAAATCTATTTTCTTTCTAAAATGGAAGCCCTAAGATGTAGGCAAGAAATATATTAAGCTATACAGACAAAGGATGGAAAAAACTTATGATAGTAGGTTGCACTCATTATCTGAATTTTGGTACTAGATGATTATTACATTTCTGTCCTAGAGGTCAGACCACTGCCCCCCGCTGCTCTTCAACAAAAAACCCCTAAAAAACTGAAAAAAACCCAGCAAAATAATATGTTCTCTTTATCAGTCAACAAAGCATGCAGAATAGAATGACTGAAATTTCTGCTAAAGCAAAGGATTTAAGCTCTAATATTTACTTAAAAATTAACTTTTCCCCAGACACAGGAGCAATCCTGACATACTGGTGGCCTTTCTTGCCACTTAATCTAAACTGTTAAGGCCTATTGTAGTTCTTTATTCCCAGCTAACAATGACCTACTTTAAGCTAGAGATTTCGGTTAAGTAAAAACCCATTAAAAGGAAAAAAAGTTCCCTCAAGGCCATCTGTTGTTTGTTTTTCTATTAGCAGCAAACTGTTCTCTTGGAGAGCAAGGGTCAGGCAGCTCCACAAGAAATGGGAACATTTTGCCCTTTCATTTGCTGCTTTGTAAATAGTAGCAGGTATTACTTTTCCCTCAAAATGTTTAAACAGGTAGAAGTGGGTAATGTGATAATGCAGTCTTTGCAACTATTCGTATTTGAATTCACTATAACACATCAGCTGATTGTGGATTTATGAACTCCTACTCCATGACATTTCTTTTGAAAAAGGGTGCAATTTTCTGATTAAAAATTTTCTTTCTTTGCATGTTTAAGCTTCTGTCAAGATAATGGCATGACACATTTTATCCTACTGGCATTTGTAATATTTGTATTCTTTCTTTACTTTAACTCCATTTTTTTTGTCTAAGAATATATTTTCTTGTATAAATTAAAAATACCACAATTAAGGTGAAAATTAGCTGTTCAGGTATTGTTTTTCCTTCTGAAGACTCACAGCTATTAGCCAGCTGTGGAGAAAAGGATGAGGAACCTTATCCCATGCATTTTCTGTAGCATTAAGAAGAAGAAAATAAGTAGAAATATGCTGGATTTGTGATGATAATTATATACACTGCATGTATGAATAGATTTATTTTTTAAGTAACTGAAATACAGATGTGTACGTATCCAACTCTTTTTACAAAATCATCTTTTGCAACCTCTAAAGTTAAGGAAGGACAGAACAGTGGGTGGTATTTGAAGATAAGAATAGAGAATCATATAGTTGCAGTGAGTAAAATGTTGAGCTTTTAATGAGACATAAATAATTGGTAACACAGCCAATAAGATCCTTTCCCCCTCATTTTCATTTTCTAAAATTGGAATTGTGTGATGAGCAGTAAATTTTTCTTTTCATTTATTGTCATGATTAATAATAAATTATCTTTATAATGTTCCTCAATCTATTTAGAAGCTAGACATGAGTCATAATTCTTGAGGCAAGGAAGAAAGATAGACGAAAAATGCATTATATCTTTTGGTTGCACTCCTCATAATTGTGTTGATTCACTTTAACTTCATAAAAAGCAAGCCCACATATCTTTAATTCACACGATGTAATCCAAGTTGGACAATGCATAAGATGAAAAATATTCTTTAGAAATAAAATAGGAGACTCTGATAGCAATCACTTGTAACTCTATTCATTTCTATAAGCATTTTGTGATGAGCATAGTTATATAAAAACTTTGGGAGGTTTGGGGATTTTGGTGGTTAATTGATTCTACCAGCCAATCTATGTTCGTGCTGATTATAGAGAAGATTGTCTTCTCTGAGGAACAGACATTATTTTGAAGGAATTATGACACCGTTCTCAGTCATGCTTTGCTGTTTTGCTATTTATTTCAGTGCCAATACTAACTGATACGCTGTGTAAGTGAAGTATTCAAACATTCATTTCCATTCAACTGAGTTACTGTCCCAGGAAGGATTTGCTTGTTCTGGTTATTTTTTATCACATTTTGCTTTTGCAGGATAAACTGGAACCATAATGTGACCGTTTCAGATTATTTCACTACACTGATGCCAGCACAATTTATTTAAGCTACTTTTTTGCATCTGTTCCATAAGACATGCTTCAAAATATTCATCATACTGAAATATGGAAAGCAGAAAGGTCATTGCTTTTGTTTTGATTTCCTCAGCTTCCCTGCCAAAATGTAAAGTCAAACCACATGTATTCTAGAGAATTGTAAACCTATTTCATAAATTTTGATGCAGGATTATAACCAGTGCTACAATGAGCAGATTCGAAATAAAGGAATCCTGTTTTAGGAAAGGCATGCATATAGGTCAGAGAAAAACCTTTCTGTTTGAACACATGCTACCACTATTTTTCTTAATATAAAACTTTATTGAATATAAAAATTGTGGAAATGTAGCCTAATAGTGTAGAAAAATGCCAGTCACCTCCCTATATGCCTTCATTCACCTTGCTCAGGTCTGATGAGCATTCCAGCCTTACATTGTTGCACCTCTGATGAGGCAAGGAGGAAAGGCTCTCTCCTGGCTGGAACTGCTCAGAGACCGCCCTGAATGGAATCCTTCCCATGCTAGAACCAGAAAGTATGTTTGCAAGTTTTTCACTGCAAGCAGGCTTAAAACAGTGCTCTGGGTTAAAGTTTACAATCTATTTGTAAAATATCATGGTAATTTTTTGGTATTATTCTGAAACCTTTCTTTATTTATGCCATGATACTGTTGGCTTTGGCCTCCACTGAGTTTTAAGCATAGCTTTTCACTGATATCCACTAATGGCACTCAAGTAATTTTATTTTTTTTTATCATGTGATTAACATGTAAATTAATGGGAATTATTGAGGTAAGGAAAAAAATGCGGTATTATGAAAGGCAGACTGTCAGTGAAAATAATAAGAAGAAAAATATTTCTGATTTTTCCTTAGTCATAATGTAAACAACAAGAATTAATAATGGACATTCTGTTTATCAAAATTATAGGTAAATGGATCTGTTCAATCTAGGATGTTATCAAAGACAAACTGAAGAACGTTAATAGTTCATCTGTGACAGCACTTCAAATTATTATCCATAAAAAGAATTAGGACTTCTAAAATTCTGTTATAATTATTGGAAGTATCTTTCTTTATTTTTATCAGAGAAAATAAAAAATATAATAAAATATTTTAAAATTTAGACTTTTATATCTCACAGCCATAAAACAAAGGCAACAATTTTTCAATGGAAAATGTCTTTAAGGCCAAAGCTACAAACTGGAATATTCACGCAGGCACTAGAAAACTGAAGACTGATTTATTTATATTACTGACAGTTTGCCCCTTCCCTTCCGTCCCCTTCCTGGCTGTCCTAGAGTATGTCTAGCATGCACTTTTTCTCATAATTGAAAACCCACAAAAGACTTTGAATTTTGACTAAAACAGGAGATATTTTCAGAGATATTCTCAATAGGCCTTTTTGGAAGACACAATTTTTTTCAATTTTTTTGAATTTGATATAAAAATATCGATTTTTAATAACTTACGGGCTAAAAGACAAGAGGTCTAGAAGATGTTATTCACAGGATGAAAATTATGATTAAATGTTAATTATGTATAATTTTGGCAATTCGTTACTTAAGTTGCAACACACTTTTTTTACTTTAGCTCAATGAAATAAAAAGCTAAACAGTGTATGATTTTAGAATTAAATAAAATTTTAAATCAGAGCTATAATTGTTAGAAACAAAAGTACAGTGAGAGAAAAAAAGAAGCGAGCAGTTTTTAGAAAATCCTGCTATTACTGTCCTTCCAATATCACCAAACAGATTCAAAACAAATGGCTGTAGTTGCAGTGCCTCTACGATTGCATTAGTATTCTTCACTCAGACTCAGCACAAAGGTCAAATGCAATTCAATCAGCTGCATTTCTCATCTTTCATAGCAGGTAGTACATGAATGAATGTGTTCGACCTATTTTTTTTTTAAACTCAAAACACTGAAAAAACTTGAGCTAAGAGGGAATGCTGGAAAATGTAAACCAAGCACTGTTCAAATGGGGGTAGGTGAGAAATTTGTATTTTGAACTTTCCATGCTTGGACTTCATCACATTCATTAAAGGTATCAGATAAACATTCCAGACATGAATCAAAATTGATATTTACTTTTAAACTACTTCTAAAAGCAACTTCAGAAATCCTTTTCCATAAGTACTCCCACACCAACTAGCTACTGCATTATGTAATTCCCCCTTGGAGAATATAAGTAATGATCCAGTCTTTACACAGGATGGTGTTTGTAGAGATCTTCAAAAGCATGCAGTTTCCTTCTAAATGAAATGCACCATTTCTGATACTGCTAGCTCCCACTGTCAAAGCTGGATTTAAGCAAAGCCACACATGTGGATGACCATACCACAGGTTTTCAGTTCAAGTGGCAATTGCTTTTTGCATGGGAAATGTTAAACTATACCTATATTGGTTCACTGGATGCTTCTCATTTCCAGAGTATCTGGTATTTTGTTTCAAAGAATGTTTTCTTCCCCATTAATTCTTTTGTTTCTTGAACACTCTACCCAATTTTAAGCATTTTATATTATAATTTTAAATATTAGTCCACTTTCAATGCCCTGGAAGTGCAATCAATGACAATCAATCTCCTTTCTTAACCTTTCTTTTCATGATATAATCCAGTTGTAATAAAAAGTGTCAAAACACTTCTGAAAACAAACACTACTGTGATTCCCATGGAATGAGGAAGCTTTCTACTGACTTCAACTCATCAAAGACAATAAGATGAAATGAGAACAGCTTTTACTATGAGGACCATCACAAAAAGAAGAGAGTGGTGGTGTTGGGTCGATACTAGGGCTACTAAACAGGAGGGATTTCTCTTTTTGGATGCCAAGACTCCCCTAGGAAATCTTTTGTTTCAGCTGAAGTGGCACGAATTCAGTCATAAAGAACAACGTATCAAAATTTGATCCATCAATTCAAAGAAATCCTCAGTGGTATTGTATTACTTTTCATTCCATACCTGTTTGATTTGGGGTTTTATTAGAGATTATATTATTGTAGATTTTCATAATATAAGGGGAGTGAGATTTCTCAGTTCTGATAATATTAATCTCTGTTTATATGGCAGGATAAACTTGTAAGAACAGACCCCCAGTGGGATAGAACAATAAAAATCTTTAAAAAAGCAACAATTTATTTCCAAGCTCTGGCCAGGAGGTGACTAGAACATTGAAAAAAGTGTGGAAGTTATCCAGTCACTAAGTCCTTCTGTCATGTTCAGTTTCATTAATGCCTCGACCTTGGTTCTCAATAACCACTGTCCAGGAAGTGCAAGCCTGTCCTGCTCTTGGCAGGACTGTTTGTGCCAACTGCTCCAAATCCAGCCAATAGATATTCTGAGGGGTTTGTTAACCCAGTAACTGCTGATCCTATAAAATGAGAATCCATTAGCAACTGGCAAATATTAATTGGAAAATATTAAGCACACCTTCTTGGTTATTGCAATTCTAGAAACCTGGGTCATGAGACAGTTCCACCATGCAAATACCTTGTGGTAAATAAGAATAAAAAGGATCCATTTCAAAATAAATTCCTTATCAGAAGTAAAATCCTAATGAAGGTACATGCTGTGAGTCTCTTTGTTTGGAAGTAACTTAAATTTTTGTCTTCATATAGAATTAAATCCAAAAAACTAGACCACCTAATAACTTCATGTATATATTTCTTTCAGTCATTTACTTGTTACTGGAGACTTGAAAAATAGTTCTGGAAACAGAAAATAGTTTTCACAAGAAGAAAACTTCTCTTTTATGAAATGTTGTGCTATTCAGTCATAGATGATGGTTGTAAAATATGTCATTGACCTAATCCTAAATAAAACATTCACTGGATTTTCACCTTTTCCATTACATAAAAAAGTGTAAAAAGCCATGTAACATATTGATTTACTCACTGAACTCTTTATGTCACTAGTTGTTTAAAGCAAAAAAGTTAAGAAAAAAACTTGCTAGCGCAGTAGAAAACACAAGTGATCATAATGATCAATGTCAGCCAACTTAAGTCACAAGTCCATGATTCTTTTAATATTGTTTGTAAAATCTATTCTTTGGATCTTGTAATAATCTCTCCCTATCTAACAAATACTTAGAGAAACTTGAACTTGATATTTGAAATAATAGATATGCACTGAAGTTTCATTATCAGTGATGCAGTTTCTAAATTTAGTTTGGGTGCCATTGTTGCCTCAGTGATGACATTGATTCTCTTGCAGAGGGAGTCATGCTCCTCCTGGAGATACCACTCACACTATAGTGATACATCTAGCTGCTCTACCCTGAGGGTGGATATTTTAATCTCCAAGGCATTTATTGATTTTTCCCAGAGTAAAGAATCTTTGGGCTGTGAATTCAGCCCTACAGAACTGATTGCCACCTCTGTGTTGATACTATTGATTCCCCTGAAGAGTTTACTGATGCAGTTCATCTGATGACCAGAGATTGCTCTTGTGAACATGAGGAAAAATTCTATTCCAAGCAAGATCAGCTTTCACCCATGAAAAGTTTTAATGCTACATGAATGTAGGGCAACCCAGAAATGTGTTTTTACACCAAAAGCTCTTTTTTCCAAGAATAACAACTAGCCCAGGTACATACAGTGTTGCCACTGTTGGGCACAAGTTTGTGCTAGCAAAGCCACATAAATCATCTAATGTGGAGATCACCTCTGACTTGTGATTAGTTTCAACAATTTTGTGCTGTAGTGCAGTGATTATTCCACAAAACCTGATGGCCAGTAAAGATAAGTAATCTTTGCATGGCTTAATTTACAAACAGAGCAGCGTTTGCATCAGATTTCTGGAAAGTGTTTGAAAGTGTTGATAAATGAAACAAAATGGAAGAGCATCCATGTACACAAATAAATGTCCCATTGACAGAGTTCTTCTCCTGGTGAGGATGGCTTCCCCAGCACCTGGGAGAAGAGGGGCTCTCAGCTTCAGCCCCTGCCTTTTATGAGACAAACAGCAGAAAAGAGGGAAGATGCTTTTGCTAAAAGCAATTGTGCTTCAAGTAAAGAACTTGAATAAGGCTTGATACTGCAATCATTTTTGTATTAAAAGACAATAATAAATTATTGGACAGATATGGACTATGTAGTTAAATAAAGGTTTCAGTTTTCCACCTATAATGATATTGCAGCTTGCAGGAAATCTATTTTAGCTTATCAGGTTCAACTTTTAAGTGATGAAATAAATTAAACTTGTAAATCATTTGTACTTAAATGACAGTAAGAAATATTTAATATTCCTTCTGTAAATATTAATAATCAACTAGCTTAAAAATAAAAGCTGAAATATGATTTCCAATTTGTTAAATGGAAAATGGTTCATAAAAAGAAAAATATCTTCAAAAATCCCTAACATCTGAGTTCCTGATAATGAAGTCCAAAACACCCTGGGTAACTTCAAAATCCTTTCATGGTAGTTAGGAAGACAAAGGAGCTTGATTTTTTTTAAGCTAAAATTATTAAAATTATATTAATATAGTTCTCAAAATATTTGTTTTATGTTCAAATACATTTTTAGCTATTTATATGAATGTATATGTGTGTACATATATAAGAAAGGATACAAGTAAGACTAAAATTCCTCTTTGCAAATGTTAAAGTGATTGTTTGCTGATACTAGAAGGAAGCTAACTAAACTGACATGTTAGAAAAAGAAAACATGGCATATTTACATATAAAAAATATAATTTATATCTTAGTAACTGAATCTTAGAACAATTAGAATTCCACCTTAATGGTAAGATAATTAGTAGGATCAGGGTACCAACAGTTCAGACTTGAGTCTTGTGACTAACTGAAAAGATCTGATCTAATTTCTTTCAACTGAGAAATAGGCAGAAATTTTAAAACTATTTTTGGATTCTTTACATGTGCTATAAAATTAAAGATTAATTGTCTAAGGTATTTCTGGTATAATAAGCTTTAAAGTGTTGTAAAACTCTAATGAATTAATGAACTGGAAATTAAAAAATGGAGAATTCATTCCAAGTCTTTCCATAAGCACCCAGGTTGTTTTGGGACAAGAAATAATCACAGTTCTTCTGTACATTTGTGAGCAATGAGGACTAGACTTTTGCGTTTCCTTGTGCTCTTTAGATGTCAAAAGCCAAAGCTTTCAGCACATTTCAATTTCTAAAGGTTAATTTAATTCATTAGAAGGAAACTGCAGGAGTAAGTATCCTAGCTTGCTTGCTTGCTTTTCTACCCTTCTTTCCTGGCAGAGTAACACATCAAGAAAAGACAAAGGAAAAGGGGAAATGTAGTTGAAGAGCACATGGCCATTGCAATCCTATCTTCTAGGGAATACTCTGCATATTTAAACTGATGTTTAGAGTCTTTGAAATTCAATTATCTCTTAAGAACCACAAGGTTGCACCTGATATGGTTTTGCTCCTTTGAGTACTGCCCATTAATGGGCAAGAGATATATAAAGGATATATATAAAAGATATATATATAAAATATAAAGGAGAAATTGTGATTACATTCAAGTATTTAAGGTCAAATGAGGTCAGTTTTCTCGTCCTCCAAACTGTGAAATCACAGTGCAGTAAGTCCTCCTTAAGGCTGTAGGTAGAGAAAACCATCTTAATCTTCAGGATGCTAAACTCTGGGGCTACAGAAGGAAAAGAATACAATCTAAGTCCTGCCATTAGTTTTAGCTTATAGAAGTCTTAAGAAAATTAACTTCTCAAACAAACTCAAGTGCTCTTATTTTGTCAATCCTCGTTATAATCTCCAAAGTGAAAAAAAGTATTATGTAGATACCTTAATAGTGTAAGGAAGGAAAATATCCTCTGAACATTTAATGAAATATGTTGATATTTTTTTTCTTTGATATTACTTTTCTTTTCTATAAGAAAAGTACCTAAGAAAGATTTAGGTGGTTTTAAATTTTTCATCAAAGCTTGTTCTGCTCAATCTAGTATTCCCTGTCTATATAAAAAAGAAATTGAGGAAAGAGGGGAGAACAGAAAATAAGAAAGAAAACATTCAGCCACCTTTGTTTCATAGGTAAAAACAACAACAATGACAAAAAATCCTTGTAAACTTTAGGAAAGATAGTGTCCAAGCACACTACATTCAAGAGAAGCCAGTGTGGTACTTCTCCATACTGAGAGCAATGTAAGCAATTCCCTCTTTTACTTGTCCATTCAAAATAAAATTGTGGATGGGCTTTCTTTGGATAGGATCTAGAATTTACAGAACATATAATTCTATCCCGTTTAGTAATATTGGTCATCTTTTTTTCCCAAATCTGGGAAACAGCATATTTACAAAGTATCCTGTAGAATATGCCACTGTGTGTTATGAGGCATCATGGTAAGAAGGTGTGTATACCACATCAGTTCAACTTTTTTGACTGCTTTTGCTGACATGTTGTCTTTAGGCTGCATTAGACTGAGTATAACAACAAAATACTGCATTTTACATTATCTTTTTAAATTTGGAAATAGTGGCCTTATTGGCTAGCTTTATAAATATCCATGTTTTAAGCTACAGAGTTTTTCAAAGCTTTAAACTATTCCAACTCTAATTTGATAAGCCAAATTGCTTGAAATGGATGAGTGCTTATTTTTTATTCCTTTAATTGCTTTGTGTGGTACCTTAAGGTTTTTCAAGTGTACAGGTATCTTTTATGAAATGTTATCTTCAAACCTGGAATATTTTCATAGCCAACAATGCTCACAACACTACCAGTAGAGGCAGGATAGCTTTCTTATTTCAAATGGATATTCCCCATTTTATTAAACTAAGAAATGCATCAAACCTTTTTACTGGAAGACTGCATACAAAGGTCATGTAGAGATGATTGCTCAGGGTGACCTCCTAGCTCTTTCTGAATCACTGCTCCACCATCTGGTACCTGCTCCAGATATATGTCCCTGTGCATTTCTTTAGTAAGTTTGGATTAATAATTACTATGATTTGCTAAATATTTTGTGTATTGTTAAATTCTGAAAGAGAAACATTGAATGTGCTCTGCAGATTATTCTCTTCGACAACGCATTACTAAATATTTACCCAATATTCTAAACATTTAAACTTTAAAAATTGTAGACATTTCCACTTTTAGCAAGTTAGTGTATTTTCAGATGGCAACTGGTCAGTGTAGTGGTATTAATAAATTCATTGCTTTCTAAGAAATTTGACTGTGAATATTGGTGATAATTCCATTGATGTTAATACAATTAAACAGATTAAACAAAATCAAACAAAAAGAATATTATGCTACAGATCACTTGTATGATCTTTCACTTGTATTTTCAGTACTGGAATTTATGGGTTTCCCTTAATGTTCCCAAGACTCAGAAGTGTCTGTCAATGGAAATGAGAAGTTGGATATGAGGCAGGTATGCATTTTCTTTCATATAATCACTGGACAGCAAAGTAGCCCTGGAGGTCTTGAAGGGAGTATCCATCACTAATTTTAAACATGCTGACTGTTTTCAGTAAATTGAAGGAAAAGCAGAAATTAATTTTCTCTTCATCTTTCTTCTCTTGACATTTCATTTCTTTGGAGGAAATGTGTAAATAAAGAATGCTAACACTGTCTCTGTTGCTGTCCTTGAGTAACTTTTATCTTCATGCACTTCTTCATTGTGTTGGATTATAAAATAAGTCACATGGAGACTCTAGCATTTTTAATGCATGGACAAATAGGTAAATGTTAAGAATTGCAAGAATTATAGCTGTGCTAAGCTGCCTTCTAGGCACTTCTGGATTTCAGGCCCATGTTTTTAATAAGCTTAGTAGTGAATATCTCTTAAATTAAAAATAGAACAGTAAGAAACATATTCCTGTAAATATTGAAAAACTACATTTCAGCTGATATTCAGGAAAAATTAAATGAGAGTCTATCTGCACTGTAACTGGAGTCAAATTTTCTTACCAAGAGCCAGAAATAAAGCATTTTCTATATGATAAGGCAGGTCTAAAGCAAACAGTACTAGCCCTGAAGAGTAGAAATGTGCTCATGTTAATACACCAAAAACTGAATTACAAAGTAGGACAATAGGGAATAAATAGTCTTTTGAGTTTAGAGAGTAATTGCTGCTGTTAGTAGTAGTGGATTTTTCCCCTCTTATCAGCTCCTAATATGTTTTTCTTTTCTCTTTTTATATATTATTCTCTATAATCAATCATCTCTGCTGAAAAAATATTTTCTGAAATCTTGTTCTTAGAATTTTTCAGATCAGTTGACTCATACATTTCCACAAAATCAATGTGAAACAAATAATCAAAAATTCTGATTTCTATCTCATCAGTCTCTGTTCCCAAACATTGACCTATGTATTTGGTATTTTTATATATAGTGAATACATAATCATCTTGATAATTATGGTTGTTTGTAGGGACTTCATGCCACTCAGTAAAAATCCACCCAAATACACTTTATATGGGCATGAATTTCAAATAACACTGAATGAAGAAATAAACACAGAAATATGAAAATTCACAACACTGATTTCTTTAATTTACACAAGCTGTAGTAAATTTGTGCATGCTATGCAAATTATATGTCGGGAGAGGAAGTAATATCTCCACCTAATTTTATAAACACTTTCAAATATTTGCTTCAATATTTCCAAAGCTCCCCAAAAGCTTCCTTCATTCTGTTTCAACTATTTCTTCGATACTTCCTAGCACATCAGGCATTTCACTGGAAAACCTTATCACATACTATTTTCCCATTTAATTTTCTGTTGTCACACAGTAAAGAAATACAAGTGGTGCAATGAAGTGAATTCTATTTTTCCTCCTTTTCCTTTCCCTTTGTACAGAGGTATGAGCAAAGTACCATTCATACTTTTTTTTCCAGTTATGTAACATAGGTATATACCTGATAGAGCTTCTTTGTATAACACTGGTGAGTTTTTTGCTAATCTAGGCAACTGAAATTACTTGTCACACTTCAGTACACTTCCTTTGATCATAAAGATTTGCTGTTACAAAGTATCACAGAGATAGAAGTAAATATGTTTTGTAAGAAAAAAAACTGTTCTTTTTTGTTATGACAAATAAAATATTTTGGACTACATGATTTTATATGGATTTTATATCACAGAGAAAATTCAATGCATATTAAACTTTATTTGTTTCTCCTGCCTTTCTTTTTCTCTTTTTACTTGCAGTACAATGTATTCATTAAAACAGCAACATGTGTTCACAGAGCTGTGACTGAAACTCTGTTAAACCATTCAGTGAGTTTTATCTAAGTAATTCTTCCAGCACCTCGTGAAACCTTGCTAAACCTTTACTAAAGATCTTGCTAAAAACTTTTGTATGTTAATTGTATGATGAAGCTACTAGGATAGTTATATAGCTGGAATTAAGTATATGCTTTCAGACTTTGCTCAAAGGTACATTTTAATTGTTAAATCTTTGTTTCTGTAACCTCATCTGTTTTTGTATTTTAAGCAGTCATTCCTCTGGACCCATCTTAAATTAAATTGTGTGTCTTCAAGCATACTAGTTGGTTGATTATCTATCTTCAGCTTATTATTTTAAGTATTTTGACAGCTAAAAGTAATTGTGTGCATTTCATAAATTTATCACAGCTTTTCAGTAGCATAAGTGCATTTCAATTAGCTTGCTTAGGAAGTGTTGAATTGCAAGCCCCTGTCAAAATAAAGGGAATTTTCTATCATTCCAACTCATTCTGAGGTGGAATTCATTAAGTTGGCTTAAAACACATGGAAACCCAAGTGTATTTCCATATAAAATGCCCCAGGGCCTATAGGACCTAATGTGAATGGTTGAATGTTTTTATCTTCTGGTAGCACAGGGCTTCCATATAACCAACTCTGTGCTGTACAAGGAAGAAGGCTGGAATTTGACTGTGGTTAAGCACTGAAAAAAAAAAGGGGTTGGATTTTGTCCATGAGCTCAACACTGCTGCCCGGTGATTGATACTGCACATCCTGGGATAACCAACAGCAGGCTATCGTTGGCACTGTGGATTGGGCTTCCATTTAAATCCCTTCATTTGGATTTTATTAGAATGGTACTAAAATGGGAAAGCAGTTTAGTTTTAGGAGCATTAGTGCCTGGATTTTTAGCCACAGAACTGATAATAACTCTAATGGGAATGGTAAATCCCTTGCATTTTGTTACAAATACCCTTTAGTGATTTCCCATGACTGCTACTCATGTTTAATATCCATTCACTCTGTTTATTTTCAGATTAGTGTGGTTTGAGGTCTGACATTGATACAGAGACAGTGAACACACTCTGCAAACAGAGAACATGCTCTGTTGCATGAGAGCTCTGTGGTGAATGCCAGCCCTGCTCCCAGAGCTGGCCAAGTTGAGTCATGTATGGTGCTGCTCAGCACCTCCTGTATCTGATGACACACGAGGGACAGACTTTGACAGGTTTTGGAAGTGCAAATCTCTTGCTGGTGCCACAGTGAAGTCATGGGGTCATGGAGGGGAAGGCAAAGATTGGACTGAAACTGTAAGTGAAGGATATTGAACCCCTACTAGTGCTATGCTGATAGGAGCATGTTTACAGAAATGTTTCTGCTGATTATTCTCAGCAGACATCTGGATTCTGTTTTTAGCACAAAGATGCATTTCTTGTGTGACCTTGAAAAAGACATCTCAGAAAGTTGTTGCCATATTTGAGCTGACTGTAAAATGTCCATTCATTTCAATGAGTTATGCTGTGGATAAGGAGAGCTGCAGCCTGCCCTGATTAGCTCAAGTGCTGTACTGACATAATTCCAGTGGGCAAGACAGAGTTAGTATAGCACTAATGTAGCATTATAGATGTTGACAAATATAATAACTTCAGCTGGTGAACAGCAGCTCAGAGTGACTGCAATATTTTTGTTCACTTCATAGTAGCTGACATTTCTCCAATACCATTTCCTCAATAGCCCCTGTATTAGTGCATTGCTACAACATTAAAATAATTGTCCATAACTGAGGCCTTTTTGCTCATGGAATAATGAAATCTGTATGTAAAATACAGGCTAATTAAATACTATTTTGTACCTGTAAGTTTTGCTGAGTGAACATTTTCATAGTGAATATCTTCATGTTGCAATCAAAGATGATGATCTCTACAACTCGAGAGAGAAAAACAGTTGATTGAGAAAGTCCACAGATTTTCAAGGCAAAATAACCCCAAACCCATAACTTGCCAGAATGCACAAAATTTTGGTAGAGAGCAGGGAAGGGAACATCGAAATGTATAGAAACTTTGAAGGGATGGATAATGCTAGAAATAAATGCTTGAGTTTGGTGGTATCAGTGAAATCACAATCTATGCCTTTACTATAATGATGTAGAAGTGGAGTAGCTGCCTCACACCATCCCCACTAAGGGCCCTAGCAGTGTATTCCTGAAGTCACACTTTCTGCTTTCCTTGTGTCTCATGACAATTCAGGAAGCAAGGTGTTCCTTGGTTTTTAGGGTAGGTAGATATAGGTAAGATGTAATGTTGAATAGTGTCCTTTAGAACAGTAAAAACAATATCTTTTTCTTAATTTTCCTTGGAAAGAAGTCAAAACAGCAAACACAGTAATTTGGTTCAGATTTCCCTACTGAAAGCAGCCCTGTAGTCTGCGTGTCTGCTTTTCTGCATTAACATCATAACATCTTTTCTCCTTTTGTCTGTTTCAAAGAATTCATGCATTCTGTGAAAACCTGCTGGAGAAAGCAGGTCTTCAAACAGTCTGAGCTGCTCAGACAGTCTGTCTTATCTACAGATGCAACAGTGTTAGCTCAAGAATAAAACAGTGCAATCTCCCAGTCTGAGCAAGGTGTTAATAGAAATACTTGCAGACGCAGCCATCAATTAAAATGTTGAATCCCTCAAAATCAAACCATGGGATAATTTTTGTCTCAGTCCAGAGCTGGGGATTTGATTCCATTCCTGTTTCCAAAAGATATTTTCTGACCTTTTTGACAGTGGTAGTAAGTCTAGTTTCTTTTGCTTTCCTGGAACCTATTGCTTCTTTCAATGAGCG
The DNA here is from genome assembly GCA_024362935.1 of Setophaga petechia. NCBI lineage: Eukaryota > Metazoa > Chordata > Aves > Passeriformes > Parulidae > Setophaga > Setophaga petechia. The sequence goes on from JANCRA010000001.1 coordinate 28,114,696, forward strand.
CCATCTGAAAAAACCCAAACAAACCAACTACAAAATCACCTCATTGAACACCTTCTCTTCTTTCTGAAACATGAAGTATTTCTTCTAGATTAATATTTAGTGATTATCAGTCAGCCTTTACTTTTCTTTGTCTGCTCCCACAATTAGCCACATAACATTTTCTTATAAAAAATAGAAGCATGCTAAAATAAGTAACAAATTTTAAACAAAAGAATGGGATTATCCTACCCATTAGAGAGAACATCTGTGCACAGGTTCTTTGGAAGGTCAAATGCTGAGTTAAATACTGTGAAGGACTGTTTCTGTCATGCTAGCTAGATAGACACACATCTAAAAAAGCAGGAATAATCAAATTTCATACTTTAACAAGGAGATTACATATGAAGGTTAGGAAATAATTTTATAGGGAAAATATTTCCATTTGCTATAGTGGGGTCTAAATGAAACCAGCACAGAAAAATCATATGATATTGTGTTTATTCCCTCAGTAAAACTGTCTTGAGCTTCATAAATTCACAGTCAATAGCCTGGTCAGTTTTAATATTTGTTTGAACTCAACAGCTACACATTATTACTTCTGTAAGCATAATAGGAAAACACTTTGCTTTAATTTAAGGATTACATTTTTCTTTCAGTTTCTCAGCAGTCCTCTGCCTGGACATCAAGCTGGAGTGTTCGATGGGTATGGACATATGGGCAAAGAAGGCGTTCTCTGACTTTTTGATGAAATGTACTGAGATGGTGAATTAAAGGCACTCGAGGAGGCATTGATGCCTGCTGAAGCACTGTGGGGAGACAGCAGTTTGTGCCAATGTCAGCTGCCAACTGGGAGGGCAGCAGCATGGCAGGGGGGAGGGCACAGGGCCCTGCAGGGACCAGGGAGCCCAGATCCAGGCTGGATGGAGACACCCAGGAGATCCTCTGGCTGCCACTGTGGAGGGAAGAACTGGCTGGCCACTGCAAGGCATCCTCCTGCACAGAACTGCAGCTACAAAACACAGCTGCCTTAGCAGGTAGGAAGAGCAGCCTAAAGGGTAAAAACGTCTTCTAGGATTTTTGTTGCTGGTAGTGATGGTAGTATTTTTTGCTGGCCTTTGGGGTTGGTTTGTTTGGGTGATTTTGGTTCTTTTCTGTTGCGTGTGTGTGGCTTTTTAACTTTTTTTTTTTAATATCATTGGTAGATCTGGATATTTACTAAGACTTTCCATAAAAAGTAAGTTTTTTTTTTCTTTGACTGACATCTATATACTAAAAAATACCTACTCAAGATGAAATAAAGGCATGAATCTGGAAAAAACCTCTTTTCCTACTTATTCTTGCTCACGATGATTTTCAATCCATCTTGTGTTTTTGTTATCATAGAGTAATTGGAACTTTAGTTTGTGAAACTTCAAAAAGAAGGCAGGTTTAGATGTGTCAAAGGTTTCCTGATTATTATGGGTATACTCACTGCACTTAAGAGTTGCCTGTGCAGTATTCAGTGAGAAAAGTTAGCTCCACAAGGCTACTCATCTATATCCTCAAATAATTTCATCAAGAAGCATGAAGTATGTGATGGGTGAATCCCCACGCCTCAAGAGGGTAAAAGGACAATGATATATATTTTAAGGCTTTTGTGAAAGCATATTTCCCAGGAATCTTTGTAGAGTTACTTCTATATGAAGTCTACAAACCTAGATGTGGAAAATCAGAACCAACCAGATATTCTGCATTCAGATGAATATCAGTTTCTTGTTTGCAATCTATCAGTGTGAGGTCCCACTGATGATGTTATAAAATTTAAAATGGCAGCTTCATCTTCAAGAAATTGAAGACAGTGTAGGATATGCTAGGATACAAGAATTTGCTCTGAGACCTGTGTACAGTTTAATCAATTAAATAATGGTAATTTATTATTATTTAAAATATAATCTAGCCACACTATTTATACTGTATATTAATATACAATTTATGAAAAGGTGTATTAAGCCATTATTAATGACACATTTATGTTTGACTGTATATATACATACATCTATGTAATTCCACATCTAGAAAAAGTATGTTGTTGGTGTAATTAGGATTTGCAATTCCTGCAGTTGAAGCTGGTGATTTGCTTACTTGTCTGCCTGTAATGCCTCCATCTATTGCTCATTTGACAGCATATTTCAGCTAATTTCAGTTTTATCTGCTCTACTTTGGCTGCTTGTTCCAATGTATTATATTTTCAATGACAGTTAAATGACTCTTTTCTCAAGATGCAGTTTAGTATGCAGGATGATGATTTGGCAGTTAAATAGTACACTGCAATACGTAGCAGTCCTGATGAAAGTTTTAGTATGAATTATGCTATGGAGTAAAATTTACCCTAATTACATATCCAAAAGCTATGGAAAGTACAATGGGAATGTTTAGATGTAGGGGTTGGGAGGTTTCAGCTTTGCTTTTTTTCTGACAAAGGAATAAATATCTGCTATCCTTTTGTTTGTTTATTTATTTATCTTCTGCAAAATAGAGTTGAATTTTGCTCCATGGGAAATAAGAGGTAGTAGGTCATACATGGCTTTTAAAAAGTTATTACTTTATATGTTCATTAAAGCATAAAATTAAAGTTACAAGAATAGCTTATCAAGGGCCATGCTGCTGAGCTTAAGTACAGCACTCCTAAATCTTCCCCAAACTCTCTTTAAAGGTTTGTATTTCATTTCAGCTTTTCCCAGGCTGCTACTTGAATTAATTTGCTACACAGATCAGCTCCTACAGAAAGTACCCTGATTTGAAATCAAAGAACAGGTATTTTATATACAAGAGCTGCAGAACTGTATTGTTTGTCAAGTGGATCAGAACCTCTCTTAATCCAATAAGCAGCCTATAAAGGTCAGTAGCCAGCCCACGTTCCTTTATTGCTGTTTAGAGACTAATTTAAATGGAGGTGATTGCTACTATTTTTTAGATGTAATCAAGAAAATTGCAACAATAATTTGTTGTGAAATTTACATTTCCATTTTCAGGTTACAAAACATTTCCAGGGCCTCAACCAATACTCTTTTTCTTTCTAACTCCCTGATTGCTTTCTTAACCTCATAGTTTATTGTGATTTTTCTGTGTAGTTCAAATGTAGATGATAATTTCCTTTAATGTTCATTATAATTAAAAGATAATTTTCATTGTACAAATTATGACTACTAAGAAAAGAATAGCTCTTTTGAAAATATGATTCAAAATGGAGTTAAATAGAAACCTGCAAAACATCATAAATCTGGTTTTAAAAATGGGTATTCACATGTAAAAGTAAGGGGGTTTTTAAAGATCTATTTCAATTTCTCTTATAATCTTTAAGAATTAATATAATTTTAAGGAATAGCAAGTAACAGTTAAAGGCTGTCCTGTCTAACAGTAATCTCCAGAGGTTAATTTCCTTTTAAGGCTAGCAGTAAAAAAAACAATCAGCTTTAACAATTGGAGATTTAATTTCTTTTTTTTTTTAACAGGAATAATTTGCTAATAATTAATGATTTCCTAATTTATACCAGACAGGTCAGAATCATCGCTCCAAACAGAAAACCTTTCTACCATTCTGTCAAATGCCCACCAGTATTGAAGCATACTATCTATTTGCAGGTTTTCTTTTTCAGTTTAAATTAATAATTCCATTCAAATTGCTAACATTTCTGTAATACTCTTGGTCTTAAACCAGTACCTGTAACAATTAAAAAGACCTCCTCTACCCACCAATACACACTATCATATTTCTAAGATGACAAAGGGCATCCTGAGGAACGAAGTGCATAAGCACAGCAGTACAACTATCAGCAATGTCCAACAAAGTTACAGGTTTTTTCTTATGGTGACTTATGACAGTGAGTTTGAAATAGATATGTATATACACACACAGAAACACACACACATATATGTGTGTGTATGGATGTATGTATAAATATATATATATAAAGGCCAAACAAACATTTGGCATGGCTCTGAAGTAAAAATTTTGGTGGAAAAAGACAATATTTAAATTTTACCACTGACAAAAATGGGATTGCAGATGAATTTTCAATATATTGACTCACTGTTGCTGCCTTGCAGCTTTGGAGCTATGGGGCAAGGCAGTTTATTGTCAGGATAGGGATGTAAGAGGTAGGAAACAAGATGTGTTGGAAAACCAGAATTATTTTAATTTGTGCAGTAACAGCAAGGTAGGATGCAATTAAAGAAGTACATCTGTGCCACTATTATTTTAATTGTTGTACCATTAACTGTAAAATGTTGTATAGCATACACAGGTGCAAAGTTGAATGAAGAATAATTTCAGCTCAAGACCGTTACTGTGCAGTAAGTATATAACTATATTGAATTGGTTCTATGATCACAGTTGACTGTGGAGAGAGACTCTTTACAAGAGCATGTAGTGACAGGACAAAGGGGAATACCTTCAGACTGAAACAGAGTAGGTCTGTATTAGATATTATTGAATTTTTTTTTACTCACAGGTCAAATAAGATAGCAAAGACAAACTATTGACAATAATGCTGAGTTCAGGATCAAGAATTTGTGGTCACAAAGCGGTCCAACAGAAACTGGAATAATTTTCTATTATGCCAGGCATGATCTGCCTTAGTTTTTTAATTTTGGTGCTAAGACAGCAGTGGGATTAAAGACACTGAGAAAAAACAGCAATAAATGTAGTGCTGGAGAAAGATCAGCCTTTATCAGTGGGACAAACTAGGCTGATATTTAGAGGTGGGTGTTATGGGTGTTAGCTATAATGCTCAGTCAGATAAACTTGACATCTTAATATATTTTTCCATTTTGATGCTGAGAAAATGTTAAGTATAGATAATGATAAGGATAAAACAAATTTTTAGATACTTTTACTGATTATAGTTCTACAACTACGTGTTAGAGAAGTTTTACTGTTAAAAACTGAATTGCTTACAAATGTTCATAGTAGTAGAGTTATTTTAGAGAAAAGATATGTTTTGTTTAGATTCACCTACTTTCACATGCCAGTGGAAGTTTTAATACAGAGAATAAAAGAACCTAATATGTACCTAACAGACTGCTACCAACATTGTTACTAGCTATTTTCTAATGTTTAGGTTGAGGATTACACTGAAGCATGAGGGGAAAATGCTGTGTCGTTAGAAGACAAATTGTAATGCTCTGAGAATGATCAGAAGATTGCTGCTCTTTGCCTTTTCATTCACAAAGCAGGCAAAACTCACCATGAGTTTGCAAGTTGAAAGTTACTGAGCAGCAGTCAGAATATAAAACATGTCCCTAGATAGCTGTCTGCAGCAAGTCACAAATATTATGTTCATGCCACAAAACCAGTGTCTTGACTTCTCCTGTAGTGGGTAAGGGTAATGTACTCTTTGGAGTTGGAGTTTGGTAAGCAAGAATGGAAGTTTGTTCACTCTTTTTATGAGTTTCCAAATTCCTGTTGCATTTGCAGGTAAGTTCAGCCTAAATGCCCAGATGCTTATAAGTTTTTTCTTGGGATCTGCATCCAATTTTCTTTCCCTAACCAGTGTCTTGAATAAAAAAATTTGAAAAAAACCAACAAAAACTCCCAAACAATAACAACAACAACAACAAAAAACTACCAAAAAAAAAAAAAACAAAACAAAAACAAAACAAAACCCCAGCAAAAAACTTTGGCCATTGCTTACCATAATTCAAAGTTTAGATCACCTAACTATTACACTGCTGTGTTTTGTATCTGCCAGTACTAGCACACATAAATGTGCCGTGTGTATATATCCAAAAATAGCTGGTAGGGTTTTACATTTACACTGACTTTCCTTAGCTCCCTGGCTGGAATTTTGAAAGCAAGCTTTATCCTGCAAGAGACTGATCACTTTGCAAGGCAAAGCTGGTCTTTCATGTGCATGTGTATGTGTACTGTTCAAGTCTTAAGACATTCAACAGTCACCGTGTTTTTCCCTCAATTTTTTGTGGAAAATGAAAAAGGGTACAAGTCTGGTCCAACAGTGTCACATATCTGGCTAGAAAGTTTGCATGCCTTCCTATTTTTGTATGAATTCCATTAATCTCTGCAGATCGCTGCCAAATAACTGCTAAATTTACATTAACAATGGCCTTATTTGTAATGTAGCAGAGCAGACAATGTGAAGGCTGAGGGAGCCTGTCACTGCTGGGTGACAAGGGTGCAAGTTTTCTAGTTATGGAAAAGGATATGATTTTGGGAATGGAATGCAGACTATGCGAAGCAGGGTTGTATACACTGAGGACTCCAGCTCTGGAGAAACCATGAGAGATGGACAGTGGTTCCTCCAGATGCACTGGAATTAATTAGTAAAAAACTAACATGGAGCATGGATGCAAAATGGCCATGACCTGGAAAGCTGTGCTCAGTAAAGCACTAGACGAATAATGCCAGCCTTATATTCTGTGGAAAAATTTCTTAGTTGCTTACCACCTTATTAATATGGCATCAGAAAAGGGTGGATATCATTATGATAATAGGAGTATTTTACACAGCAAAACCTGAAATTATTCAGAATAAAGCAGCACTTTGAGTAGATGAGAAATTCCTGGAAGTAAGAAATAGTTTGATGCCTGACAAGAAAGACTGCAGCCATCTGGACAGGAGAAATGAAAAGATGGATAAAACAATAAGCACAGGCATTGTAAGGACACCTAAATAGTGGTTACCTCCAAATCTGTAACATCTGTGAATTTGGGGAAATATCTCTTCATCCTGTGAATTTGGGGAAATATCTCTTCATCCTTTCTTCCACTCTAAGAAGTTTTCAATAAAGTCTGTGTTACTTGCTGTTTCATTGGCAGGAGAACCTGCTTTGCGCTCTTCCTCAAGATTTCCTTGAAGTCTTTCTAACAATGGCTTTGATGTAGCGGCCCAGACCCACTCTCACCCAGACCAGTACAGAGGTTAAGACAAATTCCATCTAAGAAAGTGGCTGAGATTTCAGAATACTTCAGCAAAGGCCATGTATTATGTCATCAAAGTGCTTTTGATTATGACAGACTTTTTTCTCTTCTTTAGGTAGTATTAATTTTAATTAGGGGGAGGGGAGGTTGCTGGTTTTGGTTTTTTTGGTTGGTTTGTTGGATTGGAGTTTTTTGTTTGTTTAGACCACTGTATTTTCAGTAGTTAAGTTTGGGCTTTCACCCTCATTTAGTTTTGATGTGGCTATACCTAAGCGTATCTGTGGTATTTTTTACAGTTTCTAGTAAAGCCCAAACCTTTGAAGGCATGTTGTAAAGTGGGAAAATAACTGAAAATATCTCTTAAGACTGAACTTGGAAAATAGCTTTTGAATTAAAAAAACTCATTTCAAGGCTTGGAATTTTGTGGTATTTTCCCCATCAGTAATGTGCTTTAATTGGTCTAAAACTCAAAAAATATCCCAAGAAGAGTTTTGAGAATTAATAATAAGAGTGCAATCAATGCAGCTTTGAACAATCTAGCAATTCCTTTAAATAGAAAGGTAACCATAAGACGCTAGTTTTCCTATCTTGTGTTACTTTGTTGATAAATTCATGTGCTAAAGAGCAACTGGCAAACACAGAGAAAGTTAGTTGCTTTAATATTTTTTTTTGGCAATCACATTTATACACATAATATATGTGTGGATATGTTATCAGCACCTTTCCTATTAAATTTAACTACTAAGGCAAAAAGAAACTTTTATTTTTCATGTTGCTGGATTTTTTCTGACCTTTACAGCTTGTACGGTGAAAAGCAGACTGCTCTCCTCTTAAAAATAATATTTATAGTGAGTTTATTTTACATTTTTTTGTATGTTCACTCACTGCTGTATAGTCTAAATTGTACATATTTGTGTATTTGTGAAGTCTTGTAACGGACCAAATCACCACATGCAGGATGTGCATTCCAGTGGCTTTAGGAGCCTTAACAGTTCACAACAACTGTTGAGTATGTCTTGGTCTTTTTTGCTGCCAGTGATCTTTGAATCAGGGTATCTTAAAGAGGTGATTGAAATAACTCTTGCAAGGAGCCATTTTCCTCCTCTATCTCATAACTTCTGCCATCTGACCTTGGTATCAAAGCATAGGCAGACAGGACTGCCTTTAAATAAAACTGACTTCTTGCATTGCACTAAAGACATAGGACTATATGAGGCAGCTTAGTAGTGGGATGAGGATAGGTAAGTTCAAGTACTTAAAAATATTTTCCATTTAAAACATCTAAAGCAGATGGTCATTAAGCTCCCCAGGAAAGCTGAAGGACTCCTTGGATCCTTTCATGCAACACACTGTGCACAAAGAGTGTGGAGACACATAAGGCACTGAGGTGAAGAGACTTTGAAAAAATGAACTTCTAGATTCAGTGCTGCATCATGTCCACTTGAATTATCATTGTCTGCTTGAGAACAGTCAAGCATGCCTCTTTTCTATTCAGCATCCTTGTCTGCCCGTACACGTCCCTCTGTGAGGATTTCCATGAAATGGAGAGGTCCAGAAAGCTGGAAGAATGGAATTGCAAAAAGCCACATTGCAATTGCTCAGAGCAAAAGTCAGAAAGATTAACATTTCCAGTGCTACAGGCAAGGCCACTGCAAGCTAGGTAAATCCTTTCTATAATGTCAGTTTGGCTATGAAATGCAGACATATTGAGTAGGGCTCCTGGGGGACAAAAATCAAATTTGGAAAAAGAAGTCACTTTCAATGATTAAGATTAATAGGTTGCAGAGCCAGAAAACACTGCTGTGATCACTGAATGAATCAGTTGCATAATGCTGCACAAAATTGCTTTTAGTTTTTTTTTTTTTTTTGTGTGTGTAAGAAATGTATTTTAAAGCATCGTCAAGTCTTACTTTCTAATATGTTTGTAATGGAAAACTCTACCGTACCCCAAAAGTCTGCACTGAGATCAAGTTTAAAAGGTTTGAACTTTTCCAAGAGAAGTAATAATAGATAACCAATCACTTTCAAAATCAAGTAGCTTGACTGGCAAAGCTCTGTTAACTGGACTGTAGATATGATGGATTCAAAGTTGTTCAGTAAACAGAGAAAAACCAGAAACCTTTGTGCTTACATTCTTTGTCAAAACTGTAAGGTACAAATAAATCTTTCCTGTAAATTACTATTTGGAAAATGAGCAATTGCCTTGATTAATACCCTTTCTAAATATTGCAGGTGTTCAGAAATTTCCGTGGATGCATGGATGAATGCCAGATATTAGATATGTATGGTAAAAAAAAAATAATCTGTTAAAAGTTAGATGTTCTGGTAATTAGCCATTCACCAATCTTCATTGCTAAGGGAGATGTTATTTTCCTTCTCTAATTAATGGGTTATATAAATATTTAAATATATTCTTTTTTTAGCAAGAATTGTACCTAATCTGCTAAGATAATGTAATTCCATATGAATAAGATATGTAGTTCCTCTTTTGAAATATTTTACAATATTTCAGACTTCTCTGCATTTTTTCTGAATTTCAATACATAAAATATTCTATATTGTGTATCTTCAATACTTCATAGGTGTTAGATAAAGTGTAAAAATGCATTGTATTCTTTAAAAAGGCTGGTATTTGATTGTTTTCCTGTTGCCACTAGTATAGCATTACTCAATTGCTAACATGTCAGGACTCTAGTTTTCTGATGACATTATTTTATTTGAACAGCAAACATCACCAAATCTCAGCCCCAACAGCCTCCTTTGCAAAATGTCAGTTGTATTTGTTTAAACTTCACACCCAGCACACAATGGGTGCTATCCCAGCGCCAGAGTCCCCCAGTACTGTGCACCTCACTGGGCACTCTGTTTTCAGACCCTATGGGGAAAACAAAAAGAAGAATATTTTACTAGGCTGCTTGAACAGTACTTTGTAAGAAGATAGTTTGGGTGTCACAGGACTCAGTCACACTGGAACATAAGCCAGTGACTTGTGGCCCCACAGCACTGGTGGCAGGCAAAAAAGGTCATCAGCAAAGATCACCACTGGAAAAGACTCTCTGCATCAGGTACAGACCAGCTGGAATGTCTCTCTTAAAATTGTTAGCACACAATAACAAATCATCTGGCTATATTTTTTCTTTTAATGAATGATTTCTGGGTAACATCGAGCTCTCTTCCCAGTTAAATAGAGGGTATTATTATTTGATATCATCAATGTGCAGTGAGGTGCATCCTGAAAGAAGTGGGATCTTCCTCTACCTGTAAAGGTTTTTTTCTTTTCCACATCAGATTGAAAAGCATAAAGTTGGGGAAGATGGCTCAGAAAAAGATACTCATTTTGTTGGGTATATAGGGGGTTTTCTACATGTCAGCTAGGCTTTCATTCTTTGAGTCAGAATGTTTAAGGAAAAAACCCCTTCACTTATTAAAAAAAAAAATCACTTTTAAAATTAACTGAAAATTGTATGCAAATTTGAAATTCGCTATCACTTTATCTTTAAATAATGGTGTTTATGAAGCTATGGCTAAGTTCATTAGTTCACTTTAAACCATTTGCCATTCTCATTATAGTATACATTTTTTGTTTCAAGTAGGTAGAACAGCCTATATTTATCATGTAGATTCTATAAGTATAGCCAAAGGGAATATTTCTTTTTTCCAAACAAAGGCTGTTTTTGACATTTGATTGTTTCTTTTAGCAGTATATTTAGCTGAAACGACATAATTTGGCACTGTCATTGATTTTGACTCATGATGTAGGATGAAGCATTTTGAAAATAATCTCTTCTCTCTCTAATATATTTAGAAAAAATCAGACATTAACTGAACCTTATTTTTAAGTGCTTAAAACAGCAGTAACCCTTAGAAATTGGGCACTGTTAAACAGTGTTTGCTAGTAACAAACTGCTGAACTTCTTGTAGTATATGAGGGGCAATTAGAGTAGATTTGGACAACTTATTTACATGGCTTCTTGTGATTCACACAAACCCATGAAATGCGTATTTCTTATGGCAAGGGCTGCTAAAGTCACAATTCCTATTACAGCTGTGCATGTACTAGTGTCAGCACAAAAATGGGGGCAAGAATAAATAGGTCATGGTGAAACAGAGGATGAGATCTCCTTTGCCATTGAATACATGTGGAAGTGAAGTTGTCCAGGTTTCTATCTGGTCAATGTAAAAAATAATCTACAGGGAAATAAAGCAGCAGTCACAAAACAAACTATGTATGTTCCCAACACATCTTTTTTAGTTTCCATTTTCTAGACCCTTCTATCTCTCTGCTTTATAATATAAGATGTCTAACCCAGGCCCATAGAAACAGTCTGCTACCATTCAAAGTGCTGAAATGAAGATAAAATTTTTGAAGATACAAAGCCAGGAATAAGTAATGAGCAAATTTATATACAAAAGATGAAAATATTGTCAAAGACAGTATTTTCTGCACTGAATCAGGAAACATTTTGCAACCTTTTTGAATCACTGCCTCTGATGGCTCATCTGCCTTTAGGAAAAAGAGCTCTGTGCTCTAGGAAAAACAGACACAGCATTTCATAGCATAATAAATTTTTATGACTATTATTACAGAAAATTTTGACATTTTGAACACTTGAAAATGTTTAATCTCTGAAGACTACAAATTATTACCTTTGATAATTTCATATTGTTTTCTTTAAATATGTTACTGTATCTTGCCTGGCTTGGAAGGGAGTGCGAAGAAGACCTCAGCCTGCTCATCCACAGTGCTAGACTCATGTCCAAGGAAAGCAATGGAATTGTGACCCCAGTTTAATCTTCCCTCACACCTTTGCACAAGCAGATATCCATATGTTCTTGTCTAAGTTCTTGAAAATGCAAAGTGACATGAAGATAAATTTTGTCCATTGGCATCACATGGTCTTCACTTTGAATATTGCTCTCCCTAGAACAGGAAGTTGAGTCAATGCACTCTATTCTGGTTTGTAAAACTGGTTTATCACTGCTTAAGTGCCAGATTTCTGGAGCAACAAAATGTCTATACAGCAAGAACTTCAGCATAACTGACAAAAATTGCTGATATATTACTCATGGGTAAATATTTGCACAGTATTCAGATATACCATGCATGTGTAGTTCCAAATAGCTGGCCCTGAAATGATCCATATTTCAAGGAAACTTCTCCCAAATGTTCTAATGTAATTTCCAGGCAATATAAATGCTCGTTATATTGGGCAGCTTTCCCAATCCTGGAGAAGAAAGAAGTGTTTCTTCAGTGAGCCTTCATAACTCCTAAACGCTGATTCCTTTTGCTTCTGGAGTAAGAATTCCCCTTTCTGCTCACCACAGTCTTTCTTTTGTCCACTATAGGTGTTGAAGGGGAAGCAGCTCAAAGACAAGATATGTATTTCAGAAGTGACAGCATTTGCTGTCAGACTGAATTAGATATATTTATCTTTTAATGATTACAGAAGTTCCTGCCCCCTTTAAGATGCAAACATATGAACATATGATCTATACTGCTTTGTCCTTTCTCAGGGCAGCTGTGTGAAAATACGTCAAATGAGAAGAGAAGAGAAGAGAAGATAGAAGGGAGAAGGAAAAATAAGTAGGAGTGAAGGATTTTGACCAAAAATCTATGGTTGAGTTCATATGTTTCAAATGCTAATTGAAGCTATGCAACTTTTGTTTGTCAAAGACTTTCTGAAATAGAAAAACTTCTTTAGCCTACTGGGATAGAGCAATTTTATAAAATTAGTAGATATTAATATGACATCATGAATAAATTTGTTGTCTTATTTTCTCTTATGTCTTGTTGGCTGCTTGGTTCAATACAGATACCTGGGGCAACAGAAAAGTCTACTTTGCAATAAAAACTGTAAAGCATCCAAAGACCCTTATAAACAGAATTTACTGATATTGTTATTGTTTGAACCAAAGTAGTGTCTAATGGCTGGTGTGTTTTTAGTGCCCTTGTTGTGTTCTGTACTGCACAAATGCTCTCTATATGCCTTATATTCTATGTAAAGATCACAGATGGCTATAGGAATAAAGACAAAATAAACACAGAAAGAAAAGCAAGTACAAGGTCACAAATGTTATCAAATATACATTCTGATAGTAACATAAGGTTGTCATTTTTGTTAGTCTTTCTTCCATTGTCATATCAGAGCAAGTGAATAGTTGTTCTGTTTTGGTAATTGGACTTTCTTCATTAATGCAGTTGGTGGGAGAAAGAAAACTACCATCCACTGTGAAGTCAAAAGAAACAAAAGAAAGGGAACTGAGGCTAAATGAAAAGTCTTGTAAAGGAAGCCAAATTGTTATATTAACAGTTCAATTAATGTAAAAGTTTGCACATGTTATATTTCATAAGCAGAGCAGAAAATACAATTTAAAAGATGAAATTACCTTTTTTAAAAAATTTATCTTTAACTAGGTTTGCCACTGATGTTTTCCTTTTTGTTCTAGATCTATGTGAGAATTAACAAAATATGTTAGAAAACTTTAATCAATAGGTAGCATCAGAGGTGCTGTTTTGCTGCCCAAAATTCCAGACATAAGTTTACCTTTTTCTTAGTTCATGTTCTAGAAAAGTCTAGATAACTACATAGCTAACAATATTAATACAAATAATTTTTTCTAACCTTCACTTTTAGGGTACCTAGTCGTATTTAAATTTTTCAAGGATATTTTCTCTATGTGTGAAGCTGTCTTTGTTCTTGTGCAATAGCCTCACTAACACTGAAAACAAGAGATTCTGGAGTTTTGAAAATAGCTTCACATGCCTATTTGATTAGGCTTTAGGATGGTTCTTAAGGTTGCATTAATATGGCAGAGTGAACTCCCTTTGACTTGGTGTGGTGCTTGCTCTAAAGATTACTAACTTCAAAAGTCTTGTTCTCCATTAAAGCCTTTGTACCTCCACTTCTGCATTTAAAGCTGCATTGCTTTATAACCTACAGGCAGTGTATACAGTTGACCGATAAAAATCTCAAGTAATACAATAGAGATTATAGAACATTCATGGTCTGCTTTTACTGATCCTCCATATCATTCAGAACCCAAGTTGGCATTTTCCAAATCTGAGATGATATCCAAAGAGAGCGGATTGACCTATAGATCTACCCTGCGGTGTTTTGGGCCAGGCTGCTTTTCAAAGTGTGCTCTTTCTGCCCCGTGTACCCTCCGAACAGGTGTTCCGCTGAAGTTTGAATGATGGCCAGCTAGCTCAAAACCAACTAGGGAGCAGAGGTGAAGGGAATCAAGAGACTGAAGGCAGAAATAGGGATAGGAGTAAATGAAAAACAGAAAGGAAAAGGTTACACTGAACTAGATATGGGTGAATAAGTATAAGCAAAGCTTGGGAAGAGAAAAGGTAGGAAATATTACAAGTAGAAAAGAAAGACACAGAAAGCAAGAAAATATAGGAATAAATAAATAAATATATAAATAAGAATGAAAGGGGGGAAAGACAGAATAAGGATAAAAATATGAAACAATGAGAATAGGACTTTTATCTTTCTATAAAGCTAAAAAAAGGATGATGAAATAATCTATTTATTATTGTCTGCAATGGCAAGAGATTCCTTTTGACTAAAGTATTTCCATTAGTTATATGGATATGCATTATAGCCGTGATTTTGCTAAAATAATCCATATAATCCCCATTTAAACCAATACAGATTAAGATGTATATCACTTAAGTAACTCAAGATAAAATGACACTCTCTATATTGAATATTACCTCTGTTTTTATATGTATAAGGAATACATTGAAATAACTGCAAAGATGAAGCTATTGAGGTAACTGGAGCGAAAAACTGAACATGGATAAAATAATACCAAACGTGTACAAGAAATTAAGAACTATTTTAACTAAGACATATTGCAGTCATATTTATCCAAGCAGCTCAAAACATTTAAATCTAAGTTGGAAGAATTGTGTCAAAATGAATGTACACTCTTCACACACTCAATAAACAGAAAGTAAGTAAATGCAGTACCCTTGAGTAATTCATAGAAAAAGGTAAAGACTGGAGTTGTTAATCAACGTTTAAGTCTAGAGAAAAGAGAAATTAAGCTAACTGTACTCATTTTAAGACACAAGACTTTGTCTAAATTATAGTTAGTTTCAAATTACCCTTGAAACATTTATAAATTGCATTATAAAACTCTGGGTGCATATAACTATGTGGCTGGATCTTAGCTTTAGTGGAACAATACAGTTCTGATTGGAAGGAAATGCATTTCCTCTTCTAAAACTTTTTTATGTCATTTCTGGTCCAAAATATAAAATAGTATTCAACCAGTTTTCACCAAATGAAGAAAACACAGGAAAGTACAGGACTCTGCCAGGAATTCACAGTGTCTGGATCTCACCTCTTATGTAACGAGAGAAGACTTACCTTAGGGAAGCTAATTTTCCCTTGTAAAATTGGACTATAATTGTGAAAGCCAAAAATGTAAAATAAGTGAGACAGTTCCCACTAACAGAAAGAAATATAGGAAGTCACGTTGCCAGGATCAGTCAGACATGGAGGCAACAGGATTTTTCCCCCACCTCATTTTTATAGCTAGGAACTTAACTGAAATAGTACCATTACTCCGGGATCCTAAAAAATAGGGGTTTTTTTTAATGTATTCTGCTAGGATGAACATTTTGATAACATGTCAAATTCTGTGGTAGATCTGCACAGGAGAGACACCAGGTGACTTGCTGTAGATATAGTACCTATAGAAAGCTAGATTTGCTGTGTTCTCTTTGAGCAGAGGGCTCATTCTGTTGTTAAATAGCCTTCTATTGCTTTCTCCAGTTCACAATGTAGTTTGTAGTTTCTTGGGTTTTTCCTTATAAGTTCATAAGACAGAAAGTTTCAATTCATAGGCTGGTGATTTTTGATATTCTCTATAAAAACTGAAGTCCCTTAGAGTGAAATGAAAAGGGTTTTTTTGAAAGGCTTTTAAGAATGGTGTTGGATATTACATTACCATCATATATTTGGACTCCTAAATATTAATAAAACCATCGTAGGCTCTCTTATTAGGTTCACCATAAAAATAAATCCTGATAGATTTTTTTGTTGTTGTTGTTGTTTTTAATGTAACTTGTTCCCTTGCTCCAGGATACTTTCATCCTTCATCAAGTATCTTATGAAAGGCACTGATGTGATACTAAAAGATCCAAAGTGACTGCAACTGGACAGATTATTAGTGCATTATATGTGCATACCTCGTTCAAGAAGACATTTGTAAAGCACATTTCCTTTCAAGCAGCAACCAGAGTGTATGATCCCAGCGATATTACAACTTGCTCTTTGCCCCAGGAAAGATAAAACTTTCAGCTTTCTAAATATTAATTCTTTGAGAAAGACAGAATCCTTGAAAATTTGAGGAAGGCCAGATTACAGCAGTAAATTCAAGTACCCCTCTCAAAAGCCATCATATGACTTACAATGGATGCTACTAATAAATAAAAATTCTGTCTGTTTTTCAGAAGATGACTGGCAGTCCCAATATAGTTCCAAACTAGCATTTAAATGCACATCACATATCTTCCTTCCATGACAGGCATGATTTAAAACAAATTACAGAACCCTTCATGTAAGATACTACTTTATGTTGTTAGGAGAAAATTACAAAAACCTGTAAAAATATAAACCTCATGACTGGTATTTACACAGACCCCAGAATTTAAAATAACTGCCTTTCCATTTAATTACTTTGGCTATTAGTTTGTTGGAGTTTTTGCACATTATTAAAATATAAATATCACAGCTAGACAACATATTTTGAAAGTCGTGACAGTCTGATTTGGCAGTCAGCTCATCCATTCTACTTTCCCTTACCATTAATCTAGTCCTGAGTCTATCTTGGAAAAATAAACCAATATTTCTAGTGATTTTGTTTGTCTGGTATATGTATTTTACTAATTTCAGTAAATATGAGGGAAAATATAAGAATAATATTTTTATATTTTGTTTGAATAATAATTTTTATCAGCAAATGAAATTAATAATTAATTGTCTTGAATTAATAATTCTTAAAATATTAATGTAATTTAAGACATTCTGTTACATATTCTAGCTACTTTTTCAGGTTTATATTATGAATTTTGGTTTAAAGATGGAAAATATTCAAATAATGGAGCTTGGGATTTCTTTCAAATCTTTTTTTCTTATATAATACCTTAAAGTTTGATCACAGTGAGCTTGCTTTATTATGATTTTTTTCAGACTTGCTTAAGATCAAAGGATTAGTTAGTACTAGATTTGCTAGCAATGCAATATACTCTGATATACATATGCGTTTTAGAACTTCAGTTAAAAATATGAAGTCAAATGCCACATCTTAGCATTTGCTTGTCAAAAACCCCATCCAGACAGTAGGTGACAGTCTAAAAAATAATAATTCAGATTTTTCTTTACTTAACAATTCACTTCATCTTCACTATCTACATCAGACACTGTATACATATACGTTCCTACAAATGTAAAGAGATTAAGTAACTAAAAGATTTAAGCTAAGCTGTCTAGGGCAAAAAAGAGACTGAAATGTTATCCTAAAACATATGCTATAAGTCCTTGCAAGTGTTCCTGCAAATTGTTTCTCTTCTAGTCAAGCCTGATGTCAGGATGTGAGGAATGAACAGAAGGAATATTATTTACAAACTTTTAATGGGAGATGGAACTACAAAAAATACACTTTTACCTATTTAAGTGATAGCCAAGGAACATTCCTGATCAGGCCTTATACTCAACACTTTTTTGTAAGATTCATGCTATTTTGTGGAGTTTCAACAAAATATTCCTGAGTTGTGCTCCTGGAAATGAGAGTCTGAAAAATGGACTTTGGTTTTAAATTAGCTACATTTCTTTAGGCACAAAGTTAACTGTTTTAAAGATCTTTTTGAGGATCAAGAGCAAGCTAAACTTTTCATTCAGACAAAGTCCCGCAAGTGATCAAGATTAATTTTATGCCATTAAAAAGAGCAATATAAATATATTCATTCAAGTTCCTTTGTCAAATGTCTTTCACAAATAATAGCAGGAAATAAAGGGCTTGTTAAAAAACATAAAATGATAAAAAGAAAGAGGTTTTTCTGCCTCTAATGCAAACTGGAGACACCAGTTCAGTCCAGGAAACCATCACATGGTGCTAAATCTTCTTTTTAAGCAGGAATGAAAAATTACTTTGCATCAATCTCTTTTACTCTAATATCACAATATTCTGTCCTCCCACAATATTTTCATCAAAATATAGGCTTACATTTTCCTACATTGCACAGGGTAGAAGAGTTTTGACCTTGTCATATTTTTTTAATTTTGACTGGTTGTCACTGCTAACTTTTGCTTCCACCACCCTGATAAAATGTAAAATGGGATAAAATTGCCAGCCTACTAAAATACAGAAGATCTGAAAGGTTAACACAGTACATCAGTGAATAATATATTGTACATGAAAATCTTAATGTCTTATTCACAGTGCAGGAATTAGTAATAAGGACAGAGATTTAACAGAAAATTATTTAGTCCTCATGATAATGTTTGTAATAACAACAGAAAGTGCTACTGAAAAAAAAACTTTTGATGTGCATGGTTTGTAATCCAGAGCTTAAATTGTGTAAGTAGATGATGGATATCAAATGAAAAACGGGTGCAAGAGAAACCAAAACCAAGGAAAACTGAAGAGATTTGATAGATGTTTATTATAATTTATGAAACTTTCTAAGAACTTGACTTATGAGGATAATCTATGATTTTAAAGAAATCACAGACCATATAAAGAATTTTTATTTTTTAGGTACTTTATAGCTAATCATTAACAAAATCTCTGTATCTATGTATGAAGAACCATTTTCAAGCAGAAAAGCAGAATAAAGAGTAGAATTTTCTGTTATTTTTTCAAAATTTGAGTATATGCAGCTGCTGTTCTGAAACATATATATTTTTTTTAAATTGTAAATTCTGATGATTCAAGCAAAGAATAGAATGTTAAAATTGCTTCAAAAGGCAATTTTGTGCCTGGTCAAAGTATTGAGTAGTAGTCTCATCTTAAAATAATGATTGTCTTCTCTGACCTGAAGGTAGAATACTCTACCAAAACTTAACTATCTCATTATTTTTTTTTGTTCAGCCTTATTTCCTAAGTAGCTTAGTCTAAAACTGGAAACTAGTAACAGTGAGAGAAAGTTGAATCTTGTCCGGCTCATTAATTGAACTGAAAGTTATATAAAATGAAGCACTTTTCCTGTGCCTGAATTCAGTGGAAAACCACAGTGCATATGAAAAACTTAGTCACTAGTTTGTTTCAGCCATTAAAAAACTTCATCAAATACTTCCATGGTAACTTCTTATGACACTCTACTCCCAAAGGAGAAATAACGTGATACTCTGTTCAAGGCTGAATATTCAATTTAGCTTGTGACTTATGAACGTCATTATGCCAGTTTAACAGTGGGCTCTCAGACTTTCTCATGAGGTGACTGACAGTGGGAACAATTTAGCTGCTACTTGGCCGAAAAAGAAAAGGGGAAAAAAATGAAAAGAACAGTCCTGTGTTACTCGGATATTTGCCTACATCTGCTTTAGTGAGCAGTTCAGTTGATGGTGAGGTTGTGACTCAAAGACTCAGAGAACCCATTTCAACATATCATCCTTCTTTTTTTTCACTCTCCACAGTAGATGAATCCTAGCTGTGTTCCATTGACTGAATGCCTATTTGCAAGCAGAGTGCATCAGTTTGATGATACAAACACATCTTCTAGATTACATTAATGAAAAAAGAATCCAGTCCATGCACTCCAAGACCACTCCAATACATTAATATTGTTTCAGCTCTACCTTCAAAAGAGAACCCACAGTAGCAATAAATGAAAAATAGTCTTCATAGATATCCTGGATGTTATTTAAAATTAAGTTTCCATCTATCATTGAAAGTGGTTATAGCTGTTCTGTATCAATTTCAAAATGATGACAATTTTTAAAACTAATGCACCACAAAAAAATTATTTTGATCTTTGCATATTAACATCTTTACAAATTAGCCTGTGGCAATTTTGAAATTACCCAGTTCACTTAAAAATATATAGAATTATATAGAACATATACAATTTTTCGGATGAAAATTATATTAAAGGAGTATGCAAATAATTCTATAATATTTTTCCTATAAATAGCTGTTGGTTAATGCATTTTTAAAATTTTTTAATAATGCAATATATGACACAAAAAATTTATCCAGCTTCTGCATGAAAAATATTTGTCAGTGCTATCTGTCTCCTGCCAATACATTCTGAGGAAAGGATCAAAATAAATATTGAATGTCCAGGTTTCTTTCAAACTGTTAATCAGAGGGTTAAAGAATATTCTTAAATAAGAATAAAGAAGAATGATTGTTTTTTCACCATTCTGGCCTTGAGTGGGAAATGGATTGAATTATCAAAGTGGAAATAAGAAATCAGAACAAATGTAATTTGCCTGTCTTACCACTCAAGTCCTGCTGCAAAATCACTTTAGCTGCCTTGAGGCAAGAGAGAAGATTTAAGTAGTTAACTGTTCCTGCAATTCAAGGGAAGACAGAATCTCCTGTTGTTAAATAAAACTGAGGAAGAAGTTCCTCTAAATTTACAGTTCCAAGCAACTAGTTTAAATGTGTAAATGAGGCTGAATATTACTCTTGTCATACATACTTTGTACAAACATAATGGCATAATGAAATCTATTCTACTTTCCAAGTTTCTGTAACTTTATATAAATTACCTACATATCTCCTTTTTATACAGTTTTGACAAAATGTCTACGGAGTTCCTACAGTAATTTTGACTCCTTTTGAAAAGTCAGCTTAAAAATTTATCACTTACCATGTGACTTTAGACAGAAAATGGCCTGACACATACTGGGGATGTCACTGTTACTTAATGACTCAGGATATGCAAGTGTATTGGTGACATAACATAAAGAAAATCCTATGGCGGATATAAAATGCTGGTGTGATCCATTAATAGATAATGGTCATTTTTTATTGCCCTGTGGATCTGCAATATGTTGAACAAAAGGAAAAAAACCATGTGAATTAGGTCTTGAAACAGCAAGTTATAATTCAAAATTCCAAGTGTGTGAAAATGGAGAAGTGCTATGGTCTCCATATTTGATGAGTACATTGAGGCATATATACAGGAGGAGTTTGATTTGTATAAAACTTTCTTTGCACTATTGCTTCGGTGGTAGTTTGCAGTCACAGCAGCTACCCACCTACACTTTGACTGGTTTTAAAGTCAGCATTAGATACTATCTCAAGGATATGACTTGGTAGCACACATGTGCTCTGCTACTTATTGTCTGAGTATCTGCTTAGTGTTCACTTCAAAAAACCGAGAGTAGAAGAGAGGGGTCTTTAAACTGTCCTAGGCCTGTTCTTCAAATTTTACTAAGAATAGTACCTACAGGTTCTGCCTGTCTCTGTTTACTGTTCAAAGATGCTCTAGGGCTGTTGAAAGATCTTTTTAAAAATAAATGACTGAAAATAATCAGAGAGCTTAGAGTATGACTCTGGAGTGAGGAGAAACCCTTTCCCTTAGCCCTCTGTAGCTTAAGGGACTTACTAGGCAGCAGGTTGGTTTTCATAAATTCAGGATGATCAGTTCTGCCTGGAAAGATTTTTGCCCCTCCCTTGGAACAGGAGGCTGAAAGATGTATGAAAGTCACCCATTTTAGGATATAGCACATGTGTGAATAGGGCAACCTTCCTGTGAAGTTTTATAGGAAATATATTTAGGAGCCTCAAAGGTTCACCATAAGAGCTTCAAATGGAAGCCTGTTAGAGAAACCCATGATTACTCAGACTGAGTAATTCTCCTGAAGGCAAAAAAACAACCAAACAAAAAAAACCTGCCATAAAGTATACAAGAACGTGTGCGCCTACATAGGTGCTTATCAGTCAGGACTTCAATTATTCGTGGCAGTCATGTTACTGCAAGAAAAAAATTAAATACAAACCAGTCTACAGCTCCTTGAAGCCCCTTCTTTCAGTTTCTTCAATATTTTTTGTTTTCCACTATTTTTTTAGGTTACTATTTCAGCTGGACACTATGCTTCAATTCCACTATGCTGTTTTATTTAGTACACAAAAGGAGGAACAAATGGAGCTCAAATAGCAAAACATGCCTGCAGCAACCAACACCGTACATGTGCTTGCCATTGTCAGGTTCTCTTTCCTTTGAACCCTAAATGAATGGAGTTTGCAACTGTATATTGACTTTAACTAATCTCAATTAATTCTTTAAAATGAAGTCAGTTGGAGGCAATGAAGAAAAATACTGAAACAAAAAAAAAGAAACTCTTGCTGAAGTGTCCTGCATTTTTATTAAATTACACCATTCTTTCCTTTCAAACAAACATGTCATGCCTTCTTAATTCCAGGCAGGATATTTAATTTTAACACTGACACCTAACAATGAAGCTTCTGCTGATTTTGAATGAAAAGTGAATGTATAATAGAGATTTCCCAGACTTCTAAAGTTTTCATCATGAGCATGTTAAAAATTAGACTTTAAACTTTTTTTCTAAATGGGAATAATTTATTGATCTTATTGTCAATTGGAATCAATATTTTCTTATTCTTGAATCCACATGCCTCTGCCAAAGAGGAATAGGCTTTTAAAATTTTTTTTCTCCCACAATTCTTTATATAGTCTGCATTCTGCATGCTTTTACTGTTGCTGCTTTGACTTCCAGCTTGTCTCTCTTTTTGCACTCCACCTTGTGCTGCCTGTTAAACTGCTCTGAATTTTAATACTCCATCTTGATACTGAAATTTTATCATTCAGATTTTAAGCTCAGATACCACTGAGACTAATGGGATAAAGGTGAGCTTTTGGTTAAGACTGCCAGTTATAAAATATTTGTATAAGTGCCCATGAATAACACTGTTAAAAAGTAAGATATTCAGAGCAAACTGAACAGATTACGTGATCAATTTAAGTATATTTATGGATTATATTTCTGTCACTTGCCTTAGGATGCATGTATTGAAGTCATTCATCTGATGATTCATGCAATTATAAACTAATAAACAATAGCAAAACAAAAATCTCAGCGAAGGACAATTTTTCAGCAACATCATTATTTCTATATTTTGCAACCACCAGCCATTACAACCTGACAAACTAGTACACGTATTTTTATTCCCTTTAATGCCCTGACTGTTTCACAATTTTTATCCAGAAATCAATTTCAGACTAAAATCTTCAAGTAAATAATTAATTTGTCTTGCTATGAGAAGACTATGATGTTCCTTAGAAGCCATCTGCTTTCTTACTCTCAGTTTCTAGCATTTGCTAGGGTTCTTGGCATAAAGATTAAATGTTACTTCAGACATCTAATTTCTGAAGTATTCTTTCTAATATTCTAATTTTCCACTCAGTCTGTACTCTTCTCTCAGCAAGGACTATGCATCTATAAATGCTTTCAAAAAGCTATAGTATTAAGCATTTTTTGTCTGACTTTTGCACAATTAGGTGGTGAGTTATTTATGACCAGTGATGCTAAGTGCTGCTTTCTAGTAAAGTTGGCCCTTGTGTGACAAACTCCATTTTCAAGAATATATTTTCCCAAGGTAACCAGTAAACTTTCGTCTAAATTTTAGGTTAGACCTTGGGGGAGCAAAGTAACACAGGCATGTTTTTCATTGAAATAAAGCTTTTTTTGCCGTATATAAATTTGAGTCTGTTGTCATTTAACATTCTCAGAAAAAAATGACTCAATTTTAGCCACATTTCTCTTATTGACACTAGTGGGAATTGTACAAGCAGTAAAGTTTACAACCCATTAAATGTCCAGAGGAAAACATAAAACACTTCTGCTTCCTACTGCTGTACCCTAATTCAATAAAATTTGCTGAACTTTTGCAATGCTGATGTCAGTGGGAGTGGAGTCAGAGGGGATGATTTTTACTCATTATATCAATTACCTTTATGAAAACATTTAGTATGTTTTTAGTAAGTTGTTTAGCTCCTTAAACAGGAACAAACTGAACCTGCAGACTTTTGGACCAGGTGGACCATGAGCTAACCCAGCTGTATGGAGGCAAATTCAGTCTTGATTCTTTGGCAAGAAAAAGTTCAGCATGGACATGTGGGTGGCACTGTTGGAAGGTACAATGAGTCCACAGCATGGTGCAGAGAAGAAAAAAATAATTTCTTCTTAAATAATTTTGAAGTTAAACTAATCATTCCAAATATCAGAACAAGATACATTTTGGAGGAAAAATGTAGGTATTTGTGAGATGAAGATGATCGTCACATATGATGCATTTTAAAATGCATGCATTATCAGTTTAAACACAAAAATAAGTCCTCTATTACCTTTTCTCCTTTCAAAAGACAAGGCTTGTTCACCCATCAATATATGAGGTACAGTTGAGAACCAATTAAATTTCAGATTTCTATAAGAAAAACACTATATGACAGATGACCTGCTCAAACTGTATCATAAAATATCATAATGTTATTGTATTATTAACCATAGCTCATAAATCTTTCTCTCGGTTTGTCTTCATATACACATGACTAACAAATAACCAGAGAAATTCAAAGGTTAGAGATTAGATGGATCTCAAATGAAATTTTGTAATCTAAGGAAAAAAATACTTTGAATTTCACACAATGTTCTTTTGATTATCTTGGTATACATTTGATATTGATAAATTTTGGATTGATTTGAAATAAAAATCAAGAGCTGCAAATGTTGGAATAGTTAGGAATTTTCTCAGTTTATAAACTGGTGTGGCAGATAATTTATTAACAAACTTAGGTAGTGGCTTTTTGATTAATTGCTGGCATAATTTTACTCTTTTCATCCAAGTAAATGTTTTCTCTCTTTGGTAAGCATTAATTTTTATTTTTATTCTGTGATATTATCCTCCTGGGTCAAAGGTAAAACTTAGGTGAAAGAGGTAGGAGAAGAGAACCTTGGAAGTGTTTAGAAATATAATGCAAGGACATTTTAGTTGCAGAATAGAAATAAATTTAAAATATTTTCTTCTGTAATATCATGCTCATTTTTTTTAATGTAAAGTCACGTTTTGAAAGATTTTATCCTAGAGGAAGTCTGAGATTGCTTTGGTTTTTTGCTAGGTCACAGTACTATATGCATATTCTGCCTTTATAACAGTGCCAGAGGAATAAAGGAAAAAAAATTAACAACAAATATTTCGGTTGTGGGAAAGTTTATTGACTTTGTTTTTAAATCAGCCCGGTGATCCATGGAAAATACACCTACTTTAACATTCACCTTCTCCATCCGAGTACAGTGAAATGTCAAAACTGAAGCAAACTTTGCAATAATATCGCATCTTCAAAACAAGCACCAGGAACTTTTTTTTTTAATTGCTTCCAGTATTTTCTCCAAAGTGCAGAGCTTGGTCAGGCTAATGATTGGTACCAAGCAGTGGCAGCTCCATCACCTGCATGTCCCTCTGCCACCTCAAGGGCATGAGCACAGAGAGCCCAGGCCCAGGTCAGGTGTATTTTGTATTTTGTCCCTTTGTCCCACACACAAAAGAGAGCAAAGGTTTGGGATATCTTATTAACAAATATCAGACATGGGGACTGTAATAAGGCAAATCAAAGAGGCAGAATTATTTGGCTTTTGTTTAAGGACATCTGTGTGAAAAAAATAAGTAAAGGAGTGCTCACGTTATGGATTGCCCTTGCTTTTATGGCTGTATGCATATCCTCCAACATAGACATACAATACTGATATCACTAAGTAAAAATTTTAATGAAGAAAGGTTTTTAAAATATTGTTCTCCTCTCTACATAAGACACTTGATTCAGCAAGTGTCAGATGTAGAGATGAGAACAGTACTTTAAAATTGTTCTCACAATTGTTTTCATTCACAGAAAAATGTTCAATCGTCTATCGTCCTCTGTACAAATATAGAAATTTTTTGCCTGTATAGCACCTTTAACCATTATGTAGACACCAGCCAAGACTGAGAGTAGTATTAATTAATGTCCTTTTCCAGGTCCTTATTTTTTACAACAGAAAGAAAGGTATATTGCAATACAGTATGAGTATTTCAAATCCATTTTGTTTCTGTAACAAGCACACAATAATAGATCAAACGTGTTTTCCATTTACCCCAGATGAATTCAGTGAAGTTACCTAAAATTCAGTATCTAAATAACAATACCTGAATAGTTGTATTTTAAAGCCTATTTTGCATTATGGGCTAGTTTGAATTATTCAAGAATACTCAAGTAGTATAAAATCATATTGCAATATTTCTGTTCTTGTCTTTCTAAAAGTAAAATATGTACACACATACCTATGATTCCTTCATTTGCTGACGCTTTCCTGAAAAAATAAATACATGCACAGTTATAGAGTGTGAATTATGCCTAACTACAGGTACACTGGCAATAAAGATATACACAAATACATCACATACTACTTACCCATTTATATATTTCTCTAATCCATATTTTTATTTTGTACATGCATATTAATGAGCATGTATACCCATTCAGAAAGAAGTTATCAATCTGTAAAACCATATGCACATAAACATTGTCTAACAGTTAAGAAGATCTTTGTAATTGCAAGAAATTGGCATTTCCTAAGTAGTTTGGACTGCCTCATTTGCATTTCTCTCGAAATGACAAGCTGGAATTACCACCTAGGTTTTGGGTTTAAGTGTAAATAAATATAGCCTTAGCTTATCACTTATCAGATCATTCTGAATTTCTTAAAAGTTAAATCATTCTGTAACCAAGGCTCACATCTTAAAACAATTTATACAAGTGCATGCATATTATTTTAAAAGATGAAATAAAAATAATAAAAATTTGTATGTTTTTCTTTATTTACTATTATTTTACTTCTTGAAGACATTTCCTGGCTTTTATTTATACTCTGTATCCTTCCACTTGAGTTTATGGTTGAAAATTTCCAAACATGCAGAACTCTCAGGAGAATGAACTCATCTGAAGAAATGAGTCCTAATCTGCAAATAATGGAACCATAATCACTCCTTCCCCACACTGGAGCAAATTCAACAATTTTGACTACAACTCAGTGACAATGAATGGTGTCACTGCTTCACAGAGGAATCACAATTATTGAAGCAGCAGTTCCCTGTCACTAAGTTGGTTTGGCTATTGGGAGTAACATTGGAAACTGAACTCTTTCCTGAAAATGCCTGTGCTTAGCAACTAACTCAATTAAACTCTGCATGGCCTGCATTTTCCACATACCTTTCATATTTTTCCCTTTCAATATGTTCTGCAGCTAAGAAAAGTCTCATCCGCTCAGCCCACAGCTACAAGCTACTAGTCTGGAACCAAGATCACATCTAAAAAATG
This sequence comes from Setophaga petechia, assembly GCA_024362935.1. Taxonomy (NCBI): domain Eukaryota; kingdom Metazoa; phylum Chordata; class Aves; order Passeriformes; family Parulidae; genus Setophaga; species Setophaga petechia. Next base: position 28,141,931 of record JANCRA010000001.1, read on the forward strand.
TCAAATATAATGAAAAAGAGCAGAGGATGAGACTGGATAGCTTAGTGGAATGGAAATGGTTTATGAAGTCTCTCACCTTTAACTCACTGCTCTGAATCTTCTGCCGTCAATAGTTACTGGAACTTTGGAGTATTTCACAATTGTTCAGTGACCTATGCTAAAGAAGTTGTTAGTCTCAGCTGAGCTCCTTGTGACTGCTGTCCACATCCCAGAAAAAACATAGCATCTGCTATTGAGAGAATTTTACATTGTCATTCAGTAAAGAACTAAAAGGTCAGAGAATGATGTATATTTGTCCAAAAGGAATTTGTACATCCATGTTATTAGGAATTGCTGAACATTATCGATATTATTTAGACATCCTTTTCTGCTCTTAGTAAATAATCTTTAAAAAGAGCCAGTACCCATTTTGCATTTCATACAAATTCAAGAATTATAGAAGACTGTGGAACCATATTTTTCCCCTCTGACTGTCTTTGTAGTCTCAAACAAGACACCAAGATTGAGGTGGCCATTATCCAGAATTTCTGCAGTGTAAAGTTCAATTTGTGTAAAAATATTTATATGATGGAAATGAAAATATTTGCCATCATTTACCATTTACCAGCCATTAAAATTATTTACACCATATGATTCAGATAAGGATGGAAAATTCTGAAAAATTCCCTGACTCTACCTTTTCCAATTTCATCCCTTATCACTTAATAAGGATTATTGTTGCAAATGGGAGAATGGATTCTTCAGCATTAAACACATTGCAAAATTTGCATAAACAGGAGTTTTAAAGTGTTTCATTATCCCTTGATACTTTCAGTTATCTTAAGTTATCCCTTGATTCTACAGAAATTTGACTTTCATTTAGTTAGATTAAGGAACAGTAGCGAAGACCAACACAATCATAATATTTTTTTATAATATTTTCAGAAACTTTCCAAACACATAAGGTGTGCAAATATTACATACCTTTTTCTTCTGCCTTTTCTTCTCCTCCTAATGTTCTCTTTCCTTTTTTGGTTGCTCTCTTAAAAGATCAAAACTAATCACTTTTTAAGATTTATAGCTCAGTTAAGATTTGCAAGGAAGTTCTTCCAATTGTTTGCCATCGGCCCAGGTAAATTTCTTTATTTACTCTGCACTTTCAAGAGGAAGCATGTAGCAAGTCTGTAGCATACAAACAGAAAACATTACATCAGCCAGTAAGCAGAGTACTTTGATTAAGAGGATAATGGAAATAATTTTTTCACTCATATTTAAACAAAAATATACTGTGTGCATTCATCCGCTCTAAAAACTAGTTTTTCAGTAATTGAAATAGATGTCTGGATGTTATGATAAGTATAGAGGCCCTCTTAAGGAAATTAACCTTTCAATTGCAGTTCTATCATGTTTTGCTGTCACATCTGGTGTGTCAAAGAAAACAGGAAAATAAATGCAATTTTCTTATTTGTTGATGGTTTCATTTTCACTTAATTTCTTTGTGAGAGATTTAGTTTGTGGTAGATGAGAAATGCCTGAAGGTCAGAAGCCATAAGTAGTACAAGCAACTACAAAAAACTAATAAATTGATTAAATTAAGTTTCATTAAATTAAATATATTATTTAAAGATTTATGTTTGCATGCATTTTACTAGGATGTGTTCTAATGTAAAATCTCATAATGTCAGCAAATATGCAAAGCATTGAACTATGCTAATATGCCTAATTGGTCTCCAGAGGAAAAGATTTTATATTAAAAGATTTTTCCTGGGGAAAATGCCATCACAAACATAGGCTATCAATTATACCTAGAAAGACAATACTTTTTAGAAAACATCATGTCCCAAATCTAACAAAGATTCACAGACACTAATAAAATATATCACATTTCTATCACATAAGATAGCTTGTGTAGTTGTCATTTCACAGTTTGCTAAAGCAACACAGATATCTGAATGGGTCACTTCAGAATTAAAACTGAATACTTGTTTTTAATCCACAATCCCTCCTTTTATTTTTCTTTTTCCAACTTTTTTTGGTTGATACGGGGTGCAGCACTACATTTCTTACTCATCAATGGCTCAGCAGAAGGGGCAGGTGCTCCTCTCAGCACACTCACTGCTGACATAAACCTGTGAAGAATGGCCAACACCCCAGAAGGCTGTGCAGCCCTTCAGAAGGACCTCAACAAGCTGGAGATGGGATGAGAAGAACCATCTGAAATTCACCAAAGGCATAAGCAGGGGTCCTGCAACTGGGGAGGAATAGCCCCATGCACCAGCACAGGCTGGGGATTGACCTGCTGGAAAGCAGCTCTGCAGAGAGGGACCTGGTGGACAACAAACTGTCCATGAGCAGCAGCGTGTCCTGGTGGCCCAGAACATCAATGCATCCTGTGGGGCTTTAGGAAGAGCATTGTCTGCAGGCTGAGGGAGGTGATCCTCCCCTCTACTCAACCCTGCTGAGGTCACATCAGGAGTGGTGGGTTCAGCTCTGGGCTCTTCAGGACAAGAGAGATATGGAGCTCCTGGAGATGGTCCAGAGGAGAACTATGAAGATGATTAAGGAACTGGGGCATCTCTCTTATGAGGAAAAGCTTAGAGAGCTGGGTCTGTTTAGCCTCAAGAAGGCTGAGGAGGGAACTTTTCAATTCCTCTAAGTACTTAAAAGGAGGTTGTCAAGAGATTGGAGCCACACTCTTGGTGGTGGTGACAACCAGAGGCAACAGACATGAACTGGAACACCTGAACATGAGGGAGAACTTCTTTACTGAGAGGATGACTGAGCATAGAAACAGATTGCCTGGAGAGTTTGTGGAGTCTCCTTCTCCAGAGATATTCAAAAGCTGCCAGGACACAATCCTGAGCGACGTACTTACGGGACTCTGCTTGAGCAGTTCGGTGGAACTAGATGACTTCCAGTGATCCCTTCCAATTTGTGACTCATTTCAGGATTTTCCTTCCTTGTCTCTTCCATTCTGGCTTTCCTTTCCATTTTCACTTCTTCTTCCCTTCTGTTGACACATTCAACTCCACTTTACACCATAAATTGGTAATGGAGAACAACTCCCTGTACCCTGCAACTTTCTCTCAAGATTATCACCCTTGCTCAATTCTGCTGAACCCTTGAGTTACATTGTGTTAATTATTTGTGGAATTTCTTTGTTTTGATTTATTTGCTTTTCTCTCCTTCTTTTTTTTAAATGTCTTCATGTTTTCCCTCCTCTTTTTTCCTTTAGAAGATCTGTTGTTTCATATGGGCATCGTGTTATTTTATGGTCTATTGTTAAAAAATAAAAAGGGGTTGACCTTTGAATAAGTAGAGAAATGGAAAACATCTATCAAAGAACAGCTCTGCAGGACCTAACCCAGTAGAAGTAGCAAATACAAGATATAATGATGATGAAATACTGAAAAAGAGACAGGACTTTTTTCTCACCCTGAGGAATATTATGTAGGTGAGTCTTGAGCCTTGAGACAACAAACACAACTCATTGGGCAGTTGGTGATGCTGATGTGCTTTTTCTTTTCTTGATGGTTTGCGGTTTTGTATTTTTTTGCATATTGTATTCTATTTCTTATTATAATGTTTCTATGTGTCATTATATATTATTTACACTAATGAGGCCCTTAACAGTATGAATCATCTGACCTAAAAAAAAATCTCTGCTTTACAAAGAACTCTGTTTAGAAATTGGAATAGAAATGATGAGGTACCATCAATCATGATTCCAATCATGTTACATGTGCGAATGTATGATATTTTTAGACTAGTAAATGACCTTTAAATCATAACTTATGTCATTCTTTTCTGTGTTTCTTCACTAAAACTTATAATTTGTGGAAAATATTTGACTAAGCTTCATTAGGTAGAATCTTCAAGAGTCAACATGACAGCTTTGGATGCTATTTATGAAATGAAGCAGAAGCTTCCTTTTTGAAAGAAAAATATGATCAAAACTAACAATCAATTCATCATTACCTATTCCTTGTTCTCTGCACTACCTCATCACTCCTTTGTGCCATCAAAAATTTCAGAGGTTATTTCAGTCTTTTGACCTGGAGCATTCAAATAAAATACAGGATGTTTTATGTAGAGTAAACAGAATGTTATTGACAAGACAGGTGTATTAGCTTGCACTAGAGCTCGCATTCCGCATCCAGCTAGGAGCAAAATAAACCCTGGACCCAGAGAATTCATACCAACCAGTTCAACCTTGTAATGCCTTGTTATATAAAAATGGATTGTTGCATGTTTAAGATGTTTTATATGCATCTGGTAGTCAATTTTCAAATCATGGGTTTCAAGCTGATATATTAGAACCATCCATGCTACAGCACCTAAGAGAAGGAAAAATTGAAATTCTACTTCAGTGCTGGGTAAACACTTCCGTGTGGCCTGACTCCAACATCAGCACTTCATTTTAATGATAACGACAGCTCTGGTGTTCATTCTAAAATCCTTAAATGTACTTAACAACCTGTTTATGCTTGGAGAGCAGTGAGTTTATGAGGACAGCCAAATGAAGCAGATAAGAGTATTATGTAAAACCATATTCTGAAATGTTTATTCTAGCAGTTAGTATGCATCTGGAGTAAATTTGTAGACCGTTATCCTCAGGTTTCATGCATTTTAAATAGAGCATATTTATTTTAATTCAGAAGCAGACAATTATGGGGGAAATAGAAAGGTTTTGACAGCACAACCGCAAATTAGGCATTGTTTAAAAAGGTATAGTCATCTTAGAATCATCATTAATATTTCATGTACCTGAATTTCTCCCACATGCAGGTTGTATGCTGTTTCAGCCATGGATCAGCAGCTGCAGCTATTAAAGCTTTATTTTCATTCAGATATTAAAACTGTTTTTTAACACAATGGCATCATTTTCCCCCTTATCCAAAAAAACACTTTCTGCAATGAAATCAATGAATCAGTCTGACTTACACTGAATGTGCATGTGTAGCATAGGATTTGTTTATCTTTTTGCCACCATTAGCACTTAAAAAATGTCTATCACCATTCTGCTTGAAAATACTATTCTTAAATGTCTAGTCACTATTAAAAGCACTGTCAGTTTTATTTTTTTAGCTATGAAATTAATTTTACACAGTTTCTAATAATCTTTTGCAATCTCATAAACAAAATTACTTTTCTCTGTAAATACTTTCTCCCTACAACATATTTATTACATGTGGATTTAGTGGATGAGAACTCTGCTCCTTTTAGTACCAGTTTAATTGTAAAAAGTACCTAGATTTTCACCAAAGAGTTTTATGAAGAGATGTAAGGACAGGGAATGGTAGCATTTGTAATACTTTTTTCCCCTAGTTTTAAATAATTTATTTGTAGAAAAATAATTAAATTTCATTAAGTTAACTTAGGTAAGTTAGTTCTTTTTCTATTAAATCAGGAGATTTCAGGCTATATTTTGAGATGAGTAAAGACTGATCTGTATCTTTTGAAATTAAAACCCAGAAGTACTCATAGGTAAAACCAAATCAGCTTCATTTTTCTCACTCCCATCCACATTCTATCCACACTTTCTACTCTCATGTCTAAAAATGTCCTTATAGAATAAGCTAAAACTAACAGAGTTTTCGAACTGAGTTAGAATATTATGCACTTTAAATACTGTTATAAAATCACTAATCTTTTTTCAATATGCTGTCCTGAAGCAAGCAGAAGAAATTTTTTGACTAGACATTTTTTTCTACAGGAAACAGATTTATGACCTTGAATGGGGGCTCTGAGAAATCCACAGAAAGTATGAATGCAAGTATGCTACCTGGGCCATATATTTTTTCATGGCAAATATCTTCAGGAAAACACCCATATCTACTACACAAGCAGCCAGTAGAAAGGACCATGAAAACACAACTTTTGCTTCAAAACTTTTATTTCCCAATCGCAAGAAAATTGTTTCAGGGCAGAATTCAACTTCTCTCCACCATTTTCTCTCTCTGAAGAACACAGCTTGATTTTATGCTACAGAAGTTGTGACTTTTACCCCTAAGGCACAAAACAACTTTGATAAATGAGAAATATGAATACTTAAGGGACAGAACAACTAGTTCCCTTTCATTAAGAAACTGCCTTGCATATAATGGAAATCTGCTGTGGGTTTGCATGTATCTTGTTCTCAGTGAGAAAATAGTGTGCAAGCCTCTTTAAATGAGGAAAAGAATCAGAGAACAGCATCAGAGGGCAATGGGTGGCAGCTATGGCTCATCAGCCATCATAAATGAAAAGACAGATTCAGAAATTTGTATCAGCCTGATTTTCTATTCCAGCTGTCAATACAGGATTGATGCTACTCACCACCCGACTCTACAATACTGAGAGGAAGGAGAAAAAGAGACTTACAGTCCTATATATATATACACCTTTAGCCTTCATTTGTAAATCAACCATAGATTTCAGTAAGGTCACTGTTAAAATAAAGTAGCACCATGTGGGAATGAGAGCAACTAAAACCATCCCAGGGCTAAAAGCAGAAACCAAGCCTCCTCAGAATAAAAAACGCTTAGTGCAGCAGAATATGAAGTAGATTTGTATTTTAGTTACAGGTATATAAAACAATTTAAGTGGTCTAATTTAAGAATTTGAATCACAAATCAATATCTAACCTTAAGGAAAACCATGGAATGGAATTTTTGAGACTGTATCAACAAATATACACATGGAGGTTTTTATGACAGGCATTATTATTTTGCTAGTCTACTCAGCTTAAATAATTAAAATTCAGGTCTTCTTTTAACAGTTGTGGAGGGGGAATGTCAGCTAAGCATAAAAGTTTCAAAAAGGTCTGGAAACCAAAGCTCTTTAATGTTCACTGTTTTCCAAATGTCACAGATTTTAGAACATCTTTTATGAAGTCACAAGATGAGTTCAAATTGAGTGAATCCTTTCTTCCATGAATAATTCCCTTGTTGCTTTCTGGAGACCTTGAATTACAAGACATGGTTTTCCACCTGGGGAAGTACCTGTTACGAAAACAATGAGGAATAGCAACAAAGAAAATTTTGTATGCTGTTTTTGCTCTTTCCAGAAATATAAAAATCCCCATCTATTCACCAGTTACCTTAGAGACGAACTAGCCACTAAACCATCAGGGAAATTAATTATCCACTTGTAGAAATTAAGTTCTGGGGGAAGATGTACTACAGTATTTCCAGTGGTTAAGACAAATCTACCTGCTTCATTAAAGGAAAAATAAATTATTTTCTAGGTATTACAATGTTTATATAATATGGGATATTATCTTTCTATAATAAGACCAGGAGAAAATGCCTGATTTTACACAGATTTTTACTGTGATTTCCTCTTACCAACTATCTATATTGGGGCCATAGTTTCACCCAAACATAGTTTCTTATGCAAAGTAGAAGTAGAATCCCAAAGAAGAAAGGAAGCTCATACTGGTCCAGAGTATATTTTCCTGCCCTGATATTGCAGAAAACTCACTTGAGCACGCAAGTCACAGAAGAAAAAAAATTAATTGGCAATTTAACAGTGACCAAGAAAGCAAAACACCAACAATGGAGAAACTAAGCCTGGTGGAAATTACTGACATGAATCAAACATGATTAGCAAGTACTTCTGTGATTTTAATCAAATGCTAGGAAATTAGAATGGTCCAATGTTATTTTTCAAATTTGAATTTTGAATTTTTGAAAGTAGAGCACACTCGAGGCACAGAAGGTCAAAATTGAAGACAAGTATATTTGTAGAGCATTAAAATTTTAAAGTAACTATCTTTATCTACATTTTCATAGCATTAGAAGGAAGTAGGTTACATTTAAAATATATTCACAAAAAACTTTCCATTTTTCTGCTGTTTCTGCTAAGATATTTTTCCTGCAGTCCTTAGACTTTGTTTTGAATTACTCAGAGAAAACCAACTGATTTAAATTATGAAAACAGGGAGCCACCAGACTGACCTTTTCTCTTAAAAGTCTTTGCTAGTTCACTGAGCTAGGAGAAACACTTTGAAAAGTGCAATTGCCTGAGCCCATGACTGTATTTGTAATTTCTTGTGCAAGATTTTCAATGTTTCTAAGTAGTTATGAACAGGGCTGCAACTTCAGCACCTGGCAATGGTGCTGCCCTTGAGCTCAGCAAAATAGGTGTTTGCATAGAGCAACATCCCATGGGAGAGCTGTCCTGTACTCCCACTCCCTTATTTTTATGATGCGAGAAGTTGTACAGACCAGTTAATTTGAAAACACAGTTTGGGTAGTGGGGAGGGTAGTGGGTAGGTAGTGGGGAGATATAAAGGATGTGTGGCCTAAGGGTTTGGACCTTGGTTTTTTTGGTTTTTGGGTTTATTTTTTTGGCGGGGGGGATTGGGGGTTGGATTTTTTGGTTTGTTCATTTCAGGTTTTTTTCAGTAGAAATTACTGTTATTTCTCTCATCTTTCCCAAGAACAGTCTAATTGCCCACATGGTATCCAGCTGCATAGTGCTAGGAAAGCCTTCAGTAAAGGGAGCCTGAACCTAGAGACCAGACCAGTTTAGCATGGAGCATGTAAGGATGTATTCACTCAAAATACAGACCTTCCACTGTCTCACTCAGTTTTCAAACCCTAGCATTTCTTTTCCCCCTCATCAAGCATCAATTTCTTCCAGTGTCCCCAAACTATCTGATTTTTCTGAGTCTACCTAGAAGCACTCTTCCATCTTAGCTCCATTCTCCATCTCGGATCACTTACTTTCATAAAATTAATTCTTGCCAATCCATGGACATATAATTTTTTCTTGACTTCTGGGATAATGGAATTCAAATTTGGTTACTGGGGACAAGCTTGAGACCCACAGTAGTTAGAAAATGCCAAATGACACATTGCATTTGGCCACAAAATGGATACAGTTAACATGAGCAGAGATGCCCCCTGAGTGAAGGTGGAATACATTAGACAGGAAAGATGGGCCCTCTACTTTGTGAATATAAGAGAAGTTGAGCTTACCAGCAAAGAGTTGTAATAGTGAGCTGTAAGGATGTGAGAAATCATATCTTTGCCCAACAAAGCTGATTTTGTATCAGGTGATATTGGACCTTACTAGTAGCGGATCAGATTATAAATCTTTATTTTTAATGTGTCAGCTGCTTCTGAATATAAGACTATTTGCACCTCAATACAATCAACCAAAGGCATGGTTAGCTTAATGAACTCCAAATATTCTCTTATTCTTTCTATTATTCATGACTCTGATACCACTAAGGGTACTGAATACGCAAACTCTTCTTATTACACCTACCTAAGATTTATAAACAGACACCATCCCCGTTTTATGTCAGAGGTAACTGAGACACAAAAGCTGAATACACAGCCAGAGGATTCATGTTATGGTCCATCAATTTGTCTGCACGAAATGCTCTGTCAAGTTCAGAGTTCTAAATTCAAAACACTGGACTAGTTGGCAAGCAAGATGTCTGCACACGATTGTGTTGGAATAGCTGAGCCAAGACAGAGCGAATAGGAGCTGACAGTCTGAAAGCTAGCTGGTGTCAGCCTTGTTCAGCTAGGTTTCTCTGAAGTTCTTTAGGTAAACTCTCATGGATTTTTTCATTTGCCGAATATGTTTTTTAAATATTCCCAGTACAAATGTTATGTGTTCTGGAAACTAATTTCTCTTTTGTCTTATATCACGATGAAAAGTAATAGACATGGTCTTGAACTCGATGGATGATTTTGCCTATTCAATAGGAACATGAAGCAGGCCAAATTCCTTACTCTTTTAGTTTGTTTCAGAGGAAAAAAAACCCAAGAAGTAATAAAAAGATAACTTAGTGTTCCAAATAAAATACTGTAAAACAAACTTCAGTCTCTGAGTCATTGGAAAACATTGCTTACAGTACAGAACACAAAACATCCTGAAGTGGCCATCTATCATTACTCCAGATTGCTGGAGGAAATAGAAATAAAATGAGAAAACAGCATGAATTTATATTAATTGCAACTCCAAAATGGCCTTACCACAATCAAAATAAGACCAGTGTGATGGAATTTATAGATAGGTAGTATTGAAAACATATCTTGCGCTTCATTTGATGTCAAGGTACAAAAATCAGATTTCAGATCAATGGTGTAATAAAATGGTACAAAGTAGCTGATGAAAGCTAACTTGGTTCCAACACAGGCATTCATCATGATAAACATATCTCTCATTTCCACATCTGTCATCCATTTTTAAAACCAATAAATCATTTAAATATGGATTTAACTGTTCCTACAACTTGTTACAGTGTTATGCACTGCACTGAAAGAGACCTTTAACAATAATTCACTTTTCTGAATTCAGAAGTATAAAAAATGAATTAGAAGGTTAAGTTATGCTCACATAATTACTGTGACCAAACACAACTTAGAGTAGAACAGCTGGGCTTTTTCTGGCTTGCATGTCTGTCTTCCCTGGGTCTGCATTCACCTAATAGACCCTTCTTTTGCACGGGAATGAGTGAATAGTTCAGATTAAAACCTGCCTGAGCAAGCAAAATGATGGAATCCGAGACAGAATGTAGATATCTGTGAGCTGGATTGGATTGCCACTCGGATGCTGAGGGCAAAGCTGAGGCTTGTTTCATCCTAAGCACAGCTTGAGCCCTGCAGGGCATGGAAGGAATGTCGGCTGCAAGGCCCTTAATGAGAGCTAAAAAATGCCCTGTGGAATGGTCTTAAAGGCCTGGCCAAACCCCCCATGTGAAAACATCTACAAATGTTGGACTGATCTGCTGATTTTTTTCCTTCTTTTTTGTGATGAAGGGTTTGGGTGATGAAGAAAGGGCTTTAGAGGAAAGCAAAAAGAGGGAGTAATGTTAAAAGGATCATATAATTTTCATCCTTGATCATACTGAAGGAAAGTCTGGCAATGTCTAAAGGATCACAAGTCCCAGCAAACATAATCAGATTCTGATTTCATTATCAAGCTTTGCACAACCCTGATAAGAGAGATGATTAGAGTCTCAGTGATAAACTCATTTTATGGATAAGTATTTCAGAATTCATTTACTCTAGTAAACATTAACCTTTGCTTCAGTATATGTATATCTAAAAGAAGTTTCTAAGAAATTCTTCAACTCATTCAGAATTATGCTAAAATTAAAAAATATTGTGATAGAGATTATAAAAGTGCTTATATATAGACTTTAACATGCATATATGAAAATTTGGCAGTATACTAGCTGTAATTAAATTAATTTTAATTTTGCAATTATTGCATTTTAACTGTTTCATGTGCTCTTCTCATATTGGAATCATGAAGTCAGTCCAACACTGCAGACAGTATTCACCACTGTAAGAGCTAGTGGAAAAAATCTTACAACCTCTCTAGTTGTTGCAATAATGATGTTGGTTTCCTTTCACTACAGGAGTAATTAATGAAGAATTTGGCTGAACTGCACATACCAGGCAGCTAAGGTAATACTTTATGTACACATTTCACTAGAGCATAACATATAATACAGGGCTTGCTTTCTTATTTCTTCATCAGACAACTAAAATTGCCAGCTATAGCTATTGGCACTTTGCTGAATCTGTGTGTAATTTCATTAATTCTTCTGCTAGTGTTGTCCATCTGAGATAGTAAAATTTCATTAGTCACTGAATACAGTTCATGCATAGCAAATGAAAAATCAATCAAACATGATTTTTAAATTTTTTTGTCTCATTTCCTCCTAAAGTTTATTAATGTTCTACATGACATTTACTCTTCCCTTCATATTTTAAGTAATTGTTGGTCTTTTAACACAATTCACCTTTTCCTAGCCTAGAAAAAGCTGACAAACTAAAAATTAAAGTATTACCAGTTATTCCCACAGTATTCTGCATGACTTCAACCTTTCTGATATGCTTGGAGGTCGAGATTTTGGTTTGCTTCTTGTATCTGCTTGCGCAGTTACCAAACACATCTATTCAAAATGCTAACACTGACATAATTGAAACCAACCTTTAAAAAGGAGAAAAGTAAAAAATTTTACTGACTCTGGTTGAGAACTAACAGGAGTCACTTTGGGTCTTTCTTTTCTCATGAGCTCCTGCCTGATTTTTTTCTTGTGTGGAACATTTCCATCACTGCTGTGCAGCAGCAAGGTTCCTCCTCACCCACCCTCAGCTCTTATCACAGCAGTGCATCTCCTGCCTTAGACAAGAGCTCCAGGAAGGATATTCTTTTCTTACACACCTGCAGATGGCTTGATATGGTTAAAAGATCTTTCAAGCTTCAGCCTTCTACAGTGCAATGCCAGAGACAGTAATACACAGAGACTGGCTAATCTGGAAATTAAGACTCTCCACTTCAACAGACTGATAGGTAATGTTGTATCATTCACATATTTATAAGGAGACTGGAAAAAGTGGAATGGAATACAGAGATAGTAGATTCATGTTCCTCCTTCTGAAAATCTTTGAGGTTTTTTTTAATAAGTACACTATTAACAAGTAAATCTTCCAATTATTTTCAGTATCTGGCACCACATGGATTTACAACAAATTAACCCGTCTCCAAAAGTGTTCATGCACGGGATCTAATCAACCATCTTCTCAGAGAGCAGAAAAAACAGGGATGTACTAAGGGAAGGAAGATCCACTTACCATGGACTTATAACTACGAATACTTAGTTAGAAACATCTATAAACTACTTCAAAACATGTCTGCTGGTGTGCAGAACAAATAAAATTGATGTTATGTAGATGAGCCTGAACAGTCTACTAGCAGAATTCATTCAAAATATTGAAATAATAGCTAAGACTGCATAATGTTTGAGTTCAATCATGCATATACATTTGCAGTACAACCAATATAAAATATGTGCATCTAGAAGAGAATGAAAGATACAAGCAAATCTTCTCAGTGCAAAACACCATTAAACTCTTTCCATGTAAAATTTTTGTTTGTCATATGTGCATTCTGGTTAAAGTTCCCCAGGCAGTAAAACGGGTCTTCATGAGCTACTTGCCATTAATGTCCCACTTCTCACAATTTTTAGGATGGGTCAAATACAAAATGTGCTTTGAATGAAAAAAAAAGTGTATCTTCATTTTATATCCCAGTTAAAAACCACAGGAAAAACACTGTATAAAGTTCTTCAATATCATAAAAGAAAATTACTTTTTAAGGAGTTGTTGATGATACAATAGCTCTGCGTATACATATGTTCTACCATTGTGCCAAAACTAGCAGCTCATTTAATTTTCACCTCTTTTGAACTGTAAAAGCAATTTACAATACAAAAACAATTACAAGATCAACTAAGGGGTCTGTGAACTACCATCCAAAATCAAGCAACACCACTTCACATAAAATGATTCCATTTACTTGCAATAGAATGCACATTTTGCTCAGCCATGGAGAAGCTCCCTCTTTCCTCTCCTTACTTCCCTTTACAAAATCTTTTCCTTCCACCCTCTGGGAGGAAGGTCTTATCCACAGTGAATAGAACAATTGCCACACAACAAGGTAGGTATTTGGGACAACATCTGGCAGAAGTACCCTGCCCCTTGCTGCTACTCAGCAAAGATAACAGAGGCTCCTCTGCTAGGGAACAAGGATTCTTCATGCAGAAAGACTTTTTTCTAGGTGGATATATGAGGGATGCAGTGTTGCAAGAGGCATTCAAAGGTCTGAAGGGACATAATGTTGGTAGAGGAGGTGCTTCTGGAAATTTAGCCTACCTGCTTTAGTCTGCCACTTGCTCAGATTCATTGCTATTCCATAAAATAGAGGCAGAAGGCCTTAAAATTCGTCAAAATTGGTTCATCAAAATTGTTTTTATATTATTTTACCACTTATATTATAAAACCTACAATGAAGTTGAGTCATCTTCAGCCTTCAGACCAAATATTCCCTGAGGGGCATTGAGTTCTATGCTTGTGATTGCCAAAGGATATGTGAAGAATTCACTTAGTGCTTGATTGTAATAATGGGGACCTAATTTTAATTTAGTTCTAATTTTCAGAAATTAACTAGGGTTCCCTGTGAGTTTCTGCTAAGGACAGTTTCTATCACCACTGTCACCACCACTATTTTCTGGAAAAGATAGCATGAAACACTTTCTTGTAGTAGTAATTTATTTCAGGAAACACGGAAGGGATAGCTTGTTCTCTGTATTTTACTTTTCTGCTGAAGTGAGGATGGGAAGAAAATGCTGTCTATTTGAACTCATTTCACATTTAAGGGAGAAGAGATGAAAAGTTCATTATGTTTATGAAATAAAATTGTGAAAGTGACATCTTGCAGCAGGAAAAGCCTGGCAACTGACAGCCCTGAACTATGCTGTCTGCTCTGCTTTAGTTTAAGCATACAGCTGGTAGATGGGATCAGGGAAAAGGAACATAAAATACTTAGGCAGTATAAAGGGAAACAATTCCTCATAACAAGAAAATTAATGCAACTAAATAAATTTTGTTGTTCATATCTGGGAATAGTGGGAAGGCAGGTTTGAAACATTTAATCAAAAAACTTGTTGTAGTTAAAGATGTAAGCGATTCCCTATATCTTCAAAATTCCCACTGACTTTGATAGGAACTTTGCATGATCAAGTGATGCAAGCCAAGACATGAATTTACATGCTTAGTATAAACACAAGAGTGTGGGAAAACCACACTTTGTGTGTGTTGTGTTCCTTGCAAGGCAAAGCAGCCAGTGAGTCACAATTCCCATATTTACTGTGAGCCTCCTCCCTATCATTAAGAATCAGCTTACTATGAAGGAAGTGTTTGGACAAAGCTGCATTTCCCCTGTCTCAAACCACCATCAATTTGTCCCAGTAAGGAAGGACACCACATCTATATCTCTTCCAATTACTTTGTAATATGTGGTGAAATGAGTGCAATATTGGGTGGGTAATGTAGCTTCTCCTGACTCCTTTTTATTCTACACTATTTTGCATGATGTGAATACAAATTTGAAGTTATGGTCTCTAATATGCAATTTTAATCAACCAATAATCACTTTTATAAAATGTGGGGTTAGTAAAGTTTTAGCTGCATATATTCTATCAGTTCTAAAACCCTGTCTAAAACACAGCATCATTACTTCTTTCAGCTGTAACAATTTTGGATGATGAAGTATTCATACTTTTCCTGTCTAGATTTCCATCCCAAAGGTACTTGAGAGCTGTTATTTTTGTTGTATTCCTCCAAAAATTTAAATTGAAGGTGCTCCAAATAGATAAAATGCAAATAATATATGTGACAATGTATATTATGTGATATTTAATTGCCTACTACAGGGAATTAAAAGAGTTTCTTTCCAGAGGGGAAAATTCCTATGCCTTCCATATTCATACTGTGCCATTTGCAATAAGTATTCTAGGATCCACAGACTTTAGGGACAACAATTCCTTTGTACTACCTAATCTTACTTTTAAACCTTTTGGCAATAAATTTTATAATTACATTTTAAACTCTACTGATGGGAGCATAAACATATCTATGTATTTGTGATTAGTTCATTTTTTTTTCAACTCCCTTACTGATGCAAATGCTTTGTTTTGTTTATGATTCTGATGTTAAATTATTCTTGTAGTAAGATTCCCTAGTTTTACAACTCCACTTGACCTAGTCTCATCAGTAATTTTTCACACAGTTCACCTATTTGATCAGTCCAGTTGAAAACATCTACCACTTAGGGTTGAAGCCAACTTGCTAAGTTATCTGCCAAACATTTTCCATGCTATTTTTTATAAACATAGGAAACTGGTGTGAAAGTGTTGCGATATGATTTGCTAATTAGTGATAATGTGCTAATTTATTAAGTTTTCTTATGGAAAAACCAACACTCTCCCCATCCATCAAAGGTAATTTTGTGCAGAGAGAGACTGAATTTTTAAATGCAAAGAGGACCTCTGGATAAGAGTTACTGAGTTGTATTATGTATATATCTAAGTTAAGAATAAATTGCTGGTTTATGAGCAAGGAAAAGGACTATTAAAAAAATGAAGTAAGCAAACAATTTTTGAAAGATTCAGGTTGCAGACCTGTTGGTTGGAGATTCTACCCCAGGGTAGAACATCTTGAAGTGATATTCTGCATGAACCTCTGCTGGATTCCTACAAATTAAGTCACAAAGCATAGAAAAAACACAGCTGGGCCAGCAGCATGCCACCTGTGAGAGCTAAAGGCTCTGAGCTGACTGCTTCTTCCAGGGACAGTGTGCTTTTTAGCTAGTGCTGAAGAAACCAATGAAAGCCAAAAATGGGCTGGTAGCTATGCTCATTATTGTTCCCTGACTTTCCATTATAAAATGCTGATTTTAGACCTTTTCAGTTTGCCAATTGGTAGACATTTGGGCTTAAATGTTCCTTAGTGTCTGCTCTGAGGTTTTAAAATATGTGTTAGAAAGCCTTTTTTGCCAAAACAATCCAGTCATTTCTGAGAATGAGGCAAAAGATATGTTAACACATGATAGAAATTCAAAAAGGAGCGAGGAGAGTGGAAGATGATAAGGAAAGAAGTTATTTAAATAGTTAATATAATTTAAAGCTGCAGACTGATATTTGGCAGCTCGGGATAACAATGTGGGATGAAAACTGAAATTTGGCTTTCATTGCCACTTTAAATTATAAGGCTTTGAAAAACATATTCAGGCTCAGGAAAGGTTTCTTGCGTCTTATGCAAAGAATATTAGTCAGGCAAGGAGGTGTGGGGTTCATCTTGTGGCCATGTAACATTTTTCTTATGTATGCAGCTCTGTGATATTTTAAAGCCAGAGGCACAAGTAGATAAAGTGAACAGGGTGTGCTGAGTTCAGTAGTATTAACATCTACTTCAGCCATGAAATGGCAGAGGAAGTGCAGAGAATAGCTGCAGTGAGAGACAATGTCAAAGGGATCAGGCACTGGGAGACTAGGACGCTACGCTTTTTACGCCTCATGTAAAAAGAGGATAAAAAGTAAGATTTTTGTTGGGGAATGTAAAGGAATGTCAGGAATTTAAGGAATAAAGATTGCACTTGATGTGATGTAGAAATGGGGCTTAGGTAAGAACCTAAATCTTCGCAAGATAATAAGGTCAGTGTGTAAATTCTTTGAAGAATTGACAGGCTAATCTGTGACAATAAAAATCTACTGTCCCATTGTAACTTAGAGGGGACTCCAACTGCTCCATGACTATATTAGCTGCAGTTATTAGTAGCTGTAAAATGATTCAGTATTTCTGTTGGTAGATATCAGTATTCTTAATAAATGCATGGAACACTTTTCTGGTGGCATATTGCAATTAGTTATGGTGGAACTCCAAATTTGATAATACTTGAGTAAAAGTTGCTTAAGCCATCTTAATTGTACAATCCCTATGAGCATGCACTAAGAAAAAACAGTTATTGCATAACAATATATTTTTTCTTTCAGGAGGCATACCTCCTGAGGGACCAAAACAAGAATGTACAGTACAGATGCTTGCTGTGGCCTGGATCCCCCATTAACAGCAGAAGTTGAAGCAAGTGTGGTTGAAACAAAGCTGGAGGGGCAAAAATGGAAAGAATGGTTTAATTAGTTCAGTCAAGGCCACCTTGGAGAACAGACTAATCCTCTGCTAACTTTTCAGAGGTGGCCACAAGCTATGTGTTCACCAGTTTCCTGCTGCTGGACTTGAGACTGTGGCCTGCTTTACAGAAGTACTTTTGAACCCATCCAGTGGCAGCTGAAGGCAATAGTGGAAGATATTTGAATATAGCAGAAGCTGTACAATGACAGTTCTAAAAAAATTATGCCTCACTTGTCTTAGAAAAGCATAGCTGAAACTTCTGCCTCAAAGAAAACTCTCAGTGCATCAGTCCTTTTCCTATTTGTGCTGTGGCCAGACAAGGTTATTGGAGTAACTTAGTTTATAACTGTGAAGAACTCAGAAGCCAATTTTATAGCCTGTAGATTTTCTGTACTATGATTACCCAGAGAACATCAAGCAAAGTGACAGATATATCCAGTATTCTTTCTTTATCTTCCCTGAAGAAAGAACGTCTGAGGTGTTTTATTTTAGATTTTTAAACATGATTGATTCGTAATGTATGTGGTTGTTTGCTTTAGAGAAAAAAAATCAAATAGCAGAAAGGGCAGAGCTAGAGATTTCTTCAGTTTGTACAGGATCTTATGCAAAGCTTAGGGCAGGTCTGCCCCACTTTAAAGACATTTCAGTTCTCTAAAAGGAATGGACTCAATTTGAAGAAACAATATTTAACATCTTGTCCATATCTTCACCTAGAACTTCATGGTCTATTTCATCAGTACACTATGTATGGTGTCATGTATCAAGTACTGATATTCCTTCTCCTCTTTCTTCTCTGGCTAGATTGCCATGGGTCTTACACAGTCATTTAGAGGGGAGGAGATTTAGCTTGATGATGAAAAGGAATCAGACTTAGTTTAAAGACTTCTTTCCTGAGGAAATACACTGCAGGGGTCACATATATTTGAAAATCCCAGATGCTGTGGACATTGAGGCCACATAAATGGCAATAATAGAGTTCAACTGGGACAGATAGGAGATGATTATTCCAGAACAGGGAAAATACTCAACTATGTAATCTTGACTTATATTCTACAGGAAAAAAAAAAAAAAAAAGAGAAAAAGTAAGAGAGATAAATAAAATCTGGTGCTAGAAGGAAAGTTTAGACAAGTTTGTCATTTGGAAAATATTCTACTGTTGGATTGCTTTTTATGTCAGTATAAATTTTCTTTGGCTATTGCCAACACAAGTAATATCAGAATGGTGAGACTAAAAATCATTGAGAATTTTGGAACAATATAACATCCATCATTTTTATTATAGAGTTTTAAATGGGATAAATAAAAAAAACCCCTGACCAAACATTTGCTAATTAATTAATTTAGTTAATTAATTGTCATCACTAAAAATGAAAGCAGTTTTTAAATAGTTAAATTTAAATACCTTACAAATAAATTAATGGATGTCTCTACAAAAAAGTGAAATATATAAATTCCAGCTTATGAAATGATGACATAAAGAACTTAGGAGAGTGATGTAGGCTACCAAGCTGGATAGAAAAAGGGTAATAGAAATGCAGGGGAAAAAAACCAGAAGCCTCATATAAGCTCTGTAAAGCAGGCAGTTTTGTCACATAGAAGAGTAAGGCTGTGAGAACAATGCCCTAACTTCAGAATGTGATAGCCTTAAAGATGCAAGCAGGAATAGCATACGAATTTTCATAAGATCTTAAAATGATGGCAAATACTACATATATTGGATGGGAAAAGGTAAAAAAAATTAATGGGGTCCACTATAGAATCACTAGTTCATGTTCACATATAGAAAGAAATCTGGAAATGTCCAGTTTCTGGAAATCCAGAAACTGTCGCTAAGAGTAATTTGATCTTCCCAGAGATATACTGCAGAACAAATGCTAAAATGAAATTAGTGTATTGTCTTGGACTCAGTAACCAACAATTATATATACCAGAAAGAGACATACTTTGTTATTTAAGATTTTGGTAGGTAACAAGCATGTTCCTAAAAACAGACCTATAGAAAATAACCTTTGCAAAAAAAAAAAATCATGAGATAATTCACTTTAAATGAAATAGAAGGAAAACCACGACCTAGTCTTTAAATCTTCAGATTTAAAGTGAAGATTTAACAAAATAATCTTCTGTTAAATCAAGCTAAGCAAGGTGAAACTCTGCTTTTCATTCACAGTTCACTATAGAAGGTAACTTAATACTTAAAAAGTAGCAATCAAAAAAAAAACCAAAAATGAAAAAGTTGTAGAAACCAAAAGGAACAAAATAAAATAAAAATTAATTAATGTATAAATAAATAAAAAATGCATGGGCATAATCAAAGAAGAATGGGAAGTCTAAAGGAATTTAAAACAGACCTAATTAGAAAATTATCATTTAAAGATTATTTCTTTTAGGATAAGTAATCAAGTTTTTGTGTGTTTTGTTGTTGTTTTTTTTTTTAATTAAACATAATGATATTCTATAAATAAAGGAGAATTCAGATGAAGTGAAGCCAGTGTCTTTGAAAGAGGGGATAAGCATTACAAAGGTCTATGCTGAAGTTCACTTTTTAGTGAAGCCACAGGGATGATATGAGACACAAATGACCATTTGCTATGGAGGAAAACACTCTTACTACTTCATATATAAAAACTGAGGTGGATTGCTGCTGTCCCATAATCACTAGAATACTGGCACAATGTTGCAGGTCCTCTAGTAGAGGAGCAAAGTCCATCTATTTCCATTAAATGCAAAAACAGAGAAAAAATATTAAATGGCACACATATTTAAGACACTAAAATAGGGTTATAATTACAAGTTTGGCTCTGTCTGGGCTTTATTTTACAACAGGAAATAATGAAGGCATAGAGGTACAACAAAAATATTATAAAACGGAGCCTCACTTTGACAAATTGCACCAGACTAATCTGAGAGCCTTCATTGGGAAGATAATTGCTTTTCTAGACAAGGGAAATAGTTCTAATCTAGATATAATCTGCTTGGAAGTTGGGAAAATATTTGATGCTTAATAGGAAATTATTAGTTAAACTAGAGAAGATGATTATTAGAGTAGGAATTGAGAAGTGGATAAATAGGAAGCTGACAGATCATTGACAGCAGAGCAGCACAGAGAAGCTACCATGGAATGCATGATCAGTCCTTAGACTGATATCAGTATTTTCAGCTGTGGTCTTCACTTAAAAATGAAAAAAAAAAGCTGATGAATTCCTCTAAATGCAGGAGTCTGAGAAGCTTCACAAGTTCTAAAGAAGAAATGGTCTCAGGTACAGGAGGGTTAGAGACAGCCTGTTGTATTTCCAGAGGAATTTCAGAGATTCAGAGATCTAAACAGTTATCTGTGCTGAAACCTGTGATGGTTTTGGTGTTGTACCTCCATGAATTTGTACATTTTACATCAGTCATCCCCATTAATATTGAAAAAAATTGCACCTATAGAAACTAATTACGGAGAAACAGAAGTGGAATTCTGATTAGAGAAATTGTCATAAAATAGTTCACAATTAGGCACACTAGCAATTGCATTTCATTCCAATTCAGTTTAATTATGTGCTTTATGCTTTTTATACTGCTTTTATGGTAAGACATTTTCTGTCTTGTTTTGGGCTTCTTGTACTGTAAGAAATAGCTTCTCTTTCCCTTTTTCTTTTAACCTATATTTGAATTGACACCAACTCTTAAACCAAGAAGGCAAGCCAGTAGTTAACTCAAAAGCAGAAAAAAATTAACAAAAAAATAGGAAACATAACATGATGCTAATAAAAAATGCAATGGCTATTCATACTCTTGGAATCTGATTTTATCATCATTAACTTGGCAATATGCAAAATCTCCCAGTAGGAGTGAAGCAGGAAGCTGCTGTTTGCTTGAAACAGGAATGTAATTGCACCTGAAGAAACTTCAGTTTCAACAGACCAGCTATTTATGCACACACTTCTTAATTTCACCCCAAATATAATTTTTAAATGGTTTCTATTTAATATTACTTGAGATGAGTTTAAATAAATGATCTGCTTTCATCTGGCCACTTTGTGTGTTTTCATGTTTCTAGCAACACTATTCCTTATACACTTCTGTTGACTGTGAGATGATTTCATAGCAACAATACTGTCATTACAAAGTCATAATCAAATCAAAAAAAGTCATTTTGGAAAATGTAATGATTCATGATGAATTTAAATAAAATCAAGCCTACCATTGAACTAGATATTAAGTGCACATAAGTATTTTATCTAAAAAGGTGTTAAATTTCTTTTGATCCATCTCCTAATTCAGATCCCCTCAGAACAAAAATATTATCCTTTTATTTCTAAATTTTAAAGTTTTTGAATATCTAGCTTTCAAAGACTTTAACATTTCTAATCCCTTAAAAATACTTAGCAGTTATCTCTTTTTTTGCTATAAGCATATGAATGAGAGTCAGATTAAAATCAAATGCTAGCTTGAAAGTATTACAATGAAACCACATGCTACTCTAACAAGTGACATTTAGAACAAATCAACATTGTTCACAAATTTGATTAGATTTTAAACAGTGTGTATAAAGAACTGTAGCTGAAGTGACTCACCTGATATATATGTGCATTTATATATATATATATTGTTTTAATACAGTGCAGCATCTGTAGGAAATGTTAGAGCATTTCTATGATGTGTCAATCACAAAGTCCAAACAACTTTTTCAAATGAAAGGCTACTGTCTAAATATTTTTGGGATGCTTAAACAGTATATAGATGGATTTAGATAAAGCTGCCAATATAATTATAAGTTAGGATATCACAGCCTCCTTGCTGCAGAAAAAAAAAATGATAACTTCTCAGGTAATCTATGGAATCAATTGTTTGTTCAGTATAGTGATCTAGTCCACATTATGAATAAATTCCAGATCTTTAAGAATATTTCTTAAAAAAATAAATCAAAAATTGCTAAGGGGATAGAAAAGCCACTGTATGAATCAGTTTTGCTCAATTCTAGGATAATTTTTTTTTTGTATGTTCCACTCTCTTTTTAAACTAGAGAATACTTTTCTGCAGGAAAATGGTCCTTATCAAGCAATAAAATTGAAAAACATTTCTTTGATGTGGAAGATAAGACACATGCATACAGATTCACGGAGGTGTAATGTAACTGTCATAAACAGGTCACTCATTTATATACACTGTAGTAGTGACTTCCAAAGCACCCCAGTAAAGCTAGATGCCCAGTTAATTTTAATGAGTATTAGGCTTCCAGATCCCTTAGGCAGCTTTGAAAATGTCAGCCTATAATTACAAACAGCTTGGACGAAAGCCCATTGAATTTAATGGAAAGTCTCCCATTGATTTCAATGAGCTTTTGGATCATTGACTTTCCTCTTTCCACAAATATTTCTGAAGGGCTTGGATAGTAAATACCACATACTTTAGAAACACTACAATGCATATAATATCTTTACTTTTCAGTATATTGAACTATTTGCAAAGTAAAAAAAAAAAAAAAAAAAAACCAACAAAAAACCAAAAAACCAAACCAAACCAAAAAAACTATGGGAAGCCATAAAACTGCAGAACTATTATAAAATTTGATGGGAAATGTAAGGAAACATAATATTAAAAATAGAGAAAAGCAATTCCACTTCTGAGTTGCTCAGGACTGTTTTACAGAATTGTGTAAACTGACGAAAGCAAATGAACCAAAACAGAGACTTTTGCAAGGAATGACTGACTTTGAGGAATGCAACTGTTGGTTAGGAATGTTTTTTAAGGTTCTGAAATTTTAAGACTTGTTCCTTTCAACATTTTCTAAGTAATGAATATTTGTTTCAGTTTTTTCTACTTGGAACTTTATTCTAATTGTAGCAACATGGGTTATTAAAAGGAATTTTTTGAAATTATTGAAACAATAGTGAACAGAAAGTGTCAAGTTTAATTTAGCATGAGAGAGGAAAAGTTTCCTTACATAGCACTCATCAAAAGTTTATCTATCTCTATCACTAAGCTATATTTTCACTGCTTACACTTCTCCCTTTCCATACCTAGATATTCAGAAGTAATTTTGCCACAGACACACAAAAAGCCTTAGGCAGGAATTGTTGGTTTAGCCACAAACAGTACAAACAAAGGTTATTATACTGTGGAGGTCTTCATGAGACAACAATCCAAGCAGGTGGCTCAGCCCCAGGAACACAAATTGAGGCCATGACACCTGGTCTATCACCATGCTGTAATAAAATGCTGGTAGCCAAAAGCAGAGTCCCAAACAGAGGGTTGAGATGAGGGAGCAGGGAGGGCCTTACTTATTTTGGGGGAAGAAAAAGGAGTAAAAAAGCAAGTCATAGGGTGAAAACACCACAAATAATGCAATTTGTTAGATGCAATTAATATAGAAACAAGGTATATGAGAAGAATAATAAATTTCACCTACTCACAGTGAGAAAAACCACTCATTTGGAAATTAGCTTATATTAGGAGACACAGGGCATAGTAGTGGGAGGGAGGTAAGGAGAGACAATCTTTTGTGTCTCTTCCCTTGACACTGGTAATTCTGAAAGCAGATAATAATTTAAATAATGTAACAGACAAACTGATCACTGTTGCTAAAACTTAGCCGTGTAATTATCTTTGCCTTAGAACTAGCTCATGCCAATGTACACACACATGCGCACTAACACACACAAACAGCTGAAACTGCATTAAAACAGAATTGATGCAATGACACAAGTTGAGCTGCCAAACCTCAGGGATTTAACCAGGCTTTGTCATTTAACATAGCTGTAAGAGGCCCTGAAGCTATAGTTCTACTCTAGCACAAAATGAAATGCAGATCTATTAAGAAACTGAAAATCCGGACTAGAGTTTGCTGTGCATTGTGGAGTGTTCCAGGAGAGCAGGAGCAGATAAGGCTGAACCAAAACTTCTCCCTGGGGTGTGCAAAATGAGATTGAACTGCAAGTGGGCCTTTAGTCCTGGTGACCAGAAGAGAGCCAGTGCAAAATCTGGAAAATCACGGGTTTCTCCACACCAACTCTTTCAGTCTCTAGACTAGCTCCTGCTATGTCACCCCACTTGCTAGTGTAGGCATGGCCTTGGAAACCCAACCAAAAAACTTTTAATCTGATTGGCAATTAATATATGTTATTGCACAGTGTTCAGTTTGAACGTCAATGAAATACTTTCTCTCCTGAACAGAGGTGCTGGAATTGGCTTTCAGTTTAATGTTTCCACAATGTGTTCATAGTGGCTTTACATCAAGAAGAATAAAATGGGAAGAAATAATCTACTTTTACATTGTTGCATTTTACCATTCACTTAAATAAATGAGAGATTAATTCTGAACACTTAGTTCAAATACAAATTAATTGCAATTTTAAGATTTCTCTTATGTAATCATCTAAGTATTGGTTCTGATGTTTCTGTCTCTTCCAAATGTAAAAAATAAAGTTGCTTTGCCTGCACTCTGCGTGTGTTTATGAGTGAGAAAGAGAAAGATAAGTTTTCCAAATTATTATTTTCCATTGTTTAGGCAAAGACAGGGGAAACACCAAACTCAGATTTGTTTCTTCATTGCTACTTCAGTCATGTATCTTCACTTCTACTATACAGTCAAGATTATTTTCCCAAAATACAGCAGATTTCTACCTAATTAAAAAATTGCTGAGGAAAATAATTATAAAATCACCATGATAGATTTGAAAATCTTCCATCTATTTACAATAAATCACAGGGAGAAAAGTGAAGGCAGTTTACTAGAGATTATTTTTCTTCCGAGATAGAAAGTTGTATGTTCACATAATTACTTCTTTGCAGTAAACTGTCAATTTTGAAATATTTTTGTTAAGAATGAGTACAAAATCAGGAGTTCCAAACATAATAAAATAATACTGTTAAATTTCTATTAAAAAGCTGTTTCAAAATTTAAAACAGATACTGATAATAAAAGTAAAATACACAAGTCAGTGATGAAATTTTATTTACATAAAAATGTAACATATGGCTACTTAAAAGATATTTTCCCCAAATGATTCATTAGGAGAAATTGTTCTATTTCTTGCCAGATCAGAGTGAAACTATATATAATAGAGTTTTCTACAATACAGAAATTCCAGCTTCCTTCAGGCATATATTTTAATTGCTCTCCATTTAAGAATATATTGTTTTAAAACACTTACATGAGAATTTTTTTGGTGTGCCTCATAATTATTTAAAGTTTATGTATCAGCATATTCGTTCTAGATGCAAAATAGCAGCTGCTGATCATGGCTTCTAATAAGTTCCTTTGCTCTGAATTTTTTCTGTTCATTTTGTTCATGGGCCAGAGTGCATAGAGTCTTTTTGCAACAATTTTCTTGCCACTAAATTCCTTTCTACCTACTCTTTCCAGTTTAATGATTAATGTTTTCATGAAGTAAAAGAGATTACATTGGACACACCATCCTGCATGAAACAGACATTGGAGGTGGTCTAACCATCCATACAGATTATACAATGTAAACAAGTGATTCAACTTCACATCTTTCCTGGCTCTTGACATTATTATGTAAAACCAAGCAGAATCCCAATGTTCCCCATATTATTTTTGATCTAACAATCTTATGGAATGTTATTTGAATTGATATTGTCAAGCAAACCAAGTTATTCAGTTTTTGCAGCTTTTCTTTTCACTCTCAACTTTAGAGAGTCGCGTACTCATTTGGACCTTATCTTGTTCCTTATTTTACATGTCATTCTCAAATGTGGTTTTATTTTGGTCATTGTCTGCTGACTTTTGCTTTACAATATCCTCTTTTTACTGCAGCTACATGCCATGCCCAGTGTTAAAGAGAGGAAAGGACCCTCAGGAAAACCTATAACCCAGCTGATTATTGTTCCCAACATGTTGGAATTCCAGGGTCAGCCTATACCCCTTATGGTACAGTAAATCCTGAGCATTGATTATTGTTCCCAACATGTTGGAATTCCAGGGTCAGCCTATAACACTTATGGTACAGTAAATCCTGAGCATGTAGATTTCAAAGAGCTTATTTGGCACTAACTCAGAGATAATTTAAGTTTAAAGGCCAGCTCTGCTCTTAATTATACCTGTTAAACAGAAGAGTCTCACAGCCCTGCAGTAGTCTTACAACATGAACCAAGCAATATCAAAATCCTTGGTTGTGGGTTTATCTGAGGAGCTTTTTTTACAGTCCAGGATAAATCTACTTTCACAATAATGTAGCAGATCTTCTGTGAAATTAATTTCCAGTTCCCCCATTAAGAAATTATCAGTTAAGTAAATGCCTATTTGTATTTCTAGGCCCCAGTTTGATACAAAAACATAACTTCATCTTTATTTTCCATTTGACTTTGATGGGAATAATCCCATGAACAAAGCATGTGCCCAACTGTTGTTCTGGGTTTCATCTGGGCCAAAAATCATTCAAAGCAACTGGATCCTTTTCACTGAGGTAAAATAGATTTTGAATCAAGATCTGCTTAGGTCAACAAATACTGTGAAAGGTAAAATAGCATGTGTGAAATTTGGTTGAAAGTCAAATCTCCATGTCACCTGGACACCTACATTTTGAACTGGGTAATTGGATATTAGGAAAATTAGGTATGTCATCACTGAGAGTGTAGTTTAGTTCTGGAATAAGGTCCCCAGAGGAAGTGGCCATGGCCCCAAGCCTGTCAGTGTTTCAGAATACAAGAAGACAGGTAGAAAATTAGAGTAGGCTTGTAGCATGGAGTTAGAATTTTCTGAGACAAACAAATGTATTGGTTGCTAAGGTTAATGCGACCGTTATTTACTCTTTGTTTTTGAAACTGATACAGGGGCTTAGGCCTCATATATCTGACAAAAAAGAAAAAGAAGATAGAGAGTAACTGCTTAACCACATGAAATACCATTTCATCCTTTCTTACTCATGGGATCAGTCAGAAGCAAAAGAAAATAATGTGGCTGAACAAACGGAACTTTGTATTTGTGTGCTCACAGCACGGTACTTACTGTTATATATGACAGGACAGGGGTCACTTTTTTTAAAAAATCTTTCCTATATCTGTGTCATAGTTGGGGATAAACTAGACCATGTTTTGAGCTAAATTTACTAAATGGGGAAAAATTTCAGACATACCAATCTTTGGAGTTCTCAATCCTGTTATGTGGTTGCAGTCTTCATTTTACGAATTAATAATTTTGTTATCTGAGGTCCAATAGAGTGTTATCTAGTGGATTAAATATCATTAACATTTATTGAAGACTACTTCCTCAACCTGCTGAACATGACTTTGTTGTTCTCACAACAAATTTGTTCTCACAAATCCTACTATTGTGGGGCACCTGTGAATTGCTGTAGAGTAGAGACTAGAGATACTGCCCTGTTTCCATCTGCTTTCCCACAAACACTCATTTTTATAAAATGGGCTTCAGACTCCAGGATTTGTACCCTACAGGGAATTTTCAGATGTTTTTGCTTGTGCTCTATTCTTTTTGTGAGAAGCTGTGAGTGAAGTAAAATGGTCTGAAAGAAAAAAATCATACAAGAACAGATGGGCACCATTCTTATTGTTTTCTTATTTACAAAGAAGTGTGGGAAAGCACTTAGGAAGCAATGAAAACTACTATGTTAATAGTGATTTGAATAATGGTTATGATATGGGTTTTCAAATTTGCATGAGATGAAATTCACACATTGACAATTTAAATTGTAAATACAAGCCTTTTCCAGGATGTATACAGCTCATGGAGAATAAACACAAACACACAGCAATCTGTAGCGGGTATGATTTACACTGGCAGCTCCTCACAGAAAATATCATCTGTCCACTGGGACTTCTGCCATTTTATTGCTCAGACTATTCTCATATCATATAACTTCTGCAAAAAGAAATAAGTTTTTCTCTGGGGGACAGATATGCTAAGATGTTTGCTTATTTTATTTTATTGACAGTGTATGTGTACATTTTTTCAATAGGAACCTCTTAGGCCTATTTTTTTTAAAAGATGGTGTTAAACAAGGAAACATGTTACATTTGCTGACAACTTTTGCTTTTTCTTTCACACTGATTATTTACACCTAAGCCATTTTTAACCTGAATGAACATCTTTCCTAGAAATTTTTGTGTGCTTATTTTTTGCTATCATAATCCTTGAACTTTTCATGCTGCAGAAATTGTGGAAACTGCATTTATTATTTGAGAGTAGAGAATTTTAATATAAATTTTAAATAGATAATTATAGAATTTAAAAGATTTGTGAAGCTTTTTATAATATATGGTTTATAATATATGGGTCATCAATAAAGATGACTTGATATTACAGGGACTCATGATTTCAATTTCATAACCAAAGAATACTAGAAGCTGAAATGTAATACATCTGCTTGGATATACTGCAATAATTACAAGGCACACAGTTCATACTTGCTTTATTTTTGATTGTTACATATATAATGAAATCATATTCTTAAAGGTCAATTTTATGCTTGGACAGTTGCATATTTTTAATATCTATGAATCTTAAAATCTTTCCTTCCTTTTCTTTCTTCTATAGGTTTGTAGTGTAATGCTACAATGATGTGCAATAATATAATGCAGTAACCCTCCTGCCTGTGAAGGACAGCATTGACCTCAATGGACCAACTTGCATAAGAACTTACCTGCTGGGACCTAATTATGAAACTAGTACCATAAACTTCCTGAATAGATATTACTAAGTGATTATTAACTACTCATTAACAAGCAAATGACATTAATAGATGTGATTAACTAGTTCCATTAACAGCCTGAATGATTCCATGAGGCACATTCTACTATGACATTCTTGTGTAATAATGACAACCTATGGGACCTATAAATTAGAATTATTTTATAGTTATCCATTAAGGAATGATGGTGCTAATCAAAGTGATAGTCATTATCAGACCTACAAAAAATTACCCAAAACCATCACTGGCAAAGAATTCTACTCCTTGCCCACATGATTTGTACCTATACCTAAAAAATTCACTCATGAATGGGAGGACATAAAACTATTAGTGCTATCAGAAAAATTAATGAGGAAAAGATGTGTCAATAGTCTAGAATGACAGTGCTTCAGAGACCTGTCAAATATTAGCTAATAAAAGAATGGGGAAAACTTAACTTGCAAATCTGGGCAAGTGTTTGTTCTCAGTTACAATAAATTCTAGAATAAAACTAGTAAACATTCCCACTATTTCTTTAAAGATTTGATACAGTTAAAAAATACTTTGTGACACAAGTTTTTAAAGGATTATGTTTGCCTGTGATTTTTTGTTATTTTCTTGTTGCATTGGTGAAATGGCAAGCTTTATAGTTTCATTTTTACTCCTGGGTGTAAGAGAGGCAAGAGACACTTGGTAATGAAGTGTAAAGTGTTTAAAAAAGCAAATTCCTCATAGGCAGAAACTACAGTGCAGTTTGAATAACAAAAAGTGTAACCAGAAATCAAAACATTTCTTAATTGTTTATTTATTATACAAATGTTAATTGCCTTGTGCCTTACACGGGCTGTACAATAGGACAGGTTAATTAGGCTGAGAAATGGCTAGCTCTAAAGGTGCAAGCTCAGAATAATTAAAACTCCTGCATCATGTTAACACAACTCTCCTGTCATTTGGGCTCCAAGGATACTGCTTTGCATTTTCTTTTCTTTTCTTCCTGTTAAATAGTGATTTCTAAATGAAGAAATCCAAGGACAGAACTTTGGCTGACTACCGATACCATGTGAGACAGATTTTCATGTGGATTTGACTGCATTGTGGGGAATGAAAGGACTACATAAGTCTGAATGACTTACAGTGATCCTTTAAAAGCCTTATTTGCATCTGCCAGTACTAAACCAAACAGCAGGAGCCCTTAATACTGCCAGGAAATAAAGTGGCCTCTAATTGCTTGTATGTTGATTGCAAGCTTTTCAGAAACAAATCCATCACATAAAATGTCTCCTAGGTGCTGAGCAGAGCAATGGTCACATGCCTTCTTTAAAGAAGGTCAGCTGAAGAGAAAGATGAGGGCTTACCAGGGGGAGGCTGGGCTGAAATGAAATAATTTTAAAATTGGAATCTAATTCTCACTGATTCTTATTCATACCAAGGCTTCTCAGAACACAAAACATATGAAGCAGGTGTAAATTACAGTTATAACTATAGTATGACAATCCAGTGCTGTCAAAGCAGCATAAAAGAGCTTTATTGCAAAGGTTTGATGACTGTTGTTCTTGTAGTTGTACCTGAGTAACCCTGAAAGCACCCGCAGTAAAATAGAACTCAGGGAGACTAACACTGGCCACTTCCCAGGCAGCACTTTGCTAATGCTTTGCAATAGCTCAAATCCTACTAACTCTGGCAAGTTTGTTTAAAACCAACAGAAGCTGTGTTGCATAAGCTTTAGCAAACGATTTTTCCAAAAGTGGATTGTTCTCATCGTGCATCAGGACCAGGTCCATCAAGTGACAAAAGATATTTGAGCTGAAAAGGCATGAAGAAGAAAATTGAACAGAACATTGGATTGGGATCAAAACATAAAAAAGGAATAAAAAGAATTAGTTTAAAGAAGTGAAATGCAATTCTCATGAGGAACTGTGGGTAAGTCAACTGTTTCACACAGGACTCTATCCCCAGTGGGATACATTCACCTTGATGGGAGTGCCTGTACGTCTCTGGACATAACACTCTCTCAGAATGTAAATGGAGACAACTCCAAGAGATAAACTGGCATAAGGAATTAAATTAGGAGATTTTAAACATTTCCTGTCCCATTTTTCCACAAGACAGAGCACTGTATTCTGGAAATATCTTCATTCTGGTAAAAATAGAGAGGGAAGCCAGATTTACATGTGGCTGAGAAAACTACATTTTCTCTAGTCACATTAAGATTAAGAGAAATGCATTGTATTCACAAGTTTTTATTCTTTCCTGGTACTAAAGGACACAGTTACATAGAGTTTTATAGTTCATTTTGTTAATTAGGTCACTGTTTTCCCTATTTCTTCTCAAAACATGAAACACTGTGAGGAACCACTAAGTCTAGTGTACACTTTTGTAAATAGTAATGTTCCATACACAAAGCTATAAACTATGCATTTGCTGATTTGGTTTCTTGATTGTATGCAGAATAATAAATTTCTTGGGTTTATATTCACATATTACTGGGCTTAAAAATGAAGATAATGTTAAAGCATTTTCATTTACAACTTCTGATCAAAGCTGCTTTCTGGAGATGTACAGAGCTCTTCCTGAAGATTGTTCTTCTCAGTATGTCTCATTTTGTGATCATTCAAAACTTATTATTTTATGCAAAGAATTCCAAGTACACAGTCAAAAGTGCAGCCCCTAGACATCCTCTCAGGTTCCAACTCAGTAAAAATGGGAGAAGAGGTACACATGTTCATCAGTTTACTTGGGCTGGTATTTCTCTTCTCCATTCATGTACAAATTTGTTGAATAACCATCTTCAGGTGTGTCTATGATGCTCTTTATGAAGACCATTTCAGACTTCCCAAACTATCATCAACCAGATTAAAGGAGAGCTTTTTCTTGTTAATTTTCTTAGTTCTGCAGAGAGGAGTTGTCTTCACATGAAAATCAAAATACAGGAGAAAGAATGCTGTTTGGCTGCTTTTTTCCCAGCATAGCATTGTGATCGGGCCAGTGTTTTTACTTTTGGAAACACTAATACCCTGTAGAGTTGGATCCTAAAAATAGACTTAAGTAACTCTGGCAAACTTAAGTGTGAAATATCAGTAC
This sequence comes from Setophaga petechia, assembly GCA_024362935.1. NCBI lineage: Eukaryota > Metazoa > Chordata > Aves > Passeriformes > Parulidae > Setophaga > Setophaga petechia. The sequence goes on from JANCRA010000001.1 coordinate 28,174,107, forward strand.
TGAAGTTCTGGGACTTGTAGGTGGCTCCTCTTCTACTCAAGTTTCCAAACCTTTTGGAAGAAAAACACCTTTTCCTGCACATACTTGTGGTCACTGGGATGTTTAAGTAGAAATGCAGGTATTTTACATGCATTTTCAATGTAGCATCCAATTCCTGTCTGTTTTGACTAGTCAATTAGACAAAGACTTCTTGGGCAAAGACTGTTGAGCATTGCAGCAGCTACAAACTTTTGTCTCTGTGGTTAGAAAGTGTGAGCTACTCATTTCCTCAGAAGCTCCAGACAGTCTGTTAAAGGAATTGCATAGATGGTGACATCAAATCATAGGGCACACACAGATATTCCAGAAAGGCAGATTTTCTTGTGCACGTAGGTCTAATTCCAGGGGAGGAGAATTTCTTGAGTATGAAAAGCTGAAAAACTCATCTGCTCTTGTGGAGAAGATACTGTCCTGATTTAAAAAAAAAAAAAAATCCTGTCAGTTTTTCTACATTAATAGTGGGTTTGCATTTTTAATCATTCTGTAATCAAGGAGAACACTTGGTGATTGTTTACATTTTGGTACTTGTTTACATTTTTTTCCTGGATTCCTGTAACTTAGCTGTTCCCTGCTCAGACACTTTCAACACATATTTCCCAGCACAGAGACTGCAAAATAGAGCAGGGAATATCTCTCTTACCAATCGTGGGTATAAAAAAGAAAAAAAAAATGCTTTCAAGAAAATATCCTCAAGAACAGAATTTAAATGAATGACAATGCATTTTGTCAATTTTGAGATAATGATGAGGATTTTTCCTGTTCATTTCATACCAGTACCTATTTTTGAAATAAAATGTTGAGTTAGTTAACACATGTTTGTAAAATGCTGAATTTAGAAATTTCAAATTCGAACCATAACAAATAATTTCAATAATTTATGTAAGTCTTGACTTTTAAAGTATTACTTGACCTCATTTTTTTTTTGTGTACTCTCACAGAAACAAGATAATACTGCAGTGGTTAGAGAATTAAATAACAAGAACTTGATATCAAGTACCACTCCTTCAGCAGACATACTCTCTTACTAGGAAAATCAATGTTGTGCTTTGGATTTCTGAAGTAGTTGCTTAAACATACCTGTCTGAGATTTCACTGGATTTGCTATTTGTCTTGCTTTAATGCAGTCAGCTGTGGAAATGAATTACACATTTGCTTCAAGAAACTTAATATTTTGTTCCAGTATATCTAAGAGAACAATCTGCATGGAAAGCCCCTGACTTCTGCTGTTACATCACTATGCAGACACAAGAAGAGCAGAAATAAATTTTGTGATTTCTCAGCACTGGTAACATTTAATTAACATTTCACTGTGTGAACTACAGTGCATCTGCACGCATGCAGCCATCTCATTATTTCCATTATCTACCATTAATTTAGGCTGCACAACGTAGCATACAAGCATTACAGTGCTAATTTTTAAATGAAACCCAAAGGCAAATTTAATTTTAAACAGCATTAATTTACACGGTGAAAAACTTCAGTGGCTTGTCTTATGCATGAATGTTGATATTAAATTTGCTATTTAATAAAGACTGATGAACAAATGGAGGGAAGTTTGTCAATGAGGATTTGTCAGTTTTGCTTCCTTTCCTCACAAGTTAATGACATTTGCTTCACAAACCATCCCTAATGATGCAAGGGAGATCTGGCATTGTACAATGCTGCTGTCTTAGTTCAGCAGTATTAGTCAATCATACCGGTGTAGCACATTAGAAAGAGATGAGCAAGACTTATTTAACTAAAATACAAAGTTGTAATTTTTTTAAATAAAAAAAAATAAATTATGCTTATGTGATTTTCTTTTATCTTTTCTTTTCTTTTTTTTTTTTTTTTTTTGTGCACAGTCACACTTCAGGAAAGATTCTGCATTACAGAGAAAAAATAAAAACTCCCAATGGGAAAAACATGGAAGCAAAGCACTCCACATCAGTTGAATGTGAAAGACCATAAAGGGTGTGTCTATGCCAGTCATATTCCAGTCATAATAGCCCCAAAATGTATATTTTGGGTTAAAATCTCAGTCATGAAAAATCCCCTTTGGCTTTTTCAGTTTAAGCCTTTGACAAGATCAATGATACAAAGACTATACTGAGGTAAGTTTGCTTTAGCTGGACCCAAAAAAACCCCTCCAACCATACTTAGGTCCTATAACAAAAAGGAAAAAGAAGATGTTTTCTTATTTTCTCTCACTTTATATTCCTCCAAATCAACCATCCATGGGGAAAAAAAATTATAACTGTTCCCATATGAACTTAATCCTAGACAGCTGAGATCTCATAGGAACTTATTCATTACGTCCAGTTTTAGCCGTAACTTCATAAAGAATAATTGTGAGTCTCTGATACTCCAAAATACAATGTAAAACCATATTCCTAATGTCTCTTGGGAGAGATTGTAAGCTAACTTTGGAACTCATTTGATTTATCTCCAATTAAGCCAATTAATCTCCAATTAATATTCTGCCTGTATATACTCTATATACTTTGATCTGCATTACCCTCTCTGTGTAGGTAAGATAAGACATCACAGAAAGCCTTTGAATTGAGAATGTTTTGCAAGTAAATTTTATTTTTTCAACTACTGTGCTAGGAGGGCCTGCTATATACCACATCTCATACCAGACCCATTGCTGTGGTTAAGCCCCACCACACACTCACTCCCCTCCTGTGGGATGGGGGAGAAAATTGGAAAAATAAAAGTGGAAAGTAAAGACAGTTTAAGAGATAAAGAAAAAGTTGTGCAAGCTAAGCAAAAAAAAGGAAATCTCTTCCCGTGGAAAGTAAAGACAGTTTAAGAGATAAAGAAAAAGTTGTGCAAGCTAAGCAAAAAAAAGGAAATCTCTTCCCGTTCAGCCAGCTCCAGCAGAACAGGGCTCTATCACACATAACGCTGTCTCAGGAAGACAAACACCGTCACTCTGAATGTTCCTCCCTCTCCTCCTCCTTCATCTCCAGCTTTTTATGTTGAGCACGATGCAATATGGCATGGAACATCCCTTTGATCCAGTGGGGGTCATCTGCTCCAGCTGTGTTCCCTCCCAATTCCTTGTGCATCCTCAATCGCCTGGCAGGTGGGGTGGGGTGAGGAGCAGAGAAGTCCTTGGCTCCGTGCAAGTGCTGCTCAGCAATAACAAAAACATCCCTGTATCATCAACATTGTTTTCAAATCCCACATGGCTTCTCCCTTTATTAGAATTAATTTACAGGACTCCTCTGTCTCCTTTTTGGACAAAAAGCTCTGGCATCATAGATTAATTTTCCTGACAAGTACAAATAAAAATTACAGCCTCATACCAGATATTGTGAAGTAAATTAACTCTACCCAAGCCAAATCCAGCACATCCGAAAACAGATGGCAAGGTATTACAAACACTTCAAGGGGCATTAGAGGATAATATTTTGGCCCTTAAAAAGTCATTTTCCCACAGACACAATTGAAGTTTCACCAATGACAGTAGGAACTCTTCACTGATATGGATACCTGGGATGTTGCTGATTGCTAATGTGATAATTGCATTTGTATTGCTTCCAAAAATGAAGCAGATATTGCAGTTTTTTTCTATCAGTTTTTAATATATGCCTACTTCTTATTTTTCTTTAAATTAAACTTGTTACTCTAATAATTTTAATTGCTCCTGTAAGGCTTTTTGTACTATCTTTTTTAAAGAGACAGTCACTTGTTAAACTCAGAGGCCCTGTAAAGAAGTTACCATATGGCAATTTCCTTCTGTAAGGGTGGTTATGACCATAATATAAAACCAAAATAAAGAAAACCTCTCATCTGAAATGATAGAAATGTTGATGTTTGTTTTCCAGACTTCATTTATATTACACACAATCAACTCAATCCAGCCATTTTGTGATATGCTCTTTTCAGATCTTTACAGAATGTTGTTCAAGTTATTAAGAAGAAAACAGAACAATTTGTTCTTGTTTAGACTATTCTCATGCTGCTGGAACCTCATATATTTAGTGAATGTGAGATAGATAGGTAAGGCACGTGAGCTGAGATAATGGCTGTGTGCTGCAAGTCTGGAATGAGAGCAGCACTTTAAGCTGTTGGGTGGCATAGATAAAAACCAGACAGGTCTTAGACTTTGTACTGCTATGGAGGTATAATGTCACAGGACTTGTGCACAACTTCTGAATAACAGGACATTAAGTTATGCAGATACCTTGCATAAAGAAAGAGAGATGAATAGGTGAAAGGATTTTAAAAATAGGAAATCTGACTTTTTTTCCCCTTTCTGTATGAAAGGAAAGATCCCTGATGCTGAGGTTATTCATTACACCAGGACAGAAGCAATTTATTCAATACAGCTCAGGTAGTGTCAGCAGTTTCATTAAATCCACTTCTAAGAGGTCCAAAGCCTGACTGCAATAATTTTCTCAGGCCTGAAACGTTTCCTTAAAGGTCTTTCCCAGCGCACCAAATAATATCATAGACTTATGTGCAACTGTTTCTCTCATTTTCTGGTTAAAAGAAATCCATTTTAATGATAGCACTTTGCAACATCTAGGAAGTTTCCTTCACTCATCCTTTTAAACTTGTTTAAGCTGACACAAGTTTTTCCCTACTGGGTTTCCCAGTGACTTCATTTTTTCAAGCAAAGAACTCTTAGAAGCAGAAAGCTGCAGCTGAATTTATCTCTACCCTGCTTCCCACTTTTCCTCCTTTGCCACACAAGCTCAGCTTCTTGCAAGGAGGTAGCTTACAGTGATCTTTTACTTCTCTGATGTGTGTGGTCACTCAGCATCCGCTTCTAACAATTCATAAACATCTGAGTTAATTCTTTTTAATAGACTGTAGTTTCCTGAGGTTAATAATTAAAATTATGCTTGCAAAACTTGCAGTATATATTGTTTTGTCTTCCATGCCACTCTATCACAAAGATATGAGATTTTGGTAGTGGAGGTTGAAATTTTATCCCACATGTTAACATTTAAAGCATCTAACACTTTTTTTAATTATCTTTGCAGACCTAGAATAATTCAGAATTTTGCACTGTAGAAAATTTGAAAGATACTATTCCTAAATTTATATTGCACCTTTCTTCATTCTACATCTTTTTTCTCTAAAATATTCCCCAGACAATTTTGAAATTTGAGTTTGACACATATGTTTAAAGAAACATTACACATAATTTTAACATCCTCTCAGGTAACTGTGTGGTCCATGGTAACAGCAGGTAGCTGGTTTTCATACTGAGGGAGATTTATGCATATATTCTATTTCCCATTGCTTTGCTGAAAAGCAGACATAATATAGTGTGCAATTTCACAGCATAACAAAACACTAACAAAAAGCATTCATCAGGGTAAAGAGTAGTCTTAAAAATGTTCTGTCAGCATAGCAGCCTAGTGGACTATTGCTTTATCTTGCTCTAGCTCCTGTGACAGGTGAGTCCTACATTATAGTATTGTCACTTAAATTCTCTGCAGTACCTATTCCATTTCTAATGGCTTCTTCCTCTATTTTGGCCTTTATATGCTTTCTTTCTATTTTCATACGTATGTCAGCTAATGGAAATTGGGATTATGTGCATTAATGGGACACATGTTTGATGATATTTAAAGTGTAGATATTGCTTTCTGGAACTTTAAATTAAAATTTTTTCCACTGCAATTACTTTCAACAGATTATTACTTTAACTCGTCTAGTAGTTAAACAGATTTATACTTAATTAGTTCCCAAGAAACTCAGAAATTAGTGTGGGATTTTTCAGTCAATGAAGTAAAATGGCATAGAAACATGATGTATTTAAGCAAAGACAATCTAGCTGAAGTTACTTAAATTGTGGAACTATTCAGTATCATTTTATAGTACAGGAGAATACGTTGTTCACGCTTTCATAGAAATGTTAACATTAAAAATAAATTTCATCTTTACAATTATCTCATGTAGAAGTAATTGGTCATTAGCACCTGTTTATAGCATTGGACAGAGCAGAATGGTAGAGAAAAGTTGCTACAAGATTTTTACTTGAAATTAGTATGAGATGCCTGATGTAATTAGTTTCTTCCTCTAAGAGTCACAAAACAGCAGCAAGCTGGACTGTCACACCATACATACTGAGAGATGCTGAGTGCACTGCAGTGTCTTCTGAAAATGCTGACCCCAAAATACTTTTTCAATGAATTGGATCTCACTTCTTGTTTCAAACTCCCTGAGGCTCACACACCTCTCAAAAATTAGTTTCTTTACTTCATAAACTGATTTTCCTCTGAAAGGTCATTAAAAAGCAGTGTTGTGCCTCCTTCTGCAGTTCATAAAAATCTTATTCTGTGCCGAAGAAGCAAGCAAAACTTGTGAGCAATTAAGTCCCCCCTCCCTGTTTTTAATTGATGGTATTTTAAAATGAAACTCCAGAGGCATGAACTGTGTCAGTTGCTGATACATTGAAGGATTTGGCTGGTGTGTAGATTACCTCCACTACATTAAAATCCTTTTGCACTGCCAAGTATAGCATTAGAAAATTCCAGCGTGGGATCAGATTGGGATTCCTGACTTCTCCCGTCTGGGAACTGAAAACCAGGTGCATTTTTTTCTTTGCTTGTCTTCATAAAAGACAGCTCTTATGAATTGTTACAAAATCATAGTTGACATATTTCTGTGATTTTCCAGTTCCTTTTAAGCAGCTACCGAGTTATTAGTAGAAAAGTGGTGTAGTTGGTAAAGTGAATACAAACGATTTTGTGAGATTCAGAAAATTCTTCAGATTCTGCTTTCACTTCCCTGCTAAACCATGAACCTGTTCTGTAGTCTCCATTCACGGAGGACTTTGCCTTGGGAGTGAGCTGGTTTTAGTGACACAAAACACACAGTTGAAGTGACTGTCTCTCACCTGCTCTGTTTATTGAAAACTTGTAAAGCTGTGAATGTCTGGTGATTTTGAAACTTTATCTTCAGTGAACACAATCTGGGATTCAAGCTTACCAGACAGCATAGAGGGGTCTGATTGCTTCAGCTCTGCATACAACTGCTGCTCTGTGCGCAGATACTGAACTAGATTCTCTGTGTCAGTTATTTCTGTCAGCCAGTCCCAGCAGTAACTGTGTGCTGCGCTCCTTTAGGTTACCTACTTCCTCCTGGGAAAAATTTAACTCCTTCAGCTCCCTGCTCAGACGCTGTTGTACTGCTTTAATACATTCTCATGAAGCCAAAAGCAAATGTTTAGCTTGTTGGGGTGTTGCCTTGTTTGTTACAAGGCAGAAGAGAGACTAGAGATTGCTGATCGCTATGCTTGGAGGAAGGGAAGCAGTGAGTGCTGCCAAATTTTTTCAAGTCAGAACATTTTATCACACTGGAACATTTTATCATCTTATCCATGACAAACTTTCCATTGCCATACAAGGGCAACCCTGATCTACTGAATACATGAGTGACAAAGTTCTACTGAAATACCTTTCAGATTACTCTCTTCTCCTGTGATGGTCATCTCATTGTCTGAGTTCATTATTATAAAGGACATAGGTATCTCTATGAAACAATGGCATTCATCTTAATAGTTTAAATACTTGTTTTACTATATGATTTTAAAATTTTAATAAAAATCCAGCAAATGCATAAGATAGAGAAGAAAAAAAGTCTGTGTCATCATCTTTTATAATAGAAGAAGGGACTTCTACAATTTATAGTCCAACATACTATGATTAATAGTAATTCTGAGAATGGGAAAGGTCAACTGGAAGTCACTATCCTCATTTGTACCTCTTATAACAGTTTACAGCTGTAAATGAGACCCAGTTGTAACATTCCTTCAATTATTTCTCTACCTCATTTCCATTGTCTCTTTTTAGCCTGTCATTCTGTCAATGCCTTTTACTTCACAAACTAGTTAAAGAGTGCATTAATTTAAACTGGGCAACAGCTGGGTTAAGTAGCAATAGGCAGCAATTGTTAAGTAACAATACTGCAGATGCAGACTAGAAAATGAAGAAAACATACTATGTGTCTTGGGGTGGGAATGTATCAAAATAGCCCTTATATGTGAGTATACAATCTTACTGATTTATATAAACTTAAAACTTAGAAACTATTCCTCTTTCTCAGCATTGGGAAGACTGATAGATGTCTACCTTGGGGTGATGCAAAGAGGCAAGAGGACAAAAAATGCTTGGAAAACATGACATACATGAGCAACAATCTTTGTAAAAGGGTCTTAATTAGTCCAGGGGGACAGAGGGTGCAGCAAACTTTGAATACTTAAAGACTACTGCTGATCAACCATCTCATCTAGCTGTCTGTTATGAGGGGGGCAAGAACAGCTTTAAACCCCTACTTGGGCATGGTCTTTGCAGATTTTTTCAACAGAAAGGTGATGGAAACACAATTTCATTATCTGAGAGAATTGCGGAGTCAGTGTTGCTAAGCACAAAAAAGCCTCAACAAGACAGAAGTCTGTCAGGAAGCAGAGGAGAGCAATTGCTCTCCACAGGCAGATCAACCAAATGACCTCTGGCTTTCCTTTTCCTCTGCCAACACTGTTATTCCTGTATTTCCATTGGTCCTTATAAAAGCATCTTCAAAATCCAGCATAATGTGTAAGGTGCTTTAGGGTCTTTGCTGCCTTCACAGCAGTAGAGAAGAAGTGCTTGTGGTCATTTTCCTGCCTCCTGACTGAGGAGTTCTCAGGTGCCCACTGGTCAGGGGACTCCTCTCTGTCACTTGGTACTTCCTTCTTCTGGCTAAAGCATTTCCTCCTTTCTTACTATGTCCTGTCTGGACCTCATCCTTCCCCTAGAGATGTGTTTGGGTTGTTTTTTTGGCTGGTTTTTGGTTTTTGGTTTTTTTTTTTGGGAGGGGGGGGTGTGGTTTGTTTGGTTGATTGGAGGACTGATTCACGGAGGACTTTGCCTTGGAGTGAGCTGGTTTTAGTGACACAAAACACACAGTTGAAGTGACTGTCTCTCACCTGCTCTGTTTATTGAAAACTTGTAAAGCTGTGAATGTCTGGTGATTTTGGTTTTTGACTATTGGTTTTTTTGGGCTTTTTTGTTTTGTTGTTTCTTTTGTTTTGTTTTGTTTTGTTGTATTTAGTTGGTTTCTTTTTTGTGTAAGCCTCAGTAGAAACATTCTTTCAGATTTAAAATGAGGGTCTTGTTTCTTGGTACTGGTGATTGGCTAAAGCATATAAGAAATATTTTCTCCTTTATAGTATAACATTCATTAGCTATATGGTGGTGTTAGTAAAATAATTCCAACTAATTCACTCTCAATAATCAGTGAAGCCTAAGAATAATCAATCCAACCTAAATGAAACTAAAAGATTGATAAATCAGAAATACAGGTTGCCTGGATTGGATGATATTTTCCTTATAGTTTTAATGAACACTCTAGGATCACAGAGAGGTTGCCATACATATGCACACTGTCATCTCTGTACAGACATTTTGCTAAATCTTCCCTATGGTGTTATTAAGCCAGTCCTGTTATTTTGGCTCCTGCAACAAGCAGTAACAGTATTGAGAATCACAAACCACTGATAATAATGAATTAGATCTTCATAAATCATTAGCTTGATTTGTATTACAGAAATTATTTTAAAACCACTCATGATTAAGGGTTTCCTATTGATTTTGTGAAATTTTTTTGGTCATCATTCATGGGATTAACTTTCAAACTTTGATTTTTTTATAACGAAAAAAGTAAAAACTTGGCCTTTTGGTCAACTTGGCCTTTTTAGTGAAGGCTGGGATTTATGCCTAATCCCAAGGTTGTAGCAGCACAGATTTTAAAAGAAATAACCCAAAACCCATAGCTATTACAAAAGTTGGAACTTTTGTATCACTTTTTTTTTCCAATAAAAATATTATGATACTGTAGAGAATTCCTCTAAACAGATTTTATGTTGGCTGAAGTTGTTATTTTTTCCACATATTCAAGCCACATGGATCTGATTGTCATTTGTACTTAAGGCCCCTTTTAGATCTTTTGAGAGGAGTGTACAAAGGCCTGTATGTGAATAGATAATTATTTTATGACCAGTTTAATATTTCTTTTCTCTTTCAGGATGAGATAAAGGGTTTAAAAGGGGAATTTCCATTCCCAAAGAAGAAAATAAATTATTTGTAGCACTAATATAATTTTTTATTTGTACCATTAGCTTGGGGAAAATGTGGAAAGGTATTTGGGGGATTTCCCTGCTGATTTTCCCTTCCAGAAATGGTTTCCCCTGAGTGACTTTCTGAGATCTTTATTTATTTTGTTTGTTTGCTTGTTTCACAAAAGGAGAAAGCAAATCAAGATTTATCTAAATATAGCAGAGGTGATTCTCTTTTTTCCTTAGATACTCTGCATCTTCTTTGAATACAGTTTTTGTGGTTTTATTCTGTTTTAAAATTTGGATTGATTCCTACTCTTTCTCAAAATTTTATTTTCTGTCATACCCTTTTATAAATTGTACGTTGCAAGATGGACTTCTGAAGCAACATATCTTCTTTCCTGTTTTTCACTTTTCCATGGGAACTGGGAAAAAAATACATGCATTATTAATTAGTAAATGTGACAGACGTGACATTTAGGATGCTTTTTCTAAGTGTACATGCTTTCATTTTATGTCTTATTTTAGTCTGATTCTATTTCTGGTTTTACAGCAGAATAATTAAAGTTTCTGGATTAAAATTTTATAACTGTTAGTTTAAGCTTCATAATAGTACCCAACATATTTTCAAACCTGAAGATGAAAGGATTTATTATTAGTACTTATTTTTTTTTAGTTTCAATTTAGATCGACAGAAGTTATTGCATCCAGGACTGGAAAATTAGAATTGATTTCAGTTTTATCTCTTGTAAAGTTAATACTTTGAGTTTCCCAGTGTTACCTAAGCACTTCAAACTGTATTTTCCATTCCATTTTTAAATGTGTAAGTTCTGCAAAACAATGAAACACATCTCTCTTTTGGCTTTTGCTAAGGAGTTTAGAACCCATGACACTGTGATGACTGCGGAGCTGCTTTGTCAAAGAGAGGTGACAAATTGTGTTAATTATAACAAATGTCAGTTGTTGAAGTGATTTATTGCACGAACAAGGATTGGTTATACACTGTGGAATAAAGGCTGTGAAAGACTTTTTCATATGTATGTAAGCACACTCTATTCACAGTCCCAGAAATAGTGAGCTTCAGTAGCTTTGCAGACCAATTAATAAAGCAGTACAGGTAACTAATTAGGGTACTGCAAATATAAGTATCATATTCAGGTAAAGTGGGATTCATAGTGACATATGACCGTGAACATAAATAATTTTCAGGTTTCGAATATGTATGATTACTGTGCTTCATTCCAGTGCAAGAAACTGACACTTAACATGCCATGTGTGTTTTAAAACCAACGTATATGTATGATGTGTAAAAAGGTACTTAAAAATCAGTAAGTATATATTTAATTCTTTTATTATTTTTTCATTAAACTAATTTTTTTTCAAATGAAAATTACTTATTTGATGGGCTTTTCAATGGTATTAATAACGTGTTTTACTTAGAAAAGAGGAACAAGTATTTAAAGCGTATTTGAAGCTATTGTCTTTACTATTGTTTGAGGTTCATCTTATTTTCTGGAAGACAAAACATGATAAAATTACATAGATACAGAAAGAACTAGATGTAGCTCTGTTGTTTTGATTTTGGGTTTTTTGTGTGTATTTGGATTTTGTTGGTTTGGTTTTGGGCTTTTTTCTGACTTAGCATACAATCTTGCTAGTGAGGAAAAACAAAATTAAGATGTTGTCAAACTCCCCAAGGCCTGTCACATTTGCACCAATATCAGAGTTCCTAAAGCATTTTTTTAAGCTATCTTTTAATTCTTAATCTCTCAGAGATGTTGTGAAAATGAATTGTTAACTATAACTATGCAAGCAAGTTATTTCTAACAGAAGACAAGGAATTTAGAGATTGGGAAAAAAATGAAAAGTGAGGAAGGGAAAGTAAAATGGAAATTAGGAATAAGGATGTAAGAAGAAGCAAATGTGCATTAGCATCCAAAATTGTTTCTCAGAAAAAAATGAAGAATTTTTCATTAATTCTATCCAGAATACCTGCAGAAAGGGAATGATAAATGTCCAGTTACATCCAGATGGATATTAGTGCCTCATGTGATTTAGGGCATGACATCTATAAGAAACTTACTGTTTCAACTCATTTGAACTTTCAGTACCAATATCACAGTGATATTACGATGTGAGATCTCTTCCATTATTTTAGTAGTTAGCCAAATGTAGTTCACAGCTCCTAGTGCCTACATAAACATCAGAGTGCAGGACATATGTGATGCCGTGGTAGCATTTATATGTATCCAGATGCTTCTCAAGAATGACATGGACTCTCTGCAGGTCCTGCATCAAATCACGGAAGATGGAAATACCAGATAGCTCTAAACTGGCACTATAGTCCTCTGGTGTGATATGTGAATGTGTCCCATAATTTCCATTCCTTCAGGAGGATAAGTGCAGTGCTGTCTTCCAGTTGGATTAGTGGCACTTTTAATTCAGCAGAGTCAGGTTTTCCATCTCTATCTTTCCTTTGATTTCTATGAGAGGCACTTTACAAGGTGAGTTGGGCCTTCTTTGAAGTGAAAAATGTTGTAAAATTTTTCCTATTCTCTGAATTATAGCACCACAGGTTTTTAAATAAGCTCAGAAAGACATGTTGGAGAGTATTTACTAAGTGTAAGCCTGTATATGACCTTCACCTGCAGGGTATACTTTTCACTACATTTCATTCCTGGAACAGGCAGCACAGGACCAGGATCTTTGTGAACTAATTAGGATCTTAATAAGAGAGAAATATGATGAATAAGCTAGGGGTTTTATCCACAGACTTTATTAAAATGAAGGTGATTAATAACTCTGTTCATACAAATGTAAAGGTACAGGTTCAGTGGCTTTGGCTGACATTAAATGTGACTTTTCCCCTTTTCCTAATCTTACAAAAATCTCTTCAAACATTGTTTTGGGAGAGGAACTTAAAAGAAGAGATCAGAAAAAAAAAAAAAGAAATCTATCTTATTGACAGCCTGGAACGTAGAAAATTTGTTTTAGTCGTGTCAGTTATGCCCTTTTTTCTTTATGAATATTGGAGTAGACAAAGAGAGCAGGCCAGAACCTTTTGGGTTGCCAAATGGGTTACTTACAATTAATATTCACACTTGGCTGAATGTAGTGGAAGCAAAGGAAGTTTTGACCTGAATTAAGTATTTTCTGAATATTGATGTGAATTTAAAAAATCCTTATTTTTGTAGAGCTCAAGATAATACAGAGATATGATTTAGTTTTTCACTTTTTTCCACAATGTCAGTGTTGACACATGAAAAATCATTTGCACCTGGTGGATTAATATAACAATTATTCTTTAAAAACCTACTGGCCTGTGGATGGAACTGCACAATGCCTATTCAGTAGGAAGAACTGGAAAGCAACAAGCCCAGTTCTGCCAGCTTTTACCAGTTCACCAGATGGTCAGGAATGGCTTTGGGATTGGCCACCTCCAGGGACCACTAAAGAGACCCTCAGGACAGTAGAACATATCCATAAAGAGGAAGGAATATATGGTAGTGGTTTCAGGAAAATTATCATCATACATATGTTTATTCTGTGAAAATCAATAAACATGTATCTAAAATATAGCGTATACCTTAGTGTTAAGGACTTTTCATTTTTACCAATTTTTGGTAACGCCAGGAATACTTAGAATAAAGAAGTGGAAAAAAATATTACTCCAACACTCATATTACCAGTCGCCCTTTGTTTTAAAAAATGCTTTTAGATAGCCACTAGCATTTCATGAACCTTACCCTCTGTGCTGAGATTATTTATTTCTTGTTAGAATTGTAACTCACTCTAATTAAGATAAACTGTTTCTATTTAATTGAAACCTGGCATTTTTAGACTAAATTCTAAATGTCTGGAAAGAGCACAGGAATCAGAGTCAGATAAGTGATATTGATTTTGCAAGTGTCTGATTTATTTTCCTGGATATGCATTACTCATATGCACATCTATGTAAAAAGGCTCCAGAAATCTATCAGAAAGTGAAAAAAAATCACTTGCTAACTATTAGTGAAGCTGAAAACTAGAGATTAGTGGGACTACACACTAAAGAGGGCTATCAGTTATTTGAACAAGCTTCAGGAAGATTAATTTTCAGTTGATGATGGTTATTTATTTGACTCTAAGAGGACACAGCTATTGCCACATACAGAAAAAAAATCACAATAAATGGATGGAGCTCATGTTGAAATAAGTTCTTACTATCTTCCCTTTGACCATTAGAAGCTTGATGTGGTAATTCAAGCTGAAGAGTATTTTTATGGTCTGCCAGGGATGTTTATTATAACTCAAATTTATCCAAGCAATATCTCATTAGAGCGTTCTGTAATGGAATGAAGATTCACAAACCCCAACCCCTAAAATCAACACTCTCCAGGGCAGGGCTCGGAGCACGAGGGCTTTTGTTCAGAAAACAGCGGTTAATCAGTACTTACCTTGCACATATCATTGTGACAACAAAAGGATACACACTCTTTCAAATTCTACAGCTAATCTATTTCAGACTGTGAGATGACAGTAGGGAAGGAGGGTGTCTTACTCAAGGGTACTATTTTTCTCACCAGGCAAAGTAGAGATGGGAATTAATCAGCAGCGTGCCTTGTTGACTCATTCACTTTCAAAAGTTGGAAAATAAACAATAAATGCTTAGCAACCAAAGTCATGCACAGTGACTCTGACTCATGAAAATATACACCACAGCTGTAGCCCTCACTGTTTTCCTCCCACTGCTAGTTTCAGTAACCTATTCCATGTTCTTTTTCAGGAATTAATGGCTCCAACACTGCCATCAAAGATGAGTCTAGAGATATGCTTTTATATGATAATAGTAACCTAGATGAAAAATGGTAGGTTTAGTGATGTTCATTAACCTAAAACACCTTACAGTGTCACTCAACACCTTTTATCTATATTTCTTAATACCTTTTCTCCTAGCTTACCTGGTGAGCTAAAACCATCAAGCCCTCCAATAATTCAGATTGATAGGGCTAAGAAAACACAAGCAAAAAGCAAGCTTGGATTCAAAAAATCAGACTGAATTTTATTTTATGAAGTAAAGAGCTAAAGAAAAACTTTTGCCAGCTTGAGATAGTTCCTTCTCTGGCTCTTTCCTGATAGTTCCTTCTCTGGCTCTTTCCTGAGGCACACACAAGCAGCTGAATCCATGATGATATTTAAATTCTCTTTGAACTTGGCCTCAAGTCTGTAAATGCCATTCCTCTGCTGCAGTGCCTACTTTTGCAACCTGCCAGCAATCTGCACCATCCCTAGAGAGTAGTGAGGTGGCCAAATTGACCCTGCAGGCACCAAGGTCCCAAGTATGCTGTATGTCTGAGAATATCCCCGGGCTTGCGTACCTCAAACATAGGCAGCTCTCTGGTGACACTGTCCAGGGCCACAGGTCCTCCCTTATCTTCCTCCCTCCTACTCCCTGGCAGATGGGAGACAGAGAACACATAAAAAACTCCAAGAAGGGACCCAGTCCCCACAGCACAAGGGTTGCACTGTGACTGCAAAACAATACATGCTGTGGGAGTGGCTTTTAAGTGTGTTTCATGTTGCAGTGTGGGTGGGAGAAATGTTACTCTTAAGTGCAGCAATGATCTCAAGAAATGAAATAAAAAAATTGAACTCAGTCTATTTCCTAAGAAAATTATGGGTTTGTTGATGCCGTTCATAAAATAATAGGAATTCATTCTTTTTGCAGAATAGCAGGATTGGAATTGTGGGTCTTAAGGAGCCACTGAGCCCTGATCTCACAAGAGGCATTTTCTCCCAGTTCCCTTTGTTATAGAGGTTTAAGGAAAGGATATAACCATAATCTATTTCATCCACTTTAAATGAAGCTGAGCTCATGATAGCACTTAGTCTGTTGAACTCAGGACATAGCATGTGGGTTTCTTATTTTTTCCTTCTCTAAAGCGTTTCTTTTCCCAAGAATGTGCTGCAGGGTCACTCATTTGGCAGAGGTCAGTTCAGCTCTTTCTCTCAGTAGAATAGTTTGATTTCTTTAAGAGGTATAAAGAACTAGCTCTTTTATAAGTTAGATAAGCATGAATGAAGAAGAAACCACAGAAATCCTTGACTGGATAGAGAAGTATGTACAGTGTTTTAAGTTGTTACTACAAATAGATATGAGCTCAGTCATTCTGGTAGTTAATGTCCATTGAGATAACTATCAAAAGAGCTGCACTTCTTTATAGAAGTAGCCTTGTGAACAAAATGTATTCTGCAAACAAAACATTAAAGAAAGATTGCCTGAATGGTGGCTACAGTATGTAACATCCTATTTTAAATAGAAGAATCAAATAAAGCACCATAAAGACACACAATGCACAATGTTTCTTTAAACACATGACAGATAAATAAATAATCCAAAATGTATCTGAAGGCTTATTATACACATAAGATTACAATTCAGCCGTGTGTACCATAAGTTATTGATTACAACATGGAACAGATATATATTTATTTCAGACACCAATTGACAGAGGAGATAAATATGGACAGAACAAACTTTTATTTGCAGAGATGCAATTCATCAAAACTGAGGTCTTCAAAATCAAAAATCAAATTCCACTGAAGGAATAAAAGATTTTCACTAATATCTCATCCTGAATACACTGTAAATATTTCATCTCATAGCACGGAAGTGTTCCTTTTTATGGTGTATGACACATTAAGAAAAAAAAAGGAAACAAACAAACCACAAAATGAACTTCCACTTTTTTTTTCTGGACAAATTAAACATTCCTTCTGTGGTTTGTTTATTTGTTTGATTTTGCTTTTTAAACTCAAGAGTGGAAATTTTGGACTCAAAGTGAAATGAAACCTTATTTAAACAGACTAATTCACTTAAGCATCAGGTCAGTTTCTCTCTAGTCTTCTGGAAAAGCAGCAAACTGTGCAGACTGCTAAAGGTAAGACATTTATTGAGAAAGCTCAGAAAAATGTGACTCCAAAGAACATTTTTTTTTGCATCAACTGTGCATGGGATTGGTTCAGTTAGTCAGTAATGAACTATCAGATGACTTCATGCAGGGGTGGAAGAGATTGCATGCCTTCCCTTACACCCTTGGGGCTCTTTTCTGTGATGAGTAACTCCCATGTTTTTCAGATGACAAAATAGTTGCTCTTCCTCTGGTGTCCAGGGTTTGATTAACAAAAAAACCCTCTACAAAAATGGCAAGTCAAAAGAGCAATTCTCAGAACTAGAACTAGACATTTTAAATTCTTATTTACACCAAGAAAGAGTGTGCTTTTACATTAATTGTTAAAGAAAATGGAGTGCTTGTAGTCAGGCCCAAGTACAGTTGCAATTGTCCCACTTACAGGATGCAGCCTGAGAGCTCATTCTTTGGGCTCACTTGGGTAACCGAGAAAAAGCACAAGAAATTTGGAATCCTCCTTTACCTCTTGTGCTAACAGAGTTTCTGCAGGTTGCAGAGGTTACTCTGCACTATGGAAGTGATATAACAGTATCAGACCTGAGAGGGCCCAAGGGTTCATGTGGCATGTGTGAGACACTCAAGCTTGGTTTGTTGTCACCAGTTTAAATCAACATCAGTTAAATCCTCAGTCTTTAGAATTTTTCTGTAATTTTGCTGTAATCCTAAAACTCATAGGAGAATTTAGTAATTTAAAGGCAACAAAAATATCGTGCCAGTTTTTGAAATACAGAAATATAATTTTTGTTCTTAAAAAGGTAACATAATCTTGTGGATTCAAAAGTATGTTTGGGTTTTAGTAGACTTTTGAATACAGGAATGTTAAATCCATGTTTTAAGTCACTGTGCAATATAAATAACTTCTTGTTTAAAATAAGTATTTATTTTTAAGTGATACTTTAAATCTCAATAGCAAACATGAACCACAGGAAAGATATAAACTCCTACTACATTCTCTGGCTTAAAAAAATATTTTTCTGTAAATGCACTAGCAAAGAAATAAGTAGCTGCTTAAATCGGAACATGGAAGTACCAGTTTGAGAAACTATTGCTGTGGGAAAAAAAATTCTCTTCTAAGATAAGACCTAAATAATTTCTGCCTACTATGTTTTAATCTCCTCAAGTTAAGTAGAAAATCAGTAAAAAGCAGAGGAAAACCTAAAATCCAAGACCAAAAGGAACAAAACATTATTGAAACACTTTTTCTTGTTTCCTGAGATGTCATAACCTAATTTTTTAGATTTCAGCACTTCTAAATATCAATTTTATCTTCATTCCTTTTTGTTACTGAAATATCAAGCAAATGTGGGTTTTACACAATATTTTTCTAGGGTATAACACACACAATGGTAGCCCAAGCCTAAAATGCTGAAAGTAGATACCCCAAGTCTGTAGAATGCATGACTTAGAACTCTGTAAGAAGCCATTGTTCAAGTGCCTTTCTATCCCAGAAGAGTGCAGACCGTGTCTGAGAATTTGCAGTGCATCAAAATACCATTCTTCCCCATAAGATTACCTCTATTTCTAATATTTCTGTGATAGTTTATTAATAAAAATATGTACCATAAATATATTAACCCTGACGCTGTCTAATTATGAGGATTCTGAGTATAATTTTGTGTCATTACTGTCATTTAAAATGTGTCATTACTGACATTTAAAAATTTGTTGTGTTTGCAGACCTGAAAATGACACAGGGTTCTCAAATCAGCTACGGTAGCTTGGTACATCTTTAGAGATGACTTGCTATTTTCAGCACTCATGTGCATGGCAGGAAACAATGGCAAAAAGCACTGCCTAAAACATTTATCACTATAAACCAATCCTGAGACAGCCTTTCCAAAGGTATACTTTTATTACTGTATGAGGGCAATAACGAACAACCAAAAATAAAGCCACAGGGAAGAAAATAAAAATAGAAACTTGAAAATACATGCTTATCATTTATTACAATTTATTTTTTTAAGATTGCTCTGTGAAAAACAGAACAAAAGGCACTTCAAGAAGGTGCCCATTAAGTAATACTTGTTTTTTCTTAAAATTAGAGGTGTGAAAATGTTCTTTCTCCAAGTTGTTGTTCTGCCTGTTTTTCACAAATAAAACTAATGTCTTATTTCCAAGGAAACCTTTTAGGCATCAGACTAGCAAGAAAGAAAATCCTCCTAGACTTCTGGAGTTGCAGAAATTTGGGGTCTTCTTGTGAAGTGCTCTCATGTTAGTAGTCACGCTTTTTTTTCTCACTAGAGTTGCTATCACTGGGAAACTGTTGGGCGCACTTCAGATGGGCAAAATGCATGTAACATTCATGTTATCAATTTCCATCATAAAAGCAACAAGCAGCAGCAGTGGGGAAGAGCTATTAATTTAGAAGCTCCACTTTCGTTCCTCGTGAAGGGTCAACCACAAAAAAATCTGCCAGAAATATCTTTGGCTGTTTGAGGGATACCACCTGAGAGAATAACAAGGAATAGAGTTCTTTTACTTACAGCAGAAGCTGGATTTAAAAGCAAACAATAAGGTGTCTATGGTATGCACATCTATATACACATATTAAATTTTTGTTTTTTAAATGTAGGTCTGGCATGGGAAACTAAAGGAAATTTTGGCAGGTTCTCAAGTGAAATATTCAAGTGCTCTCTCTAGGTCTTACACTGCTTTAAAATGCCAGTAACCTACTCTTGTGCTCAATTCACAAAGAATATTTTTCTATTTGGGTCCAAGTAAAATTTAATGCCCCAGCTGTACATACAAAGGCAGTATACATGTATGTATATTAAAATAATTGGTAGATTTTAATATATACACAAATCCTTGCTTTTTTCTTTAACTGGGTGAATGCTGCATTTTTTCAAAGAATAAAGTAATTCCTTTGCATACATGTTGAAAGATAATGTCAACATTTTTTCCTCAACGAAGGTCGTTGTATATTTTTTAAACATTTTTGCCTGAGTTGCCCTCTTCCTGCATACACTTTTAATTGGAAACAAAGAATGTAAGGTCTAAATTATGTAGTCAACCATTAAATCATTTATTATAAATCTGGTTTTCAACTGAGAAGAGAATGATTCCTTCATGTATCCACTTATATAATTGATTTTCTCTATTTTTAATATAATATATGTAAGATGATTGCAGAAAGAAATTACTATGACAGTGCTTTAGTAGTTCTTTTTATTATTTGGGAGTAGATGAAATCACACAGGTATTTGCTTAGTCATAATAAAACCAGAATTTGAAGTGACACACCGTAATCCTGATTTTTATCTCTTTTTATTTGGTTCATCAGATTTTTACTGGACAAAGAGCAAAAACCCCCACAATTATCTACGCGTTGTGTCCTGAAATTAAGCAATTATTTCCTAGAACAGTAAAAATAGCAGTATTCAAACTCTGTGGATCAGTTATACTGAAATACTTCTTGTTCAAAATGAAACTAAGATTGCTTAAATGTGAGGATCAGTTTGTGGTTATTTGCTAGTTTCGAAGTTACTATGAAAACCTCAGAAATAATGTGACCAAGTTAACAAAATTCATGTGTTTTCTATACCTGTGAACACAGTCAGTGTGAAAGACATGGTGTTAGGGACCAGAGTCTAATTGAACACTGTACAACCTAAAGTACTCTGCTAACATTTCACTTGGAAAACTAGTTATTTTGTTGTGCATATGAAAAACTATTTTCCTAGTTTCTCTGTGTTCATAAAACATTGGACAAACTTGTGATTTGATAATGATACTTTATTAAATTCTTTTTCTCCTGTATAACTTTTTGATAGAGATGATTGCAGGAGTTGGAAATTGCCAGCTTGAGTTTGGCATATTCCCAGAGCTTACAGTCATTGTGATTTAAAACTGAAGTAAATCCTGTAAACTGACTTAAATAATGTATCCACAAAGTCTTAACTGTACTCTGTTTATTGTAAGCAGGTTTAACTTTTTACTGAAACTATTTTAAATATAGACTGCTTGCAAAAAGACTAAGTGCCGATAACACATTCACTTTCTTTCTGTGATTCTTACATGTCTATTTTTGGGAAAAGAATCTTTTAAACATATTTGCCTGAACACTCACTGGTCCTTGCCTGGTCTATGCAACTTGAATGGTGGAACCACCCTCAGCAGGAATGGTGCCCCTAGGCAGTGTCTGTGCATGCTTCTTGGGAAATATGAAATATGGTTCTAGCTCAAAATTCCTATGACTACACACACATTTCTTTTCCTGAAACTCACCACCAGCTGAAGGTCTTTTCTTTGTTCTCAGCTAAAGGGATAAATCCCCTTGCTTAGACTTAGAAAATTTCATTTAAATTTTAATCATATCTTAGCACAATCTGAAATTAACTGGCGAACTAATGTTTGATTATTTCAATTTTTGGGAGCAATGTACAAGTGGTGTCTGTTTTGGAGAGTCTCAGTAGAAGCACTAAACTGGGGAGTACCATTCCTAAACCATGACACTAAGCTTGTGGCAACTTCAAGGATTTTTGTCCAGCACTTGTGAACCAGCAGCCCAAATAAAACATAACGAATTTTTTGCATTTCAAAAAATTTGGATCTGTGCGTGTACCTGTTATGCATAATGCAAGTTGACACATGCCAAGTCAAAAACAGATAGTTCACCTGAAGTTCTGTTAACAAGAACCAGAGAGCACAATTTGGTAACTTCAGCTTTACAAAGTTTTGCCACTGTGTACTTAGAGATACAGTGTTTTGACTGTACCACAAACCGCTAAAATTTTGTAACTGTGAATTTCTACTTACTGAGACAAGGGCCTCAGTCAGGAAAGAAACACAGACTGTGTTGCTGATGTGGAAAGTAGCAGACTTTGCAAGCCTATTATTGGCAGTATAGGTGTGTCCATTGCTTTTTCAGAAAGAAGCCAAGATGTATCTTCAGCACAGGCTTCCTTAAAATTCCATACATTTATATGAAAGGTATTGGTTTTTCCTTCACATCTTCTCCTTCCATCCTTTGAAAAACTAATACAAATACAACACTGGAAATAAGGGTGGGGAAAAAAAAACTGTCTGTAATGCTGTTGTACTATTTACAGATGATTTTATTAGCATGAAAAGATAATAAATCTACTTTAAGATGGAAAAATGTTTGTCATTTTTTCTTGTTTATCTATTCCAACATAAAAAGTAAACAAGCAATTTAACAAGTCAGTCTCACATATCACTTATATTTCCGCTTTAAGATTTTCATAAAGCTATTAAAAAATATTGAGGAGTCTTTAATTGCCAAAACACAAAATATACATATTATTGTAATATATATATAAAATATCTATTTTATATATATATTATATATTATCTTAATATATTATATATATTAAATATTATATATATTAAATATATAATCTTCTGTAAGATGTTCTATCGCTTCAAGAATAGATGTTCTATCACTTCAAAAATATCATATTTCCGCTATGATAAAGATTACACAGGGTCCCTAACTCACTCACTAACTCGAACATATTGAACATTAATAATTACTTAACAGATTTTCTGTCCTGGGACTTTTTACTGACAAGGTCCTGCTGACTGCTCCTGACAGTTCAAGCTGTTGAATATGCAACCCCTCCATCACTGGCCATGAATAGATGCTGCAAAATATGCTTCTTTCATGGCTTTTAAGGTACCAAACTCAGGTAAACTTACTCAGCTATACAAACTAATCTGACACTGGATTTATCACAATTTTTTACTTGACATGGGTAGAGAGCAAGTGTAAGAAGCATGGGTGAACCAACTCCAAACAGTTCTAAAGGCACAATACTTTGAGTAAAAAAAAAATATTATCTTAGGTTTCAGTAGGATATTTAATACCCACAGTAAGCTATTAATTATATGGAAGGAAATACAGATTCATTCAAATGGAAGGAAATTAAATGCCTTAAAAACAAACAGAACAATTTATTTGATAGCTTTGGAAGACTGTTAGCTCATAAGAAAGTTTCTGTAGAAGTTCCTTCAAACCAATTTTAAGATTAGTTTTGGGTAGTATCCATGATGCTTTCATATTCGTATAAGATGTTAAATGGTGAAAAGATGCAAAAACCATGAACATCCTAGATGATCTAAGAACTAGATAAAAAAGGGAAATTACTAGTCACTTTACAAGAAATTTGACTATGAAAACACAGATAAAAATGGTCCCATCATTGCAAGAAATGATAGTTCTAGTTTCCCATAAACAATGCCTGTTACATCTACCCATGTGACACTGTTATTCTGTGATGCTGTGATCCAGTGATACCAGTGAATCTCATGTGCTGCTTACATACAGAAACACCTAGACCTTCCCCCATTGCACCCTCCCTCCCCAGTTCTGATTGGGTGCTCTTGCTAAAAGTTTTTAAAAGGCATTTTCCTTACAGCCTGAACAGTTTTAAGCGTTTCTCAATTTAAACAAAACAAAACAAAATAACAAATATCTGCTGAAGAGCATCCTATCTCTTGATCCTCAACTTTTTCAATAGTAACATTGCCCTTTTCTCCTCATAAACCACTGCCCGCCTTTTTTCTCAGCCATACACATTTTTTGACCTGTGACAAAATCTGATTTGACATATTACTCTGAGAATGACAGTTCTTCAAACTACACTTCATATGGTTATGGGGAAGAGGAGAACACACTGTCCGATTCTATGTCCATGAACATTTTTGCTTCATTCATTGTTTCTTTTATATTTCTATGTACTGTTGGAAAAAAAGAGCACATTCTTCCATGTGAATTATTTTTCTGAGAAGAGTTTTCATTACTTTTATTTGAAGTATTTTCTTATTTGCCTGCTGGAATTACTTTCATTTTTCTTCAACAGTCTGTGCTTTCTTTTGCTTATTGTTAATACAATACTATTTTTTAACCTAAATCTGTTTAATTTGACCCATCTTTAGGCATTTGGGATGTTTCACATTTTACTAACAGCATGGTGCTTTACAAAATAAATAATTCCATTTGTTTTGGTTTTTTTCAAAACAGAGGGAAGACATTCTTTTTTCACTTACAGAATTAGAAGCATGAAGTCTAATTGGAGGTCAGTAACTGCCTAGCAGGGTAGCAGGGATCCTGGTTGCCTAGAATTCAATACTGATCAACATTTACATGTAAATGTAATTTACATTTACATTATTTAATTTATATTAATTTACATGCATGGATGCTTGGAGTTTTAGGCAATGATTTCTGGGATGAAAATGAACAAGTCAAAATGCTGGATTTTGCATATAGGATAATTTAATGCCCCACAAATATTATGCATTGGAAAATAAGTGGCTGAAGAGCAGTCTGTCAGAAAGGGATCTGGGCATGCTGATTGTCAGCAGATTTGGTGTGTAGGCCTTGAAGCCAAGAGGGCAAACTGCATCTTGGGGTGCAATGAACACAGCTTAACCAACTGGTCAAAAGAGATGATTTTTCTGCTGTATTTAGTGTTAATACAGCTTCACCTTGAGTACCACGTGAACTTCTCAGCCCCACAATTTAAGAAGGAACTTGATGGCCCTTGAATTCATCCAGAGGAGAGCAACAAAGTTGGTGAAAGGGCTGGAGAGACTGTGCTGTGAGGAAACGCTGAGCACTTTGGGCTTGGGTAGTTTGGAGAAAAGAGGGCCAAGGGATAGTTTTGTTGGTCTCTACAGGTTCCTGGGGAAGGGATGTGAAAAGGGAGATGCTTGTCACATCTGTCCACTAGTAGGAGGTGTGCGGGAATGTTTCAAAGTTGCACACAGGGAAATTTAGACTGGAAATTAGGAAGCATTTCTTTTCTGAGGAGGTGGGCAAACACTGAAACAGGTTTCTTAGAGAGGTAGCCTAGGCTCCAAGCCCATCAGGGTTTAGGAAGCATTTGGACTATGCCCTTGAATAACATGTTTAAACTTTTGGTCAGACCTGAAGAGGTCAGGTAGTTAGACTAGAGGTGATTGTAGGTGACTATGTGCATTTTAAATGAAAAATTCTATTATATCTGTTTTATTCTTTAGTCATTTTACTACTTTGGTTTTGGAGTCATGAGTGTGTTCACATGCTTCACATAGTCTCCTGATGCCACAAAGAGGAGACTTTTTTGTGTGCCCACTTTCACTGAAGACACATACAAACTTGCTTTCATTTACAGAACTTTCTTTTGAAATTGCACTCCCTTCCCACCTAGCTCTTTTCTTTTGCACCATATGCTATAAATTCATTAAATCAGCTTTCTATTGGTGTCACCACAGGAGAAGGGAGCTCTGTCATATGATACCATGGACTATAAAGCCTAATTTTATCCACTGATATCTCATGCATGCAGGCACAGGAAATTAAGGTGACACAGATAGTATCCAATGACTCCTCAAACTCTTATAAAATATCAGGATTTTTCAAAACATATTTGAATGCTAGTTCCAGTTCCTGTGTTTACACTTTAAAACCTGCTTTATTCCTTAATTTGCCCTTTCTTTTGCTTCATTCTTAGTTTAATTTCTACCTGCCACTCAGTATTGGAAGAAGAAAATTTTTCATTCTGAGAGGTCACATCAACAATCCAGTAATATTAAATACATCAAAATCACACTCAGGTTAAATTGATGCAGCCTAGCAAAAGAAGGCAAGATTCTGATTGCCTAGAAGCACAAAATAAATTAGCCTTTAGAGGTTGAAATATCCTAACTACACTAAACAGAAGTAGTTTTTGAAGGTTAATACAACTGACTAAAGTGATTAGGAAAACCACCTGACCTTATAGAAAAGGGAGCACAGAGCCTCTTAAAAGGCTTTTATGTTTCAGTGTGTCAAAACCCTATAAAACTACACTATGTTTTATCTTACATCAGTAGTAATTAGGGGAAAGATTACACTCTTACCTGCAGAGTCTTGAAAGATGACAGAGCTGTCTTGGTTTCACGTAAGCTGCTAGGCTCCTCAGACAGATGAAGGAATGTAAAGCATCTGCTGAAAAAATTTTAAAAATTATTGGTTTAAAAGTTATCTCCTTGCTGCAGTTCCTCGGCAAAAATTACATGGCACTTTGTAAACACAGGATCTGAATTTCTGATGAGGAGGAAAAAATTTTTTTAATATATGTATATCCAAAAAAGTTAACAGTTTGTTTTTTGGTTTTTGGGGTTTTTTTGCATTTCAAAAGAAAGAAATTCTTTCTTCTCAGAAAATCAAACAGAAAAGAAAATGCATTATGATAATTATGGTGGCACAATGAAAACTGCAATTTTTCTCCCTTTTTTTTTTACCTATAAATACCTGCTGTTATTTTGTAAACTTGAATGTAATTGCCTCTGATCACAAAAGTCTAGAAGGCTTGATTGTATGTTCAGGGTAATTACTTACCACTTCATCTGAAATATTTAGACTACTTTACGTTATTATTATTCATAATAATAATAATAGCTCAGTTAAGAAAGAAATTCTGTACCTACCAATTGCAGACTTTGCCAGTTTTCAGGTGTTTCAAGGATGATTGTGTACTGTATGCAGGTGCAAGAGGAGAGAAATGGACATGAAGATAACATTTCTACAAGAATACATCTGTCATCATAAAATTAAGAAATTAATTAGGGCTTCTAACTAATCATCTAACCTGGAGGAGCTGTGAGTTACCTGTTGCCTGTGCTCAGACAGAATAAATAACATGCAAAATGTCATGGAATGTCCTTGAAAATGCATATAATTACATAAACCTTTTTAGTTCCATTTTTCTTCATTTAATTTTCAAGACAGTTTTCATTTTTTTTAAGTTAAGCACACTCTAGAACTTCAAGTAGGGAATTTATAATTTGCTGTACAAAGTGAATGAGATCGTTGTTTATATAGTTTAGTAGAGCAATAAAATTTTAAACAAGTTTTACTATGGCTTTCCATGGTACGGTTGTTCATTATGATACAGGGGTTTTATTTTTATTTTATTGTTACAAATAGCTTTAAAAAAGAGATTTGGTTTTCTTCCTCAACATACAAATTGCAAGGTCTAGACTATTAACCATATCTGGACCCAAACTGCAATTAGAGACACTTTTAAATAACAAATCTGTTATTGCAATGGTTTTGCTTCTCTCTGATTCCAGATTTTTTCCTTTTTAGCATCATTTGAAATTTAGATCTCAAGTATTGGATGTCAATGCAAGACTTGAATGACTTTTGTACTTATTAGGAAATAAGACTTCAGTAATAAGACTTAAATATCAAATCTTTCTTGTGTATAAACATAATACCTTAGTATGGCTCAACTTGGACTTGGAGGAAATTTTTGGGAGAGAACTGGTTTCTACATCCTTGTGTTTTGTGATAATACTGCTACCACAAGTGCTATTTCAATGTAACGCAGACATCTGCTTCTGTGATATCTATAATCCTTGTTTTACATTAAAAGACATAAATTGCAATTATGTGGTAATGGCAATGTTTCCTTTCCAAATCACCTTCTTCTGACAGTTTTTGCCAATCTGAAGGACATTCTGTAAACAGAATATACACAACTGAGAGTTCAAATGTATTTATTGACCAAGAGATAGATTAAACTACAAGGACTAGCAAACTCCTCAGCTAAGCATTACGACGTTGCCCGTCCGTGATGAGTGACTGCATGCTAGGCAGCCAGAGCCAGGAGGAATTGCCAAGGGCTCTGACCTCTTGCCTTCTGATTCTTTGACCTTATCCTTGGGATTTTTTTAAACTTTCACATCAGTGTTTCTTCTTGTGAATCGTTGCGTTGCTAATGCTGTCTCAGCAATTGTACTTTTGTCTGTGCTTTTAGTTGTTTTATATCTCTTCCTTTCACAGACATTCTCACAACTTAACTGCTAGTAAGACTG
Organism: Setophaga petechia; assembly: GCA_024362935.1. NCBI lineage: Eukaryota > Metazoa > Chordata > Aves > Passeriformes > Parulidae > Setophaga > Setophaga petechia. The sequence goes on from JANCRA010000001.1 coordinate 28,201,947, forward strand.
GGTCAAAGTCACAGAGCAATGTGGCACCAAACTAGGGCATAAATTACAGACATCAGAGCCCTAGGGGGAAGGGTTTCAGAAAAATGGGACAACTCTGAACCAGTTTTCCGAAAAGAAACCTATTGCCAAGTCTGAGATTGCTGTGCAAATTATGGATAATTAAGAATAATATATTCTCCAATTGTAAAAAAATGAAAATGTAATGACATAATTGTGTACAAAATTGAAAAATATTTTTATTATATTCTTAGTAGGAAAACATTTTAATTTAGAGGAAATAATTGAATATATATTTAACATAGTTTCAGAAAATGGTAAAAGCAAAAATGCAAAATTAAAATTCTATAAATCTAAAATTAATAATTTAAATACTCAAATAATTAAAAAAAAAAAGCATAAATAACTTGATAGCAAAAAGATCAAAATTTATGGTGTTTGTGTGGTTTTCATTAAGATACATTTCATGTATCAACTCGGTCAGTGGTGCATAAAATCACAGAGATTGACATAAACCTCCAAATGGAAGCAAATGGGAAGCCTGACTATCGAAGGAATGAAAAAATACAACATTTGTCAGCAGTTCTGGGACCTTCTGGCTGACAATAATATTTTGCTTTTTGGTTCTTTATAACTCATCTAAAATCCTTAAAATCTAATGAGGAATTTTATTTAAAGAAAAACGAAGCTCTACAAAAACTATCAAGTCTTTGACCAATTAAATTCCTTATTCTGAAATAGAAAAATATACATTCTTACCTTTACTCTGGACACTACTTTATTTCATCCTTGTTGAATACCAACACTGTTGTTAATTATTAGTGCAGACAGATTACTTTGTTTGCTTGTCACTTTAATCCTAAACAAGTTGTTTTCCAGAATTAAAAAGGACAAAAAGAAGAGAGATGTTGGCCATTCCCCAATTTATGTACAAAAGCAGAGAAAAGTGTGGCAGTTCTGAGGGGATATTTTGTACAAACTGTTCTGATAATGTGTCTTGGGGTTGTTTTTGTGGTTTTTGTGTGTTCTTTGTTTATTTGTTTTCTTTTTGTTCTGTTCTAGTTTTTTGGGGTTTTTTTTCTGTTTTGGTCAATGTTGGTTGATTGGTTAGTTTTTGTTGGTTTTTTTTTTTTTTTTAATATTTATTCTTAACCACATAAAATTTACCCTTAAAAACTCATTTTGTGTTCTTTGGATCAGATCATTCTTTATTTGTTAGTTGCCATATTTATAGACAGAGGAAACACATGTTTATTCCAAAAATATATAATGTCATAAATATTTCATATTCACAGCCTAGAAATGAGTAAAACTAGCACAGATGAACAAAGGTTTATTACAGCCTTCTGGAAAAAGGTCTTTGCCTGGCTTAATTTCTGAATATAGTGTCATCTTATTTTTTACTGACACCAAAGACGGATTGGATGTTCAGATCTCTGCTCTTCTAAGATATCTGCTCTCCTTTTCTCAATCATACTGAATTGAGAATCTTTATTCTAGAAATATACTACCTAAATATTGCCATCCCATAGAAACTCACCTGAGAGCTGTGCTCCACTTATCCTCAAGGTTATGCTATAAGTAGTTCATCCAAAATACCTGAAAAATTCCTTTTAAGATGGGACGAGTCTCATCTAAGGTTTACCTGTTTCTATTGCCTATGCAGAGAGATTCACATGTATAAGGTATAAATACAAACACCAAGGTAAAAAATATATATATGAACCAAGATAATACACTTTTATATAAATCAGTATAATGCTAGACCTTTCATTTTCTTTTAATATGTCTCATTTCTCACCCTAGGTCCTTTTTTTAAAATCCTTATTACAGAAATATTATTCAGATATATACAAATACCTGCACTAGATATACAGTAAAGGATATGATTTCTTCCTTCTTCCTAGTTTACAAAACTCTTTTTCATTTTATATGCTCAGTAAGTGCACAGATATGAATGCTTTATAAATGTTTACTTAGCCCATGTTTGTGTAGTTGAACTTAGTGCATAAATCTTGAATAAAAAAGATATAATATATGACTATGCTTCTGGTTGACAATAGCCATTATATCATCAAAATTTTCTGCTAAAAAGAAATTATTTAGTGAATTTAATAAATTCTATTTCAGGAGTAAAACTTCTGATTTGATTTTAAATTAGTTAGCTCAATTTGTCTAAGCTTGTATAAAAATATGAAATCGCAAAAAAGAAAAAAAATGTCACACAGGCATAAAATTTTGTGACTACAACAAAATAGCTAACCATATTTCATTATATGTCTGATTTTCCCAGAGTGTGTAGCATCAGATCTTAAGCTGGTGCCAATATATATCAGGAAATGAGCGTATTATGGAGAAAAAATAACATAATTCAGAAGTGACTAAGTCTTGTAGAAAATTAAAATCCAACTGCCAGTTCAAAAAGCACTAGAAATTTAAAAATAAAATTTCCTGTTCTCACAATTCTACAAAGTGTGCTATCATTATAGCTCAAGAGGCTGAGATAATGACATCAGTGAAAAACTGGTAAATACATGTGGGATTGCACAATCTCTGCTATAATAAATTTTAAATTTATTCCCAGTTGTTGATATTTACTGCAGCTTTCTGCCTGTGGACACACTGTACTTCTATGGATATGTTCGTCTCCCAGCTGTCTGGAGTCAGATTAACAGATGAAGAATTACACAGCCATGTAAGAAATTAATGTGTGTGAGATAATGAAAAATGGAATTTCATTGACTAAATTTGCTGTTCTGTTCATTATATCACGATATAATGCACAACATCAGAAGTGGCAGGAATATGAAACTGCAGGTTCCTTAAACAAAAAACATTGTTCAAAAAATCCCAAAAAATAAGAATCCTTTATGATGGTCTTAAGATCCAGTAGAGTTTTATTACTCGAACTAGAGTATATTGTCCCAGTTTGAGACAAATTTGGAAGTAAGAAAATTAACCAAAAATTATTAACAAAAAATACCTATTATAAAAAGCATTTTCAGGGCTATGAAAACCCTAGTAGTGTTCCTTGCTGATGTGTCATTGCTTTCTCTCCTATCAACAAGTTCTTTTATATACCTTAGGATTTGCAATTTCACAAATTATCTAGTAGATTTCCACTGATGAGGTGGGAAATGATGGTGCTGTACTCTGGCAATTACCATGACAATGTAACTGAGTATCTTTCACAGTGGTAAAATGGAAAAGTTATTAGATAAGAGCTGAGGAGCTGACAGCATGCTTTTCATGTTGTCCCACAACAGTGAAGCAGCAACTAGAATATTGGCCAACCACTGTTTTGATGCACTTCTTCTTTTTTATGATTTTCCTCTTGCCTTTGTCTCTTCTGTATTATTCCTTTGCCACCACGGAGACTATAAATACATTTTAAGAATAGCAACTCTGCCTTTAAACTATATACAGAAATGAACTGTTTCAATGAGATTTTTGTCTGACCAAGAGTCAGAAGGACACTTATCAAAATGGTGGACATTCCTTGCTTTAGTCTGTGGAAAATTTATAAAGTAATAAAGCTTTTGTTGTTAAGAAAAATATGTTTAATTCCGTAGGCCTTCTGTGCTGCCCCCATTATTTACAGGTTCTGAGTTAAGTTCAGGCATCAGAGAGAAGATTCTAATGCAGAGCAAAGACACTTGCCATCCATCTACTGTAGGCTCTGCAGTCTCCCTTTATGTCTCTGTCTGCAGATGCATAAGAAACAAACAAAACATAATTTTCCAAACAAAATATAATTTTCTCAAAAAAATTAATTTCCAAAACAGTTACAACAACATTAAATTTGATTTGATTTTGCAGTCTTATGTGCTCTCCAGTGAACCTCACCAAGGCTGTATGAGGACCACTTTTTGCCACATTACCATTAAGCTACTTACTATATATGTCCCCAGGGGTGGCATGTATCAAAACAGCTAATTTAAGAAACCAAATAATATGTGTATGCATGTGCACATCCACATACAACAAATATGATTTTAGTTACTCAAAAGATATCACAAAATTGTAATGCTATCTAATGCTATCTTCTCCTTGCAGGTTAAAAAATCAAAATTTTATATTAAGATTCTGTTTAATGTTCATTTATGTGTTCTAAGTTTTAAAATAATGATTTTGTATGTTGTGTTGGTCATTGAGTGAGTTAAGAAGGCTGTTCTCTAAAACTGAGCTTGACAGTGCATAAATTAAACAGTAGCTCTGCTTCTCAGCTATTAAATCTTGTATCTACACATAAATACTTGAACTGGCTCCTGAGTGCAAGTGCCATAGCTACCTGCAGACAAGTACACACACATGCACTCCATCTGAGCACCTGGGCACTTAGCAATTGACTAAGCTCCATCACAATTCACAAATCAACTGGAAAAGGACTAAATGACACCTGAATTCATGGTAACTACAATCCAGTAGTCATGCTCAGACCATGAATAAACTTTGAGCTTTCTTTGAATCACAGCAGTTGCATTGGTTTCATTGAAAAACTTCCTGGGGAAGACCAAATATGAGGCCCAAACTCATTATTTTTCCTAGTACCAGAGGATTCAAAAGCAAAAAAGAAAGCAATATGAGCTACAAATTAAGTTGGATTGCTTCCATGCTTCACTCAGTTCAGAAATACTCAACGAAAGTTGTCTAAGGTGTATATAATCATATAATCACAAACTATATAACATTTACCATGGAAAATTTCTTTTTACTGGGTTATACTGTAAGGAAGGAAAGCTACTGTGTACTTAGAAAAGTAGGCAAAAAATATTCATATGCTTCAAAATCTTCTAAAAAGCAAAAATAAATACAACTCTTACAGAGAGATAAGAATTTGTTGTTAGTCCCATTCATGTTTCAATTTAATAGTCCAGATTATTAATGCAGAAAAGCCTTGTTAACAATACAACTAAAATTTTTATTTTAAAAAAAAGCATGTAGTCATTCCTAGTATCTCTCTCTGTTCTGCGGTGCGGCAGTCACATCTAAAAATTATCCCAAAAAATCTGAAAGTCAGCACTTAGTCCTTCCCCTTCATGTTAGCTCATCACAATATCCTTCATGTTAGCTCATCACAATATCCTTCACCATCCCTCTCCTTCTCCTTAGAGAAGAGAAAAAATTGTTCAGAAATAGATCTAACAATAAGCATCCACTCCCATACACAAGCACCTAAATGCTTTACAGAAAATACTGGTTTTCTCTCACCATCTGGGTGAGATGGGCAGGAAATGTCAAAGTGTTCATTAGCTGTCTTATATCATGCATTTTGGGTTATTTGAAAATGAAACTTTATCTTCCAAAAGGAAAGGGAAGGTGCAGGTTCCAATACAGTTTGTATTGGAGTGGGTGCTAAGTTGAGAATAGGTTTAACTTCTTATTTGGGTTATTGGTTAATGCAGACCACATGCAGAACTAATTTCTTGGAAAATAATTTTGAAATTATGTCTTGAAAATATGTGCCAAGAAATACGTAAGCAACAACAACAACAAAAAAAATTTACTTCTGCAGGTTTTTGTAAGCCTTAAATCCAAGGTGTTGAAGGGAAAAAATATTGGAGCAACTCTCTACCTTGAGCATAACATGATATTTTTTTTATTTAGATAGTCCATAATTACTGTTCCCTTATATTGGTTTTTTTGTGAAAATCCAAAATAGGTCACAAGATATTTGTATTTACACTGAAGCAGCCATAATTTCCCCTCTTTTATTATATTTTTTGTTTCTATTTGAGACATGGTGCTACTTCTGATGTTCATAAAAGAGCTCTTCCATTCACAGAGTGGTAATTCTCTTTTACTTTTTTGGTTGCTACTATAATTTTTTGATTATTCTAATTTAGTTTCATTCATTTGTTTTATGTTAAGGTAAAGTAATCTTCATTTCTGATTCTAATTCTACCAAATTAAAAGCAATAAAAGATAACTCCAGATATCACTAAAATAAAAGTGCTTTTTTGTAAACAGGATAATCCTCCCAGCCCTCCACCCCACATTTTTTTTTAGCTGCCAGTTATTTAGATCTGGAGTCCTTCCAAAACTGAGAGTCATAGATGCATTATGCTAAATTCAGCTGCAGCACACATTTCATCTTATGTTTCCCTATATCCTAAGCCCTCATTTGAGGAAGAACACGAAGTTTAATTAAATATGTATTGAGACTTTCCTCCACAATGTCAGCCCAGGATGATGATAAATGTGAGTAGCTTGCCAGCAGTACAACTACTTCCTTTATCTCTCTCTATTTTTCAGCTGCCAAAAGAAAAGTCCCTCAATCTAAAGTTTATAAGCAGCAAAAAAGTACAATTAAACCATCCTATGACCTTTTATTATGTACCTTTAACATTACATATATATAAATAATTGCACACATAGTTATTGACTTGTATATGCATATTCAAATATAAGTCTGTATATATTTATATGTACGTATGTAAAAGCCTTAGGAAGATTTTTTTCCATTACAAATAATAAAACCTACTTGTAACAGCCTTGAATATACTGAAATGTCTTTCCTGTACCAGGGAAATGGACAACAAGCTCTAGTTTCAGAACAAAATTAAATACAGTTCAGACACTCCAGAAAGGGGGTTGTTGAATGTATAAAATGAATAAAGAATTTGAAAAGGTACATTTTCCATACCGTGCTCTTACTCTTCTACTTTTATGTTGTTTAAAAGCTTGTATGTTTGGGTTTTTCTGGAATCTTACCTACAATTAATCCATTAGAAGTTCAAATTCAGCATTATTGGCTTTCTTTATAATCAGAGTATTGAAACAGCAATACTCTGCCATTAGACCAACTGCTTTTTCAAATTTGTGTTTTATAAGTCTCACCCTTATAGAGCAAGAGAAAGAAGGCTTCAGGTTGGCGGAAAGTCTTTTCCATGCCTCTGTCTATCACTTCTCACTCTTTCTTCTGCTATCAAAGAAGGAATTAATCAGTCTTCAGAAAGGATGAACTATTCACTTTCTCTTCTTATGACTGAAATGAACCTAGATACCCAGAAAAATTGTTTGATTTTTATATGATACAAGTGAGAACTAAATGAAGATGTGTTTCCAATAAGTGGGTCATTCCATCTAATAGCTGCTGGCAAAAACCTGGAATTTTTATTAATCCCCATTTAGATACTGATCAGGGTGGAGGGGTGTTTTCAAATGAAAATATTTATTCTTCTGTAAATTTGTATTATTAATGTTACATGTATAATTTAACACCACTTTTACACCAAAAAAATATTAAATATGAATGTTTATTTCCTTTTCTTGGTAAATACACATATCCTCAAAACACCAAAGGAAAGAATCATTTAAATGATCATAATACACATTCCTTTGTTTTAAAATCCTACATATTACATAGTTAATCTTTTCAACAGTATTAAAAAAAAAACAGTGTATCTATCAGTGTAATGGTATACCACAGCTGTACATTGGCAATTTTGTAAGAGTACACGGATGATATAAAACCATGGAAGTCTTAAAACTATATACATATACATTGTTTCTCAAACCATTGCAATTTTTTCTTTCTAGTTTATGCACAAGGAATGTATTTCTATTTCCCTTCTGGTGACTGAAATTGCAATTCAGGTATATTGAGGAAGAGCAAGAATTAAAAAAATACGAATACTTAAAATAAGGAAAGATAGTAGTAGTGCAGTCTGAGCCTGTAATCAATAATATCATAAGTTATCTGTGAGATGTGAGAAAAGTTTATGTCACTCTACTTTACCTCAGGGCTCAACCACTTAAGCTGCCTATATTTATAAGTAATGTTGTTGTGAAGTACAGTCAAAAGTTCAAAAGTAATTATGACTCAGTGGCAAGGACTTCAAGAGCCTTGGTGACATGATAAGGAATCTTGTGTCAAAGTGTGTGAAAAATAAGCCATAATATTAGTTAATCTCACAAAAACTACCCTAATACTTCTACTGAAGGTAGATTTTTGAGTTAGTTAAGCTTCACCAGCTGCTATAGAACAACCCAAACTTGGGCCCCTGGAAAGCAGCAAGCTTTTGTGTAGAACAGGTTGGGGACCTCTGGCCTCTGCAGCAGGGAGTCATTTACTGCTATCATCTGCTGCTTTCTCCTGTGTTACTTTGTGGTCCAGAGTTCATATGCACTGCAGGAAAGCACAGTCAGCTCCTCCTCAACCTGAGGGCAGTGAACCTCTTCAGCAGCTGTAAATGTTCAGGGGTAGCAGGAGCCTTCCTCCTGGCACCTTCACCTTCCAGCCTTTACTCTCCTTTCTCCTTCCAGTTTCCTCTTGCCATTCTTCTAGGGACAGATTCCATATCTGCTCATGGAAGGAACAGTGTGGCACCAACTACACAAATGTTTACCATACATAGGTCTCCTCAGATATTTTGCACATCAGTGACCATGTTGCCATCCTTTACTGACTAATGAGAATCATTGTGCAAGGCTAACTTATTTTAGGTAATAGGACAGTAAACCACATAGTTCTAATTGCTTTCTGAATTCTGTAATTTAAATGTCATTGGAAAAAAAATAAGAGGTAAAAAAAACCCCTAAGAGGCCTCTTTTTAAGCTCACAAGTTTTCTAGGCAGCTCAATTTGCACACAGAAACAACTAAAATAATACCTAAAGCTTCAGATCACAAAATTTGGAAAGTAAACCACTAATGAAACAAAATTCTTGTAAAATTTCCAAATCACTTGTCTCTACCATTAGACTAAAAAAAAAAAAATACTAGGTATTGAATATCTTAAGTAATGTATTTTCAGACTAACTTTTTAACAAATGTGCATGAAAATATTTATTGGCAAGTACTTCTTGTACTTATGTATTTGAACTGAAATGAGTACAAAACTAATGGCTGCAGCGCATCCCTCAAGCTGAAATGAAGTGATGTCTTCCCAATATATAACATACTTTCCAAACTGTTCCCTACTTTCCATAGTTAAAAATTTGCTGTATTTATACCAAGTGGAATATGAATGAAGAAACAAAGCAAAAATTCCAGCATCAATGTGTTTATTATTTCAGCTCCCTGACATCCTCTTTGCTGATCTTCCAGGCCGCAGTGTCTTTTTCCATTCTAAATATGCAGACAAATCCTCATGGGCACACTCACATTCAAGTTTCAGAAAAAATAAGGATCACACATATTGATGCTCTATATATGGAAATATTTCTTGTCACACAAAATGGATCTTTTCACTGTCTGACTGTCAACTCCTTCCTGATCAAACCAGACAACACCAGCTTCTGCTGCTTTTCCAGACTCTTGGCAGTCTCTCCTGACATCTGCACATCTAGCATTTACAAGTACACTTATTCCAGAGCTGTCAGTGGATGGAAATAATTTTGAAATCCAGAGTGAATACAAATGGATTCCCTGTAAAAGGCTTTTATTTCTGTGTCAAGTTATAGAGTTGCTAGAACAGAAGCCTCCATTTTACACTTCCCCATTTCCAACAACATCGCAGAAGACTGGAAATGTCCCAACAACAAATGGATGTAAGATTTTTTAAAAAAATTATTTGTGTATCAAATAAGCAAGTGAAAAAACCCCTTTTTTCCCCCTTTGGATATTTTTCTACAGGCAAATTAATATAAGGGGGTGGATCTTTTGTACTGCTCTTTCTTCTTTTTCAAAGAAAACTTTCAAAGAACAAAAAAAATGTGTTTGGTTTGTTTATACAACAGTGTCATATAAGAGTTCTTTGAGTAGCTATAGATTACAGTAGAAAGTATTGGCAAGGTAATGTAATCCATCCATTCCCTTAAAAAAAAGAAAAAGAAAAAAAAATTATAGCATTAAAGACCAATATTAGTTTGTTTTGGAACTCATTAGTCTGAACTAGTTGCTTATTTTGGATGCTGCAAAACTGTGATCTCACATTTGTGATGTGAGATTGAGATCTTGACAATTGAGCAGAGCTTCATAACCTTTCCCCCTCAATCAAGCTGTTTAAATGAAAACAGATTTCCCTTACAATAAACTTATTTGGGGTAAAATTTAACAACTTCCAAATTTTTGCATAGAAAAATAAATGAAAGTGCCAGACTTTTAACTGCTGCTTTAAAAAGGAAATTACAAGAACCAAATAAACCAAACGAGCTAGAAAGAGATAAATGATTTCTGGTTTTGCCAACATTAGGAAACACACACTTTTATTTCTGTCCTTCAGTACTTAGAGGCCATATAAGAAAGGTGGGTACAGGCCTTTTAGCAGGGATTGTTGTGATAGGACAAGGGGTAATGGTTTCAGACTAAGATAGGGTTGCTTTAGATTACATATAAGTGTCATGGTTTGACACTGGCACAACGCCAGTGCCCCCATGAAAATACACTCGCCCTGGTTTCTGCTGTGAGATGAGACCAGGAATAAGCAAAGCAGGCCTTCACTTAGAAATAAAGAAAAAAGACTTTATTAACTACACTACAACTATAAATAACACACACAGGAAAATGAAAACCTTACAAATACATCTCCTCCTCCTCCCCACCAAATTTCCAATACAATACATCCCTCAAATCACTGAGTCTCAGTCCGGCACCACATTTCAAACAATCAATCCTCAGTTCATCAAGAGGAGGAGGAGTCTTTCTTGTGCCATGGTGACCTCTTCCTTCATGTCCAGTGCTCTCACCACTGAACATGGACCAGGGTTGCTTCTAGGGTCGTCTTTTAAGGATGCCTTTTCTCATTCCAAAAAGGGCACAGTCTCTTCTTTGGGACACCTGTACCCCCCAAATTTTTTCACCCCCTGGGACCGAGGCGTACCACCACTGAACCCTCCTGGTTCTGAGGCATTGCCTCCCCCTGGAATGCAGTCTCTGTATCAAAAGGAAACAGTCCATGGCTATACAAAAAAGAGTCCAGCAAAAATGCCACTCCATCTTCTCCATTCCTCCAACTTCTCTCTCACTTGCCCAGACCTTCTTCATTTGCCCATTTCCTTTTTCATCCTCTACTCTTATCTCTCTTCTAGGAAGGGTTAATGTTCTGTAAAGCTTTCATTGTCCACAAAAGGGTTTAAAGCTCTTACCAGCGGCCAGACTCCTTCTCAGTGCACCCCGTGCCCCCCACCCCCCACCTCTTCTCCTTCTCAGGGGTGCTGCCTGCTGCCAGCACATGTTTATCAAGTTTCAAGGTAACACAGTCACAAGTGCAGGCTGCCTTCTCTGTCTGTCTCTTGGAGGGGTGGGGGGGGGAGACAGGCTGCCCAGTGCCTCCCGGTGCTTCTCTCTCTCACCCTTCCACCCTCGGGGGGGTCAGGCCTACCTCTCCCAGGGCCGCATGGCTTTCCCCTCCCCCGCCCAGCCAGCAGCTGGGCCAGGGGACAGATCCAGCCCTTCCGCTGGAAATTCAAAGAGAGCCTCCCGGGGCAAGAGCCCTGCTTTTAAACCCCTGTTCTCAGAGGCGGATCCAATGCCCCAGTGGCCAAACCAGGTGCCAATATTAAAATCTGAGCACCCATTGGCCTGACTACAGCATTCCAGAAAACATATTTCCTGTCAAACCACCACAATAAGGAAGAAAGCTTTTATAATAAGGGTTGTGAAACACTTAAAACTGTTGCCCAGAGAGGTGGTAGATGCATCATCCCTGGAAACATTCAGGGTTAGGTTGGACAGGGCTCTGAGCAACTTGGTCTACTTGAAGGTATCCTACTCAGTGAAGGGTGATTGGAGTAAGGCAAAGTTTCCTTCTACCCCAAACCATTCTATGACTCTGAGATTCTGTCTTATTTTATTTTCTGAGCAGTTGGACAAAAAGCAGAGAGAAAAAAGCCATTTCTGCTGGATCCTTTGGAGTGTAGCCCTACTAACTGCTGAATGCAGGATTGGAGTCTTGTAAAGCTGAGCCTGGCCAAAAGCAGCCATTCAGTGAATCAGATGCAACGGAGCCCTTTAAATGATCCGCAGGCACTTGGTAGTAGATTGACCCTGACCTCAGTGACAAAACTTGAGCACTCTGTTTAGCTGTGAGGCAGCCTGGAATGAAATGCCAAACTGTTATATACCTCCAGTATGCAAATCCCTTGGAACATTTTCATAGAGATGGATATGTCAGCAGAGTGTTTTTCTAGATTATACATTTTGCTGCAGGAAGAACAAGTGCATTCATTAATAAGAAGGCATTACAGGACTGTGAGGAAAACAGTGTCAACAAAACTCAACTGGCTTTTGCTTAAAGCCTTGAGAGTGGCAAGTGTCAGCCAAACCCTCACCCCAGTCTGAACTACTGAATGTTGTCTGCATGAAAAAAGGCTGCTTGACCTACTTTTATCTTCTGGATGAAATATAGAGGTTTCTGTCTGCTGACAGCTGTTGCACTTCCAAAATAGCAGTAATCAAGTGATTTTTTCTTCCTTCTAAAAATAGCTGTGCTGAAACTGTCCTGGAGAATGAAGGCTGAATTAGAAGTCATCCTAAGGAAATAATGAGTTATCCATTGACCACTGATTAGGAAAAGGCACAAGTTACTCAGCCACCATGTGGCATAAGGTGAGCATGAGCAATAAGAACAACTAATATGTTCTCTAAGAAAATCATGTCCTAAATTAGAGAAACATATTTGTAAAACTTTATAGAAACTTCATGTTGAGCATTTTATGAAATTTTCTTGTTTTAGTTAGAATGCAGTAATGACTGGCAGTGAGTGCTGGGAGTATCCTGTGTATATGGCAGGTAGCCTCAAAAAGGAGTTCTGTTCTAAAATACTTCATTTATGACTTTTAATTGTCTTAATTACCATTACATACCCTATATGTGTTTATTTTACTCTTTTTTTTTTCTACTGTCATGATACAGTAGTACTGGCATAACACAAAAGACACAAAAGACAGTTTACATTTTTAACAGCAGAATATCATTTAAATGTGTTTTCCTGCATGATCCATTCAAGCAGCAATAAAAAGTATAAAACTTTCAAGATTCTTATTTAAGGATCTCTGACATGTCACGATGCTTGTTGATGGAGATGATACTACTCAAAGCTCAGGGTCTCTCTGGGAAGATCAGTGGGATGGGATAAGATGACATACTGATTGACTGCAGATGAACTTCTACAAGCATTGAAAGTAAACCTTGCAATGTCAGATTTAATTTCAACTTCTAGTCTTATACAGAAAAAGTTCATCTGGAAATCATATTTTCATTTCCATTTTTTCATATGCCATATTGTTTAATAATTACAGCAATAGTATTCCTCAGATAATCCAACAATGAGCCGGTAAAATTTTACAGAAAGACAGTTTATCAGTTTATTCCTCTACATACTTTACTGTCTTCAGAATACAATAAGTTGTAGTGTGAAACAAAATCAAAACACAGAAGAGAAGAGAAACAACAAAAAAAAAAAAGAAATACGAAGAATACAATCAAAATAACAACAGTATTTTATTCAGGACATAATGACTTATCACGTGAACAGCTTTGGACAAAAAACAATTTCCACTAAGTTAAAACAAAAACAACAACCTCCCCCCCACCCCTGCCAAAACTAGCAACAGAAATTAAACTGTAGAATCCTATAGATATGGCAGTGACTTTTGAACTACTTTTTCTGACTGCGTTGCTCTAGCTGAAGATAAAAAAGAGATTTTTTCAAATATATTAATGTCAAAAGGCAGTGTAAAATAACATTGGCTTGTTACAGGATGAGGATGGTCACCTCCCAAACAGGGACAGGGACGAGGCAGAGGTGTTTCACACATTCTTTGCCTCTCTCTTGAACACAGATGAGGGACCAAGGGAGCTTCAGTGCCATGAGCTGGAGGATCAGGGCTGTGGGAATGAACAATGAATGAACCCTGAAATTGTGCAGGATCTGCTACTCCAGCTGAATCCCAGCAAACCTATGGCACTTGATGGGATTCATCCAAGAATCCTCAAGGATCTAGCTGATGTCATTGCAAAGCCCCTTCCAATGGTTTTTTGAACAATCTTGGGAATCTGTAGATGTCCCAGCTGACTGGAAGCTGGGGAAGGTTTTCCCAGTTTTCAAGAAGGGCAAGAAGGAGAAACACAGAAACTAGCGTCCTGTGAGTCTTACTTTAGTGCCCAGTAAAATAATGGAAAAGATTATTCTGGGAAATATTGAAAAACACCTGAAGGACAGTGCAGTCATCAGTCACAGCCAGTGTGGCTTCATAAGGGGAAAGTTCTACTAATCAACTGATTTCCTTTTATGATAAGGTAAGGCAAGAGTTGATCAAGGGAAGATAACTGATGTAATATTTTTGGACTTCAGCAAAGCTTTTGATATGATTGTACACAGTGTCCCTCTGGAACAAGATATCCAGCATACAGCTGGATAACTGTTCTATGTGGTGGGTAAACAACTGGTTCACAGGTCAGGCACAGAACACCAGGCTGGTGTCCAACCAATAATGGGGTCCCACAAGGCTTCATCTTTGGTCCAGTTGTCTTCAACATCTTCATTAATGACTTGGACACAGGACTCAAAGGAATACTAAGTTTGGTGACAACACCAAATTGGAAGGAGCTGTCAATTTTCTCAAAGGTAGAGAGGCCATTCAGAGACACCTTGACAAATTAGAGGTCTAGGAAGTCACCAATCACATGAAGTTTAAGAAGGGCAAGTGCCACATTCTGTACCTGGGTGAGGCACCCCGGTGTGTGTATAGACTGGGGGATGAGAATGCTGGATAGCAGTGCTGGGGAAAGGTCCCACTCGATGGCAAGTTGAACATGAGTCAGCAGTGCCCTGGCAGCCAGGAGAGCTAACCCTGTCCTGGGGTACATCAGGCACAGCATGGCCAGCCAGGCAAGGGAGGGGATTGCTCCACTCTACTCTGCACTAGGGTGGGCTCACTAGTTCTGGGGGCAGTTTTGGGCACCACAATATAAGATAGATATAAAGCTATTAGAGTGTCCAAAGAAGGGCCACAAGGATGGTGAAGGCCCTTGAGGGGAAGATGTATGAGGAGCAGCTGAAGTCTTTTGGTCTGTTCAGCCTGCAGAAGAGGAGACTGAGGGGAGACCTCATTGCAGGCTTCAACATTCCCTTGAGGGCAAGAAGAAGGGCAGGTTCAGATGTCTTCACTCTGGTGACCAGTGACAGGACTCAAGAAAATGACATGAAGCCGAGTTGGGATAGGTTTATGTTGGATATCTGGAAAGTTTTTCACCTGGGGAGGTTGGACTTTGGAACTGGCTCCCCAGGCAAGTGGTCACAGCACCAAACCTGACAGAGTCAAAAGAAGCATTTGATCAACACTCTGTGTCACATGGCGTCATTCTTGGGACAGTCATCTGCAGGGCCAGGAGTTGGCCTCAATGTTCCTGATGGCTCCCATCCAACTCAGCACATTCTATGATTCTATGATTCGTAGAGAGAGGCTAGTCTTACTCTAGAAATCCAAGATTTTATCTCGATCTTAGTCACAACCTCTTTGTATGGTATCTCCTAACTTTAAAAGTGCAGCATGGAAAATCAGAGAAGCATATCTGAGCTATCTGCAGCAATTACAAATGAAACTGCAAAGACTATCTATGTATTCCTACAGGCCTTTCAATGAGTGTTTTCTGATTCACAACAAAGACTCTCTTCCATGTACAGCTTAGAGAACTGTTGTTTATAAAAATAAAACTTTAATTGTAAACTTTCCCAATTCAGAAGAAAAAAATGAGATGTTCAGACAAAAATATAGAGCTCAGATTCCTCAGTTTTATATTGCTGAATCAAATAGGTCACCAGTTTTCACTCTGGGGCATAGACTTTCTTTCCTGCTAGCCTTTGCTCCTCAAAAAAAAAAAAAAAAAACCAAAAAGAAGCATTATAAAACTATAATATAGTTCCTCCTTGCCAAGGGATTTGGCACATTATATCACAATTAAAAAATGCAATAAACCCATGAGGCAATAAAAATGCTGTAGAATCTTCTATAAACTAAGCTAACAAGCAATAAAACAAATCAAGTTTAAGTGTAAGAAAGGGTTTCTGCTGCCAGTAGAGGAAGAATTTTATTGAAAAGTATATGCATTCATCTGTGGATTCATACTGTTGAAATAGTGAATGTTCTTTAAAGGGCAGTACTGCTGTTTAATTCGGTGTTTGAGATCAGCACATACACTGGAAGGATTTTTGAACTGCAGGTATCCAATACAGCTGCCCTTAGGCAGCAAAAAAATCCCCAGATAAGTGGAATGATTTGGTTAGAAGCTGAACTGATTCTTTTCCTTAACCCACCAGGAAACTGTTGTAACAGAGAAAAGAGATAAGGCTACATAAACAAATACTTTAGAAGTCCCATTTTAAAAAGAAAACAGGCACACAAAAAAGACACACCTCAATGTTCCTTTAAGCCTGGAAAAAAATCCTCCATTTAGAATATTTGTACTGAAGCTAATACTTCTGCCTCTTCACCCTTCTCTTTGCTATAGGAAACAGGGAGATACATGCTGGCTCCCTTTTGTGGTGATAGCATTACATGCTCAGGGTAAACTGAAGCCAATGTCTGGATTTAGAAATGCTTGTCACCAGCTTGAGGGTGGCACTGGGCCGGGCTGAGCTGGCAGAGCCTCTGAACTTGAGCATGCTCCCTGACACGCTTCCAGTTCTCCAACCTCAAGCTGACTTCTGGCACCAACAATCTGAGAATAGGCTACTGTGCACAAAGAGATGGAGAGGAACACAACATTTATTTTTTGTCCGTGGTTCATAACTGCCCTTTCAGCCTAAAAATTTATATAACTGTTTTGGGATAGAGAAGAAATAGTATATAAGAAATATATATATTTCCTTCTCAGCTCTTTCTCTTGAGCTTACTTCTATATTAAAGGCTAATTTTTACTCAAAGATACACAAGCAACACTTAAGATTCAAATAGGTTCACTATTAATACTTCACCAATTTTTTTAAAGGAAATAGTTTAAAAATCCTGTCATACTGATTAAGACTTGAAAATACTTTTCACATTAAGTGAAAAGAAGGGAAACAAACACTTAAATTTGAAAACATCTGTGTTTGATTCAGATTATTCAATTTTATCATCCTAATATCATGGCTATAAAATGTATGCTTCTTTTATGCATTCTGAGCAGAAAGGACTTTGAGAAGGCTTTGTTTACCCCAGCTTAATTGGGTAGACACCCAGTTCTTTAATGAGGGCACTGAGTAGTGTTTCTGCTGTCAGTTCTTTATGTCTAGAGCACCCTTGTGCAGGTCGCTTTGCATTCAGAGACACAAACCTTCATTGTAAGTCAGCAACTGTCTACACTGGAGTATGAAATGCTCTTACTTTTAGGAGCTGAAAACTTCTGCAAATAAGTGACTAAACACCACCTAATAACAAAGGGAATCAATTTTGCCTTTTCTTTCCCACTTCTGTTGACTGTAAAAATATGCTGAGAATACATGCTTTTCCAGAAATGCCATAAAAGCTCCTACTGGGGCACCAGTCTGAGCAAGGGCCTGCTCTCCTGACTGTCAGTGAGCCCATAATTGGATGAAAACCAAGCTTTGAGTAAACAACCTCCAAATCAGCAGAGATAGCTCTGAGATGCTTTGAATTTTATTCCAGATTACGAAGAATTTCTTTTATGTATCCATCACCATTCTGTCAAGCAAAACCAGCCTCACTCCCAAAAGCATGGCACTGTGCTGTTATTTTTGTGACTCTGCAGGTGTGTTTGGCAGTGCACTCACAGGCATAGCTATGTGTATACTACCTTTCCACCAATCATATTTCTGAGAAGATTCATGACCACGTACAGCTATCAGTTTGAGATGAGCTCATCCAACTACACTAGCAGATGCCAATACCTAAAGAATTACATGGTCATGATGGTAATTTTGTATTTTCAATCACAGTGCTACTTGTTACATCCTGTGTTGTCTGTGGCAGTTAGCCTACTTTCTCAAGTAGGCTTACAATCATGATGAGGAAAAGAGCAGAGCGTTGAATCTGAGTGGTCTTGATGAAAAGCACTAATTACTTTTTCCGTTTTTTAAAATTCTGTCTTCAGCAGTTTGGTATGTAGTCCTAAAATAAAAAAAATTGGCAGAAATATTGAATGATAGTCTTGGTTCTGTGTCTTCAGGAACTCAAGGACATTTTTCTGATATGAGTAAGAAATAGGTAGACTAGGAAATTACCCTCAGGTACAGGACTGTGGATATTAACTCATGCCAGCTGCTCTTATTTCTAGGTATGCACTCCTGTCCATGCATAAATATAAAATGATCAAGGTAACAAAACAGGTAATACAGAGAACTAAGAGTCCTTATATTTTTCATACAGGCTGAGTGAAAGAAGCTGGCAAAGAGACTTGTCTCGTTCATCTGCTTATGCCCCTTTGGTGTTTTTTTGAGATCTGTGAATGCCTTCAATCTGTTTATGGAAAGCAGAATACAAATGCCTAAAGGCTATATGAGTTTGAAATTTGACTGATAAATCAGGGCCCTAGATCTGTTTTGAGTAGAGATTGTTTCTGATTTTTTTTTATAATTTAAGTTTTAAGAAATTACAGTATCTCCACTCTCAGCTGTTGAAGACCTCTGTCATAGCTTAACCACAGCTAGAAACAAAACAACACATGGTTGCTCTCTCCCCAGCCCCTCTATCCCCCCAAAATCTAGGATGGGAAGGAGAATCAGAAAAAGGTCAAATCCAGGGTTTAATAGCATTTCAGTTTAATAATTGAAATAAAGTAAAATACTTCTACTACCACTACTACTAGTACTACTACTCGCAAAAAAAGAAGATATCAAAAAAGAGATACATAAATGTCAAGTTAAAAAACAGTAATGCACAGTACAACTGCTCACGGCTTCCTGAGAAACCACTCTGCTACCATTTATATACTGGGCCTGATGTTCTGTGGTGTGGAATATCCCTTTGGTCACCTGTCCTGGTCATGCTCCCTCCAGTTTCTTTTGCACTTCCTGGCTGGCAGAGCACGGGACACAGAAAAATTCTTTACTTAGGGCAAACACTATGCAGGAACAAGAAAGACATCAGCATATTATTAGCAATAGCCTCATACTAAATCCAAACCACAGAACTATTCCAGCAACTAGGAAGGAAATCAACTCTATCCCAGTTGAAATCAGGACAATCATGATAATAATCATACAAGCAGCACCATTTGGCAGTTCAATAGGTGCATTCACCACTGTTTGGTTGGCTTTACTAAGTATACATAGCTTATTAATAGCGGTTATGATACAAGTCTGAAAACTTTTGCCAAAAGAACACTATAAAATTAAGCCAAATATAAAGTGTTTCAGCCAGTTTGGGAAGTCTTCATAACTTCCTGAATGGAATGATAAGAAAACATGTTTCTGGGCTGTAAATTATTTTTATTACTTGGGGTTTTTTCTGCTTGTAGTGTGTGCGTTTTAATTTAACCTCACCATTTAGAAAAAGGTTGCCAAAATTATAAGTGAATCTGACCTGAAAAACTCTGAGATAGAGTTTTGAAAAATACCATTTTCATTGCACAGCAAAGATAATAAAGCAACTTTTCATATTCATGGACTTGCATTTCAAACCACTTGGCAGGTTTAAAGGATTATACCTAAGCAATTGTAAAGAAAATGCATCAGATTTTCTATCTTCCCTTTTCTTGATTCCATTATAAGAGCTTTTCTCTTATTTTAAGTAGAAATTTCATGTCAGCTGGGTTATGGGAAGATAATACAACAGCATTATGGCATATGATATTATACCATAGTACAAATACACGGGTTAGAGCAATTTTAATTTAACATGTCACACTTACATGTTTACAGTACTGAGTGTCAAAACTGGCTGAAAAATATAGTATCCTCAAAGCATCTTCCCCTCCCCCAAAAAGGCCAAAACCAAATTGATTTTGGACAATTTTTCATTTCTGCTGCAGTCGTTCTGCAAAAAGACACAGCTTCTGGCTTACAGAGAATCATCCACCAGAGAACCTGGTTTACAGAGAACCACACATCACCTCAAGCTGTGAGATATATTGAATTTGGGAGATTATCGTCGGAACAAACACCGTATATTTAAAGCATCTAATTTAAGTGGATCTTTATCATCATCTAGTACAGCTATTCTTACATTCTTGAGAGTGACAGACAGAACAAGCAATAGATGTACAAAAAGAAAAGGAAAAAATGTTCAGAAAAATAAAAGCTATAGCAATTACCATGAAGAGAATAGAGAAGGGAAAGTAACAGGGGAAGTGCATTAGTGAGTCAGATACTGAGGGGAAAATCTTAAGCATGAATAGATGTATTCATTGTACTCTTGAAGGAAACATAGGTAAAGATAAGGAGTTATATTTAGGAGTAAGAATATTGGCAAGATGAAGAGATTGCAGGACATTGAGGAAAGAAAGGACAAATCAGAGAAGCTTGGTCAGCACAAGAAAGGGAGATCAGAATTTGCATTATGAAATTTCTCACATCAAAGCACCTAAGATCTTAGTCTTAGGAAACCAATACAGACTTATGCTGGAATGAAGACATTCAAAACTACAAATTTAAATAATATTCTCTCTCTTCTGATATGTTGAGTAATCTTTCATGCTGAAAAGTAAATTATACACTTTGCTTTTGCATAGAAGCCATTGTGATTTGCTGATCCATACTCCTAGAGTAATGAATGAAATTCTAATTTAGGACCAATAAAATGTGTTGCTTTTGCAACTTGTTTTCTAATCCAGTGGGATTAATAAAATATAATGTCTTTTTCTCTTCCAAAGGATTTTAACTAAGGGAAGTGGAACAAATTGTCTTTTTCTCAGTAGCCCAGTTTCTTTCAGGAACTACCAAAATTAAGAAATGACAGCCCAAAACACAGTGATTGAGCATCTCATTTTTCTCTCTGCAGAGATGGATGCTGGCAATATGTGGATGACTTAAGTGCAAGATGTCAGCTCTAGAAATAGAACTTTTTGTACATACTGCATCTTGTTAATATTATCTAAATACTTGAACACATGCAGCAACATTTTCTATGCTTTTATGTTGTTGCAGCTGTTGAATGGGAGTATTTGATATCTGATGCCACCACAGTCTATTAATAATTCTCTGAAGTTCTTCTTAGTAATTTGGGTTTGGGTTTGTTTTTCTTATTTTTCTTGGTGTTTTGGGTTTTGTTATGGTTTATTTGTTTGTTTGAGATTTATTATTGTTAATGTTATTGGTTGGTTTGGTCTTGAGTTTTGTAAGCTTTTATTTGGTTGGTTTTTGTTCATTCATTTCACTAAGTCCAATAGGAGCTCTGTTAAAGAGTTCTGGTTTTATTCAGCAGGTATTTTTCCATGAGACTGAAACTGTTAAGCTTCAAGTTGGTGAGAGACAAGTCTTCTTTGATTTTGTGTACAGGAGTATTCAATTGTGATAAAATCATCTTTGGCATTTATACAGCCTGCATAGCAATATTTTCAATCTTTAACTGATTGCGAAAACAAGTCCTTATCCATGTTTATTTTCATTTTTTCCATGGGCTTTGATGCTTCCAAATCTTCATAACTTGCAGGCCACACTTCTAGATTTTTAAAAAATTGTCTGCAAATAATAATATCAAATTCAGGTGGTTTTACTTCAGCTATATTTCAAGCTTTTTTGGTTTTTTTACTAGTGAATCATGTATACTTTCTTGTTTATTTAGTAGATTACTATAAAATGTAATTCTTTTCCACATATGGATGCTCTTTTTTCTTGTTTCTAGTTTACTCCAAATCTGCCCAAGCTGTTTTAGTGACTATGTTCCCAAGGGAGTTTCAAAATCTCACAATTTCAATATGCAATATCAGTACCAAAAGTCCCTAGAAATATCTCATGATCTTTTGAAATAATCTCTTAGTTGTAGCTGGCTGACTGAAATGCAGCTCAATCAGTCTTAGCTTCCTTTACAGATATGCAAAATATAGAACTGGCTGCCTGTTTATCTTTTGGTCATGAAGGAACTTGCTATAGCAGTCCTGCTCTAAAGACAGGTTATATACTCTAATTTCTCTGGAAATATATCTATTTCTCTGTTACTACCTGTAATGCTATGCTATGTTTTACCAGCATACATAACTACAGAAACTGCAAGGGTTATGTACTACACCAACTGTGGCATCCTTAGTGTCTTCATTTTCCCAAGGCACATTTGTCTCCTCACTGATGCTTTAGCTTTTCACAGAATTCCCCTGACTCCTGTCTGACAAGCCTGCACACTTTGTGTTAATTAGAGTGAAAGACCTACTGGGCTTTTTGGGGCACTCCTGTATAGAGCACAGACGACATCTTTGAAAAGCTTGGAAAGTCCATATAACGTAAATGGTTTGGTAAATTCTTCCAACTCCCTTTTTATCATTTTATAGCCTTGCATGATGAACCATATGCTGCACTTAAACATATTAACCAGATTTGTCATTTATTAGGAAAATCCAGAAAAATAACATGAGGTCTCTGTTTACATTCTAAACCTTTGAGACTTGACAAATTGATTAACATCCCACAAGAAAGAAAAGCAATTGGGAAAATATCTTGACAGAAAAGAAAAGTGCATGGAGGTAGATGGAAATTATGATGCCTCTTTCTTATCCCATTGGTTTGGAAAGAACAGAAGCAAAACCAGTAGACTTGAAAAACTGCATCAGTCACAGATAATTTGCAGTACATCTTTTCTTTCTGGAAGACAAAGAAAGGTAGTCTATTAAGCCACCAAGAATGTAGTCCCAGTGATTAATTGGTATAATTAAAATTTAAAAGAAAAAATATGTATCGACACAAGATCTGACTGTTCCTTGAAACTCAAACTAAAAAACCCCAAACATATATCCACGTTCAGAACAGGACTAAATGTCACAGGTCTATAGATACACAAGAAGTCTCAGAGAAGGAAGTTGTGGAGGCCAAAATTGTTTTCAAATCCATACTTCACCATCAGCCACAGGACATATTCAACACATAATCTTAGGACATTTATTTTGCGGGATCAAATTGATATAGACCACAGGAACACATTTCAGGCCTTCATTTTCCAGTTCAAAGTCACCTTCTCTCCCTAAAGTTTTTAAACTTTGTAAAAACTTTGTGGAAGCTGAGATTAAGGAATATGTGTAGCTGGATATGTGTAGTTTAGAAAAGTCTGCACTCACTTTATCAGGTCTGTGTTCCTGTATTGCAAATATGCCTGACAGAATTAGACTTGGAGCACCCAAGCAGTTCAAAATAACACTCCTGAGCAATGTGAACTGCCTCTTTCATATAAATGAGATGCTAAACTCCAAGAACATGCTCCCAGCAGATTCTACGTGACAGAAGAAGTTGGTTAGATATTTCCAATACAATTAGATACTTCCAATTCCAAAGGTCCATATGAATTGTTTTCTGTGTCAAGGATATTTTCCAGATTCATAAAATTTGAAGTGAAAACAGCAAATATTATGTGTAGAGCAAGTGGTTTTGTTTATAAAAGAATTCAACATTTTTTATTCCCTATTTTGGAAGTTAACCTTTAGTTATCAACTGACAAGGAACCCTGCTAAAAAGTCTGGGAGTAAGAAACAGTTAAGATTTTCTTTTCTCTATTAACTCACAATTGAAGATAAATCCTGATCATACACTTCTAGTAAGGAAGAAACAGCTGAAGCTGGGAGGAGTAAGATACCCTTTCTGGCCAGCATTGTACAATAATGTGGTTAAGACCTACTCACCTTAACACATTCATAAAACAGATCCACTCTGTGCCAAGCAGGTCATGTCTTACTAAATGATACCTGGAAGAAACAGCATGCACAGAAATTAACTTTCAACATTGGGATGACAGAAGTGGTGTTATCACACACACTGTTTAATTAGATATCATACACTCACCAAAGTGTTATCACTCTCTGAGGTCTGATGTATTAATCAATTCTTAAGGCTAGATTAATTCAAGGGCTGTGATATAACACAGTCTCTCAGGCCTGTGCTGATACTCCCCCATGAAAGGGAGAGCTCTGTAGGCTTTGCAGGAACCTGCTGCAATTACTTTCATAATATATTGTTCTGGCCATTTTATTAATGTGTGAACATCTCTCCACTGGCTTCTGCTCTTTTGGCACTTTGAGCATAAAACTACTCAAAATCAGTCTCACTGATTCTTACAGCTATCTTAACTATTTCTTCTCATCCAACTTATAAAGGCTGACTTATTTTTGATTAACTTGAGGTTTCAATCACTCTTAAACATTTCACAGATTTTCAAAGAAATGTTTTGCTTTGTTATGCTGATCCCCATAGAGGTACAGTATATAAACACATGCATAACTTTATCTCCATCCTTTTTCTCAAATTCCTTCTTAAAATCATGACATATTTAATAAATTCGACCTCCTGCTAATAATGTAAACAGTACTCTTAAATTATTGCCCTTGTTCTTTATAGCCTGCCCTCATAAAATCTTGTATTCAAACCATACACTGGTTTAGGCAGGAAATGTCATATTTCCCTGTGTTTGTACATTTTGGGCTGTCTTGAGCATTAGTAAATGCTGAAGAATTAACAAATGAAACCTTTGCTACTACAGAGTTAGGCTGTAAGAGGGGTTGGTGAAAGGGAATGTAAGAGAAGGAAAATTTCTTGAAATTATTTCTGTTTCTAAAAAAGTTATAAATACTCTGTCGTTTTAGAGGTCAACTTTTTCAGAAGCACTGACATTAAAAAGTCCCAAAAAGATATTAAAATATAAAAAGTCTTTTATAGCAGCTAAAATTCAAATTTTGTTGAAATACCCACTCACAGAATTTAATGTCAATGTCATTTGAGTTAGGTTTTACTTTTTAAATTAGTAGAAAGATAATAAGGTCTAAAACACTTAGAAAGTAATGAAGCATTTAAAGTAATCAAGCAATTGTTCTGTAATGATGGGGGGTTGCTCACAAAACCAGATCCTGACAGACTACAAGTATTTGAAAGGAAGTGCAGGAGCAGAGATCTTAATTTAGAAAGCCTTGTGAATTAAGATTATTTAGAATATATTTTTAATTGTATTTTAGGTCCACATACATACATGTATGTAAATTTAAATTGTAGAATATTTTGAGGCTTGCGGGCGCAAGTACACATTGTATAATTAAAAGAGTTTAAAATAATCTAATTTATATATTTTCAACCAGCTGAGGACAAATACCAAATTCATCTCATCTAGACCATTTTTCTCCTCCTCTCTTTTCACCTGGTTCTACATCCTTTCAGACTCCATCCTTGCATGTATTACACCCAGCTGCAAAGTATGGGTGTATCTTATTTTTTTGTAATTGGTCAGATGTTGAATAGTTGCATCTCTATGTTAAAGTAGGAAGGTAAAGGTTTTATTCTTTATTTTTGTCTGGTTTTTAATTTTTTTTTTATTTTTCATGGGATGAAAAAATAAAAACAAACAAATACGGAAACAGTATGATAAATTATTTTTATAGAATGATTTTTTGGTACAAGAAGAACATTCCTTGTTCTTGCAAGAGGTTACCAAAGTAAGCAATGACAGTTGTTCAGAGATTCCTTTAAATATTAAATTTCTAATTTGTTTCTTTGATAAAGTACAGACATAGGCACAGATTCATTTGATTTGACAAAGTGTGGAGTTTTTGATTCAGCAACTCATCAAATTCAGAATCTAGCTAGGTAGTGAAGGACTGAATCTTCTAAGATCCTTACAGTTTTAACTGTAAACCCCTTATAGTTAAGTATAACAGATTTCATTTTAAATATATATTAAATATTTTCACATTTACTTCTGTGTTTAGGCATTTGTCACTTACTGATGTGCCTCAGCATCCCTTAAGTGCTTTTCTGAAGCTGAGGCCAAATGAACCCTCTGCTCTGGAAAACCCCTTCAGGAGCAGAGTTCAGACCTGCAAGCCCACCTGAAAATCAGTACTTTATTGCAGCAAACTTCTGAGTTATTTTCGTGGAGACAGGATTAAGTCAGTTTCATGAGGGATTTCTTGAAGATTTATTTCAGGGATAGCTGGAGTATACTGTTTTCCACTTATTGACATTCTAATACAAAAAGTGGAAAAAATAAAATTGTTAGGTGACAGCAGCATATGTACTGGAGCTCTGCAAACGTGGGAACATTCTGCACAAAATTTCTATTTCCACTTTTACTTGTAACTGGTGTTTGCAGAAAGGCAAAAGATGAAAGTGTAGAAAATATGACTGCATGCACATTTTTAAATGAAGTTTTGTTTCAGGGGAATAAAATGGAAAATTGTTTGCTTTTTTAGGAGGGGAGGCAGGGATGCCAAGAAGCTGGCTAGGTGTGTTACTGCCAGAAACACAGAGCTGGTGAAAAGCAACCTGGTAAAAGGGGCAAGTGATCAGCCTCGATATTTGCTTGTTTAAGAGCCCATTGGGTGGAGAGAGAGCAAGATACATTCTTTGGAATTATCTAACTAGGAAACCTGTGATGTCAGGGAACTGAATGTTTTCTCCTGAGATAAGTTGTCCTAGAGCTTAAATGACTCCTTTGGAAAACAATCATTACTACATTGCCCACAGAAAGCAAGCATTTATACTGCCCAGTTCAAATTATAAAGAACGCTTTCAAACACTTTTTTTGAAAAATAATGAGTTTGGGTATCTTTAGGTCAGTCTACTTTTTGTTGTTAAAAGACAGAAAGATTATTACCAATGGGATTGGTTCATAACTTACATGTTGATTTGTAAAATAGGTTAGGATACTATCTAAAGAAAAGATCAGTAGCCTCAAAAAAACAAAAGTGCATGCAGCCTCACTATTAAGTGATTGCTGTGATTAATTAAAGAAAAGCATATTAATAATCTTATCAAAATCAGAGGAAGGTCCATATAGTTTTTTGTTCAGTTTTGGAGTTGTGTTCCAAAAGGTAAAAGGATGAAATATGAAATGAAAGGAAAACGTCTGAAGCATTCTTTGTGTAACACCAGTTCTTTACCTTTATGGAAATTTCGGTGACTTTATTTGCCTGCAAATGTAACAATTATCAAACTCAAAAAAGCAGAATGGAAGTAGTTACATATTCCATTTAAGCAAGAATACAGAGGGCTAGACAGGAGCAATTTATAGAAAAGAACACTGTTTGCCTTTTTTATTGCTTGTAAAATGCCAGGGGAGTTTCAAAGTAATAGCATTAAAAAAAAAAAAATAGACAATTAGAGAGAAAGAGAAAAAATAGGAAAACATATTGCCTGAGAATAGGCCCAATTCCAAATGTCTTCACCTTTTCACTCTGATACATAAGCCTTTTGACTGCTTTAGCACTGCAAAAGTTGTATTTTTTTTTTTTTTGTGAGACCTGGGGTGGTTTTCATGCTTTTGAAAGCTGTATGAGATTGTTTTTAGTTTCCTTTTTCTAAAATTGTTTAGAGTTTTTACATCCAGAGAGGACACATGTTGTGTACATTTGATGCTGTTTTTAATGGAAATTTCTGAAATGCTTAAATTTTTCCATGGTTGAGTGTTATCTTTTTTATTTCTTTGACCAAAATCTCATTTCTCTTTCAAACGCTCACTGTTGTTGTGAATGTAACATTATGTTGTTATGGTATACACAGGGTTTCGACAATTGGACAGACTGAAAAAGTAAAAATAAATAAATAAATTTCCACTTATGCCATCTTTGTTAGAAAAAACCTTTAAGTCCACAGTTTTAAAGTTTCATAATATTCTATGTTGGTCTTTGCAAGCTGTTTGTTTTGGAGAAACTGGAGTTTCAAAAGACTGCAAAATCCATTTCTTCTGTTGACAGCAAACATTGAACATTCTTACCTGAAAAAGATAAAACTTCCTGAGATTTACCTTACTTTTTACACAAGAGTAGCTTATGTTTACCGAAACATAAGAGGCTAAATAAAGTAATGCAATATGTTCCGGCAAGGAAACAGCAGGAGTGATTTGTGCTCTTCTCTGGATGATAAAGCATCATTCGAGTAGAGATCAGGTATTTGGCTCAGATTTCCAAAACTCTTCTGAGCATTTCCCATCTCTAATACCTAGATTGGCCGGATATCCAAATCCAGAGTTTCATGCCACCTTGCAGTGTGCTTCTCACGCCACCATGCCAGGAGAGGTGCAGGGCTGCAGCTCCTCAGGTCATCCGCTGACACTATGCACGTCCCAAGTCTACGGCTCTTGTCCTTATGTTGCCTCCTTTCCATTCCCCGTCCTTTCCCCCTGCTGTGCGCGGGATGCCGAGCGCAGGGGCACTGAAGGCTCCTATTTTCCCCAAAGCAAGCACAGCTCTGATCTGCACAGCCCTTTTGCTTGTGGCAGCAGGCAGCTGCAGCAGACGGGGCCGGGAGCCAGGAGCGGCCGCCGCACCTCGCCCGCTTTGATCCCGCAGTGTTTGCACGGCTCCGGTGCCAGACGCGGCCTGTCGGCAGGGCCCGCAGTCAGCCGCCAGCTGCACCTGGCCCAGCACCGCGCTGTGCACAGAGGGAACGGGCCTCACTGCCAGCAGGAGCCTCCCCGCTGGAAGAGGCTGGAGGAGCTTGTTTCATGGGCTGCTGCTTTGAACTCCCATCACCTTGATGCTTCCCACATCTGGAGCCTGAGGCGAAGGAAGATGAAAGCGTGCTGGGGAGTGCCGAGGCTTGTGAGGCACGCTGGGAATGCTCCCAGCCTCAGAGCAGGGCTCCCAGCTTGGCCATTCCCCAAGCTGGGGAGTTCCATCTCACGGATTAGGGCAGCTATCCCTGCGTGTGTGCAAACTGGGCACGCTGGGAATGCTCCCAGCCTCAGAGCAGGGCTCCCAGTTTGGCCATTCCCCAAGTTGGGGAGTTCCATCTCACGGATTAGGGCAGCTATCCCTGCGTGTGTGCAAACTGGGCACGCTGGGAATGCTCTCAGCCTCAGAGCAGGGCTCCCAGCTTGGCCATTCCCCAAGTTGGGGAGTTCCATCTCACGGATTAGGGCAGCTATCCCTGCGTGTGTGCAAACTACCAGGGGTGCACTTGGTGTATGCTGGAGTGTTTGTACATAAACCAGGAGGTGTTAGTAGGTGCTTGCATTTATACTTACAAACAGTGGGTCTGATACTACTCAGAGATCATGCCTGGATCAATCTTAGCACTTTTAGAGAAACTGATGATGACTGAACACTGTAGGAGTCCAAGGTGTTTAACATTTACAAACCTTGCTTGATAATTTATCCACTGTATGTTCCCATTGACTTTCACAAGTTTTAAATCAAATCTTTAAAACACTGAAAGGAAGAAAAAGGCAGAAGAATTTCCAACAAATACTGCTTTCTAATTCTGCTAGTCTTTGTAGTAAATCTATTAAAAGAAAGGGCAAGTCAATATGGAATGCACCTGGCCTGTTACACTGAAGCTGAGTGCGGTCTTCAACTCAGGCAACCCTGTTAGCATGAGCATTAGCCTCATGGTGTTCTGCAAAACTAAGGCACTTGTGGGCTAGCTTTTTCTGAATAAGGATGTTTTTCTAAATGAAAAATTTCAGGTGCACATTTTACATTAGTAGCAAAGCATAAAGTGTATTTTTTCTGACCTGTAAATTTTATTGCGTTTATGGTTTGTGACATCATAGCATTCCCTGAATGTTAATGTTAGAGGAGGCAGAGAAAACTGCCTTTGCAAATATATAATCGTGTAAATCTTAGTCTCCCTGGTCTTTTTAGAATAGCAAACAATGATACATAATTAATTGTAATTTTGCTGGAAGTGACATTATCACCATACTCATAAATACCCACAAGGCAAGGACTATCCCAGGGGAGATAACTTTCTTTCAATAGTGTGATAAAATGTTCTCATCACAGACGGTATTTATTGCTTGTGCCTCTTGAGAGATGATTAAAACAGGAGAAGAGCAAATAAGCAGACACAAAGCATCCCCACTATGCTCATTTCATAGGCTTGCTTCTACTTGTTTAAAATACAGAGAATTAATATGGGACCTGAGAATGATCATTTTTCCTTCTTCTGCTTTCTTACTGGGTTTTTATTATTGTTTTGGAGAAAAATGGCTAGAGAAATATCTGAAACCTTAATATCTTTTAAAAACTCCTATATGAGCTACAATCCCTGCTTCAGTAAACTGCACACAATCTCAATACTTTGTTTCATTTCCTCTAGCCAGAATTCATGCCCCTTTGTGAGCACAAACAGAAAGGCATTTCATTGCATTCCCTTTTCTTACAAGGTAAACCAGCAGAAATGAAAATAAATTAGTTGCATTATAATTATGCATTATTTACTCTGCATAAATAAAGAATGAGCTACGGTAAAGTCATGTTTTGGGGTTTTTTAGCTGAAGAAAATGCTCTATTTGATTGATTGCTAGTCTTTCAGAAAGGCAGGTGACTTTTCTGGCAAACCTAGCTGCAGCTCAGAATCCCCTTTTAGAAAAGATAAGGAG
Organism: Setophaga petechia; assembly: GCA_024362935.1. NCBI lineage: Eukaryota > Metazoa > Chordata > Aves > Passeriformes > Parulidae > Setophaga > Setophaga petechia. The sequence goes on from JANCRA010000001.1 coordinate 28,232,275, forward strand.
ACAGTTTGAAAAAATTTCGAAGTTGCACACTCAGTTAGGATGAAGCATTGTGAATAGGTTCACTTCAACCAAGGTGGTGAAAAACTTGCCAAATTTTCTTCTGTTTTTCAGAGTTGCTCTCTCAGTGTATATTTGATTCATACGACCTAAAAATGAATATGCAAAGCAGAAAATTTATCTGTGCCATCATGGTATCAGTACTTCCCTCTTTTTGTTCAGAGATAACTTAAGATCCTAAAATGAGTTTCAGTTTCTTGCTTCTTTTTAAAAAGGCCTTGCTTTTTGCTTTTTGCTTTTCTTTTTATGTAGACATCTTTTTTGCATTAATTATGCCGTAATTAATCAATATCTCTTTTTATGACATTTTTTAAATTTTCCATGAGTAGCATCAACTACTTGCTTCAGAAAATATGATGCAAAGTTGAATAGAAGGGTCAAAATGTCACTGACCGTGAATATCTGACAGCACATTCAAGATTCATTAAGGTTCATATGCAGCATGAATTAAATGCACCTCTAAATCAAATAAATTATAACCTGTACTACTCCCTAGACTATTACAGTAGTTTAAAAACTGATTTATGTTGTTTTTCTTCTTTGTTAGTTTTCCTTTTTTTTTCCTCCCTAAATAATGGGAATCTTTCATAGTAAAGTCTTTTCCTTTAACTTCAGCAACACTACTCACTCCTCTAATTATTTGATAGAAAAGTTTGTGCAACTGATTCTGATTTGTTCATTAATATTTGGTTTTAAACTATGATAGACATTAACATCATACCAGTACAATTTTGCAATGAAATCACTCATCCAAGTGGCTTGACATGAGAATTCATCTACCAGATACTGCTAAAAAAATAAGAAGACATTTTATTTGTATATTTTTTTTTAGAAGGATCACAGATTCACAGAATGGCTCAGCTTTGAAGGGACCACCTACTCCTATCTGGTCCAGCCTCCCTGATCAAGCAGGGTCATCCAGAGCACAGGGCACAGGATTATATCCAGATGCTTCTTGAACATCTCCAGTGGGAGAGACGCCACAACATCTCTGGGGAATTTGTTCCAGTGCTTTGATATCCGCACAATAAAGAAGTGCTTCCTCATGTTCAGATGGTGCTTCCTGTGAATCAGTTTCTGCCTGCTGTCTCTTGTCTTATTGCTTGGCATCACTGAGAAAAGACTGGCTCCATCCGCTTGATCCCTACCTTTCAGATTCATGAGGTTACCTCTCTGTCATCTCTTCTCAAGGCTGAGCAGGTCCTGCTCCCTCAGCCCTCCATCATAAGGACATTATTTTTGTTGCTACCTCCCTCCCCCACTTGCCCCTCCTCCCTGATACAGGATGTCCATGTCTCTCTTGTCCTAAGGAGCCCACAGCACACCAGGGGAGGCTTCACCAGGGCTGAGCAGAGGGGCAGGATCACCTCCCTTGACCTGCTGGCAATGCCCTTCGTAATGCACCTCAGAATACCATTGACCTTTGCCACCAGGACATGCTGCTGGCTCGTGGACAGCTTGTTGTCCACCAGGACCCCCAGGTCCCTCTCTGCAGAGCTGCTTTCCAGCAGGTCAATCCCTAGCCTGTGCTGGTGCACGGGGTTATTCATCCCCACCTGAAGGACCCTGCTTTTGCCCTTTTTGAATTTCAGATGGTTCTCTGCCCAACTCCAGCTTGTTGAAATCCTTCTGAAGGGCTGCACCTCTGGGGTATCAGCTGCTCCTCCCAGCTTTGTGTCATCAGTGAATGTGCTCAGGAAGCATTCAAGTCATTGATGAACAATGGACTCAGTATTGAGCCATGGGGGACACCTTTAGTGACAGGCCTTCAGCCAGACCCTGTGCTGGTGATTTTAACCCTTTGGAATCTGCCATTCAGCCAGTTCCCGTTCCACCTAACTGCCCACTCACCCAGTCCACACATCCGGACTTTATCACGTGATGTGAGAGACAGTGTTGAAAGCCTTGCTGAAGTCAAGGTAGACAATATCTACTTTCCTCCACTCATTCATCCCGGTACTTGTTTCATCATAGAAGGCCAACATGTGGGTCATGCATGATTTACCTTTAGTATCCATGCAGACTAGTCCTGATCACCTTCTTGTCATCTAGGTTGAAAAAGATGGCCTCCAGAATGAGATGCTCTATCACTTTTTCAGGGACTGAAGCGAGAACAACTGGCTGGTATGTCCCTGGATCCCCCTTCTTGCCTTCAGGGGGACATTTTCTGTCTTCAGTCCTCAGGCACTGCCCTATCTTCACAGTTTTCCAAAGAGGACTGTGAACCACCTCATTATGGTGTCCACCAGCTCTCTCAGGGCTCTTGGATGAATTATGTCAGGGCCCTTGGACTTGTGGATGTCAAGTCTCTTAGTCTAAGTGTTCTTTAACCCCATCCTCCTTGTCCATGAGAAAGTCTTCCTTACAACATTCTTATACCCTGGTGTTTTAGGTCCAAGATTCATAATGACTGATTATTGCAGGAAAGATGTTTGAACAAATCCTGAAGGAACCTTTTCAAACAGGGCTTCTTTTTTTCTGTCTTCCTTTCTTTCACTTTTCAATCCTCTGTCTCATATTCACATTCCTAACCACTACTTTGCTCCAAAGTGAATGCTAGACACTGTTGTTTTTGAGTTACAGGATATCAACACAACACATTAAAAATTTTGCTCCTTCTTGTACTATTACAGAATTCCTGCACAAACAGAAGGTTTAGAGCTTTCATATCTTCCCTTCTGTAAATACTGCTTTTAATTTAATTTTCAAGTATTTCTAAGATTTTGGGATGGGGTTTTTAACCTGTTAAACTGGCCTTGACTTAACTTTATAAAGAAGCTTCAGTATTCTTTTAGTACCTTGCAATTTATCTTTGAAGTATTTTTCCTGTGTAAGTATGCTAAAAGTACAATACTTGATTGTGAGAATTTTCATACCGAGTTCCAGTCAGGAGTGAATTTTACAGCTTGGTTATAAATCCCAGAGAGCAGAAGTTTATAATGGAAATGCTCTAAGTCTGCACACTGAACTGCTGCTGGAATTATTTTCTACACAGTGTAAAGGCCACTTGAAAGTTTTCTATTTTCCCACGTAAAGACAAATAGATCTATTTCAGAAGGTGGAACTTTTGAATAAAACCAATATTGTTCTTATAGTATACTATCATGAAACTAAATTCAGTTTATTCAGCTATTAATTTTCTCCTAGAATTCATGTTGCCTTTTTGAGCATTGGGTTTTGCCTATTGAAAGTGACAACAGGCAAAGTAAAGTCTTTACGTAATGGGACAAAGAAACATGAATAATCAAGAGTATTTGTACATTTCCTTAGATTTAAACACACTGTGTGATTGCAAAATGTTCCATCTACAACTGGTCTGATAAAACCATCTTAAAACCCAGATTCTTTTCTTTTCTTTTTAATTTGCTTGAGCACAGAGACAAGCATCTCCATACCAGAATTCATTATGTATTTTGCCCTTTTTCTTAGGGAAAGAACCATGCATAAAAGGTTGGGGAATCTATGCTAGTAAAAATAATGACACCTCACTAACAACAAATTTAATTAATTTCAAGAACATTAATCAAATTCCTGTTGGTTTAGGTTTTTTAATTTTCTTCAGTATGTAAAATATTTGTTAAGGGGATAGACATATATTCTTCTGTATATTTCTGCTAATCTTAGAATCTGTTTAATGCCTAAACTTCATAGCTTGTTCCTGACTACAGGTTTTATCAATTTTAATCTTCTGGAGAGTATATGTGCTACGTAAACAAGCATTAAGGATAATAAATCAAAGTAGAATACCTTGGAATATATTTTTTCCAACCACCTATTAAAATCTGCTTTATGGAATAGATAGGAAATACAATTTCTGTAGAAGCAGATTGAAATTGTAATAAATAATTCTAGTTTTCCCATTTACCCACAGGTTAATCTTCACATTTATACATATGATGGCTACAAATATTTTAGATTTTATAGAGCAGATTCACATTTAACCAAACTCTTTGATGATTGTGAGAGGCTAGGAGAGATTTTCCTCATCAGTCATGCATCTGCAAGTGTAATAATCATGCATGTCTACACCTTGCTTATAAATATAAGCTAGCACAATCTATTACAGTGTTAATTTACTATTTGATAGAAAATGGTTTTAATTTAGATGACAAAAAGCTTTCTGTACACATCTCTTGTCACCCAATATCTTTAGAAGCTTGCAAATCAGACTTGTAAAATTCATTCATGCTGAATGAATACACTCTAATCCACCATTAAATGGGTAAGGTAGTGATGAAAATACATGACATTTTCAGAAGAGCTCACCATTGGTCTATTCTTACAGTTGAAATCAATATATATTAATGATACTAATAAACTTTTTAATTTGATAAAAGCAATGTTCATAGAAGATGCATTACTGATGTTGCCAGAGACTGCATTTCTTGGGTTACTAACCAGTGCAAAAGTAATTTCACTATGATACATATTACATCCTATTACATGAGAATGGTGTTAATAATAGAATGTGACAGAGACCTGCATCATGCTAATCTTCCAAAAGTTTGGTCATTGTATAGCCTGGTCTTTTTTGCTATTTCTGTGGTGTAAAATTTTACTTGTTTTCCAAGTTGACATAGGTTCTCTTAATTTCATTGTAACTTGATTTAGAATTAGACCTGCAGTTTTTGCACATTGTATACTTCTATTTCTCATTGAATGTGTTGAAAGCTACAGCATTCTAAAGCTTTACACTACTAAGTGTTACTGAAAGGAATGTTTTGACTAATCCATATACATTAAATATGGGAAAAGAATGTTACCTGATTGTTCTATTGTAAATAACTATTAATATTGGTTCCCTTCCAGTTGTGCTGGAAAAAGACTTCATATTTGTGATGTAAATTTTTCACATTTTCAACTTCCATGAAATCATTCTAGCAGGAAATAACAGTCAAAATTCTAAAATATGTGATGTAGTAAGGATAGAAATCCACCCTTTAGAATTCGTAACCCACATCATCGCTTTTAGAAATTTCATCCAAGAAATAAGAGATTGGATTTTTGTTTGGTTGTTTGCTTAAAATTGCTAAGCTGAAGAGCATGCTCCAAAATTCTTGAGTTTGTAGACGTCAAGAGAAAATAGTAGTTCAACATGACATGTAGACAAATGAAACAGAGACTTTCATTAAATCTTCCATAATTAATTGCCAAAGGACTACATTAGAAGTCATCATTCCTAATATCAAATCTTCCCTACATGAATGTCTGAGCACCAAACTCCACCAAGAGAAACAAGGAGTACTTGATTTTATGTATGCAACTTGTTATGTCACTTGACAAGCATGGCAAGAAGAGCAGAGAATGCAGGAAATTTACATTTAAATATAGAACTTAATGCTGTGCTTATATTTGATCCAGTTATTGGAAAAAAATATGGACTGTCATTATCTAGCCTGTTGACATGCAGGTACTGTGAACACTATATACTTCATTTAAATTATGATTCACAAGAACACAAAAGGAAATATAACATCTTCCCAACCTTTAAAAAATGCTGGAATAAAAGGCAATATTCTCAGACTGTGACATAAGAAACTTACATTTTCTAATTGCCCGCTGTTTAAATTTCAACATTCTGAAATTAGCTACATGTGCAAAGCAAACCAGGAGAACTGTTCGAGTGTTTGAGTACTATGTTCAGCACATTAGAACACCAATAAGATTTTCCACCATTTCTGTCCCCCATCATTATTTCTTGCATTGTATTTTAATGAAATCTATCCACTCCCTTAAAAAACCCAAAAAATTTAAAAATACCAAAATCAAACAAAAAATCCAACAAACCCCAACCCAAGACAACAACAAAAAAATCAACCCAACAATCAAAAAGGAAAACCAGAGAACGCTGATAGATACTTGTAGTTCTGGAGAACCGAAGTCATGGTTCAATTCATAGTGGCAAGAGAAGTGTCAGCACTGAAAAAAATTATATCAAATATTCTGGCTTTTCAGTCTGGGAACTGAAATAGAAAATATCAGTTTAGTATAAAGACTATGCTCATGTGAATCACATAACTTAAACAAAAGGTTAAACAAAAAGTGATTTTAAGTGTTACTAATAAGTAACACGTTAAAACCTAGTTTTTTTACTGAAATTGACATACATAACTGCTGGTTCTGTTGATTAGAGACAGAAAAGTGGCTAAATTTTTTCTATGTGTTTTTTGGCCAAGGCTGTAGGAAAAAAATTATTTTACATAGGATATTTATGAAAATGTCAACAATCTCAGAATGCTCATAGTCATATAAATATAGCTAAAATGCTCTACTTCATTTTGCTGTCAATGTTCCGGTCATCTAGAAAGAACAAGCAGTACTGTTAGTGAGGTGATTATCGCAGATGAAGTATTGAGGTAACAGGTACAACTAAATTACTTTTTCTATGAAAATAGTTTACTGATATCTATTAATAATGTATACAGTCAAACAAGATAAGCTAAGAAGCTCAACAATTTATCAACCCAGGTGAACTTCTTACAGGACTATTCAAATGTCTGTAAACAGCAACAAATATAATTTTGGGGTTTTTTTCTTAGAACATATAATTTTGGGTTTTTTTAATTTTTATTGAACTATTGTGAGTAAAACTTGATCCCTCTGTGATTCTGCAAGGGAAAAGAGTAGATTTTTTGCATTGTGTGACAAGCTGTGGCAAGCTAGCTTACGATGGTTCAGGCTGATATGTGGTTGAGTGATGGTTTGAAATAAGAAAATGTGGAAACTAGAAAAATAGAAAAAAGTATTCTAAAGAGAACAAATAGTTTCTGCATATCTTCAAAGATTAAAATAACCCTCTGCTGCAGAGAGAAGTTACACAGTCCTTTTATCATGAGTAAATAGGAATTTTATAGAAATATACAAGAATGCGATGCTATTGTATTTGCTATTTTGGTATGCAAGGCAAAGCATCTAAATGTTTTTAAATTCTTTATTTTTTTAAAAAAAATAATAATAAATCATTAGGTTAGTATTTTTAAAAAAGTGAAGACTATTATTTAGCTTCTCATAGTTTTGTTCACTTTATACTGTGCAAAAATCCAGAGATGTAAGTGTAAACTACATATGACAGAGAATCAGAAAAATATAAGATTGCATTAGTATTCTCTTAAGTTTTCCATTAATTTTCAAAGTAATTCTGAACACATAAGATTGACCCATTCACCCCAAGAAACACAAAGAAATTATTCTTTATTTTTTCAGAACGAAAGAACATTGCGAGCTGATTGCCGTGACCAGATCATATGAAGTAAGAGACATATATGTGTCAATTCATTGAATGCAGCTTACCTATGCCGAAGTCCTAAATATTCTCAAGAAAGTGAATGCAGAATGGTTTCTGATTCTCCTTTCATTCATGTCTCTTCTAACTTTCTTCCATGATGTCCTGACCAGGACTCCAAGGACAGGTTTCTTAGAACCACTATTTCTGTTTACTTCTTTTGCCGGAGGGGTAGGAAGAAAGAAAGTGTGGGGGGAAAAAAAAAATTAAATAGGCAGAGCAAAGAAACAGTGTTTGGCAACTATTGTATGTCTCAGTTGTTGAGAACTATTTATTTCTATTAGTCTATTTATTACTATTATTCTTCTGATAATACCTTTGTTACTTTATGTTTACTCATCATTTCTGATGGACAAAAATCCTTACAGGCTGTGAAACTCTAAGATGTGGGAGTTCTTCCAAAATTCCTGCTCCATGTTCACACCTTCACTGCACATGGTGTCCATACCCCTTTTCCCCTGTCTTTTGAGCTAATGGGTGTGTTCACACATTTGCACACATTGCTGTCTATGCTGACATTCTTTATTTTTCTACTGTGTAAATCTTGAGGGCAAAAGTGTTTTTCTTGATCTTCCTCCTCTGGACACAAAGATAGTTATGACTGTACCCTAATTGATCAAAGATTCTTAATTAATCAGAATTAATTAAATACCAGTATCATTTCTAAGATTGTAGATTTTTACATTATGCAACAGTCTTCTTAATAAAATAAAAAAAAAAAAAAAACACCAAAACACAACATTCTGCTTTTGTATATTATATTTCTTGTTGTAGAATGTGACACCTACATTGCAGCTAACGTGTCTATATATTCAGCTGACATGTCAAGCTGTGTTAGTACAATATGTATCAAAACAAAATTACATGCTAGGTACAAAATGAAAAAAGACATTACCAACTATATCCCTTATATAACACAAAGTGAACAGCAAAATATGAACTTGCAGAACGAGGAATCTTAATAATTAATAATAAGTTTAGTAATTCAAAGTTTAGTATTTAAAAGGAAAATTAGAAAATATTAATTTTGGATTTTCTGGTTATTTTATACTTTTCCACATGCTGGCATTTTTTAAATATAAATCATTGAATAACTTTACAAAATCACATCCTGAACTTTTCTCAAAACTTCCATCTTTCCTACAGCACTCAAGGGTAGCATGTACTAGCTATTTTAAAATCCATTTAAAATAATAATTGACCTTTAATTTCAGAGAAAAAAATGATTAAATGGAAATCCCACTTCTCAATTATTTCTGAGAGACGTGCAGTGAAAACAGGCAGATTTACCCAGTGAGGTACCTGCAATGCACTTGAAGGCAAGCCAATCATTAACCTGTATTAGCCTAAATATCTGGGTGGCAAAGACCATGAAAATGGGAAAACCTCTGTGAATTCAGGAAAACAAAAATAAAAAACCACTCATATCTTGAGTGGCATGTCTCAGCTGCATTTCTGCAGTAATGCTACATTACTCTGTTCTGCAGCAGAAAATGAAAATAGCTTCTCAGGCTGAAGCTCCAAGACCATTTTTTTTTGTTTTGCTATTACTCTGTGGCCCTGGAAAACCATTAAGGTTTAAACTACAAAGGAGGATTAGATCATCTGTTTCCTAGCTCTGAGTTAAAAGCCCAAGTTAAATGCCTAGAACTGCAGTGCACTAGTTTGGCAGACTCTGTACAGCCAGATAGACTTTTTAGATGGACATTATTCATGCAGTAAGAAAATGCAAAAGATGGCACAATTTCTTATCCCCCACCTCAATGTTACAAACGTTTTCATACATTATCAAGAGTTGCAGGTCATGGTCTTACCATACAAGAAAATGTCTCTACCTTCTTTAAAAAAATTTTCATCATGTAGTTCTCACTTCTTTCCCTGCAAATTTTTAAATAAGGAATGCATTTTATAGAAAAGTATCCTGATCTTTTCTTTTAGGGTGGAAGTCTTCTTAAAATTATGCAGCAAGTCATTTAGTGCAGGCACCTGCTTGGGATTTAAAGTTTTATGCTTGAAACTTCTGCTTCAGGACAGCTCAGTCTATTGTCTTTGACTTGTGTACTGCCAATGATTGCCTGTAGGTATTTTGAGTTGCACTGGCCTCATAACTCTCCCTTTTGAAGTTCCACAGTTCATAACCCAACCAACCAAACAACCAACCAACCAACCAACCAACCAACCAACCAACCAACCAACCAACCAAACAACCAAACAACCAACCAACCAGACAGGAAAGAGCTTCTTCCAAGAGGGGAAGAAAGGAGCATGACATCAAAGTGCAGTGATTAAAGTGTTCGTCTAGATAGAAGGGGGTGAAGATCTATTTATGCTTTTTTGTTATACAAGGGACTAGACTGAAAGCTCCCCCTTCTTCATTATTTCCAATTCCAGCAGGGTACCAGTCTGCTTTTCCTTGATATCCAAGCTGAGATTTCTGTAACCTCCTCAATAACAGGCTTAGTATATAAAAATCAGGTATATATAAAGCTTTTATTTATGAGCTAAGCACCTGGTACTGTTTTAAAGCCTGAAGTTTTGATCATACAGGCCTCAATCCTGTTAAAAACTGCCAAAGAATGTAACTCATTTTAAGGGAGCTAGATCCTGTACTGCATGCCTGAGGCTGGCACCCCCTTCCCCTTCCCTGTGGTTCTGTGTGTGGAAACGTGATAAAGATGAAAGTCTACATTCAGCAGAAGATTTAAATACAGGTTTTTGTTCAAAACTCCTCCATGTGGTCTGTGTTTTTACCTCCTCTTCCTGTGCCTAATATTGTAGGAGACATCACATTTGAACAGCACCTGGGCTTATTTGACTAAAAAATGTCTTTTTGATCCTTACAAAATGGAGTAGGATTTGTACCTAAATCACTGAATTTTACATACTGGAGAAAGCAGCTGGGGAGGAGGCAGGGCAGAGCTCTTAAAAATCTTGTGTGTGGTCCTCATATTAATTCATGGTTTTGTCTTAAGTAAAAAGGTTAGAGTCAATGTCCTTAACTGAAGAACTGGTTTTTTTGGTTTAACATTTAATAATGTAATTTAAAATGTGCATATGCTGAACATTATTTGATAGCAAAAATGACATTCCCAGACAGTGCAGTGAAGTATAAAGGATAAGTCTCAGTAAGAGTTTGTGTCTGTCCTGTGAGGAGCAGATAAAATATACTTTTCTTGGAAGTGTTCTCATCCTTTCCTCCCTCCAAGCCCTTCAGCTATAAAGCTGCAGTCTGATTTAATAGCTTTTATTGCAACTTAAAATAAGCATTTTAAGTATTTAATATGTCATAGAACTGCTATTTTGTTTCTGTCATTTAGTCAAGTTCTTCACATTCTGATAGCAAGACCAAAGAGGCAATGAAGAAAAACAATACAATTATATTGTCAACACCACAAAATCCAAAAAACCAACCAACCAAAATAAAAACCCAAATAAACAACAAAAAACCACCCCAAAAAATGCAATAAAACCCAAGAAACCACACAAAATCCTGCCTTAAATCCATCACTGTAGAGAAATATAATGTCCCAAATGCTGACAAGGGCCAAATTTATCAACTCCACTGGTGTAAAATAACAAAGCAAAAATTCTCAAAAGAACTAGGAAAGAAACTTTTTCCCTGAAGCCATCTTTCCATTGTCCTTTATTAACACCATTTTCATGCACAGCATCCTACTTAAAATGCAGAGTAAAATGTTCACCCTTTCTGCCAGTGAAGCAGGGAAATACTTCCCATTAGAATAAATAGCTGGAATTGTTGCCATGGTCCAAGTATTCTGCAGAGCATTTCCTTGGTCCTCAGAATCATTGTCCATGTAGAAAATGTGTGGATCACATCTCATTCTTTTTCTCACCTGAACTAGTAGTCACATGTGTACCAAGTTGATTTGCAAGATTTCTTTATCTTTTTATCAAATTTAAAAATAAATTTCATAAGTTAGAGACTACATATAAAAAATTCTTATCTTAGGGCATAAATAACTGCAGTTCTTGAAGCTAGCTCTTTTTTTTTTTTAAGTCAATATTTATTTGAACATTTCCATACCAGTCTTTCTGAACCTCTATTTTGGATAAAACATTTTGGAAACTAGAGGGGATGTGAAAACAGACTAAAAAACAATTTTCATTTGCATGGGATGTTTCATTCACAGTGACACTCTAGAACTGAATTTCCTCAGGTTAGTGGTATAAGTGCTAAATAAATAGTGTATGCACATAACAATGTAATTTATGTAAAAAATTCAACCAAACAAAACCAAAACCACTTAAAAGTAAAAACAAAATCAAAATACAGAACTATGTGGATGTGGATGTTAGGTACTTAGCTTCCATGAGAACATTTGACTTTGTGACTGAAGATGACAAAGAATAAATCCTTAATTTTGTTAAATATTTCAGAACTTTGTAAAAAGTTGTAATAATAAATGAAGAAACTGCAAACATTGAAAGGATAGAAAGATTGAGAAGAACATATTTTTCAAAGGATGAATTTTAGAATGAAATTGGAATTTACAGTTTTGTACTTCACTGTATTTAAGCAATGAAGTACAAAGTGAAGTACTAGACATTTATGGTAGTTCTTATGGCATTAGTACACACAAAGAAATCACATATACTTATATATATTTTGACTCTGTATATCAGAGGACCTGGTTCAACCGGCAGTAAAGGATAATGTAGTAAATTCACTCAGAAGTATAAATCCAGATAATTGCATTTTCTTTGTCATAGTCCTTTTTAATTTGTCTGTTTAAATTGTTGCAGGAATTATCTGGGCATGGAATTCTTATGACATGACACTGGATCTCAGTCTTGTGTAGCCCATATTCCTTAAACACAGAATATTTTGCCTTTTGGTCCTTGCATCAGAGGAAAAACTAATATATTAAATCATACTATCATATAAAAAATTCTAATATTTCTCCTTTGTGAGAGTCAAATTCTAAACTTCAATTTATAAAGGAACTCGATCTTATGAGTTTTAAGGCAAAGAAAGCAGAAAGAAAATTAAAGGGATTGTACTATATTTCTTAAAATGAAGACTTTTAATTAAGTCTTTAATGTTGGGCTTGGGGTGTTTTTTTTTCCTACTATTACATTGATTTAATTTTTATTTTATTTAGCTGATTCATGCACATTTCTTCAGTGCAGTTGTATGAGATTATTATAATAATTCTACATACAGCTAAATTTGTATATTCAAGATTTTTCTGCCCTTAAGTAAAACTGAACTGGCCATGGGATAGAATACACTAATGTATAACATTATCGATAATGATAAAGAGTTGCTTACATTAAAAATGTCAGGAGACTGTCTTGAAACAAATCCACTCAGAAATAAAGCAGTTTTTGGAAAAAAAACACTTTGCCTTGAAGTAAAGATTTGAAAAAGCACTGGAAGTCCTTTCTAATTTTTTTCTTCTTTTTCTTTGAAAAAGAAGAAAAAGAAAAAAAAAAAAAGAAAAAAGAAAGCCTTATTTGAAACAAAGTTTTTTGATCCTGTCAGCCTTATTAAAAGTTGTTACACAGGCAAAGACCTGTTTCTGTTCTCTATGCCAGTATTCCCAATCTGTGACAATATTACCCAACCCCCATTTATTCCTCTGAGAAGCCTGCATTGTTCACTAAAGGCATATTTAATTAAGCATAATTTGCAATCCTTTGATCACTTTCATGGTTCTTGTTTGAGTTAGAAAATTATTTCTATACCCTTCTAAGCTGCAGAAATCTGAGCACCAAGATCCAGCAATAAAAAGCAATGCCAAATGCATACCATCTGCTATATGATATTATCATTTGAATTCACCCAGCAATTAATTTATCAACATATGAGGCACAAGACTTCGCATCTCCCTTTAAAAAGATGCATGCTTCTTGCATCCCAAAATATTCTAATAATTCTTTATTAGAGGTTATCAGCTTCCTTATTGCCTACATTCTTTTTCCATCTGTAGATACATTCAATAATGATATTGTGGTTTTTGGTTTTTGGTTTTTTTTTTTTGTTTTGTTTTTTGGGGGTTTTTTTTGTCTTCCGATCTTCATTTTTTTGATAGAAATGTTGAATTTCTATCAAATGTGAACACACAATGAAGATCTGGTCTCAGAGAGATACTAGAAACACCATATTTCATTTGATGAAAATTTCCGATTCATGTTTGTCCTGGTTTCGGCTGGGATGGTAGCTGGTGCAGTGCTGTGTTTTGGATTCAGTGTGAGAATGATGCTGATAACACACTGATGTTTGGTTGTGGCCAAGCAGTGAACTTAGCTTAGCCCAAGTCAAGGGCTTCTCACTGTCCCAGGCTCTGCCAGTGAGGAAGTGCACGAGAAGCTGTGAGGGAGCATGGCCAGGACAGGTGACCTGCATTGACCAAAGGGATACTCAGTGCCACATTCCATGTGGCAGAAAGGCACATCCAGCACATAAAGGGAGGGCAGCTGCCAGGAGTCACTGGTGGCTGCTCAGGGTTGAGCTGGACATTGATCAGCAACTAATGAGCAACAGTACTGTGCATCACTTCCTCTTCTTGTGTTTTACTCCCCTTTCTCCCTAATGTTCTTTACTATCATCATTAGTAATAACAGTATTTTATTATATTTTGTTTAAATTATTAGGCTGTTACTATTTCAAGATTTACATTTTTTTTTTCTGATTCTCATCCCCACTGGGATGAGGCAGGGAGAGATTGAATAGCTATGTGGTATGCTGTTGCCAGCTGAGGTTAAATTATGACAAATACTTGAGACCTAACTCATAATTTTGAATCTTTTTAAGATACAATTAAAATAACATGTGATATGAAGCTGCATGAAAATCCAAGTACATTAAAACACTATTATCTTTGTCAACAAAACCTCTTATTTCAAGTTCGTTTTAAGAACTTCCATTTTCTTCAAACAAATGCCAATTGGCTTTGATTCTGTGGCCTCAAGCCTATTCCCACCAATTTGTTACATTGCTTAGAATGGATATCACATGAACAGATGTGTAATCAATGATAATGCTCTCTTCCCAGAATGCCTCTAGAAACCAGAGCTATCTCATCACTACAATTTGCTTAGAATCCAAAAGGTGAGAATTTTCTATGTATTACCTTCTCCCACATTTACATTTATTAAAAAGAAATTAAAAAGAATAAACTGAACCATGTTTTAGAGTATGCTAAAGGCAGATATTCTAAACTGCATACTTTTCTTAAAGGGGAAACAATGAAGGGATGAAGAGTATGAGAGACTGTAATTTTGCTTAATCAACAGTGCAATGAATACAGCTGAGAATATATAGACTGCTACTGTCAGAATCACATATATTTTAGTACTGTCAAACATTACCTTTACACCTGTTCTATAGTCTTCCAAGATTAACAGAAAATCAGTGCACCTGACCTATAAAGTTCCTTGCTTAGCTAAGATCATTATGTGCTTGCATTTGCCAGTCAAAATGTCCAAATTTTCCATGATTTCTGGATTTAGTTTCTTTATAAAGTTAAATTTTAAATCACTTGAGCTACATTTATTTCCCCCTCAGTTGACTTTTTTTTTCAGAACCTGAAATACCATTTTAGGCAGAATGCCTTTGTAATTTTAAAAACATGCTAAAATATTTCTTAGATATCCTTCCTGTATTTTTTTTTTTGGATTAAATTATTTTGCCCACACAATAGAACTGCAAACCTGCCCCTTAAAAAAATTATGCATTTCTGATTGGGACGTTTTTGAAACTACATCCTTGTTGAGTTTTTTGGAGTTCATTTACCCATTCTTGAAGCAAGTATGATAGGGACAACGAACACATGGATTCAATGATGCTACATATTTTTTACCTTGATAAAGTATTTCCTCAACACTTCAGTGTGCAGCTGTGCACAGTAAAAGTATAAATTATAATACCAAAATTAATTCTGATTATTAATACCAAGTTTTGTGTATGAAACCAGAGATGTTCAAAAGTAGCCATTTGTTTTCCAAAGAACTGTGGCAAGAAAACTGCAACACAAAACAAAAATGCTACTCACAGAAAGGAGGTCACAGGAAGACAAGATTTTGGTGTTGCTGCATGCCCTAAAAATACTTCATTGTCCTTGAAAACAAATTAAGAAATTGCTTCTAACAGAAATATACCCTCATTTGAAGAAAGATCAAGAAAGTGGCAACTGGAGAGGTGCCTGCCCAAACTGAGAAGATTATCTTTTTATTTAGCAAATTTATTTCAAATCTGTGCCTATTTCATCATCCTCTTTATTCAAGTTTCAGGCTGATTAGGGTAAAGACAGAATTTTCTCTCAAACCCAGAACATCAGACAGTTATTTCCAAGTATTTCTTACTATTCCCTTTATTTTTTCTGTGGAGAGAAGTCTAACAGTATTAATGTTTTCTTCCTTCCCCTGGTTATGTTGCCCGATTGGTACTTGCAGTAATCCACAATTTCCATCATGCAGCAATTTGGATGCCAAGTCACTGCCCACTCCAGGCCTTTGAAGTTTATGTGGAGCGTGACTTCCAGTGAGTGAAAAGTTATTGCAAAGCTTTTGCATGGCACTGGTAGAGAGAGAAAGGAGGTAACATTTTCAAAGTGTAACATAAAGTTAAGCTCTCTCACTCTGCGGGTGGGAAGAACCACCCTTGTTTACAGTATTCTTGTTAAGAATTGTTCACTGATTTTGTATTATGCCTTTAAGAACCTTGCATATAGAGAGGTTTTCTTGAGAAACTACTGTTAGTAGATACTAAAGAACTGAGGCCAGCAGCAGTGGGAGTGTTAGTTTTCACTTCAGCAGCTCAGAAACACAAGGGGCTGGCCTGCCCTTCTGGTTTTTGAGACTTATGATAGTTCTGTGACATGGCACTTTTATAAAAACCCTTTCATCTTTTTTTTACTATTTGATAATATCATAACAAAAGATGCTCACACCTATAATTATGTAAAGCATATGCACTCCCTTTGGAGTTATTTATTTCAGCATCCCAGCCTAGTGTGCACACAAATCACTGTGAGGACTGATTGCTAACCCTGAACCTGCTGTGTGTAAAAAAACAAAGGGAGAAAAGGGCCCTAATATCAGTGATATCCCATGAGTATTAGGACTTCATTTACCCATATATTGCTGCATCATCAGGCACCTAGTTAATGCCAAACTATCTGCCTGCTATACAATTTCTTAAGCAGCCAAAACATGGAGAGGACTGGCTATAAATAGAGCATTAACTAAACACAGGCCTGGAATATTTCTCCTCTGACTATGCATGAAGACAAGCAAATCTGTGATATTTGTATGTTTCTTACAGTTGCAGCAAGAAAATAATTACAGTACTTGCCTCTATGTTTACACTCAGTGAGGGGAATCAACTGCATCCTCTCTCACACATGATTTTGTGGCTTCATTAATTAAAGTACAATTCCAAAAAGAGCTGGTCTAACTTTCAGCTAATGAATAGAAGGCATGCAAAAAATAACTGGTCCATCTGAGAGCTGTCAATTATTTCAACCAGGAAATGGAAATATGAAAATGTTTTCAGATTTCAAGGAATAGATCCCACTATCATATATTAGCCAAGTGTCAATCTGGGACTGGTGAAACAGGAATGTGTATATCTAAATTAATATGTTCATATGAGTAAGATTGATTAAAAATTAATAATTGTTTAAAGAAAACAGAATTGAAATAAAGATTTATTTGAGAATATTTATATAGAGAGAGCACTTGTGCATTGCTAATTTACACAGATTTTCATTAAGCATTTTAGCTTAGGTTCCAAAACCATCATATGTGTGACATCCTAAAAGTCTGAAAGACTGATAAGGCTTACAGATTTTCCGTAAGACAAAGTAGATCATGGTGACTTCCATATTGCTAGGTTTTTTTTCTGCTGCTCAAGCTTGCACTTGCTGCAGTACATTATTCCAGAACTGCAAATTGCAGTGTAGTAATTTTACTAATCATCTAAAAAGTGGCCAAACTTATCCCTTTCTATTCCAAAGGTAGAGAACTTCCTTAAACACAATCAAAATATTACTTGCTACTGCTTCTATTATTGCAAAGGCAACACTTACACAAAATAAACCAGAATTTTTCATGGTTTATTCATCACTCTGAGAACTGTTTTGTTGTCAAAATTCATACAGCTGGTTCTTATTTCAGAAGACTAATGTTTTCCCTAGTGTTTAGCTTCCAGATTTCATCTGTAGTGGCTCATACTTATATAGGAAATATAAATTTTTATATATCTATATATATAAAAGTATATATTTGTTAACTCACAAGTATATTTTACTTGTGAGTTAACAAATTTCAGATCATTTTAAACATATTTCATTGCTCTGTTGTGGATACTTCAACTTTCAATAAAAATATTTAAATAATCCTTGTATAAAATGGCTTTTATTTATTTGCATTTGTTCATGAATAGTTAAATACTTGTACAGTAAATTGTCTCATCACTCAGCATTATTCAGCATAACCACTTTTAAGGTTTTTGCTGGTACTGTGTTCTTGTTTTAACTCCCTGCCCTACACAGGCTTTGTTAGTTGTATATAATCTTTGAAATTTTGGTTTGTTCAAAGGAAACCAAAGACCAATCATTATGTTCAAGCTCAGTCCAGAGTCTAATAGAGTCAAAGCACAAAACAATTTTTGGTGTTTCCATTATATATGGTAATTTTCCCTTAAGAAATGTGCATTAAGTAGCAGTAGCCTTGACTTTATTAAGTCATATTATTCAAATAGATTTTGACATTACTTCCTCATGTTGCTGTTTCTTTATTTTAGCCCTTAGTGAAGGAAACAAATCCCTTAAACTTCAGACAGGTGGCTAAGGTTTTTGAGTATGTGTTGTACAGAGGATACCTCTCTGCAGCGCCTTCAGGTATCCCCTAAGAGATGTTAACCTCCCAAATCAAGGGCTGTTAGGACAATAAACACTCTGGAATAGAACAGTATTTAGGACATCTCTAACTTTTGCAGCCTATACTCTGTTCAGCACTGACATGATTTTGCTGTTAGCAGACAACTGCCCTGGGGAGTTTTAAATAGTTCAGATAAGTCTACATGAACTGAAGATACCTCAGTAGCTGTGGTGTAGTTTCTTCTCTCAAGAATAAAGGATAGTTCTGCCTTTCAAAAGTGTTTCATTATTTTATGTGAATACACTATGAAGCAGGTTCAGTTAAGTACCTTTTATATTCAAGTGATCAAAAGTAACTTTTCAGTATTTACACAGACAGAGAAATCAGAGAAAAAGTAGATTTCTGTGAGGAAAACTTATTCTGAAATTATAAAGAAATCATTAACATGTAACGTTAGACTATGGGTCTGGTGTAGATCTGGAATGAAATTATGAATAGGATTTATAAACTGCTTAAAAAGGGGTTCATCACAGAAGTGCTGACAGAGTAGTAGCAAGGGTTAACCAAGTGTGATTTTTGTGAGGAATGAAGGTGCCATATGAAGTTAAAGAAAAATATTAGCAATGTATTCCTTGATGTATCTAAATCCCTCCACTTCTAAGACCGTCCCCTATATATGTCCTCTCTATATAGTGGAAAATACTTATTTTTGTGATGCTTTAGCATGTATTAGGAGATTATCGTCAGCTGTGGACTTAATCCCAAACTCATTAGCAAAATCCATTAAAGGAGTTTTTGCAATCTTTGTTTGTCTGATACTATTTTTTGAGAACTCATGCTATGCTTCTACCTGTTACAGTATTTTAACATCATGGTCTGAAATCAAAGAAACCAAAAATTTGGAGAGAGAGAGATTTTTAAAGTTCAGCACTTCACAATATTTAGTGTCTTAAATAAAATCATGTACATTGCAAAAATGACAAATTTCTTTCAAAGTGATTATCATCTTTTAAACTTTCATCATAATGAAATAATTTTTCCTCTTTGTTATCGAATTTTAGAATTTTAGTCACTCTGTTTCTTGCTTCCCAATTATAAGGAAAACAATCCTTTGTAATACATTGGTTCCCAACAGCAGGCCTTTGAGATCTCAGTATTGGTGTGATATGACACAAAACATGGGAGTTTAAACATCATTATCAAAGCTCTTTTTTTAATTATGGCAAGGATAATGAAGTGAGCTGTATCTGACAGACCCCTTGGAGCCCATTACTGTGCTGTACAGCAGCTTATGCTGACACCACTGAGGTGCAAAACTTCAGACACCCACAAAGACCTTTAAAAGGCTCTGAAGATCATGTTCTAGTTGCCTATTGGGATACTTAATGCCATCTTATTTCCATGTAACATTTAAAAAATGAGTTTCTCTATAATCAAGAAATTTCAAATGGTAAAGACAGTGCAGCACCTAAAATAAGTTGTTCAAGAGGTGATTTATATTGTCTCAGGTAAAAAACTGCTCAAGACAGTCTAGTTAAATGGACTTTTATATGTGTGACCATTAAAAAATGGTCCACTTTTATCAGTGCAGTTAAACTCTCTCTCTGAAATGAGTGAAAATCCAAGCTTCACTTTATGGGAAGCCAAGGTACATGTGTAAGCATTCATTAATGGAACAAAAGGATCTTTAGAAACTATACCTAAAATCTCACAAATACCGAGGAAAAAATACATTTATTCCGTATAGGTGATTTCAAAAAAATTGGTTTGGGGAATATGAAGGACTTGCATATGGTCATTGGAAAAGCTAATATAGGATGAGATATTCCAATGCAGAGCCTAAATTCTGCTTCATTTTCCTTACTCATTGGTAATGTAAGAATACTGCTTGGAGACATTGAGACATGGTAAAAGCAAGACTTATAATGAGCAATCCAGTTTTTTAATCCATAATAAAAATGCAAGATTTCATTTATAACATTTGATATTTCAGTACCTATCAATAAAAAAGGAAATTAAAATCTAATTATCAGTTTATTACTTATCTGACTGATATATGTCACAGTACTACATAACTACTTGAATTACAGAGCTAGGCTAAACTCCTCTTTGGAATTACTGGCCTAAAATGGTTCTGTGAAAATCTGGGGTTTCTCAAAGTAAAGTTCTTAATTTCATCAAGGCGTCTTCAAAAATTGTAATTTCAGAAATAAATATTGCATTATACACTGTTTAAATTTTGTTTTCTAACTTTCAACACATGACTCCCACTCCAAACTGCTTGACGTCTATAATTTTTTTTAAAAAGAGCTAGAATATCTACTATCTGTCCACATTAAAACTTGAAATAAGCATGGTTCTATTTTGTGTTTCTTTCATGAATGAGAGAAATTGCATTAAACAACCTAATTTCCACAGAACTTAATTTAAAAACTATTTTATGAAGTCTCTTAGGTCTGAATTTTAGAGTATCTCTTTAATTTATAAATATTATCTACTTGTATACATAAAAGCCAGCCATTGTTTATTGTTATGAATATAAAAATTAGAAAATATGTCCACAACTCCTCAATAGCCCCTTACAGATTTGGATTTTAGCCCAAAGGGGTAAATACACTCACAAAGATTTCCTGACTCAGGGAAAAATATTAAGGGAAAATATTGCTTGAACACAGTATTCTCTGATTGCTTCACAACCACAGTATAAGAAACAAAAGCTAGAAAAAATGAAAATATTTAAAATATTTGCATTCCTAACTTGATAACATTACACAGTGAAAGAGAAAGACAAAATAAACAATCATAGAAACATAAATCATATCAGATGGAAAGTACTTTTAAGATTACAGAGTCCAACATATACATGTTGGTAGATACAATTTAAGTCAGCAGTGCCCTGGCAGCCAGGCGGACCAACGGCGTCCTGGGGTGCGCCAGGCTCAGCATCACCAGCCAGGCAAGGGAGGGCATTGTCCTGCTCTGCTCTGAGCTGGGGCAGCCTCACCTCAAGTGCTGGGGGCAGTTTGGGCACCACAATATAACCAAGACATCAAACAGTTGGAGAGTGTCCAAAGAGGCCAATGAGGATGCCAGAAGGGCCTTAAGGGGAAGATGTGTGAGGAGTGGATGAGGTCACTTTTCTGTTCAGCCTGGAGGAGACTGAGAGGAGACCTCAGTGCAGCCTACAATTTCCTCCTGAGGGGAAGAGGAGGGACAGGCACTGATCTCTATGGTGATCAGTGACAGGACAAAGGGAATGGCCCGAGTTTCTGTCAGGGGAGGTTTATGCTGAATTCAGAAAAATGTTCTTCACCCAGAGGGTGCTGGGTGCAGGAAAAGGCTCCCCAGGGAAGCAGTCACAGCACCAAGCCTGAGAGAGTTCAAGTAGTGTTTGGACAGTGCTCTCAGATACATGGTGTGGTTCTTGGTCATGGTGCTGTGCAGGGCCAGGACTTGGATTCAGATTATTCTTGTAGGTCCCTTCCAACTCAGCATATCCTGTGATTCTGTGAACCATTAACCCAGCACTAACTTTACACATGGTAGGTGTAAAGCCCATCATGAAACTGTGTACCCAGGTGCCACATCTACATGTGTTTTAAATCCTTCTAGAACTGGTAACTCAACCACTTCTCTGTACAGCTTGTTCCAATTCTTGATAACTCTTTCCATGGAGAAATTTTTCCATATCCAACCTAAACCCCACCTGGTGCAACTAGAGATCATTTTCATTTGTCCTGTCACGTTACCTGGGAGAAAAGGTCAACCCCCACCTCACCACAACCTCACCACAACCTCCTCTCAGGCAGTTGTAGAATGATAAAAGCCCACAAGCTGCCTCTCCCAGTTTCCTCAGCTGTTCCTCAAAGGACAATTCACCAGGATTTTTGTCTTTCTCTGAACATGTGCCAATGCCTCAGCATCTTCCTTGTAGTGAGGCGCCTAAAACTGGATTTCCACGTGCACGCAAAATGTTCAAAGGCCTTACAAAACATTCAGTGTAATAGCACCATTAAAAAAAAGAAGAATCATCCAGTTATTAATAATCCAAATGCCTCCCAGCAAATTAAATATATTTGCCACCTATAATTTCTCTTGATTAAATATTATATTATTTCATATGCATTAATTCTTTCTAACAATAATGCTTCTCTGACCCTCTTACTGAATTACTATTAAAGTCTAAGTGTCTAATAAAATGCAGTTTATGTTTTTCTATATACCTTCTTTGGTTTTGCTGTTCTTTACTCAGCCTCTGTACCAGATGATTGTAAGATTAATGTGTTCTATATGACCTCAGATAATTACAGAAATGTTAAAATGAAGTGGTTGATCAAAACTCCTGAAACTCATTGCTTCTAATAGTAAAATTCTTTAAAGACATGGGAAGAGCTCATTTTCAAAATTATGTAATCTCTTACCAATGCTGGGAATGGTTTTTAGAGTACAGAAGGAGGTTAACTACCAAACTCAATTTTAAATATATTGATTTAAAAAGATGTAATGATTAAAATAAATATATTTGTTTTGAATATATCCTGTAGGTGATATATTCTCTTCTATCTGCTCCAAGCCTTGTGTAAAAGGGGCTGATAGTGTTGATTTAGTCTTTGGTAAGAAATAGCTATGTAACAACCACTGAAATCACAGCTGATAATAATTATAGCAGTCTCAGTAGGGAAGCCAAAGATGGATTTATCGTGACAAGATGAACCATTTTTAGCAGAGTTTGATTCCTTTAGAAGAAGACCACACAGAAAAGCTTGAAGGCTTTTGAAATGATGCATTTGTATGAGCTAAATTTTAAATTTGTGGTGTGCCTGTCATGAGGAGTGACACATAGCTGTGCCACCTGAGGAGCAGGGGATGACTCAGAACATCACTCCTTATTTTCTCCTCCCCCATGGGAGATGTAAGTTACTTTGGAATTCTCTTGTCTGGCAGTGACTTGTCTTGCATGTCTGTCCAGATGCTCTAGGAAGCCTCAGAGGAGAAAAAGTCTGCCTGCTTCCAACTCAGTTCCTCACTGCTTACGTTGAGGCTTCAGTGCAGGCCTTTGTGAGTGAAGTCAGGCGGCCCATGAAGACAGGGCCATTAATGTCACTCCTACAAACACTAAAGGAGTAAGTCTGAAATCCTTCCTCTTGTTGAGTAGCACTTCATTTCAGGAATCATTCTAAACAGGAAAATTCATGTCTGCTGATGTTGTCATTTTTCCCTCTGTTCTGAGAGTTTTGTGTATTTTGTCCATTTATAATTGGTCTTGCAAGTTGCTGAAATTTTTTTGCATTAATTTTGTTATCTATAACTAGTTTTAGTTCATGATCAATTTAACTTTGAGGATCAAGAAATAGGTAAGTATTTTTTTTCAAATTCTGTCCTTGTTTGGTTCTTCATAGAGGTAGTAAATGAAATTTGTGTTAGTTCTGTAAACATCTACATCTAGTGAATAGCAAGAACTTCCATAATTTTGACAGTGTTCTGTGTTGAACTGGTTAGCTGTGTTAAATTGTTAAATTGCTGTACCTAACCAAACAAAAAACATCCCACAAAAATAAAACAAAAAAGGCAGTTTGTTCTGGCCAAAAATATATCCAAGGTAAGGAGAATATTAATGAATAGGTAAGAAGAATTGTAGTAAAAACCTCAAGGAAAAACTATTACATGTGACTGTAACCAAGGATTTATTCTTACAGCTTTTAGCAATAAGAACAAAAAAAGAAATTCCATTTGCTAAAATGATAGCATCAGATTTTCTGAACAAAAAAGAAAGGAAAGGAGATTAACTGAAATATGAAGCAATCCCCTGCAAACTGTTTATATTGTAGCCCAGTTACTAGGGCAAATTCTGAAAAGACAGTGGCAACAGCAGGTTTAATATCAAATGTATCACCTGTTCTCATACTGAAACCTCGGAATAAGCCTCAGGCCTTACCTGTCCCATTTATGCTACATGGTGTGCAGGAAAGGAATCCTAAACTTTGTTCTTGCTCTTATTTGCTGGTGACATCATAAAGGTCATTGCATAAGGATGCTGATACTGACTTTGGGCTGATGGAGGAAACCTAATTTTAAAGAATTAAACACATAAGTTATGTTACATATTCAAATCATACTTTTCGGGGATAATTTTCCATGTCTTCTTTTTATCATAATATCTGACTTCTTGAAGCTGGAGATCCTTAAAACAGAAAATAAAAATAAGGTGGCTTTACCAAATTGAAAATTCTGAATAAAAAAATTATGGTCTGACGTTTACAAAGTTTGTTTAAAGTAATAAAACTCTATGTATTGCCAGTTATACACTCATGTTGTCAGAATTGGAAACAGTAGAGAATGGCATTCTGTAGGACTGAGGTGTCCATGAGGAGAAAAAAGCTTTCCACATCATAAAACATCAAAGCACCATTTAGAAAGATGGGAGAGAAAAAGATAAATGTCTCCAATAGTGAAACTAAAAAGCAGAGTCCAATGTCCTGATCTGCCAACAAACAATAATCTCTAGAGGAATATTATTAATATAAATGGCTCAGAAGGCATCCCAAGCATGCTTACAAATGTGCTAGTGTAAATGTAAGAAATATTAATAAATCTTAATATTTTAAAATAAATGTCTTTTAAGGTAGACTCAAATATATGTGTGTATTAGCAAAGTTTTGAGAGTATTTAACATTATTTAAAATTAAATTAGGTGAAATTAAATAAAAAAAATCTCATTCCATAACTTTTCATTTTAAGACAAAAGGAGTTTCTCCTTTTCTGAAGTTCATCTGTTCTGAGCTATTTTTCCTTGTCTTTTCTTTCTTTCAGAAAGGATTTGATTTTTGCTTCTTTTAATCAGCTGCTGTGACCATTAGCCACAGTCTTGAGCATACCCAGTTCCTTTGTACGATCTTGTCTGTGATTAGAACTGCATTGAACTGCATCCATCATTATGCATTTTCCAAATATGAGAAAGTGTAAGAGAATGTCAGTGAAAGAAAATGTTGGTCTTAAAGGCTAGTAACAGAGTTTGCAAGCTGGAAAAGATACATTCAGTAGATAAGCAATAGATAGTATAGCTCCATCAAGGAGCGAGGTTGGCTCAAGGAATGAGTCACAGTATACAAAAGTACATAATTGAACAGAGGTGTTGATAACAAATATCACCACACTGTAAAGCCCAGGAAGAGCTGCTGGTGTAGTACTTACTGACTCGTGAATCAGACATGTACTTTGCAAGACCAGTCCTTCTTTTCTGCCCTTATTTTCTTCCCTCATTTATTAAGTTTTTCTAAATATATTCCTCGTTATTGTCACCAGCTTCCTTTTGCTATTTCCTATTTGAATACGTGGCCTGGGGATTCATGGTTTCACACAGTAAAAAGCATATTTTAACTTTCCCTCATTTCTACTGGTACTACAGGCCAGTGGACAAATGGTAATAGTGGAGTTTGCCAAGGACATACCCAACTGCACATTCACTGGCAGAGATAAGGATATATAATATTTAGCAGTAAGTGAATTTTCCAATATAGTCTGAGGTATGTACCAGGACCCTGAGCTCTCCCTTGTTATCCAAATCCCAGTGTTGGAGGCTTTTCTTTTTAAAATAGCAGTTGGTTCATATTCAGTAATTGGTTACCAGTTTTTAATCATGCAAAACATAATTGTTTTTCACAGGTTGCCATAATACATTGAAGCTAGGAGTTTGAAAGCCCACCTTCTTAGGGAAAAAGTAGTGTTCCATTTTTGCAGTGCAATAAAGAAGAACAAATGCCCTTTGCAACTCCATACAGTATTTTGAACTCCCTACTATTATTCATGTACTGCTTCCTTTTATATTTCTAGTCTTCAACCAATTTTTTAGAGAACTGCATATGTGTATATATTCAAGCAGCACATATAAGCCTTAGGAAAGACAGCAAATTATCTACATAAATATTTAGATCTGTTTCAGAGAAACGTGACTTTTTATTTTGCTCTCCACAGGCACAGAATGTTTGTGACTCACAGCATCTAGATTTTGTGAAAGAATAACAACAAAAATGCCTAGTACATGAGAAAAACAACATGAGAAATTTGTGGTTTGCTTCCAAATAACAGCCTGGCTCAACCAATATTGAGGGTAAATGGCTGGTATTTTTATTAACATGTATTTTAGTCCTATCTCATCTGCCATTATTCAGATCTTATGAAGTTGTTAGTTTTTTATACACTGAAACTCTTTCAGTAATTATTTTAGCCATGAGTCTCCTGCAGCACTCTCATTCAGGACTGAAGTCTTGCAGATGCATCTCCACAGACCATGTAGAAAAAAATAACCTTTCACTCTGGTGTTTGACCATATATCCATGCAGACGTTATCCATTTCAGAAGATGGAAGAAAAGGAAGATAGATTTTCTGCTGTAGAGTTGAAAAAGAGTTTTTTGTAAGAGCTACTTTTTTATTATAGGTGTAATTACAAACTTGTTAAGTACGCCACTAAGTAATTTGACTCCTTAGATTCCATTTTTGCTACTATAAAATAGTGATTAAATATTGTTCTGACAGGCGATGAAATCATGCAGAGCTTTGGTATTTTTTTGTGGAGAGGGCTATGTAAAAACTGACTCATTTTCTGTGATTATCCTCTTGGATGTCGGTAGAAAGCAATCATAAAAAGGACACAGACATGGAGATGAACATTTTGTTTTAAAATTTAGCTAATACTTGCAGAGAGAGAGTTTGTTATTCACTATGTCAGAGTTCTGTTTTTATAATATATTCTATACAAATGTATTAATATCAGTGGAATGTGTTTATGCCAGACTGGCCCTTGTGTAAAAATCCATTTTCCCTGGATTACAAATTTTTTCCACAGTAGTCAGCATCTGATTAACTGGAACTTTTTTTTGCTCATGTGAAAGGGTCCTTTTCCTATTCTTTATAATGTTTAGTTTAATTCAATTTTCTCATACTAGGTTTATTATTGTACAGGAAGTGCTCTGTTTTCACATGTATATTTTATATCCATTAAAGCTGTCCATGGTCATTATAAACTGCCATATAAAACACTGACAATGTCTTCACAGCATGTGATTATATTCTCTCCCTAATCTTCCATAACACAATCCTGCCTGGTTCTTTCTTAAACAAGACTAATTGAGTTGCATCAATCAATTCATTGCAGAACTGGGACTGAATTAAGTATTAACTAAGTCTGTAGTTCTGTTAGAGATCTGAACAGAAAAAAACTATACCACTAAGGATAAATATTTATTATATATATATATATATAATGAAAAAAAAAAATTAGTGTGTAAAGGGCTTTTCCTATCTTTTTTAAAGCATTTGAGGATATATATATATATTCATAAAATAAGGCAATGTCCCTTTAAGTCGTGTGCTAGTCAGCTGACCCCATTCTAGTTTGGAAGCTTTTCCCCTAAGGAAAATATGTTCTAACTAAGAAATTAGTATTTTTTCCTGAAAATAACTCTTCATTCCCATGCTAAATGTGCAGGTTTTGATAACAAAAATATTTTATTTATTCAAAACAAAAGTGAATTTAAGACTTATTTTTGTATTCTGATATCTGAGATTATTACTGCAATTCAGTATGCTTGGAAAATTTTACCTTTTCAGATGCTAAAAACCTGAAATATATTTATGCCTTGGATAAGAAAGCTTACTTCCAAGTGGAATAGAGTTGGTTTCCACAAAACATAATGTAACTTCTTATGTGATGAATAGACTTTCAGTATTCAAACTGATTACTCAATTTTGCAGAAAACTATAAGTTTAATGAGACATTGAATTAAAATACTCAGGAAAACAAAAAATCTTATTTCTTTCTACTTTATGACAAATGTTCTCCAAACACAATATAAGCAACAATATCCTCGCATACGCAGTGCTGATGCGCTGATGAATTTTGCAGTACTATGAACACATTTTAGGAATTTTGCATTTGCTGCACGTAAGGAAACATGTCACCGGTGGTAATTTAGTTCTTGGTCTGCGAAATGGAGAAATAATAAGAATGAGAAATATGTCTTTTTTTACCATCAAGCGCAGGTCTAAAAAACTCTCAGACTCTCAGAACTGTCTCCTAACTGGGTATAAAGTAGCTGACAATAAATGCAATTCTGTTTCTGGAGATGATGTTGTTTAATTCCCTGATCCTTATCATTCTTCATTTCTTACAGGTTGAACCTTTTTTCTGCTGGAGAAAAAAAAAATCCTATTCAGGTTGTACAGAAATTTTCTTGAGAGAAATTCTGGCCTTTTTATATGCAGTACCCAGTAAAGAGTCAAAGTAACAAACACACATAAGCCAAGAAGAGAAGAGAGAGAAAGGGCCTAATTCATAGCAAATATTTTTTGCAATTACTAACTTGCCCTATGCCCCCTTTTCTTTACCTTTTACTTTCATACAATCATGTGCAGCTCTGGAAGTACCAGTGTGATTAAACATAGGCAGAAATCCTTCTCAAGGGGAGTTGTGACCTTCTCTGTTTTTGTGTTTCATAGGCTGCCAGCAATGGTGGTGCTTTACAGAAATCTAAGATTAATTGCCCACCTCACATACTGGGAATGTCTGTCACCTTTTCCTACCCAAGAAGAAATACATCACTCTCTCTTTTGCTTTGTGGTTTGCTTGGTATTTATTTTTTTTCCCTAATCTCCTCCGAAGCTGCTGATTGGTTAAGCTGCTCCTTATTTTTATTTCAGCACATTTTCTGCTGTAATGTCACTTTACCATCTCACTTGCAGCAGCATTTATTCTCCTCTTGTTTTATAACTGCTTCTGAGACACAGCTCTTCCCAACTTTCATCTGCTTC
The DNA here is from genome assembly GCA_024362935.1 of Setophaga petechia. NCBI lineage: Eukaryota > Metazoa > Chordata > Aves > Passeriformes > Parulidae > Setophaga > Setophaga petechia. Next base: position 28,261,269 of record JANCRA010000001.1, read on the forward strand.
ACACAGGCCATGTGTCAGCTTTGCCAGCCTCATCAGAAGTACCTGATTATCCTCTCAGTGAGCTCAAGGTTAAGTATCTTGACCCCAGAGTTTGAAATTCTGAATTGCACCATATCTCATTCACCTCTAAGTCTAAGATAAGAGTTTGAACCCTCTTGTGGAAGATGAAGATGGAAGATTGTTGTTTAAACTCAGAAAAATACGCATTTTTCTTATCTTATTCAGATCCATTTGATTTCTAGCTGCTGCAATTTCTGTTGGCTTTTGTAGCAGATTGTCTCTGTTTAGCTTTTACCCAGAAACATTTCTGACTCAAATGCTGTGAAAAACAAATAGATTTTACCACACAGGCTGGAAAAAAACAGTGATAACAAATAGGAGATGCATAATATGCAATGGATCTGACTTCCAATTTAAAATATTTTCTATGAAAGCCACTTTATAAGATTCAGTCAGCTCTAAATTATTTCCTTTAAAAAATTAAGAAACCACAAACAAAAATATGAAAACATTTTCACATCCTAACAGGTAATAGAAAGGGAATTTTGAAACAAAATTTATGGGAAATATGTCATTAATATTGCTCTTTTTTATGAAATCTGTGGATGCAATTATCTGTGCAGAAATTCAGCCATATTGGAAAGACATTTTGTGAACATCCGTGATTTAGTGTGATTTTACAGCTTAAAAAACCAAAAAACAATCACATACATTGATGCATAAACAAAGTTCATCTTGAAAGCCAATTATTAGTGTTTGTTTTGGAAAGTAACAGTTGCCAGGAAAAGTATCAGGATGAAAGTATATTTGTCCATGTCTTTGCTGTGAGTGCCACCATCTATGAAAATATAAAATCAAAACTGTTTTGCTTTAAAATTCAATTATTTATTTTAGGTCTCTCTCACATTTCATAAATATTGAATTTGGTTTTATTATTTTCCCCAACATACTTCCAAAAAATTCTATATCATCTTGAGGATTCCATGATTTCCCAAAGTAGTTGATAGTTTAGAGGATTAAAAGCAATTTTCAAAAAATAAATATAATACTATTCTTTTTATGTTCTCTTTCACTACATAGGATTTATATGCTGTGCTGTATTTCTCCTCACTAGACATCAGGGAATGGTCTAGCAGGAGGTGTCCTGGCCCATGGCAGGTGGGGTTGGAAATAGATGATGTTTATTGTCCCTTCCAAACCAAACCAAACCAAACCAAACCAAACCAAACCAAACCATTTAATAGGACTATGAATATAACAAGATATTTTCCATTACTATGTCCTGTGCATGATTTTCTATTTGCTCTACTTTCCACATTAATCTAATCATGAAGAATATTCAGATGATTTTAAAAAATCTAAAATTTTCCTCGCTAAAAATTAATTTTAGTGGGACCTGCTTGGATGCCATAGGAGACGCACTCAAAATAGTCTTTTAGATTCTTTGCAACATCAACTTTTAATAGTGCTTCCAGCCAAAAAAGGGAGTGAAACTCAAAAAGAATCTGGTTTTCCTCAGTTTCATTACTTTTCTTTTATATCCCTATTTTCTTAAAATATTGCCATTATTAAAACTTTTATCGTAATTGTTCTTAAAAGTATTAAAACTGAACATTTGAAAATACAAAGATTTGAACTTCATCCTTCAGTCTTTAAACCAGCTCATTTTCCATCCTTTTGTTTCAATTTCGTACAATTAAAACAAAAAAAGGGGTGGTGCTTTATTTTAGTAGTGGCATGCATGTTGCTACACTGCAGTGGAGGGTACCTTGATGGTAGGAAGTCAAGTCAAGAATTGCAGCAATACTTTCAGTGCTGGCCAAAAGGAGACAGTGACAATTTCAACAAAGAGCTGGCAGTCTTAGGACTTGTTTAGGCAAAACCATACTGCAATTAATACTGGATGTCTTTCAAATTTCTCTTTCTAAGTTCTCTTTAATCGTCCTTAATATTAAGTATTTTATATTATGTACTGTATGTAACAACTTTTCATAACCAGATTTTACAGAACAAAAGTATACACCAATAAACTGCTATATTAAGCTGTGTAGAAAAACATGGTTTCCTTTAAGAAAACAGGATTGGTTTCCAAAGGAAGGTCAGCATTTGCTTTGCATCATCCTTCAGCTCATACTGAAAGGATCACAACACAGCCAAGTCGTTGGCTTCTTCTCAGCCATTTCCAAGGAGAAATAATAACTGATGTCAAAATGCTCATTTGGTCACCACATGATGTCTTTCTTCATGAGAACCTTCCAAACAGCTTCTCTGAGCTATTTCAGAGCAGCAGTTATCACCTGTCCTGGTGATTTTATGAAGGTACAAATGTCAAAGTTTCACCTGAGAGAAAACATCCATACAATAAAAGTAGCATAACATGCTTTACCCTTTAAGAACAGAAAACTGCAGCTGTTTCACACAGAGTTTCTGTGCACTAAGGCACAAATATGCATGTCTAAATGTGAGAGATATTATGTCCATAGATTAGTCAAGTAGGTTCTTGTGATGACCTAATAGAATATAATGTAGATTGTATATGTGTACATATATTACTATATTCATCATAGAATCTGTTAATTAATCTGTGTTTATATTATTAAACATATGCTTATGAATATTTCTAAGTGCTATGTATCTATATGTATTAATATCTCAAGGTGAGCACATAATTTATAAAAAAAAATAAACCAGATTTACTGGCAATGCCTTCTGTCTTCTTGTCAGCTATCACAACTCTCCTTGAAAATTCAGGTCTCAAGTTCACGTTCTTTGATCAATTTTTAGCAGTCTAAGGATTATTTTTTCAGACAGTAATAGTAAAATTTGGAGTTTAGATAAAACTAGTTCCATGTCTAGTGTCAGTCCTGACGCATGATCAGTACAGAAAGAGACAACATATACATGTTTGAGATATAGCACAATCCTCTTCAGTGTAACATCTTATTTTTTGTGCTTTTCTCTTCCAGTTTTTCTACATCATTATGTCTACCTTGTGCTCAAATTTTTTGGATAGAACTTGTGGAAAATACTCCTATATCCATGGTAAGCCAAAAATTGACAAGGAAGAAAAATTACTGCAGACAATTAAACAAGGAAAAATGATTGCAAGTTACTTCAACTTTTCTAAAATGTAACAAGAAGAAATATGAACTTCTTTTAGTCATCAAAATTTTTGACAAGGGGAAATTTATATTTTACATTGAATTTGTTTTTCATAATTTGTGACCTTTTTTTAAATATATATTTAATTTTTCTTTATTTTGTTCAGAATAAGAAAATCAGATTAATAACTCCAGTACTTTGGAGTTTTGGAAACCCCCTACATTTTCAGTAATGAAACTTGCAAGTTCATTGCCCCAGGCCCTAGGCAAAGGACTCTGTTCCAATGGTCTTTCTCTTTCTTCATGTAGAGTTTAACAGGTCTGAAGAAGTATTTCTCCAACTAACATAACCTTTGTTTAACTTTCTTGCGCATATGTGAAACTATCAACATGGAATGTTTATGGGCCCCAGGCCTGTAAGGATTAGGCAAATAAGATTTTTTTTGCTTTCTGCTCTGCTTCAAAAGCAGTTAAGGGTTATGCATTCCAGTTTCACAAAGCACCTCATTCAGACCTAGCTTTAGGTGCTTAAGTCCAAGAGAGAGGGAACATTTCCTGAGTACCTCTCTTCAGAGATTTCTGTTGCCTATTTAGCCTGAGGTGCTGCAAACCTCATGCTCAGATCTGTTGATGGAGTGTGCCTGTATCCTAGAGATATCTTGTTTATCAATTAGTGTTCTGAAAATAGGTACTAGGCTGTAATTGTCAAATTTCTATCTTGAGCATTTCACTCATGATCCCCACCAAAACTCAATGCAATATTATTTGTAGGAGCAGGCATAAGAAGCAGGACAAATTTACAGTTTTGCTCAACTTAGATCTATCTGTATCATTCTTTATGCACCTTTTCCAAAACTCATATTATTTGGAATCCAATTTTGAAACAGATCCTCATCTGGAAGCAATTGGCATTGCTGTTGATGTCAACTTCAAATGAATTTAGGGACAGTGATTCAATTGTGATGCCACCTGACCTCAATCTCAATAGAATCCGTAAAACACGAACAATATTTAAAATGTCTTAAATACCCAGAAAAAATGTTACCTTTTATTTAGACTCTTGTAATTCACCAGCTGTTTAGCTTTTAAAAGTATCTTAATAAAACATTTTCATTACTAAATGGAAAAATACCATGCAAAACACATGCATAGATATTTTCTAGAAGGAAGCAAAATGAAACTATAACTCAAACACTGTGTATATATCTGCTTCTAGTCAGCTGAGGTGAGATGACTATTTTGATGTGTCTTTTTGAAAGTGGTTGTTAACTCTGAGACAATTATAGTTTTAATTGTGTTCAATCACTTCATGGTTCAAAATCATCACCATGAAGTTAAGCATAAGTTGAAAGCATAGACTTCTGAAAAACACATTCTCAAGTAAAATATTTCTATGGTTCCACTGACCCCACTAAAACTTAAATGTAGTGCTCAGAAGAGTCACATTCCTATTTCCTTTTTTCTTTTTATACAAGATTGTGCAAAGTCCATTTTTAGATTATTTAATAATTTTAATTATTTTCTATTTTCTAAAGTGTCACCTGACATTTTATCAGCAAATCATTTTTTCCTGCTAAAATCCCAAAGTTTTTATTATGAAACTATTTCCATCCAATATCAACAAATTGGTTGTGAAAGGCTTGATATGTTCTAGTACAACTAGGAATTACATAAAAATTCATGGGTTTTTTTAGTAATGTTGTTTGCTACAACTGACAATGACTTCTCACATCCAAATTTCACAGTTTTCTACCTCAGATGAAAAGCTTCTGTCAAATTTGCCTTGCAGTCATTTCAGCTTCAACTTAGCTTTTGTTTGTTTGCAATGTTCACATTCTTACTGGGAAGGAAAACAAGGTATAGGAAAACCATAGGGCTGCCTTCAAACTTTTGCACAGTATAGTGGTTTTAGTCTGATTGCTCTTAGCCTCCTGTATGCAAATCAGATAATTAAAAATGTATAATGTAAATGTAAATATGAACAATAGGAGAACCTCTTTGACAATGATCAAAGGAGTCTTCAATGTTAGAAATCAGAAGATAATGAACCAACAAAACTATCTTTCAGTCTTTCACCTTCACAGATTAACTAAAGGGATTTCTTCAGCAAAAAGATGAACATGTAAAGCAATAATCTGTGGAAATGCTTGAAAACTCATCCCTGAGGATTCTGAATGAATGAAGCAGACTCACGGAAGGATTTTCTAAACACTGCAGTCACTCATTAAGGAGGTCTCCATGAGCAATGTATTTCTTGGCCAAGTCTGTGTTCTTCTCTTCCCTGACACATTCTCTTATGAGAATGTTACATGAAAATATCTCTAAATGCCAAGGCAGAGGGGAAATTCGTCTTATTTAAATAACTGGTGTTGCTAGAGAAGGTTGGAGAAGCTAGTGAGACTCAAGCCTGATGGAAGAGCGCAAGAGAAAGAGAAGGAGCCTATGAATGTTGTTTTGTGTTATCATAGATCTCCATCAAAACTGTCTTTTGAGAAAAGGTCCCCTGCATTATAAGTGGGACTGATCTTCTACAAATTTACCAAATGTCTAGACAGACTTCACAAGAACTTCATCTGCCTCTCTCATGTGTTACCTTCTCCAGTAAGCAAACAACAGACTCAGAGGTCTTGCATTTGCATCCTCTGTTGCATCCAGTCTGGACAGGTTTGTGACTCTGTGTCTAACAGTGAGATTACAGCACCTGATCACAGAGCTTTCACCTATGTATTTGCTGTTTCTTGTGAAACCCACCTCAGCAGCCACTACCGGATCTGAAATAGATACAGTAAACCTTCTGCTTTGAAATATATATGATCAGTTATTGACTTTACTCTTTGCAGCTGCTTACACCTGATATATTCTGTCCCACCAGGAGTATCCAAAAATGGTGTAACTTACAAAGACAGCTTCTGAATTGTCATGCAACATTCAAACAGAATCCAAAATCAATAAGCTAATAGAGGAAGGATATGATATTTATGCAATTGTGAAATTTTTCTGAATGCAGATCCCATGATCATTGATGAATCTTTGTTTCACAAGGAAAAAAAAAAAAAAAAAAAAGCAGAGATTTAATTTTGGAAACAAGAAGAAAAGGACAAGATTTATTACAGTTTTGGTCTGAAGGTTCTGTATTGCCTAAGCACTTTTCATACTGCCATTTCCAATGTATTGCTCTGACAGAAAAGGTCACGAAGTTTTATGCTGCAAAATAAAGAATAAAGTAGAAAAGGAGAAATATAATTGTTTTGGTTGAAAAGTTCAGTAAGGTCTAGAAACGTTGAACAGTTGGACACTTATTTTATTTTACTACAGGGTCACACATTTCAATGACAGTAGAGTCGATTCAGTACTGCGGCTGATTCAATTTCCTGTGCCTTGCATGGGAAGAAAAGTAACTTTCTAAAAAGACAGTATATTTTCAATAATCTTTCAAATAATTTGTCTGTAGCAACTGCTTAGAAGGCTGACATTGAAATCCATTTGCTTATCAAAATGTTTTCTTCTCCACAGTGTGTAAAGCTTCATGCTGGCTATTGTAAACTTGCCATTGATTTTCCAAACAGTTGCAGAGAACTGGGGTAAAAGGAAGGTCACATTTTGAAGAAATGTGGATAGCTGAAAGGTTAAAAAGTAAAATAGATGACAGATAGTATTTTTGTAAATTGCAAGCTTTTTGTTTTCAAGGCATGTTGAACAGTGTTCATTTCACTTCATCACAGTTGGCAGTGATACAAAAAATATCTTTAATTCAAAGCAAATCAGTATTACAAGAGTTTCCAGTCTTGTAAAATTGACCATTCATTCCAACAATGGCTTTTTTGCCCCTTGAACAAAATTGCTTTCAATACTATTTAAAAAAAAAAAAAAAGATAATATGATGCTTATTTCAGAGTACTAAGGAGAAGTGTTTTCCTTATATAATTTTATTTTCATTGCAAATAGATGAAAGTAATATCCAAATCTGGAATTTCAGCATGAGTTGGCCTTGGATAAGAGAGCTAGGTAACTATGTTCTCCAAATGTCCTCAGCAGAATAAAAATTTGGTACCTTGAAATAATCATACCATAAAAGCTTTCAGAGTTGAATCAAAGAGGTAAAGCCTCAATTCTAAAATTAATGACTTGTTACAGAGGAGTAAATTTACCTGTGATTTCAAGTGAAATTATCAGTTGTGTTAATACATTTTATCTGTGACCAGTGCAACATCCTCACTGAAGCTTTGTGTCTTTGATGTCTGAATTGCCTTTTAGTGTTCTTTCCTTTTTTGATTAATTTACATAGAAGAATGCTTGTCGTTCCTGCAGAAAAACATGCATTTTTGAACTGCCAATATCTGCAGTTGAAATGACAATTTATTAAGGGCTTTCACACCTATTTCCATGGGATTCAGTTATACATGACACTACAGCAAAAAACATCTGCATAATGTAAGAGGACAACACTACCTATTGTTAGATCATTTAAGCCTTTTTTTTTTCTTTTATTGATAGGAAGAAAAAAATGAAAATTTGCCATACAGGCTTTGGGCAACCTTCTGTTTTTCATTAAGATTCTGTCCTGGAAGAAAGGAAAGAAGTGAAGAATAGAAAGAAATTAATCTTCTTACATAAAAGGAAAGAAATAAAAAGGAATTAAAAGATTCTGTCAAAATACATCAGAAAGAGTTGTTGGGGTTTTTTTTTTCCATAAATCAGAAATTGTAGTTCTAAATAAATTGAGGTATACCTAATGTTTGCTATACATAATACAAAATTTTCTAATTTTTACAATATTTCTACTGAGTTTCAGTCATTGCATAAAAAATGGAAAACCTTCATTGTATTTTAGGATATAGTTTCAAAACACAGCAAATAAAATAGAGTAGATACATAGGATATAAATTCATGTAACTAATAATCTTAATTCACCAAGGAAATTAGGAAAATATATTTATTTAATAAAGTTTATACTATTTCATAATAATTTTAAAGAGTAAAATCTAACAAAGAAAAAAAGATAATTTATCTGTACTTGTGTGAAAAGAAACATATACTAGAATATTTTCAACCAAAACTACCTAATGAACACAGAAATTTGTTTTGATGAGGAAATGTCAATAGAAATAATTACATGAGTTTACAGTTTTAAGTTTATCTCCACAATTAAAAAATGCAATATTAACAAAGCAAATTATTTGCTGTGAGTAGGCTGATAAGACATCAGATAAGACATCGTTGATAAGATTGAAAGCTTTCATGTGAAGTTTTCAAGATTTCGTGTTTGAACATGCCAAAATTGAAGAGATGAAAATTCAGTACTATATCAGAGAAAGAATGGTAAAACCAGGCCTTTCATACCTCAAATAAAATACTTGAAAAATTGTCTCAGGTTGTTTTGTCAACAAGATGTGGATGTGACTGAACATCTCATGAGGGAATAAATTTTATGCCAGAGCCAGAAAAACAGAGAGCAAATCCTGGTGTTCTTGGTTTGACATGGTGGCAGAGCCTTCCTGCCTGCACACCTCGCCAGGCTCCCCCATCTCTTGACCTGATACCCCTCTCCAGTATTGGAAAAATATCCCTCCCTGCCAAATGTTTCTACTGACCATCAGAGAAATCAGTGAAGACTAGGCAGCTCCCAAGCACTTTCGTCCTCCCTATAACCCCTTTCCCTGTACTTGTGCACTTCGGTGCTTGTGCTAGCTCTATTTGCAGTCCAAGAGAAGAAACGGATACCAAAGGGAAATAGCTGTCAGTAGCAGAGCCATGGTTTTCCTCCTGACAGAAAACAGTTTGTCTGTCCTCATCACTCTAAGACTAATGTCTAGAAAACCTGCTTTGCCACTTAAATTAAGCACCAAAAGCTCAGCAGAATTCAGGAGCTGCGGACATGAAATCTGAAGGATTCTTCTTTTCCCTCCAGATTCAGCCATGACTTCAAGTCTGTCATCAATGTGACATTCTAGAGAACTACTTTTCTTGTGTCTGAAGTAAGCTCTTTTATTTGAACACAAATATTTGAGGAATATCTAACATTGATCATGCAGGAATAACCATGCTCTTCTTTACCTTTAAATTACAGAAACTGTAACAGATGTTCAATGTGGTGCACTTCTATTAAAAATACAATAAATGTACAGGACTGTGGAGAAATATTGATAACATAGTGGCTTAGTGAGCTGGATTAACCTGGAGGGCTCAAATCCAGGTGCCAATCACTTTGATTAACAGTTCAGGGAAGGCTGCTCATGAAGTTACTCAATGGCAGCCAATTTTCTGATGCATTTTGCTGTAAAGAAGTTAACTTCCAGTCTGGAGATTGTAAAGGGGCTGGTCATAACACTGGGAGTTTATTAGGCTATGAAACTGAAGTCATGCTTACTAAGTAATTTGAATCACAAAGTCCCTTCCAATCAACTGGTACAAGGGTTTAGCCCCATTATTTCTTTTCAAAGATTCTTGTTTTTCACATTGCTTGAGAGAATTTACAACCCTTGCTGCTTCTATCGCTACATCTAGGACTCAGGATATTATAATTCTACCAGTTGTGCAAGTCTCCAAAATGACAGAACTGCCATGATGATCCCACACAGCTGTAGAGGGCTGTGAATGTTTGTCAGCATGACATTCTCTTCATACCTGCACTGAGCAAATTAATTGGGGATGAAAAATAGCTACCAGAGTGGATTAAAATTTTTTGACTAAAAATACTGATTTGGTTATGAAACAAGATACCAGATAAATCTTCAAATTCAATTACACTGAGAATATAGCTTCTCCATACTCAGTAGCAGCTAAAATGTATTCAAGTAGCCTATGTAAATTGTGAAACACTGAAAAAATTCCTCTATGAGATGGCAGATTTGCAAGGTAACTGAACTTAAGACCTTTGAAAAGTTTTTGCCTCTCTTCCTTCACCCATATGATATCTTTAATCTTCTTCACCAAATAATGTAAATTTCTCTTTTTTTAAAAAATAATTTTAAAGTGAATTAAAATACTAAAAACATGCATTGAAATGTTAATATTTTTAAAGGACCAATATATATTATTTTATCTATAGCATTTTTTAATATTATTATTATTATAATCATAGAAAAATTATGTTGGAAATAAAAGATTAAGATCATCAAGTCCCACTGTTAACCAAATGTTAACACAGCACTGCCAAGTCCACGACTAAACCATACCTCAAGTGTCACTCCTATAGGTCTTTTAAACACCACCAGGGTTGTTGACTTGACCTCTTCCCTGGGCAGCCTGTCCCAATGCTTGACAATCCTTTCTGTGAATAATTTTTTTCCTAATATACCATCCAAATCTCCTCTGGCACACTTTGAGGATTTCTCCTTTTGTCATGTTGCCTGGGAGAAGAGAGTCACCCCCACCTCACCACAACCTCTTTCTAGATAGATGCAGAGTTGTAGAGTCTCCCTTGAGCCTCCTTCTCTCCAGGCTAAACACTCCCCATTCCCTCAGCCCTTTTCAGAAGAATTCTGTTCCAGGCCCCTCACCACATCCATTACCTTTCCCTGGACCAACTCCAGCATTCAATGTCCTTCTTGCATTGAGTGAGGGGCTCAAAAGTATTTCAAGTACAGGGGGAAAATAATTTACTTATTCTGCCATCCACACCATTTTTTTGCACATCCCAGGTTGTCATTAGGCCTCTTGGACATGTGGACATACAGCTGGTTCACCCTCAGCCAGCTGTCCACTAGCATTCCCAGGTCCTTTCCCAATGGACTGCTTTCCAGCCACTCTGCCCCCAGCCCGTAGTGCTGCAGGGGGCTGTTGTGGCAGAAGTGTAGGACACAGAATTTGATGCTGTTGAAACTCATGCTGGAGTTTCAGGCTCAGAGTGATGTCTCGGCTCATCTATCTGCCCAGATCCCTCTATAAACTTCTTATCCTTCAGCAGATCAATGCTCCCACCTGACTTGGTCTCTTTGAATATACTGAGGGCACTCTCAATCCCTCATCCAGATCATCGATACAGATATTGAACAGGACCAAATACTTAGCCCTGGGGGACAGACACCAACTGGATACAGCGCTGCTCACCATCACACATGGCCATCTCGCCGGTTCTGTCTAACACATGGGCTCCCAGCTTCTCCAGGAGAATGCCGTGGGGGAGGAAATCAAAGGCTTTGCTGAAGTCCAGATGGACAAAATCCACAACCATTTGATCATCCATCCAATAGACAGGTCATAAAGGGAGTTCAACATGGTCTAAAAGGACCTTTCTTAGCACCCATACTGGCTCAGCCTGATCTCTTTACTGTCCTGGCTGTGTGTGTGCGTGTACATACATGTGTGTGTGTGTATACATATATGTGTGTGTGTGTATATATATGTGTGTGTGTGTGTGTGTATAAATATGCATTTATATATATATGTGTATACGTATAAGGACTACATATATCCTCACACACATATATACACATAGCTTTGTAATTGTAGTTTAGTAAATCCATGCATACAGTGCAGATGACTAGAAGTACCAAAACCAGGGAACTTACATAACAATATTGAGCTAATTTTTTTTAAACCATTTTTTATTTGAAAAACTTCACATCTGAAAGTCCCTGATCTCCAGAGATATGGTAGAAAGCAAATGAGAAAGAGAAAATAGTGTATCAATCCAAAAAGCCGCCTAGTCCTCTAGATAACCATGCATAAAATTACAAATAAAGATATTTCTTTCCTATTGTCAATATAAATAGATTTTCAAAGTTGATTGGAGTTATTTTTATCTGCTCCATCTTTCTATTTCTACATGCAGTGCTCTGATCTTGATAAAACAAGGTTACATGGAGGGATAGGAATAACTCTCCTAAATCAACTCTAATTTAAGACAACTGTGGCAAGGATGTTCTTAGTATGTCTTAAAATGGAAGAGTTTGGTTCTTAATGGTAGTGTAACAATACATAAAATCTCTCAAATTGCTCTGCACTCTGAAATCTTTTGATCAGAGCATTAGAAAAAACAGATCAAAGTGATATAAGGATATTCTTGAAACATCACTACTAAATTTCCCAATTTCTTTTTTCAAGCATACATTATACAAGTACACCCTTAAAGACTTGGGGTGGGAGGGGATTTCTCAATAAAAGAAACCTCTGAGAGAACTGGGAGCGTTCTCACCACAATCCCACAGGGACAGGACCAATAGTAGCCAATCCTGTAATGCATAAAGGAATCCCTTGGGGAGCCCCATATCTTTCAGCTGCTCCTCATATGGGGTTGTTTAGCCTAGAAAAGAGGAGGTTCAGGGTAGACCTTATCACTCTCTACAACTCCCTGAGAGGAGGGTGGAGCCAGGTGGGATCAGCCTCTTCTCACATGCACCCAGAGACGGGACAAGAGGGCAGAGCTTCAAGATGCATCATGGAGGTTCAGGCTGGACATAAGGAGGAATGTCTTTTCACAAAAAGAGTTGTTAAGTGTTGACGGCCCAGGGAGGTGCTGTAGTCACCATCCCTGGATAAATTTAAGAAAGACTGTGTGTATATATATATATATATATATATATATATATATATATATATAAATGTGTATATGTGTGTATATATATATATGTATATATGTATATGTAAACATACATGTATATCTATGTATATGTGTATATGTATACATATATGTATATGTATATGTGTATATGTATATGTGTATGTATATGTATATATGTTCACCTAGCAATTTTAATTACACATGAGGGATAAAATGCACTATTATAAATTACGTTTTCACTTCAGTGGCAAACACTGGCAAAAGAAATACCAGAGGCAATCTACATCTGGATGTAACATATGCAGTATCTGCTTCATTAATATCTAGTCTCTCCCAGCTTTCATCAATAGCATTCATATCTTTTTATAATCTTTATATGTTCCCTATTCAAGCACCTCATGGCCAGTACCATGAATTATTTTGTTTCTAAATTCCTAATTCAGTCTACAATGAAAACATATTCATACAAGTTTATTATGAAATTTCAGAAAATGGGCATAAAACTTTAATGTAAGTTAAACTAAGCAAATATAAGTTCACAGAATAGTTTTAGTTTTCAAACTGGCATACATATGGAACACAGACCTGAAAAGCCAACTAAAGTTAATGAGAATCCATATGTTTGACTCAAAGGCCTTGGCTCAGACTGAACATGACAGAGTCTATTGTTTTTTTCCAGCTGCTTGACTATACTGGCCAACAGCTAACTTTAGCTAGATACCTTGTATGCATTTCTGTTATTATTTTTCCATGTAAGCAATATTACCTTTTGCTACAGGAATACCAGACAATCATAAATAAGGGACAGATGATCACTACAATGAAAAAATAAAATTAATAGTCTGTGCAAAGGAGGATGTGATTTATTTTGTGATCTGAATGAAAAAATTATGATAAAATAATTATGATAAAATCTATTTGGTACGCTGAAATATAGTAAGGCATAAAGTAAGCAAAAAAGCTGTTTGTAATAAAATTATACAGAATAATTTTCATGCTTTGGTGCTTTGAAATCTCAGACTTATTTTTCTTTATGAAACTCAATAGCCATTTTGAAGAGTATCCATAAGTTTTTTTATATTTGTTGGGCTCTGAAGCACAATATGTAGTAACTCATTAGATAATCTGGTGCATCTGCCCATGTGTATACTCTGAGCCTCAGCAAAATGGAGCAATGATGTTAGAGCCCTCTCCATGCTGATGTTATCACAGTTTTACTGTCTGGTTATTCCCTCATGCTTCCTACACAGCACACGTGTGCCTGGAGTAACTTTCCCAAGTGCATGTACCTTTGAGAGCAACAATTGCTAAACCTTTCTTCCCACATTTGTTTTTATAAAGAGCCTTGATGAATCTGATATTTGCAGTGGCTGGGGAGCTCATCTCCATTTCTTCAAGTAAGTGCATATCTGCATGGTGTCAAATAATAAGTACTGCAGCATAATGAGGATTTTAAAATAAGAAAAACAATGTTGCAGTATTGTAAACATTATCATTGCTGAAGAAGTTTGGAGAGGTCAAATTGCCAAGAGAGGACTAGTTTTCATTAAAAGAATGACTGCTTTTAGAACACCCTATAAGGGATGTGTGTGAGGGGAGGAGAACCATAGGTGTTCTTGCTTATGTTTTTTTGTGTTGGGTTGGTTTTATTTTTCCCTTAATTGTATCACTTATTCCAATCAATTATTACCACTCCCTCCGATCCTTGCACTTATGAATTCATGTTGGTCACACACATGGGCACGTTTATTTCCAACTGGCAATGCCTTTGTGCGTGTCAGAGGAACCAAAGGGGATTAAAGTAATGTACAAAAGCATTGGATGCAAAAGCCATGGGAAATGGAATGGGAGCAGTCATTTATAAAAAAGAAACAAGGTCTTCAATAATATCTATGCTGCTTGGCTTTTTTTTTAAGTAAGCAAGTCATAACATCTACTTGTTCTAGTCACAGGAACTGACTGCAAGCGTAGACTCAACCAAGGGATTCAAAATTCAAGAGGACTCACTTATTTTCTTGGTTTGTAAGACACCTGGCTATTTTGCTATATTATACTACTGGCCACAAATGCAGTCATAATTTCAACAGAAAAGGGTGTAATAAGGAATTTAAGTTGGAAATTTATAAACCGGTGTAAATAAATAGAGATTCACCTCTATATAATGTTGCGATTTTCAGGTTGAAAACAGAAATATTTGCATTTAAATACTGAGCCAGGAAAAACTTTTCTTTAGTACCAAAGTAAAACTTTTGTCTTGTACTGCTCACTTACAAATTTGCTTCAAAACTTTCTGCTCTTTTCTAGTACAAAATTAAAGAAATTACAGCTTGTTCATCTTCATAGTTAGGGAAAATTACTTTGCTAATCTCTGCCAAGAGACACAGGTCTGATTAAAAATCTTTGCCTCCGATACAGAAAAACTTCAGCAAATTTATTTTAAACATGCTATAGTGAGAATGCTGAACAGGAAACAAAAAGAAAGCAAAAGAAAAACATACAAAGAAAAAAAAAAAAACCAAAAAAAAACACCCCAAACTGAACCAAACAAAAAATATCCCCTATTCATTTGTTAGATATTTGATCATCACAAGTCCCTAAGCATGGTCTCACTATGGTGCAGCCTCTATCTGAGCCTTCTTAGTGAATAACATAGCTTTGATTTTAAGGCCAACTGGACTCTGTCACTTTTGGAGCTCTATATTATAGACAGGAAATGTAGGGATTTTTCTTTAAAATCTAATCAATGTGATCTGGAGCACACTCAATTACTAGCTCTTCTTCTAACTAAAAGAATATTGTTATTGAATCTCACTGAGGTGTAATGATGCAATTCTTTGGGTACCTAATTTTTTAATTTCCAGAGTTTCATATTAGGTATATTAGATCATCATATGTGTAATACCAGCTCCAGGTGTCACCAGATTGTATATAAATGGGTATATTACCTGTCACTACCAGAATTCCTACCTTCAAACTCTGAGATTCTTTGTTGTAAATTTTTGCCTGAAAAATGTACTGTTTATTGCTTAAAATGACAGTGAATTGTAAACTTTTGTTATTCAGATGTAAATCAGAATAACTTTGCTATATAGAACTTGTATATCAGACCAGACTCAATAGATGGTCCATTCAATAGGGCTGTTTTACTAGTTCCACTATACAAATAAAGTCAAACACACAGAGAAATATCCTTTATCAAACCATTTTCAGACATATTTTTTCCTTGACACTTCTGTCACTTGATCCAAGTGCAGATGAGGAAAATTAATGAAGCAAATAAACTAGTTGGTTTAGGGTTTCTTTCCCCCTTCCAAAGAATGAAATAAGTATTAATATTATTCAGTAAAAAATCACCATTAAAAGAAAATAGATTCTATTCCAAAGGAGTCGTATGAATATATGGTAATTTTACATCCATGTGGAGTTTGAATTCGTATCTTGGCAGTTGCCTGCATGGAATTTCTACTGATGAATTTCCTCTGCTGGAAGTTCTTCTTTCTCAAAAAAATTCTAAGCTTCTTTTGGAAAAAAATTAAGTTATTGAAAAAAAGAAATTATTTGGAAATAATGAAACTATGAACAATACAAAAGAGAAAGATAAAAATTATACAATTGGTGAGAATAATAAAAATTTTAAAAGAGAATTAATACTAAATTTTAACAGTACAGTTCAAATGAGTGAAGAATTTATTTTGATTTCATATTTCAAACAGAAAGGATATTTCCTCAGTTCAGCTTTGTTGGTGTTGATGCTCTGAAAAGCTGCTTAGGAAAAACAAAACCTCTTGCTATTATGTTTCTGATAATATACTTGCAAAGGGATAAATATAATTTTTATATGACTATTTTAAATATTTTGATCAATAGTGAAACAAAACTGTAATTCATTTCTTAATAATTAATTAGTCTACTATTCTGCATTGAAAATGATTGACAAATACTTATTTTTGTTAAGAGGATTTCAAGAAAAACCTGAAACTGGAAGACATTTTGTGCTATATATAGTTATATATCCAATATATAGTTGTATATCCTACTCTGTCATATGTATAGACTGAATGGAGTTATTTTCCTCTATTCTCTATCCAAAGGGTGAAATAAAGCTATTTTCTTCTTTGTTTTGGTTTTTTGGTGGGTTTTTTTTTTTTGGTTGGTTTTTTTTTTTTGGGTTGGTGGGTTTGTTTTGGTTGGTAGGGTTTTTTGTTGGTGCTGGAGTTTTTTGGAGATTTTTTGGTGGTGGTTTTTTGTGTTGTTTTTTTTTTTTTTTTTTCCTTTAAGGGATGTTTTTGTGTCAGTGTCTGTATTTTTTATCCCCTGGAATTTACACTGCTTTTCAAGGATGGCCACTTCTTTCACACTGCGAATTCTAGTACACTGTGAATACTAAAGCTACACTTTAAAAAGCTGACAGATCCCTTTTGTTTGTATCTGTCCCAGTCATGGCTTAATTGCAGAAATGTGAGGAAGGTCAGGCTGCTAGCCCTTCTAGAGAGTATTTCCAATGAAAAATGGAAAGCAAGGAAAAAAGCAGACACTGCCTGCTTTAAAAGTTTCCCTATTATAGCCTTTGAGGGCCGAGACCTCAGAGTACACTGCATGGTACTCTCACACAAAATTTTAAACACAGCTGTGTGAGCTTCTCTTGCTGTTGCAGCTGCTAACAGTTATATAAAGGAGAGAATGTGGAGGTACACAGAGGACACTTCAGCTGTTATCTTCTGAATACACTACACTTTTCACTGATAGGAATATTCAAAGTGTGCATTGGACATTTGAAACACATCAGATTTGCTTGGTCTTTTGCTTTGAATGATATACTAATATTAAGATGAACATTGGTGACTTACTTTTTTTCTTTCCATTTAGCAGACTTACAAAGTAATTTTAATACCTGCTGCTGGATGGGCAATGCAGTGGGGTCCAAGCAATGCCACAGATTCCTGGCGTGCACTGGGGACAATTATTTGGCACAGAGACTGGACAGAACAATCAGAAGAGAGACTTTGCTGCTACACATAAATAGAGAAGACCTAAGCAAGGATGTGACAGTCATTGTCAACCTTAATCTGACTGACTGACATTGAAGCAGTACTGCTTAAGATCATGAGCAAAGTGAGAAAACACACAGCTGCAATCAAGTCCTTAAGTTCCAAAAGTATGCATTTTGGCTCATTCAGGAAAATTATAGGCAATACAAAAGAAGTAACACAAAGACAGAAAAGTTATGCCTCCTGGCCCTTGATCTGGCAAGGTGTGCTCCCAGGAATCCCAGCTCTCTGCGCCTAGTAACAGGTTCTGGGGGAGCACTACCCACAGCAGAAGTGAATTGAGCTAGACATTGCTTAAGTGAAATGGGCATAAGCATGTCTGAGCTGTTGGAAATCCTCTGAGAATTACTTACAAAGTAATTTTAATATCTGCTGCTGGATGGGCAATGCAGTGTGGTCCTGATGGAGCTGGGTGATGTTGAAAGGCTGCGCATGAATGTCTTCAAATTGTTATGCA
This sequence comes from Setophaga petechia, assembly GCA_024362935.1. Classification (NCBI taxonomy): domain Eukaryota; kingdom Metazoa; phylum Chordata; class Aves; order Passeriformes; family Parulidae; genus Setophaga; species Setophaga petechia. The sequence goes on from JANCRA010000001.1 coordinate 28,279,377, forward strand.
AAAAAATTAATGAAAAAAATAATTGGCTAGATTCATCTTCAAAAAGAGAAAGGTAGAGGATTTAGTAATTACAGACTTGTAGGCCTAATGTCAGTACTCAGGAAAATTGTGAAGCAAATGCTCCTGAAATATTTTGGACACCAGAACAGAAAGGTTATTGGGAATGGACATCTTGACCTTACCAAAGACAATTGATGACCTCAGTCATTGCCATCTATGAAGACATGAAAAGCTCTGTGGGCAAGAGAAGAGCAATGGATGTTGTTAATATCAACCTTGGTAACCATTTCAGAATTAATCCCTTGTTTAATGAGTAACATGGACTGTGTGTTATATTCCTCAGCATTCAGTGCTGTGGAACATTTCCATCACTGGTGTGGATGTGAAATGGTCTACTCCTACCTTACCAGGGACATGTCAAAAGGACCTCAAGCTGAAGCATTTGGCTGTAAGGAAATTTAGACATTTCATTTAGTCAAATGCAAAACCTTGCACATGGGATCAAATAACCTAATGCAATGGTGCAAGGTGAAGACTGACTCAAGTGGGGAAGCAACTCTGCTGAAAAAAGCAAGAAGCTGCTTAGGTGGCTTCAAGACATCCCCTCCAGCCTAACTTATTCCATGTGTCTATCTATGAATGGATTAGCATGGAATGGTGGCTAATTCTCTGAGGTCATACAATTTCATTTTGTATGACCTCAGAGAACTAGAATTTGTACAGGGAAAATAATTATTAAATGCTTTCTCTCTTTTTCTCCTTTTCTTGGTTAAAGTCAGGATTATGGTTTGCTCTCTGCACAGTTCTTTTCAATGACTCTTTTTGCCTACAGAAACATAAAGTTAACAGGATGATTTCAAATCGATATACAAAAAGCCAAGATTTTAATTTCCTTTCTGTTGAAAGAAGCAGAATCAGAGGGAAGTTTAAGAAGTGGTTCAGATAGGAATATTTTTTTTTTCCTGGAAGTTGTGATGTAAACAAGATTCAAATGAGCTTTCCCTTCTACCCCCATCGAATTTGCATTTTTCAATCAGCTTCAATGATAATTGAATTTAAAAATGGGGAATTTAACCCTTAAAATAGTAAAAACTCCGCCAAACCCAAGAAAGTAACAAAAGAAAGAACTAGGCAAAAGATTTGGGTGAAATGTCAGTAGTTTAACTAAAGCGAACTTTTACATTAGAGATTGCTTTTTGAGCATAACACAGCTGGACATGCAAGATTTAAGCTTAGTTTAAAGAACAAAGCTCTGTGCTATAGGTAGTATCACAGCAAGTCAGCCCAAAATCTTAGTGAGAATTACATTAATTAACTACTGTTTCTGCATATTTGTACTGCATGGATAGGAATTGAAGGAAAGTCATCCATTTTGGGGATGTTGGAAAACTGGAAAAATACTAGGGATAGTTTTATTAATAAATATCTATTGATGAAAAATTACACTGAAATGACATCTAAACAAAAACACCTAATCAAATTTTGAAGAGGTTTATAACATAAGATGTTGAAGTGCTAAAAAAATTTCTTCTGTATTTTGCATTACTTCATACAGGAGAGGCTGGTTTATTAACTGCTTTGTCTTTAAAAGATTTTTTTTCAAATGTAAGTAGATAATCTTAAGTCAAGCACAGTCCTTTCAGAACAAAGGGCATTATCTTTTTATTCATACATAATAGTTAAAAAACTTTGATTGATAAAATAGTATCTAATCAAATAGTAAACTTTAAAATGTTGTTTTGCAATGAGCTGTTCCATATTTTCTCAAGACAAGATCTGAGAGTCTCTGCCTTTATAAACTGGGCTGTATGAAGGAGTGGAGAACAGATTCTAAAGAAAAGATATGCACTGAATAAAATAGATGTGCACTGAGTATTAGCTGGACTGAGCTCTGAGTTTCTACAGCTTTGGGAATGTGCTGGCATAGTGCCCCCACTACCAAACTCCTCAATGTGCAGAGACCATATGGGATTTTGACAGAAGCAGCATGACATCAGTTCAATTTCCTTTTTTCTTCTAAATCTTGAAGTGTTCATATATACAGAATTCTGTTTACCTATCCAACTGAAAGTTAATTCTTTTCATACACAGAAAGAAGGTAAAATGATTTATGGTAGATAATTCTGCACAAAATAAGACTTGATGTGAATTTTGCACATTGAAGAAATTATAAAGAATTACTTAGGATGTTACAGAGTCACGGGTAACTGTGTGCAATTACTTTCACTAACTTTATAGTTACAAATTAGGAAACAAGGAAACATTTTCAACAAGAGTGGGAGAATTCGCGTTCTATCATAAATTTTGGAAACAAACATCTTAGTTTTAAAACAAGCCTAATAGTGTATAATTTCTGTTTTGTATTTTTAGAATGCTTTGAAGGTTTGACACACCTTATGAATTATCATGTGGGCCTGTAACAGCTGTAGTTTTGACAGTTATCCTCTTCATCAAAAGGCTTTTCTCTTAAAAAATACTCCTACAGTGAAGGTAGAAATAGACTGTGATGTACAAAGTAAACATCTATATGTTGCTCCTTGATTTCTTTTTAAAACAAATTTTGCCAGTCCTTCTGATAAAATATGGCCATGTTTTTGATGCAGTTGATCTTGTCTGTCTTCTCACAATGTGGTCTTTTAACTATCTTATTATAACTCTAACTTAAAAACATAAAGTAAAAAAAAAAAAAAAAAGAAAACTTAGCCCTTATCATACACAGTGTTGGTAATAATTTCTTTCATTCACTCTCAGTGACAGTACTAACATAAAACAATTTAAACTTTAGGAAGAACATCATAGTTCTACATATAAGCACACTACAATTCCTCATGATAAAAGCAATTTCCCAGTGATCAGCATAAGTACAGTGAATTCCCAAAGAAAGAAAGGATCACCAGAGACATCTGGTTCCAAGGGCAATGTACAACCTGATTTTCTCTAATGTGAAAATTTACTGGATTGTTATCAAATATAAGAGCTAAAATGTTGGGAAAAAAATCACCAAACCAAGAGCCTAAAATGAATGATCTCCTATGACAAAGTGACTTGCTTAGTGGATGTGGGAAAGGCTGTGGATGTCATCTACCTAGACTTTAGTAAAGCCTTTGACACAGTTTTCCACAACATTCTCCTAGAGACCATGACTTTCCCTGGTGTGGAATGGTGTAAAATCACTGGGTACAAAACTGCATGGATGGCCAGGCCCAGGGTGTGGGTGAATGGAGTTGCATCCAGCTGGCAGCGAGTCACAAGTGCGGTTGCCAAGGGCTCAGTGTTGGGCCCAGTCCTGTCCAATACCTTTATCAAGGATCAGGGATTGAATGCACCCTCAGTAAGTTTGCAGATGACACTGTGTTAGTTAGGAGTGCTGATTTGCAGGAGGGCAGGAAGGCTCTGCAGAGGGATCTGGATAGGCTGGATCAACCTTGTATATTAAATTAGGCAAGGTGATGGATCCCTTGCTTCCCCTGCAGTGCTACAGGCTGGGGGATGAGTAAGTAGAAAGCAGCTTAGAGGAAAAGGACCTGGGAGTGCTGGCCAACACAGCTGAACATGAGCCAGCAGTGTGCCCAGGTGGCCGAGAGGGCCAATGGCATCCTGGGCTGTATCAGAAATAGTGTGGCCAGCAGGACTGGGACAGTGATCATCACAGATGAGGCTGCACCTCGAGCACTCTGTTCAGTCTGGGAAAGACACTGAGGCACAGAAGTCCAGAGAAAGGCAATGAGGCTGGTGAAGGGTCTGGAGTACAAGTCTTATGCGGAGTGGCTGAGGCACCTGGGGTTGTTTAACCAGAAGAAAAGGAGGCCCAGAGGGAAGCTTATTGCTCTCTACAGAGCTTGAAAAGAGGTTTTAGCCAAATGGGTGCACCCTCTTCTCCTGGTTAACCAATGGCAGGATGGGAGGAAATGACTTCAAGTTGCACCAGCAAGGCAATTTTAAGAAAAATTGCTTCGCAGAAAGGATGGTCAAACATTAAAACAGAGCACCCAGAGAAGCAGTGGCTTCATACCCCCACCCCCAGAATCTTCCAAAAGTGTGAGAACATCACTTCAGGGGATGACTTAGTGGTTAAAATGGTGGCAGTGCTAGATTGGTGTTGGACTTGTTCTTTTCATCATTAACAATTCTGTGATCCTATAATTTTAATGATAAAGTCAGTATACAAATTATGTACCATTGATCTTTACTGACCTACTTTTTCAAAGATAATATGAATTTTCTTTGTAAATTATGTGGTTTTAACACTTAAGCTTGAAATCTACCCTGTGATTTAATGCAATATTGTGCAAAGTACACTGTAATCAGTTTGAAAAAAATTCAGCCTTGAATTTTATTATAAGCCAGACTTTGCATATTATTTAATCCAAAAGAGCTTTTCTTTTGGATGAAGTAGATAACTGTAAGGTCTTTTTTTTTCAATTAATTATTAAGAAAAAATATTTAAAGGCTTTCACAAAACTTATATACCAAAGTTTCCTAGCTTCCAGATGTGTAGGCACAGAATTATAATTTTGTATCATCTCTAATGATGATGCATCCCTGACATATAGTGATGATATGTACTCTTAAGAGCTTTGCATGGAGCTCTGTAGATCTTAAAATATTGTCATAATTTGTTGTTCTTTCCTGTGATAATAATAGAGAGCTGAAGCTGAATAGAACCTAAAATTTGCAATGATAGTAAAATTTATTTTTTCCTGCATCATGCAATATTGCTACTATTTGATACCCCTCACACTATCAAACAGGTTTCAGTAAACATTAAAACTATTTGGTAAAACTGTTTCCCACATAATTTTTTAATTCATAGCTAGAAATTATTATTAGTCCTTGAAAGCAATTTTTCTATCCATTTCAAGTACAGATAGGGACAACTGCTGAAAAAAACATGGAGCTAATATATGTTAGGCATGTATAATTTCTTTAAAATCATTTAAATAATTTAAAGTAGAGTTTGTATTTATAAAATTATAAATTCAGCAAGTTCCTAAATTTTATATGATAGGACTGTAAAACAATATATAGTATTATAAGAGTAAAAGCATACAAAGATGGAAAAGTGGATTTAATAAACCTTATTTTACTGATTCCATTCACTTATGTACAAACACAAAACTTGCCAGGATATTTATGTACAAAATTTCCATTTCTCTTCGATAAGGTTTTAATGAAAAAGTAGAGTTTTTTTCTCTTTTCTTAGTAGCTTTAACCAATTAATTTTTACAGGGCATAACTAGACACGTTTCCTATATTATTTTGAAATCTTTTGGGGTTTCTTGGAAGTGCATAAACGGTGAGAAAATGACCAAAAACCAAGGTGAATTTTTCATGTACACATACATTTTAAAATGTGCATCTGCAAGTTAATTCAGTGGCAGTTGTCAGTATAAGAAAGGGTCAAGAGAAATTCTGGTGAGCTGGATAAAATAATAAATCATTACCTCTTACAGGACAAAAAAAAAATGGTAGTTAAAAATTCATTGTGTGCTTTGATAATAATTAATTTTTTTCCATTAAAAGACATTAGCATTAATATTTCTATCCATAGACAATGTAAATAAAAGCATTTGGGTGTGTGACAGCTGTGCCTGCTAGATAAGAGAAGCATTGTGAAACAGTGGAGAAGTAATTTACCTGTGACTTATTTATATTCATCACTGCTATAAAAATGAAGGAGAGGGGAGGAAAATCAATCCCAGCATTTGGATGGAAAAGCTAAATAATTATTTTGTGAACATTGTGATTTGGTGTGGTGACACCTTTATTCTGGTTCATTTCCCACATTTTTAAGATACTAATCAACACAGTGAAGAACTTTCAAGTGGCTCTGAAATGTATTTCTTTCTTAGATTTCCTGTGTTGTAGGACAGCTGAGCAGATGCTAAAAGCTGTTCTGCGTCTGCTGTGTCTGATGACATGCAGAGGCCAAAAGGTTTTTTGACATATAGCTTGACTGAAATTCAAACAATTCACAAACATCTCATAATCTCCTGTCTGTCAAAGTGGGGGTCACTAGTTCCTTTTAGGAAATAAAAAAGTCTTATTTTATGGATATAGTGTAATGCACTGCCTCACACTTCTGAAACCTCCTCTAGGTTGTAGGTAGCTCTGCTAAAAGGTACTGCATATTTTACATAACAAAATATCAAATTGTGAATTCACTGGAACTTATAGTTTATAGTTCAAATCTCTTCCACTTTCCAAATCCTGTAGAGATCTATTATATAAGAGAAACAAAGGTCTTCATTTCAATAACATTGCAGTGATCAAATATAAGATAGTAAGTTCTTCTGAAAGAAAATGGGCTTGATTTCTTAGGAATACCTTATGCTGAATTCCTTATGTCTGAGAAACTGATACACAATTTGTTTTTAATAGTACAAAATTATTACTCTCAAAATTCAATTTTGCAAATAAATTTGCTATAATTTATCATTATCTTCTCATGTACACTTCAGTGACCTCAGCAAGAATGTTTACACTCTCATAAATCCATGTACACATTTTGGGTTAGGAAAAATAATTGTGTGCTCTAAAAGCAGCAGATCAACACAAATTCACTATGGAAAAAGTCAGTTCTAGTGTCAATAGTAATAATGAACTCTACCAACCAACCAAGTAATGTGGTCTACAACCTTCTTGTCCTCTCTGCAGAGCCCAGCTTAAAATATTATTCCTCCTATGAAGACAGGCTCACAGAGCTGGGGTTGTTCAGCCTGGACAAGAGGAGGCTCCAGGGAGGTTTACAGCAGCCTTCCAGGACCTTCCAGGGAAAGCTGGAGGGCACCTTTTATAAGGCCATGTAGTGACAGGACAAGAGACAATGCCTTTAAATTGAAAGAGGGCAGGTTTACATTAGATATACAGAAGAAATTCTTTACTGTGAAAGTGATGAGACACTGGAACAGGTGGCCCAGAGAAGTTGTGAATGTTCCATTCTTGGAAGCATTCAAGGCCAGGTTGCATGGGGCTTCAAGAAAGCTGGTCTACTAGAAGGTTTTGCTGACCATGCCAGGGGATTGGAACTAGATGATCTTTGAAGTCCCTTCCAACCCAAACCATTCTGTGATTCTATGATGACTCTCAGGGAAGCAATTTATTGTTCTTTCAACTGAGAAGAGACAAGGGGCTATATGGGGCTCTCAGTATAAAGGCAGAAAAATAAAATATTGAGATAAAGCAAAAAAAGTAGTAGATTCAACAAAAAATTGTTTCATATGACTTTGAATAACAATGTAGGAAGATGCTAAACAAATATATTATCCTCTGCATTCCCAAATAGAGCTGATAATTTCAGAATAATTTCCTTGAGGGCAAAAGCTCTTTTAAATTCACTAAATGAACTGAAAATTATTTGCAAAGGTTTATATATAATGTAATTAGCAACTATGGATAACCACATATTTTAAATCAAATGCCAAGTACATATTTTATGATTACCACATGGTCTATACCATAATCCAAATATTTCCTTCCCAGCTCTTTATTCTTCCCTTTTTTATCCTCTTTCCCACTTGCTGGTGCTCAGTAGATCTTCTTGTTGCCAGATCTTAGCAGCTTCCTTGGTCATGAAGTCCCTGTGCTCAGCTTTCATCTGTACCCTATGCCTGGCACTCTTTATTTAATAAATCCCAAATAAACCTCTACCAGACCAGAGCTCTCAGTGACTGTCCAGCCTCTCACCTGTGCTTGGGATGCAGCGAATCCATTGGCTCATCTAACCTACATCTTCATGCCAGCCTGCAGCCTGGGAGGGCAGGCTCTGAAGAGCTCTTCTCCCACCCTTCCAAGCGCTCCTCTGTGTGTGTCTGCACACACGCGTGCGCAAGCACACGCACAAAGAAGAAACAGAAGTTCTGTATTAGGACTGTGTTGCAATAAACAATTCTCTCAAACAACAAATACTGACTTCTTTCCATCCCTGCAAACTTCCCCTATTGGTAAGAGTAGCATGAAACAAGCAGTTATGGGGTGTGCACATAGTTTCCTGTCATTGATGGCAGACTTTGAATGTGGCACAAGCTGACAGATACGTGCACAGAACAAAACAAGATGTGCCACATAGTTTTGGTTCGCCAAAGTTCAATGGTTTTTTTTTTTTCCTCTGTTGCTGAGAGAAGCTATTTTGAGATGCAAAAGAGAAGGCATATGTTTATGGGTGTTTTGTTTAGAAAATGTGACATGCTCTAAGAATGTTTGTCAATTCTAACATGCTTTTCTCCCACATGCTGGTGATTGGTGGCTGTAGCTGAAGAAAATTTCTAGTCATGGTTACTAAAATTGATACTTTGAGGACATACAGAGACAGTGGAAAAGTCAATGTGCACATTTTGGTAAGAATTTCTCAAACAGTAGGCTTATCAACTTTTTCTCCAGTTTATTTAAAGTCTGGGTTTGGTAACATTGTGTCATTTCCCCCTACTCCCTCCCTCCTCCCTCTCCCCACCACCCCCTCAACCACCACTGAAGGCAGTTGCTCCTAAATGTGCATGTAAAGCCATCGTTTGAAAAAAATGTATCTGCAAGCAGACAGCCTGCAGCACAAGTAAAGAAATGTAGATGAAGATGTTTTCACCATTTCACTGAGTGTAGAATAGCTTAGAGAAAATTGTTTAGGTGAGGTTAGAGTCATTCCACATTTACAAAAATCTGGAATTATTTTGCAGGCCAGCCCTGCATGGTGTGCCTGTGATAAGCCCAGTAAGAACTAGGCAGCAAACTGATAGGTCAATAGATGGATTATGAAACTCTTTTACTGTTATATGGATGCTTCTTAGTTTCTCCAGAAGGCAGAGCTTTCAGACATGATATAACAGTACTGACTAATCAGTATGTCCATATGGTGAAGAAATTTAAAAGAAAAAATAATGTTGATAGGAAAAATAATTTGAAATGTGTACATATGTATGTATAAATGAGTATATGTAAGTACATATGCAATGGAAAAAAGAGGTGTCTGGAAATTCTGGAAAAGATCTACATGCAGCAACTCATCAGATAGAAGTTTTTCACTTGAATTGGCAGCAAAATGAATGTCATCATGATATGGAATAAACAGGCAATATTTTCTCTAAGTTTCTTTTTTAGCTGCATCTGGAACATCTTATCAGGTTAAGATATATGAGCAAGAAGAATAGTCAAGTTGTTTGGAATTCAAAAATAATAAGGCTTTTAAAAAGCAGGTAAATAAATAAAAAAATAGCTAACCCTTTACCTGTCAGCCCTGGAGTGATGTGCTGTGCTTGTAACCTCTTGTGTGAAGATGAATCCTCCATCAATAAAAAGTTTGATTAACACAAATGGTCAATTTTACATCCCAATAATTATCTTTTTAAAAACAAACTTTTTACTTGTGGATTACCACATGCATTGAAATCAGATATGGTTTAGGCCATGTCTCAGGTGACAGCTCTGGGGGCTGTGAGGCAGGTAATGAGAGGAGGAGAGTGTGGTGTAAGATGAGTGCTTTTCCATTTTTTTAGCTTCTATCTTACTGTTTCTTTGGGAGATGTGAAAGGGTGTTTAATGCAAATCAAAACAAAATGATTCCTAAATACAATTTTTAAATGGTTCCAGATTCATAGCACATCAAAAATAATAGCATTATTTCTGTTTTCTTTGTTTTTACAATTTCAGAAAGGACTGTGAGAACACGTAATCAGTAAATAAATGTCAGATAAACCCAAGAATGCATCACTTTATGTTTAATGCTAAAACTAAAGAGATATCAAGGCATACAAGAAGAAAAATCTGTTTAGAAGACCTGTCTTCTCTTCATGTTCAAATTGAACTGAAATAAATTGTACAATCTGCTTTGATATATATTTTTGTTAACATTTTATCAATACAAAAAAGTAGTAGAAAATTATTAGGCATTCATCAAAGCCAAGACAATATATGGTAAAAATGACTGATAAATAAAAATTCTAAATACCAGGTATCTTTGAGCATCAAGCTAATTCAAATTAAGCTATCAGTTAATGGCAGCTAACTTTCCAGAAATTAAAGTATTCTCATGTTCTTGCCACTGATTAAAAGTTGACAAGATAAAATGACATGAAGATTTAGCAGGGACTCTTTAGTCATAATGAACTGGGATTGTTGCATTGCATAAATAGCTTTTAAAATAAGTTAGTGTTATGCCTGCTCATCAGAGTTTAATTAAATCATGTGGTATTATGAAGCAACTAGATAGCATTTAATTTAATATAGGATGGACAGACTAGATGGACAGGTAATTCCTGTTAAAAATTACAGCATATGTCTATCACCATATTATGGGATGCTTGACCGTAGCTGGAAGAGCATTTTGTTGAATGGGGAATTTCAGAGTATCTATAAATTTGTTACAGATGAAACCAGCCCTGAAGCACACTGTTGTCTCAAGTCATTGTTACCCAAAACACCACCAGAATAATTTGTCCTGTACCACAGGTGAGCTATTCAGACACGGTTGTAAGAGGCATGGTTGCCACAGCCTACCAAGAGCTGTATGTATAAGTTAATTACAAACTCCTGGCCAGAAATAAAAAAAATGACTGTGCTAGGCTATAGGGCTACACTATGTCAGGGCAATCCTTAAATCTGCTATTTATGTGCATTTGTGTACATTCATACTTACGGACAATATTTGAGTTCATCCCTGCTTACAGTGATACTCTTCCTCAAATACAGAATTGTCATAATGACCTGTATATAAAACACAAAAAAGAAAGGGATCAAATGTATCTTGTTTTTATGCCCACAGTGGAAAAGAACGGATAGGAATCAGTATTTTTTTCCCTGATATTGCACTAAAGAAAACAAAATTGAAAGCAATGGAAGGTATTTTGTTAGGACCACGTGTAAAATTGAGTTGTGGTAAGTAAAACAGAGAATTTGACCTTCACCTTCCATACTTCACTGGGATCCATGTTAAATTTTTATTAGAAGGGAAGATGAACTTTGTGGGGAAAATAATTCTTGGTATCTTACTGTTAAAAAAAATTGCAAAACTCTACTGGCAATGCATAAATTTAGAGAAAAGTGAAATCTCTAACTTTTGTTTCATGTTAAGAGCTCTCTCTAAACTGTAGTGAATTCAGATTGCCTATTATCTTGCCACATTAAAAATCTAAGTAATTATATGTTCTTTTGTGTAACCATCTTATGAGCTTACTTTCATGACTTTTTCCAATAAACTAGCATAATCTCCCTGAAGAAAGAGAAAGTCACATGTAAATCCCATTGTACTATTGCAAAAGGCATACACATCTCTGCCTCCACCCACTGTTCATTTAGAATTCAGCTTTCACTAAAGCACAAGATTATTTATCTGTTGACTTCTGTTGACTTCCTATGTGCATGAAGCTCATAAAACCTTTGGCCTGCTTTATAATTGTATTTCAACTGTTATTCTGATTTTCAATTCTTTCTTTGAAATCCTTTTATCTTGGCGGAGATTTGTCTAACTTCCTCTCTGCTACTCAAGCTTGGTTTGGGAATTATACTAAATGTATAACCTTTGAAAAATATATTGAGATTAGCAAGTGCTGCAAGTATTTAATAAATGTTCTCTCAGTGCCATAAAGCATTGTTTTTTTTCCAAGCTGTCAACCAGAGAGACAGCTATTACTATGAATAATAGATAGAGTTTTGAGATAATTTATATTAAAAAATAAATCCTGTATCTGTAAGACTTCTTGTTGCAGAGAATGTCAAAACCAAATTAACTTAGTAGCACTCTGGACCTGAAAATAACAGTTATTCAAAGAATATTTGTTAAATTATTTACTTGACAAACTCTGTATTTTTTTCCCTTCAAAAAACCCCATGATTTTTATCTCTGTCTATGTTCTCAAAACATTAAAATTTCTGTCCTGGTTCTGGACAGGACAGGTTTATTTTTAGCCAGGAGAGGCCAGGGCCCTGAGGTTATTCTGTACCACCACACGTCATTGCCAGGGATGGATGTGGGACTCTCCTCTGAGGAAAAGGGAGTTTTTCCAGTTAAGAAAACATGGCAGAGGGAGCAGCCTGATATTGGTCATTGCTGGGGGCTTTTCATGTAAATAGTTTCCTTTTTTATACCTTTTATTTTTCATATTGCTTCTGTTATAGTTCTTTTGCTTATCTCATTGTTGTTTCAAGTAAATTGTTCTTATTTCAACCCATGATCTTTGCCTTTTGTGCCTCCATTAGGAGAGGGGAGGAGAAGCAGCACCTGATTTTAGCAAGAGTACTAAAATTGAATAATACCATTCCTAAACCACAACAGTTTCCTTAGTATTAGAGACCATTATGTCTATTTAAATGTCTGGAGCAATGGACATAAATGTGTTATTTGTGCTACAGAGCAAGATTAAAGCTGATTACAGATACTCAGATAGCTAAATAAAGCCTAAATGTTTCATTAAAAAACATTTTATTTGACTCAAAGAGAGACACAATAGGTACTGGGGTGAAGGCAGCAGTTTGTTGTGTTCACACTGCGTGTATCAGCTCAAAAAGAAATGACCACAACCTCAGCATCTTTTGCCTTCATTGCCATATATCTCATCTGAGGTCTTGCCCTTCAAATTTCATTGGTTATATGATTCTTTTGGACGTGGAAGTCAGTTTTAATCCCTTTTGAAAGTAGAAAGTAGATTATGGAGAATCTTAAGAAACTTCCCTTAAGGAAACACTTTTAAGAAAACTGCCTCTTAAAATAATCTCAGATGAAGGGAATAAGGAAAACTAGTTGATGAGCCTTTGTAGCTGGTGGATACAACATCTTCATATGCAATCTATATGAGTATTATAAAATCATATGAACACGTTATATCATTTATGACAAGCTATGACTTGTTATAAATGCAATTCATGACTGAAGAGTTATGGTGGGAAATAATAGGAGATATGAAAAGTACAAAGGAAAGAAAACAAAATAAATCTCCTCTGTAGTTTTAAGTATCCTGACCTAGGAAATAAAGGTAATTGTTGAAAAGATGGAAAATAACTTGGAAAGAAATAAACAGAGGATAACATTGAGAAGACAATGAAACCAGAAAAAAATAAAGCAAACTAAAGGCTGAGGACAACAGAATACTTCACGGGAGATAGCATGGAGTATATTCATGGAATCATTTTTCAGTATTTCATATGGAAGGTTTCAACAATGTGGCAGTAGTTCATAAGGATGAACAAGTAAGATTCCTTTCTGATGTACGTTTTGACATATTCTTAATTCAAAACCAGTTCATCTGACTGCAGATATTTTCCAGTGATTGGAAGCAAGCTAGACATTTCATAAAGTCAATGAACTGCAGAAGTTTTATAGATCAGAGTTCTATTTGAGTATAAGAAAATAAGTTCAAAAGATTGTGTTCTAGAAGATTGTGTTAGACTGACTTCTCAAAATAGAGCTGAGCAGTAAGGAACAAAATCCTACCATAAGCAAAAAAAAAGTCATAACATACTTTTTTTGCACTCTAATTTTGAAATTAGCAGCATTAGAGAATAAGTGGAATAAAATTTATGATCTTAAAGGTCTTTTCCAACACAAATGATTTAATGGTTTATATACAAATATTTGTAAATATGTATAGATGCATGCATACTCTTGAGTTTCCTTTTTTTAGGTTCTATCTAAAGTTTCAAAATTGGGTTTTCTTCCTGTAGGTAATGTGAACAAAACTGTTTCAATATAATTATATCTATGGCTAATTTATACTTCTGAATGGTAGGACGACAATTAACTATTATTCTAAAAAGGTAGGTCTGTTGAGATTGTTCTTTTGGAGTCTCACAAAAGGTTGAATTTTTGAATACATTTTAACTCCATGATCTTTAGGGCAATGTTATGTCTCTTGGTACATTGTAACCTTCTTCACAAAGGATGCCCTCCAGAACTCAAGGATTAATGAATAATAGAGTGCATTTGAATGCTAAGAATCCATTTTTTGACATATAGAAGAATATACTAAAAGCATTGCATAACATGCTCTTATATTTTGGGATTTCATGTTAGGTCAGAGCAGCAAGCTTAAATGGAGGATGTTTTTCAGTGCAATCCGTAGTTTTCACTCAAAGAAGCAAGAAATCCTTTTTACAATCTACAGCTTCCTCGTGATGGGAAGCAGAAGAGAAAGCACTGATCTCTTTTCTCTGTTGACTAATGATAGGACCTGAGGGAGCAGCATTAAGCTGTGACAAGGGAGGTTTACATTAAATTTAGGAAAATTCTCTTCACGCAGAGGGTGGAGGCTGCCCAGGGAAGTGGTCACAGCAGCAGCCTGAGGGAGTTCAGGGAGTGTGTGGACAATACTCTCAGGCACACGGTGTGACTCTTGGGGCTGTCCTGTGCAGCGACAGCAGCTGGACTTGTGATCCTTGTGGGTCCCTTCCAACTCAGGATCTTCTGTGATTTTATGACTCTCGATAAATGAAAGTGAGATTTCAAAAGAAAATTATTTTCATTAATTTTTTTCTATTTAATTTTGTTTTGTGGGTTTTTTCACTTCATAGTGTTACTTCTAGCATTTCCTGTAGCAAAGACTTTGTGTTTTGGTTGCACATTCTTTTCTTCTTCTTTTTTAGTTAATGCAGGTAGTAAATTTTTGAGTTTTTAATATCATCCTCTATCAAAAATATTTTTTACACTTTTTTTTTATGCCTGTTTGCATTCCATTGTGAAACCAAACTTGTTTTTTATGCTGAAGCACAAGTGACATAAACAAATAAATAGAACCTCCCAGTACAAAGGCCTGTAAGATCCCTAATTTATATAGAATTTCCCATCTTCCTTACTGTGTCTCAGAATGATCTCTCATTATATATAGCACAGAAGTTTTGCAAAGTCCTTTTCTGCAGCTCTTAGTCACGGTGCTGGGAAGATGTAAATTAAAAAATATTTTTAAAAAATGCTTCAAGAAAAATTATATTAAATTTGTAACAAAGCTTTATTACCATCAATAAACTCTCCTATCTGCAGTACAGATAGTTGTTAAAACTACTTGGAACAAATTACCAGCAGGAAATTAAGCTAGAAAAACAATAGGGTTATGGCACGAAATAGAAAAAAAAGTTAAGAAATTCAAATTCACATTTAATATTTCATCCTTCCATTCTTACAGAATGCATAATATCTGTACATGGAGGCAAGATTTGTCCCCCTTTTGACCTATCTGCTGACAAACTGTCCTAAAATAATCTTACCTGCAATTAAATTATTCAACAGAGATGAAATAATCTGTATTTTTGTTTGCTAGAACTGTATGCTATAGCATGTTATTATTTAAAGCATATTATTTACCAGAGAAATAGAAATGTCAGTTTTAAAACCACACACAATTCCTGCATAATCACATAAGGAAAACTGAAAAGAACACTAGGGATGAAATCAAGTCAACGGTGGCAAAACAAGAGATTTTACAAATACTGCAAGATCATTTAGGCAAATCCATATTCAAGCATACAAGTGGTTCTTCTGGAAAAATATATCTATAAATAAAACCACTGATTACACTAGCAAAAATTCTATCCAAAACCAGATGTTCAGAGTCACTTCTAAATGAAAAAAATATTTTCTGAAAGAACTTCGGAAGATTAATTTTTATGCAAGCAGGAGGAATTACAATTTTTGGATTAGATTCCTAAAGTATTTCCTCCTTTGAATCTGCAGAGATTTGAGGAAAAAATAGTAAAAAGTAGACTTGGATTGATACTCATATCTCTATTCCAGAAGTGTAAAGAATTAGGGTTCCAAGGTGCAGCATGTGGTTCCATCAGTGGAAACAGCACATATCTCACCAAAATGTCAGCATGGTGTCTGGAACCAGAAGACTTGGACAGACTTTATATCTCTTTTTTGAGATTAGACCAGAGCAAATTGCCTCCTCTGAGGCATGCCTGAGTGAGTTAGGTAATTCCCTCCCTGTCCACTGAACTCCCCTGTGCTGGCAATTCAGTATTTATGCTTGTACAGAATGGTCCTAACCAAGTAGAACCAGAAAAATGGGAACATAAGTCCCCTGTGAGGTGAGGCATGCTCCAAAGATGTTTAACACATACTGACATGTTCAGAAAGGTAGAACAATTAATTTAAACTTACTTTCTGCATACAGAACCCAGAATGCTTCACTCCATTCTGGGAACATCCACTTGGATGGATACAGACAATTGCTTGTTCAAAAATCATATGTTAACTAAGTAACTCTGATTTGTTTAACCATATTTGTGCAATACTCTCTGTTTGCTAAAACATGACTGAGACCTTATTCCTTTTTATACAGCAGTTCAGTTGTCAAAACAGTGATTTTCAGCTTTTGTAACTGATGATTTAGGGTTTTGGGAAGGAAAATAATTGCCAATATAGTATTTTATTTCCTCTTTTTAAAACTCTATTTCTACTCTTCCAGTGGTTTTGCATTCCAGCCTCTGATGTTAGAGCAAACTAATATTCTTTAATGGGAAGATAGAAAAAAGTAGAGGTTAGAATATTTTGGAGTAAGAAATTTACATTTGTTCTCTTCTTTATAAACAGATCCAACTCATCTCCTAAAGAACACATTTAACAGCTCAGCAGCATATGGGATGGACAACTACAGAGAATGCTCACATATTTTACATTGAAGAATAACTTGTTAAAAGAATTCTAAGGACAAGATTCAAGACTGCTCATACTCTGTTAAGCAGCTTATGCTTATCTGTCCAATGCAGTCTTGTCAGATGCCTGTGAACCTGCTCTTCCCTGCATGGAGAGACTGTGCATTCTGGCACACTGCTGATCTCAGTGTAACAAAAGCTTTTCAAAACGTGGTTTTGTTGCTTTCAGAGCATAGTTCTAGTTACAGTCTTAAGAAGATTCCATGTAGATGGACATACTTAGATTTTCAAACCTGTATAACATTGATTAGTCTTTTCCATGTAACATCAGGATTCACTGTTTCTTAATACTTTCCCTTGCCTTCAATTTGTTTCTCACCTTTCTTTTTCTTTTATTTTTCTGTCTAGGACACTTCTGTTTTAATATTCATGAATTGCCTGGTAGATAATCCTACGTCTCAATTCCTATTTTGAAGTGTAATATTAATTTCTATCACCCTTTTCAGACTCTGTCCATGAACAAAACATCAAACAGTACAAGCACAGAAATTCATTGTAAAAAAGCTCGAAAAAGTGTCAGGAAATGTGAAACTTAATCTCAACTTAGCTCACAGAGTGAATATTCTCTAGTGAATTGAGGGTCTCTGGCTACTAATCAGAAATTAATTGAGTAAACTGATTAAGATTTTTTCCAACCACACTGTTAAATAGCTTGTAAAATGCCACAGAATATACTTCAAATACTGCAACTGACATCAAATCACATACTCAGATGAGCTGTTAAATGAAATTACAAAAATTCTGTAATAAAGAGTGCATCCTGTTCAAAGGAATATTTTCCATTTTGAAAGGAGATGGAAAAGGAGACACGAATTAAGACAAATTCGTGTTATTTTCAGCAGATTGACTCTTATGGGAAAATATCTGTCATCGCTGCTCATCACTATTCAGCTAACTGGTTTCCATGGCTTGTCATCAGCAGATGAATGAAGTTTCAGAGCACATGAAAAATAAATGTGTCATTCTTCAGTACTTATCTGAGAAACACACCTATATTCTGTAGCAAGAAGACACCAGACAACTCTGCTTCCCATAGTGCACCAGCCTCTACAAAACTTGAGAACAGGTCAAGCCCCTGCATTTATTACCCTCCTTAAGATACTGTAAGAATTTCTGAAGTACTGCAGGAGCCAGCAGTAAACATCAGGGGAGCTTAACACTGCCAGACTATCAGAGAAAACCAGCCAGCCTGACTCTGATGTCAGTCGCCTTGGAAAAAATCCAGTAGAAGACAATGGAGTTGTGTTGGACATGCAGTGCTATAATTGTGATCTGAATCTCTCCTACAGAATTTAAGGGTGTCTGTTTAAACGAGATTTCAGACCTTTCTACAGGACTGACTGTTAGCTGCAAATGCAAATCTGTTTTACTGCAACAAGTGTTAATATTTATTTCAGAATCTGATAGATATTTGAAACTTTGGCACACAACTGCAATTATTCAATGACAAAATAGATTTCCTAGGGTATTTTAATTAGTTATAGACATGCATAATCTGAACTTGACCATCTGATATAATGACCATATTAAAAAAATCTATTGTTGGAGCATTGTTTAATATTATCCTGTCAGAACGAATTTCTCTCTTGAAAATTTTTCTGTAAATAAATTTAAGTTTAAAATTAATTAAAAGTCATATTTTGTGAAATGAAACAATTAAATGTGCACAGAAATGGCAAATTAGGTGAAACCAAATTATTCAAATATATTTTTTACAGGACTAATTCTATTTATGCAGTCTTTGTTCTATAGAACCTCTACTCCTTTTAAACAAAGCCATACATGAGTTGACCACAGATCTATTTGTCACATGCATAAAACAGAAAATGTCTGTACTATTTGCTGAAATGTGTCAGTATACAGTTACTGAAGCATAACAGTGAACAGCTTGAGGTTCATCTACTTCTGTCTCAAAAGCATGTTGAAAATTAAGTCATCATAGTTTGATAGAAATGTTATCTTTACATTTGAAATTAATTAGATAAACATGAACAAATTCTAGCAGCTTAAATCAGTTAAATATACAAATCTGTAAAATAAGCTTATTACTTCAATGTATTATGACAAATTTGTTATTTTCGTTCTCGCACTAGATGAAATTCAAAGTTGCAATTAGCAGTCATCATATGACTTTTTGTACTTCAGGACTGCAAAATCTTCAGCAGTTTGAGATCAAAATAACACTTGGGCACTGCAATAGTTACAGTTAGGATCAACATACAGAAGAGAGCAAAATTATCTTTGGAAAACATTTGGCATAATTTGGCTGGTACTTCTGAGCAGTAACAAAAGCTACAATAAAACTTAATTTGAACTGAATTGAGAGACAAAACATGAAAAGATAGTAATGTAGAATGTACTTGGATTTATGCCTGTGGGTTCTTTCAAAACTATGCCAATATTCATGGATACCCAAGTTTAAGAAAAGCCTTTTGCAAATGTGCTCTAAAATCAGAGGCTCTGGGGTCTCAAGAATCAATAATGTGGCCCATTCAGTCATGTGAATGCCGAATGCTTCTGTTTCTTATTTATTTGTATTTTTATTCTCAACAAATTTGTTTGAAGCTCTTCTCTGTAGAAATGTTTGCATGTATTCCCCTTTCCATGTGGTGGTTGTAGCATGTGACTGAATTATATTTCTGAATTGCCTTTTCAGCTCAATATATTCTTAGATACAAATATCCCATTCTATGGCCATTGTTCCTCTGTGAAGCGGGAAAGCTTGAATCTATATTGTGGTGTAAGAATATGAGAGAAAAACTAATGTTTCTGATGTGGAAATAAAAGAAATATATCCCATTTAAATTGTTTCCTTCCTTTCCTCCATCATTATTTTAGTCTAGTTTTAACTTTAAATTTTGTTCTGTGTGAAATGAAAACAAATCCAAAATTTTCAACAAGCTCACTTTCAAAACTTACCTGTGGTTCTATATGCCATGTTTTCAGATGTAGTCAGTATAGTTCCAGCAGCTAGAAGTAACACCATAACACCATTCCCATTTAAACTTTCCAGTTGAAGCACTGGTGTGAGAGACCTAAAACATCCACTTCTGTCAAAAAGACAAGCTACTGGGTTTCTGCTGAGCGATAACAAGACAAAGTCTGGCCTGTCCCTTATGGACACTTTCTTCCTCCTGTATGAAATTGTCATACACACTACATGTCCTAATTAGGAGTAAGAAACTTGGGCAGCAAGAGTAAGTTCAAAACAGAACATTGTTATTTGTGAGGGGAGAAGGTAGGCAGGACTATTTTCCTACCAAATCCTAACAAGGCTCCAAACCTTATTGATTTTTCTTGCCTGGAGACTAGAGTACTATAGGAAATAAATCTTAAGTACTAATGTAGTTGAACTATCCTTAAGCTCTCCTGCAAACCCTCTGCAAAATAAACCTCCCTCTTGATTACATATACATTTAAGAAATGTCTTTAAAGATTCTCTACCCAAGTGCATGTACATTGAATGAACAGATGGAGAACACTGCTAGGACATAAAATACATCATACACTGTAAAAAGACTATCGTGAGAGCCTGCCAACATAATTTAATTCCATATATACCTCCCTGTTCCTTCCTTCTCTCCAATGTTTCAGGGAAAACACAAGACTTGTCTGCCTTTTTATCCTTCAGGATGCCAAAGCTAATACAAACACCATCAAAACTTTAGCCTTTTTAAGCACTAGTAAAGCAGCATGTTAGGCTTACAATAGTTTATTCAAAAAGTGCAGTAATTCAGTAAATACATCTATTTTTAATCACTTTTATCAACAGTATTAAAATTATTCAGAATTAATAAATGGGCAGGAGGAGTTTATATCTGTTTCCTTGACCTGCCCATTATGGTTTTTTTCCTGTCATGTAACACAGTTAGGAAACAAGAAACTGTCAAAAAACACTAGCCGTCATTTTATCAGGAAAATTTATCTAGTATCTCTTCCCTAGTCTTGCTAGTAATAAAATAAGATATTTTAGTCTGGTCTTCTCAGAGACATTTGCCTTTTTGCATTTCACAAAGATCTTCTATTTCCCACATACATTGCCCTATTTAGTCCCAATACTTCAGACAAGCCAAGGCTGATCTTAAATGCCTCCTGGTAAACAGAAACAGCAGTTTTACTTAGTCTGTATTTGATTTCTGCTAAAAGCCATGAAGTGTTTCACTGTGATATTTCCATATTAGTCATGTAACTTAATTTTAAATGAGAAAAAAAAATCAAATATTTAAGAAGCAATTAGCTTATTATTCTTAATGAATATATATAAATTATTTGCTTTTTAATAATTCTCTTCATCATATTTTATCTCAACCCACATTCTCATTTCAGGAAGTTGTAATACTAACATATTTTTTCTGATGTTTATTGATCCAGATCTGAGCAGTTTAAGCCCAGCTGATTTTTCTGTTTGTTATTAATCGATTAACAGAGAAATTACATTCCAGCTGAGTATTTGATGCTCACTAAGATCCTTTTTTTGGATGGTAATTTTATTTGGTAATATTTGAACTGTCTGAAATTTTAAATTCATGTACACCAAAGTAGACAATAAGTCAGATTCTGAGTTAAAACCCTAAAATACTTCAGGTGACTAAGTATGCCACAGGTTTCTATCAGTTCCTGTAGAAAAGAAAAAAAAATAAATATTGGAATACACACGAAAGAAAAGTAAAGAGTGAAATGCTTTTACCAATCTAGGATAGCTGCAAAGTTAATTCTATTACCTTGGGACAAACCAATCTTTAACAGATATAAATGTAAAATTACTCAAACTTTCACATTCAAGTACTTGTTTTACTGGTATGTTACATGGGCAGACTCATAAAATTTTTCATTTCTATTGCTTCATGCTGTAAGCAGCAAATGCTCCATTTGATAACTTCAGGTTTGCTAAAAACACCTAATTTCTCTCCTGTATTATTGATGTTACCATAATTTTGTGTACGTTGCCACACCAGGAGTTTAAATGAGTTGTATGCCCTTGTTAATAGTTATTTAACACTTAAACTTTCTGTTGACCTCTGCTTTAGCTAAATAAAAGTTAGAAATACACTAAAATAAACTAAAACTTTCCATCTGTTTGACTTTTTCACACTGCACCAGATCTTTTTGGACAATTGTTATCCTGAAAGCTACCCAAGTCAGGCAGACATATGATGGAGAATATGCTGTATTATAATTACCACAGAATTGTTTGCAATTTAAATATAAGAAATAGCTCATTATAGTGATCATGTCAAATGTAGTGGTGTCCAAAAATAAAATCCATATTTGGAGTCAGTTTGTCTGGTACAAATATGATTTTAACTTTCTAAAAGTGATGGCTTCCATATGATGTTGGAGATGATCAAAATAAGAGGGATGGGAAATAATTGGCTGGAACAGAGGTTTTCCTTTCTTCTTGATAGAAAATGTTTTAGCAGATGCCTCTTAGAAGGAACTATTCCAGCCCTCTGGAAATGAAGCACATGAAGTTCACTATTTTAACTGCCAGAAATAAACATTTTAAAAGAAAAAGCTCTATTTTGACTGGTATTAAGGGACTGATCTTTAAATACTCACTGCAAGTTACTTTTCTTAAAGTTAGAAGTATATGTGGAAAAATAAGTCATACTGTTTTAGCTATTATTTGACAATGCAGAATTTTGGGGGTTGCCCTGCTCTTGGGCTGAATAATTTCTAGAGGGAGAAAAACTCCAAAACTTCTCTTCGTGAAATGGAACTTCCTTCAATGGAACATGGGAATCACATTTAACTTGAAAGTTTCCTTGGCATAATGCCCATAGCTATTACCAGTGAGCCAGGAGAAGACTGTGGCCAGTGGAAAATGGAAAAGATTTTTATCATCAAGTTGAACAGGAGTCCTGACAATGAAGCCAAAATAATAGTGTGTTTGGCTTCTGAGTATCTAGAAAGTGGATGTGCTGCCACTGATTAGGTGTACTTGTGCAAGGAGTAAAGCACAGCTCTAACTGCACATTAATTTTTATGACAATTTATGGATTAGCATCACTAAACTGACTAATTTAACTGACTCGTGTCAAAGATGGAAATGTTTTTTGGGACAGTAGATGACTTCTTTTCAGATCTTGGTACTTCCTGCCATATCACAGATCCAATAAGTTTAATTATATTGCCAGTTTGTATCCCAGAGCATAACTGGAAGAAGAAAGAATGGTGAGTATTTCAGTAAATGTTGATCTGACATGAGATAATTTGATTAAAAATAGGAATTATTAAGAATGGGTTTTTGTCCTCTAGTAGAATAAATAATCTCATGAGTATTCTTTAAATTAATGCTCTCAGGTGAGTAACTTATGTTGAATAACACTGAAAAGAGGTGTATTTCATAGTAGACAGCTATAATTTATTGAAGACAAATACTCATAAAGAATTAATATTAAACATGATTGACATAGTCTGCTTTCCTAACTGTCTTAACAAGAGTTCTCACGCCTCTTAATATCTTCAACAGACCTTTCCAAGTGAAATTAAACCCAGACTGTTTCATACTAAGCACTTCAGCTTTAATTCAACTGGTATTTTTAAATTAAACCTTGCTTTGTAAAAAGAAAAAAATACAAAAAAATTCTTGTTGATAGTAACTGAAACATAAAATATGCATAAAGTAAACTGTATTGTTCCACCATTTTTCCTGACAGTGAGATTTGAGTCATACAAAATATTTTAACTAGCATTTCAACATAATCCCTTAGGGAACTGTGGCAAAAGACCTAAGATCATCAGTTCAAACAATCACAGCACTAATGATGGTAAAACTGATGATGTTGCAAGCTGAGCAGCGGAATAACTCCTCCAATTCATATTTCTTTATTTACAGAGCAGATTACATCCATGTGGATGATCCACATCCTCCTTGACTGATTTTTGAAAATTGAACAGTGTTAAGAAAACTGAAAGGTCTTTTGATATATTTTTGTGCCTGTCACAACTAAAGTTAGTATAAGGCAAAGTAGGGAATCATGCCAGAGGATCAAAAAAACACTGGAATGAAAAGAACATGAAAAAAAGAGACTGAAAAGATATTCAGAAGTACACATTGCCTTTTCTCTTTCCTTCTAGCCTGACCTGGTACAGGTTTTTCTAAAATTACTTACTCTATCATCTCTACATGTGCAAAGTGATGTGTGATTGTGGAACAGTGCCTGAGATATGAGAAGTACCTTCCCTTAAAGTACAAAGAAATCTAGACAAAAATCAGTCTAAGCTATGCTCAGCTTCATGTAAAAGGATTTGAAACTCAGGCTTTGTTCAGCTGAGCTATGTGTGTTATATACAGTAATAAAGTATATATAGTCTGTATAGAAGTGATTGATTTTGAAATAGTGCTTTTAGCTTCATTTAGTTACTATTCTATGTCATAAAATAAAGTCTAAAAACTAAGCTCACTAATAATTATAAACTTTATTTAACACCCCTACAGCTCTTAAGAAAATAGCAAGTGCTTCATAATTAGGGATATATTAGAATCCAATTGCAGTGCTTATAATCATATAAAGGCATCCTAAAAAAATTAAAAATGAGCAAACATAGGTTATTCCTCATTATACCTAGATATAACAAAATGAGAAGTCAATTGTCTTAAAACATATCTCAACATAATATTGAAATATGTCATAATATTCAAAATATGGCAGAATTAAAGCCACTAGTTATACACAGGAAATATGTCAGAGATCTTTCTTAGTGGTTACTTCATTGATATGTAAAATGCAGTAAATTACTACATTTCAATCAATAGAACACCTTGATATTAGGTGAGGAAATAAAAGACATCAAGTTAACACAGTTTAATTCCTGGAAGAGGTATGGTGATACTCCAGAAACAAAATTTCAATTTTAGATTCTGCAGTGATGAGGTCTGGAACAGCCATTGGGGAATATGGCTTTGTTTCCTAAGCGGGCTTGCCTTCACTGGAATTGGTGAATTCCACTGAAATTTCATGGGTTGCAGTAAAACAAAAGTTAAAAGAGAAAAAAAAGTAGAAAATGCCCAAACCCACTCCTGCTTCCAAATCTGGGTTATTTGGAGTGAACTTAAAAGTCAGTAACATCATAGTTGAAGAAATTTGTAATCAAGGGATAGCAAAACTTCACCATTTTGTCAGCTACAAATAAGAATTTTTCCAGGAAAGAGACATATCTTAGAAAACTGATGTCAAGGCAGAGCTCTCAAAATGGTGGTAAAGTCAATGGAGATTTATGAATTTATTAGCCAACAGAGCTAAGCTTATCATGGCTCTTGGAATGGCTACAAGAATTATTGAGCAAGGAGAGCCATATGTACCTACTGGTTGTGGCATTACTGAGCAGGGTGTGAACAGCTGAAACTCCTATTGCAGAGTCACCCGAAGAGAGCAAGACACTAATTTCATTCATTTTCCAGCATTGCATTTAATAATTTCTGCAAACATGCCTTTTTCTATTATTAAAAACTTTTCCTTTCTTTCTCCCTACACCGCCAGCTGTTTACAGTACAAAAAGAAGCTTGCTGAGGCAGGGGGATGTGGACTTTGTTTTATAAAAATGTGGTCTTGCTTACTTCAGAGAAAATTCAGTAAAAATTACATCACATAACTTAGTGGCAGCATGTAGAAACTTGCTAGAACTGCAAGAGTACTGAAAGACCACAGAGTAATGCATATTGCTAAGAAATTTCATCAATCTTTTTTGAGAGAGTTCAGTAACAAAGAACAGAAACTAACTTAGCATGAAGAACTTATAAACAATACTAGAATTATTTCCCTAACTTTTTGCATGCTTTGCTTATTATACCTATTGCAGAGATTCAGCAAAATGGCTATTTGGTTTGTTTTAATCCCAAGAAGTGAAACGGGGTGTAACTAGATCATGAATATTAGTAAACACACAGATTTCAATACAATTTCACGATTGACCAGTCACAAAGTTTTTCCTCCTCTCAGAAGAGACAACATTCAAATTGTTGAGTGAGCACAGCAAAGAGTATAAAAATACTTTATTTTCATCAATCTATATGTTATTTTTACAATGAAGGGACAAGGAAAACTGAGAAAGGTCGTCATCAGTTCCATAAAAAAGGGATGAAAAAATTATAGAAAGAAAGATCTGAGAGTTACATCAGAAACCCCATTACAGTTAAAATAAAGCTGTAAATGTAAGAGTTGATTTATGTGACTTTTCAGCTTGTCCTGGCTGTAACCAACTCTTCTTCTATCCTTCCCCAGAATCTTTATGGTAGATGGAAAGCAAAGACGGCAATTTTTACAGGTTGCTGGTTATAAACTTAGTCACAATTTTGTGTTTGAAAAACTTTGCTCAAAATGTTGTGTTGTATTGCACTAAATAGTTTATTTAGTTGTTGTTTTGCACTGGGTTGTCATCATGAATTGCTAACAGCTGAGGACAACAGGGCCCTTGGCTGTGCAGGTGTAGGTACATAACTCATGTGAAGCCGCTCAAAGTGCTGCATTGGTCACGAATCACTTTGTTGTTGCTTGCATGAAGCAAAGCAATGCAGAGCCCCCAGGCAGGTGCCAAGGAGAGCTGCTTTATTGCAAAGACCAGGTCTTTTTAAACATTTAGCCCATTATCAGTTACATTGCATATAAGTATAACAAATATAATTCAACCAACCACCATAAACCACGGTGTGAGCACGGAATGGTTAAATAACTTGTTTTTCTACCCCCCAATTCAGCTGAGTCACTTTGTCCTTTAATGCTTAGTCAAAGTAGCAGGCCTGAGCCATGATTTTACAAGGGTTACAAGGCCTTATTTTATGAGGTTTTACTTATATGCAACAGTTGCTGTTACAGATTTTGAATACTCAAAAAGGCCCTGATCTTCTTTCATCTTTGCCCCTCAGAGAGACCAATTTGTGAATAAGACTTCAGGTAGATGTGACTAGCGAGCTGTGTCGAGGTAAGTAGACCTGTCTGCCACATTTGAGATGCAGGAAAATATAACTTTTTCACAATCTGTTTCTTTCCCTAGGCTTTGAGGTATCCTATATCATCCTCTGATGTTGTGGGAAGAAGGGAACTGTTAGGACAATTTCATTTTACCAAATGATGAGCTGAAAGATGGTAAAAGGAACATGAAGCCCCTGTAAAATCCACCCTATGCTGTGGTAATTAATCTGGGAGATGTGGTGCAGAAATGTAATTTTTCCAGTGAAAAGTGGAGAAGCAGTGGCCTGCGGTTGCCACCCTGGCCTTAACGAGAGTCCTGTGTAGGAGAGTAACTTTTCACACTTATCTTAACTTTGATAAAAACTCTCTGTTCACTTGGGAAAAGTTCATAGCAGAGGAATGACTGCAGCCATAAACAGCAAGAGTGAGTGTTTTCCCTTTGCCTAGGAGAATGCTGGGAGGTGGCATGCTAGAGGGAATGCCTGATAAGGGCAGTTTGGTGGTGTTGCTCTTTTGTCTTTCCTCTGCGCATTCCCAAGACTTCCTTCAAATTTTCCCATAGTAAAAAAATAAATACTGGAGTGTGTGTAATAAAGATGGATCCTGCTGGAAAAAGCATTGGTCTCTGGTTTTTTTCCCAAGCTGCTGCAAAAAATGTGCAAAAATCTGCAGTTTCATAAGTATTTTCAAATTTCCATAAATGAAAAGCTGCTGAGAACTCATGTGTTTTGCCTGAAAAGGAGCCACTTTCTAAACACACAAATATATTCTGCCCAAATACCTTTGATCCTTCTATATCACTATTCTGCACAAATAAACTGCTATTTGTTCAGGTTTACTATGTAAAATATTATGACCTCATACAAGTCAAATACGATGCTCCTCAATGAACCTTCCCAAAGAAAGCAATAGTGTGATAAAAAGATATCTCTTGTGCAAGACAACACAACTTTAAAAATATAATCTAAACATGTTTGGAATATTTTCATAATTTAAGAGCTTCTTCCCCCAATGACTTTAACAGTGAGATAGTTGCAGAATCAGAGGGTGATGGTGAAAGGTAACCAGTCTTGGTTTTTGGGGTTTTTTTTTCTTTTGAACACACTTTCCTTGACAATGGTAAACATATGCTTCAATGTTACATTTTTCAAGGTCTGGAGAGGCCATCTAATTCCTCTGTGACTATCTGCTCATTCACTGACCATACTGTTAGTGCTCAACACTGCTTATAGTCACAGAAAGCTTCTTGCTACAGTCTTAAGGCATTAGGACTAAGCAAATCCAACACTTTAAATCCCTGCAATACTAATTTAGCTGTTCTCAGAAGATTTTAATCTCATTCTGAGCTAGAGAAACACACTATTGTCAAGTGAGAGACAATCTCACTCACACAGCCTTGATACAGCTAATTTTTCTGTTGTCTTATCAAAAGATATTGGCACAGAAACTCATCACAGCTACTATTCTGTGCAGAAAAATATAAGACAAATAAAATCAGTGTATGTTACAAGCAAAGATAAGAAATGTCACAAACATAGTCTTTCACAAATGATTATGTATTCAGCTCAAGGGATTCACAGTAACCTGTAAAATCTAAACAAATTTTAAAATTTTGAAACAATTAATATGGGGTGATTACTGAAGTGGCGAAAAACAGGGAAGGCAAGAAAGTAGTGTAAAAGTGCATACTATTATTCCTAAAGGGTAAATTGAAAAGTGTGTTTACATTTCAAACTAATAAATAAATTACTTAACTTTGGAAAGCAACTGTAAAATCAATGTGCAAACAACAAAATAAGCACAAGTAGTTAATTAAGTCAATAAAATGGGGATCATCTCTATTATGAACGATTGCAGTAGGCAAATTTTAAACAGAAACTGAACATGGAAAAACCAAAATTTCAGGTGACTCGTCACATTAACGAGCCAGTGTAAGCTCCAAAAAAAGAGTGTACATGGAAATTGTTACTGTCTGCCTAAACCAGAGAGTAGGACTCTAGGAAAGAAGCTTATGCTGGACTAGTTAGAGGCAAACATTTCCAACTGGGAGATACAAAATATCCAATATGTAAAAGAATGTGTCTGACCCTGAATTCAAGTGGTTAAAATTCTAAGACAATGGTGATAAACTGCTTGACTTGAAGTAAATAAATTAACTTCCAGGGAGGAGTGAAAGTTGGATTAATTGTTCTAATTTACATCAATTAACCACTGTTTGGACAAGAAAGTGGTATTTTACATTTTACTGTGATGTGTCACTGCTCTAGAAACAAGGGTCTTGAATGACTATTGCAAATCAAATTCCAGCTAGTTTCTTGAGAGCCTGAACAATTCTAGACCATAATGATAATTTAAGAGGACATGCATTAGAGATTAAAGGTCCAGAAAGATAGCAGTAGCCTGTAAAATGA
Source organism: Setophaga petechia (assembly GCA_024362935.1). NCBI lineage: Eukaryota > Metazoa > Chordata > Aves > Passeriformes > Parulidae > Setophaga > Setophaga petechia. Next base: position 28,308,328 of record JANCRA010000001.1, read on the forward strand.
CAATTCTTCATTTTTCAGAAACAAGTTTTGTTACCCTCTTCCCCTCACCATCATTTCTAGATCAGTATCAGAAGAAACTCAAAATTGAAGTCTTGGTGTCTTTTGCCACAGGTCTGCTTGTTCCTGAAACATTCACCTTTCTTGCAATAAGAGCAGTAATAAATAAGAAAACAAACTGTCACATTTTTCTCAAATTTTACACATGGTTGATTTGTATGCAAGTATTATACAGTCTGAGCCCCTTGCACTATACATTTTCATGAAAAAGCAAAACCATTGCTAATACCAAAATTTTATATGATTCACAACTCTATATTAACCATATTAACAATATATATACGAATCATAAGTGTGTGAGTGAAATGTCCAGGTAATGACAGAAGGATGGACATCAGGGCCTTCAATTTGAACATGTTTTAATAGCTACTACTAAATAAATTCTATGTCTTCTGAAATTCCATTATAATCAATTTCTGAGTGGAGAGAGGTTCCTCAAGAGAATGAAGACTCAGTACCCTTTGCTTTTTAACAACTTTTTTTTTTGTGGTCCAGTAGTGCTTGATGTGAAGAGTTAATACTAATACAAATAAATACATGTTTTCATCTCAAATAACTGAAGATAATGTTAAGAGACAAAGCCCTGATGAGGAAAAGGGTGTGATAAATACCTTCCAGGAGGATAGCTACATCCAGTAAAATGGCAAATAGAGATAAAGTGGTGGTAAATATGCTTGCAGCTTACCCATTGCTGCTGCCCCTACTACTGCACAGAAAGAGTGACTTCAGCCTTGTGGATGGGCTGAAAGGAGAGAAAAAAGTCAGTACAGGAGGGAAATGTACACAGAAAAAAGGATTCCTATGTAATCCATCACATATTTGACACTATTTGGAGTTTTTTGCAATGGAGTAAACTGAAGCTTTGTCATAGAACTCAATGCCGGAAGCATCAATCTTCAAAATGCAGTAAATTCCTTTATAAGTGTCATCAAGAAAGGTCAGGAACATGCTGATGTTTCAGGAAAGCCTGGGTTATTTGCTTCTGAGCTTGAACAGATGTAAATAGAAGCAGCTACAGCAAAATTATTATATAATTAGGTTTCATGCTGGTTTGAAAGTTGCTTGTTACAGATCTTCCAATAGTAGATAATGCCACAGTTTGAAGCTGTTCATTTGGATTTTCTGCTACTTTAATTAAAAAAATAGTATTTTCAAGTTGTGTGGGTTGTGTCACATCATCATTTTTATGCCAGGCAACTGGAATACCTCTTCTGACTCAATCTGCAATGATGAAACCTTTCTTAAAGATTTTTGTTTGCAAGGCAAATACCTTCTGTCTCTACAGAAGAAAAAGAAAATCTGATTTGAAAGTTTATATCCAAGTCTGTGGCAACTCTAAGAGTTAGAAATGTGTCCCTATCACCTTTTTTAACTGGTGGTAAGGAACTTCAGACTAACGAAGACAGATAGATGATTGTTCCCTCACACAGCTGGGACTGACAGTTTAGCAAACTAGTGAAATATCAAATTCATATGCTATTGAGGCTAGGTTTCAAAAAGACTAACCTAGTATTTGCATTTACTAAAAACCATTCAGACAATGGAGTCTGCCTGAAATATAAAGCTGTAATTTCAGGTCTAAATGAAGAAAGCATGTATAGAGTACCAGTTCCCTGAGTCTCAATATACAGAATGCCAGTTTGTACCTTGTAGGTCTATTGATCAACAAGAATCCTGAGCCTGAGATCTCCAGGAAAAAATTTGTCACCTGCTTTTTCATCCTGTGATTTTTCAAGGACTTTGAAAGCAATTCTAAAGTCCAGAATTATTCCATCATCTCTCATTCTGAAAAGACTGAAACGCTGGAACAGGAGGGACACAGAGTTTGGAAATATACTCACTTCAGTCAAACATAGAAAAAATTCCACTAGGCCATTGCAAATGCTAGATAAAATGCGCTAGATTTTACTGAGATTTATCAAATTAATTTAAATTTTAATTTCTATGTAGCAATATGTAAAATCAAATAAAATCAAAATGGAAAATTAGGGAGAAGGCAAAATGAATTCCAGATCAGACACCTCTTACACCTCTTTACTCTTACAGAATAAAATGTTCTTTTTTTTCTTTACTTTCTTCTTCCTTCGTACTTGCATGGAGAATATGCAGTGAAACCACATTCCTCAACAACTTCCTGTACCACCCCTCACTCAAAAATATCTTTTTCACCTTCATCAAAGGGAAAAACTTGTCCTAGACAGGAACAAAGAACAAGGGAGAAGTTTTATCAGATAAAATTGGATGCAGATCTTATTCCTGCAGTTTCTGCCAGTGGGTAGTTGGCTCCAGCACCACCCTCCTGTATGAAGGTAGGTACCTTCCCTCATTTTGTCAAATAGTGAAACAAATATGATTTTTAAAAAGTCTATTATTTGCTTATGGATTTTTTATATAAATGTATTCTAATTCCCTGACTAGTTTTTCCTGCACTGCAGCCTTGTTTCTTCTCCTTCTCACAAGTTCTTCATTTATTTCCTATAACATGGAGAGATACTTTTTAATTTAAACCATGGAAATTTGTATGTTGATTCCCATGGGTTAATTTAGTCCTTTATATAATTTTCCTTCTCACACGTAGTTTAACTTATATATTATTTGAAAATATTTTGGGACACCCTTGACTGCACAGTGTCTTCTGAGCAATATTCACATATTTTTCAGGTAACTGGCACCCTAGTCCTTTCAGAAGCAGAAGAAACTATTTGAGTGTATACTTTGCTGGAGAGCTGAGAGCAGTTTTTCTCTGAAAAACTTGATTAATAAGATGCCTATTTGGTTCTCTCTAGGACACAAGTTCTGCGTAGCTGTCAGAAGCAGGATAATACAGCTTGGATATTAGAACTCACACCTCTAATCATTATGGCAATAAGAATCGTAGATCTTCTGTCTTGCAAAGTGTAATTCTGACACATATTGATGTTTCAAGCTGAATGTCCTGTATTGTTTAAAGCTGAATCTCTACCAGCACTCTGAGGGTACCAAATCTGTAGCCTGTAGTATACAGGCAATGCTTAAAACTCTTTTGCAAGTTCTTGGCAGACAAATATTATTTATTGTGTTAGAGTCATGGATCTGACTGACTCACAGACATGCTTTTATTTGCATTATATATTTCTCATCCCTCTCATATTGAAATCCATTTTGAAGTGAAAGCTGTTTATTCATCTTAGAAGTTACTGAGGCTGTCATAAGCATGGATAAGATGAGAAGTGCTATTTTTTTAGCCCAAAGTTAGCAAAAGCCCAATACTCAGAGGCAGCTCAGGTTGTGGTTTTAGTCCAGCTTTCCCTTCTTCAGCTTTATTTGTGTATAAGTTTGTTGCTGCACTAAGTGCACCAGCATTGATGTGTACAAGTCATTCTCTGCACTGGTACACTCCTAGCTGTCTTTTTGGCTACATCAGAAATTCATCGAGGATGACAGCACAGGTTCAGGTACAAGAAATCTGTTTTCATTCATCATGTGGTTGAACTAGCTGCTCTTTTATTATTCTTGACCCTTTCAAAAGGCCATCTAACTTTTAAAAAATTAATTCGTCTTTGTACATGCTTGGGAAACATCCTGAGTTGGAGTCAGGATCTCCATGGGTCCCAAACACCAGTTTCAGAACTTACTGACCCTTTACTCAGTAACAGCTTACAGAAAAAGGCAGCACTAAAGGACTCATGAGTCAGTTCCTGGACTCCTGCAGTTTATAACCCAATGCTAAGGTAAAAAAGGGAATATTGATTTCCCCTCAGGCTAATATACTGGAGTATAGGCAAAAGAAGTTCAGTACTGTCTATGTATCAAGTCAGCCACCCCTGCTAAGGAAACAGCAGCCTCCAGCACAGAAACAAACAGGTAGCTTCTCCTTAATGCAAGAAGCAAAATATACATAAGCATCCAGAAAATATGTCATGCCAGATAGTTCATCCATTCCTTCTACGTGTGCAATTACATGTATTTAATCATTAAGATGGGCAGATGTCTCTTTAGTCCAGATGGTACTATCGTGCCACCTAAGTTGCTGAGATGCACCTAATTTTCTTCCAGCTGGTGTCTTAGTCTAAACAGACTTGAACAATTTCAAGGACTTGCACTGATATATAAGAATAAAGGAAAATCAAGAATATAGACAAACAAACAAAGCAGTTTGAATTCACATAAGTATTTCCATGGCTTTAAATGCCTCTAACGGCTATATTTTTCATTATAAATAAAAAATGTTGAAGCATAGGATGTATGCAAACAAACCTGAATGAGTTTTACATGAAAATATGCATGAAAGTGTTCTGTGAGACAGGTAGTGAATGCAAGATCTTCAAGAAAAGCTCATCTGTTAATGCCAAGGTGCCACATAAGAGGGTGTGAGAAATAAAACTTCAGTGTCTGGGGAACTTCATTCTGTGAAATCCACCAAATGCAAATCTTTGCTTACACTTCTGGCCAATATTTATTTTAAAACACATCCTATGCTTCAGTTTTTAATATGTTAAAAAGTTCATCAAAAGTCTCATAAGAACGACACACCTCTTCTAAAATGTACTTTAAGAAATTTCAGTTTTTAAGATTCTTATGTTATTTGAGTTAAATCAGTGTCTTATTTTGAGCTGGGAAAGAGTTAATTTTCTTCTCAGTACCTGGGTACAGTTTTGGATTCAGTGTGAGAATGATGTTGACAACATACCAAAGTTTGGTTGTTGCCTAGCAGTGCTTACCCCAAATCAAGGACTTTTCAGTGTCCCAGGCTCTGCCAGGAAGGAAGTGCGCAAAAAGCTGTGAGGGAGCATGGCCAGGACAGCTGACCTGGAATACCAGGGGTGTTCCATACCATGGAATGCCATGTTTAGGACATGGGGAAGTTCCCCAAAGCTGCCAATGACAGCTCAGGATGGGCTGGGTATTAGTCAGCAGCTGGTGAATAATTTTACTGAGCATTGATTATCTTCCTTGGGATTAATTCCTATCTCTCTCTCTCTCCTCTTTTCATTACTGTTGTTGTTGTTGTTGTTGTTGTTGTTATTATATTACTTTATTTCAATTATAAAACTGTTCTTATTTCAACCCAAAGTATTTTTAACTTATTTTCTGATTCTCCTTTCCATCCCACCAGGTAGGGAGAGAGTAAATGAGCAACCGTGGTATTTAGATTCCAGCTGGGGTTAAACTCATAAAATACAGGGTAATTAACTGACTTTATGAAAAACAGATCATGATTTTGTGACTCTATTTAAGTCTTTTTTTCAGAAGAAGCAAGCATTAGTAAGTATTCAGTATGAACCACACTCTATGATACAGATATTGTTTTACTTCCCTATAGTGCTTTATTTTAAAGGATTTTTTTCAAAAAATATAGAATAAATGTTTTACATTGGAACCACACACACACTTGCATGTGCATATAGGTGTCTATGCATTTCCATGATATACAAAATACAGTTTGTTTCCTCACCGCTGAGAAGCAGTATAGGAATACTCACTCTGAGGTGATAGTCTACTTGTGTAGGTCTGAAAGAAAATCTTGTAACTTACGTTAAGAAACTTTTAACAAAATCATCATTATGAGCAATCTGCTTAACACTTTCCAGTCAGGCTGCATTACTGCAACACAAGTGACTGCCTTTAGGTTACCATTGTGTATATGCCATTGAAATTAGAAGTATGATAGATTTATCTCACAGTCAAGTAGCTAAAAGTTCTGCAGAAAAATGATACCTTGGAGAAGATTTTGAACGACACTTTTCCCTCAATTTGTTATATCATGCAGAAGCTCACACTATTCAGTGTTATTCACTGAAAGTTCATACACTTAGTGAAGCAGACTGCTTGGTTCAGGCAGATTAATCAGACTTGTTACCCAAAATAGAATTATCCATAAATAATTCTTATAATGAGATAAGAAATGATAATCCACAGCTGGTGCAGAGGCATGCTCACAGTGGGCCCAGTCCCTGCCTGGGGCTGCCAGAGCCAGTGTGATTACAGTGATAGAGCAGAACAGGACACACTGCTCTGCATCTTGTTGGTAAGGGGAGCACATCATCAGTATGGGTCTAAGGGGAATCTAAGAATTTATTGTTCCTATTTTTGTTTCAACAATTTTGGAGTCCAATTGTGTAACGCTAACACTCTTAGTCCAAACTAAAACTCCTATTCCACAGAATAGCTGTGCTAATAATACAGGTAAATTTATTACACAAAACCACTATCCTACTGAAACATATAGCAGCCTTCCTGATGACCCCCTAAGGGTGAAAATTTAATTTTCTGGGATTCTTAGGGCTTTACCAGAGACAGCTCTCATTGCTGAAACTAAGACAGGTCAGGCAGTAGTTACTGACTGCTAAACCAAGCTACAACCAGTTTGGTCCAAGGCAAGTGCAGACTGGTGCTAAGGCTCTTCACTCCCTTTCCACAGTAATGGAACAAATTTACTCTCCAGCCTACAGACTGTTCTCTTTTGCAGAAAAAGAATTCTTATCATTAATTTCAGTAGTGATGTTACTGGCCAGGGAGATCTTGAGCAATTCAAGGATGATTACAGGGCTCTGCAGGGTTAAGACAGGGAGCACAGAGAGCCAGACTGTGGTCTCCCCAGCCCTGCCAGTCACTAGGAAAGAGATGGCCATGGGCACATCCTGCAATTTAACACCCATATGTGCAGCTTTTGTTTCAGGCAGAGTCCTGTCTTTCAGGACTACACGACCCTCCAGAAACAAAGACAACCAATGTTCCCTTTACACTGACCTCCAATGTCAAGTTCTGTCCTCATGCCTCTCAGACCTTTAGTGTCAGGAAGTGGGAGAAGGATGCATTAACAGTAGCAGAGGTATATCAAAGGTAGCAACCCCTCGAGTCAGTTTGGCACACTGAAGCTGACACTGGGAGGGATGCCCCTGTGATTGCTAAGAGATGTTTTAATGAGTGACCACTCCCTCTTATCTTCTCACAGGTCACAGTGATCAGGAAGTTCCCTATTGCTGGGGGTGGGGGGGGAAGAGTCATTTACATGTTAAAGAATCCAAGAGAGAAGATCAGGGAACAAAAAGCCAATTAAACCTCAATTGGAAAAAGCAATATACAGAAAGGGAGACAGGAGAACACTCATGGCTTTACAAAAAATAAAAGAATCATTCACTTTTGTGAGGGTTAAAAATAACTAAAAATGAGAAAGGAGAGCATACCCCATCAAAGGGAGGCATCTACAATGGTAGAGGCTTGATGAGGTCAGATGACCCACTCACTGGGAATGTGGGGATTGATGCAGAGAAATGTTTGATACACTTTGCTGCTTGATGCACTTGGAAAAAGAGAGCGCTCAGCTGGGCACTTTCAGACTCCCTTTTAAAAGGCAGTTTGCCCAGACAGTGATTAGTGCAATATAGCACACCTCACTTTTGACAGTAATGCTGCTGTCATGGGGTTGTTACCTGCAGAAACACAGTAAATATTTCTAAATCCCAAATAAGCCTAGTTTTTAAGTTGTCAGTTTCACTTTAGAAAGTCTCAGATGGGCAGCAGGATGGCAGGCTTAGATGTCCCAAGACACAGCCTGTTTGCAACCATTTAAATCCTTGCTACATCCTAGTGTTGGTGTCACAGTCTATCAAACAAAGAAATATGAGAGAGATTCAGCATCCTAATGTTTTCAACAGCAGATTATTATGTCATATTTGTTTTTCTCATTAGCAAATTAAAGGGAGAGAAAATATAAGTGATATTAGCCACACTGACTGAGCTTTCAGATCTTGTTTCTTCCTTGAAAGAAATCTGTGGATCTTGGTGAATAAAATTTCAGAGGAGGATTGATTTCAGCTTATGAGGCATAAGGCTGTCTGTAGGGAGCACATCTCCCTGCTGCTGAGGTTGCCTTTGTTTTTCTATGAATGCTTAAACTCAAATGTTGCAGAAAGGTTTCTCCCATAATGTCATTAGTGAAGTCAGAGCAAGTCTGTGTTCTTATGACCCCCAGTCCTGTGCTTTAAACAAACTTAGATCTACTGTATCACTTTATAATCTGATTTATAAACAATTTTATAGCTCTGAAAATGCCTAGCCCTAAGAACGATTTCTAAAAAGACAAATTGCATAATGATAGGGTACACATATAAATATTGTGTCCCTTGTTAAAATTTCACAAAACAAATACATTAAAGCAAGTTCTGGCAGGCAACCTAAGGCTTTGAACTATCTGAATTGTTTCAGTGTGGTTCTTTTTATAAGGAACACTTATTTCCCCAGATGACTGGAGAACATAGAAAAAGAATGTTAAGTATTTAACTTGCTAAGTTTAAAATAGCTCCAGTCAGTGAGCTATTTATTACTTCAAATATTTTCTGGAAGGAAAAAGAATAAGGCTAAAACTTACTGCTGCACTTAGTAGATTTGAAAATAAATTATGGTGTGATAAGACCTTGCTACTTTCACAATTTGAAGGTGTCTGAGAAGGCATTCCTCTGTTTTTTCACTAAGGCTGCATTTTAATCAAACTGAGCCTATAGTTCTCTTTGAAAATATGTAGAAATGTCACTTATCAGATCATTACGTACAAGGATTAAACTTTCTATTTTCTTCTAATTTTAGCCACTTTGCAAATAATCTCTCAGACTCTAAGATTCAAGAGGCAGTGTGGGTTTCACATTTGGAGAGAACTACAGAACATTAATTAGTAAATGGTTGTGTTTTACTCTGTATCAACCCTTTTCCTTGTGTAGGATTTCAATGCCTTGTACTGAATAAGGCCAGTATTTTTGTTTATTATTATTATTCTTGTTAGTATGATTATTACCAAGGCATTAACCATGGCCATAGCCAAAAAAAAGAAATGAATGCATACTTCTGAAATTTTATGGGAAAGAAAATGAGTCCAATATTAAGATAGAAAATGCATTTTTACTTGATAATTAAAAAACAAATTTTTATGGCAAGTTGTTTTATTAATAATTTTTTTTAATTTCTTTTTTGCATGTTTGTGTTATCAGTGTCACTGAACAATGTCAAGCTGTTGGCTCGACAATACAGCACGTGGAAGTCTAACTGGGATTTCTTACACCAAGTGCAAAATTGAATCTTTCTTCTAACTTACGCTGATCATATCATGAAGTGGACTTGATCAGGAATTATCTTCTGAAGATACATAATAGTAAGTTGCCATAAGAGAGAGAAAAGTACTGCCTGCTTTGAAGAATGTTGTAGCAAAGGTGTTAAGAGACAGCGAATTGCTGAATCACAAATTGAAATTTCTGATTTTATTTCTTCATTCTCTGCAAAGAGAAGAGAGTAATGTACAGTCCTGCCTGGTATCAAGGCAAGAATGGACCTACAACTGATATGCTGCTAAAAATTTGTTACATAATGTCTGTGTTAAAATGTTAAATGGCAAGCATTTTGGTGCGTACATGGAGTTCAGCATTACAGAAGCATTTTTTTGATAATCCAGAGATTTTTCAGCTGAGAAATGGATGAAAAATTTTATTAAGGATATTATATCATTCAAGACTGAAAAATATTTTTAAAAAGTCATAAGTTTTGCTCTCTGTGGACACTGAAACCCCTCATTTCAAGCATTTTCACATCTATTGGAAACAGAAATATCTTTCTTCTCAATCTACCAAGACATTGTGGACATAGAAATTTATGTAAAAGATTGTTAATACACAATTACTTGCACCTACTTTATGTGAGCTATTCTATCATTGTATAAACCCATAGGTAAATATTACAAAGGAAAAACACATGTTCATTGAAACTGCATATACTTACATAAGTTAAAATGCTTGTAGAAGTTTCATTCATTCCACAATTCAGATTCTAGGTCCAAATTTGAAAGATTACTTTCAGAATTAAATTTCAGAATTAAATTAATATGATCAAGAAGCCATGCTGAAATAGATTTTGAATTATCTAAAATCTTTGAAAATTGTGAATTGCCTATGAAAGAACACTAATACTCTGTGCTTAATATTTATGCTTTTAAGAGGGGAAAAAAACTTTAAAAAAGGACATTGATTTGACATCTCCAAAGCACAAAGAAGCAAATTAGCCATTTTTGGCAATATTTTCTTTCAGAAGCAAAGCAATGAGTTGCAAGAGCAAATTGCTTATCTTCATTTTTTCATGGTATGTTTAACCTTCCATTTATTCTTCTATATTATGCTGTTTTGTTTTATGTGTTTATTATTTACTATCATGCAGGAGGCAATTTTTTAGCACTAATACATCTCTTGAATGTTGTCTTTACTAATTGGTTTACCTCCTCCTTCTGCAACAACCAACCTTACTAGACAATCAAGCAGTGGAATGTCCTCCGGCCTATGAATTAAAGACTCTCTTTCCAGATTTTCAAACTGGCCGCCAGGTACCAGGTACAACTCTTCCTCTAGTGGTATCTTAGCTAAGACAGTCTGTACTTTGTGAGTTGCAGAATATCACACACACACACACACACACACACACACACACACACACCATTTGTAAGTTAATAAGTAGCCAAAGTAGCCAAATGATGATCGGAGTGTATATTTTCTATTCAAAAGCATTTCACAATGTTCTAGTTGCTCATATACAGGATATTAGCTATTATGTATCAATAGAGATCAGCATTTCCACGAGGTTGATGACAGAATCAGAATTCCTGATGTCTGTCCTTCGAAGGCTAAGTTGTCATGCAGTCTGTTTACTGCCTATGCAAGGGTAAAGAGTAAAAGCTGTAACTAGCATATTATTCACCTAGTTTAAACTGTATAATGAGGTATCTTTTGCTCTCAGTGGATTATCAGGAATTTTGAAATTTTTACCTCAGATTTTAACTCAGACATCTATGACAGTATCATGTGAATCTTCTAGTCAGAGTTTCACATAATAAATTCTCAGCTTGGAAAACCTGCCACTGTCTCTATGCATTGCTATTCCTCCCAGGAGTACTCTGTCAAGTTCACCTCTCTTTCCTTGTGGTCCTAACCAGCTCTCCATGTCATGCCCAAAACCACCAAGGGCAGTGGGAGTCACAGGCTCTTAACTCCTGTCCTCCCAGCCAGGGCAGCCCCTCTCCTTGCTTCAGTTCAGACCTACAGCTGCCTGATCATCAGGACTAGGTGCTGCAAAACCCAACTTTGGCAGGACTTATTCAGAGTAATACACAAAGCAGTGCAGATGCCTAGCCTTTGGGAAGGCATTAAATGCTAATCTAAAGAAGCTGAATTCATGCATTAGCACAGCTCTCAATGTACACAGCTCAGTCTGTCACACACTTAGAAGGAGTGACTGCATAAGGATGTGACAAATCATCCACAGACAGTGTGTTTGCTCTTATCTGCGCAGACAGAGGGGAGAGGTTTTCAAAGTGTTTCTGCTGCATTACATTTCTTAAGAAATGCACATACTGTTATTATTTTTACAGCAATTGATCTTTTACATTCAGCCTAGAGACATGCTTGCTAGCTCAGTTAAACTCCAGGTCTTTCCAAACATGCAGGGAATGGACCACCCTACAGTTAGCTCTCATATATTTGTTCTGAAACCAGCTGTGACAAGCTCTAGATCCTGAATGTACATTTATCCTGACAGCTGTCCTAAGGTGTTCAAGTGTGTAGATATGCTCTAATACCTGTTTCTTACAACACATCATGTGGTAAGTAGTAGTCAGCAAATCCTTCTCTTCCTTAGTCCCAATCTTGGTTATTGTAATTCACTTACAGTTTAAACTGTTACATATTCTGAGTGTAATATACACCAGATGTACCTCACAGGTGAATCTATTTTATTTGAGATAAACCAAATACATCAAAGTCCCAAGCCCCAACCTTTACTTCACTTCAGCAAATAAAATATCCAGTACATAAAAGCTTTAAGATTTAATTTTTTTGATGTATATGAAGGAATTACTTCTAAGAGAAGTGGGCTTTTTGTGGGGGGAACTTTTTGATGATCTCAAAATTTTTACTTGGACAATTAGTTTTTAACACTGCAATTTTTCACTCATAGGAAAATAACTTGCACTTCTTTCTGCAAGCCTCTGTTTGTTTCCAAGATTATACTTTTGTTTATTCGGCAATCATGCTCTTTGGAAAACTCCTGACGGAATTTAAAACCATCCAAAACTGCAGAATATCTATTGGATACTTGCTCCCATGTATTCTTTCTGTGAGCAGTAAGCATGAAAAACATGCCTAACGTCTCCTTTGGAGTCAAATGTAAGTAAAGAGGAACTAAGCAGAAAGAAAGCACCATAAGGACAACTTGTAGAGCTAGAAATTTCTTCTTTTGTGTTTCAAAGGAAGAGGCGAGGCTTCTGGACCACTTACTTGGTAAACTCCATGATTTTGGGTAGCATTAAATACTTTTCCTTTCTATTGTAAAAGGATAAAGATAAAAGGTTGGATGGGGTTTTGAGCAGCATTGTTTAGTGAGTGGTATCCTTGTCCATGGCAGGGAGGGGTTGGAACTAGATCTCTTTGTCTTTACCCATCCAATTCAAACCGTTCTAAGGCTCTGTGATATCAGAGACAGAGTTTACCCTCAATAGTCCATATATTACATTCAAATAATTAAAATCTAACACTTTATATCATGGATATTCTATAAATTCAAGTATAGCATTCAGCAATTTTATTTTAAAAATAAAAATTAGCTCTATTTTATAATCCCTTATGAGACAGAACTTCTCATAAGTTCTAACTAAAACTCCTAATTAAAAGCACCTCATTCATATTTCACTTACAACAACAAAAGTTTTTGCTACTGTAAAATAAGCTTCATGTTAATTTCTTGTTAATGTTACCTGGGTACTGCCAGACCAAAAAAAAAATGCAGAATACCAAAACAAGAGTATTAAAATATTAAAGAAAGAATTTCATCCTAAACTAATGTCACTTTTATTCTGTTTTGACTCTCTTTTGGCTTGTGGAGAAAAATATGAGAATATATGTAAAGCCACAAACACAAGATTTTTAGAATTATTTCTTCCACATCTTTTGCACCGACAAGAAGATAAAAGAGCATAGATGACTGTAGCAGTAGAATTCATATTACATAGGTATAAACTGTCACTTTTCTTCTACTCTTAAATAAGGGGTAGCATATAGCTCCACTTTTCCCAGGAGCAGTATAAGTAATAGAACAAAGCAAAGTTATTGCTTTGTTCCCAAAGAAGATTACTCCACTTATGCACCCACTTATATCAATGCAGAGATGTACAATATGCTGCATTTTTCAACTCTTCTCAATTTACTACCTGCACATCTATATGGGAAAAAACAGTAATCCATGGGAGTTTGTTCCATTTTTGAAAAAGAATATAAACCTGGAGGTGTCCTGCATTTCCTCTGAATTGTTTATGTTGAGAATGTGGAAGGTGATAAAGACCCTGAAAAATTTATTTGGGAACACTAATCCATAGCTGAAGCTGAAAATGAGCATGATTCAGAGAATTTAAACTGTATATTTTACTTCTATTTTCATTGATGATACATTTTGCACACTCCCACTTCCAGTTTGGTACGGATCTTACAGTGTTGTAAATTGCTTTCAACTACATGGCAAGGTCCCACTATTAGATACAATATATGGAATAGAATACATCCTCCTCTGTTTCTGAAACAGAACAGAACTATACTTCATTTCATGTCTCATTTTAATGAATTCTTCATGAATTCTTTGTTATTTCATTCTTAGAACAGTATAGTAATTTCTCTCTTTAATTCAATTAAGTTCCTTTGAATAATTTATTCATACATGTGTAAGTAGATATAGTTCTGAGACTTATTAAAGTCATTAAGTATTTAGCCCATTTTCATTGTGTCCTTCTTTAAAAAATTTTTCATTTCTGCTTTGCAGCCACAGGGCAACATTTCATAATATGACATTTCTTCTCTCATTTAATTTATTCTCCATTTTCTCATATTTTCCTACATGACAGAGTTACTTCATTTTGAGAATGTACCAATTTCACTATAGGATTTAATTTTTCCCTGATGAAAGACAGGCATGTAATCACAGAATCACAGAATATTCTGGAAAGGACCCACAAAGATCACTAAGTCCAACAAATAAGGGAATGGCCCATACAGGGATCAAACCCACAACCTTGACATTAGTACAGCAATAGAGTTGGACTTCATGTATAAAATATTCCATAATAGCACCCTTTCCTTAAAGTCTTGTTTAATTATTCTAGACTACATAGAATATCACTTAATGCTATCAAGTTCTGTAAAAAATAGAAAAGCCATGAGCTAGTTAATTTCCTGTTCCTGTAAACAAATTTTACAATTTGATATTCGAGTTACTAAAACAAAAAACTTTCCAAGCTGTTTATGTTAAAAAACAAGCTCAACTTTGAGTTATTTCTAATTGATAAAAGTACATGATGTTCCTTTTCAAATGTACAGAAACATATTAAATAATAATTGTTCTAGTCCAAACAATCTACATGGTTATCAGGACAATTGTAAACTAGAATAACAATAGCCATTATTTATCCATGTGAAATGTTTTCTATAAATTGTCATAAATTTATGAGATGAACACTTCTTCAATTAGACAGTGGGAATATGATAATAAAGCATATATGTTATTTCTAGAAAGACATGTAGAAAAAATTTAAGCACCTTCCTGTCTGAATAATAATACAGGACATGGATATGACCAGTCAAGTGAAAGTGCATAGGATCATGTACATGTAGCAGAAATTATGAAAGATTAGCATGAGGGAGAATATCTATAATTCTTTTCTATTCACTGTGTTTATGTTGTGAAAGTCACAAGCTTCTTATATTTCTGCATTTCTTAAGGAGTTAATGATCAGTTGGTATTAAAGTGCCTCAAGTCATTAAGGATTTCCATCATTTATTATTCTTCAGGAAAAGCACACAGTTGTCATCACTGCTGTTTAAATGATACAATAACTGATATTATTAAAAACTTTCGTACATACAGCTCTAGACCTGGCCAGAATTCTCCAAATCTCTTATCTCCTGTGCAATTTACTCATAATCACAGTGCAACTAGCCAGTATAATGAAGCAGTTCCTTCACCAAGCCCTTGGGATAGCTTAGCATCAGGTTTAAGGACAATTGATGGTGTGAAACCTACTGTTGGGGTAGGTTATGACAATTCTATTTTTATTTGTCAAGGTTATTCAGCCTTTTTACAATAGTTAAGAATCCACACTGTAGCGGCAAATATGAAATAATTCAGCAATTAGACATTCAAAACAGTTAAAATAGAAAGAATGGGAAACATTGCAATCAGTGATAAAAATCTCATTTTTCTCATTTCAAAAAACATCAAAACAATTAGATATTCACATGTCTTTCTGAACAATAGTGACAAACAAAAAAAGGGAAAGGTTATTTACTAATTTTCATCTTAAATAGAAAAATTAAAAAAAATTAGAAAATTACATAAATACAGTAGAAATACTGGTAGAGCACTAGAGAAATGTGCTGGAGAAGTTAATATTTGTCCCTTTCCACTTTAGACAGCCCCCATGGAAGTAACTAACAAAGGTAAATGAAAATTCCAATCTATAGAAATAGAATCTGATCCTATGCAAATCAGCCAAAAAATATGGTACTTGCTAAAGTAATGCTTTCTTTTCTAGTATGGTTTTATTTGTCCCAATGAATTCCATGAATACCATACAGTTCCTGTTAAAATCTAGAGGCTGGTTCAGACCACAGGTATTTAGCTCAGTAGGAATCTTCCATAAAGACAGGACTAAGACATTTTTTTCTGCAAAAGCAAATTCTTGTTGCTCCAACATTAATTTTTAGGTTATAAGTGTAATTGAAAATCACCTGCATTTTAAAATTTATTTTAATAGCAGGAAAATCAAGCCTTAAATCTGTAAGGTTGGTAGCTGCTCTGTAACTGATGCAGAGGGGTCCACCATTTTCTTTTGTTTCATTGCTCCTTTCCATAATTCAGGAGAAAAAAAAAACACAAAAAACCTCAGAAATATTAATTCCATCTTCCCTGAGACTTTATAAAAATGTGTAATAAAATGTCTTAAAATTAATGAAGGGAAAAAGTGAAAGAAGTTATGAAGCTTGATCAACCAGGATATTTAAGAAATTTTTACTTGGAGCATAACATATTTTACTTAAAGAACAGTCCTACTGCTCCACAGTAATGGTAATTCAATCTTTTCAATAGATCCCTAATCTGTGTTTCTAAGTTATTGCACTCCTACTTGTTCTCCCTGGCTGACATGAAAAGGTATTTCCCTGGAGGTGTCAGCAGAGCTGCCAGTGCTGCAGCCCCAGTGGCAGCTGGAAGTTGAATCCCAGGTCCACAATCCATGTTCCAAGTTCATTTCTCCCAGCTCTTTTATTGCCTGGATGCATCAGGCTGAAGGAAAAATTTAGGCATGCCCAGCTAGGACATCACCCCAAAGGAGTTCATTTGGCCTACATTTACCCTGAGAGGGGTACAGGGTGCTGGGGAGGAAACTTTTCCACTTTTCTACTCCTTTTTATTTCTGAGAAGCAGAGGTTTTTCACTGATTTTTCAGCAGATGCATACAGCACCTCCCCAACACAGCTTGGTGGCACGATTCAGGCATAAGGGACGGTCTCAGAGGCTTGTGCAAAGCTATAACTTCGTAATATCTGAGGACTTTTCCTCTACAGTCTACCTCAACAAGTGTCACTGTGGTCTTATTTCTGTGCTCTCTGGAGGAAGTTCAAAGCATTTATTTTAAAATATTGCTTTGTTTTGTTCTAAAGCATCAGGCAGTTACACACAAATGGATATTCTAGAGAGTTAAATGATAACAGATGTATAAACCACTACTTAGCTTCTGTCTAAGCTTCTGGAGAATTAAAAGGCTATATTCATATGAACTTGCATCATTTTCCTTTGCATACTTCAATCTCTAGAAATACCAAATTTTGAGACACTTCTTAGATGACATAAACCACTGCAGAAAAAAAATCTTCATGAAGAATTTTATGTGTTGGACCACACATAGTAATCATTTGCCTTTACACTGTGAGGATAGAGTATCTAATGTGTATTATGTGCACACCTCCCTGAACAATTCTTAAGTAGGCATATCAAATGGTAATACTTTAAAAAGTAGAACCTCTTTGTGTGTTGGCTGCTATATTGTCTTATCTCTTTGAAGAGTCTCTCTTGTGAATATCTAAAACTTGTGGCGCATAGAGACAGTGAAATTTCACTAGGCGAGGTATTTTGATAGAGTATTTTAAGGTCTGTTAAACTCTGCATATTGCACTTTCATGCTTTTCTAATTTTAAAAATACTATTTTGATAGATTTTCCTATTCCTATAATGGCATAGCATTTACATGACTCTCAAAATTAGGCTTTGTGCTTTGTTTAGCTCCCTTTAGCTTTGTTAACAAAGCAGCATTGAAAATTTGAGGTTTCTTTTTCGAAGATCAAGACAGGTTTCAGGTTTGAATGACTGTATCAACTTCTTCCTTTTTTGCCTTCTCTTTCTTGCTTTTGTTCGTTTGAGGTATTAAGAAAATCCAATTCAAGATTTCTTGTAAAAAGAACTAACATCTTTCTTTTTCTTAAAAGCTTCATCAAAGCCTGAACCATTTCTTGCTTC
The DNA here is from genome assembly GCA_024362935.1 of Setophaga petechia. Lineage (NCBI taxonomy): Eukaryota > Metazoa > Chordata > Aves > Passeriformes > Parulidae > Setophaga > Setophaga petechia. The sequence goes on from JANCRA010000001.1 coordinate 28,325,947, forward strand.
CTGTCCAGATAAACAAGAGAAATATACTCATTCCTGGTACAGACTTAATGTAAAAAAGCATATCAATCAAACTCTAAACAAGAATTTTAGTATCTTCTGTGACAGATACATGTTTTTCAAACTTGTCCATCATCCTCTGTTTTCAGTCCATAATTTTGGAATGAAAACCGGAGGCATTGAAATATTGGAGCTTTTTCTCCTCTTTCAGTTCTTTCTCGGCCTTTGATTATTTCAACTTGAATTTTAAGACTTGCTCTTTCCTCTATTTGATAGATCACTACTGCATGACTAAAACAGCCATAATGGCCCTCTATCTTTAGTTTTCCCCTGCCTTTTCTAAAGCAAAAAAAATACAAGTAAACAAACAAATAAAAAAAACCTGCACAAAACCCCAAGCTAATTAAACTACTGAGTTCCAAAGATAAGCTTGCACTTCCACAAATTTGTAAATTTAACATTTAAAAAACCCAATTCTTTTAAGTAATATATGTTTACTGAGGGTTTTTTTTATTTATTTGCACCTGCAACTTTTCAAGCACAATTACTCCTGCATACAAACAGCACAGCCTAACAACTAGGCTTGAAACTCAGGAGGCTTGCTGGGACTTGTTTGAAATGCTGGCACATGATATATTCTCCTTTCATAATGGTTGCTCTGCAGCAAGTAAAATTGTTAATTCATTACTTTTGAAAGAAGTTAAAAGTACTCAGAATATAAGAAGTGTCCTAAAAAAATAAATTGCACTGCATTCTCTTCTGATCTTTTCTATTTCTTTTCTATTCTGCTTTAACCTATCCACATGATATTGATCTGTCTGAGAAGATCTTCATAATTTCAAAGGATTTCAGGTTATGCACCACATTGTGCAAAAATATCTAATGTTTGTGGATACTGTATTGTCACAATTCAGTCATTCTGGAAGTGTATTATGTTTATATATTTCTTTTTCTTTGGCAGATGCTTTATTTTCTATAACTTCAGATGTTTTAAAAGCGCACTCTGGGTGGGGAACAAATTAATTTCTTGTACTTCAAATGCATACAGTTCTGTGATATTGATATAAGGCAACATGAACTGATGCTTCTGCCAAACAAATATTTTAGTCTTAATGCTTCAGGTTATGCTCTTTTCCTTTTCCTTGAAAGGAAGACATCAAACATACTTACTGTTCAGAATGTAATGTGCTTTGCACTCTGGAGACATTATTTTAGTCTAAGCACAGAAATAGCTAAATAGAGTTAAAAATTTTCAAACTATTTTGGTCAATACTAAAGCATATATATATATATATTCTAACAGAAAATACAGAAAAATATCAAGCAAGCTGCAAAAATCCAACAGGAAGCATTCTGAAAAATTTAAATGTAAAAACTATCTCTTTGTCAACCTAAGTTGCTGTAAGTTAATAAAAGCAGGTAACTATTTTATCTGGTAACTATTTTATCTGATCATGAAAGATGTAAATTTTTATTATGAAGACTACAAGTGCTTATGAACTTCTTTTTAAAAACTGAAAAAGTACAGCTGATACCAATAATTGGAAGAACCTGAAGAGAATATTTTATATTGCTGTGGTATTGTACAGGTTGAAAGTAATGAAGACATCAATCTTGCAAATGTGGATATGTTTCCCAAGGCCACTGTCACCAGCATTACTCTAAATCTATTACAGCACTCACTGGTCTGTCAGTTACTCTTTTTTACCAACCTGAGTTCTTCCCTTCTAAGGGAATGGAGCTGATCAGTAGCAACCAAGACAAGTGTTACTTTATGCAAACAAAACCACAGGATTATTTGACACTGTGTGGTGATGAACAACACCTTTTAATAAGTCAATTACTTTATATGGAAATGAACACCGCAAATGAAACTCACACAAGGAACTTCAATATTCTGTTCTAGTGGATTTCTTAGAGGGTGGGATGGTTGAGAGTATACTTTTAACTAGAAGTTTTTTATTGCCTATCAATTTTCAATATAATAGTGGAGAAATACAGATGTGCTCTAAAGCTTCACTCCAAATCAAATCACTCTAAATCAAAGCATGATTATTTTCTTTGTCTCAAAAGACCATAACCTGAGAATAATGATTCTGTAGAACCTTCTGTACCTGTCTCTAGTTTGAGCTTTCAAGTAATTGGAAAGAAGCAAGATTCACATATTAGGAGTGCAGCCATCACAGTCAGAACAATATTCCAATAGCAATAGAGCTATAAAAGACGACCTGTGCTAGGAAAAGACCCACCATAATTCTATAAAATTGAAACAAAAACATTACCTAAAAAGCAGTATAAAAAGGGAAAGGAAGTCAAGTTAACAGCCATAAGACAATGAAAGCATTTAGTCTTTCAGATTAGAAAATTTAGGATTTTTTCAGCTGACACTGCATATGGGACCTTGAACACCAGACCACAAGCTGCCATATGTCCTGAAGGAGTGCTGTCTTCAGGTTGTACAGTGTGGATATTATTATTCTTTCTCTGTAGCCAGTAAAAGTGATTATCTTCTGCTGATTGTAGATAAGTTTGTTAAAATTCCACCTGAAGGAACAAAAGAATAGTTTCTTGATTGTCAAAAAGATAAAATCATTAGCAAAATATCCAAAGGAATAAAAGACAACAGAGTAATAAGTCAAAAGCAATGTATCTGTCTCTTGATCTCTGTACATGGAGTCCTTCCAGGTAGTCTTCCAGTTGTTTCATGGAGGCTTTGAGAAAAGAGGTCAGACTTCTGTATACTGGTACTAATCCTGTCCACCTAATATTTTAGCATATTGATATCATTTTAGACCTCTTCTTCAATAGATTGCTTAAGTAATTATTTAGAAACTATATACTAATGATTCAGTTAATCACTTTTATGCCTTGCACATGCAGTATCTGTTTGTTCCTTATATGCAGAGAAAGTAGACAGAAGTCCTTTTTAATTTAAAATCAAAGCCATTCTTCTTCTCAGATAAGTAGACTGAAGAAAATCTCTAGAGTCTGGTTAACTGATCTGAAAAATCTTTCTTTAGGCTGAATCATACTTCTGACATACAGATGGTTTGCTCATCTAGTAAAAAATTAATTAGGCATTGGAAGAAGAGAGCTGACCAACACAGCTGATGATTTTTCTGATTGTTCTATATCGTAATCTATTATTATTATTATTATTATCATTATTATCATTATTATCTTCATATTAATTATTATCATAGGATCATAGAATATGCAGGGTTGGAAGGGTCCAACAGAAATCATTGAGTTCAACTCCTGGCTCTGCACAGGACAGCCCCAGGAATCACACCATGTGGCTGGCAGCATTGTACAAACGCTTCTTGAGTTCTGTCAGGCTTGGTGCTGCGACAACTTCCCTGGGGAACCTGCTCCAGTGCTCAGCCACTCTCTGGGTGAAGAACCTTTTCCTAATATCCAACCTAAACTTTCCCTGAGAAAGCTTCATGCTGTTACCTTGGGTCCTGTCACTGGTGGGCAAGTGACCTCAGCTGCTCCTCATATGGATTCCCCTCTACATCCCACTGTTTGAAAAGTTTAAGCAAAGACTACAAGGCATGCAAAAACCTCCTGTTCCAAGAAAAACAGATAAGTTCTATGTCTATAATCAGTGGACCTTACCTAGAAAAGAGGAAAATCAGAATACTAGGGCTGAAATATGCACTTGTTAATCTTAACATGGTGGTAGACCTTGAGAGGACACAGATGAAATATGCTGCTGTCTGTTGATTTACTCTTTCAAGTATCTGTGATTTGCAGTTTAGATCAGTGGTTCATTCCAAACCACTTTGTTTTCTAAAACATCCCAGCCTAAAGAGCTGGGCCACATCTCAGAACATTATTGTTATGTTCTCCTTCCCCACCACATATACCTCTGGTGTTATCTCTGTGGAAACATCTAGCTAGGTGGTGTTAGAGATGTGAGTGTTATTCCAGACAGACAGGGCAACCAATAGTAGGATTAGAACATTCCTTTTATTTACAGAAAATGTACCAAGTCTTGTTTCTTTGGACATAGGATTTGGAAAACACAAAGTATAGTCCTTTTGCTTACAGTTCCATTTTCTCAGTTTTGAATGGGTGTTACTAGAGCCCTTGGCTGGGCCATGATGCCAGTGCTTTTCCAGGCTGCAGCTCATGGTTGATTGCCATCTTCTCTCAGTTTCTCTGCTCTTTCCTGCTTCATTCACACAGCCAAATCTTTACACACAAAAAATTAAAAACAGCAGTCATTTCCCAGCCTGCTTTTGTGTTTTGGGGAGGAACTTATGCTTGGCATTGAGAAAGAGACCACTATAATTTCTTTAAAAAGTAAAAATTTCCTAATAGTTCTTTAAAGTAATTGAGTGACTACACCTTGTAAGTCAAATGACTTTTAAAGTAAGCCAGTAGACCAGGCATTAGCATTGAAATTTTAATTTTTACTTTGGTTTACCTGCTTAAATTTTTTTGAAATATGTAAAAGATCAAGCTAAAATATCTATATAGTCTTGCTTATAAAATAAAAGACATTTGTACCATATTTGTTATACAAGCTTTTCATGGATAAAGGAACATCTCATTTTTCACATTAAAGTAAAAAGCTATTTTTCCTAATCTTAAGAAGGCAGATCATGAACCTCAGATTTCCTTAATATATGGGATTGTATTTTAACCAAACATTTTGTTTTTTACCAACAATAAAAGTAACAAACCAGTAATGCCATCAGATTGCATGTCTATATATGGAAGTCAAATGAAAGTTTTATTTATTTATCAAGCAACACTAAAATTGCATGAAAGTTTTCTTAAAAAAAATTTATAAATAAAAATTTTAAAACTCAGTTCAGCCTCTAATTCTTATAAAAGGCCCCAATGATTTCCATGCTCTGATCCTACATTGTCATCCAAACATGTCAGTTTTCACTGGACTGTAATTCATTAAAAAGGCAAAAAAAAAGAGAAGAACGAGCCTGTAAGTGTTTGATCATGAGATCCATCCAGGATGTGTTTTACTCAGTTTTTGGATTTTGAATGGCTCCAGCTGGCATGCGGAAGTCCTTCTCTTCAAGGGACAGTGCTAAGATCATAAAATATTTTCCTTATGTTTTATTTGACAACTAAGACAACCTCTTTACTTTCTAGCCCAAAAATATGGGCCATGAAGTCTGCCTTTGGTGAAGAATATTTACAGTTCTCTATTGTATTATATCACATCTGTTAATGGTAAAAAAAGTGGCTGATGTAATTCTTGTTTGCATCTATGTCACCAATTTGACAAGAACATTTCCATTTTTAAAATGGTTTGATTTGAAATGGGTATAGCCCTTTGCTAAAACTGAGAAATATTAAAACAATTTCTTCCTGATTTTGCCTTAGAATTCATAAAACTCAAGGAAAGCTATTTTTGCTGTAAGAATTTTCTCAGGGAATGAAAATTTAAAACAAAATCAATGCCAAATATGATTACAAGGATGTCAAAAGTCTTACCTATTTATATAATTTATAATTGAGTATCCTCTAAAAGCTTTGTTCTGTCATGAATTATTTTTACAGCAAAGTTTCACTGCAGCTTTTGATGGTTTATGACCTTCTAAATACAGTGAAAGCATCATAAACAATGTGTCATATGAACACATTGAAAATAACTGAGAAAGATCACTTACTTTATTGTTCAACCCCTGAGGCATATAGAAATCTTACAGATTAAAGAAAAAAAAGTGAGTGCATGGAAATAAATAGATATCCATCTACAGGAATGTAATTTTTCATAACAGTTATGACAAATCAGTCCTGCACGGAATTCTGAAGGAATTCTGTTAAATATTTATGTGGGGATTTGTGACTAAGAAAAACAAATTATTAATCGTAATGAAACACCTAAATTTTTGAATGAGAACCAAAAGAAAAGCAGCTTTCACTTTACAAATCTGTATCAAAATCTTCAACTTTGACAGCAAGTATGCTGGGTATTGTCTGCTTGAGGACCACACCAGGAATTTTAAGACCACACAGAGCTGGATAAAATGCCAAAAAATTTTGGATGAACCAAGACATAGTGTGCATCTAGATAAGAAGGAAGAAATCCAGTGATATTTGCCAATTGCTTGGATAGGAGCAGAACTGGAAGGTGATGTTGCACGCTAAATTCAGCTTTTTCAGTTCAGCAAGGATTCTTGTGCTAAAATGCACAGGTGTTCCGTGTGGCAGATGAAGAAAGATAATTTGCTTGCTACAAGCCTGTGCTCCATCTGAATCATAGATTATGGTTAAAAATTTTTTTAAAGCTATACTTAAAGAGATTAACTGGCTCATAAATAAGTTCTTTAACTGCTTTGTTTTGAACTCATTTGCTTGCCAGTTTGTGGGACAAATATTAGCCAAGCTGAGTATAGGCAAAAGAATCTGGTTTAGAAAATCGTAAACTGTCATGTGACACTATCAATGCAACTTTTCATGAGATTATAAACATATTTGTCAGTCTTCACTGAGTATCCCTTGGTAAAATTTTTGGTTCTTAATTTGATTCTTTCCTGTGAACAACTGTACTTATTCAAGATGTATTGCTGCTCAAATTAATAACTTCAAAAAATTTTAGAGGATTTGAAATCTTACTGATTATGAGGATACTAGTACTACTCCTCTACCTTTTTTTCTGGAATTTTGTTTTATTCTTGGTAAAGGTTTATGATCATTGCTTTTGTTTTCAGCCAGCCACTTAAGAGGATTTTTCAAAACTATTAACATATATAATTAATAGGCTGAAGAAATGGTCTGACATTTTTACAAAGTTCAAAATCCAACAATATCCATGAGATTCTGAAAAAGGAAACACAAAGTCCTGCACCACAGGAGGAACAGCCACAGTTGTCAACACAGGATGGGGACAAACCAACTAAAAAGCTGTTCTGCAAAGAAGGGCCTGGGCATTCTGGCAGAAATGTTGAGCCTGGCCAGCAATGTGCCCTTGTGGCACAGAAGTGCAATGGCATCCTGGGTGGCATCAGGAAGAGCATCTCCAGCTCTGGGTCAAGGGAGGTGATCCTTACCCTCTCCTCAACACTGGTGAGGCATATCTAGAGTTCTGAGTCCTCTTCTAGGCTTTCTAGTGCAGAAAGGGCACAGATTTACTGGAATTAGGGACCTGTCATATGAGGAAAGAGCTGGAAATGTTCACCTTGGAGAATAAAAGGCTTTGGGGAGTCTTAACCTTGTTTATTTGATGGGCATCAATAAAGAAAATAGACTTTTCTCAGTGTTACCCAGTGAGAGGACAAGAGGAAATGGGCCCAGAGTATAGGAAATTGATGTAAACATAAGTAAGAATTAAGATATTTTTTTTAGCTGTGGGTCAAGCTGAGCATTTGAACAGCTTGTCCAGAGAAGTTGTGGAGTCTCTATCCTTGGAGCTATTAAAAATGCCATGAGACACAATCATGAGCAACCTGCTGTAGTTAATCATCCATTGAAGACAGGCTCAACTAGATGGTCTCAAGAGGTACTTTCCAAACTCGACTGTGAGTCTGTGATTCAGGGAAGCAGAGTGACTTTTGGGAGTATTGTAAATTATTGCTTTCTGCTGTCTTAAGTAGTTAAGGCTTATGTGAATACTTTATTCCAAATCACAGAATGGGCTTTATTAATTAAAATTATTAATTAAATTGTTAAACACCAGAACTACGTTAGATATTCTTAATCATCCAGGCATACCACATAGCTGTTTAATGGCCAATATTAAGAACTGGTTTAAACACTTGGATATTATTTTTTATATCACTGAAGTCACCTGTGTCTCAGAAGCAATTTTTGAAAACAAATTTACTGGGGAATCTTCATCTCTGAGGGATAGAAAAAAGAGAAAGCAGAGACAAAAAAGCAAGAGAGATGATAAGACTTGCTAAAATTTAACAGAAAAAAAATCATAAACTGAAACATACAGAAAGAAAGACAACATAGTTAGTGGTCTGTGGAGAGAATGACCAACAGGAACAGTCTGGTTTGGTATGATCTTTGGATGAAAAAATGTTCTCATGCAAGCAAAAACTCTTGTCTCAACATGCAAACTTCTTACCCACAAAAAAAATAATAATTTGTGTCTCTCCTTTGTTATATGCCAATTTTCATAAATTCCAGGAGATATGTTTGTTTTCCAGTACATAAATAAAAAAACTTCAGCATTGCAGCATTCACAGTCTTCCCACCTTCGTCAGCTTTGATTTGCCCATAATTCATGTTTGAGAGAACATAAAAATTGGCTTAAAATAATATGACTTCTATGCAATCTTTATTTATAAACTTTCATGTCAAGAAAGTTTGGGCCAACACCTCTAACTCATGAATATGAACAAGTAAAGGCATGATTCCTAGGTCAGAACAGTATGCAAAAAGGAGTTTGAGGGCATATACAGCTATTTACATAATTAGATATGAGTTAGACTGAGATAACTGTTCTGTAATTACACATACAGAAGAAATGTTTGCTAGTGAAAAGGAAAAACCCATATTGTGTACTCAGTAAGGAGATTGTTATGACAATAATTTAATGGAATAATAGATATAATGTCATGCTCTTACATACCATCTTTTGTCACCAGATATCAGAGTGTCTTGCAAGAAGGCTGATTTTCTTCTCTTTTTCATTCCTTGAGGTACTGCTGATGTTAAGTTAAAAATGCTCGGAGATCTCTGAACCTTAACCAGATGCATGCAAATCTAGACAACAGACCAGTGATAAGACTGGTTTTGAATCCCAGCAGCTACAGCTACATGAGGTTTACTGTGCTACATGAATTTACTGGGTACCCAGCAGCTCTACTGCCATGCTCAAGGAAGGATGTGCTGTACAGTGGGTGCTCCAAGTGCAGTGCTCCATGCAGTACCACACCACACCACACAACCGTTCTTTTGCGCTTATGAACAACAAAAGAATCTTAATTCTTTCATAATATGCTGAAAATGGGGGAGAAAATTAAAAAAGGTATTGTGTCCACTAAATGAAACACAAGAGGAAGAGATTTTTGCTTCTGATGCTATGAAATAACTCAGTTTAGGATTTGGATCTTACTAGAAATTATCAGAGGTGATGAAACAGCATTTTTAAACATGTTTCATCACTATACAAGTTACTTTTTAGAAGAAGAAGAGTTTATTTAAATTTGCAGGACCACATTCTAAAGTAAATATTTCTGGATTCTAATGGTATCATTTTTTTCATATTTTACAAGAATGATTTGTTGCCACAGTAACTTTTTGTGTGCAGAAGTATAAATTTGTTTAAAAAGAAAGTTTTATTGTTGGTTGCTAAATGCAGTGATCTAGTCTAGATAGAAGGAATTCTTTGAGGAAGGAATGCTCTGCCCCAGTTATTGCCAGGAATCAATAATGCAAAAAAAGAAGACAGTATATTTTATTCTTCCACTCCAGTCCTATTACTGACCACTCTCTTAAGCAGAATACTGATTTGATCCAGCACAGGTGTTTTTATGTTATGTTGAAAACAAAAAGGAGATTACCTGTATTTTTTTTCCTATCTTCTCGCCATCAGAGAAGGCTTCTAACTGAGGGAGGTTACCACAGGGCTTGCAGCCAGTGTTCTGGATGTAGCAGGCTATAACATTTACTGTGTTTATGCAACCAAACCTTGTTTAGCCTACACTTCACAAACTGAATTTTAAATTTCTACAAAGTTAAGAAGACAATATACACTATCTAATTAGGAGAGAGGGTTTTTTTAATTATTCATTCCTGCCAACTCTGTTTTGTTCCTTCAACTACAAAAATTCTCCCTCCTGGAGAACTGGAATTCCCCTCAGTTAGAAAGGTACTTTCAAGAATACCAAAAGGAAAAAAAAAAAAAAAAAGCTTGCTTTTGAGGTGTGTGGTAGCAAATGCCAGATGTAAAGCTATGCATTGTCTAGTACGTGACTGATTAATGAATTGTGTCCCTATATTTTATTAAAGTAATCAAGCAGAAACCTTGAAACTGAACCTTTGCATTTTAAAATATCATAACAAACAGCCTTTGAACTTAGGAGAAACAAATAATGCTAGTGGTTTTGTATCTGTACCCATGATTTTCTGGGGATATGAGCAAGGCAAGGTTTGGAGGCAAAGGTAACCTTTAGAAGATGAACTATTACAGTCAGAGAAAAAGAAAACATTATTTCTTTATCACAAAAAGAAAAAAAATATTAAAAATTAAAGAAATTTTTAAAAATTTAAAACACATGTGTTTTTTTTTAAATTAGAAATTGAAAGTTAAAAAATTAATAATAAATTCATAGCAATATTAAAAATAAATAATTTTAAAAATAAGTAAATAATTTTTAAGCAATAAATAGGAGCTTAAAAATATATAAATTGTGATTATTTGGGATATATTACTGAAGGTTTAACTCACAAGGAAATCCAGGATTTTTTGAATTTCAGCATTTATAAATTAACTGTTTTATTATGAGACTTCCTGTTGAGAGAAGGGTGAAGATTTCAAAATGGATAAAAAATACAGTATGGCATAATATTAATATCCATGATTTTCTTGTAGTATAACTTCAGGAAACGTTTTGAGACTTTCTAAAATTTAATATTTTTTTTAAATTACAGAAGATTCTTTCTGTGAACAATTTCCTGCTTTAGGAATTACTCGTTCTAGGATCTAGGATCACGGGATAAGCCATTTCAAAAGGGAGCTCAGAAGGTCTCTAATCCAGCCTCTTCTTTCAAATGGGGTCAGCTCTGAGATCAGAATGCTCAAGGCTTTATTCTGCCAGGCCTCAAAAACCTCCAAAGAAGGCGATTGCATAACCTCTCTGGGCAACTTCTTCATCTGTCTGTCTCTCTCATAACAAAACAGGTGTTCCTTATATCCAGTGTGAATCTCATTTCAGTGTTTACTGTCTCCTGTCCTCCCACCCTAGAAAACTGTGAAGAACTTGATTCCATGCTCTGGATAATCTCCACATATCCATAGGCATGGGCATGCTGCTGTTCTGTCAGCTTCCCTTCCAAGATCTTATCGTCTGCAGGCTGGAAAAGCCTTGAGACCAGTGGGGGATTTGCCTTAGATATTTTATGAATCATGGTACCACTGGGCGGTGCTTCTGTTGGAAAGTTATTTGACTGCTTACCTACACTGCTATTTAAAACATAGCCAGAGTGTGGGACAAGATGTCAAAGGCTGTCTGAAACTTAAGAATAACTAAGTTGTACCACAGTCATTCTTTGGTTTACCAGTTGACAATATGACCTGGTTTCAGCTAATCCTAACATTTATCTGATTTTTATCTGCATGTATCTGGTTCTCATGGTTCAAATGCCCTTCCAGAGACAATGGATCTATGGACTCCTGTAGTATGTACTAATGTGGAATAGTATCCTGTAAATGGTTCACTCACTTTCACAGCTAAAACTCTTTAAATGCCCCAGAAAAATGAAGATTTGTAAATCTGCAAATCTCCATCTGATTTACTTATGGTATAGCGTGTATAGAATTCTCAATGGTGCACTGAAGGTTAAAGAAGGAGTTATTTAAGCAAAGGTGTTGGAGGAAAATGTAATGCAGCAAATAGTGTCAAAAGGATACAACTGAAGTCTAGTGTTGGCACAACAACGCGTCACCTCATTACATGGAGCATGTTTTTAGGAAACAGTTCTGTCCGCAAGACAAATTTGTTTCTTGTCCCAAAAATGAGCTAGGAGGCAAAAAAGACAGGAAAGAGAGAGAAAGAACTTAATGTTGCCCCAACTTTTAGTAGATTCAAAGTATATTTTTATTCTTTATCACTATTATTCCCATAAAAGCAATTACAATGTATTTTGTTGCAATTTCATGGCACACTGCCAAGCTCCAGCATTTTCATTACAATGGCAAATTGCCAAATACCTAGAAACAGTAATCTGAGAACTGAGGAAAGGAGATTATGAGATATTTGTATTTCATCTGTTTAGAAACATGCAAACTGGCTGCATTTTGTCTTTTGAAGTTCAGAAAGTACCTTTAGAAAAAAACAATTCATTTCCATTTTAGAGACATTATCTGAGTAAGTAGCATCATTACCATGTTATATGACGAAAAAAAAATAAGATGGTTCTGCAAGAGTTGTTCTCACTATTCTTTCCTCAAACCTTCTTCTTACTAAGGTTGTGAAAATACTTCCTTCTCTAAAGTGCCAAATTAATGGTAACAACTTTGACACTTAACAGTATCCTATGTGTACTCTACGTCTTGCTAGAGTTCACACCTGTGTTATCTCATCACAAAACACAGGTACAACTTTTTGTTCTTAATGCCAAAAGCCAAAACAGAAACAACAGGAAGGGAATGAGTGGCAAAAATAGATTAATTTTTTATCTATGTGTTTGGTAGCTGTTGTTACAAGCATTCACATTGTTGTTTTGGAATTTGCACCAGAAGTAGTTTTGAAATTTCAACCAGTATCTGTATTCTAAATTAGAAAAAAAAAAATCCCAACTTTTCTACAATCTATTCTACAGATACACTATTTAATAACTGGTCACATTCATTTTCATGTAATAATCTCCTAAAGAAATAAAATAATTATGGCATATTCTCTAATAATAAATTAAATCTTACTTGCTTAATAAAAAATTACCATTGTTTTTCATTCTGAGGACTAATCTGAGTTTCTGAAAACAATTTGTGATTTCATCAAATATATTTGCATTCAAATCACAATCTGTGATTTCTATGCATACTCTATATGAATATTGTGATAAAGTTGATACCTGAAGTTTATATGAGCTAGACCCTGAATCAAATTTATTTTCTTTTTTTTTTAGAAAAAACAACACAAAAGAAAAATATAGTTAACTGAAAAAACAGCCACCCTAAAAATGCCTAACTTTTCAGAGATTACATAATTTTGTTCCTCTTTTCAAGCTGTTCAAATTACATTTCAGGGTTTTCCAGCACAGAAAACACAGTGAATCATTGGAGCAAGTCCAAAGGAGGGTCCCAAAGATGATCCAGGAAGCTGGAGCCTCTCTCCTATGAGAACAGGTTGAGAAAGATGGAGCAGAAAAGCTGCAAGGAAACCTTATTGTGGCTTTTGGGTGCCTAAGAGGGTCATACAAATAGGATGAGCACAAACATTTTAGCAGGGCCTGTTGCAGTAGGACAAGGGGCAAGAGGTTTAAACTCAAAAAGGATCAGTTTAGGTAAGATGTAGGTATAAAGATTTTTTAACAATGAGATTAGAAAAACACTTGAACACATTGAGAGGTGGAAGATGTCAAGGTTGGGTTGGTTGGGAGTCTGAGCAACTTAATTTAGTGGAAGATGTCCCTGCTTATCTGGTAGGATTTGGACTAGATAGCCTTTAAAGCTCCTTTCCAACCCAAACTATTCCATGATTCTACAATTCTATATATCTATCTCTTCCCTCCCCACTTCCAAAGCTTCCACCTCCACCCCTCACTTCCCCTCCATGTTACCCTGCCTTCAGCTGGAGCTGGGACATGCATTTCTCTCTTTTTATGTGCTTTCTCTACTAGCATTTTTCTTCTTCCAGTATTAGCCAGGAGCACTGCTTAGGATCCTATGGCTGAGAGCCAGTGCTCCTACCTCATCATTAATTTCTGGTTTTGACCCTTATAAAGGAAGATCCTTAGAGACAGTAGGTTGGGCTGGACCACAGTAGGATCTCTGTGCCGTGCATTCTCTCACTCACTCCCCCACCGGTGGAATCAAGTAGAGAATCAGAAGATTAAAAGCTAGGAACTCATGGGTTGAGATAAAACCAGCTTAATAGGGAAAGCAAAAGCCACACACACAAGCAAAATAAAGCAAGGAATTAATTCACTGCTTTCCATGGGCAGGCAGGTGTACAGCCACCCCCAGGCAAACATTGTGAGTATCGGCGACTTGGGAAGACATCACCAAATGCCATCACTCCTAATGTTCCTTCTTTCTCCTGCTTTATATACTGAGTTTGATGTCATCTGGTCTGAAATATCCCCTTGGGCAGTTGGGGTCATCTGGTCTGGGATATCCCCTTGAACAACTGGGGTCAGCTGTTTGTCTTCTTAACTTCCCGCTCACCCAAAACCTCCTTGCGAGCGTGGCAGTATGAAAAAGCCGAAAAGTGTTCAAGCACTGCTCAGTAATAAAAGAAAAAGTTCTCTATATCATCAACCCTATGTTCATCACAAATTAAAAACACAGCCCTTCACCAGCCACTGTGAAGAAAATAAACTCTACCCCAGACTAACCACCACAATGGTATAAAATGAAATAGAATATAAGCATTCTTTTCAGAAAGCTGCAAAATCAGCAGGAAAACCTGTAACAGTCTGACAATCCTTCCTCTAATTTGTAAATTAGAACAAACAGAAAAAACACAGAACAAAACAAGTACTTCATTTCTAGTCTCTGATAGTTTTTTCACATTATAGTCTCTACAAATGCAGCATTTAATCTCACTCCAGAATATCAGAATTGCCAGATGCAGTGCTACAGGTACTACACAGGGAGAACATCTGCACCAAGAAGAAAGTGTTTTTAACTTTATATTTCTGAATCTATTGGCTGAATGTCACTGAGTTTTATAATTTTTGAAGATAAATTCATATTAACACATAGCTAGAACCAAAATTATTTGTAGATGGCTAGATTTAAGCTGTGGCCTCAGCATAAGGGAACGATTTATTTGTTATCTGTTCCAAGCAGCTAATTATTGTCAACAAAACAGAAATTAAAGGAATGGTATTTTCCCAGCTGGAATCATAATTGCAACTTGTTTTCCTCATAGTTCTTGATAATCAAATCAGGATTAGTAGTACTAACCCGTTATGATACATTAAAATATTAATGTATAAAAATACATTTCCATTAATTTATAATAAATTAAACCTTTCCATTTGCAAGCATGAAAAATTTTAATTTGGAAATTATTATGTTTTATTGTGTGTTATCAATTTAATTTTATTAAGCATTTATCTTATTATAGATATTAGGTATAATATTTTAGATATTAAGTACATATTTAGTAATTAAAAAAAACCAAAACAATTTATAAGTCCATTTATTTCTCTTAAGACTCCAAGTGCTCTCCAAAAGTTTGCTATCACTCAACTTTTATATCTGAAAGAAAGAAATATCTGAAATAGGCTTACCATGAATGGGAGGATAATATTGTACTCCATGAGTTCATTAGGAGTTCAGATTAATGTAAAAGACATTATCTTTCAGGGAAATGGTCAATGTCTTAAAAATCTTGGAGATGCTATTTAGTTTTATAACTCAGTAGAGACATTCTCCATTAAAATAAGCATCATTTTAATAAAATATTTCAAAGTGAAGAGCAAAGGGGTCTAATGATGCACTGAAAATTACGTAAAATTCGATCATGACAAGTTTTGAAATACTTAAGGGCTTGAATCTCCCACCCAAGTGAAATTCCATGTTGCAGAAAGAACCTTGGAAGTCCTGTTGGACAAGGTGAATTTGAGCCAGCGATGTGCCCTTGTAGCAAAGAAGGGCAGCAGCATCCCAGAGGTGTCCTTAGGAACACCATTACCACCAGGTGGAGAGAGGTGATTCTTCCCCTCCACTTAACGCTGATGAGGCACATCTGGAGGCCCGTGCTGGGCCCCACACAAAAGAAAGACATGAATTTACCAGAAGAGCTGTGAAGATGTTTAAGGGATAGGAGCATCTGTCATATGAAGAGAGGCTGAAAGCGATGAGGCTGCTCAGCCTGGAGAAGAGAATGCTCCAGGGGAAGCTTAATCATATCTGACAGGTGGCAGTAAAGAAGACAAGGGACAGTGTCTTCTCAGTGGTACTCAGTAAAAGAGCAAGAAGTTATACCAAAACTGGAATACAACAAAATTCATTTATATATTAAGAAAAAACACATTTTCCTAATGAATTTTGGTTTCTTGGTACCACATTTGCAGATGCGAAACAAGAGATATGGGATATTTTCCCCTGCAACAGTAGTGTAGAGAGGTCATTGTTTATGAGCCTCAGAAGCAGGATTTTGAACACTTTAAATCTGTTGAAGACACAATATTTCAATTTGTTGGATGCATCTCTAAGCATTAAGACAAATAAAAAGTCTTCTATGAATTTGGCACAGAAACTTGCCAAAAAGTAAAAATGACCTTCAGTGTGATATAGACAATTTTTGTCTCAGCCATAATGAAGTCATTAACAGCAGTCACTTAGGATCATGAATATTTTTTCTCTTGTAAAAACAAAGTGCCAGAGGCTTTTAGGAACAAAAATTCTAGATTTTTTTTTACTGGATCATTGTGTACAATCTTGAATTCTTGAACACTGAGTCAAAATCTGAGAGATTTTTTACTTTAGCCCAGCTACTTAATCTAATAATTTCAAGGGGGTTTTTTTTTTGGTTTTTTTTTCTCTTTAAGAAATGTTTTCTCTTCTGAGTTTTTTTTTAGCTGGTTTGAAACTAGGGTCTTTAATACACATCCCAAGTACTTTATACCATCTTGCTGTTTGATTTGTCAAATTTCATATCTGTTCTTTGCTTTTATTTGTCGTTTTGGCAACTATTTTCCACAATGTATATAGCAGCTAATTTTATCTTTGAAACATTCAACTTAATTTTAGTTTGATTTGGCTTTCACCCAGCTACAGTTGTCAGGACTAATACAAGTCCCAACACAGTAATGCTAAAGGATTTAGATTTGTCCCACAAATATTCTATCGTCTTAAGTGGATTTGTTTCATTTATCCTCTCTACATCCTCTTCTTTCTCAGCTTTGGATTAGACTTGGAGAATGGAGGAAGGATATTTATATATACATATATATATATATATATGAGTAACTGTGGTCCCTGAACCTCAACACCTCACTTTGCTATCAGTTGCTCATCAGTTTGTTTGTTTTTTTGTTTTTTTTTATATGAGCTTGATTTACTATTAAAGAGGATCTTGCACCTGGTTCAAGTTTTTCTCACTAAAACAGGAGGACTGTGAACAACACTCAGTTTCTGCAAGACACAAAACACCAGAATTCTGCTTATGTAGATGGTTTTACCTAGTACTTACTGTTATTTGCAATTAGGTCTTAAAAGTTTTAATGAAATTGTGCCTCTATTTAATGTATTTCTGCCTTGGCAAATTACTGCTAAAATTCAGAAGCTTTTATGTTCCAATCTAAAAGGGTAATAGGAGTTACTAGTAGAATGGTACTGGCACACTTGGTATAAAAAATCAGATAGGAAGCAAAGGTTGGTTTGAAAGAGAAAAAAAACAATAGAAACACATTTCAATGTATGAAACCACTGTACCCAGTTTTTTTGAATATAAGTCATTTTTATTTCAAACCATTTTTGATTTTATTACATGCCAAAATTTTAATGAACTACTCAAAATTTTTCAAATTGCTGGCAACTGAATAACTTGCTTCTCATATTTGTAAGCAAGTTCTTGTCCCATTTTGTAACCAAAATTGTATGTGATGAAATTTTCCATGTAATGAAAAGAAATTGCCTTTAATATAGATGCCAGTCATTGTCTGAAAAACTAATATTCATCTTCAATTAATACCTTGCTTTACCATCTTTTCTATGCTTGAAAAAAAATTGCACAGTTAAAATTAGTTAATTATTCTGATAATTTATTGCTGTACACTTTGCATTGCAAGTTGCATTCTGCAGAAAAATTATTTAATTTTTATTTAATTCCTGGCATTCAACTTGTTTGTGTGTCCAATTCTTTCCAATATACTTAGAGAGAAATACTGAATAAAACAAGTCTTGTCTGCCTGCATTTACTTTTTTTTTTTGTTAATTCCATGTCTTTTAATGAAGTTACTGCATGCCTAAGCACAACATCAACTGTCCCCACTGCTAAGTAAAAAAGATGTTAAATGTGTCTAACATCTAGAGAATTAAACAGTCACATTTTACTTAGAAGGAGAAAAGATTGCCAATGTAGTAAATTTTAATGCACACAAAATCATTTAAGTGAGTTCTTCATTTCAGGTGAGAATTATTTTTGATCATCTAAAGATGCCCTTAATTTATAATATTCTATTTGATAATTTTAGACACATATTAAGTGCTCTATAAAATATTTATAAACATAGTAACATCTAATTTCTAATGAACTACTAATTCCTGAATACTTAAAAAATACATTACCTTTTACATTGGAGGTTTCTTCTCTTGTTCCCAGTGGAATGTCCTGACAATTTCAAATTATCCTTTGCTTGACAAATATAATTTCAAATATATTTCAAGTATTCTACCAGGCTTTTTTCCAAATTACTGATAGAAATGCTTTCCTGGCATTTGCGGCATGAGTTTTTAACCTCATTTTGATACCTATTGAGCATATTACACCCAGAAATGAAAGTATATAATGGTTATTCTTTAAACTCAAGTCTGATGTGTTTCACTATACTATATTTCCCAAAGAAGTGTTTCTTCAAAAAAAAACCTATGAAAATTCCCTATGCTAGCAGTTACCACAAGAAGTGCCTGAAGTTTTTATTAGAGAGATTTACTCATCTCAGAAACTTTTGACAGCAAAATCCTTAGTAGGCCTGATGCCTGAAATATCTCAAGGGCGAATCAAAATCAACTTGTGTTTCTGGGTTTGGTTTCTTTCTTTGTTTGTAGGGTCACAGAAACATAGAATGGTTTGGGTTGGGAGGGACCTTAAAGATCATCCAGATTCCACCCTCCTTCCACTCCATGAGGTTGCTGAGAGCCCCATCCAACTGGTTTTGAATACTTCCAGGCGTGGTGCATCCATAGCTTCTCTGGGAACACTTTCCAGTGTCTCACCGCCCTTACTGTAAAGAATTTCTTCCTAATATCTGATCTATACCTACTCTTTTTCAGTTTAAAGCCAGTACCTGTTGTCCTATCATTAAATGCCCTTGTAAAAAGTTCCTCTCCAACTCTCTTTCAGGTGCCCTTCAGGTACTGGAAGGCTGCCATAAGATCTCCTTGGAGCATCTTCTTCTCCAGGCTGAACAGCCCCAACCCTTAGCCTGTCATCATAGGAGAGGTGCTTCATCCCTCCCATCATCTTGGTGTCTTCCTCTGGACTCACTCCAACAGTTCCTTATCCTTCCTGTGCTGGGCCCCCAGAGCTGGATGCAGCACTGCAGATGGGCTCTCACCAGAGCAGAGCAGAGCAGCAGGATCCCCTCCCTGGTCCTGCTGGTCACACTGCTTTGGATGCAGCCCAGGACACGACTGGCTCTCTGGGCTGGGACTGCAAATTGCTGGGTCATGTCATTGTCCTGGTGTCTCTTACAATGGGAAGTGGATCCGTCCCTCTGCAGATGTAGCAGATTATCTATGAATTATTCAGTATCAAAATACATGTGACAATTGTCTTCTGTTATGAAATATACATAATTCATAAGACATCTGTTCTATGTTTTCACATTTAAGAGGTACAAAGTGCACAACAGCAAATGGTGTGAAATGGATACATAGGAATGTTTTATTTCATATCACTTTTTCTCTCAGGCTGTTCAATAAGGGCTAAGGAAAAAGCCATGTACCAATTTATTCCATATGTGTTGTTTTTTATTGTTTTGATATAAAAAATAATTTCTAGTAATTCTCTTTTCGATCATAATCTCAGTAGAATTAATCAAGAATGTATACCATGAGTCCATTTAGCAGAAAACAAAATGTAAAATATCTGTCAACTATGCTAGATATAAATCCCTTATACATATAAAGTAAGTAGTTTTTCTTACATGTGGGTTTGCAAGCATATACATTGCATATATATATATATATATATATATTTATATATATATATTTGTGGATGTGTATATATATGTGTATAGACACTTTGATATCACAAGGAAAATAAGGAGCAATTCCACTGAACCCTTTTTTTTTGTCAGCTAGCGCTTGGAAGTACCATACTTACAAGTCTTCAGACCAAAACAAAACCACTTGGCATTCAGAACTTTCTAGTTCAGGATGCAATTAAATTGCACAATAAACAAAAAGAACATTAAATGGTCTCTGATCTCATAACTACTATTCAATGAGAAATATTCACATTCCAGGAAAGCTCATTTTTCAAATACTGCCTCTGTCTTGAACAGGACACTGAATTGAAATCTCATTACAGTGGACCATAACTCTATTCAGTTGTAGCACTTTGCTTCCATGATTTCAGAGTACTTCATTTAACTTTGCTTCTGGAAATTAAAAGGCTCTCTAGAAAAAAAAAAAAGTTATGAAAAAAAATTATTGAAGAAGACTTTGTACCGAAACACAGAAGAAAATAACAAAAAATTTTGCAGATTTTGGTGGAGTAAAAAAGGAACTAAAATAACATTTATATAATCTCTAAAAATAAAGCCTATTTCAATTCTTCATAATTTTTTATCAAAAAATGCATATTTTCTGAGAAAAATTTATTGAAAATTTATTACTTACTCCTAGAACTCAGTCTTTAAAGACATGATACTGAGAACATGAAAACAACCACAAAAACAATCAAAGGTATATTTCTTGATATAAATCTAATGCTTATCATTACACATAACTAAGAAAATTAATCTCAGTGCATATGAAAATATGCACTTTGCTCTCTTCTGGATTTAGACTAAATTTAGCATAAAGTATTCTGAAAGGTTTGAAAGATACTATCATTAACATGGTGATGAACATCTTACTGCCATCCTGGAAACAGACACTATCTTTGAAGTCTTCAGTCACATTATTTGTCACTTCTTGCTGCAGGGCAGCCTGTGTACTCAACTTGCAGTCTTGTCCTTGAAAGAACTGTTAGACTCAAGCAATCAAGCAATCTGGCAACTTATCACTTCCTATCAAGTTGAACACTAAGAAATTCAGAGAAACTTCAGAAAATAGGTGTAGAAGTTACTCTCATTACAATTTAGAGTTCTGAGCACTTTAAAGCTAAGGTTCAATCTTCCTTGGACTATGGGATGGAAAAAATTAGAGATGGTAAAAGAGGATCTTGGTTTTCAAGAGCCTGAACTAATGTTTCATTAATACAGAAGATCATGCAGATAAGAAAAGTGAGTCCATGACCTTAACACGGAAAAGGAAATCTGAAGTAATTCAGCCAATGGACACAAAGCCTTTCAGGTTCTTAATAAAATCTTATGGTGAAATAGACCTGCTGGTAAGTGCTAGAAGAAAGATCCTAATAAATCTCCAGTATGGGCTGGCAATGCAGACTCTTGGCTACCCCAGCTGCTGCCCCTTGGCTGCCTTGCTCCCTGCTGGGGCAGGGAATCACACCCCAGCCTGAGAGGTTCCTTCTGCGCTGAATGCGCCACCCGGCAGCCGCCGGCCCATCCCCGTGGCACCGGACAGAAAGGCTCATGGAGCTGGGATCAAGGCTGGCAGAGACCTGTGTGCTAGTCTGTTGTGCAGAGCAGACCATGGCTTTGAGCAAGGAATATCAGAGACCTGACTCTAAGGCTCCAAGAGTGCAAGCCACCTTCCACTGCCATGCTTTCTTCAAAACAAATATTCCAATCTGTTTCACTGATGTGTCTAGAATGCTTAGAACTATTCAAGCAGTAACAACAGAAAGGATGTCTTGGGTAGTTATATTTGGCATAGTTAAAACAGAAGTTTTGGCTCAATATCTCCCATATTCTGAAAGCCTTAAACTTCCAAAGGGAGCCAAAGTGTCTTTAGAAATAGATCCATGAAACTAAGTTTAAATACTTATTTTCTTTTGAGGGAAGTTTGTGGTGTTCAAAGCAGGTCCACTTCTTGTTCTGTCGGGCATTATTTTGATTATGAAAGCCAGCAGGCATTCATGAGGAACACAAGTGCAGATAAAAAGTTTCCAAGAAGAGGAAATTTATCTTAGGACCTACCACAAGGTGATCCATGTAACCAAAAAGTAAAATTTAGTTAGACTAAGATCATAAATGGCATAAGAATGAAAAAACCTAAGCGAAACTGAATGCAGTCAAAGCTTTCTAAAAGGAGTTTGAAACAGTTAAAGGAGGAAAATTTGAATCGTGTTGGGATAGCTCCAGGAGAAATGAGATCCTTCCATAGAAACAAGACCCATATGACCTTTCTTGTGAAGTCAATAAGTTTCAATGAGAAGCCTGTTACCCTGCACTAGATTATTCATATAGCAGCAACAATCAGAATTATTGAACTTCAATATAAATATCTGTTTTCTTGAAGTACAAAAAAAATTCTTTCCTCAATTAAATTCATTGCAGTACTGCAATCCTGGGAAAGTCATCACCTCAAAAAAACCCAAAGTTTTTAATGAGAATCCTGAACACGCATTTTCTCTAGAATAATTTAATGTTTTACAACTGCATCCACAGTGTATTCTTAAGGATTTAGCAATCTTAAAGATTTAGCCATCTTATCACTGTAATGTAAATTCTTATCTTTTAAGGTTTTGCTGAATTATTTAAGATTAGTTTACAAATAGAACCTCTTTCTGAATATCCAAGAAGCAATGAGTAAGAGCTTAACAAATTATTTTAAAAGGTATGCTTTTTCTTCCAAAAGTCTTTCCAAGACCAATGAGTTCCCTGTACAAATGAGGAAGTTTAAGATGCAGAATTATGTTAAATTCAGTTACACCATGAGTTAGAAGGATCTGAAAGAGAACAGTCTGACAAATAAGAGAAAAAAGCAGAAAACCAAACTAATTACTGGGTTTCTAGGAGGCTTAAACAGAATTATAAAAGCTAGAAAGTTTAAATAAAGCAATTGACAGTTGGTAGCATTTTATTAAACTACTCACTGCACCACTATATTGACATCACCTATTGTTATATGATCAACGGTATATTATTACAGATCTACTCATCAATTGGGTATATTTTGAACATTTAGCAGCAGACAGGCTGCTAATTTAAAAATCCCCCAGAATTCTGGGGCTTCTTATCACAGCATAGCAATGAGTTATCCAGTGTTGCCTTCATGCTACACTGATAGTTCTTTCATTTATGCTTAAGAATAAAGTGTGGGTTTTTTGATCATTGAAAACTGTTGAGTACTTTAAGATTCGTGAAAAGTTCTGAATACCTAACAGCTTCTGCACTTTTTCTGATTTTGTTCCTGTCACTGCTGCTACACACATGCTGCATTAATTGCATTCCTTCTTCAACTGATCAGAGGGCACCTTTTGAAATTCACTTGCCTTTTAATAGTAATCATTTGAAATGTGGAAATCATATTTTAAAGAAAATGCAATAACACGAATCTTTATGAAAATTTGAATATATTGCACCCAACTGACATTACATTGATACATTTGGGTCCAGCTGTGAAGACAGAAAAGATGAGGCAGAAAAGCAAAACAATCTCTGAAGTCATCATCACTTGCTGTTGTCCCCTGACCTGGCATAGAGCCACTCCAGCTCAGTGAGCAAGCCTTTACTCTGTGTCCCCATTCTCCTTTTCCCTTACATCAAATGAAAGGAGATAAGGAGAATGGAACTAGCAACCTGAACTTTAGTAGTGATAGGAAGGAGCTTTAGCTGAAAGTTCAATACTTTTCTTAGAGCATAAAATAATGCCAGAAAAAAGGATTGAGCCCATGCCCTGAAAAAGTAGCCTTTTTTTTGCATAGCCAGTGGAAAACCACATCACAGTATCCCTATGACTGAGATAATTAGCTCACTATGTACCAATATAAATGTGTCATTTCCAGAAGCCCATAAATATTCCTGATCTTTACAAATAAAATCCTGGTTTGGATTGCTACTTAACCGAATAAGGAAAGGAAACAGTATCCCACTTTCCATGTTGAGAGGTCTCTTCAATTTGTAAAGGATGCCATGTGTTTCTTTACCTTTCAGAATGTCTTACTGGTAGAGGTTACGGGGAATGCAAGAACAGATATTATTTATGCCATTGCTTCTTTTAAGTGCTAGGAAAAGCAAATATTGCCTCCTTCCAAAACAAAATAAAAACTAAAATACTCATTATTTAACTTTTCAGCAAGCATTTCATGAGATAAATGTTAAACCATAAATTTCAGGTCTAATTTCACCTCCTTTCTTATCCTCATTATAGTAAAAACAAGTGCAACAAGGGTGGGAATAGGGGAAAAAATGTCATTAAGGTGTATTTGGTTTAGTATTTGGTTTAGGTCAACTAAGAGCTATTATGGTTACTAAATCTTGTTAGATCATTGACGAGCTCAGCTTCTGTAGCTATTTTTAATTTGCACTGTTTGGTTTTCAGCCATAGATCTTCAGTACTGTACTACAATAAGAAGTTTACACATCTTTAACCTGGAGATGAAGACAGTCATTTGTAATTACTATCTACTTTCAGTAGAATTTTTCAGTAGGATATTTTACGGCATTTCACAGTAAGCCTGGTGCCCTTCTCCTTCACTGCTTTAACAGTTCTGATTTGAATACCCCTGCTTAAAGGCTTTCTACATAAAAGGCAACACTTTCATAGAACTTGAGAACAAGGACCGACATAAAGACACAATAAAATGGAAGTCTAACAAAAATCTGACTTTGATAACCACTCAGTATCATATTTTCATCTGTGGGATGAGCAGACTAGTATTAGGCACAGTATATAGCTCCTCATTCCAGACTTTGGTCTAAACTACCCCACAGAGAAATTAATGCACATGTTTCAAGAGCCCATCAATTTCACTCTAATGGGAGTTTTGTTTGAACCGGGTGAGGTAAGCCCAGCAGTAGCTGCAAACATCAATGAGAAAGGGAAAAAATGCCAAATAAACAAAGCTTGAAATGAAAAATATTATGTGTTTCTAATAAGGTTACACAGATTCCAAACTGCAATTTATTTTGACAAAGCTAAAAATAATTACCTACTTAATTGCCTTCACGTGAAGCAGCCTTTGCAAAGATGTTTTAATACTGTTGTGAACAGACTTGTGAGCATTTAGAAAGACATATTTAAATATTTATTTATTGGATTGCAACAGTATCATCTGTTAATGTAATGTCGTAAAATGATAAACAGAACATAAGAAACGTATTTATTAGTGTAATAGCACAGCAGAAAGTAATAACTTCTCCACCATCCTCCAGTAACTAATGTTCAATCCATTTGCAAGAAGCAAAGCTGCATTTCTCCTTTTTTAATGCTATCACACCTAACTTGAAAGGGGAAAAATGCTAATCTGCAAATCAGACTCTTCCAAAAGACATTTTTTCACTAGTGACTAAAATAGACTATGAAAGAATCTGCTGGTTTAATCCTTCTTCTGCCTCTGTATTATGATATCACCCCT
Organism: Setophaga petechia; assembly: GCA_024362935.1. NCBI lineage: Eukaryota > Metazoa > Chordata > Aves > Passeriformes > Parulidae > Setophaga > Setophaga petechia. The sequence goes on from JANCRA010000001.1 coordinate 28,351,143, forward strand.
CTATTATGCTCTCACCCCTTTAGGCCCTTGTATACTCCATGAGAAAAGACTGAATTACTATAAAGCAGCTCTAAAATATCCCATAGGTACATGTGAATACAAAACCAAGAGTACACAAAATGCTATTCTCAAAACAAAGACTGTCTCAAAACTTAGTGCAAAGACCATGTTGAGGTATGAAACGGAGTGATATGGGTAGAAAGAGTGTTTAAAAAGAAGTATGAATACCAACCTTGTATTTTTTTTCTCTTGTAGAATTACAATTTTTCATGCCAGAAGCAAGGCATAAATAAAATATTAAGTCATTTGTAATTTGTATAACAAAATAGTGCAGGCCATTCCAATTAGAGATAGGTTTACACAGCAGTCAAAAGCACAGGTTCTTATGGTTGTTTTCATCTGGGGATAATTTCACAAGTCAAAAAAACCAGAATTGTTTAATTCATCATCAAATTAAAAGGCCTTTCAAAATTTGTATTATTCTCAAGCTATGGACATTAGCAAAAAGTGTTTCTAAGCTTGTCTTATATTATTATTTCTCCAATTATTAGTCTACAAACAAAGAATCACAATTCACTTTTTACCATCCAGTATGGATACACCACAAGAAAAATAGAAGCTGCAATAGGCATATAAATTATGGAAAGCCTCAGAGTCCAAGTGTGCGCACAGAGCAGACTGACTCTGCGCCATGTATTCAGAAAAAGACCCTGCTTGTGCTAGCTGCTGATTTTTGTGAGTAAGAATGGAAGGAATATACTTGTACACATCATAAATTCAGCCCCACAATAGTATTTCATTAAACATAAAAAAGTATTTCCTCACCTTTCTCCTGTCCTATCCCATTGTAAAATGAATATAGTAACAGAAAAGAAGTGCAAAAAAATTAGTGCAGATTACATGGCATAACCCACTATACATAATAGAACATTCTTAGTTTAAAAACAAAAACAAAAAAAACCTGAGACAAGTGTCTATAAAAATCTAGTTCAGTTAAAATTGTGTACACAGTGGTTGTGGATTAGGCTACCCTAATTTACACTGCTTCTGTGAAGTTTCAGAAAGTATTTTTGCCTTTCTCTCTTTCTCATTTGTATTTACAGAAAGAAGATACTATAAAAGATCCTTGCTGTAGAACCAGGACAACAAAAGGACAAAGAGGCAGAATTCAGAAGCTGTCTACAAGCAATGTCTGAGAAATATAGCACATAATGAATGGCAAGTCAACTTGACATGGCTCCAATTGTGCAGGAAAATATTCAGCTGAGGTCAGGAACAACCCAGTTTATTTTCTGGATTTTAACACTACTGTAATATATTATTCCTGTTATACAATTTTCCAATGGCAAAGGAAGCAGAGATAACAATGGCAATTTTGTATTCCAGGTGAGCTGCAGCAACTGCCTTTCTGTAGACTAATATTTTTTTTTTCCACAAGACCTCATTAATGAAAAGGCTTTGCTTTAAACAGCTGACATTTTAACTAAAGTCTATTGTGATCAAATGTCAGAAAGAGCTGAAACTCAAAAGAGTCATTACAGTAAGATTGTTACCAACAGATTCACAAGCATCTACTTGCAGCCTAGTTATTAGTCCATTCTGTTGTATTCTTATTTATCAAGTCAGAGAAATATATTCCAATTCCAATACAAAAGTAGACCTTAGTGCACTAAACAATATGAAAAATAATGAGAAAGGTATGGTTTAAACGTATGGTATAAACAGCAAGTATGGTATAAATAATAATGAAAGTATGGATTAAATATTAGGAAAGAAGTTCATTCATGAAGAGAGAAGGGAATGAAAAAGTTGTATAATTTCAGTAGCCTTGTTTATAAACAAGACAGGGTGATGTAGCTATATATAATGTGTCCAAGTGCCAAATTAGTCTGTAGGAATGTTATTGTGTAAAATAAAAACTGAAGCTGATGGATGTGATATAAAAAGCTGTTGTCTTTTTAGTTTTTTAAAATGTATTTCAAAGAAATCTGTACCACTTAACAATGAAGTTATTTTAAGTACATTTGACTGCACTAACAGTCTCATCACCTCAAGAGCTCACCACTTTTCTGAGCAAAATTATTCCAAATATACAAAGTAGAAAGACCTTTTATTTGGAATTTACTTTAAGTGATCTCTGAAGCCTACACAGTTTGTGAAGGAAGGCATAATAAAACCTTTTCTTAGTAGCTGCTTAAAAAGTCCCTAGGGTTTCTAACCTTTAGCTAAAGTCCCCTTCTATTGATTGATTTCTTTGGCTGGTCCCATCCCTGGGTGCTTTCAGTAGATGGCATAGGCTTTATTTTGCAGCAGTTGTGCATGATGGAAATGAGTAGAGTTGAAAGCAAAAACACTGAGCTGCATATCCTCATTGGAAATAATAAAAAATTAATTTATCTACAATCATTTCACTTTCTTCTATCACATTTTGCAGACCATTGAAGAACATTTCAATTAAATAAGTTTCTTCACTTTTTTCTTTTTTTTTTTTTAATCACAATATGATTTTTTATTCTATTCCTTTTGGAGCTCTTAGGTCTGGACATAAATTATTTCAATACATATTTTGGTTTTAAAAAGTTAGACTTTTAATTTCTGGCCCATCACTGAATCCTCTGATGACAGTGCACTCAGCTCATACTTGAAAAAAGAACAAGTGTCACTCTAGTGTTTCTGGCAGAACTGCTGAGGGTAATGTCTCTGCCCCACAGAGCTGGCGCATCTGCTCCCAGTGTGACTAGAGAACATTCTGTGCAAGGCTGTTGGGCTTTGTGAGGGGCCAGCTTCATAGCTACAGGACCACGGCACGTGATCAAAATGCCAAGTTCATCAAGAATCCTGACAATACTCACAGAAGGAGAAGCTGTACTGCAGAACACACCAATATGTTCAGCTCATGTGCAGGTGTACACATTTGTGAATGCACACAATGCAAATTGGTGTGTTTGCATCAAAAGCCTACACACGGTTCAGATGTTTGTATTAATATAAACATTAAAACTGCAATTAGAACTTGAGGACTTCTCTGATATACATCCCACATTTTTCTGAGCTGTCTACAGATGTTTTTGTATTTTTGGGGTGAAACCCCAAATAATTTAATTGATGTGAGGCACAGTGCCTCGAACATGGCGCATTCAACTTAGGGACTCCAGCTTTCCACCAGTATCTCTTGACCATCCCTGGCAAGGATAAGTACAGAACAGGGAGAGCAGTTTCTCTTGCATTACACCATCGCATACAGATATTTTGTAGGATCATAATGCAGTTCAAGTTAAAGTCTAGTTACTACACCTCAGAAGATTCTCAGGTAGATTCTCCTATTTATGATATTTTTTGATGACATGGAGCAGCCAGTAATCTCAGGTAAGGTCTAAGGAATCACAAAGAGAAAAATAGTCAGAAGTTCCCATGAAAAAAAGCCAGGTTCTATGGAGATGTCCAAGAAGCCTTTCCTTCTTATGACATATGGGTTGACATATCACAAAAATCCTGTGGCAAGTAAATGGCTTTTTCTTGATCTGTGATGAAGTGGAGAAAAACAAATGAAATTGTAATTGATTACTGAAGGGCTGCATTAAAACTTTTGTGAAGTAAGGGTATCCTCAAAGGTCTCATTAGGCTTTCTTTGAATGAGGACTGTGAAATCAGCAATACATTACTGACAGAAATAAGGGAAATATACAACAGAAATGCAAAGACAATTAATTTTATGAATAAAACAATTCTCTTCCCATATGTGGAATATTTCAAGAAAGATACTCTCTTGGTTTTTTTGTTTTAAATTATATATATACAACATTCACACACGCCTGCAAATTTAGGGCTTATATATTGTACTGCAAGATGAATAAAAATCTTCTTGTGTATGTGTATATTATGTACATGACTAGAAATAAGACAATGGAAACTGATAGAGTACTGAGTCTGTCTCAAGTGTCCATGGGTCACAAATGATTAAGGTCATAATATTCTCAATAGTTCTGGACAAATAATTTAATCTGCAAAATTATTCTGCAAGTGTTTCAAAAGCAATGTCTCGATATGTGTTGCACTTGTGCTGTAACTGGAAAGAGAACAGAGTCCACAGCCATCCTCATCACCAGAACCCTCTGAATGCTGACATTTCTATTCTTTCATGTAGCACAAGATAAACATTTGCAATGCATGTGAAAAAAGAAATATAACAGAAAAAATTTGCGGGTTACAACAGGTGTAAAAATATGACAAGGTCTCTCCAGTCTTCCATCATTTTTCTACTCTTTTATCCAGAAAGCTTTCATCTGTCCTGTTTTTCTGCCTAGGCTGTTTAATCTGGTTCCACATAGCCTGTCTGGTCCAATTAATTCTTGATATTCACTGTTTTTTTCTTACTTCATTTCTTTCTTCAGAATTAAGCATTCCCTATAGGTAGCAAGAGAGAGCAGCAAGCTCAGGAAGTAAAGAGCATTTCAAGCAACTCACAGCAGGGAGTCAAGAGCCAGGTCTTCATGCTTATACAGCCTTACAGAATAGAGTATGTCTGAATACAGTTAGTGATGAGAAAGGATATACACAAAACAAAAACAAGACAGGTCAGGAGTGCAAATCCTTGTGATCTGAAAAGTCTCCTTTCATAGTCCACTTTGACCACTCTGATAGGCATTGCAAGGGCTTTAGTCTTTCAGTTAAGTTAAAAACTAACATCCTCTTGGAAATTGAAAACTTATTGTATCCACTTAAAAAGTTTGGAACTTGGGCATAAAAAACACAGTCTCACAATCTAATCTAGTAGGAATCAGGAAAACGATCTAAAAGTCTGCAATATAATGATGATATTAGGTTGGTTTGGTGAAGTCTGGAGGTGGGAGCAAAAAACAATAACAAAGTAGATGAATATCATATGAGGCTGTTCTTTTATTTACTTCATTCAAGACATCAGTGAATGAGAAACCCAAAGTGAATTTTTAATTAGATAGGATTATCTCCTACTTATTGCAACATAAAACAGTCATGGTCTTTTATAGCTCAGGTGATCAAAGAAAAACATGAGAAACAGCAGCAGTAGTAGCAGAACATATGCTTGTAGAAGAGTAACATAACACAGACTATGATGAGAAAAAGGAAAAACATCCTAAAAGTATTCTTCCTAGACTTAACTAAAACCTCAAATATAAGTCAGCAAGATCAGGTACAACAACTGTTAAAGAAAACCTGTATCATGAAAAATAGTGGTAAAGAGGTTGCTACCCCATCACTGAAGGATAGCTATTTTATAAGGAAGAGAAATTGTGTCCAACTCAGACCGTGGAAGTGGCTCAAAGAGGAATTATATTTAACAAGTTTGTATCATTTTGTATGCAATAATATCAAAATTTTGGTATATATTGTAGGAATTCTAAATCAAAATTAATCCTATTTAAAACATTGTTTTAAACTCTCAATATTTGCCTTCTACGAGTTTTAAATTATTTTCAGCATTTTAAAATGTTTTTTATTGTGCAGCTAACTCAATTCCATGATTTTTGAATAAAAATAAATACTGTTTTTCATAAAAGTATCTATATATTGTAGTTGCCTACAGTAGAAACAATCCAAGCTATGCCATATTGAATTGATTCACATAACCAAATTAAGAAACCAATAACACTATCTGTGATTAAAACTGATGACAAAACCTAGTCATCTTACCTGAAAAAAAGAGGAAGGCAACACCTTCTATCTGTAAATTTTTAATCCCTTAATTGTAGGCTTTCTAATTTAATCATCAAATAGTACAAGGAAAAAACATACTTGATATCTTTGATAATTAACTCTTCATAACTTATTGCTATCAGGCAAAACCATCACCACATTTAGAAACTTCTTTTCTCATCATAAGACCAGTAATCAAACAGCACACTTAGAAAGTATTTGCCTCTCCTATCAAAAGCAAGGGTGTTCTCTTCAGCTTCTTGGTAGATCTAGATTTTGACCACACAGTTTAAAGATGACAGAATCTAGCCACAAGAAGGGCCACCCAGCACCTTCTTCTTGCAGTAAATCCAATTCAAGAATCTGGTTCTCGTCTTCTATAGCTGGTAGTCAGAGGCCCAGGGTAAACCTGCAGCCCATCACTTCATTGAAATTCTGGTGAAAATCTAATAATTGCAACCTGATTGTCTTCCTAGCCAATCTGCAGATCCAGAAACAATAAACAATTTTCACAACTGAAAAAGAAAGACTATTTAAATTATGAGTACATGCAGGAACCTTTGTATGTCAAACAGGTCTTACAGAGTTTTCATGCTTCCCAAAAATGTTAAGTTCACCTCTCATGTTCTATAAACACTGGAGTGTGTGTGATAGCATTTACACTCAGCAGGGATAAAATAAATAGAAGAAACCTATTTACTCCCACACAAAAGGAGGAAGACCACTCTGTATATTGTGTCATTCTCTAACATCAAGGTGTGGTAAACAACTTTACCAATTGCTTCATCAAGGAAATCTGACCCTGACAGAGCATTATCTGTAAGGGTAAAATAACCCTTTGCCCTTTTGCCTCTGTCAGGGTCTCATACATATCACATCAGCTGCTCCAACAGGAGGATGTGCCACGAGGTCAAGCCTCTGCTGAGCTGAATGGGGATTGTCAGCAACTATTTGTGACCATCCCAAACCAAAAAACAGCCAGTATTCCCCTGATCCCAGCCCTCAGTTAGATGAAGGTTACTGTGTCTGTGCCATCTCTGTGTGCCAACTGTTTTCTTGTTTCTCCAGATAGACAGTTAGGAAATGATAATATGTGCACCTCAAAGAAAGCAAGTATAACTTATGCACAACTATGTATACTCCAGCTATACCTATACAAAAAACGACCAGCTTCAGGCTCCGATTACAGTCATCAACACAAAACATAGGAGCTGAAAGCATGGTGAAATTAGGCACAGCAGACAACTCCAGTGGAGTGAGAAAATGTTTTTGTAATGGGTTCTATGTAAGGGGAGGCATGCATGGGTGATGCATATATAAGGCACATAAACTGAAAATGTTTGGTGTTAGGACTTTTGGGACCTCTACTAAAATCAGAGTATATTCTTAAAAACAGTGGTGATAAAATATAGGCTGTCATACCTACTTTTTAAGTAAAATTTAGTTTTGCATGGATGTCAACTTAATGCTTTACCAAATAAAACAATGAAGATATATACACTTTCTCTGGTAGAATAATAGCCATTCTCATGCCTAAATAAATGTTATGAAGTCATCTGTTTTGAAAAATTATGCTTTCATGTTATTTTGATGTATTTTAACTGAGATTTTTCCCATTCAAAGGGTTTAGGAGAAGCACAGCTATTTTAACAAATAATGCCATTTAGACGTTTCTGAAGGAAATATTTTTTTAATATCAGTTGCTCCTCACCCACTCCAGTTATTCCTACCCAAAGGTCATGGCCATAAATGGTGGGGGATGACTCCAGTTGCTTCCAGTAGCCCCATTCTGCCCACCCCAGCCAGATATTGCATTTAAAAAAAAAAAAAAAGACAAGGCAATTTTCAAGCTGAGAAGTCATCAGACTAGACAGAAAATTGCCCAGTACCATCAGAGGCATAACATAGCACTGAAGGAGAAGATACATAAATGGGAAAACATGCAAATAACTGCATTTCAAGATGGTGCAAAGTGAACTGAATACCTCCACTGCTAAGACTGGAACTGATGTAATCACTAAACATGCAGGTGAAGAAATCTTGCTGATAGATATGTGACAGAAAATTATAGTTAATATGACTGTACTATTATTCAATAATTTTCTATTTAAAGAGCGTCCATTCTTTTGATTTCTGAGTGAGCCCTGCCCTTCTTCTAGACTACTACTAGCAGAAGTCAGGTGGAACTTCCTTTTGAAAAACAAGTGGAAATACTTGGGAGTAATTTTATTTTGTTTTTATTGAAAAATTCTATGCCATTTTCTTAGATTTTCTCCGGAGCTCATTCTCTGTACCACCCCTCTTTCATCAAAGGCATGATTTCATATTCATGATTCTTGAAACAAGCTAATACACCTGCAGCATTTGTGTTCTTGAGTAGGGTCTTCAAATTAAATTCATGTGAATATTCTGCTTATCCATGCAACTTTGTCTTTATACATATAGACGGAATCAGTTACTTAATTTCACTATCAGAAAAGAAAGCATTAGAACTAAACAACTATTTTTTTATCAGAAGAGAGCCCCTGAGCTATTTATTTTATGTTAAATTATTACAAAATTTATCATATGTGACCTGGTTATTTTAAATGATACAACAATAAAAATCACTGGCATTTTCTAATGTTTAATCAATTTGTCAAATGACAGAACATAAAACTGAATTATGAGTACTGCAACGAGAGAAAATATACAAAATTCTCCTCCAATGAACAATGAACAAGAAATAAGTGGAGGTTCTTAATGCTTCCCTCTGAACTAGATGGCAAATGGATTTCTGAGAAGCTCTATTCCTCATGCATCAGTATCCTCATACCTATTCCATGTTTTCATTAAGAGACTGGGTAGTAAATTCCTGAAATTTGGGTTAGAAATACGTTGAAACACAGAACTGAACTTGACAAATTGGAGATATGTCCTGAAATGTAATTGAATGTTATTTAGCCGAGAGTAGTAGAAGTTACTAAGGGACAGCCATCTACATAAATGCATTGTGTGAAATAATGGGGTGGGAAAAAACACTCTGAAAGATTTATGTAGTAGTTATCTTAAGATAGTAGTTATCTTAATAAGCAGCAGAACATAAGCCAATGGAGAAATGCTTCTGCAATCAGCCAACTAAACCTTGGTTTCTCACATATAAATGAAAAATAAGTGTAATAACCTTTTGATTTAGACAGCACTAGTAAGGACAAAGTGGAAGAACTTTGTGTCCAGCATGAGGAAATATATTTCAAGAATTTGACAGGAAGTCCAGAGGAGAGTCACAAATATGAGAGGTTTTTAAAGTGTTATTTGTTACAGAATATTGAATGAAGAGATAGAAGGGTTTAATTTGGAGGAGAGAAACTGAGATACAAATGTAAAACAAACAAAATAAATATTCACCTAAATTACAGTTTCAGGAAAGGAGAAGGAATTAACCTAATATCATAGTCGTGTCAATATGAAAAACAGCAATTGGCTTAAATTATAAAGAACAAGATATTAACAAAAACACCTTAATAACAGCAGTAAGGTAAAACCTGGGTCACAACTTTTGAGAAAGCTATGGTATTTCCAGTGCTGGAGGTGTTTAAGACTAGACTGCACAGATGTCTCTCAGACTCTCCCTGCACGTAATTGGCCCTGCCCTGCAGAAGATGAATGGACACTGACTGAATAACCTCTTGAATTCCCTTCCAGCAACATTATGATCTAACCACCTGTAATTCTCACTGCATTTAAATCAGTGCCAGAGCATTTAATAACCTCCCTTCTTTTTTCCCCATTATGACCTCTTACAAGAAAAGCTAATAATAGCTTACTCTCGAGTTTAAAAGGCGATGAAACAATTGCAACCTCCTCTCACAAACCACTCCAGACAGAAATGATGAGCAGATTTCTGCATGCCTGTGCTCAGACTCCAATGTAAAATGTAAAAGGGCGTGTCTTTTGCTTGGCAGTGTTTTAAGTAGTTTTGAATGTTCAGTATTTAAGTAGTAAGAAGACCCTTCATACTTCCTCTAACAGAATCAGTGAGCTAAAAGCACTTTGATGATTGAAGGACTTGATACAAGAAGGCACACACAACCCCCTCCCACTCAAAAAAAACCAAAAAAACAAAATAAGCAAAAAAAAAACCCCACCAACCCAAAACAGCACAGCAGCACAAAACAAAAAATCCCACCAGCCTCCCTTCTCTGAAAAAAACCACCGAGAAACAAAAAATATTTGTATGACTCACCAAATAAACAGAAAGGTAGCACTACTCAGAACTTTAACTGCAACCTTCTGATTGAATTCCATCCTAGGAGTTTAGGTTCTACAAAGAAGGAAAAACTCAACACTTTTTTCTGCATGTTTTCTGAAAGTTATTCTGATATTAAGGAAATATTCCATCAAGATACTCGTGTGTGTGTCTGTGTGTGTTTACATACAAACATAATTACAGATACCAAGTTTTTACCTAAGAAAATAAAGACACCATTAAAGCAACTAAGTTTCCTGCAATTACTAGCCCAGAAAACATGGAAAAGTTCTGAAGACTTTCCTCCATGAAGGAAAACTCACTGTGATTCATTAGGGCAGAATTCCCCATCTTCCTGTTTACTTCACCATGATTTTGTGTGCTCTCAGTTGGGAAAAGCCTCACAGATAATGTGACAAATACTGAGGCAGACATGATTGTGGTTTATGAGAAACATTTCTGGATCACCTATCTTGTACATATGACAGGAAAATGAATGGTAGTTTGGTAGGAGCTGGGCTGCACAGATGAAGTCTGAAAAGTGGTTCTGTAACTTTAAACCAATGAATATTACTGTAAGCAGATAATTTTCATTTACCTAATACCTTTCCCCTATAGATTAGTAACTGTTTCACAAAAGAAGGACACTTCATAAATTTCAGTAGTGAGAAAGCTGAGAAGATAAGTAAACAGGCAAATGGATCAGAGAAGAAAAGTAAATAGCCAAAAGTCACCCTGTGGGCCCAAGACAAAGCTAGAAAAAATACACAGCTCTTCTGAGTCTCTCTGCTTTAACTGTTTGACTATACTGAATGCAGTAGGCACCACTTAATCACACAGGCATTTTTAAAATTATCTGCTTAAATGAAGATCCTTGTTGAGTAAGAAAAACCTTTAGTAGAAAAGCAGCTCCTGCGGAACTCCAGGCACTACTAATATGCTTTGCTTTTCAGTTAACATTACAGTAGGATTAATAAAGGTTTTCAGAAAACTGAAGGGCTTCACTAATTATGAGTTTCATTCACAAATCAGCCAGGAATAAATAATATCCTGGGAATTCTTCCTACTCTCTTGGAATATAAGCATCAAAAAAATGGCAATATTCCTACCCCAATTATTCATACTGCTTGGCAAAATAACAGAAAGCACTTTCCTAACCTGCAAAGACAGGACACTCAAAGCAGCTAAACAAAGAAAATACTTGAACTTAAACCACATTAAGTAAAAAAATGGAGGACAAAAGCAAAACTCTCTTGTGAAGAAGTTTGTTGCCAACTAACTTATCCTAAAAGATTTGTCCTCATCTGAGATTCAGAACTGGGAAGATGACTGTGAAAATTTTATTTTTGAAAAACAAAATGAAAAATTAGAACTTCTTTTCAGAAATATTATATACATTTTTTTAAATTTTCTTCATAGGTTGACTTGCAAAGACCAGACTTGCTCATACCAACCCATAAGGCCATAGGGTAAATGGATAAACTGTCAGATTTCAAAACCAGATATTGAAACTCTAGTTTTTTGGCAAATTTTATGTTCATATGAAAATAATTTAATTTATTTAAAAGAATGTTATGTAACATAAGGCAAAACTTGGTATAAATTCATTAATATTGGACTCACACTAAGGACCTACAGGTCTGGTTCTGTGAAATCTGGAACCTATTTGTATAGGAAGTCTGCCTTAAAAAGGATTCCATCCTTCTTTATATGCTATTATGGTTCCCTACCTCCAGTTCACCAAACCTTTTGTTTAGCTTATTCATAACTGATACAAAGAAAAATTATATATAACTTATTTTCAGGAATTCTACTGTACCAATAAGGGGATTATTAAAAGCAAACCATAGAAATCAAAGACTTTCCTTTTAATTAAATCTCACTGGGAATAGTAAGTCACTTTCTTTTTTGTACACTCATTTTTGAATTCCATAAACATAATTTTTGAATGTAAGAAATTAAGTATTTAGGTGGCCCCATGGATTTCAATTCCTCAATGTTTGACAAGGTGATTGGCCAGCGATTGAACTCAATGATATTAGAGGTCTTTTCCAGCCTAAATGATTCCATGATTTTATAAAAAGCAAAATGGTTTTTAGGTTTTTTCTTTTTTCTCTTCCCTTGAATTGTAATTTATCAGTTGTCAGGTTTAAGGAAAGGTTTCACAGGAATATTGTGTTCGTCCTTACTTTCTCATTTTGTTTATAGGTAGGACTGGATTCAGATTCCATCAGTATAAGCAGGCATAAATCATTCTTCCCAACTCAGCTTGGGAAAAATCAGTAATGATACAGTTTTAATTTCATAAGTTAATTTTAAAAAGCTATTACTTTCTAATTATTTTTCCATTTAGATAATCTCATTATTTGTTTAATCAATCCTCAAAACCAAAAAAATGTTTCAGACGAAAGAAAAATATTTGCTATCTATGAATCATGAGACTTCTTTATGAAAATAAGGGTTTATATTAAACATGAAAATTAATTTTTGGTCAAAATATTTTTTAAACAACTTAAGGATTGTAATTTGAATTACTATGAAATATTACAAGTGTAAAAACTCACTTGTATTTCATATAGAAAAACAAAGGGGAACAATATTTTTTATTGTCAGGCATTTCACTTGATACAGAATGCAAAAGCCACCACAGGGATGTAGTTTCTGCTGCCACAATTTACTTTAAACAAAAAAATAATTATAGTTATTGAAACCAGGGAGAGGAAATTTCTGAAGAAGTTGTTTGATCCATTATGCTAATCAGTCATCCCTCTCTGCATCATTATAGTTTAGCTTTCATAGCTATTAACAGAAGAAACTGTTGGAACCAAACAGGAAGGTATACAACTGTATTATTATAGCAACTAATTTATAAAATTTAGTTTATGAATAAAACATCAAATAAATGTTTTCATAATTAGTTTTTCTTTTCATGAATAATGAAAAACAATCACAAGCACATTTGTTTGTTTTTCTATTTTAAGGTGTATTACTGAAGTCCTAAATTGAATGTTAGAATCTCTTCGGAGAAAATAGGTAAGAATGTTCCATCTCTTCATCACTTTTTCAATAAGCAAATGAACAAGTGTTGAATTTGGAGAACACCAAAACAGTATCTTTGACTCTTTCAATTTACTTTCAGTCATGCTCAGCATACTTCTGTATTCATCTCCCATTCACTTAATGAATATTAATTTTTCACAGGAACTATTATCAGAGAAATAAAAAGAGAACAGACAAAGACTCTCATCTGTTCTGTGCCCTTTTACACCTCTTGAGCAGTGTACCAGTGAGAGAAAATAGCAGCAATTGGCTAAATGGAGCTGCTTTTAATGCCTCTGCCAAACTACAGTGCAATGCATTACAGGAGAGGAAGGCAGACATCCAGTGGGTGCTCTTCTCTCACTATTTTTTAGTGGTTTATTATCTATGGCAAACTGAAGGTACCTGGCAAAGCTTAGAGTGGCTTGGAGGCCATTCATTTTTATTGTGGGTATGAAGTGATTGCAATCATTCACATGAAGCAGAGACTTGCCCCTGGATCCCAGAAGCTCCAGCCTCTTCAGCCTCTTAGTCCAAAAAAAAAATCAGGCTTAGGTTCATGCTTCACTCTTCACTTTCATTTCATTCACATTAGTGGTAGTATATATGCTCACAGTAAAACCAAAGACAAGGTTTCCTCCAAAGATTGTATCTACTGAAATCACTAAATAAGCCAGGCAAGAATGTGAGCATGCATTTTGCATCTCAGACCAAGCAGAAGCATGTTGTTGTTTTATGTCAACAATTAGTGCAGGTGGTGGACACTGCTCTCAGTCTTGGAGACTCAGGTATGGAACCGGTTTACAAGGGTTCTTGCACAAGCTAAAGCTAGTCCTCTGTAAAAATAAAATGAAAATAAAAATAATTGTAAAAATCTGTTGAACTGTCTTCTCTTATTTAAAAAGTTTTGGGGTTTTTTTTGTTTTTCATTAGAAGAGTTTTCTGACTCATGATCAGTTTGGTATAGCATTGTTAATGCCTTTACAAAATGCAAGACAAAAGACATTGGAGAGAATAAGAGAATTTTTAACATATATTTGACAACCATGTGTAGCTAAGAACAATTTTTCCTTTCAAAGCCCCTTACCAGAGCCCTAACACAAAGGCATTTGATGACTCAGCCATGGTTTGTAGCTCTTTTCAACTGATTCTGTGCATGCTCACACAATTACACACATGAACGTGATAAAATACAATTTAATCTAAAATCATCACTCAGTCTTTAAATCATTCAGTAGTTTAATATATTCAGGAATGATGCTGTGGGCTAAGCTGGTGTAGCCAAGACTCAAAGCATTAAAGCTATTATGAAATTCCATGGGTTTTTTTTTTTTTTTCCCCTTAAACTACTATCCCTTCATGAGAGACTCAGGGAGTCTCATAATAAGCTCAGGGAGCTTATGATTGTTTTGTACATGTCTAAAGCCTATTTCTGACCAATCCTAATTAGTTCACACAGATCAGATGCTCAGTATAAGATACTGCTCAAAGTGAAGTCATAAAAGGAACTTTTGTACGAATAAGTGTTGTTAGTAAAGACGATTGAGTCCTCTGTGGACATTTGACAAATGGAAAATCATAAGAGCAGTTTTATTTTAGAATAAACATTTGATGTATAAATGAGAGGAATATCATCATTATTCTAAAAGATTATATAACACTTAAAATATGGCCATTGTTTTCTAAGGAAACAAATCCTCTCTTTTCCCCTTAAGTCTTGAATTCTTTGCTATAACTGCCAAAGCAGGTAATGGGATATGTTCTGCACAGAGACATAAACCATAAAAATGTGTTCTACCTTTAATTAACATTAAATACCTCTGTCTTATTGGGGTTGGAGTACTGTATCCCTTTCTTTCTTTTCCTCAACCTTTAACATTAACATTAAAGTCATCAAAATTTGACTTTAAAATAGCTGAGAAAATAAATGACTGTTTCTGGTAATGTAGACAGATAAAACCTCAGGAGAACGGTAAGTCAGGATTAAAAAAAACTTCATCATATACTCTCAGAATTCAGAATTTTAACTGTTTCAAAATTGCTGTAAGTTTTTACTTCATTCCAGAATTTGAAAGATTGATTTTAGGATTAAAAAGCTTATGAAAGTTGTATGAGGTACAAATAATTTGGGACACAACAGGAGAAAGTATGAAATGGTAATGTTTCGAGTGAGAATCAAATATTCAATTATTCCATAAAGTCTAACTATTGCCTATTGAAGCAGTTGCTGATAATTTAGAATTTTGTTTTAATTCATCATGTGAGTTTTAATAAAAAATGCGACAAAAAGTGAAAATAACTGTTAGTTTAAATTTTATTTATTTCTTGACAGTAATTAAAGTAGGTCATTTAGCTAGTGCACATGTGTAGAAATTGCTGCATTTCTAATCTTATTAATTTTATGACCTTTCCTGTGAAATATAAAGAAGCTGATTCCACTTCTCCTGAAAACCAGAGGAAAGTAGTCCACAAGCTTACTGAAACTACATTTAACTACATTGCAAGCTGATTAGCGTTATAATATCATTCCCTGAATTATCACTGTTTTGCAATGTAGTACATGAGTCTGTATGATCTCACAATGATTTGTTTTGTTCCAAAACACATTATTTTCAGGAATTGTTCATAAGGTCAAGACTTCTTCCAAAATCCTCCCAATTGTTAAACTTTAATTATTTTTCTGAGCAGAAATAATGATTCCATAGGATAGGAAATGTCTTAATCTGCCTTACAACAATCCTACCATACAAATAAATCTTCCAAACCCAAATTCTTTTACTATAAAGGGCTTTAATCTAAATTCTTTGTTTTCTCTCTTTCCAATTATATTCCTCACCAACTTGCTTTAAACATGAATAATGCAATAATGTAAAAACATACCCCCTGGTCAGAAACTTACATCATTTCCAGCACAGACATTTATAGGCAATTATAATACCAATGTAATTACATACAGAATCATGTGAACTCTGACAACCCACTGAATGGTATTCCCCTGTAGGTTACATATTAAGCAAATCAAAGTGTTTATTAGAACAAAAAGGTTTTTTTGGTAGCTGAATCCACCTTCCACTGTCTGTGAGCGCTCCTCCTAAAAATCCTGAACTGCTGAGGCACGTTTGTGTAAGCACCCTAACAAGTCCCAAGCACAAGAGCATGAGAAAACTAAGACAGTCACAAATCCAGAACATTTATAGAGTCCAGAGTCACATTCTTCTTTCTCAGTCACACAACTGAAAGCATTTTCCAATTAAACTGATCAGGGCAGCTGCCAAGGTAAAATATGACTTTGGAGTCCTGAAAATTATTTACGTCCAGTTGTCAAAAAGTTTCTCATTTTAGGTTCCCCATTCATTTTGGTAAAGGTTCTTACCAAGGGCCATTGGTCATTTTCAGCACAAGAAAGTGAATAGTGTTCTTGATCAAAAATGAAAAAAAAAATCAGAAAATATCGTAAAAATAATGAAAATTCGCTATTCAATACACCATATTTCCTTATAAATTACATTTGAAAAAATATGATTATAACAAAAAAAATTTCAAAACACATCAAGGTTCCATATACAGGTGGATTTACTATAATGATGATAATGAATAAGCAAATAAATACAGGGGTTTTGTCAGTATTTCAATCTTCCAAATCAAAATGGCAAGGTAGAGCCCATCTATATTCTGCATCTAGTGCCAATTCAGCCAAATTAGAAATCAAGGTGTAAAATTATCTGATTGACAGAGAGGAGTGATTTAAAAGGTAGAAAAAGAGTAGAAAAAAAGACACTACAAAGCAGACATGGCAATTGTCAGGTTTTCTGTATTTAATCTTGCATTTCACTCACAACATTTTATTATTATTTTGATATTTCCTGTCACCTCTTATGACCCATACACTTGAAGATCACACTCATTTGCAGGCAGGCATAACCTCTTTTGAATATGTACAGTTAATTGTTTCATTGCATACAGCTTCAAATCTTGAAAATCATTTTGGTGAAAATCACTTTGGTATTTAGTCAGTCATGTCACTGTATGTGGCAAATGACCAGTGATTACAGCTGCTCTCACTGGGGATGTAACAGGCAGTGATAGTGAGAAAATTTGTGCAAGTTATGACTAAGAGTAACTTGTATCTACTGATAGTGGATTTGGAAAAAAAACAAAACCAAACCACCCAAAAAAAAAAAAAAAAAAAAAAACAAAAAAAACCCAATAATTCAACCCACAAGGTGTACCCTGGACAAATGGCACCACTGGATCTTATTTATGCTTCTAAAGGCATAACAAAACAATTACAGTTTTTAGACAGGGAAACTAATGTGTGCAGGAAGGAAAGCCCCTCCTGGTATACAGAAGGGCCATTGAAAATGCAGGTAAGCCAGTGCAAAATGGCAATGCAGAACAGCTGGGATCTAACAATGCTCAGCTGGTTTGGTTCTGTGCAATGCACAGGCCATAGAAATGTGTTCCTAAGCTGAATTCAAACATTTAACTTCAACAGTGACCAATGAAGTGACTGAACCTTGAGAACATTTGTTCATCACATTCACAATAAAGTAAAAAGCAGCTTTCATTAATATAATTGTCTATACAAGTGAATTCTTGTACAAAACTTGGGTTTAATAAACTAGCAAGATTTTGACGTGGTTTTTTTCATTATTGATGAGACAGTCTAAGTTACTTTTGTACTCAATCTATCAACTTTTGTTTAAACTTTATGAAGATATATTACATGTGCATCTCAATACAAAATTAAGTTGGGGAAATGTTCTAATATATTTCAAAATTTCACACTTAATTAGGCTTTTTGAGAAATTATAGCCCTTTTTAAATCTCAGGGGGTAAAAGATGATGTTTTTCAGGAACAGACAGGAAGTCAGATGAACTGACTAAGGTCTGATTTCTTATGGAAACAAGTATAAAAGATCACTGGATTTTGACTTCCGATTTCAAATTCTTTTCTCTGGATAGAAATCACTGAAAGCATTAAAGATACTAAAAGAAAATATTATTCTTCCACATAATTTTTAGAGAAATTGCTGTATCAACTGCCTGTAGATCAGGTGTTAAATGTGTGATTTCTTTTCAATTCATGCTGATAATTAGTTTACTACTTTGCTGCTTCTTTTTCATTCTTATTAGCAAAAAATGTCTGAATGGCCTTCACATACAGACAAGTTAACACTTCCTAAGTTATCTTTTAAACATTTCTATGTACAGCCCCTGCCCATTAGCATAGGTTTGTCTATTTCTATTCATGTAAATAAAACTATCTACCTCTCTAGATCAGTCCCAAAAGCATTGCCTTTACTTCAGTTTCCCGCTGATCAAAGAATACATGATGAGTGGGATAAGCAGAGACCTTGAAAATAGAGTATTTACTGAGCTCTTATTTGTCTACCAAAAAAAATTTAAATGTTCAGCATTAAAGGTAAGGCCACTGGAGATTTGCCTACACAGCGCTGAATAAATAAAAGGCGTGTTTGGGTTTGCTCCCTTGTGCCCTAAACTCTTTCCTCCCACCCCCTAAAGTAGTTCCCTACAGCAAATTGGCTCCATCAACATGTTTCTCTCTCTTTTGACTTACATGGCAACACTCCAATATTTACTTGGTCATTCTCCAGTGAAGTACAATGTCTTTTGGTACTAAAGACTCTGAAGATTATAATTGATTTCAAACAACTTTACCACACATACACTGAGTTTGCAAGGATCTTCCAAGACAGTTTGAGACTTAGTGGGGAAGCCTTGATTTGTTCAAGGCAGCACTGAGGAATGAAGTTCATTATGTCAGAGTCTATTTGAACTTCAATTAAACTTGAATCTACGGACATCCTTGGCTTGGGACTAGTACATAGCAGAACAATTGCTATCTTTTCCCATCAGGAGGGATGTAATTGTTGCAGTGACTCATTTGTGCTGGTGACTTCTTAAAATTTCAGTATGAATATGAATCTAATTAGGGGCCTAACACAGATATTCTCCTGTGTTAACATTGCTCTGACATTGTTATTTAAAAAAAAAGTTAAAATGAATGATGCAAGAACTTCAGAAGCCTTGGGGTTTGGAAAAGCTTCAAAAACCAGCAAAGACATAGGCAGTTAAAGAAAGAAACAAAGAGAATCCCACAATATCCTATGATCTTCCCTCCCATCCCAGATGCTTACCACCAGAGAGCTTCTTATCTCTATCATCTTCCACATGGGGACAATCTAAAGCTGTTTCTTTGTAGAACGAGAGAAGTTGCAACACAGATGCTTTTTGTGCTTCTGTTGTCTGCCTAACCTCTCCTCATTCTCTCAGTTGCTGTTTCTTGCTGTATAGCAGTTTTGGGTTGACCTATGGGCAATTGGATAATAACAGGCTGTTCTTTAAGAACCTTTACCGTTCTCGCTGTAAAATAAAGTGGAATGCTCTACAGATTCTTCTAGCTCCATTAATTTCATCTTAAATGGCTGTTTCAGTATTTGCCGGTCTCTGCCAATTTAACCTTCCATTTTGCTGAGCAAACAAGAGATGGCTACCAAATGTCAATTCTCCCTGCTCATGTTTGAGAGACATGAAGTAAAACCAGAGGTTTAAGTTGAATTTTAATTTTAAGGCTTTTTAAAAAAATTTGACAGCAAGAATGCTTTTTTCCTTTTTTGTGTGTCTGTGTGTGTGTGCAAAAGTAAAAGCAGATTCTTAGGTACTGCGGCACAAATGGACCTCCTGTATCCAGGCATTCTCTTAAATAAATTTTATATATATATATATATATATATATATATATATATATATATACACTCATGTGTGCAAATATATATATATATGTATATATATATAAAGCAAATCCACTCTGTTTGGCTGTAGTGTGGCATGTTCTGTCAAATATCTTTGTTTGGGTGTAGGAACACACAAAAAAATATCCATGAAAACTATTCTACTGGAGAGAGTCTGAGATGATGTATATAGCTGTAACCAAAGTTAGTCACTTTTCAAAATTGTAATTGTATATAAGAGGGCTGTTGCGCTGAGTATATCATTAAAAACAGACCAAAATAGTAGCAGAACAGCTACCATGAAAAATTCATGTTGCAAAATTAACCTATCCATTTTAACAATATGTAATCATGCATAAGAGAAGGTTTCTTTTAGGAATGTAGAATGACTCAATGTTAAATTATATGATGGCTGAAAGCATTTAGGACTGTTCAGAATCTAAAACATTAAAACAAGGTCTGAAAAAATCAGCTCTGGAACTCTCTATATATATAGAGTTATATATATATTTTTGCTTACTGAGGATGCTTATATGGGAAACTCTTATTCTACTCTTACTAGCAGGAAATAAGAAAGGATATTCTCAGCTCTTGAATTTCAGCTTGAAAATTCCACTATGAGAAAATCATGGGAAAAAATCCCAAAGGGCATGGTTACTGTGCTAGCTTTGCTTTGAGCAGCCTGCCCAGTGTTTTCCTTACTTTGATGGCTAACTAAACACTAGAGATTTATTGGTGGCTATTTTAAGAGTCCTTCAGTTTTTAAGAGCTGCAGAATCGATTTTCACAATAGTAACAGCATATCAGTACAAAAAAAGAGAATGACATCAAGCAATTGTCACTGTTGTACAAAATTGATAATAAAAAATTGTCTATGCTTTCTCTTAAATTAAGAGAAGGGAGGGAGGAAGGGAGGGAGGGAGGGAGGGAGGGAGGAAGGAAGGAAGGAAGGAAGGAAGGAAGGAAGGAAGGAAGGAAGGAAGGAAGGAAGGAAGGAAGGAAGGAAGGAAGGAAGGAAGGAAGGAAGGAAGGAAGGAAGGAAGGAAGGAAGGAAGGAAGGAAGGAAGGAAGGAAGGAAGGAAGGAAGGAAGGAAGGAAGGAAGGAAGGAAGGAAGGAAGGAAGGAAGGAAGGAAGGAAGGAAGGAAGGAAGGAAGGAAGGAAGGAAGGAAGGAAGGAAGGAAGGAAGGAAGGAAGGAAGGAAGGAAGGAAGGAAGGAAGG
Organism: Setophaga petechia; assembly: GCA_024362935.1. NCBI lineage: Eukaryota > Metazoa > Chordata > Aves > Passeriformes > Parulidae > Setophaga > Setophaga petechia. Next base: position 28,372,058 of record JANCRA010000001.1, read on the forward strand.
AAGGAAGGAAGGAAGGAAGGAAGGAAGGAAGGAAGGGAGGGAGGGAGGGAGGGAGGGAGGGAGGGAGGGAGGGAGGGAGGGAGGGAGGGAGGGAGGGAGGGAGGGAGGGAGGGAGGGAGGGAGGGGAGGGAGGGAGGGAGGGAGGGAGGGAGGGAGGGAGGGAGGGAGGGAGGGAGGAATGCAATAGAGAGTCTGTATGATACCCACACCTAAATATAACAAGAATGAGAATTGCTGAACTTATTTGCCTTGAGAGGGTGATCATTTTGGTCACAATGTACAAATTCATAGCTTTTTCCCAAGAATATAAGAACTGAAGTCTAGCACAAATACAGAATTTACAAAATATTAATGACAGTTTAGCTACTACTATGACTTTTAGAAAATATTTTAATTACTGCTTGTATGTGATAAAAATAAAATGATCTAGCAAGAAAAGTAATGAACTTATCAGGGAAGTGAATCTCTGTTAAAGAATGTGTTGAGTTCCCAGATTTCTGGGAGCAGATTTCTGAGCACCAACTCTTTAATTTCTCAGTGCAGTCACGATTTCCAAAAAAACCACAGATTTTCCTTTTTGGAGATGTAGCTAAAAAATATCAGAAGATTTTTTGTTGACTTCAATAGTTATTGGATGAAAACCAATGAGGGTACTGACAAGGGCCCCGGATAAATTCTCTACTGTATTTGCAGTCTTGGTCTGAGCTTGCCGTGATACAACTGACTACAACCAGAATGAATCTGCTAACCAACAGGATAATTGTGTTTAAAGCAGAAAAAGATCACAGTAATAAAAGTTCCAGAGATACAAAAAAAAAAAAAAAAAAAACCTGGATGCCACCAATTATGAATTTAAAGAAGATTCTCTGTTCCTTTTAAGTGGATTGTTTTCTAACTATTAGACAAAAAAAATTATCATAAATAATTTATATTATTTTTATTACCTGCTCAAAAATTCTGAAAAAACTACTGAGTATTTTCTCTTTAAGAAACCTTAAGTTGTGTGGTTTTTTACAAGTCCATTATGAGACTTATACTTTCAGAATTAAATTAATTTTGAGTGGAAGGCAAAAATTTCATGCAACACCTTGATTTCACGGTTTGTCCTTTTTAACAGAGTACCATCTGTGTTTGATATATCTACATATATGTAATTCATCTTTCTAAGCAGTGAATTAAAATTTAGAGTAATATACTACTTTCAAGTTATTCATCATCTCCCTAAGTATAAATTTTAAAAACAATGAGAAAAACCATACTCTTAAGTATTTTACTGAGTCTGGAAAATGTATTTTATACACAAAATCTTATAAAATGGAATAATTTTTTCCACCCACATTCTGAAATAGTCATGACAGTATTTGTCTATTTTTATACATGTTTCTTCTAGGAAAAAAAAAATGCTTCTGGAGTATTCTTGCAAACAATATAAAAAGAACACAATCGCAGCTAGGGTAATTTTTTTTTTTTTTAATGTATGAATATACCTGTGGTTTTTTACAGTATTTATTCTGTCCTGTAAATCACCAAGCAGTTTGAGTTTAGTAAAAAACTTTTTTTCTTAGGTAAATAGCTGCACTTTTCTCCTGGAATATAGAAGAATTTTAGTTCCACACAGAGCAATACAAACTGCTACTGGCATGTCCTCTTTAATTTTTAAAACAAAGCATCATCTCCTTTTCTTCTTGAAGACAAGAGAAAAAGAAACAGTAAGTATCTCACATTAAAAATTAATACCGAGTTTGACAATTGTTATGTGCTCAAATTAACAAAGATAATTTCTGTGATACTCTGCTGTTCATTTTTGCAGAAGTATTTTATTTGTGTGGTCTTTCATGGCTGTGGGAAATATGAAACAAAGCTATAAAAAAGAGGAGGAGGAATCTTTTGAGGATATTTAACCACAAGAGTATTATACTTTCCTACAAAAAACCAAAAGAATAGTGAAGCAGTGCATCTTGAATGGATCTACTCTTTGAAACATGAATATAAGTAATGAAACATATTCCAGTCTTGTATATTTATATATGTTGTCACAAATAATGAATTCTCCAGTATGGTTCACAGAGATGAATTCTCAGAAAAGAGACTTACAACCACCTGAGGAAAAGAAAAATCAGATTTTTCTTATATCAAAACTTTATGATGAGAAAAACAATCTTCACACCAAAAACAACCTTCTAATACCTTTGACCAAAATCAAACTCTTAATAGGATTCTTAGAGTCAAAAATAAATTATTTTCTCAGTCTATTTATTTTTAGATGTGATTAGACAAGGGAAGTTGGCCACACTATGGAAAACCTTTTTCTTCACATTCTCAGACTCTGAAGAATAAAAACATCTGACAGGATTCAGTGACTATGTGAGCATTGACAGTCATTAGACTTACCTTGACTTTGTGATATTTAGATGGCAAGAAAGTTGTTCGCAAGAATGGCTGAGAAGTTCATTCCTTATATTAGAGCCTATATTTTTTGCTGCATCCTCTCTGTGCACTAAAAGGTGCTCAGTTTGAAAAAAAGTTTTTGAGATCTCAGTATGCTCATGAAAATCTGGTCAGGGTACAAATAGAGTGTGTGGCTGTGTGTGTAGTTACATCTGCACATGTGTTAGTTCATGCATTACTGACTAGCAAAGTAGAAATCTTTCCATGTTTCAGACAGCTCCTTTTTAAGGGTCTTTCCTTTCTTCATCTTTTGAGGTCTTTCCTCTATTTGACACTCACCACTGCCAAATCCTTGGCTAGAACTTCTGTTCAGCGTAAACTTCTCCATCTGGCACTAGACTCCAGCAAAAGCTGTGATTGATTCCCTAACACTAATGCCTTTAATTATTCCAAAAGTAAAGTGTGGAGAGGATAATTTGTGGACAGGTCTATATGGCCAAATACCTTACTTGAGCATAAGCCATCAAAAGCTATATCCTAGACGATGTCAATTTATTTAGAATTAGGAGAGACTTAATTAAAATTGAGAGCTTCAGTTCTCAAATATTTGATGTCATACTTATTTCCAGGGCCCTGTTGATAAAAGTTTCTGTAAATGGAGGGAGCTACAACCAGAGCCAGGGACAAACTGCACTCCCAGAGTACAATAGAAGAATGGTCAAACGTTTGTGCTTGAGGTTTTCCTAGGCCAACCACATTGCTTTCCTGGAAACTGGTGAACCAAAGAGTTTATTTGCCCTTTTCTCTCTTTTTTTTTTCCCTCAGTTTCCCATCTACTCACAGCTATTGTAAAAAACCCTAAAAATGTCAACATATTAATGAAACACAATTCAGTCAAAGTTTTCATGGTTTTTCTCCGTTCATATTTTTTGTTTCAGACTTTAAGAATATTAGTGAGGATTATTTCAGATATATATTTTTACGTTAAGAATGATTCACAATACGTACAGTCCTTACAATTCACATTACTCATATCTTGTTAATAACTGGATTTCCTTCTTGCCTTGAAACTCCACCCATTCCCTCCTTGGCATGGCTTGGCTTGGAATGCAATTAACTGTATTTCAGGCATCACGACACTGCTTTGAGATTGAATTGTTACATCAATCATCACACAGTAGGACCAGTTACTGCTGCAAATTCAGGATGTAGAACTATTAGTGGCATAAGTGGGAGCAGAGTGGAACTAAGGTTCATTAATTAGAAAGGAGAAAAGCAGAAATAAATTTGTATCTAAATCAAGAGACCTCAAAATGAGATAAAAAATGTCAATCACGTCACTATTTCTAAGAATAAAACATTACTTATTTGTTATTAAAATGTTTTAAATAAAAGATATATTGGAAAAGGTGTTTGATTTGCAAAATAAAAGAGAATGATTTATTTTAGATGAAAAAAAAGAACTTGAGTGACCTTGCTCTTCACCAAGAAACTAAAAAATTAATCTTTTCTTGACACAAATGAACCTTCTGGTATTTTTTTTTATTTTAGCCACAGAATGACAGAAAAAATAATCAGTTTGTCACATCGCTCCACGTAGAAGACTCCATACTGCTGTTTGTAAGCTTGTCAAAAGCTTAGTTCTTACCCACTTTTGTAAAGCATTTTGGGATCCTCAGCTCAAAGGCATTGCATAATTGCAAAGCATTACTGTGTTTATGCTGTTACCCTCAGGATATAAAACATAAGAAATTTTTGTGGCCTATGATTTCACTCCATATACTGGTCTGCCTTAGCTATTTCTATTGTTGTTTGCAGCTGTAGGAACTGGAGAACAGTTTTATTTTTCTACAGATGAAAACTGCTAAATATTTTACTTTGAGGGACCTTTCTGAGTTTGAGACAGCCATTTTCCTGTACAGTCTTCTGGAGGCTTGTATATCGGAGCTCCTCAACAATTAGCTTAAGTTATGCTCCATAAATATTCAACAAATTTGCCCCTCCAGTAAAACCACGTTGATGATCTGCTTTCATGAGTTGTTAATCACATTCCACCCCTGCTGTGAGGGCCTGAATCAGCCATTCAGTACAGATACAGTTAGTTTACAGATCTGGGGGTGGAGGCTGGTGAACAGAAGGGTCAACAAGGGGCGTTTATCCAGAAGTGGAATAGCCAACATGGATTGCATTATTCTGTGAGGAGAAGAAAGCTGCATGAACTTTGCAAGCTGTCTTTCAGTGAAGACAGGCACTAATGATCTAAACTCCAAAGCTTACCTTTGCTTTGTCCCTTCAGTAAAAAGTGTGTGCATAGAAAGCAAAAGGCTTGGGTTTCTAATAAAATTTTAAAGCTTTTTTTTTATATTTTAGGTGAAGAATTGAGACTTGCTGATTTCTCTGGGATATGACACTGTTTTCACATAACCCATCAGGTTTAGTTAATGGTTAAAAAAATTAAAAATGAAAACTAATTTCGTGGGCAGGAAAGAGTTGATGAAGCACACTAGATGTATGAAGCTGGGTCACTCTGGACAATGAAAAATCATTTCTACTCGAGTGAGTTTACATGTATATTGTCAATCAGCATCAGGTTTAGGTTCACGCAGACCCTGAGCACAGGGGGGACCACAAAGTCCTTCATTCCAGCCTGCTAAGTTTTCTCATCTTCTTTCTTGAAATTTTTTATCACATTTCTAAAAAGAAATGTTGCTCTCCACTTTCTGTGATTCACAGGTTCCTCTAATCTGAGGAAATGCTATACTAAGGAATACTTTTGCTGAGGAATTATCTGATAGATTACCTACCATTATCTCTTTCAGTCTTCATAGAGAGCAATAGTGAGTCACTTTTAATTTTTTCTCTGCTTAGTAGGACCAGAGCAATAATTTCCTTCATTCTTTGTTTTTGGAGTGGTTTTCCCCTAATCAGGTCTATTGAAAAAAATATGTTTCTTTGGTCTATGTGAAAAAATAATCCTACTACTTTTCCAAGCACACTGCTGCTGCCAGGCTACAGTCTCCAAACACTATGATACTATCTAGTGTTTGGATAAAGGATCTGTCAAATATAGTCAGCCATTTGCCAAGCAGTATTTCAAAGAATTTTGTGTCACTCATTTCATTCAGGCACAGGATAGGGACCCATGTAACTCTAGATCAGGATGAGAATACTTTTCACTCGGTGTTGTGACCTGTAATGGAAGCACCAGTCATTGCACCTACTTTTGTTGCTTTGCCTGACTCAAAAACCTGATCTTCATGATGGACAGCACTGCTGTGTACTGAGATGTATGTATACTGATGTTGTATCCCGAGACCCCGTGAGCAGTGAATTGCAGAACCACCCTGAGAGGGACAGATGCTCCTTGTAGAAGTGCCTTCCTACACAGGAAGGTAAAAGGTGGCACTTAATACTTTCTCTGACCATGAGCTTCCTTTCCCCCTTAAACTTTCACTGAAGTTCAGCTCAAAACCAAAACATCTGCTGTGATTCAGTGAGACCCATGAAAGACTGAGCTTATCTGGGACTTAGCAGCCACTACAGGCTGTACAACAAAATTTAAGTGTCTACTTAAGTATGACTATGAGAAATGAGTGTCAGCCATTCAGCCAGTGTAACAAGCACCTCCATTGGTTTAGATAAATGCACTCAAACCAGTTGATTGATTTGTGAAAAATATTATTAGGTGGTGCTTTTTTATATCTGAATTTTCTGCTAAATGAAGTAACTATTTACTTAAAATGGATGGGGGAGGGGTGTTTTTAAAGTATTTGCTGAATATTTTTATTCACAGCTGCAGAAGCTTTGTTTCTGTTCTGTGATAGAATAAAACACTGCTACATAGAAACCCTTAGATATTACAAACATAATTCACCAATAATTTTCACAAAGTAGTTTGCAATGGGTGCTTTAAAAAAATTGTTAAGAAGCAGTATTTTAGAGTTATAGGATCCAGCAAAGAATTTGGGCAAAGTTCTACAAAAGAAATACAAATAAAGTAAAAAGAAAGCACAGATATGAACAGTTTGCAGTTTTCCAATATTCACTAATACAGTGTTTTACAAACTGTATAATCCAAGCCTACATTTGTTAAAATGCTTAATCAATTTGAAGTATTTTTCTCTTACAATGGTTTAAGCAAATTAATTTATTTCTTTATGCTGAACCCAATTTAACAGATCATAGCTCCTACCCAGTTAATTCACTGACACCAGAAGTTTCCACTTTCAATAATGTGATCCCCTTCTGAATTCACAGCAATTCCTTTTGCCAAATACAGCCAACAGTAACAGATACAACCAGCTATAACTTCTGTATTGAGACAAAAAATCCACTATTTTACTTATGATTTAAGGATTTGTTTGTTTGATCTAGCCAATTTACTTGTTTGTGGGTTTTTTTGGTTCCTTCTCCTGTCTGAAGATCTAGGCTAGGCTAGGCACCCAAAATGAATGCTCCTTTGAATGCTCCTTAGCCTGACTGAGAGCATGGGCTGCATTTTCACTGCTGTGGGCTCCTACAGAAACAGTGCATTCAGTAAAATTCTCCTGTGTTCACTGCCCTTTACTGCATTCCCTAAACTTCCTCCTCTGCGGCTTCAAAGGCAAGTCACATTCTCCCAGCAAGGTTCAGACTTGTGTTGAACACAGCAAAGCAAAAGATATGATTCCAAAGATATGGGGAAAAAAAAGAGATATGATCTTAAAGACATAGAACAAAGGTTATAACCCCAAAAGTCCCAGCAACTTATAGGGCCAAGCTCATTCACATCAGGAGAGGGTAACCCAAGAATACCTTCCAGTACTTGTTTTCTTCTTGGAGGGGTTAACCAATGTGTTGAGCCTCCTGGTTGATTCTGCAGCAAAGTCAAACCTACAAATATTTCTTTTAAATCGCTGAACTTGTCAAACTTTGTAACGTGAGAGTCAGGAGTTAGTGCTGCATTAGTTTTAAAGTACCCAGCCTAAGCAAATAGCAATGAAAAACAGATGTGTCAAAACAGGCAAAGGTGCTCATTTCAGGTTTTGTGCAGTTGCCAGATAATATGAATTACACATTTTTTGAGTGTGAATGGGTCTATCTGGTTCTGCAAGGGCATACTATGCATAAGATTAGTGGTCAGCTGTGAGCACACCTGAATCAGATTTGGTCCTGAGTTGCTCTTTTGTCAGCCTAAAACCAGACTTCCTTGTAAGATTTCGTCTTGGTGTGCCCCTGCCTTCTACTAAATGATACAAAGCAGAAAATTGGGTGCCCCAGCACCTCCCAGGATGTAAGTGTTTGCTGTCTTTTTCTGATTGCCTCAGACAGGTACTTATACCCGTTGCTCAGCCTGTCATTTATTCTGCTTTTATTTGGAAAGTTTCTGTTGGGGTTATACGTTGGCCTAATGTGCAGGTGGGATTGTTTGTAAAACTTTGCTGCGAAAAAAGTAACTATAGTACACTATAAAAGCCCTGTGGTAAAATGATGGTACTATACCTCCTGGCAAGATAGTGATTGTATTATAAAACCTGCATAATGATTTTCAACCTGCATCAAGAATGCAGAATGCGAAAAGATTATAAGTGAGTGAAACTAGAATTTTCATTATAGCTTGCAACATTCTTTTCAAGTCCTAACTTAGCTACTAGAAGTGTTTGCAAATTGCACTGCCTTTAGATGCTGCTATTTAAATCAATAATTTTAACGTTGCCAACTTCCACACAAAATGAATAGTGTGCAACTAAAACAAGATCATTTTTATGACTTAAAAAGAGGTATAAGCTTGAGTTCAGGTTTAGCACTTAACATGCTAAAAACAATACCAACAATATTCAAGAACTAAGCACAAAAAAAGGATGGAACTTCTGGGAATAAAAGAGCTTTTCCTTGTTGTGTTATGTTTGCTATGCACAGATGGCAATGCTTTTGAGAACACTCACGTCTCGTTTGATATCTGCTACATTTGTGTCTGTAGAGGGATTTTTGTATATATTATCAACCTACTTTGTATTTAAGAGACACCTTTCTGAACTCAACTCTACCTAATAGTATCTCTCAAGAGATTTTAATTGAGGGATGATTATGCTTTGTACACATACAGATTATGTCTTCTAATAGCTACTGGAATTAAATAAAATTGACATTTAATTTCTAAAATCCCTCATTTATTTGCTGGTGCAATAGTCTTTATTCTTACACTAAAAAAGGCTGCTGGTTTGTCTGTTTATAGGCACTAAAACTGTCAGTGTGGTGAAAACTGCACTGTCTTGGAGTTTCACTGAGCATCTTTTACTCTATTTTCATTTTTGTCAGCTGCAACATAAGGCTGTGAGTCTTTTTCAGCTCTGAAAAATATACAATATTTCGTTCAACACTCATTCTGAATAAACAATTTTTTCAGTTTAGGATAATTGCATTATTGTAACACAGTAATATTGTATTGTCTAAGAATGACTTATTTTTCTAAGCTGTGGTTTTTTTTCACATATTGATGAAATACTTCAGAGATTTTTGCAGTTGCATTGGGGAAAAAAAAGCTATCATACTCCACACAGTTTATCTTCTCTGGACTGCTAAAAATCCTTGCCCCTTTTTACAGCATGTAGAACTCTTTCTTATGTGTAGAACACAGTTCATATTGGAAGTAGAAGCAATTGCAAAGAAATATTTCTATTTTTTGGCTATCATTGTTGAAGTTTTTGATATCATAGAAAGGGGTTTTAGATTTTAGCAATGTAAAGAGGTATTTTTTCCTCTTGCTTGTTTCTATGCGGCCCCTTTTAGTGACTCTTAAAATATTCATGATTCCCACACAAAATGCAAACTGTAAGAGGGACAATTTTCTGATTGCTTAATCACATGAACTAGACAAACACTTAGATTGTATCAATTCTTCAAGCAAGTCGCGATTATAATTAAAACAGCAGCCCTCTTTTTTTTAGAATTTTAAATCTTCTTGTAGATTACCATTTGAAAACTACCATTCTCAAAGGCCAATTAAATTGCACTATTACTGCATTTCACAGCTAAATAATACCACAGCTAATGTAAAACTGCTTCTGAAGACCTCAAAAGGTGCCTTTAAAGCAAAGATTCAGTGTCTAAACACGTTTCCTCAGAAAAAACTTCTGCCTTCAGGCAAAGAAATGTATATCTGTAGCAGTAATGAAGGAACAGCATATATTACATACTGCGTAGCAAGTTACTTTATTAGTTAGTTTATGAATACTTTCTTTTAATGTAATTTCTTTTTTAAATTTTATTTAAAGTTGCATGCAACTTAATTTTATGCACAAATCTTGATTTTCTTGTTGTTGTTGGTTTTTTGTTTGTTTGCTTTTTGTGGCTTTGGGTTAGTTTTTTTTGGATTTGTTGGTTTGTTTTTTGAGGGTTTTTTTTTTGTTCTAAAACTAAAATCATACTGCCGGTTAATCAAAAGGTGAGATTTCTTTTTTGTTAAAAATTTATAGAATAGCCTTGGAATTCAAGATTTGGGATATCTGCTTCTCTCTTTAGGTTCCTATTCATAAAACTTAAACTGAATCATCACTTACAACTGGAAAATAACATAAACATAAAACATAACTCATAGGTCAATGTTGAAGAATAATGTAGAACAGTTTTTTGCAAAAAGCATTAGGTGCAGTTCTCAAAGAAAAGCTGACACTGATTTTCCTTTTGGTTGTCTTTTGCTGCCTACCTGCCGTAACCTGTTACAAATTTTTGATTAAATAAACTGGTGTTGACCTTTGGTACGCATCAAATTGTGATGGTTTATTGCAGCTCAATGGAAGCAGTTCCCAGGCACAGCTCCTAGGAATGGTTACCCAGCTCCTACTGGGAAAGTTCTGGGGTACATTATGCCTCTAAGGCTGCACAGCCATCAGCTGTGCAGTGTGACCTACTGCAAATCACCAACAGGTTCCTCCTCTCTTCAGACTCCTCTTTTCTGCCTAGGCTTCAACCTTCCTCTCTGCACTCTTCCCAGTTCTGACTCCAATACTGGTCACACTTGTCTTAGTTCTTGCTCTGCACACCTCCTTGGAAAAGTGTACTAACACCACATCCAAACTGTTGACCTTCTCAATAGCTCTTTTATCCCAAACTCTTGGCTGCTTTGATATTCTGCATTCAGAATCACAACCAATCAGATAAAAATTGTAGTGTTTGTATTTTTTCAGGATGATTCACCGGGACGCCATGGGTGTGAAATTTCACTTTAAGAAAAAGAAATTTTCACTTGTATTTCTTTTGAAGGCTATGTCATTAAAGAACTCAAGATTCTTACGGAGTAGAATTAGCTAAGCTTAAGAACAGACAAGATGGAAGAAAATTTCTTTGTGATATAATTTCACAGTAGTCCAATTTTTATGACACTAGAGTTTTTTCTCATACCACATTTTTTCTGTTAGCAGTTTTTTTCTTACAGTTTTATACATATCACAGCTGAATCATACTTAACATAGCTGAATCAGAATCTCTGGCACAGGGGTAGTGATCACGATCCTAGAAACGGCTATGAAACTCCATAGCATGTAACATGCTACAGACTCATAAAAGGCATCTGCTGCCAGTCAGTTTTTTAAAGCCTGACTCACAAATACCCTAATATTCAATCAAAATTAATGACAATGAAAGAGATTTTTTTTTAATCCTAGTGTACTGCAAAATAGTGCTCTAGCCTCTTTTTCTCCTTCTATCTCATCTGTTTCACTTCTGCTCTTAATCTCATTCTTCCTTTTATTTTTTTTTTACTTTCAAAACATATTTTCTGTGTTAAACTTATTATTTTTTGTATCTGCTCCAATTTTCACCTTCCCTCTATTTCCCTTTCCTCTTCCCATATTTCTTTTAAGAGTTACCTTAGTTGGCCATCAGACAACACCACTTCTCCCAACAACATTACCTCTGCTACACTAAGATTGAGCCAATTTCAAAGAGAGCAGTCTTCTTTTTGATAATCCTTGACATTGTACTTGACATGTACGTTATAAATCTTACTCATTCCTATGAAAATTTCCCAGAGTTTTGACCAAATATTTGCATTTAATATATAAAAGCTATATAGTCAAATAATTCATCATTTAGTTATAGCCTGTCTCAAAATCCAGAGTTTTCTTCATCACCTGGAGTTAGTAGGTAAATTTTTTTTCCAGACAAACATTTAGACTACCAGTTTCCACCTTCCCTGTATCCAAGCTAATTCCTCTCAAAAGCAGGCATTCAAAGCAGTGACCTCATGGGTAGGAAATACATTATATTCTTCTGCAGAAGAAATTGCTGTTCAGTAAGAAAGACTTCATCCTCTTAGCTGTCAAGGGCCGTCCTGCCTCCTATCAGATCATACTCTCAGTCTCAAGAAGTTGCTGTGTTTCACCACACAGAGATTTACTCCCCCACTGGGTTTTCCCAGCTAAATTAATTACCAAGAGACAAATATAGAAACCATATTCACAAAACAAGTGAAACATTACAATTTGGTCTAATCTTATTCCTTGCATGTTTTATGTTGCAAACATCTCACCCCAGCCGCCAAACTGTCCTCTGTTGAGGAAAAATCAATGGTCCCAAGTGCTTGCATAGATATCTCAGGTTCTTCATGAGTGAACTACTCACAGAAACGTTCTGCATCTTGAAAGACAAATGTGCACCGCTCATCAAAAACTGTTTGCTTTGCCTAAATAAGATTGCAAATGATAATTTGACCTGCAAAGTACACAATGGGTTGATTTGTAGAGCACATAAACTGACAGGGCACTCATCAGTAAGTGAGGAAACAGAGATTCACATCACTGCTCCAACTTAGCCACCTCAGACATCCTGAACAGGTTGCAAAATCTTTCATTTTGTACCTGAAAGTTACATAGAAAAAGTGATTTCTCCACTTCATGTGAGAATTCAATGGGTCAAGACATCAAGCCATTACAATGTGCACACTTGCTGCAGTTCTTTATAAACATCATAGCTCTCCATTGCATTTAAGAAAGCTTGTATTCAAGATACATATTTGGTAACAATGACATTCAGATGGATTTTTAGTTTTCTGAAGCATCCTTAATAGTAGGTACATATTACTGTCAGTGGCATTTGATTATTCTTTATTTGCTTTTCTTCATAAAACAGCATTTTGAAAAGGCTTGGTTTCTATGCAATACTTCATGTACATACATTTCACTAAAATATGTATTTTGAAAAATACATAATTTGCTGCAACCGCCTAAAAATATCTTCCATCCTGAAAAATCTTTCATTTTAATATATTCCTGATACTTCTTTATTGGCTTATTATTATAAAGTATTACAGCCTTCTGTCTTTCCTTTTTTTCATACTTGGGATTTTTTATTCAACTTTAATATTCCTCTAAGCTCAGAATTATTTTTTTTTTAATTAGGGGACACACCACTAGATACTATGATAAATGTAATATGTATTTACAGGGACCAGCTGAAAAGTAGTGCTCACCAAAGTGTAAAAACATTGTCGCAGACAGTCCCTGTTCTCAGTAGTTTTCCTCAGACTGGTCAGATAAACGCAAAAAAAAGAGAGTATGACATGCAAGTAGACCAGCCATCACACTATTAATTTCAACCTGGCTCATAAAGAATGCAGACATACATATGCAGTCAGTTGTAAGAACTGAGGTTTAATGAAGAGAGAAAAAGCTAAGTAGAAGGAAATGTAAACACAGGGAAGTGAACAGAGAAGGCAAAGACAGAAGTGACAGGCATAAGGAGGGGAGAAGGGTAGGACAAATTACCAGTTCCTTGGTGACCAGACAAACTAACCAAAAGACCAATCTATAAAGATTCCCAGAGATCTGATGCATTTCCTCACAAGCATAGTAGTAATAGTAGTATTTCATCTAGTGTAGGAAATCCTCATTCAGTCAAACAGAACCCTTTATGTACATATGCACTTTCCTTCTTGGCTTGAGAGATTACACAAACTCCACACAGATGGTAACAGAATGCTTAAACAGCAGCAACCTGGGAGCAGGGCTTTTGAAGCTCTTCTCTAGTACAAACAACAAAATGCCAAGCAATGCCAAGGGGATGCAGCACAATTCTGGGACCTGGCTGGACTCTTTGACCCCTGTCCTAATGATTCTATCTGTTTGGATAGCATAAAAAGATGTTTCCCTTTGTAGCTATCTGGAGAAGTACGGGAGAATCTGGGAGATTTGTTCCACCTGCCCATTCCATCTCAGAGGAAGAGGTTTACTGGCAGTGAGCCATTACCTGGCCTTTGTCAATCCCAGATAAGTCTGTGACTTAAAGACACAAGCTTTTCCCTTTCTCAAATCCTGCATCAGCTTTTGGCTGTACCCAGGCAGCTGGCTTTCTGACTTTAATACTCTTAAAAGACATCTGCTTTCTAGGGCTTATTTAGTTCAGTAGAAGTTTTGTTGGTTTTATATTGATACCAAGTAGAGCTCCCTGGGATACCTTTTATGTTGTGAAACAGTAATTTGTATTTGCAACTGCTGTTTACTGCTGTGCAGAGATCAATATCTGCTGTATTTTGCCCTCTTAATTCACAAAATATGAATTTAGAATGCAATCTTTTATTACCTATTCCTCATAACAAATCAATGTTCCAATGTAATATCAGTCTTCCTTATTCATGCCAAGTAGAGTTTATCACTAATTTTCTCTCTGTTTCTTCTAATTTAGACTATTATTATCCTAAATTCTGAGATAGCATTTAGCTTCTCCAGCACCTTTCCGAGAACATTTGTAATTCATAAAGGACCCAGGGCACAAATAGAAATTTGGGTCTGTATCCTGGGCTTAAGCCATCAAGAGTTTTTATTGATAAATAATTCCACTGATAAGAGTAGATCCATGTTACTTTGCTTAGCCTTTCTGGGGCATCTTGGGTGATATTCCTCTCACCTAACTTCAGGCATTGAAATATTATCTTACTGTATTCCTCCCTTGTGGAACTAAGTAGAGGAACTGCACTTTGGAGGCACTAATCTCTCTCAAACGACTCATAACACGACACTGACTTTACATGCTGATTCAACCACATAAAATTATTTGAGATGATCTACTAGATCACAAATATAGAACATGTATAATTGTTACCCACTCGATGGATGGATTAGTTGACATTAATTTCACTACTAGAATCTACTAGTGGATTCTACTACAACTAATAGATCATCAATACAGAATATACATATAAGCCCTACCCATTTGATGGAAAGATTCTCCATAGATGCTTTGCCAAACAAAACAAAAACAAACAAACAAAAAAAGCCCTGCAATAAGACAGCAAAAGAGTCTCTTGATTAAGTCAGTTTTGTCAGTGAAGTTTCTTGCCATAAAATTTGAACAGCACAATGTGATGTCTTGCACAGAATGGCCGCATCATCTAGTTGACATAGGAAGACTTTTAGAGAAGAAAATATTTCAAGGAAGATAAAGAGAATTGCAAAAATATATTCTCTATACACATGTGTATGTTTGGCACATTTTTGGTATTTTTGTTTTTTTGAACAAGCATGCTTGTTTGAAATGCTATTTTCCCAGCCTTGTGATAAGTAAAATACTGTATATAATTACACATTAGAAGCAAAGAAAGGTTTCAATTGATTTAATTTATTTATATCTCTCTTAATCCTATTTCATCCATCCAGTTTTATCACCTTTCAGTCTCCGCTGCAGTCTGTTATCACTCCAGTCCTGAAACTCCCACTGTCTGGTTATACCCACTGTAGCCTTTTTATTTCTGGCACTTAGCTGATCCTATCCTTCCAAACTTTTATTCCTCACAGAATGTAATCTGAGCACTTAACTTTTATATATCTTTTCCTTTACTCCACTGTCTCTTTTTACCAGGATATTGAATATCTTATGTTTGCCTCTTCACTTTGACTATATGCTTCTTGCTTTCTGTGGACTGAAGTAAGTTCAAGGCAGACGAATAACCAGCAATTTATGTACCATTTTCAGTGTTTGCTTTAGACATGATATTATCTGATAACAAATAGAGTGACATTTATTGGGTTTTTTTATTCACAGGTTTTTCTGTCATCTCATGGAGATAGCTGTCTTCATGACAGAGTAGTAACTTGTCACTATATCATTCCAGGATTCAATATCAAAGCCTTGCAGGAATCAGCTTTCAGAGCAGGCTGAATCTGATGTCAGGTACATTTTGATAGGTCACAGATTACTTCATCCAACCTGATGCTGCTAGTGGCAAACTCAAAATGAGACTGTGCTACATACACCCTCCTGAATAGTCATACTGTGTGCACAAAACCTTTGCCCTTTTCACTTGCAAACATCAGAACACGCTGGAGAAAAACAAAACAAAAAACAAAACCAAACAAAAACCAAACACACATAACCAACTATGTACTGTTGGTATGGCCTGGAAAGAATGGAAAAATAGAGTACTGGCCATTGGACTTGAGCATAAAAATTCATCAGGCAAAAAGGAACAGAGAGTAATGTATTTAGTTTTTTTATCATTTGGGGAAAATGTGATTTCATTTTACAGTCCTAGAAGTAGAAATAAGAGTAATTTAAGAAAAAAATGTGATTCATAATTTCTCATAAACTTCAGCAGAGCTTCAGAAAACACAATACATTTTCTGTGCAATTATTACAGCATTCCTCAGTGAAATTCTCCCTCAGGAATCTGCATTTTTTGATGGAATGCAGTTAAGATGATATTTACATAAAGAAAGCAAAGCTTTTCAGAGTTATTTTGCAGGAATTATCCAACCATCCAGATGTAACTTAAAATGTTTGGAAAGAACTGAAATAAGCAATTCAAGACATGTCTTCTTGGAAATATTTCGAATTAGAAAATTATACACCTGAAGCCTTTAACCAGTGAAGTACCCTTCTACCTGGTTTTAGGGAATTCTTTTAGTCTGTCTTCTCTCCCTTCTGTCTTTCTCCTAATGGCAGATTGCAATGTCAGGACCAGGAATACAACATTATTCAGAATAGTCAATTACGTTTTAATTGTTAAATATGATAAACTGAATAATCTCAAAATATAGATATTTCAAAGTATGTTAAAATTAAGCTAAAGAAGCATATGATGACTAATGGAGAAAACAAAGGTCAGCTAGGTCCCGATGGTTCATTTGATAAGCCACTCACAAACATGGTGTTCTTATAGCACTAAGAGAACAGGATAATCTGCATAAATAAACTGAACAAGAGATTGACATGTGCAGAAAAAATTCAAGTTCTTATGTTAGTTTATTTTGCTAAAGTTTGGAAAGCAGTCATTATTGAGGAAACTCGGTCAGTGAATTACTGTAACCCCACATAATAGATATAAGCAAAGCTCATTACACCAGGTGTTATTTGCATGAACTCTCCACACCTCAATTTCCTCTTTAAGATGTGAAGAGGAGTGTCTCAGGGCATTCAATCAAATATTTTCACATTTTATACCAATTACCCATACATTTTAGGCACACATTCAAACACTCTACTACTTGATCATTATAATTATTGTACATTCCATGTCTCTGAAACATGCCAGATTTGTAATTGCAAGGAAGAAAATTATCTTGAGACATGCTCTAACAAAACAATGAAAATAACCTAGGAACAATGACCTTTTTGTTTTTTGTTCTGCCTACAGTATTTTCCTGGTGTCTATACAAAAGCACAATAAACATTTAATCTGAACTAAAACAAAAAGCTTCCTGCTATCTAGATACCTTAAAATCCAAAAAGAAAATTTGCTATGAAAAATATCTTTATATGCAACTGAATCCACTTCTAAGTTTACTCTTAATATACAACATCCTCCATCCTTTTGTGCAGTAATCTCTTTGAAAACAAAATCCTACAAGGGGAGAAAGAATTACAAGAGTGAGGTAACTAGTCTGCAATGCAGTTTGGAAATAAATCCTAACAGAAAAAAATAATCCTCACTGTGCTGCCATGCAAAATACCAAGCTGAGTCACATTTTAAAACTGAATTCCGGAGATGCCTACAATTGACAGATGAGCAGATCACAATGCTTGGCTCACACCTTGCTTATACAGCTAGATTATGATCCAAAATGATGTCATTTCCTGCATATGTTCTCCAAGGAAATCTACTTGAGAGACATTGTCAGAGCATATCTATCACACATTCAGCTTTCAAGCTCATCTCAGCAAGTAACTGCATCTTTTAAAACATGACATTTCTTCACTGTGAAGAGCTGTAAAACTAACAGAGTTGATTACTTAGCCAGTGTCAAAGGTATGGGGTTTTTTTCTTATTTATATGAATACAATTAGGAAAGGAATAGGAAAGTATGGAAAAACACCTAAGCTGCAGAATTTAGTGCCTAGGACAGTTTCTGAAGAGGCCTTCCTCCTTTTGCAGGTTTTAGAAATTTTCCAGTTCTTTGAGTCAGTCACTGCTGCACCCAGATCATTCACTTTTAAAGTCTAGTGCCTGGTCTATCAGGTTGCAGCATCATGTTCTGTCTCAGACCCATAATAATGTCTGGAAATTTTTTAATAAGTGGTATAGGTTTAAGTTTGTTGAGCTTTCTGTATTTCTAGCCAAATCCTCTGACCATAAAGCTCTTCATAGAACTGTATTTCTTTAAGACTCAGGCACTTGTCTTCAGGAGAGGCGTCAGCTTGACTCAGGGACAGGATTAAGAACTCAGACACCTACCCAGTTGTTTAACACTCAGCAGCTACATGCACAGCATGTTATTCTAAATGTCACTCTCACTTTACCTGGGAATTGCTTGTGATCCTTGGTTTCTAATATAGAATACTTGCTTGGGAAGAAGACCATAATAGAACAAAATAGTGCATTTGTCTGAATTGATCTTTTAATATTCATTACTTTGATCTTCCAGTGTTTGCAAAATGATTTGCAAGTCACTTTCTTTGTAAGTATTAATTAAATGTTATTTTCTTAGTAACAGGTTAGTTTTCTTGGCACTGTTCTGAGAAAGCTGCATGCCTGATTTCCTGCAGCAGTAGAAGTTTGTGTGGGTCATCCACAATGTGCATAAGTATTTTCAGCATTATTATAATCTTACCAAGGAACTTCCTGTTTTTTAAAAGGTTGTAAATTTTCCCAGGGGTTGTCCTGGAAAGAATGAAATTGTCTTACTTATAACTGTCACTCAAAAAAGGTTATATTCATTGTTCATTTTAGTACAATTTATGTGATCTGTGAAAGTGGATAAGTGCTATGCAGATAATTCTGCAAATACAGAATTATCTCTTCAGAATAACTTTTCAATGCAAAATTGGAAAGAACACTAATTTCCTATAAACTACCTGCACATAATACAATTGGATATGGTGGTAACAAAATCTGTGTCTCAATGTCCTCCAAGCCTCTGTTGTGTTATTACCCCAAAGGGTCTACCACAGCCAAGAACATGCAAAACCTATTCCCCCCAGACAAAGGATAGGAGATCCAGCCTTGCTGAAAATTGTTTTTCCTCACTGTTACAGAGTTTCTTAACTCAAAATACTTCCATGTGCATTATATTATTTCAGATCATAATGAGGATTAAATAATCCTCACTGTTTATACTAATATTTGTATCACTTCTGATGCAGAGTAGAAGAGTTTACCTATGCCAAAAGCTATTTTAGGCAAAATTCTTGTTAGGCTACTTCAGTAATCTAAACACTAGCTAATTAGATATATTTTATTACTTCTGCTCCCTATTGTTCAAGTTACTGAGATATCCTTCACTAGAAGTGAAACCTTGAAATATTATTGGTTTTGTGGCGCTACAACCATAGCATCTATGCTTACCCATGCAATATTTGTTTATTTAATGGCTTAGGGGTAGCTCATTACTCATAAGCCTTTTCTGCTGGTGAGAAGCAGGCTTTTTCCATGTCGTTATTCATATCAACCTGTACAGAGTAACTGTTAAAATTTTGAGCATTTTTCATTGCAGTATTTCTGCAGCACTCGGACTCCCACTTCTGACTTAAAAGGTGACAAAATCAGAAGGTTTCCTCTCATTATCAGAGTCCCACAGTGATGATGTTGTTGCTCCTCACCCAAACCTCCTCTCTGGCTCTCCCTGGCCGCCCTACCCCCTTTTATCCCAGCTACCTCCACGGGCTACAGCTGCCGCCCAATTAAGGACATCACAGCTGCAGCCCGTTTACAATAACCAGAATCGGGGCAGGGTCAAATAATACAATACATAGATCTTTACTAGGACTCACAGGCCAGCTATGCAATACATACTATTCCACGGCCCCCTACAGTTTCCTCCAAAAAAAGTGCTTCCAACAGTTTAGAGAAGGTGGGAAACAAAGGGTCTGTAAATGCTGAGAGAAGGAGAGTGGAGACACTGGGGTATGGAACCTCTTTTTGCATAGATTTTAGTGTTACTTGTTCCATGGCTGCAGCTAAAATGGAAGTGAGTCTACATCAAAGCCAAATTAGAAATCAATTCAATAAAAACTAATGAAAGATGTGATTATAGCTCTGTTTCTGATGTGTATCTGTCCCATGCTTGATTCTGGTGAAAGTTCATACCCCAGAAACAACTTCTATGAAAATATTTTGTAGGAATTAAAGTTCTTTTTGTTTCACAGTTTTGAAAAACTCCACCCAAATCTATTTGAGATTCTTCTCTGGCTGGGAAGATCCCTACAACCAACTTGATCCTTCTGAGTGATTCTGTGTTCTGAAGGTACTTATTGTCCCCTGTTCCAGATCTTAATTTTCTAGCTCAGGAAGGGAGATGAATCTGTTATAAGGTATTAAGTTGGGGGTGTTTTTCTATAACTTTTATGACTCCACTCCTTTTTTCCTAAACTGAAACCAATCCTTTCTTCTTGTATTCCTATGTGAATCAGTCACATTAATGATTCACTGCTGTCCATGGACAGGGATACACATGAAACATGTAGTGTAAAAAAAAAAAGCCACCCACAGAAAAACTTGGCTCATTTATATCCCATCATGCAAGAAGGAGAGATGTATTTGAGCAATCATGATTTGGAAGTTTTAGACAAAATCACCATGTTATTGTTCTCTGTAACTAAAACATTATTTCTGCTTCCATTTTTTGCCTGAATTGCTGGGTGAAAACATTTTGAATGCATTGCATGAGGTAATTTCAAGTGAAAACCTCTTCCTCCTCTTCTATAGAGTGTGGCTCCCAATGGCTCATTTTATGTTTCTTCTGTGACATAAGCACAAATCATAAAAAAGGAACAGAATACAAATTAAAAGGAAACTATTTTCCTGTCGTTTGTCTTCATTAGCATGTCACTTCACAATAAAGAAGGTATTTCTCCTTTATCTGATTTACTTTCTTTTCACAGTTTCTTTTTAAATTTTGAAACAACCAGTCCACATATCCTCACAATAAGCAATACTTCTGGATTTTTTTTCTGTCCAAATAATATAGTACAGATATGGAAAGTGTACGGGGAGCCAAGTTCCTCTGGCTTTGCTCTGTGCCATTTCATAAGGCATACTGCTTTTACCAGAGGTGCTTTGTCAAAACATGTCTTAAAGGACTAAATTATCTTCTCATTGTTCAACAGGTATAACAGGATTCAAATTTCTTTTCAGAAGTAAAAGCTGTTCTCATATATAGTACTTCATGTCATGAACCAGAACTGCAAAGCCTTAGGAAAAAAAACTTCTTCATTAAAATTACCCTCTCAAAAACGTAATACTATCACAACATCGCCAATTAGATTTTTAGCAAATTGAAACTGATAAAATAAACAGATTGTATGACAGTGATTAACAAAGCACTGAGCAGAATTTAGTCACTGAATTGAACATATGTGAATCATTGAAGGTAAAACCTCAAAGATATTTAATCAGAAAAAGATTATGTCAAGGGTAAGTATGAATAACATCTCTTCAGTATATTTTGAACAAGTGTGAAAAAAAACAATAATATTCATATATGAAAACTGTTATTGAGAGCAGTTTACTAGAACATTGTCGCAGGGGTTTTTGTCTTTAAATAATTATGCATAAATGTAATTTGTTAAAATAAATATTGTTCTTTGATTTATAAAACCAAACAAACAGCTCAATTTTCTTTGTAGTGTACAACTAAGTTCTGCTAATAACAAAATTGCAGAATATTGCAAGCTATTGCATCATTAATCCCTGTATAACCATTTAAATATTGTGGTCATAATTGCTTTAATAATGTTTTCCCATACTGTCTTAATGATTTGTAATAGTTCCATTTTCCTGGAAACTCTAATCTACCATGCAAGTAAAGGGGACAGAAATTTATACAACCAATGCAAGACTGAATCTTGGGAAAAAAACTCCAAAGTGCATTCACTACATACTAATTGTAGTTCATGCCATCATACTCATTTCTGACTTGTGTTTAGCAGCCAGATTACTGAGCAAACCTCAAGTGCTCCATTTCCAGTCCTACCCTGTGGGCACTTAGGAGCATTCTTTCCAGAAATGAGAATGGGCTGACCTCCCATTTTGTGCAGTCTAGGAGCTTTTGTGCTCTAGAAGTATTAGGACTTCCAACAGGATATTTCTGTCAAATAATAACTAGAAAGTAAGAGAAAATCCACTGGTCAGTTGTTGTTCTTCTGTTCATTCACCAATGTGAAGAACAATGCCTCTAAAAGGACTTTGTTTTTTCTCCTGGACACAACTGAAAACCTGCTGGCATTGAGCAACCTAAGAGTTGAGTGTGGAAAAGGATTAATGCAAACATCCTCAAAAGTCTCACTCTCTGCATTAAAATATTATGTAGTTTCCAGGTCTTTTCAGGCAATATGCCATCTGCAGAAAAGTTTGCCACCTTTTCTACTTTATTTATGATTTCTTCTGAACTGTAAAATCATGATTTATAGAAAAGGGAGGAAAGGATTCCTTTCTTATTTCATATTACCACTATGGTTCATGCACCACTGTCTTGAAAACATCTGTGGTGTAGGCAGCTGTAAAATATACCAGAGGGTTTTTCTTCCTGAGAAAATGAATAAAGTTTGACCTCAGAGTTAAATTTTCCATATTTCCATTAATGTAATATAGATAGTAGATACAGATGCGATTAAACTAAGGCCTGTGATCTAACATCAGCCATTTCAACTTTTGTCAATGGTTTTTACTCTGCTGCTTTTGGTTTGTGTTTCTCAAAGTCTGTTTCAAGTAGAAGAGTTAATTTATTTTCTGGGATAAAAAAATGAGACAATAAGAAAATAAATCATTATCCATGTCCTGGAAGCATTTTATTGCTCCTATTATTCTCTTTAAATAAATTTAAAATGTTCAGGACACATTATATATTTCCATATATATGTATATTATTTCTTACAAATAGAATAGAGCTAAGAAAAGTTTAATTAGTGGCCAATAATAAAGATAGTACTAGAAAAAAGACTGGACAAGTGATAAGCTGAATTAAAGTCCTACTTGGCCAAAAGCAGCCTGCATTTTTTATCTCTGAAAACAGTAATTGCAGTGTGTGAAGTGTTTTGAGCACAAACACCACGGGCAGTAATATCTATCTTAAATTTCTTCTGGGCACAGTTGGCTTCAGTGGTACTTTCCCTAATTTATAAATCTTAAGTATAAAGTGACAGGCGTAGGTGCCTTGCAGGAATGTTTGCTCCTCTTTGCATTGTCACACGGGTTGCTTGGAAAATCATAAACTTTTGGAACAGCAACACCAGTTTAAAGGGAAGATTGTGACAAATGTTGTCATGGCATGGTGGAACAATCACTGCAGGATGTTTACAGCCCAAAACTCTTCCTCAGTTTTACACTGGAAACCAGTTAAAATGTTGTTAATATAAATAAAATTCATAAATAGTCTGCTAAAGAGTGAAATACCATGTATTTGTTTAACCAGTTCAAATTCCCAAATTTCCAAGAGCACCAGATGAAACAATATTTATACATGTGCAGATGGAAGGACTGATTCTCCATTGCCTTCCACTGGCACATTTGTAAAAATGAGTGCAGCTTCTATTTTGACAAGTCCTTCACTTTAACCAGGCGTTGGTCCTCTTAATATTTTCAGCCTGGTAAAAAAACTGGCCATCTGCCAATGTTGCTTGAACCACCCCCACCTCTGACACTCACAGATTAACAGATTTGGTGGGAATGGTAGTGAGCTTGTTAGGCTCATTTGTCAAAATTGTTTTGAACAGATGTCTTGATTAGTTGCTTATAACATTAAATTAGCATTTTTTATGCTAATGGATTTTTTTAAGTAATTGATCCAGAGTGAATTCAGGAATACGGAAGTGAGAAGGAATGGAATGCAATTGTCCCACTTACAGATTAATTTCTAAATTCTATTCAGGGAGTCATATCTTTAGTGGAGATTTAAAGCAAAAAAGCTAAGTTACTGTTATACAGAGTCCAAAAATTTCCTTTCATTACCATAATAGAGCAAAAATAAATAAGACGGTTGCAGAACTCTTCAAGGATGCTCAACTTTTTCTAATTAAAAACCAAATTTGTATTTGGAATTAATTTTGAATAGCAATATCACATCCTGCTTGGGGCATTGGCATTTCCAGTGTCAAAACTCATCTGGCATTTCTGAGTCACAACTGTTGGCCATTTTTTTGTATTCTGTCTCTTTTGATTACCTGGCACACCAATATAAAGAACACATTTGAGGGCGTGAGTCAGTATACTGGTACCAGACGTTATAGTCTTACTGATATCAGGAGGCCATATCCTCAACTACATTTCAAAGTTCAATTTTACTCGTGGGGACAAAGGACAACCTTCTTTACAAGTCACATTTTATGAACCATTCCAGTAGAGCTGACTCTTGAATACTGTGTTGAAGAGTTAGTCATTATACAGCCGGCAAAAAAGGACCCCTTGACTACTGAAGTTTAGCAAAATGCTGTGACTCTCCTGGGCAAAATCTCTTTTCTCACAGCTGTTTTCCAGCCCAGTCATAATATTTATAATTTCCCAATGTCTTTTCAGGCTTTGAGAAAATAGTATACCAAGCTTGGAAATGGATAAATATTATTTTGTAAGTAATTCAGAACCCATGATAAAAGTACTTCCATTTAGCAAAGAGGAACATGTTCTCCGAGTATTAGATAAAGAGTTAAGATTCATTTGTTTCATATTTATTTTTGTCAAACCCTGAGTGGTGTATCTAGTGAATATGGACATGCATATGATTTTGTTGAAGAACAGAGATTTTAGCTTTGGTTTTAATAAGAAAAATACACTTGGATATACAGAAAAAGTTCTGTATAATAATGGGAAGAACAGGTATTTAGTTAAGCTAGGATACCCACTGAACTCAAAATTGCTGTCAGATAAGAATATATATCGATTAAGATATTGTGTTTCATGGGATGCTTAAAAGCAAGTTTATTTGTGGAAAAAGGCTTGGTGTGTGGCCCCTGTGACCATGCCTCAGATCTTGTATCTATCCAGGATTAGCCCTTGCTCAGGCACAGCCTCCAGCCTTGCTGTCCTGCTGCTTGTAAGCCATCTAAAGTGCCTGTGGGAGCCATGGATGGCCTGTGTCATACCACTGTGCTCCATCCTGTCTGGCACTCATCCCCAATGATCACAGAGAGTTTTCTCTGTATGTAATCCCTTTTTTTTTCCCAAGGCTTTATATTTCTCTTGATTCTCTGAAAGAGACTACCACTTTTTAGTCCCCATATTGCATTTTCAGTTATTGGTCTTAATGTTTACTGGTTTCAAGTACAAGCAGCAATTTATTGTTGGCAGATTTTTAAAGTAAAAATATATAAATACATATTAAAATATATCTTTATTATTACATAAAGTATGTATCATACAAACATATGTATTTAAATATGTATACATATTTGTTATTTTAAACAAATATGTATGTTGGTAAATATTTTGGGTGTAAGGCTACATGAGCCCCAAGACGAATCTCTATATGTCTTTATATCATTTGATTAAAAGTCAAACCCCAAAATCAAAAATTCTTTCTGCACTCTATCCCCTCTAACATAAACCTTCATACAGAATTTTCTAATCTCATCTATTGTATTTACAAACCTGAATGTAAGCATGGCAGATTGCCTTAAGACTCATGCAAACTTTTGCCAGATCACATCTAAGTTCTGAATTAAAAGTGTCAGAACTCAGAGGAAAAACCACTCTTGATCTTTGGATATGGGACAGTGGGATTCAGTAGAAGAAGGAGAAATGTTTTAAAATGTAACAAATGCCATTTTCCTCTGGAAATACCTGACTTTTTAAACTGTCCTGCTGTATTTTGTTTTGGATTTGCCTAGGTGGAGTCTGAGGTCTGTGGGTGGAGTAAATCAAATCTGCACTAGCCAACAAGCCATAGTTACATCACTGTAACATAAACCACAGCTATACTGACAAACCTGGACATCCTGCATGTAGCATATGCTCCACTGACAAGCCTTCTTCCTTCAAGTATTTCTTGGGAAACCCAAACAGCCGTTTTGTTTTCAAACTAGCACTTGAATATTCATATGACTTCAAATCTGGTCGTTGGCTCAAATAATGTCTGTTTGTTGACAGAAATCCTGTCTAGTAATGTTTCATTAAAAAAAGGAAGCTGTACCACTATCGCATCAAAACATAGCTGGCCTCAAATCTTACTGTTAGAAAGATAAGTCTGGAGCAAAATATTTTCACCTCTTCACTGATTTTTCAATATGTTGTTAAAACCTAGATTCAAAGAGCATAGGTGAGCTTGATAGCAAAAAGGCAATTTTTATTGTTCTCATTGGAGGGACCACGTAAAAAGGGGATTGTGATTTTGAGAGCTGCACAGTTTAATATTAACAAAAATTTGTTACTTCTTCTGTGAAAGTGAAAAAATTACTTGAACACCATTCCCATTATAAAGAACAGGCAAAGATATCTCATATGAATAGTAATTCTGGTTCTTCTCTTTTCTGCTTGACACACAATTTTTAGGAAAGCTGTTTAAGTCAGTGGAAGTCTATTAACATAAGTGCATTGTGGAGAAAGGTTCACAGAGTTTCTTTCAAGTTGCATTTCAATTCTTCACTTTCATTCTTTCAGATCCAGTAGTAAAAATGCATGAACAGCATCTCTGTTTTGACTGAATTATCATGTCATGTCAAGAATGGGAGGGGTGGGGAGGGGGGTTTTACACTTTATATTTACCTATTCATTTATATTTTCATATCAATGAAAAAAAACTCAACAAACTACTTTGTTTCCCTGTCTTCCAACTGCTGTTTTCTCCATTATACAAGAGCAAACTCAGTTATACTAGAATATTCCCACTACCAATCTTCTGTCAAGGTTCACGGGTTTTACCTTGCATTTGCTAATTCAAGAATTTTTCATCATCAAGTACCATTAGTAAATATTATATGGATAAACAAGCACGAATTATGACTAAATGCCATGTAAAGAAGCAAAAAGCAGGAATAATGGTCTTATTAATAAATGCCTAGCATTCAATTGAAAGACTATGCATATGGAAAGGACATTGTAAAAAAGCAGAAATGGCAAAAAAAAAGCTATCAGGTCTTCTGCTGTTCAGGTTCTTTTTCCAACGTTGTGCAATCATGTTATTAAGTACTTTCTAGGTAAATCCTTGGCAAGCAAGTGTGGCAATGCTTGGCTTTTAGACATATTCTGCTTAATGAAGAGATACATGTGCATCTATGAACAGAGTTGTATGATCCACTGAAGAATGACACCCTGAGGTATGTTGATCTGGGAAGCCATTCCTAATTGTTTGTTTAAAGTCCTGAAATAAAAGATTGGGTAAAAATCTTTACTTTCTTGTAAATATAGCTACATCTGGAGAGACACACCTCTCTTGCATACGCTACCACTGATGAAGTTGGAACCTGTGCACCAAAAAATGCTCTACAGTCTTCAATATTTTTAATGGATTTGAAGTCAGTCTCTGCTACATGCTGACACCCACAAATAGATATGACTGGATTTTCTTATTAGAAAAATAATATTTTTAAGGGAAAAACAATATCTATTTTGAGGCTATGGAAGAAATCAGAAACTTCTGTATAGCAAACTAAAATGTCATTGACATTTCATCTAGGCGTTATTTCAATAAAGAAAGGTTGGGCACATCTATAATGTTGCTAAGGAGAAATCAATTGTGGTATAACAACATGCCATCACATTGCCTGAATGCCTTCTGTCCTGAACTCATGCCCATCATCCAAGGGACTTCATAGTGCAGAAGTCCACTACCTCTCAGGTAAATCCTACTCTTTGTGTTATAGAAAAATACTACTTCAAAAGCATTACTGTTGCCTGCAGAAATGAGCTTTTGGTCTGTTTACAAAATTTGAACAGGATGAAGAAGTGAATCCATAAGATATTTGCATATAAAAATCCAAGAACATGATTATTGACAGCTGGATCATTTAAATGGGAACAATTCCAAATCTTAATAAAATGGGGGGATGGGGAAAAGAGGGAGGGGTATAAAAGAAGGAGGAAGAAAGAGACAAAACTTGATTTACTTTCTTTTTTCACCCTCTTCTCTTTTTCTTTTTTTCTTTTTTTCTTTTTTTCTTTTTTTTTTTTTTAATGTGTATATTCTTGGGTATGGAAGAAAAGAATGTGCAAAACCAGATGTGGGACTACAAAGCCTCCCACAGACTCCTTGAGAAGGAAGACGTACATGAAAAGCAGTCTGTGTGGCCATTAATGTACAAACTGATTCAGGCAAAGGGCATGATAAATGTAACAGCAAGCACATAATTCTTCACAAAAGCTGAGATGTATATGACTATCCCAGGGAAGCAGGGAATCAGTGTTTCTTGCATGATTAAATACAGCTAGTGTTTGCGAACATGAGGAAACCACTGCCTGTCTTATCTAGGGCACACAAAGTTTGTCAAGAAAAGCAGCACATTTCTGAGACAAATCTGATACAGCTGTAGCAGAATGAGACTAGCTGGTAGGCTAACTAGCAGCTAAAACTACACTATTATGACATTATTGATATATACATAAGACCTTCCTTTCATCTGAGAGTCTCATTCAATCTTTTAGCACAGAATGATATGTAGTTTTTGATATTGTTTAAGGCAAATTCCTATGGTAGCTCATTCTCACTGTTGCAATTGCAGTAGCCTCTCTAAATGTCAAGGGCAGTTTCCTACCACAGTTCTGAATAACCTTAAGGAAAATGTCTTCATATCTTTCCTAAAAGATTTTCAAGGGTTGTAGAATTTTCCTCATGATTACAGTATCAAATGGTTTTTTTTTTCATTTGTTTGGTGGTTTTGCTCTGCAGCACCATTCTCACTTTCACATTTGCAGTCCAAAAAATAAATCCCCAAATATCCAAGGCTTTTGCCACATCTAAATGGTCTAGTGGTCCTTCAGTTAGTTACTGCTTCTTATAAAGTGCTTCTACTGAATTCCATGTTCCATTCCTCCTTTTTTTTTTTTTTTTTCCATTTTTAAAATATTTTCTAACACCAAAGATTGATGGATTTTATTAGTGAAAGACACTAAAAATATACACAGGAACTTTATGGTAAGTAAAAAGTGTGATTTATGTCCGTGTTTTGACTGTTCATTTATTAACCATTATATCTATCACTGCTTATAATGCAGTGGCTTTTTTATAAAGTTGTGGTTTTCATGTCATCTGCTGCTGCTGTGTTCTCCTCATTCCCTATCATCATCATAAGCTTCTGTTCATACCAGCCCATTTCAGTATGACATGAAATGTTTTGGTTATTTTCTGAATTTCCCTGACCAATACTTCAGACTTACCTGTTCTTTACAGCATATATTGCCAAAAGCAGTTTCCCACTCACCATATCATCCCATAACTCAGAGTTCCCCATGTCATATTACAAAAGCATATGTTCTGAAATGCATTTCATGTTAAATTCATGTTAAATTCATTACTTCTTTCAAATATCCATGCATTCAGCCCAAGAGGAATGCTGAATTGTGTGGTTTCTACTGCTTGTGGTAGAGGCAAGAGCAAAATGTCACTTGTGATTTCAACATCATTAAGTTCTTTATTCATAATGCAGAAGAAATTCTGAATTACATCCTCTCTAAGAGGTGTCAGGTGTTAAGTCTTCTATTGCCTATCACCATGCACAGAGCAGTGGCAGAGCAAATCCCTATTCTGTCAACTCTTTCAACTGAAAACCTCTAAGAAGTCTGTAGAGGCTTTGTATCAAGAACTACAGCAGCATCTGTCCCTTAGGGAGTACTTATCTTTGCTTTCCTCCAAATTTCAATGCTATATAATAAAAGTACAACAGAAATTAAGAGTGATAGCATTTTTGACTCAGATTGTCTTTATTTTCCAGACTAATTATATGACTTCACTCTCCTACTCAGACTGCCTCCAAGCTTCTCCAGCTGGCCATGCTCCTCAGACACAGCATCAGACAATACTACTATCTCCCAAACTGTTGGTACTATTATTCACAGGGCAGCTTCCAAACCAAATGTAAAACCATGGCAGTCTTCTCATTAATTATAGTAACAGTTTGAGAGGAATGCTGCTGCATATCACAACAGTACATGTGAACTAAAACATCGACAAAACACAGTTCTGTTTGGAGATTGGTAGGAGCAGATGGGTGCTCATGCGCAGCTATTTCTTAAGGCTGAACCCTTTTCTGTTATACATAGCAGATTTGCACACTACTTAAGCTGGAGCTGAACTTATTCATAATTCCAACTGTGTATCTGAACTGTTTGTGTCAAAGACCCTGAGGTAATTTTCACTCACTTATTCCCACATAGCTCTGCCAAAGCTAACAGAGTTTCATAGGTTTGATCAGAATTTGATTTCAGTTTTCTAAGCACATTTTTTTGTTTCATGACAGACATTTCTTTATGGGTTTTGTTAGTTAGAACAGATGCTGATTCCTTTCATAAAGCAACTTATATTTTGAAAGATCCCACTGGTACCAACATCTTGCTTTGACTAAAAACCAGCCAACTTGTCTGTGACAATGATTCACCATAAGTAAATAATCTGGTGCATTTAATTTACCTGTTCTTTCCACTTAACCATCAAACACCTTGCCAGGTACAAACAGTGCCACTTGGCACCAGCTAAGTGCTATTGAATCCTGAGAGAAGGTAAGATGCAGTTTACCTCTATGGTCAGATAAATCCTGTTTATATTGCTAGGTGCTCTTAAGTTATGTCCTGGCAAAGCAAGCTTCAACACCTGCCAGAAATTTATGGCAAATCTGGCAGAAATGGACAAACAGAAGATATTCTTAATCAATATGCCCCCTTGTTAAATGTCTTCCCTTACTTCATAGACTCAGTAAGCCAACATCATCCACCTCTGCAGGTGACTGCAGAACTTCTGGCTCTGAAGGGGACACAAATGTCTCAAGCCATTAGCTTCCCCTCGGGTATTTTTTTAAATGCTGAGGGCTCCATGCCTATGCACCTGGTTTGAGATAACACATTTTCATTCAGCTGTTGATAATTTTGAGTCCATTTGAGAAAACAGCTCATTTGAATTCTCCACAGCTTGTTTGATTCTACATCTAATTCATTACCTGATCACTTCTAATTAGAACATTGCAATGGAAGAGTTGTTTTGTTCTGTGCAGTTAGCAATTATTTCCTCCCAGTCAGGACACAGGATCTCTCCTCACAGGGTGATCTGCAAGAGAATACTGAAAAGTTTAGGTTTATTTGCAGATTCAAAGGAAAAGGTTAATGTAAAAATCTTCATGTCACAGGCATTTTCACAGTAGTCAGAAGATTTTACTTTTACATGTTCTTTTGGCATTATTAGAAATTTCTGCTCCCAGCACTTATTTTGCAAAATACATTTTTTGCTGTAGTGATAACATACTGCTTAGCTTTTTTTTTATCTGCTCTTTTTCTGTAATCATAGCCAAATTTGCCTACACATTCAGGATCTTTAGACCACCAAGATTTCTCAGTGAGAAATTGTTATTTTTGGCTTACAACAAAAATGTAGGAAGACAGATATTGTCATTAAACATAAGAAAAACTGTTTGCAGCAAATGTTCAGTATTTGGGCATTATGGTCATTTCACAGGGGCTCTTGCTGTTGCCATGAGTTAAGATCAGTAGTATAGAGGAGAGGAATGAAGGCTTGTTGAGAAATTACATTGTTTGAAAGCATAAATAGAAATGTGCACACAAGCAGGAGGCAAAAAGAAGCACTATATGTGGTTAAAAATACAATAAGAATAGTAGGTGTTTGAGTTCCACTAAGTGATAATAATTACATTTAAAGCACTTTGCAGACTACTGGCTTTGAAGAGTGCAGAAAGAAAATTAATGACTGATAAGTGTTTGCCAATGTTCAATTTTTAATGGTCAGAAGCAATAACAGCTCAGTTTGATACTAATTAAGGACTTGTTAACTCTCTTTCGGCTCTGCGTCCAGTTGTACACTAAAATTATATATTTGACATAATTTTTTTTCTACTTGCATTATTGAACCTAATGAGTGAATGTTCACAGTACCACAGTAATTTATGTATCATTATAAAATTAGAAGTGCTTGCTTCCATAATTGCAGATCAGTTGTGTGGGTTTGAGTTGCATGTTGCTCTTATAACGGATTTGTGTTTGTAATACAGCCAAGATGTGAGACAGTGTCCCAGTTCTTTGCTCATCTCCTATTAGCTCTGAAACAAAATTAGATTTATAAGAAACAGTAGAATTAGGCTCCTTAATTAATCACACTTGCTTAAAGTATCTGAAGCATTATTCATCTGGTAGATGTATTATGTGAATCAAGATAAATCCAACATCATAACTTTCAGTTTGTACCTCATGCCTTTCTGTTAGCCTGGCTCAGGTTTTAATTGAGATATGTATTAAAGATTCAAGCTCAAGTCACGTACAGCACTCTCCCTGAATCACCTGTATTGGCTGTCTCTGAGCAAGAGGATTCTCTTCCCTTGGATTTGCTTCTGTAAGGCTCCTTTGGCTATTTTTCAGCTACCCTTGCAAGTTCAGTCTCAGGTCCAAGAACCCATGGATTGGATCTCTTTATACCCCCCATTATACTATTCAGGACATAACAGGATTTAAATATTAGCTCCGAACTTATAAATCTGAAAAGCTCTATTGAAGTTACTGGAGCAACACCTCCTTGCTCCAGCTGGTGACCTGGCCCTCAAGTTGTTTCTCAGTGTTTATGTGCCATGTGCTGCTCCTGGTCTATTTCACATAGCATCATATCCCCAGAACCACCGTAGGAGGGCCCAAGATCAGCTTTGAGCCTTGCCTCAGACCCCTGAGAGAAGTATCAGTCACATTCACCTTGCTGCCAAATAGTGGTTCTCATTGTCAGGTGTTAGCAACAAACCTTCCCTGTCAGGGGCAGCTGCATCGCCTGACAGAATATTTGATGTACCTGAGTTTCCTGCTCAAATCACTGCAAGGAGATGCAGCTGTTTGCTTGGCCTGTTACAGCTGTTTGATGGAACTTTCACCCATGAAAGCCCCTGGTTCTGCACCCAGAGCACCAACCATGTTAGAAACTGACTCAAATGCAAGGAAAAGGAGAGGATGTTTGAAGGTTTATGGCTCAGCATCAAAACCTCTCACAGAAGTCTGTCCACATCAACAAGCAGTCCATACTTGAGCAATGACATTGCACACCATGAGGGTTCAGGGTGAGGTTGCCTTTTGTTCCCTAACATTTCCCTTGCCATCCCAGACTAAATGCCAAGTCTTAACAGAAGAGCAGGCAAGCAGTTAAATTATCTATAAGTGATTGTACATTTAGTGCACTGTACAAAACAGGTAGCCAGCACCACATATCATCTCTGCTACTCCTTTTCTCAGAAGAAAAGTGCTTTCTATAATTTAGATTAGCTACCTTGTGATTTTGATTCATATTAGTTATTTCTGGACCTACCAAGCAAGACATAAAGACAGATAACATCAGCATATACTGCATGATAAGCACATTGGTTTGCAGGAGAATGCTGTCTATGCTTTTAAATTCCACTCTTGAGCTAAGAGCAACAAGAATCAACAAGAAAGAAATATCTATATTTTCAGCATATTCATGTTAAATTCCATGCAACCATACTACTTGACAATATGTTTTTGCTGGATATGTCAGAAAATTATATGACTTTTCCTTTTTACCTTTACTCCTACCATTTTTCTCTTCAATACTACTCTCTCTTTTCCCAAGAATCGCCTCTTTGTTTCTTTATTTAATGCATGAGGACAAAATCTGTGAAGTGGTTATTCTCCCAACTGATGATTTGTATCTGTATGGTACCTCTCTTTTTGTTCTCACAAATTCCAAGAGACATTGCCCTCATGGAGCCTTGCATAGGGGAGTTAATATATAATTTTCTTCTTTCAAGTCCCTTGTCTCTCCTCGTTAAATGAAGGGAGAGGCTTTCTGCTAGGGCTTCCTGCCCTAGAAAATTGAACATTGATTTGGACTATTTTCCGTTTTTGAAACAAAATTCATGAATAGCAGCACACTATTTTGTCCTGTCAGTTTTATCTGCTGAGAACTTCCCATTTAGACTTCTTGATTCCTAAATAATGAAACAATAAATTTCAGTTTTAGAAAATGTTGTTTCTTTGGGAGGAAAATAAGTTGCTTTTGTCTTGAGTTCAGAATAACCTGTGGGTGGCCCTGGATTCTCTCCATGATCTACTGGGGATGAGACAAAACAGCCTGACCACCGTGAGAAGAAGAAAGTGGGTGAGAGGAAAACATAAAAATGTGGGGGGTTTTTTGCATATAATTCATTCAGAAAAACTAGAGCTAATCTTTGCCACTGATCTCCTTTGGCTCCTCAGTTGTCAAAGATAGTAGGTGTTACCAATTTAGCTTTTCTTCTCTGCTATATCTACTTCATTAACTAAAACCTTGAAAACATAATAAAATATTTCTCTTATTATTCAGATTTTTTAAACTTTTCTTATACAAATAGCCAGAATTAATTTAACTTTATTTATGTAATACTTCCCCAGCATGGAACAAGACTAGTTTTGATTCCACAAACATTTGGTGCCTCGCATCCAGATATTACAAAATCAAAGTAAGATGTGACCCAAGTCAACCCCTCCTTGTATTTATCCCTTCCACTTTCTACAGAATGCCAGAGTAAAAAAAATACCAGATAAATACTTCTCACTTTGTTCCATGTGGACTTTTGATGTCCCTACAGAGAGTATTTTTAAATTTAAAAATGGAACTTTTCCTCTGCAAGCAGAATATTATGCAAAAAGACTCCAAATACATCTAAACACGATGTTTTCTGCTCAAAAGTGAAAGTGGTCTGGCATCATTGATGACAGAAATACTATTATTCATTTTAATGAAGTCAGGATATCTTCTGAATACAAAAACTTTGAATATGTGTTTTAGTTTTCATGATTCCCCATATATGCATCGGAATCATATGATGCTACAGTTTCTCAAAATTTCATACCAAATAAAATTGGGTTGTAGATATCTTAGAACAGGCAGCTTTATAATCTTCAGGTGCTAGAACAGGGGATCTAATCACTTAATAGGTCTTATTCAGCATTTTGAATTAACTCTGATGCAAAATTCCACGTAATGGGGCAATTTCTATAACAGAAACACATGTTCGATGTCTGCAGTATTTGTGATTTTAAGTCACACAGGTTATGTTTCACAGTTTAGTCTTTCTACACTCATCACACCTTTCTGCAGAGAGGCTCATGAAGCAATTTCATATGATCAAAAACATATTGAAAAACCTACAACCACTGAACCACTTTTCTCAGTGCTTGAATGCCACTTTGAGAGAGGCCCTTAGCATTTACTAACCCTCCTGCCTCAGCAAGCTAGCTACCTCATTGTCCCATCAAGTAAAATGAGCACTGGGAAAAGTGATGTGGTGGGACAGAAGGAATACTAACACTTAAAAGTGTTAGTGTTAGTATTCCAGCCAAGTGGAACTTCATAAAAAGCAGGACCTCAGAAAGACCTGGAAATGCAAGTTACTTTAGAGTTCTCTACAACACAAATATGAGAAGAATAAGCCTACAAGCACTTCTCACTAATAACTCATTACTTACCATTGGACATCCAAATCCTTCAGAAATTATGGGCTTGCAGGAAAACCTGGAGCTTTGAGGAATGCTTAAAGATGTCTGAATTAGACAAAATATGTTTAAAATCTCATGTGGACAGAACTCTTCCCACTGGATGCCTAGGCATAAATTATTCTAACCTAGGCACAAATTATTCCAACAAATGTCGACTCCTGGAGACCACAGGGGATTATTTTTATGAAATATTAAGTGTCACTTAGTGTAACTGTGTGATCTTGGTGGCTTAACTGACTTCAAGGGATTAATTTCAGTTCAAAGATACTCTCTGGAATTGAGGAAAAGCAGTCAATGGGCACACTAGCAGGTCTAGGGTGGAAGGTGAACTATCTGGGCTCAATGACATTTGAATAGACTTGACTGAGCAGTTCTGCAAGTCAATCAATCTGATTATGCCTTGTGGGCTGGTAGCCAGCATGTGAGGAAGGAGCTTAATTACTTGAATAGGCTGACTAGAGAAACTTTAGACAATGGTATATGTAACAGTTATAAAATAAAGTGTCCTTTGCCCTCTGGGTGTTTGGACACTAAAATAAAGAAGTAATCAATAAGTAGACAAGACTCTCTGATTGTGTGACTCAGGGAAGAAATTATGTGCCAGGCACAAAAGACTCCCAGAAGACTTTGACTCACTTCCTAAAAGCTGACCATTTTCCTAACAGGCTAAACCATGCTGAATGATATGTTTATTATTTTGGCTAGAGCTATTTTCTGTCCTATTTAAAGTAAAGGGTAATTGTGGTTAAAGTCTCTTAGAAAATCTGAATGCCTTCTCTCAGCTAACAGAAGCTTTGGAGAATGCACTGTAAATCCAGCACAGCTAAACACTCACAAAGCATTGCAGAGCCGAGGTATCATCAGTAGTCTTGGGAATCCTGTGAGAAGGGAGATGTTGCAGACAGGGAGCCTATGCACTGAGGATTACTGCTTGCACAAGACAGCCTCAATAGCACATGTGTGTAATAGTTAAGGCCCTCTTGAATACCTAGTCAGTACTGTGACATACATACAAATGCCATTGTTGTTTTATTAACCTCCCCTATCTTTAATTTAACTGTTCTTATAGGGGCAAGTGCCCCTATAAAATGCATTTGATCCTGTTTTCAAGTTGGAGATCAAAATACTAAAAAAATCTAAAAGAAGTATTCTTTCTCAGTATGTAATGATTTTAATTGTATAAGTGTGTAAAAAATCCCTACAAGCAAAATTTTAAATAGAGTCACAATGTGTGAACAACTGGATTTGAGGTAGATCACAGAGAACATTCTTGGGTTGTAAAATTCAAGTAAGCCTTTTTTATTCACATCTTGTATTTCTTAAAGTTTTGTAAACATCCAAACTGTATTTTACCTCTGCTGAGATGGTGGCCATATAATGCTTTTTATTTGAATATATTGCTCTTGCTGGCACCAACGTGTTACCACCGGCATGCTGTTGATAGAGCTTGGTAAGTTGTTTGTAATAGGAATTCTACTCTTACTCTTGCTCCCTTAACACCCACTTATATATCATAGCTATACTATACATCCAATATAACAAAATTGTTGCACTGAAGTCTGACAAAGAATAATGCATTTCATCTTCATAACATATGTCAAACACATCATACAGTGCAGCACACAACTGACAGGTATATACCCACGCTCTCACATAGCTCCACTATTAACTAAAAACCTCTAATTACAGGAAAGAATTCCAGATTTAGTAAAAGTTTGTTAGAATTCTATTTGGTTTTGCCTATAAACTAACACACATTTTAAAAATTATTTTTGTATTCATAACTATTCTTAAGTTTTATTATATGCAGGTCAGAAGGCAGTTTGATAAATATAGAAATGGTACATTTTGTACTCCTCCACTGCAACTATGGAAAAATGTTATCAGGCAATTAATTTTTTCATTAAGAAAGCCCTAAATATTTTTCCATTTTCGTTATCAAGATATTGTGTTTCATAGCAAAGGAAAGTAATTTTTAAGTAATTTTTATTGCTTGTGCAAAAGCAGCTTGCCTGTTTATATTTACCTTTTCTTTAATGTTTTATTTTTATTAATAAAAATGACCTTATTATAGAAACAAGGACCATC
Source organism: Setophaga petechia (assembly GCA_024362935.1). Classification (NCBI taxonomy): domain Eukaryota; kingdom Metazoa; phylum Chordata; class Aves; order Passeriformes; family Parulidae; genus Setophaga; species Setophaga petechia. The sequence goes on from JANCRA010000001.1 coordinate 28,409,553, forward strand.
TACCTAGTGTTGCATGGCAGTAAACACATATGCAAACTGAATCTGAAAATAGTCAGTGAGTGTGTGAGAAGTCTGTTTCTTTACAGTATGCTCATCTTGTTCCAAGGCTGTGGAAGTTCCTTGCATCCATGCACGCAGGTGCAGACATCACAACCCCCCACGCACATGTGCTGATGTCCAAACTCTGCAATGCCATTGCTATATCACCCCTCAATTATCACTAATCCTAAAGGTAAATCCCAAGTACTGGCTGGAAGAAAGATGTGTTTCTATGCACTTTTAGATCCCAGAGAGGAATGTTAAGGCATGAACAAATTATGACGTGTTACAAGACTTAGCCCTGGGACACAAACCAGGTACCTGAACCTCCAGAGCACATTTGTGCTCTGGACAGGACGACTTGCTGGGGAAATTAGGCCCATTCAAACCCCTTCTACTGGGACCACATTTAGCTTCAGCAGAAAGAAATAATTTTCAAAAAACTTTGGCTCTATACCATGCTAATGGTAAAATATCAGAACCTAAATTCTGCTCTGACCTTTCTCGAGCATATTCCACAACTGTCTGGCCACTTCTAAGGAAATAATGCAATGCGTTTATGTAGCAGATGTCAGAAACAATATTATCACTGATTCAGCATTTCTAGAGAGATCATGAAAGCATACATAAGTAAGACAAAGGATATCCTAATGTTCACCTCTTTCTCCAGTCCAGAATGGAAGACTTTTTTGAAACATGCAGAATTTTAAAGCTACGCTTTGAGAAAGAGTGGCCATCCAGATAAAAGTTTATAAATCAATTTAAAATGCAATGGGGAGAAAAAGTACCAAGCACACAAACATAACACCCAAAGATATCTCCACTTGTACACTGTTTGTCATTAATCTTGGTTAACTCCTAAGCTGCACAGAGTTTGCCCTGGCTCTGCAACAGGACTAATCTCAGATGACCAAAGTCTTCCATAACTGCAGAGAATGTTCAGTGGGTGTCAGTTTAGCCACCCAACTGTTACCCTTTTCATCTCACTTTCTGTGTTAGCACTGATATTGGTGTAACTAATGAAGCAAAAAATGTTAACTTTATGAAAGAAAGTATTAAAAATGCCAACACTCATATTTTCCATGAATTTTCTTTAGATCAGTGAATTATATTCTAATTTTTTTTTTTTAATAGCAGGAGATAAATTCTTCTAAAACAGAATTTCTGTTTTAGTGAAGCATTATACTATATCTTGTTTGTTCTGTGTAAATATATATTTCAGCAACTTACTTTTTGTAAGTTAGGTTTACTCAAAGAAAAACAGTGTTCAGGTCTGTTCTGTATTTGCATGCTAATTTACGCAAGAGCCATGGAAAAGCTTCCATTTGACCTTGAATCTAATTCATTGGTCAGAGTACATACTTTAGGGGTTTTTTGCCATATTTCTTCCTAAATGCATGCCTTAAAGTCATCATGATTCCTAATTAGATGAAATATAACAAGACATATAATTACTTTCTTTGCATCTGTTCATACATACACATTTCCTCATCAGTGGAGATTCCATTTCTTGGCCTTTAAACGTTGAAGTTTTTTAATTAGCAATGAAATGCTCTTTTTACTTCACTTACTTTTAGTTGCTTTTTTTAATATACCACTCTGCCTTTGGTTTCTCATATCCATGTCCTTTCCTTTGATTTTTGAGGCCTGTGATTTTCTGTGGTGGTTTCTAAGATAGATACTCCCTTAGGAAAAGATGGTAAACACTGAAACACAGTACGGAAAACGTCAAAACCAAGCATTTCTCTGTGTCTGATCCGTTGGTTTCCCACTTATACTCAATAAGAAGAGCATGTGCTCCATTTCCAGTCAGTGTGAAATAGGGCAGATCCCACAGCACATTTTCTTTATATAAAACCTGACATTTTAATAGAGATGATTCCTAAAGGTTTTATGTGCTAATACAGGAGGTATTTCACTTAATCTGCCATTTCTGACAGCTTCTTTAACTTCTCTTGAAACAGATTTTAACAGAAGACTTCCAACGTTCATGTGTTCCTTTGCCCTTGCATGCTTCTGTGTGCAATCACATTAAGAGCTGAATAAAGCATGAAAATCAACAGCATCCATGATTTCTGTGCCAGTTTTGACAGCATTCCAGCCCAAGCTAGAGTTTTAAAAGCCAACAAATGCCCTCTTCTTCTTTATTCCTTCAGTGTGCTCTGCTAGGGGAGGAAATTGATTTTCTAGTTTAGTAGTTACATTCTGAAATGTAAAAAAATTTACTGGTCCAGGACAAAAATAGAATGTCAATTTTAAACTGAAAATTAAAAAAAATCTATGACATAAGCAGAGGAATTCTTATTCTGATATTTAAGTATGATTTCAAATTAACAATTAATTTAATTGACAGAAAAATAAACAGAAATTTCTAATATATATATCTATATTTTTAAATAGCAAAAGTAATCTGATAAGAATTTTAGCATATAAAAAAAGATGATGCTTACTGCAAGTGCTTTAGGGTTGCCATATATATAATTTATTTGGACTTTTTATCTATATTATGTGACCTAACATATTTAACAAGGGCGTTTTGTCCTATTAAGATATTCCAACCCCCAGCTGCTTTCTTGTAAAATAAAATGGGTTACTATATCACAGCTCAGCCACTTTCTCCAACTGAAATATTAATTGAAGGTGTAAGTGAAAACACTTTAGTGCTAATCACTACAAAGCACTGATGGACTCACTCTAAGGTGGTGCAAAGATTTCTGCTCAGGAGCACAGAGAGGAACTTTATTACCACTGTGACAAGGGCTTGGGTGCCATTGAGTCACCTTTGTGGTGGAAGATGAGAAAGGAAAAGAAGCAGCCAAGAGAGAAAATGACAAAAAACAGTAGATGAGCCTGGCTACTCACTGCAGCAGCTGCTGTTGACATTTCCCTCCAAAAGCAAGGCTTCTGTCATCATCTGCTAACTGTTTGAAGCAGGGCACCATGCCACAGCATCACCTGTCTCCAGAGCAACATTAGCCACCAAATGGATTTTCCAGGACTGCTGCAGACCACAGCCATTTTGTTGCTGCCAACCCTCTCCCTTCTCAAAAAACCACATAACATTCTCTTTAGAGTTGGCTCTACTCCCTCTGTTTAGGGATTGGGAACGGGTCACTGAGGGGTAGGGAGACAGACAGAAAACATTAATTTCTTTAAATAAAGCAGCTATTTGCTTCAAAGCATCAGGCTCAGTCACCTTATAAACTCGATGCTGTTGAGAGTTTTAAATGATGCTTGCCTTTGCAGCCCATACCTGCTAAAGCTGATGACTCCATTGCCAGGATTTCAGTCCTCCATGCCCCAGCAAATGTGCTTGGCTCCACATTTCCATCTTCACTTTTCAGCGTACACTCATATTTGTTACCACATGTGATAGAACTAGATTTCATTGCAAAGGACAATGACTGCCATAAAATTGAAATATTTCTGCATTTTATTAATTATCTATTCACTCACAGGCTTTTTCCAGGTGGCCTCCAGTCTGCAAGTTCATGAGCAGTTTGCTTTTCACCCTTAAGTATACTGTAGCTAAGCAGGCTTTCTTCTTTCCCTAGAAATATCAGACCCAGATTCCTACTTTTCCAGTGCTTTTCCTGAAGTGTTACATAGTGGTTCTTGCTCACACTAATGACGTATGTCAGGCACACAAACCTGCAAGCTTTAGAGCATTTAGTGCAGCAATTCTGAAATGTTTTGTCTTGCCAACCTCTCATCATTAGATCATTATTATTATATTTATGTAAAGAGTAAACTTCTTCAGTCATCACCACTTCATTACTAACCATTCTGTCTCTGTTTTCTTCCTGTTGCAGAAATTTAATTGACTCACCAGAAATTGTTTTATTTTCCTGATGTGGGCCATTCTATCTGTTTTATGGGTTCACATGCTCAGACTTGTGGATATCTATATTGGTATGATCCATGTGAGTTGTGACCCTTAGTATTTCATGATTATGCCCTCGGTTTTTTTGAAGGTGGGATAAAAGGTATATAATGTATCTGCAGCCTAGAAGCAGGACGAAAATGGGTTCTTACTGATTATATCCCCTGACCTAACCATGGCTGCCAAATACACCTATCCTTGCAAATATTTTCTATTTCTAGTACTGCTGAACACTTGGAGGAATTAGAAAAAATATAGGATATGTAGGGCACAGATCCACAGGAAACACTTCAGGCATGCAGACAGTTTAAGCTGATTTCTGTTGTGTACCAACAAAACAAGTCTTTTTTATTAAGAACTATGTCTTTCTGGTACATTTGTTATTCTGTGCACATTCTTGAATATTTAATTACACACACAAATGCAAAGATTTTAAAAGAAACAGAAAAACAAAACACCTCTCTACTACTACACGTCAGCCAGCTGCTTCTCCATCTGGTGCATTCTCCATTCTCTCTGCTTCCTCATAGGTCCCAGCCATATTTACCTGAGACCTGACTTTACTGAGGGTCCTGATAACCTGTTTCTTATTGAGGACTTGTGCATGGAACTATCTCTATGTCTCCTTATGCTGTAAAATTTCTCAGATAAAATATGACTTTGAGCTCATGTACTTGTTAGCTTAAGTATATATTAGTCTACTGTCTTTTTCTTACCTAGATCAAACTCTAGTACTATGACAAAACAAAAATCCCTCTGACACCCAGTCAGAAATATGCAATGAAAATCGCCATAACCATTTTTATATATTACTGCATAGAAAAAAATTATTTGATGCGAATATTAAGAATGCATCTTGAAAGCTGCAACAGATAAAAGGCTGTGCAGTGTTAGAGGGGCTGAGATGGAAATGGAGATAAGAGGAATGCTTTCAGAATCATGCTTCTGTGGCAGACACCACAGGGAACTTGGCACCTTGGACTCTGATGATACACAAAAGCAGGACTCTGCTTCCCTACCTACCCTCCAGCACCACAACAAAAATCAGATCTGAAGAAGTGGCAAAGGAATTTTCAGCAGCAGGCTGGCCAACCTGATGAGGCAAGCTTTAAACTGAAGGATTTTAGGGCACTCTGGTTTCACAAGTGGTTGCACTTGTGCCATGTTCCAACCAACTGGGGGATGAGCCAGGCCAACCACAGCAGCAACAAATGTTCCTTAGCTGCTTCCCAGGGGATGACCAGAAAACAACCACCCCAAGTGTTTGTGCACAGTGCACACAGCCTGGGGACCAAACAGGAGGAACTGGAGCTCCGCACCCACTCAAAGTCACACAACCATAGGAATAACCAAAGCAAGGTGGAACAACTGACATGACAGGAGGATTGTGAGGGATGGCCACAGGCTGTAAAGAGAGAAGAACTTGACTGCATAACATTCAATAGTGGCAGTTTTGGAATTCCTATTTGATGCCTCTGAATCAAGATCAGAGAGGTTGTCTCCAAAGAAAAGGTAGATAGGCACCTGCCATCGATCTTGAAACCAAGATGAAAAGGCCAACATGGCAATATTTGGGTCTCTTAAGCAAGCTTCAAGTCAACAGAGCATGGTTCTTAGGGGTCACTTTTGTTGGGAGAACAATACAGTAACTCACATGACATACATCAAGTTCCTGGAATGTGCTTCCTCATACGGATTTCAGATGTGCCAACCAGGAATGAGGCACTACGTATTTACTACTCACAAAACAAGGAGCACGGTTATTATGAATTTCCAGGTCACATTCATCTCTTTTCATCAAAAAGGACACACTTGTGTTGGAGGAGATGTGGTAAACTCAACATCATCAATAGTAAACTGTTTCCACTGTAACATTTTTCTACTAAAATTTTAAAGAAACCTAATTGTCAACTCGGCTGAATGAATATTTTTCATCTTTTTCTGATAGATCAGAAAATTTTCATTTTCTCATGGAATATAGAGACTGAAATTAGAACTGTAAACATTCGGTAGATTTGAAAACCTACAATTTTTTTTAAATTAATAGCTTTACAAAATATATGACTTACCAGTTAACCACATCTGTACTCTAATACACACTGAAATAACTAAAAATAGCTTGTAGTGTTTTCAAGAGTCTGATCTTTAATTATCATGTGTGGATGTGCATGCATAAGTATATCTGTACAATTTTGTGTCTTAAAAATACATATGTAAGGGCCAAACCAGTCTTCTGTATCAATGATTATGATGAGTTTATTTTCCCAAACATATCTGAATTTGGCTTACTGAAAAAATGCAGACAGGACGTACTGTTCTAATGTTAAGTCTTCATATCTGCAGCTTGACAGACCTACTCAAAAAATACATTAAATCCAAAGGTTGAAGTGAATCCTCAAAATGAAAATTTGAAAGAGAAAACACCTCAGCAGATAATTGCTGTGCAGATTCTACATAAGAAATTAAAGGTAATATAGGAAGATAAACCAATGACTCATCCTGTAAAAATATGTATTGATAGATTTTCTGTGGCGAAGAAATCAGTCAGAGAATGGTTGGGATCAAAATTTAGCACTGAGAATGAGTGTAGTCTTGTGTTTATGGGTCTTGATCATACATAAAACCATATTTTTTTCTAATGAAGTCAGGATAAAAAATACATAGATACACTATGATATTGCATAAACTCCCTGCACGTATTTACTGATGGAATTTACAGATTTTCCTTTCTCTTCCAATCTTCTTCAACCTTTTAGTGTTCATTATCTGGCATTTCATTTTCTCATGTAAAGTGTTTGTCAGGAATACATAGACTTGCCCATACCAAGCGGTTGAGCTGGGTTCAGTCTCCAAGAAAATACATAGCAATTAACAGAAGATTGAAAACCTATGTTTTGTGACTTTTCATTATTCTTCAATAAGAAACAAACTTTACATGAATCTTCCCATTTTCTTCTGGATAGCTAGTAAAATCAACAATTAAACATCACTTTTTTTGACTATTTCTCCAAACTTCTTTCTTTGACTTTTGACAAACTGTCTGTGGGCTTTTCAATGGTGAGGAAGACAAGAAAACTGTCACCAAGGTTGGCTCAAATTTTGAATAAATATAAGGAAAGAGCTCCACATGAGCAGTATCATAAGAGAGAAAGGTAACTGGAGAAGATGAATTTATATATATTTGCTTCCTCAGACCCTGCTAGCCATATTTATAGCGCTCTAACCCCAAAAATTCTCAGAAAGTTAGTACAGGAAATGTATCTCAAAAATGCACCCAGAAGTCATTTCCCTCATGCTTATTTGCATCCCATGTGGATTCTTCTTATACAATTACCTTTGTCCATTGGAGCTTTAAACTTACATAATTCTGTATGCATAATATTTATATTCTTACTTCCTTTTCAAAAACTACCTTATTCTCCAAGGCTTGTTACAACATTTTGAAAAATAAAGAAGCCCAGAAGAATAAAGTAAATATTCATTTTTGAATGCATTGATTCCAAAATTCTAATACCTGGAAGATAGTAATTTGGTAAATGTGAAATCAGTTATATAAATGTATAATGAGTAACTGTAAAAAAAAGGTTAATATTTGCTTACTTTCATAGAAGAAAATCCATAGACAAAGGCAGAGATTAAAAATTTTAAAAAACTGAAAACTTTGGTTAGCTTAATTAATTTCCTTTAAATTTTCAAAACTTCTTCAAGAGATGGCCGTTTTTTCAGCAGCACTAAAGAAACCAATGTTCTTAGCTGTTTTATGGGTTTACCTGTAACCCACATGCCTTTTTTTTTTTTTGATAGCAATGTAAGCCAAAAAAATTTATCAAATTGCCAGGATTCTTGGGTTAACGGAGGAAATAATGAAAACCTGCTGTTTCTACCTTTGGACTAGATTTCAGACTGTGACTCCCTTCCAACCTAACTGTCTATTACTGAAGTTTTTATGTTTTAATTAATAAATTTTTTCTCACAGTTAATAGCATTAGTACTAGACATCAAGATCTAGTTATCTCCCTCTTTTTAAAAAGCTTTAGTTGCCACAGTATTAGATGTCAAAGTCTTTTCTTAGAATGAGCTTGAAAGCTTGGTCTTCAACGATACAAAGTCAGAATAGGATCCTTATGATTTGCTTGTATTCCCATTAAACTGACAGATAAATAGTGAGATGGGAGCAGAGCCAGAGCATGAGGCATCTTTCTCTCTGCCTGAGAAATTGTCTTCTGCACATTTGCACTGCTGATATCCCCAAAAGGATGCCTTGTAACCCAGCATGCAAAGGTGCAATCCTTTCAGTAAAATTACGGTCAAGGAGGTTCATGCGTACTATTCATCAAGTGCAAATACTGAAAATACTTACCCTGGAGGTAACAGAGAGTTAGTGTGTATCTAAACAACTCAAGAAGTGAGCAATAATGCCTAATAACGTTTGTATTCTGCACCTGATCTCTTCAGAATAATTAGTTGGAAATTTTTCTCTGTCTTGAACAGTACTGGTGCTGGGCCCTGCAGTCTCTAAATGAACCTGTGGTTAAATAATTCCTACCTTCTTCCTCATTAGTGAGAACACACAAATATTAAACCTGAATGTTTCACCTGAGTGCTTTTGTTCAGTTCTGCTACACTAAAATTAAATGGATTACTTATCTATGCTCTCAATCTAAAACTTGACTATCTCCAGCTGACAATCAGTTTTTGAAGGTGGAAGAACAGCTCATTAAACAAATACAGTTGAACCTTTTAGGATAACACACCGATGGGTATCATGGGTTCTTACCCAAGAGCTTTATGCATGTAGGTTTGAAATCATTCAATTTTTTTTTGACAACTGAAACGTGCATGCGCAAAGAGGATTCACAGAATAAACAAAATCCCAGAAACCAACCAAACAAAAAACAACAACAACAAAAAAAAAGTGCATGCAAATGAACCCAGTGAGGGTGACATTCCCCAGAATAATACATGTTGTTCTGTCAGGGACTCCTTGTAAAATGGCTGCTCCAGGCATAAACCTGATGCAAAATAGGTTCTATAATCCAGCCTCCATTAGTTAGATCATTAGCAGATTTTGTAAACACTAGTTGTAAGCATATTTATGAGTTCTTTATTCCTTTCTATTACTTAAAGAAAAAAAAAGAAAAAATATTAATGTATTCCACCAATAAACATCTTTTTAAATCTATGAAACTTCTGTTCTAAAGAAAATGCAAGTATTGCAAAAGCTTTTGTTAAGTTAGGCAATAATGCCCTATTTACGGTTTCTTTTACTTAAAGCCAGGACCAAAATACTTGTGGTCTATACAAATGCTTTCAACATTTCACACTTAGCAAAATGGGGTGAGAATGTAAACAAGCATATCTAAATTAGTATTGTGAACTCACTAGTTTGTATATTTTGCAAGTGTGTTTGAATTTGTTGCTTTGAACTAGAATGGCTTGATTTATATTGAAGAACCCCCTCAGAAATATTCTTTGTGAAGTGCTTCCAGTTTAGGAAAAAAATACTCCCCTCCCTCTCACCCTTGTCTTAGATTCATTACAATATTCTGTACCTTCTCCTCTTTATCCAGCTGATCTATTATCTTGAGGGATTTTGTATTTCTGAAAAGCTAAAAGAAACATTCATCCATCAGCCATAGATCACAAAGTTCACATTGAATGTACATGAAATGTTTAATTTTGTGCTCTACAAAATATCACAGCTTCCTTAACACCCTGTTCCACCCTTTCCATCCCTGTTTCTTCTCTGGCTGAGATATCTGCACAAGGTTAAAGAGACAAGGTCAAAAAGAACTAAATAGTAGACAATCCTCTACCATACACTTAGAAAACAATCAGTCTTATCCCCAGTTAATTCTGAAATCTGGGCAGGTGGTTAGTCCTGTAAGGGGGCTGATCTGCAGAGAGTGCAAATCAGTGTCACTTCACTGGAATACAATTAGACCAACTTCACACCATCTAAGAATATGCTTTGGGATTTAGTTCAGCTAATGCCAGAGCTAAGAAAAAGCAATCCTTGATTCTTAAAACCAAGGTCAACTTAGGCAAGCAGTAAGTTATTCCTTGCTTTCTTTGTTTATCATTCACAGTGTTGTTATTTTATCTTTTATTAAGAAAGGAAAGATAAGGGCTTTAAGGTGTATCTTTCAATGCTTTAAGCATTTTATAGTCTGTGTAGACAACTGATACTATCATAAAAGTCAATAATAACAAAATGTACTCTGTAGATTGTATTTTATTCTCACAGTTTAAGGATTTAAAGGTTTTTTTAATAGCTGCAGGGATTCATCATGCAGGTAAATGAAAATTAGAATTTCTTCTTATTTTGCAAACTTTTATTATGCATGATATAGGCAAGCTAGAAAAGATAGGTACAGAAGTGGTTAGGAAGGGATATATTATTGCCACATTATAACACACAAACAAGTTTTATGTTTCTCTGCATTGTACTAGAAGCTCAAATTTATTGAGTCATCTATGTGAGAACCTTATCATCACTCAGCTTTTAAATTACGGCAGCATTCATTGATTTATGCCAGACATAAAGAAGTTCCCTTCTCACAATTCTTTCTGATACATGGGGCATAATTCTGATAAAGTATGAGAGTATGTAATAGGGCCATTAAGAATTATTTGCATGTATGTAAAAAGGAAAGCAAAATATGTTCATTTTTACTGCTGGCCTCTTCAAAGTGACAGCTTCTTATTATCTTCTATTACATACTAAAAAATATTCAACAAATACGATTAAACAATTTTTGACTTTATAGGGTTTACAGATAAAATGTAAATGCAATATATCTAAAAGTTATAAATACATCTATGATAAAGGGATGCAATCATATCTTCTCTTTTTGAATATGACAGGGTAAAGAAGATCATGACAGAGAGTACTTTGATAGCTAAAAGTTCACTTCACTTGTCTGACTAGCATCTTAACCTGTTTTCTAAAAGTCATGAACAAATGCCAAGGGAGTAAGTTAAAAAATAGTTTAAGTGTGTGGTTAAATAATTTTCACTTTTTTTGAAGCTGCAGGTTGCACATATGGTCATTCTTGTGAGATCTATTTGTCCCTATGAAGAAAGCTTGCAGATCATGGTTACTGTGTATATGCATACATTCTTGGTTATAGTTTGTATTTACTGGGATCCTCATATTCACAAAGAATAGTGAACATTTTCAGAGGTGCTCTAGTAAATAACACCTGTAGAAAAAGTGCCATTTTTTGGTCCTGTACTTATAATCCTCCTTCAACACCTCCTCCCCCAACCCAAAGTGACAACCAAAGCCAATCATTCATTTGAAACTGTTCAGAATGTTGGAAAAGACCTCCAAGGTCATCGGGTCCAAGCATTGACCAAAGCCCACCATGCCAACTACACCATTTTAGGAAGTGGCACTTGTCTTCTGAGCACTTCCAGGGATGGTGACTTCACTTCATTACCAATGCTTAATCACTCTTTCAGTGAAGAGATTTTTCCTAACATCCACATCTGGGCTCAACTTGAGGCTGTTTCCCCTTGCCCTATGGCTAGTTGTCTGAGGGAAGAGGCTAATCTCCACCTCCAGCCTTGCCACAACTGCCTTTCTGTGATTCTACATTTTTTAAAACATTTTAACCAATATTCCAGAAAGAAAAATTAATCCCATATTTATTCCAGAACGTTATTAAACTAAATGCTTGCTTTTGCAAACTACTGTTGATTAGGGAAGTTGAGTTTAAAAACTATTTTTTCCTGTTCTTTGAGAAGATTATGGAGAAAGCACAGATCAGAATGATCAGAATTCAGCAAGTGACAATATTGGAAACATTCTGTACTAAGGTATTTTACCCAGGCAGTCAATTTTAAAAATCACAGCCCACCAATGTTAAGATATTTCCTCATAAGAAATAAAAGCCTTTGACAAAACAGAGTGCCCATTAATGCATAGATTCTAGTTTTTTAATAAAAAAACCCTAGCAATATAGTATATGATTTTGATATTGCCTTTGTAAACTTTTGATATGAAGCTTACTGCTATTGTTTCAAATAACCCAGGTACCATATATGTAAATGTCATATAAAATGGACTCCAGCTAATTTCCAAGAGGGGCTAAAATACTCTCTTTGATTGAAGAAAAGTGCATGTGAAAAGAAACATACAAATTGGGGAGGTTTTTTCCCCTAGTAATTTGATTTGACATTGTGCTGGGTGTTTGCTATTATTTCTTATTTCAGTTGTCCCCAGTTTTCAGGAAGGAATTATCATCTCTGTCATTTAATGCATTACAATTCCATAAATATGAATGGGGATAATTCAATGAATATTCTGATGCTAGGTGGATCTTAGTGGTGAAACTGAACTGAACAGAATAGGAATTAGATAAATAGACTTGCAAACATTAAAAAGAAGGAAATTGCTTGGCAGTTTCAGTACTAAGCTCTTCTAAGTTACATTTTAGTCTTGCAAAACACTCTTCATGCTATTTTAATTAATAAAACTGTTACCTACAATATCATTAAATAAATCCATGTGTCTATTATGCAGCCTGAAAAATGGCTGAAATCCCTGAAATAATGAAACAACTTGATTAGTATAAGAAAAAAAAACCCAGAAATGCTTAATCTGTAATTGCTCTTCTCTTTCTTTTCAAGTCAATTTAGTTAGTTTATCCTGCATGGGAAAGAGTATTTAACTTAACTTTGCTGTCTTTGCATGAAAGATGATGTGAGAGGATTATGTGAGCTCTCCAGCTTTCCGGCGGACTGGCAATAGCAGCAGACTGGCAATAGCAGCCACCTCATTTATATCTTAGTAATGACATATCTATTTCTGTAATCAATAATTGTGCATTATTTCCTTTCAAAAGAGCCCTCTTTCTTAGGATTGCTTAGAGATGTGTGGTGAAGGATTTGGAGAGGTGCTATATTATACCAAAGGAGAGAGAGAGCTATGCTATATTACACCTCAGGTTCAGCTAAAATTGTCTTTTATGCTTTTTGGTGGAAGTTAAATTGCCATGTTGTATAGTCTTGAGGTATAAATAAGTATATGGGGAGTCATTTATAGAAGATCTTTCTAACATTAAGACATTTGCGTGTCACCTGGAGTCAAGCTGAATTTTGCTGGTTTCCCTCCAATAATCTGGATAAAATTCAAAGGACCTCACGATAAATTACAAAACTCCAAGGTTGAGTCTAAAGCAGAATTATTGGCAAATGGCATGGTGATTTACCTGACATTAAGATGAACATATGCAAAAAGATTATGAAAAACCTTTTTTCACCACAAGGCTAACTCCTCCCTTTGCTACCAGTCCTGGAATTTGACTGCCTTAGCTACTATACAGCATCTGGATAAACTATTATCTAGGGTATTGAATTTTTCTATTGGACCTCATTTGAATTTTACTCTACCACTTTCATTTGGAGACACTACTGGAAACCACACCCTTGACTTTATAGATGCCTTCCAATGCTTCTTAATAATGGTGTTTATTATTTTCATATAAACCACTGCTGATCAAATTAGAAACAGATCTAATTTTACTTAAGAAATTTTTGACATTAAGAGAAAAATTATAGCATAAATCTTTATTAAAATACACGATTTAAGGCAAGAACTTTATCCCATTGCTCTGTGCATCTATTTATATATATTATAGTCATATTATATACTCATATTATACCCATATTTATTATACTCATATATTTTCCAAGTTTTTATTGGAATTTCTTTCAAACCAGTTTTAACTCAGCATTTGTGTCTTCACCTAGAGGACCTCAAAATGAGAGAAAACCCAAAATGCACACAATTCATAAGCACTTTAAATTCTGATACAGTTCAAATACAGCAATGCCTGTATTTCCTGTCTCAAAAAGTTTTTACCCGCATTGAACTTTTACTTACAATTTTAAAGCTAGGATGTAGAGAATTAAGTACAATATATGCCTTAAAGCCCAATTCAATTTCCTAAGCTTCACAGAATACTACTCTACTTTTCAATGACACATTATATTGTTTGTCACAGGGAGCAGAATGATAGCAGAAAGATTTTGTTTCATTTTCACCACAGATCGTACAAACCTAATTAGAATAAATATTCTTAAATTAAGTTCATAACAGGATTTGTCACAGGCAGTTAAGAAAATTTGTAGACAGTACGTCTCACAGAAAACGTTGCTGAAACTATTATAGGTTTTATTTATTTTTGCATAAGTTACATATCATTTAGTCCATGTTATGTTTGTATACAGTAACAGGAATCCAAGCTATAATAGGGTTTACTCATCTAGTCATTTGTAGTTACTCTTCACATGGTGCATTCATCTGTTCATGTGAATTGTTCACTCAAGATTTATATCTGATAAAATATAGATTGGTAATTGACAACCATGACATGTCTTTCACATAAATTGGGTGACTCACCCATGGTAACAGTTTAAAGATAGCTAAAATGGATACCACTCTGAAGAACTTCCAGAGTTTGTGGTTCGCACAAGAAATGCAAGTGAATATAACAGTTTGTAAACTTGAATTATTTTTGCAACTTTTGGTGAATCCCTGTATCGCTGCAGGTGATTTAGTACACTTACTATAGGAATCAATAAATAATTTTAGCTATTTTCAGTATGGCAAAAATAATTTTGACAGGAAACTTGTGTCAATGATAATAAAAGATTTTGTATTTAAGATTTCTTCTGATGACAGAATTATGTGTTTCCCATATTTTGAAATATGGGAAACATATTTCATAAATCCAAACAATTGAAAAAAACCCCAAACCCTAACCCACTTTTTCTTTTATTTTAATGACTGCCTGGCAGGTTAGGAGATAAAAAGCAGGCATGATTTTTATTTCTCCTTGTTAGATACAATTGCAGATTTAGAGAACTGCATGCTTTCCTTTTGGAGACAACATTTTAACTCTGTCAATACACAGAATTCTGAAAATATTGAAAGAACTAAAAAAAAAAAAAAAAAAGAGAGAGAAAGGAAGCTGGACAGCTGTTATTTTTGGTTAAGGATATTATAGTTTATAAAGAAAGCTCCCAGAGAAGAATGTAATGTTTATGTGCACATTCCTTACAGATGATAGTCATTAAAGAGAGGCTTTGTGGTTAACCCCTGTCAATAGGAATGTATGGATTCTGGTAGGAAAAAAAATTATATACTACCACAATTTGTAGGAAAGTTTTATTTTTAAAGTATTGACTACACGATTATGAAAAAAGATGTTTGAGGAGAGCAGTAGGGAAATGAAGATTTGTTCTTGGTCCTCCTTAAATCAGTAGCTGAAATAAACCCCTCTGATTTAATATAGGAAAATTTAGTTTAGGAAATTCTATGCAAAAGGTAGACAGCCTTTTCTAATTTTATATTCAATTTACAGTACAGTTCTACAGATTGAACTTAGGATACCTTTTTAAAAATTAGATTCAATTAATTTTAAATATTTTACAGCAGCTTCTCTAGGTCAGAAAGGTATTTTTGTAAATAGCTGATGTCTGACTGACTCAACTAGGGTTTATTTTGCCTCAACAGCTTAATAAATTATTCTGTAGAAGAAGCTAAATAGTCACATACAATTATTTAACATTGTAGAATAATAATCACTACTGTCTCAAATAAATCATAATTTTACAGAGAAAAAAATTGATGGATTGACTATCTGAAAAAAAATCACTGAATGAACTGACAGAATCATGAAAAGAAATCCCTTTAGGGTTTTCATAAAAAAATATTACTTTCTAGCAGTCATATAGCCCTTCTGTCACTTAACTGAGTATGAATCAATATAAAATAATTGGCACTGTATTCCACATGTTATTGCATGTTGATACACCTCCCCCAGAGGTCTGAACACATACCTAATCGTAATCAGATGGTAATAAGCTTTAAAGAGAAAGAAGCTGATATGTGAAGTTTAATCTCTTCTTATGTATTAAGAAGGAGAATCAGGGCTAAGTTTCCAAAAGACATTTTAAAAATCCATGCATTAAACTATAATGTGGCAGAAACAGTCATTTTTGCAGACAAAAGGAGCAAACATATGAATGCTGAAATCCAACTATTTGTAGGAACAAATAACTTGTCCAGTTTTAACTGCATTTGATATGGCTTACAGCAAAAATCATGAAGATCGTGGAAAAATCATGCTACAGCAGAAACCATGCATGAGCAGAATTTTGAAAAAGCACATTCCAAAAAAAAAGCTGAGATTCTGCTTTTAAAAATTATTAGAATATCTCTGAAGTATCATCTAATCCTCTAGGATTCTCATAAATGGGGTTACATTCTGAATTGTTCCTGAGATAATTGTCCTGTTCTCATTTAAATCAAAGCAAACTCAACCAGAGTAGAAAAGACTCAACGAGATTAAGGTAACTTTTTGGGTTTTGGTTTTAGGTGCTTTCTTCATTAAAAGGATGGTTAAGCATTGGCATGGGCCATCCAGGGAAGAGGTAGAGTCACCATCCCTGGAATTCAAGAAATGACTGGATGTGGCGCTTGGTGCCATGGCCTTGTTGACAAAGTGGTGATTGGTCCAAGATTGGGCTGGGAGATCTGGGACTCTATGACTCCATGGGAATCAATGACTCTATGATTCTATTCCATGGTCTCCAATCTCCTAGTGCAGCATCTTAACCTGGCTATGGGAGGCACTGCTGTTTTTGTGTGAAGTTAACGGGGATACCTTCAATACCACATGGCACAGTGTGGTGTAGAAACACCCTGCTGAAAACCAGCAGTGGGGCAAGTGACCAGCTGCTGGGGCTGTCACTTGCTAGTGTTCTGGGGCATGTTGTACAATAGATCTTTTCATTTTTGAAGATCACAGTAAGTTAAACAAACTAAATACACAATGGGTTTCAACCCAGCTACCCCTTTGCACATAGGGTTGACACAGGCCCAGATCCTCAGCTGTTACCAGTGGCTATCAGTAGAGAAACATGAATTTAGAGCTGCCTTGATTTACATTTGAAATATGTTTAGATTTGGGTTGATTGTTTAGGGGTTTTGTTTGGTTTTTTGGGGTTTTTCTGTGTTGTTTCTTGGGTTGGTTTTTTCAGATTCTTGCTTTGTTTTTCTTCTTGTTTGGTTTTGGGGTTTTTTGGGTTTTTTTTTTTTTTTTTGAGGGGGAAGTTGTCTTTCTGATTTCTTTTCCCATAATCTATGTTTTTTATATCTTTGGTCTGCCTATCTGTCCAGCCTTCTCTTTACCCATTCACCTATGTTTGAACACTACAAGTTGTTGCAGGATGTGAATGAACTAAATATTTAAACCTCAAAAGGTAATAATCCCATTTTGCAAGACTTTGTTTACACCTCATCTAAAATCAGCAAGAACAGGATATGTAAGACTGGAAAAAAAGATTTAATGAGAACAGACTTAATAATATACAGCTACATGAAGGGTTAGTGGGGGAAGTGAAGGTATGAACCAAGAATGAACTTGCTTTCATTGCTGTATTCAAATATAAATTGTTTGCATAAGCTAAAATGATGAACACAGACACGAAAGGGGAAGAAAAAGGGGAGTGATTAAAGTTTCTTGAGACAGAAAGAGATGTCTGAAAATTTTGCATACAACATTTATAATTCTTATTCTAAACATAAAATAACTATATTATATCAGTTCATTCTTACATTAAATAGGAAAATACTGAGAGATGGGAAGGCAAAGCCTGGTAAAAACATTCTTCAGTTACAAATGTAGCACTGTGTTACATGGTGTTGCTGCTTAAGACAAAAGAATTATTTCAAATCCTTTCTGCAGTTTCTAAAAGACCCTTCTTTAACTGCATTAGCACCATCAGACAAATCACATCTCCTTCTTACTAACTGGAAGATGCAGCTTTATAACTGAATTAAAAAGCTACTGTGAAAAAATGATCTAGAGGACTGTCTAAGAGCATTTGTTAGGACAGTTTTTCATTCTGTGGTTGTACATGCTCAGGGCATAGTTTTTGACAGGGACTATTGGAAGATTGAATTTTGATGGCTAAAGATAGTTATAAAAACAGGAGGGAAAAAATTGAAATGTCTTTTTTTTTTTTTTCAATATATCACAGTGTGTTGTAGTGGGGAAAGAGCAGATTTTAAAATAGTTAGATGCAGATGAGGGTGTGAACTCTTACAACCTACTCATTTAGAAGGTGGAGCAGAATGATAGGAGGGAATTAGAAAACTTAAAAATCAGAGATTTTTCATCCTTTTAAGAAAGGATGAAGAAATGTTCTTCCCCAGAGAAAGCAGTCAGTGAAAAAGAAGATATCTGTCATTTTACAGCTGAGTAGTAATTAACCAGGTCTTAGTCCTTACAACCATATTTACAGGTTAATCAAACTTTTAAGTCCTGGACTTCCTGGGTTTTGCTAACTTCTTCTATAAGAAATGTTGCTACATTTCTTCTATAAGAAATGTTGCTACATAAGCAGAGATTCAAACTCTTGGATTTGTTCTCTTGTTTAACTAACCTTTTATTTAATTTTTCACGAGGTCTCTCTGGAAATATAAAGAACAGGACTTACATCTTTCCATCACGCTGAACTTTATTTACTGTATGGAATTTCACTAGTGTTCACTTTCTGAACAAAAAGAAATATACAAATATTTATATATCTATATAACTCTTTAGCTAAATATACACATATATGAAGATATATTTATACAGTAAAAGATATGCATGAAGCATTTCTGGTAATTGAATATCAACTAGAAGAGGAGGAGATACAGCTACAAGTGACAAAGCAGATCACTCACTTCACTTCTCATGCTGGGGAGTAGCATGGTTTGATAATAACAGACAAACTACACCCAAAAGCAAAGACTATAAATTAGACTGGGGGTTTCAAAGGTGGGCAAGGGACTGGGCAGTAATCCAAATTTTGAAGTACCTGACCCATGCAGCCTCTCACAGGTCTCAGCAGTGGAAAATGTTCCCATTTGGGGTCTCAGTGGCTTTTCATGCAGCTCAGATGCTGAAGAATCTGAAATAGGACTAAGATGTGCTTCTCTAGTTTACTAATAGTTCTATTTTTTTTTCTTTTTTCTCCTGATGTCCCCAGAATTCAGGACATAAAGAAGTTTCCCACTCAGACCCATTGTAGAGAGACATTGTCTCAGAAGTTCAGCTACCACACATTGATCCTTTCTTTACTTATTGCAGTTTGAGATCACCATGGCAAATGTAGGAGATCTTGAGCACTGGAAGGAGTGCAGATAAAAAGAATGGAAGATGACCCAGATTACACACAGAAATACCCATTAAGTGAAAACTTTAATCTAAAAATCTCTAATGTAAAACTACATTATGCCACAGAGTTTCGACATTTGAACATAAAGAAAAAGTAGAGAAAGGTCATCTAGAATCAGACGAAAATGGGAAACAAAACAAAACAAAACAAATAAGCAAACAAAAAAAATCCCTTATTAAGCCTTTTGTAAACAAGGTGAGACCAAAGACAGTAAACTCTTGATTCTATAAACCTGAGCTACAAAATGAGGGCCAAGTAACTGGTATGTCACTTCTCTTTGAAATTAATTTTATTCTGCAGTTCAGCACAATTAAATCTTTGCCCTTAAGACATCAGTGGAAAGGAATGGGAGTTATTTGCTTTTTTTCCTCCCCCCCTCAATGACATCTCTTCAGTAGCAGACAGGAATTTGCCCTCTGTTTTCAGTTTGTATAACATCATACTGTGCTTAAATAACCTACAGGGTGAAATTCAACCTGATGTAGCTTCAGTTCCTTCAGGAAAATACAGCTATATTTTCCTTAGAAAGTTACTCTTCTGAGGTTTGGTATAACATCTGAAATATTGCATTTTAAGGATCAAAGGAAATGTCACCCATGGGGTACAGTGATGCTGAAAAATACAGAAACCACAGCTCCTCACAGAGGAGCAAAGTTTAAATAAAGATACAACAAACCCAACAATGCTGGGTCACAGTACACTGAGAAAAGTCAAGCAAACACAAATGGGTCATGCTCCACTTACAGTCCCACAAACTACACCCAGTAAACATCTTTTGAACAACAATAACTTTAGTCTACTTTTCTAAAAGTTCAATGCATGTATTTTCTTTAGATAGAAACAGATAAACAGGGCATGTTGTTTTCTCTTAAGAGTTGCTTTTTTCTGTCTATCTATATAATTTCTATGCACTATGGAAGCTCTGTTTCAGAATTAAATTCAAGTAATAAGGACTAATTAGTCAAATTTCTAAAAGGGTTAAGCCAATCCACATAAGTCTCAAGTACAGGCAGATAGGGCAGTCCTAGAATGTAAAGATGGAAATCAAATTTTTAAAAAATTACAGAAGATAACTTTGGAGACTTCTGATATTAAAGTGACTGTACAAGCAGTACATAATTGCTACAAAAGTTTTTTTTTTTTTTTTTCACAGCAAAGGATGTATCCAACGAATGCATCCTCGCTTTGCTTTTTGTTATCCAATATCAAACATAACTTCTGCAACTGTATCCCTTATTTAGAGGAACAGTAGCCTGAAAACAGCTGACCTAAGCAGAATGATGTTTACAAGTCTGCTTGGTCAGTCTTCTCTTATTATTCACAACAGGCACTTAGGTCACATGGTGCTTTTTTGCATCTCACTGGATGATTTGAATTTATTTTAAACAAGAGGATTATAATAAACATCAGGCTGTAATTAAGAGCAAATGCTGTTGTATCCACTAGTTCTTTTAAATGTGAAAATCAGATATGTTTGAACTAATTTGTATTTTGAAGTTTAATAAGTTACTTGGATTCCAACTACACCTTTTCACCTGAGGAGAAAAAATACATTGTCTAGTCTTTGGGAAATATTTAATTTTACTTAGAATTCAACTATAGATTGAAAGTCTACAGATCTCAGTATTTGTACTAGAGAAGCCTTCATTTTTCTAACATTCATTTTTCTCTTCAGAAATCTCATACTTGTTAGAATCATGTCCTCAAGACACTGTGAAGTCTGTGCTTCTCAGTGAGACTCTTCACCCTTCAAGATCTTCCTTCTAATTAAACTTCATATTAACAACTGAATGCAGACAGGTTTTCCTGCTTCCAGTTAAATGAAGTTAGTAATTCACTGGCTATATGCACATTAATTTACCTAGAACTTAATAGAATTTGCCTACCCAGTTTCAATTGATACTCATATTCACAGAGCTATGCTGAAACTCCATTCACATTCCATATATTCTTGCCTGGTGAAAAAATAGTTGCACATGCATGTGATTGCCTCTTTGGATCCTTTTCAAAGCCTTCTTTAGGAATCTGAATACGCCCTTCTGTGGGAAAAACTGCAGAAAAAAAAAAAAAAAGGAATGAAAACTCTTTAAGACCATCCTTCCTCCCAGAGGTTTCTCAGAACCTGACTGAGGGCTTCAGATATAAGTGATCCTAAAAGAGCAGGAACGATCAAAGCCTCCAGCATCAAAACATTTTGGTTTCACCTTTCACTGCACCTCCTACTTACAACTATTGGTGTAGAAAGAGTAAAGCACAGAGATGGAGGAGATGCAGCTCTGGGAAAGGTGTTTAAATGGGTATTCCACCCTGGAGGAAGCCTAGCAGAAAGGTTATCTAAGTTGTACTGTTTTTCTGCTTTGATCCTGGCTGGGAAAATACACACCTTTCACTTTCTCAATGCCTGCTGTCCAGAGAAACTGCAAAGTATCTGTAGCTACAAAAGAATTGTATGTTCTATAGATGTGTACCACAAACATTCTCTAACACACTGAGAGCATAAATCACAGTGATTCATTCACTGTGAAATCATACTCAGCCAAATCAATGAGCTACTGCACTGAGGGTAAACTTCACTCATTGTGTATGATTAATATCTATTGTGTTTGGCAGGATTATGTCGAAGAGTAATTGAAAAAAATTTGTGTATTATGCATGAATGGTATTGTAAACATCACAGGCTGTATTGTGAAGAATATCTTGAAAAATTTGTTCTGAACCATTGAATTTGGGAAACAGTGAAAGAAGTGAAAGTATTTGGCTACAAGAAATTTTTCATTAGAAAAATAGGTTTATTGTATACTTCCTTTTATATCTAGATCAAAGAAGCATGTGATGTGCTTCTTGATTCTAAATAATATTACGTTTGTCCCCAAGGTGGTCACCTGTCCCAAGGGAACCGGCAATATAAATCAATTGCTGTATAGGTGCAAAGTATAATAAATGGATCTTGGTGTACCAACTATTATAAATTATTGCTCTGCATATTTTACTGACTGGTATGAGAACATCTATACTGACTTACCCATGACACTCAGGGTGGTGCATGTATGTTCTACCTGCTTATGAGCTGAATTACTGAAAAGCCTTTGTAAGAATAGTGCTTCTCAGGCCTCACATAGCATAAAGAGCTATGAAGAGGTCAGACATTTAGACTCTTTCCTAATGCTTGAACTGTAGGTGTCTCTGTTTTTGCATTTGGAAGGGATGAAGAAAAAACAAACAACCGTTCATCCATTGTTATTAATCATTTACAGTGAAGTAACTATCCCACATTTGTATGAGCTAAATCTAGGCAATGTGCAATTAATTAGATGTGAGGATCAAAGCTGCTTGTTCCTTCTGATGTATTATTTTTATAATATATTTTTAAATGTTCTGTCTTTTCTTTTTATGCCATCAAAGACTAATAGAATGGTATGTGACATGTGATCATAGATGTTCACACTGTTTCAATACAGCACATGCAGAGGTTGAAGCTAAATAAGAAATTTTGTACTAATTTATTCCTTATGCAATTTACAGAACATTCTGGTAAAGAAGGTCAATCCGAAGAACATAAATTTATTTCTATGAACTTAGCTCATAAGTTAGAATTTTCAAGGAGATTTAAAGGACAAAAGTTATCAGCAGAAAAATTAAATAAACAACTGGATATTAATGAGATCGTGGTGGGGATGTTGGGTTTTGTTTTAGGTTGTTTTAGTTTGGGGATTTTTTTGGCCAGAGAATCCAAAACATCACAGCTTTATTACTTTCCCATCTTTTTAATATCAAAGAAAGGGTACATTGGTCCAAGTGGTTCTCATTATGTGTTTGGAATATGATTACAGAAAATCCCTTAATGGCAGTTCTTGCTTTGTAGGCCTTGGAGGATGTTTGAGAGGGCAGATGATCTTGGGCCTATCTGATTGAAGAACCATCTCCTTCTACCTTAGTTACTAGCAGAATAATATAAGAATGGTCTTAATGGATCCATCCGGTCCAGTGGTCTGTGGTCTAACTGTGAATAGAGATGCCAAGGGAAGAACTGATTAGAATGAATTAAAAGAATTAATATCAGGCAACAGCTAAACAGGTGGGCCCAGACGGTTGTGAACAGTGGTACACAGTCCAGCTGGAGGTCAGTCAGGATATACCTGACAGGCTGATACTGGGGCCATTGCTCTTTAACACGCTCATTAAAGACTTGGTCACTCCTCACGTGAGGAGAGGTTGAGAGCTGGGACTGCTCTGCCTGGAGAAGAGACAGCTCAGGGGGGATCTTATAAATGTGTGTAAATATCATATGTGAGGGAAAGATGAGGGAGACTAGTGAAAGGACAAAAGGCAGTGGGCACAAAGCAAACACCTGAAGTGCCCCCTGAAAACAAGGAACACTTTTTTACTGTGAGAATTGTCAAACACTGGCATACATTACCCAAGAGGTCATGGAATCTCCACTGTTGCAGATATTCAAGACTGAACTGCACGCAGTGCTGGAAAATCAGCTGTAGCTTGCCCTGCCTGGCCGGGAGGGTTAGACTAGGTGATTTTACATCCCCTTCCTACCACTCAGAGACTCTGTGTGATTCTGTGACAACAGAAATGTCTTGGGAAGAATATTAGTGCAAGGTAAGCATATAAAGATACTTCTCCTGACAGTCTATCTTAGGAATCTCTTTAAGGCAGAAGCAGTGTTTTGATATTTAATAGAACAGTCATAAATTTCATACGTTCCCAGAAAATTTTCTCTCTTTCTTTCTTCCACCATTCAAACAATGATTATTTAACAGTCTGAAAAGGCACTAATTTCAACCTACCTGCAGACTTGTAAGAACCACTCATTAATTTCAGTCCAGTATTTTTAACATTATCCCTGCAGTCTGTAAGTATGTTTACAGTAGAATACAATTTATATATGTGTATGGATGAGTTCAGGGGCAAATCACCATTTGCATTAACCTTTTGAGCAAGGTAAATGCTCAACTTGCTATGGTACCTTTGGGTAATGATTCCTAATATCTTAGATAAGAGCATGCTAGAAAGAAACACATAGCAAATTGCACTTGCTTGCTGACATAGCCTGTTTATTTACTACATATATTTGTGTCAGAAACACTTAATCTACTAGATCGATTCATGGTCAGTTATAGTAAAACCAAGCTTTATCAACCTGCAAGACTGCAAAGTTTTTAAAAGTTCTTAGTTTGAGAAAATCTTCATGGAATCTAAAATATTCTCTACGGATTAATACAGAGTAAATCTTGAGTAATAACTTGAGGTGTAGGTGCTGAGAAGGCAGACAATGTTTGATTCCTGCTCTTCATTCTTTGCTTTCTTTTGAATTATGTCACCTTTTAAGACTCCAGCCCCCAAATCATAAACCATCAGCAATAAATGATGTTATTATACTGGAATAGCACATTACCTTGCTAAATGATGGTTGTATGCTTTTCCAAAGCATGAGAGAAAAGGTTTTTATTAAAAGTCATTCACCATCTTCACTCTTACATAAAAACATATAGAAACATGTAGTAGCTCCAATGTTGTCTCCCATAAGTGTTAATTATTTTTGTTCTGACTTTCCTGAATTATTTTTAGTTTCTCAATATTTCACAACTAATAATTTAGGTTATGGCCCTTAGGTGCTTGAATATCAATAGTATTCAGTGACATTTTGGCATTGAAGTAATTGTAATTAATATATGACCTGGGCATGCTAATAAAAGGTGTTCTTTGTATTTCTCTTTTTCACAAAATGAATATACTGAAACCTTCTAACCACAAAGTGTTATTACAAAAATAAACACACTGAAATTGTGGAGTAAACAATGTTTACATGATACGTCAGATGGTAGTTACATAGACTCTTAGCACTGGATTTAGAGAGGGATCAATGATGTAGGACAGTTCCATGGTGAAAGGACTTATACTAGAAGGGTAGCTTTGCTACATTTTTCACTTTTCTTCTGCAATGGAAATGCAGAAGTAAAACTGCAGAGCTAAAGTGCCAATAGCATCAGACTCTATGCTACTGAAGCGCACTTATTTTATGTAATTATCCAATGAATTTAAAAGCTCCATTCTTAAACCTTGCTATTTATAGTCAGATAAAGAAAATACCCAAATTGTAAGTTTCCCTTGCCCAGATAACTTTCTATCCCACATATTCCCTAAAAACATCCAGGAGCCTTGTATCATGCTCATCTGGGTTCAGGGAGCAATGAAGAAGTGTGTTTCATGGCCACAGATCTAGGAAAAACAATGTAATGAGAGAGAATTAATTAAAGCAGTGGGAACTGAGCTTCTCAAGAAATTGAGGGTCTTCTTGTTCAGATAGGTCACATCCAAAAAAAAATCTTGTCAAAGCAGACAATATATCAACCCAGCTGTGATTAGAAGAGCCAAAGGAAAACTTTTTCACAGACCAAACCATCCATTTCTTAATAGACACACCCAGGCCAATAGACACACCCAGGCCAACCATTAAATCCTTATCAGTAACTACTTTTCCTATGAGGTCGCTGAGCATTACAGTGGTAGCAGTGAATCCTTGTCCTTATTTCCTGCATGTTCCCTGGCATGAACAAAACCCATTTGTATTCTGGAATTAGTTGCAAAGCTTTCCTCACTGGTGTCTTCCTCTCAGTTCCTCTCCTTTAAGTAATTTCTTCACCTTGATGACAGAAACATGGAGGAAATCATGGAGGGATCTCTTTTTTGCACTTTAGGATGAAAACCAATTGCAAATTCTATGTAATATATTGTTGCTTTTACAAACACTCTCACACTGTCATCTGGAAGGCAATGCAGCACAACACAATGAACAATATTTCAAAGGACAAGCATCCCTTGTCCTTTGAAATATGTTTTGGGGGTGGAGGGGAAATAATCAAAGAAAGCAGGGGGTTGATTTTCTTAAAAAAAATAAAGAATTCCTGACACTTGAACTGCAAGGAGGAGCATAATTGTGTCTGTCTTTCTGCTATTGTGTCAGGATATATATTAACTAGTGAAAGGGTCATCATGGCATTAAGAAGACAAACAAAATATTTCTTTAATAACTGGATGAACTGCATACACAAATAAACTATGGAGGTCTCACTTAGACTAGAACATATTACATAGACCAGCTTAAAGAAATATTTTAAGATCTTAATCAAACATGAAAAGGAAGTTAAATAAAGCTCAGTCATTGGCTAGCTCTTTTTGTTTTTAATAATTCACTACTGGTAATCTTATAGATGTCATCTCAACAAATAAATAATGAAAAGATTTTCCTTGGGCTTGTATATGACATTTTTCCTGAATTTACCTTAATCAAGAAACATTGATTTTTCTATGGTTTAAGACCATAATGAACATTTTTTGATCTTGAATTTCATTTGGAGTCTAATTCTGCAAATGGATTTTTCTCATGGAAGGAGCATTGTCCAGTAACAGATACAGAATTTCTCCTTACATTCAACCAGCTAAGTTTAAGAAAGGATTATTGTCTGTAATGATCTGCAAATAGTTTGAAAAACTCAAGTCCTTGATGTCCAAAGCAACACAGAGGCACGGTAGTACAGGCTTCACTCTATTGTTATTCCCCACTTATTTGCATTTTCAGCAAAAATTTTCGTCTTTTGATAAAGTCTCTAGAAGTATCCCTTTTTGTCTTCTGAAATGTTAAACATGTTTAACACACATCTACACTGTAGGGGCCGTGAGATTATAGTATGTATTGTGTAGCTGGCCTCTCAGTAAAAGATCTATGTATTGTATAAGTGACCCTGCTCTGATTCTTGTTACTGTAAATGGGCTGCAGCTGTGATGCCCTTAATTGGGTGGCAGCTGTAGCCACATGAGAAGGTTTGGGATAAAAGGGCTGGGCCAGTCAGAGAGAGCCTGGAGGAACCCTGAAGAAGAAGCAGAGACATTTCCCCTGTGAAGAGCTGCCTGCAAGAAAATCATTGAGAAGGTACGAGACTTTAGAATTATGCTAACTACATATGATAACAACACTACACAAAACTAGATTAATTCACAAACAAATTTCTTACAGCCAGTGATTAGCTATCAAAAGGTCAGTATAGTCAGTCTCCACTGAAATGGGCCACATTCAATCCATTGACTTGGCTGTAAAAATTCCATTCTCACTCCATGGAGTATCCTTCATCTCAGATAGCCTTTTTACTATGTAACTATTTTTTCCACTAAACTGTAAACTACTGAATGATGATTGGGAAGATACAGAAAATTTAACTTCTATATTTGATATTTCATCAAAATGCAGAAAAACTCTTCCATGATCAGAGCTTTCACTCTTCTGTGCAGTGATATTTGCAGTTAGAAAAAAATTGGAATAAACACAAAATAAGAAATCCAGTCCACTGTGTTTGAAGATACTCTAGCAAAATATTTTAATCAAAACTGAAGAGAGAAGTCAGTGCTGGCAAATATTAAAAAGTACAAAAACTTCATAACATGTTTTACAAATACACTTAACATAATGCAATCAAGTAGTGCTCTGTTATAGGCACTGAAATTTAATTATGTATAATCTTTTTTCAATGAGCCATCCTGATTGAAAACATTTTCATCAGACAGAAGGACAAAACCAAACAAATTTTTAATAATACTTTTATTTATGCAGTTAGATAGTTGTACAGCCCTTGTCACCACACAGACTAAGCAGTTTAACAATGTATTTTACTGTTTAAATCATGCAAGATGAGAAGACTTGAAGACAAGAAGGCAGCAATACAGTTTCACATAATGTAGTTTCTGCCGGCTGCCTCTAGTAATGAAAGAAGATAGTCAGAATATTTCAAGCAGTTCAGTAAAAAACTTATCTCCTTCCAGCACAAACATAGTTACTTACTGAATAAACAAACTTTTTCCATTGCTGGGAAAGTAGCAAGTCTTTCCAGTCTGCATTTTACTTTCGTTTTGCAAAGGACCATGAGAGCATTGTGGCAGTTATTTCTGACAGATAATCACTCAACTGCTTTTGATTTCCTGACATACTTCTACCCTGACATACTTCTACCCTGACATAAAAGTAAAGATGATGATAAATTCTTGCATTTATTTTATATGGTTTTCTTTGGGTCACCAATTAAAAATGGTACTGTAAAAATACTTCTAGCCAAACACATGCAATCCTTAGAATTGTTTCATTTGAACAGTGTGTCGATAATGTAACACATAAAAATGGAAGTGATGGGTTTTAAGCTCAAAAATGTTAAAAAAAATCAGAATTCAGTGCATTTGCAGGAAGTTTCAAAACCAACACCTCCTGAAACAGAGAGGCTCTTATTTATAATGAGGAAACACTTGATAAGATATTTTTCTGATCTCAGTTAGATTTTCAGAAAAAGTTCAAATGAAAGTGCAATGGAGTACCCTATTCCTGAACACTTATGGTGGTAACAGTAATAGGAGAGAAAACTAAGCAGGAAGAAAAGTCAATAACTTGAGAGCAGAGAAGGAGTTATCATCAAAGCCAGCCTTCCATCATGTACTTGGATTCCTATTACAGTTATAAAGTGATAAGTACACAGAAAAGTTGAGATAGACAGCGTTAACAGAAATATCCTTAAAACCTGTTAAAAAGGAAAGAAGGGTCAGAAGAGAAGAGAGAAAATACAATGCCAAGCCATGAAAAACAGGTTTAGGTATGAGTTTTCTTCAAAATAATTTTATTTTATACAATGCATTGAAAATGCCAAATTTAACGTTATCTTTTTCTTTATTACCCTGCTTTAATGGACTGATCTTGATTAACTGAAGTATATTTTTTTATTATTATTATTATTAGTAATTGATCAGCTTATGTTGGATAAAATACTCTTTCTGGAAGTACTCTTCTTTCAGATTTCCCAAAATCTGGAAGTACTCTTTCTTCCAGATTTTGGGCAGCGTGGCAGCACTGTGATTTATTTGGAATATTGTGATGGGCCTGGTAGAATATTTGACTCATCAGCCTTGAATAATATATCTAGCGCTGCTTCCACAGGTCTGAAAAATTCCATCCGTGCAAGATGCATACAGACGAATGAATCACCACAAGAATTTATTACTGGTTACATCTGCTTTCAAGGTACAAATAGACCTAATTATATTGGCTAGTTGAAATATCTGCATGAAACCTGCAAAAATTCCCTGGTACAATGGTAAGTTCAAACATCTTAACTGAATGCCAGCTCTGTAGCTCACACAGTACCTTTTCTGAAAGTGAAAATATTTCCTTCTCTCTCTCCCAGGAAACTCATCTGTTGAACTCTACCCAGTCTACCTCACCAATCTAACTTCCTTCTTTCTGCTGCCTATGTAAGACCCTCTTGGCAGATATATCTTTCTCTGTAGTTTGGACTAAATCAAGGACATTTTTTTCTGAACTTAAAAAAACTGCTAAGTAGTTATGTTTAAGTGGCATGCAAGTTTTATTGCACAGCTTCAGCTTCCAAGACACTAGCTTTATAAAGATTGTCAATATAAAATAATAGTACAGTAGAATTTTATTTTAAGGGCAATTCATGCCTGAAGGCATACTCTATAACTCGCTGTGGGTAAGCAATGATGTTGCAATTACAAACAGAAAAGGACACAATATATTTCTTGTGACTGACACACTTATATACACTTATGTTGTGAAAATGGGATATATTGATATTGATTCTTAGTTAGATCCTATTTTGATATGTGCATTTATTTAACAGACATTGCCCTTTATGTGATCCCATTTATATGAGGGAATTTTTCCATACATTCAAAGGGATACAATATTGGGCTGAATGAACACTTCTATGACATTCATTATTTGGCTAATTTAAATACTAATAGCCTATCTGATGTGCCATAAGAACACTAAAGATAGTATAGAGTACTAGAAATAGCATAAACTAGAACTTAAATACGGCATAGCTTTATTATGGAAGATGATGTGTTATATTGATCTTAGACATCCTGTGAGGCTTTTAATGATTTAGCTATTTAAAATACAGAACTTTGGGGAAAAAATGAAATTATCAAGAAGGCAGCAAATTATATTCTCTTTTTTCATTATGAAAGAGAGGCAGAAGGTTAATGTGTGTTGAAATATAAGAGAAAAAAAAACAAAAAACAACCCAGGTTGTCAAGTCCTATTGAGTAATACAGAGCATATGAGACAACAGATAATTTTTATATGGAATATACATATTCATCCTTTTGTTTGGAAATTTTGTTTTGGCAACACAATTCCTTTGCATATACCAGAAAAGAAATTACACCGCTCTATGACAAGAATCGTGATGGAAAGCCAAGTCAGGTAGAGTGGATAGACCATGACTTTTTTCTTACACAGAGCTGCCAAAAATGGATAGTAAATTACCTTCAAATACAGGAAAAGTAGATTTTATTAGCTTTTAAAATAGAGTAGTTGACTTAATGGTGCCTAGGCAAGACAGAAAACAAATAAAAAGAGTTCATAAAAGATTCTTTTCTGCCCATTGTGCTCTTGTCTCAAGGAGAGGTTCTTGTTTCATGCACTGGATTTATTTCAGCTGGAGGAGCAATGTTTCGAGAAGTAGAGAACCGCCCCCAGTACTCCTGAAGCCATTATTCTTTCCATGAGTCACGATGGGTAACTGCGTATCCTTTGGATAAACCATCCTTACAGCAGAGACTCTCTTCTCCTTGCTATGACACTGTGCTTGAACTAGACAGCTAAAAGGAAAGGGGACTTGTCCTGCTGAGCACCTTGTTTTTGTTCCTTAAATATTCGGGTACTTCCAAGATCCAATAGCCTTTCATTGAACTCAGATTATTTTCATTGATTCAAGTTGGATTTTGATTAATAACATAGAGAAGGACACCATATAAACAAAGGAAGAATGGATTTTTTCACATATATACTCTTTCTGGACCAGACAACTCAGTTTACAGTAGATAGGGTATCATGTGGAATAGGAATGTCTACTTAGGAGAGTCCTCTCTTACACTGGATGAAATAATATTGCCAAATACATTGAACTTTAGAAACTGGATACACATACCCAAAACTTAATCAGAAATTAATCCTAATATTAATGAAATGGGATAAAAACTACCAGTAAAGACCTGGAATCTTAATATTGATGAAATCTAAAGGTTCTTAGCTGTATGTCCAGATTAATTGTAGCAGAAGAATCACATATAATATTCTGTGGAAAAAACATTGAGCCTTAGTGGCAACAGAAAACAGCTACCTTCCTATCTATCAGCTTTTCAAAATTCTGAAGTCATCTAGGTTTTTAACTATTTGGATTTGCAAATCCTAAACCAAACCTTAACCTAAGATTAATTAAGTTTGGACAAATAAGCTATCTAGACCTAAAAAACATGAAGTTACATGGTAGATGCCAGCACAATTAAAATCTCTTTGAGACATACAGTAAACTGAAGTCAATTGGACTCTAGATATACATACTGTATATTCTAAAGCTACAGATTTATAAGCTGTAAGCCTACAGGTAGTCTATTAAAAAGGACTGATGACCAAAATAAGAGACATGATGACTTGGTCTCAGTAGAGACCTATGCCTTTCCTTTCTCTTAAAACCTGAAGAATTTTGAAGATATTCAGAGTATTACATTCCACCATTAATCATCCTATGCTAAATTAAAGCCATCCTACCAACCAAGGAACTTTATGTAATCTATTGCTTATGCAGAGTCCAAAATAATTTCAGATGTTTATGAATACCAGTCACTTTGTTTCTCTACTTTTCTCCATAGTTCTTCACACCCTAATTTTGGATTTAGGAGCAAATAGGTTTTAGGACCAAAATCTTTTAAGTTTAATTTTTTTTCCTCTGTCGCATTGCTCCAGGTTTACTTTACTAGTGCACATATGTGTATTTAACACATATCCACAAATAGTTCTAGCTTGGAGGTTTAATGATTGAGTAACCTCAGTAAACTCCTCTTCAGGTTCACAGGGCACACAATAGATTGTCAAGTAGCTGAGATTGCTTAGCATTTCATTATACCAAAGCTGATATATGACTATTATTTTGACATTGCTGCCTTGGAAGTCTTGAATAGCGCTGTGAAAGAATACCTAATCAAAGAGTCAGTGATATTTTACGCAGTAATAATTCTCTAGGGTAAAAAGAAAGTCAATAAAAATAATTAAAATATGAAAGGTTAAATATTCTTGTACAAATTCTGTCAGATAAAGAGATGTATGCTAAGGTAATCCTAAAGATTTCCAGGGGTTTTTAAAAAGTTTGGTTTATGTAAGAAAATGTCAGCATTCTCTCAAATGTGTATTTCACAGAACTTGCCCCCTTCACCCCCTGTAAATGGCAAATGGGGGAAAGGGAAGGGAAATCGACATTTGCAGTTCAACTCAAGTTTTCAAAGAGTAGACATGAACAACCAGAAAGACAGAATTAGTTCTTATTGCCCAGGTCTGCATCTACTAGACAGGAAACAAACTAGAGTGGAAAAGGAGTATATATCATTTATTGCAGGCCAGGGAAAGGATAACTATGAAGTTTTGGGAAGTTGAGTTTTTTTGCTTTCCAAAGGCTACAACTAATTGAGGTCTGGGGAGTTCTTCCTAAGACTAGAAGAGGAAAAGGAGAACAACCAGAACAGAAGTGTTACCAAACAGCCTCCTCCTTGTATAAATGCGGTTCAGATAGAGTACAGGTTTTGTGCTGGCCTTTTGTACTGTACAGAATTTAGTTCTCACTGTAAAACCAATCAGGTCAGTTCATATTTAACTGACAGAGAACTCACTGGAAACTGTGTCTGACCTCTTTCCTGAAAAGATGTTTTTGCCCTCTGTCACAGACAATCGATGTTTATGGCCCCTTTATTGCCCCTGAGTCACAGGCTGTTTTGTGTTCAAAAGTGCTTTTTTTTTTTTGAAGTTGCACTTTGTGTAGCAATTGCAAGTGGTTTACCCTCACAGAAACCAAGAGAGAGTTATCCTTGCCTTGGCGATCTCTGAGCCAGCGCAATTCCAAGCGCCAGTTTTGATCTTCAAAGGCTTATGCAGCTGAAGTCGCAACAACTTAAAATTATCTTCTCTTTAACAAAATGGGAGCTGAGAAATCAGTCCAAAGTACTTCAGATATCATTCCCCAAGTGCATACCTTGGGCTGGGAGCAGGAAAATTTCTCTGGAGGACACTTGAGTATGGTGTTTACTTCCGATCTCACCCAGTTAACAATCAGCTCCTCTTGGTTAAATGTACAGCAAACAAGAGTTTAATCTGCTAAGTTTTGAGATACAATAGTGAGAAGAGTGTTAGTGCCATACTGCCTTAGAAGAAGATGGTAATGGCTATGATTATGATTATGTGGAAATGTAATTTCTGTTTCAGTGTTTGGGAAATTCCTAAGTTGAAGGATTCATATTTCTCTTGAAAGAAAACAGTCAAGTCCAGGTAACTTTTTTTTTTTCATTGACAGCTGAGCTGAAACTTGTTTCATCTTAGGCAATTTGATAAGGACAGACAAATGTACAATGGTTGCAAGATTGGAAGATTTTCAACAATGTGGATGGTGTCCTACACACCCAAGTGTGATTTCAAGTATTGTCTTTGGTACCTTTCCTATAGGTTAGAAAAATATAACAGAATATATGAATTTTCTTTGGGATAACATATCACAAAGTACCCTTTCTCATTATAGTGAAAGTAAATGATAATTATAACAGGTTTATTTGCACTATTTCCAAGAAAAAAAATTAAAGGGCAGAGAAAACACAAAATGAAAATGGAATATTCAGTACATATCAAAATGGCTTTGTCAATATTATTTAAGACGTTAGAAACCTGTTTTAGAAGGCAAACCTATCTATATTAAGCAGACTTATGAATACACTTGCCTGGACACCATGGCTCCATGACTTTATCTGAAGTGCTTAGCACCATTGCCCACAATTGGACAAGGATGGCACATCCCTTTATTCTTCTTCTCAATTTCTGACTGTCAGCATAGCATGTCTAGTAGGAGATCCAAATCAGAAGCTTCTAATTTTTTGTTATTTTTACCAGATACTTTTCACAGATGTTTCTGTCCAACTTACAGGAGGTTGTTGCAATTCTACCACTTCTCCAGGCATTAAGAATGAAAGTTTAGACAACAAAGTAAGCAATCAGTGGTCCTGACCTTTTATTACTTAACTCAGCAATCAACCACAATATGGTAATGAATCTGAAAGGTAGGAAATTTCATACTCCAAAATTAGAAAATATTTGCAACTGTAGGGAGTAGAAGTGTGGTTTACATTTGTTTCTAGCCCTTAGCTATAATGGTCTAAAGTGTTTCCCTTTTGGTCCTTTTCTGGAATGCTATTTTCAATGCAGTTATTTTATGCAACTCACTTTGAAGCAGTTTTCACAGAAGAAAAGGTCATTTGGCCCAGTGGCACTTGGATAAAGACTCAGTGTAATTCCATTTAGGGACTTTAGAAAGAAGATGAGATGCTAAAAAAATCAGTCAGCTGGGTCTGTTGTGGAAATCTATAAGGACAGAGAATTTTGACATTAAACTTTCCAGAGGTTTGCTCAAAGTGAACATTCCTAGACTAAAATGGCGTGTATGCACTATTTGGAAATGTACTTAATATTTATATAGTGCAGTTTGTATCTGCCCTTCCTATCCTAGAATCCTGCATGATCATTTGGCTGATAGATTTTAGTGGTGTATCTTATAGGAAATAATGATCCAATGTCTTCAGAAGTCAATTTGACTTCTGGAAGAAAGCCATGACTTTAAGGTCCTTAGGGATAAATCATTTAGAAAAAGAATATTTTACCTTGTGAGAATTCAGAGTGCTTTACAAATTTACTGTTACACTATGTCTCTCAGACAAATAACTTTAAAGCATTTTCTGTATTATTATATTCTGTATTATTTCCCAAAATTTCATAAACCACACCATTCAGGACCTACTGAGGCTGCTCCTTTCAGCTGATCCCCGCCACTAGGCAGTGCAGCATCCCCTGAACTTTGTCGAAGAAGAGTTGGGGTTGACTTTGGATGAGGGAGAACCACATTATAAATACATCTTGCTGGCTTGTGATGCATTATTTTAGGGATAGAGCTGCCATTCTGCATTCTGCACTTGTTGGGTTTTTTTGGTGGGTTTTTTTGTTTTTCTTTTTTTTTTTTTTTTTTTTGCTGTGCTTTGAGAAATACACCTCCCTTGAGGAAAAGAGAAAGGAAAAAGAAGAAAGCGGAGAAAGAAAAAAGAAGGGAAAAGAGGAGAAAGGAGAGGAGAGGAGAAGAGAGGGAGAGGACTATTCTTGACTTAACGTGGCCGGCAGAGAGTGGGAAATTCCCGTGCTCTGCCCGCTCGGAGCCTCCCGGCCGAGCTGGCGGCTGTGCCCCGCCGAGAAGGAGCCGCCGGCCGCTGCTCGGGGCGCCCGCAGCGTGCGGCGGGGGCAGCGCGGTCCCGCCGAGTCGAGCGGCGTTGCGGCGGCGGAGCCAGCGGGGCCTCCAAGCGGCGGCGGCCGCGGAGAGTTGGGGCGGCGGGAGGCCGGAGCGGCGGGGCCGTGCCGGGCACTGCGCGGCTCCTCACTTGCGGGAGGGAGGCGGGGAGGGAGGCAGGTAGGGAAGGAAAGAGGGAGGGAGAGAGAGAGAAGGAGGCAGGGCGGCCGCGGCCCCGGCGCGCGCCGGAGAGCCCGCGCAGAGCTGCGCGCTGCTCCCTCTCGCCGCCGACTGCAGCGCCGAGGGCAGGGAGGGGGTGGTGCTGCCGTGAGCAGGGTCCGAGGGGGACGGACAGAGTGCGAAAGAAGACGGAGAGAGAGGGAGGGAAGGAGGGAGGGAGGGAGGCGGGGGAAGGAGAGAGGGAGGGAAGGAGTCGGTGATCCGGTGCAGCGTCTCCACTCTCACTCTCTCCGCTGCTGTAACTCCTCAACTCTGCCCGTTCTTTGCCTGGACATGTCTTAAGAAAGTTGGATCTCTCCTTCCCTCTCGCTTTTCTTCTTCTTCTTTTTCTTTTTATATTTTTTTTTCTTTTTTTGTTTCTTCTTCTCCCACTCCCCCTGTATTTTTCCTTCCCCCCTCGTTCAAGTTTCAAGCTGCGGATGGGTCGGAGCCGACATGCCGCGCTGTGGCGGCGGGGCCGGGCGCCGCGCTGGCTGCGCGCCGGGGCCGCGCTGAGAGCCAGGGCCACCGCGGGGTTCACGCTCTAGAGGCGTGTGGGCACCGGAGCATTGCTCGTGCTTTCTCCAGAGGACAAAAAAGAAAGCGGGAGGAGGAAGCGTGCGGACATGAACTGAGCTGGAGCGGACTTTGTGAGAAGAGTGCCGAGTCCAGCTGGTCTGGTGAGTTCTTTGTTTAATGAGTTTATTATCAGCAGGGTGCTGAGAGGGATGATTCCCTTGAGAGTTCTAATGCTATAATTTGTTGCGTTACTGAAAACAGTAGGGTCTGCGACTCAACCCGTGGTTTTTAACTGTGTAGAGTCGGTATGTTTATGTATACATCAGTACGTGTATATATACCCGCACATCGACTCTATGCAAAGCTACGTGTACGTTGGAGCAGAAGGTACCCAAGCTTTACCGCCCCCTTCACGGGGACAGCGAGGCTCAAGTTTCCCGACCCAGAACCCCGCAGCCGGAGCCGGGCTCGCCGCTCCGGGCTCGGTTGCGCTCCCTCCGCCGGAGCCGGAGCCGTGCCCGCTGCCCGTGCGCTGTGGCGCGGCGCCCCCTGCCCGGCCGCCGCGGAACTGCACCGCCGCCGCCGGGGGCAGTCGGGGCCGGGGGCTGCGGGGCAGGCCCGGGGAGGGGACGCGGGCAGGGGGGGGCTGAGCCGCCCGGCTGCGGGTTGGTGACCCTGAGAGCCAGCGCTTTCTGACGGGGTTGGTTCCTCCTGACCTGCAGCCCTGGGCGCATGAGGCTGTGGTTGGAGAGGGGCTCCCTCCGCCGCTGGCTGTATTTATTTATGTGGCTAATAAAAGACGTGGCGGGGCTAATGCGTGGTAAATGCGCCCCCGCTGGCGGCTCCTACCTGCAACCCGGCTTCGTCGTGAGTCCGCTGGGACAGGATTCCCCAGGCAAACATTTGATAGTTATTAAGTGTGATCACTTATTAATGAGCGGGGAATCCTTCAAGGACTGTTTCGGAGTATTAATCTTTAACGGAGGGCTGACAGACTGTCAGATATCCCTTCAGCATGAATCCGGCAGGGCGCTTTTCCCCTTGAGAGTACGGATTGGTAGCCCATACCCTCTCCGCGGGCCGCAGGGTGGTCGCCGCTGCGCTCCCGCCGCTGTATACCCGGCTCCGCACTCCCTCTCACTGCCGCTGCTTTTCCCGACGCCGGAGCAGGGCGCCGTTCCTTACGGCGCTGCCGGGGAACCACGGGAGACGCCAGTGGCTTTTGGCCCCTGCTGAGACCTCCCTGCTCCGCCCGACCATTCAGCGGCGGCTCGCCCAGCCGAGGTGGGGAGGCGTGAGCCCAAGACCGCCGGCGCGGTCCGGGGGCGGCAGCCCGGCCGCCTGCGGGAAGGGCAGCAGTCGCCGAGGCGCTGCGGTCGCCTCTGGGCGGTCTTGGGTACCAGCGGTGCGGGCGGGCACCGCGGGACTTGTCCGGGCCACCCGCTATTCCTCGGACAGCAGAAGACCGCGTGCTCCCGCGGGCTCTGACTGTCTCCCTTGCCATCCCCGTAAGACAACCCCGGCAGCAGCTTTCCGAAGTTTCTGAGTAGTCTTTCTGGGGGAAAACTTCGCCGTACGCGGAATTGCCCCCGTCCCTGGACAGGCACCCGATTCTCTGCCGCTCCCGTCGTGCAGGAGCGAACGCGGCGGAGGTGAGGCGCTCCCCCGACCTCGGGCCACCGGGAGGAACAGCTCGTGGTTGTGGTTCGCCCTTCCCCCGCTGCTGTGTTCCGCGGTTCGTCCTTCCACGGCGGGGCCGGGCAGGGGTGCGAGGGCTGCCGCCGCTCCGGCCGAGTGCCGCAGAAACGAGTTCCGGAGGGGCGGCCGGCCAGCGCCGCGGAGGAATCCGGCGGCGGGGGGCGCCGCGGCCCGCAGGGGGCGGGGAGGCACCGGCGAGGCGCGCTGGTGGCCGGGGAAGAAAGGGGGAGCGGCGCGGCGGGCACCGTGCGGGGCTGGCCCCGGCCCGCGCCCTCTCCCGCAGGCAGCGAGCCGCACAGAGGTGAGCGCTGGGCCGGCCGGGAAGTTGGGAGAAGTTTTGGCGGCGGGGGAGGGCGGCGGGCGGCGCGGACCCCTTGGGAAGTTGAGCTCCGAGGCGAGGCCGGGCCGGGGGCGAGCGGCCGCCTCGTGCTGCGGCCCCGCTGGGACGGGCTGCGAGCGGCGCCGGCCCCTGCCCTGCTGCCCGCCCCGCCGCGCATCGCGGGCCCCGGCGCCCCGTTCCCCCCGCGGCTGGCGGCAGCCGGCCGGGCTGAAGCTGGGGCCGCGCTGCCCCGAGAGCCAGCAGGACTCCAGCGGGCAGGTTCCGCCTGAGCTGGGCAGAGGAAAAGAGCTGGCGGTGGAGCTTTTCCCTGGGGCAAGGTGTCTGAGTGCGTCTGATGGGCCATTGCAAAAAAACTTCATTCCCGGGTGAGCCAGCAGGGGCGGTTCGCGGCGGGTGTGAAGTACCTTAGGATGAATTTCTTCCTTTGTTCGCACTTCCACACTGCGTCCCTCGTTGCGTTCCTCGCCGGATTGCTCCGAAAGGTAAAGGGCAGTACCCGCCAGGACCCGGCGTTTGGCGGCGGCTCCCGGAAGAGCCCGGCTGCACTCCTCAGTCGGCTTCTGCTGCTTTTATTCTTCTTTAGGGCAGTTGGAGCAGAACAAAGTTATGTTTGAAAGATGCACTTTTTAATCTCTCTCGTCAGTAAGTGACGCCGTGTTTTACCCTGCTGAAAACTTTTTTTCGGAAAAGCATTAATAAGTTAAAGAATTGCTGCCTTCTAGCAGCTGGTTTTCCTGCGGTTTAAATACTTGCATACAAGTTGTTCCTAGGGAGTGGCATAGGAAATACTACCTGTATTCTTTTACCACCTCTGCTGTCTCTATGTAAAAGAAAAGAACGTTGTATAATAGATGTGTATTTCCTATTTGCTTTTCTAACCGTGTAGAAGTAATTCCACAGTATTCAGTGAGTAAATATCTTACTTGCATGCTGTAAACTATTTTAAAAGTTTTTGTTTTATTCACTATGAATACCTAAAATCTCGTTTAGGAGAATGAAAGGTGTGCCTTAATAGTCATCCCAGAAGAATTATGGTCAGTTTTTTTTAATTAAGCATGCTCAAGAACTTTGTATGGGTAAGTTAACTCTGCTATCAGTTCAAGTAAACAAGTGTAAAATGGTTTTAAACTCTCGAACATTTCCTTCTTTTTTTTTTTTTTTTAAGTTTAAAACTGAATTCAAACTCAGTAGAACTATTTTTGTTATCACAAATTTTAGGGTACCATGCTAAATTTCAATCAAACTGTTATTCCCAGAGATTGGAGGTTTGCTTTTCCTCGAACCACTGATGAGTTCATATTAGATACACCAGTAAGTAACTGCCTACTGATAAACAGTTGAAATTCTCCATGTGAATTTCATTCTGTGTTTCATTCTGGTTTCAGAATCTTTGCCTGCTACTGGAGTGTAGCTGCTGCATTTTTCTTTTAAAAGTTAATATCGTGAAAACAAAAATCAAAGTATCTCGTGAAATTAACTCATGATGTGGGGAATACAAACATGAAACTCACTAGACTTTAGTCACAAGTTGAAACTGTTATGTTAATCTCTGCGACAATGTACATTTTTTGAATAACTCACCAGCTTTACTAAAGTAACACTACCATACACTCTTGTCATGTGTTAATTTTCTGAACACCAAAACAGACACCTTCCCCCTCTGAAAAGCAAAAGACCCTGTTAATTTGTTTGATTGGAAAGTTATGCATGTTGAAACAGCTAAACTTGGTGTTTCTTTTTTCCCATCAGATCACATGAATAATTCCTTTAAAACAATTGAAAGGGTAGGTGTTACCACAATTAGTGCAGCTTGCAAAGTCTCACGATCTCTCATGGACTGCTACACTAGAAATCCTGTCATGACTGTTTAGTTTCACAGTGCGTTTCTGTCAGACAGCATCAGTTGGGTGTGCTGATCAAAACTGACCTTTATGGTAAATAAACATAGTTAATGCTTTGCTTGGTATATAGGTTATTCTGGACTTAATTGATAGAGCTTGCATGTAGAAAAAGAGCAGTGGGACCCAGACTAACTTGGGTATATTGCCTGATTTAGGTAATTTTTCTACCTGTGACTTCCAGTGGTGGGCCAGTAAATATTTCAGTGTATGCTGCCTATAGATACCTTATGTGTCTGGGTATCGTAGATTGGTTTAATGTATCTATGGTAAGCAAGATAAACTTGGTTTGGTCTTTCTTTTGTTTGCTTGGCATCGAAATTGTCCTTTACTAAGTTTTGTATTTATGTTTAAAACTTTCAAATCTCAAACTATAAACTTTGAAATCCAAATACTATAAACTTTGTGCTAGGAGAAACAGTCTTTCTTGGGACTGCTATCTTATCCAGTCATCTTAATTTGTAACTTATCGATTTGAGCTCTGCTTGCTCCAAAATTATGCTTAGGCCTTTAATGTAAAGATAGTTCATATTTCTAAGTTGCATTAATACTTTTTTCCATGTACAAATTATGTTAATGTTTTAATACATTAATAGTTTTGATGATGTTCTAACTAATTAGTAAAACTGTCTTACATATCCCAGTGCTGAATTTGCATATAAATAAAAATGACCTGGATATGCATAGAAATAAAAATTATCTGAATAATAATTTCCAGGTAGGAAATCACAGTTTGTTTGAAAGTAGCTTTTCAGAATAATGTGGTGTGCACTTATGAGGTTAGGGCTGTATGTTTTGTTAAGCAAACTGTTGCCTTGTGTATTGAACATGGATACAGAAAATCCTGAACTGGTTGTATTCCAAAGATAATAAAAATTTAGGAGTTCAAAGTGTAGCCTTTGGCTAAAATGTTTCTGAAATTCAGTCATTTTGGCATGCTGTAATGAGCCATCTGAGTTTATATCTAACGCATTATCACTTTATCTTAATGCTTTCATACTTTCTCTTAGTAGTTAATAGTTTTTATAACTGGAGCTGCTTAATACTTTAGATATTTTCCAAGAATATACTATGTTGATTTTTGGATAATCCAAGTCAATGTTTTTTAGTTTCTAGTAACTGTGTAAATTGTGACAAGATGGAAATAGGGCTGTGTAAAATAAATTGCTAACTTTTTATCTGATGTGGTTAAGTGTTCACTTGAGAGATACTTTTATATTCTTGTTTGTAACTCAGCAAGTCATAGGGGTTAGTGCTGGGGATGATTCTCTTAGTGGTTGTTGAGTTATTGTTTTTAATGGCCTGCCTGTTGCTGGTTCTGAGCAGACTTGAAGTTGCTACACAAGAGCAGCAAAAAGTGCTCAAGGTATTATGGCACAGAAAAATATTGCAGTAACAGTAAAACCTACACACGTGTTCAACTTTGAATATTAATGAGAAGTTTGGATATCTTAACTCGTCTTAGTGGCGTGCATGTCCGGTCTAATGTGCCCGAGACGTAAGCAGCAAAGGATAAGAGATACAAACCGATACAATGTTTCACATTGTAAATCCACCACTTCAAATGGCCTGTTGCCAAACATAAGCATAGGCGGTGAGTTAGATGCTGCAGCATCAGAGGTAAAGCTGGGTTTTGGACTTCAGTATAAATGAAAAATAATAATAATAATAAATCCTAGTGTAACTGAGGTAGAAAACAGGAAAACATCTGATCAGATCAACATAAAATTTGATCATTGAGTAATAGATCATTGGTAATAGATGGCTTCCAAAATTCCAGCAAGATGGAGGAAAAGTTGCATTTGTTGATTGCTTAAAAATGATGTTTTAAACATTAAATCTTCTTAACATTGCCTTTTAGGCCAGTTAGGTGGCTTTTTAAAATTTTCAGAGTTTTGGAGTTAGTGATATCAGTTATTTGTTGCAAAGATTTGGTTGTTGTAAGAGTTTCTTTTGTTTGTTTGGGTTTTTTTTGGCTTTAAGCAAATGTTTGTTAACTTGGCAATATACTGGGACATAAAGCCCTGGAGACCCAAGTGCCTCTGTATTCCCAGGACATATCATAGCCTGGGAAGGAAAGTAGACAGGGGAGGAATAATACTGTTTAGCCATTGAAATGGTGACTGTTCCAACCTCACTCATTTGCCCTCCCAACCTTTTCTTCATTCAGTGTTAAGACCTTGTAAGTATTGGTTCCAGCTAGTGACTAACTTCAAAGAACTTTAATGCTTTTTATTGTTTGCTTATTCACTTTTTGTTTGCTATGTTTATAGTTTTAATTGTGCAACTTAATGCCTAGATTTGGAAGACAGACACGCTTTTTTTTTTTTCTCCTTCCAAAAGGATATTCATTTTCATTACTCCTCTACAATACTTCATATGGTTTGTGTGAATCTGAGTCTTAACTTCCTGTCAAAATCATTGACTTAGGAATATCTCTGACTGAATTCCTTCTGAGGTTTTGAAGTGAACTGTTGACACAAGCAGATTAATTTGTTCTGATGTTTGCTAGTGGGCAGAGTCAGTCCATGGAATGTCAGCCAGTGTGATCTTTCACATATCTACCTGAGCAGGTAGAAAGTAGGGAAGAGAAAAATTACCGTAAGACAAAACATGAGTGGAGAAAGGAGACAACATGTGATATTATTTTAGAAGAGGTGAACAGAACTAGCATGAACATAGGCACTTAGAGACTGACATCCAAAGAATAGGATGAGGGCAAACCAGGGCGAAAATGTGGGGAGAAAGAGGAACAATAAATGAATGACATAGTGAGTAATTAGTTTGATTCGTATAGCAGATTGGCCAGGGAAGAAAACTCAGAAGGAGAGGTAAGGGTAAAAATTAAGCATAAATAGAGAAAGGAGAAATAAATGAATGTGTACTACTTAATCAAAGTAATCAAGAAAACGTTTGATTGCTTTCTACTTGCTGGAAAGAAATTTTGCCCTCAGGTTCATGTTGAAAGCTTAGACTTGTCAAGGGAGCCTTCTGAGGCTTTAATTTGTTGTACTGTGAGATTTGAAGGAGTGAAGATGGTTGATGTAAACCCAGATGAAGAAGGTGGTCCCAGATGTCTTGTTCATGAGGTTTCTGCCTTTCTTCCTGCTGCAATCTTGTCTAGATTTAGCTAGCAAAAATATTGTACTGACTTCAAAAGTCAAATCCAGTGAAGGTGTGCCTTTATGACTGTCTTGCTGTTCCAGCCTCTTTCTCTGTCATTTCTAGAGTGTGTTGGAGAAGCCCAACTGAAATGTTCCTCCAGTAATTTTGATAGATTCTTGTTCTTATAGCTCTTGATACTTATTTGTTTCAGATCTGTTCTGAGAGGGGAATAAAGGAATATGTCTTATTCTTTATGGGCTTTACACCTTCGTAGTAGTGCTTGACTTTTTTTTTTTTTTTTATGATAAGCACTACTCTTACAAGGGCAGTCAGAGCTGCAGGAAATACAATACAGAATTATTCTCTGTTCTATTAATAATATTTATAATTATTGTAACAGGTACACATTGGATA
Organism: Setophaga petechia; assembly: GCA_024362935.1. Lineage (NCBI taxonomy): Eukaryota > Metazoa > Chordata > Aves > Passeriformes > Parulidae > Setophaga > Setophaga petechia. The sequence continues at coordinate 28,453,287 of JANCRA010000001.1, forward strand.
CTGTAAAGAATTGATGGTGATATCAAGCCAACTCTTGCAGTTTACTTTCACATAGTTGGACATCAGTCATTTTACAATCTAAATTAAATGAGGGAGGGGAATTTTCTACTAGACATAATTGTTATATATGAAGTAGAGAACTGGAGTGAATGCTCACTTCTCCAGATTAGTTCTGACCTACTTTGTTTGCTCATAGCAGACAGCATTGATATATTTCTTCTAGCATGTTGCTTCATGAGAATGTTCATTTGAACTTAGCTCTGTGTTCCTTTCATGTTGTGTTAGTAATTCCTAGAAGTTGATGTAATGGATTCTTGACTTTGTAGGAGTTTTTAATTTATCTGTGTTTCTATTACTGCAAATAATTTTGACACTTTCTTCAAGAAAATGATATAGTCTAAATATATAACCTACAGTTTTCTTTCAAGCATGAATTCTGAACAAAGCATCAATGTTTATTTGTTAAACTTTTGAACAATCATAAGCCTTACTACATCTCTTTCTTGTTTCAGGGTTTCTTCGTAATTGCTGCCATGGGAAGATACTTGACTATGCTGTTGCTGCTGATGCTGCTGGTGCAGCATTTTGGAAACTGTGAAGGAAATCAAAGGCCACATCATGCTCCATCAATGCAATTTACAGAAATACAGTATAATGCCACTGTGTATGAGAATTCTGCAGCCAAGACTTACGTTGGGCATCCAGTGAAAATGGGCATTTACATTACAAATCCACTGTGGGACATAAGATACAAAATTATTTCTGGTGACAGTGAGAACTTGTTCAAAGCTGAAGAGTATGTTCTTGGAAACTTTTGCTTTTTGAGAATACGGACCAAGGGAGGAAACACAGCTATCCTAAACAGAGAGGTGAAGGACCATTATATGCTGACTGTTAAAGCAGTTGAAAAAAATACAAATGCTGAAACGCGCACGAAGGTCAGGATACAGGTACTGGATACAAATGACTTGCGGCCTTTGTTTTCTCCAACATCTTACAGTGTTTCTTTGCCTGAAAACACAGCAATAAGGACCAGCATTGCAAGAGTCAGCGCGACAGATGCAGATATAGGAACAAATGGAGAGTTCTACTACAGCTTTAAAGAAAGAACAGATGTGTTTGCTATACATCCAACTAGTGGAGTGGTAGTTCTGACTGGTAGACTTGACTACTCGGACATGAAACGTTATGATATGGAAATTCTTGCAGTGGACCGTGGGCTGAAGCTGTATGGTAGCAGTGGCATAAGCAGTATGGCAAAACTAACAGTTCATGTAGAGCAAGCAAATGAACATGCCCCTGTCATTACAGCTGTTCCATTGACTCCATCAGAATCAGACACAGATCCAACATATGCAATTGTAACCGTAGAGGACAATGACCAGGGTTCGAACGGGGAAATAGCATCATTAAATATTGTTGCAGGAGATGCACTTCAACAGTTCAAAACAGTGAGATCTGTTCCAGGTGGCAAAGAATACAGAATAAAAGCCATTGGTCCCATTGACTGGGAGAGTCACCCTTTTGGATACAACCTTACCCTTCAAGCTAAAGACAAAGGGAATCCCCCACAATTTTCTTCTGTAAAAGTTGTTCATGTGTCATCACCACAATTTAAGTCTGGTCCTGTCAAATTTGAAAAAGAGATATATAGAGCTGAAATAAGTGAATTTGCTCCTCCGAACACACCTGTGATAATGGTGAAAGCTGTGCCTACTTACCCACATTTAAAATATGTATTTAAAAACACACCAGGAAAAGTAAAATTCAATTTAAACACTCACACTGGTCTTATTACCACGTTAGAACCCATAAAAGCACAATATGCATCACATTTTGAACTTGAAGTTGTGACAAGTGACAGAAGAGCTTCTGCAAAAGTATTAATTAAGGTACTAGGCATGAATAGCAACCCTCCCGAATTTACTCAGACATCCTATAAGGCCTCCTTTGATGAAAATGTGCCAATAGGTACAAGTGTCATGAGAGTGAGTGCAAAAGACCCTGATGAAGGGGAAAATGGTTATGTGACCTATAGCATTGCCAACCTAAATCCTTTGCCATTTGTGATTAACCATTTCAGTGGGATTATTAGTACCTCAGAAGACTTGGATTATGAGTTGATGCCAAGGGTTTACAATTTAAGGATTCGAGCTTCTGATTGGGGTATACCATATCGCCGAGAAGTTGAAGTTCCTGTTACTATTATTTTAAATAACTTGAATGACAATATACCTCTGTTTGAGAAAATAAATTGTGAGGGGGTAATCCCCAGGGACCTTGGTGTTGGAGAACAAATAACAACCGTATCTGCTATTGATGCTGATGAGCTCCAGTTGGTGAGATACCAAATTGAATCTGGAAATGAACTGGATTTGTTTAGCCTAAACCCAAATTCTGGAGTACTTTCTCTCAAACAGTCACTAATAGATGGCCTAGGTGCTAAAATGTCTTTTTACAGTTTGAAAATTACAGCTACAGATGGAGAGAACTTTGCAAAACCATTGTATATCAACATAACTGTAGCTAGTAGTCGCAAACCAGTCAACTTGCAGTGTGAAGAAACTGGTGTTGCCAAAATGCTCGCAGAGAAACTCTTACAAGCAAATAAATTGCACAATCGTGGAGAAATTGAGGATGCTTTCTTTGATACTCACTCTGTGAATCTGCATGCACCTCAGTTTAGAAGTACTCTTCCCAGTAGCATTGAGATAAAAGAAGACCAACCTGTGGGCTCTAGCATAATATCTGTGAATGCTGCTGATCTTGATACTGGCTTCAATGGAAAGTTAGTGTATGTTATTTCTGGAGGTAATGAGGACAGTAGTTTCATTGTTGATATGGAAAGAGGAGTGCTGAAAATTCTATCTCCCCTAGACCGAGAACTAAAAGATAAATATACCCTCAATATTACTGTCTATGATCTTGGAATACCACAGAAGTCTGCCTGGACCCTTTTAGATATAAAAATTTTGGATGCTAATGACAACCCGCCAGAGTTCCTCCAAGACAGCTATTTTGTTGAAGTAAGTGAAAACAAAGACCCCAACAGTGAAATAATTCAAGTTGGAGCTACTGATAAAGATTTGGGGGCTAATGGAGAAGTGAAATACTCTCTTCTTACAGATACAGACAAGTTTACTATTAATTCTGTGACAGGAGTTGTGAAAGTTGTAGGGGTCCTGGATCGGGAGGAACAGCACATTTATTTGTTGAAAATTGAGGCTAGGGACCAACCTACTGAAGAACCTCAATTATTTTCCACAGTTATTCTGAAAGTGGCTGTAGAAGATGTAAATGACAATCCTCCCAGATTTATTCCTTCAAATTATCATGTGAAAATTCGAGAAGATCTTCCTGAGGGAACAATTATTACATGGCTAGAAGCCTACGATCCTGATTTGGGCCAGTCAGGTCAAGTACGGTACAGTCTTTTGGACAGTGGAGACGGCACCTTTGATGTTGATAAAATAAGCGGGGCAATACGTATTGTACAAAGACTGGATTATGAAAAGAAACAATTTTATAACTTGACCGTGCGGGCCAAGGACAAAGGAAAACCTGTTTCATTGTCCTCTACCTGTTACGTTGAGGTTGAGGTAGTTGATGTGAATGAAAACTTGCACCCCCCACGGTTCTCCATATTTGCAGATAAAGGCTTCATAAAGGAAGATGCTCCTGTTGGCTCCTCAGTAATGACAGTATCTGCTTATGATGAAGATGCAGGACGAGATGGGGAGATCAGATATTCCATCCGAGATGGATCGGGTTTAGGAGTTTTTCGAATAGACGAGGAAAAAGGTAAGGTGGCTTCCTGTTACTTCTATACACTAAACAAAATCAAATGCCAGGAAAGAGAGAAGAGAGGCAGCATTGTCAGAGTTGATGCAGGTGTTCTTGTTTGGACTAAAAGATGCCACCAACAATGTGTATAGTTCTGTCTGCTACTTAAGTGAAATTATTCTTATACATTTGATAAGTAATTTCTCTCTAATACTCCCACTTCTATCCAGCCTGCCTAAAGCCATGCTTAAGTCTTAAAATCTATACCACCCAGAAAAATAAGAATACTCTTGATATAATGTGGTGGTGTGCCTTGTGTGAGTGCATACATTCTCTGTCTTGTGGAGAATGGGACTGTCATACTTTGCAGTCCTAAATAACATTATCTTTTGCTTCTTCTACTGGAGCTGTGCATGGGTGTGATATTGCCATAGTACTGGTTTAGTTAGTTACTTTCAGAGTTTACAGGTGCCCATCTAGATTTCAGTAAGCAGAGCCATCTTCATTGGAAGGCTTCTGCCAAAGAAAGCATTGATGCAACCTTAGAAAAACCTCATATGAATCAATCAGACTGAACTGTTGACTCATTGCATAAATAATGCATACATTAATGAGCAGTGCGAGAATTTTTCCATTGTCATGTGCTCAGAAGAAACATAATTTTATTTTCAGTAAAATTCTAGTGCTGACTTAACATTTTGGTTGGATGTCTATGTAGCTATTCATTTATGTCTTCGATAAAGAGAGAACATTGATATTTTGCAGTTATCTAAGCATCTTGCAGTAAATTGAGGAGGAATCTGGTGCAAGTTTTATCTACAGGTTATATATATGTAAATGATGACATGTGGGATCGATGTCTTAAAGAAAAAAAGCTTGTAAATGAGACTAAAAGGTGGGAATTATGTTTGATTCATCCAATAGTCATTCAGTGTGTTCTCTGTGCTTCCCACAATTGTGAATGTGGGTAATAGAGACTCATGAAGCCACTTTATTCTGTAGGGTTTGGTGAACAAACTGTTGCTCACTATTTTTCTTCTCTAGAAAGTCTGTTATTAAATTATATGGTTTGTGGCTAAAGAACCAGCTCTACAGGTCGAAATGTACCACTGCTTCTCCTAGCTTTGCTTTTAACAAAGCACATAGTTAAGGTAGTGAAACAGACTTTCTAAAAGTGGAGAATTGAATACTTTCTTTCCAAGACCTTGTAGTTTAGCTTTTGGCCATTTGGTATGTGTGTAGAATATTAATTTGTGTATCATTATGCATTTCTTTTTACATAAGTCTATTAAAGTTTCACTGTGTGTTATGGTATTTTAGAGGTGTCTCTAGTTATCCTATAGAATGAGTCTGAGTTTGGCAATGTATTATACGTGTGACAGGTAACAGTAAGTTGAATGAACCTGTTTATGGGTATGTGGACAGGTGTGTGTGGTTTTGTGATGGTATGACCATGGCACAATTAGTTGCCTGCATGTGTTGCCTCTCTACTTTTTTGCCACAAAGCTAGTTTACTTGACTAACGAATTGATGTGAGTTCAAGTAAGTTGCTTTTTATCAGCTGGGTTTACAAAGTTGGCAGAGCTTGGGGCAAAGCCAGCTTATATTCAATAATATTGTCCAGAACAGTGGCTCTGTATTTTCAAGGCATGGGAGAGGCATTGTCTGTATTCATATCTGGTATCCAGTGTTTGCAGTTCTTCAGGGATTAAAGTAGAGGGATTTGGTGGGAATGGGGTGGTGGTAGAGAGGGGTTGCTAGTTTTTGATATTACTGAACAAATTCCACTTATGACACTGGTGTGGGGAAGAAAGTGTTTATTTTGGGTTGCTTGATGTGTTTTTTCCATCAAATGGTGAGCTAAAGGAAAGAACATTGAGTATGTACAAACCTGACTATGTAGCTTAAATTTTGGACTGACATTTTATTTTGGTGAAAAGCCACCAGAATTGTTCTTGAAGGCACTCTTTATACTGCAGTGTCTGAAGCCACCAGAATTGTTCTTGAAGGCACTCTTTTTGCTGCAGTGTCTGAATATTTGCCATATTTTTCAAAATGGACTGGCCTTGATACAGGGAGCAGACTGATTATCAGCCAACAAAGTACATCGAAGAATTTATGAAAGAGAAATTTTTCAAGCAACTTGCTAACTTTTTCAGCTTGCTGAAAGGTTCTTTTGACTTTACCCCTGAGCTACATGTCTCATCCTGCTGTCTTTGAAGAGCATCATACTACACTGTCAGTTCAAAGATAGATAAATCAGATTTAAGAACTTATTTCAAGTCACCATTAAACTATTCAGTGGTTCAGAGGGGCTCTTTTATCCCTTGCTTATAAGAAATTAAGGAAAACAATCATATTTGTAGGTAGACTAGATGGTGATAGAAGCATTGAATAACTAGTTCCATGTATTGATTTTTGTTGACTTTTAGGTTGTCTTTCCTCTGTTAAGTTTGTTTTAATTTTACAGTTCAAAAGGTAGGAAATAGCTTTGGCATTTGATATTTGTACCTATAGTTCTGGTATTTTCACAAGGGACTTAAATACATCTTTGCCATGATGTCTTGAGTTCTGTTTTCCAAGACTTGCCTTTATTCTCAGTTATAGGTTTTCATAGGTTCTGTTTTCTGCACTTGTGCCCAAACCATTAGTAGTCAATGTCTTAACAGGGAGCACTAAACACCAATATTTCCAAACTCAGGAGCTGCTTTGATTGCTTAGTTCCCTGACTGCTCTGATGCTTTTCAAGTAGACATAGAAAAAAAGATATGTTAGGGGTGGATTTGGTAGTCAGTCATATTTTAGCTTTCTTAGTATTCTTAAGCCTGAAAAGTCAATAACGGTCAGAAAAAGAGGAGAATTAGATGATAAAAGTCTAGAAAATTGCAATAGTTTCTGTATGACCTATATCACTGTCTGTTTTTTGTAATGTAAAAAATAGGGCACACACAGTTAACAGGTTATAAAGTATTCTTCCTTTCCTAAGCTAAAAGGAAGTATTTTTCACATGAAGTGTAATAAAGTCATGAAACCCATTTCCTCAGGAAGTTATAGAGATTTATAAAGTATGACTAAAGAAAATAAATGATACTAATGAGATTACTTTGAGGTTCAGCCTCATGCTATCTTCAGCTCATAAACTGTTAACTGGAAGCCAAGGGGGTAAGGGAGAGAGATCAGAGGTCATTGCTCAATGTATGATGCAGAAGTACAACAGTCCATTGTGCCTCATGTTGTACAGAAACAAAATTTAAATTGCATGGTAAATGAAGACTTTGAGATATTATATGCAAGGAAAAATGTTAAAATGAGATTTTTGTGCTGTGAATTTATGTTACAAAGCCATTTGTTTATCCTTTAGGTACATGTTCAGGAGAACTTGGAATTTAAGATAGCTTTTTATTTGCATGTGGAATTGAAGGCTGTAAATTGAGACGATCAATTGGCTATATAAATTGCCTGCTAAAGCAGCAGTAAAATATTTTCTCAAAGAATTTGACAAGAAGTTGAGCACATTGGTGTGTATTAATAACAGAAGGCATTGTGTTGATGCAGATCTCAGTGCCCCAAGAAAAACCCATGCACCATCTAAATCCCATTAGCACAGAACAGTAAAAGTGAGATAAATCATGTCCATACCATGCTGCTACTTTGATTGAGAAAAACTCTAAAGAATTACAGAAGCAATTGCTGGAGCAGAACTAAAGCAGAAGCTCTGTGGGACCAAGGCAATACTGAAACTTCCTTGCCCCAGTTTTTATTCCAGTGGGCAAGGAGGGACAAAGAAGAATGTCTTCCTGTTTACTTTTTGGTTTTCAAATACAAGAATGGAGCCTTTCCATTGGGTATTTGCACTCCTCTAGGGTTAACTGAAAGATGGAAGCTCTAGTTTGTAAAAATGGTGTTGGGAAGAGCTCACAGTACTTCTTCCAGTTGTTTAGGCAGGTGAACAGTGTCGCTCACTGGGCTGGATGGGACATTATCATGGGAGCACCAGCATGTGCTGAGCAAGTGTCCATACTGATTTTCAGCTGTAAAAATGAGACTGAGAAAAACTTGTAGTGGTTATCTGGCCTTCTCCAAAGAATTTTTCCAAGCAGATTGCTCTTTTCCTTGAGATATCAGGACTTGTAGCTTACTACTGAGCACTGCTCTTACCATGTTTCAAGGTTGTTTTTTATGGTTTTGCTTTTCTTTCTAGTGCTCAAAATTTAGATAGCTAAGGGAGCCAGCAGACTCTGGTTGTGTAGATGCCATGGGTCATTTAGCCTAAGAAAGGTCTCATTGAAATGTTTAGGGAAGATGAGAGCCCATCCTGGAAACTGATGCTCAGAAGTGAAGGAAGGCTTAAGTAATGAATTCCATGGTGTCTGTTATAACTAAGCAGTTGAGTGGTTGCATTTACAATCCTTATACATGCAGATGCTGGGTGTTACATGGAGACCCTGCACAGTAAGATTTCAAGCCGCAGTGAATTTTGTATACTGATTATCAGAAATTTAGCAAGTAGCTCAACTTGCAAGGCTACCAGCAGGTGATTTCTAAACTTCTGCAATTGAGGATATTTCACAGTAGGTACCCTAGTTCCAGAATGGTGTGAAGGATGATGTGACGGTCTGAACTTCATACATGATAACCTTATTTCTTGTGTTAGCAGGAATCTTACTGCTCTTTCATTAACCTGATTTTGAGTTATTAGGCCATAAGTGTTACAGAATAACAGTAATTCTGCTTTAATGATACAAAGTTTAAGGTGATCAAACTAATTTGCTGACTTAAAAAGATGCATGACTGTGGTTTTTTAAAACAAAGATCTGTCTAGCCTGAGATACAGTGGCACAGAGATTTCTAATCTTTCTTCTAATACTTTCCCAGTCTCTAGTTATTTTGTATTTGGAGAGTTTAAGTCACATGGTTTGTAGCATTCACATGCTTATCTTTCTTGTGTAGTCTTCCCTTGGAACCATATAACTTTCAAGTGTAACCTTGCTACTTTGATAAGGAAAAATGAATTGTTTTGGTAAAGAATATTTAAGGAACAAGTGAAAAAAAAATTAGCAGGGGCATATGGAAGAAAATTAATTTTATTGCACCATCTCTGTATGCATAAAATAGTGTCAATAAAGCTTAATGGCTATAGGATACTATTTTTAGTATTACCAGAACTATTTCCAGCTGGGAAGGCATTCATTAAGAAGAATGAATAGGATTTTGACTGTGTAAAGCAAAGTACTGAATTATATTCACAAAAGGAGCAGAGCATGGCTAACATGTAATAAGTATGTTAACATTGCTTTGTAGTGTTCATGTAAATCCATTAACTTAAATACAGGATATCATTAACATTTGTACATAAGAGATAGCTTCAGGCTCTATTTCTTCCGTGGTCTTTGGCTTTTGAGCTTTTCAAAGACTGGCATTAGCAAGTTTAAATGCTGTGATCACCAGTGGAGCAGAGCACGTAAGCGCCCAGTGGATAGCTGTTAAACCAGCACCATTTTCTGGGACAGGAACCAACTGGCCTGCATCTACACCAACAACTCTTGTACCTTTAGGAAGGGTGACTGTACCCAGATCATCTATTGGGAGTCCTAATCCTTAGTTAATCCTAACTGTGCCCCCTGCTCTTTGGAAAACGGTACAAACCAAAAGCAATTTAACAGTACACAAGTTCAAATGCTTGGGAATGTTTTCTGTCTGTTTCTTGTAAAGATACAGTCATAAAATACTTCGAGATAGGGGAGACATTTTTAATCAAAACTGAGGTTAGTATCATTTGGTTTTAAGTTAATTGTAGTTAAGCAACCTTACAAATACAGGACTTTCTTTACATTCTCTTGTTGAACCCTTCATCTTGAAGTTGTTCCTTCTGTATACTTTGTTACCCTTATAGTATAGACCATGGATATAAACATCAGGATGTGCAAAAACTGAGTTTCAGTTTAAATTTCAAAAAAGGGAAAAAAAGACATCAAGAAGTTCTTAATAATTTCCATTCTACTATACAAATTCCATGTTACATGTTGACTTAGTGTTTATTCTGAATCTTTGAAGATCTGTCAGATTGTAGTCACTGAAAACTATGAACAGAAAAATAATGTCGAGCAAATCTTATTGTAAGAAAGCAGTGAAACATTACATTAAAAATTGTAATTGATCAGATGGTGTTGATTCTAGGAAAAGGATATTCTATGTGGGTTTAGTATGACTGACTAATTCTTAGAGTACCTTCACATCATAGACTAAGTTTGTTTACAAACATTGTGACAATGGCATTTCTGCTTGGGTTCTGCCTACCGATGTAGTCTCACTGGCACATAGGTTTTGCAGTTAAAATTCCTTGTGTGAATATTTTGACCAGTTAAAAGTGAGAAGTAGCTAAAAAGAAGACCCTCATAGAATGGGGTCTTCAGATAGCATTTTTTTTCCTGCAAAGCACAGTAGCTCTTCCCAGTAGAAGAGAGAGAAGGATTAACAGGGTCTCTATTTCTGCAAAATGCTAAGTGGCTGCAGCTTTTTGCACAATAAAGTTTTACCCTAGCTAGCTCAGGTACACTTATGAGTAAAGCTCAGAGCACAGACTAATCTTCCAGGTATCTAATTAGCTTTTCAGGTGCATTTTTTTCATCCTATACCACATTCTGTACAGCTACATTACATTGTACTGAAGTTAATGATTTACCCATGTAGCTGTACCAGTTAAATTTCTCCAGTAGCTGAGCCATATGTGTCCTAGAGTAAGAATTTAGATTTTTCTGATGCAGTTTGAAGAAAACCCACAAAACCAACCCAAACTAAAAAAAATCCCAAGAAACCAAACCCCAAACCTAAGACAACAAAAAATAACCTGAATAACCCTCAGCATGCAAAACAACCAAAACAAACAAACAAAAAAAAAAAAAAAACCAAAAAAAACAAACCCAGAATGATTACTAGGTTCTGTAAACTCCAAGTTAGAGTTAAATTCTTAAGCTTATAAATGTTAATTTGGAAGGTTAATCGTTTAAATGAGGGGTTGCATCAGCACTTCAGTTTGCAATTAAGGGAAGACCTAATTCTTATGTATGCTGGAGATTTGAATGACATTCTAGTCAGGAGATGGGAGTTTTTTCATTATCAAAGGACTTACACAGATTGTTTTTGGATTCTGGAGTTGGTAGTTATTTGTCACACTGACATCTGGAACAGAATTTCTGGTCAACACCTGGAATTTTAACACAAACTGTTAAATTTATTTCTTTGGAAAACAGTACAAGGGCAAGGATCTATTTGTTTGAATACTGTTTAATTAAAGCTCTTGAAAGAGTTTGAGAGATGTACTGATGTATCTCTGTAAAAGTGAATGTGGAGTTGTTTTTTTTTTTTTTTTTTTTTTTGTGTTTTGAGAAATTTGGGAACATACCTGTTCAAGAAGTTTTAGTTTATCCGCAAAATAACAAAAAATGCCGCTGTTCTGGAAGCATTAAGGAGTGTAAATCAGAGATGCAGAAATAGTAATTTCTTTAGCCTTCTCTGTGAGGATAGTTTTGTAAAAATAACACTAAGAAAAAGGGGGCAGGGCAAGTAAGGATTACTTTGGTAGTTAAGTGCTCTGGAAAGATATTTTATTGCTGATACATGTTAAGGATTTTTTTCTATTGTATATTTTGTTCTTTATCTGGGCATTCTCTCCCATTGGTGTTGAATTGAGACAGATGAGCAGCATGAGAACATCTTCACTGACTAGACCAGGTCTGCACATTTCAACTCTCCTGCTGACACTTTTGTGAGTCCTTGGCAGGAGAGTCCTTATCAAGCTTCTCCAGAATGAGCAGAAAAAAAGGTTTTGTTGTGACTATAAATAATGAGGCCACTTATGGTAATATGTCCACCCAAACACTATGACCTGTTTTTTAAAGCATTTATCCAATGTTTTTATGACCTCTGTTTCCTACCATAATTTTCAGTGGTAGTCAAGCATGCTATATATGGAACAGAGGTTAAATTCTAGCTTAGTCTGCAAGATGGGAGAGACAACCATATCTGTGTGGGACACTAAAATTGAGGAGGCATACTTGTGGTTGTTAATTACAGATACCAAAAACTTGGGTAGACTATTTCTAAAATAGGGTATTATTTTCTGCTTTCTAATTAAGGATAACCTAGTGTGTTTGTGTTGTGTTCAGTATGATGTTGAAAAGAGAGTGAAGCTGATGCAGAAGATGGTCTGTTTCATTTTGGTTTTATGGATTTTTCTTCAGTGGCATTAAGGCAAACTTGTGCCCTTATGCAAGAAAAAATTAGTTATGTTAAAAAAAAGTGACTGTGCCTTGAGTAGTATTTTGAGTTTAAAAAACATTTGCTTAAAATTTCATGCAACTAAAATATATTTTCCGCCAATTTGTTATGGTTTTAAAAATGAGTGTTTTGGCACATAGATTCTCTTTTATGAGACAGTACAAATAGTTGTAACACCCGCTTACTAATAATGATTTTTGTACTTCTAGATCTCCTCTAGTATTAGGAGAAATCTAAGAACTTTTAAGACTATAAATTTAATACAATTTGTGTCTGATCAAAGAAATAAAAGACTGAGGGATGCACTGTTACACTGAGGACAAGGCCTAAATTTGCTGCTCCCCATAGAAAGCAATACAGAAAGTATTTTACTAGAAGATGACTAAATTCAGGTGTCAGATAGCAATGGTACCAGCAAGCAAGCAAAGTATCTCACATCCAAAAGTTAGTTTAAGTGAATGTTAATACTCCAGTTCAGAAGAGGTTGCATGGTTAACCTGTCAGGGACCATCTGCAGTTTGCAACTTTCTTCTACTCTACTGAGGGTGTGATTATGTTCATTCTAAGGTCTAGAACTAATGGCGCCACTAGGTTAAACTGTGATATGATGCTGTTGCATTTGTTTCTTTTTAAGAGCATAAAACTAAGCCTGGCATTTGGAACTAATGTTGAGTTTCAGTTTGGCAGGGGTTGAGGAGGCCTGGGTTTGGACCAAGGTCCTGAGCAGCCTGGAGCTAGGGAATTACTTTTCTTTCTTAGGCTTGAAGAAAACCATGTAATTTGCATTTGTGATGGCGGCAACTCCCAAAGTGCTATTAGGTTGTTAATGCAGCTTTTAGAATGTGTCTTTGGAAAAAGCTGAATTAGTTTTAGACAAACATATTCATCTTATGTTCTCTGTTGGCAGGGGCATCTTCCAAAGTAGTTTGAGTTTTCTTAGGTGTCCTACTGAGTAAAACATCACCTTAGCTGCCAAATAGAGATCCCATACAAAAGCTGAGGCTCCCCTCCTCTACTGCAGGCATGCTGAAAGTAAGGGATTGTTCCTTTCTGAAAGGTGTTGATTGGGTTACAGCTTGGTTTGATGAAAACAGAGCTGCCTGGGGGCTGTGTCTCTGTAGGAGATGAACTGGGGCTGACCCACATGTGGTCCCAAAGATTTACCTTATAACAGTAATCAGTTCAGGCAGCAGAATAGATACTAAGGGCCTATTGACTTACTTGGGTCTCTCTTTGACATGAAAAGTACTTGTGAGCAGGGGAATAATAAAAGGAAAGGGTTTGCAAAAGCTATGGAAGGTGCATCTTGCTATATCACTCTTGGGACATCTGTTAAATTGCGCATTTATTTCCTACTAAGCATCTGCTGAGCTTTTGAAGTACATATTAAGGTCAAAGGAGGGGAGCTTGAAATGATTGCATAATGTTTATTCTTTTCTTTGAAGATTTTAGACTTTAATCATACAGCATTTGGACATATTTAACAAAGGACAAACCTACATGAGCATTTGGCAAACTTCCAGAACTTATCACATGCAGTAGTTGCAGCTTTAGAACATAGATTTAAAAATACTTTGGGCTTTGCTGAAGCTAGGTTTTTCAGGTCCATTTTTTTAAGCTATCATTCTTACTGCATCTGTGACTTTATTACACTGGACATCTGAATGTGACCAAAAATGAATTTTGAATTCATCACTCTCCATGAGGCTCAAGAAAAGAAAATCTCTAGCATTCCAGTGCCATCAGAGAGGGATTTTTGGAAAAACTGAAGTATTCAAAGAATCTAGCAGCAGGAGTGCAACAGATTGTTTCCATGTTCAGAAATGAGGTTTCCCCAAACTCCTTGTGTTCTGTACATGATTCTAATTGCTGCTTCTTTTTAATTTAAAATTATTTGTGAACAAGGATAGTCAATATGTTCATGGTTCTTATAAGTAGTTGCATAGTTTGGATTGGCATTAGGGTTACAGAGCAAACTGCTGGGTTAGTGGATATAAATTGACTTGACCTACTAGTAGTGGTGGTCATAAGTAGTTCGTTTGGCTCTGAGTTCTGTCTTTGCAAACTTGTCAGTATGGTATTGCTGATAACAGAACAGAATATCTGCTGCATGTTGGGAAAGTTACACATAGAAAATACAGTAGTTGCATTGCTTTGTTGACTAATCTTCCACCTAAAATAATCCTTTCTGACATGAATCATTTCCAAAATCTGCATGTATCTTAAATCAATCATTCTGGATGTTTATAATAAAGACAGTCTTATTTTGCTGATGCAAAAAGCCTGATACCACCTCTATACACCAGAAAGTAAAAATGACTGAGTTTTGGTTTTGAAGTTGCTGATCATAGAGTTATTATATTACAAATTTCAAAATACAAGAAGCATAATTATGGAATAGCCTTCTAATTTTAGTGTTATTGGTAATGTACATGAGCATTACAGAATTGATACAGTCATGTGAGTGAAAAAATGAAGATTCCAGTAATGTGATATGCTAAAAGTGAATAAGAGTTAACAGATAATATGCTAAAAATGAATACAGATTTCCTGTATGCGTTGCCTGTAGTTCTGGTTGTATTTATGATAGAGAAGGAGTTTGGTAGTTCAGCTTGAAAGGCTTTCAGTGCCAAGAAGTTCATGATGGAGTTATGGATTATGGAATTATGAATGTGATTTTAATGTTGGTATGTTGTCCCCTCCATTTCTCTAAACCTGTGAGAGTGGCATGTATAGCTCTTTCACAGGGAATACATCTCCATTCTACAGGGGGTTTGTATTTATTTTTTTTTAATCCTCCTCCCCCCTTTGCCTGTAGATTTGCCATGACAGGGTATATCCTGTCTCTATGAAAATTAGAGATTGCTGTGTAATGATAAGGGTTTAATCTGCAACGAATCAGACATGTGGAAACTTCTGTCTGTGGAATTTTCTGTTTGATCTGAGAGGAATGCCCTTGCTGTGCCCTTCCTGTAATGAAAGCAAGGTAGAGTGAATCAAAGTGATTCTAGATAAGATTGGAATGTGTGCATTGGTTATGCCTCTATTATATTTGGTGTTGAAATTCTGGCCATATGTATTATTATTCAAGATATTAGCACCATAGTTCATTTTCTTCAAAGATATCTCTCTTTGTTTTAGCTAAAAGTGCTATAATTTTATTGATGAAATTTGAGTTAATTACTTAGGTTTGAACACAGAAATTCTTGCTTGCAACAACTAATTTTGTCAGCAAGATATTGAACGAGCTATGATAATACAGCATCTTTTTTCTTACCGTACATTATTTTACAGTATTCACTTAATCTTCTGTTTTCAAGATTTTGTTGGTGTGCCATTGTGATAAATAGCTAACAGTTTCTCTCCATCAGTGAGAAAAAAAACCAGTTAATGATTAACAAATGTGCAGCTGCCTGTGCAAGGAATGTTACTTACTTTGGGAGGGGAGAAAGAAAGATTATTTCTTCACATAAGAAGTCTAGTGTGATAGTTCACTTTAAAGATAATTTAAATATTACAGGATCAATTTCAGCAGCTTTATCAGAAATGGGAAAATGACCTGTGACTTTCTTTGATTTTTGGTTATATCTATGCGCTTTCTACCTGTACTATTAGTTAGTATAGTAATATTTTGGGTTGACTCTGTTTGTCCAGACAGTAGTTTTAAAGTAAAACACTATGTAAGAAGAGATGGCAATTTATTCATAAGTGTATGTATATAGGCAAAACGTTGCTCAAAAAAAAAAAAAAAGTGATAACATCTAAGCAGTTCATAGTCCAAAGTATTTTACACCATTCCTAATCAGATTTCTGAGTGGGGCCTTGTCTGTTAAGTACAGAGACCAACAGATCAGGAACTGTGCTTGTAAATATTAAAACAAAAACTATCATAGAATTTGGGGTTTTCAATTAGCTTTTTGCTTGCTTCAGAATGTTCATAATGAATGGTTAAATTTTGTACTGAAATTTTGAACTGACTTGAATCTTTACAGTTAAGGTAGAGCAGGAAAGTGTGGGAAGGTTCAAAAATTGTTAGGTGGAAAATGAGTTGTCAAGTTGCCATTGACTCAAATGACACATCAGCTTTAATGTGCATTGTTTAATAAGAAGTTAAGGGAGTGACAGAGTGAGAGCAAGATTACTCCTGGTTATTGGAGTAAATGTTTGAGTGAATATTGATTCAGTATGTGATGATGGAGGAAATGGAATAAGACATACATGCCATTCTATTTCTGTAATTCCAGGGATGATAAAAAAATACTTTGGAAACTGAGTCATTTAGTCTAGTCAAACACAAGAATGACCAACATTTGAGAGTATCCTTTTGGCTGTAGCTATGCACAGATACAGAGATTTGAGAAGGTCTCCTGGTGCAGCTCAGTCTAGTTGCTGTGTATTCTGTGAATTTCTTAAACAAGGAAGAAAATCCTCAGTGGTTAGGACCAAAATGCATTTTGTGTCTAAATGGTCTCCTAATTACCTACAATATCATATTCTTTCATTTACACTCTTCTAGTGTTGGCAGAGTTGATCTACTTCTTTATGACAAATTATTGGTTTATGAAGTAATTATTCATCACACTCATTTTCTTTGGTATTGTTTTGAAGGGTGCAGTTATCTTCAGCAAAAAATGTTTCTGTGGAGAATAACTAAAAGCTTTTTCAATGGAAATTCTGTCAGAGAGACTCTGTGGTCTTTGTTCATCCAAATGCTTGCAGGTTTGCCTAGTAGGCAATAAAATCAATTTAATTTATAGATTTTTATACTTTTTAACTGTAACTTACATTAATTTCTACTACCATTAGTAATTTTTTATTCTGGAGAGCGTTGATAAGGACTGCACGTGCAGTTAACCATTGTTTATATGAGAAAGACTGAAACTATTTCCCAGCAAGCATCTAGGGCCCCCACAAATAAGTATGTTTTCTAGTTACAAGTCTTCATTTTAGATGTTATGTATTGGTTCTTCAGTGTGCTCTAAGAATTTGCTTGCAAATGGAGGCTTTGTCATTTGCTTGATACAGTAATCCTAAGCAAAGAGAATAAACATAATTTTATGGTACCAAAACTCTTTGCTTTCAGGATTCCTCTAGCTTTAAAATTTTACTCAAAACTAGACAAGTTCAGAAATGTTTCTCTGTATGGCCTTGTGTTTAATTTGATTCATATGCAAAGGCAAATAAGGCTAATAGAAAATTAGTTTAGCAGTACTGATCAATGTAGAATCCCCTCTGGAAACAGGACCAGAAATAAAGTCTGAATAAATAAATGGATACTTTGTAGGTTAATACATCTGACTTTGTCAGAACAGGGATGAAAATATCTTTTGATGTCACTGAATTCCAGATGCTTTCATTCCATGACTTTGTCAATTTGCTTTGTTCTCCTAGCATTAGCATGCCCAGAGGTGTATCAGATCTTGTTTGTACACAGAAATCTGCTTGGGAGTAATTAAGTTCTTTTCTTAAGAAAAGAACTGGTGCAGCAACATGGACAGCAGTAATAGCCTGATTTCCAGTATTCCTCAACATGCTACATCCTTTTTGATAGATATCAGTATCTTTTCTTGCTCAGAGCTGGTCTGGAAACTATCATTGCTAACCAGCAGTTTCTGCAACTGAAAATATTTTGGAGACTGAAAGCTTGAAGCAAAATTGCAGTAGTCCAAACCACAGCCATGCATAAATAACACACACATGTGCTAAACAACAATTTTTTTGTGGTGGGTTAGTCATGAGCCAGAGTTGTTGTGGAACACAGCTGTAACAGCTTCTTTCTGAGGGATAGGACTGCTCTGTTTGACTTGCTGGGCCTTCAGTGTTTTGCAGAAGTAATAAGGGGTAAGCTGCAGTTTCAAATTTCCACCAAAAAGGGAATCTGAGAGAAATGCAGTGTGTGCAGGAAAAGTATTCCTGGGATATATGGAACAATTTTTCCTTATTTAAGATGGTCACTAACCCCTGAGATTTACAGAAAAAAACCTGTAATCTGTAAAGTTTTATAGTTTCAAAATATAGTTGTTGCAGAGCTGTCCAGGTTTTAATTGTTTGCAGAGGTCTAAACAGCTAGATCCTTCTGGATCAACAAACCAGTTTCTGAACAATTAAATGTGTTGCTCTTGTGCATAATTGGCTTCCCATGCGTCTCATTATTTTCCTTGTAGACTCTTCTTCTGCCTAAGGGGGACCTAGGTTAATCTGTCAGCTCCAGTTAGTTTTGAAATTCCTGGGGCCATTTGCAGAGGAATTTCCCCTTCAGAGGCTCCCCATTTCCCAGCTAAATTATTAGACTTACCACACTCATTGTCAACAATTCCTTAGTATAAGAAGACTAATAGAGAAGTTAAGAGGGATTTTGCAGTCACTGGTGAAGCCAGAGTTCTAAAGAGCATATATTTTTTCATTTGTGTATTTAAGAAATTCTTAAACTTTAACAAAGAATATAGAAATTCATCCTTTGCATTTCTCATGCAGAGGCAAGTACACATGCTTTATGAAAACTTGATTAATTAATTTCCTTCTTTGTCCTTGATGTTCATAAGTAAACAAACAGAGGACCTGTAAAAGCCTTTGCTTGCTTGTGAATCACCTACATTTTATTATAAATTTCCTTGGTCATGAAGATAACTTAGCTTAAAACAGCTCAGCAATATTATCCCAAAGTGTTTTGCTTAAATAGTTTCTTATTCTAATTTTATAATACTGTGTAACTGAGTTTCTTGGGACATAGAAACTTGTTGTGTCTTTATCTGAAGACAGAAGACTGTCCTGAATAAGGGATGGGTGGCCAGAGCAATGACTTGCCTCAGATCCTACAAACCTTGCTCGTGTAATGCAAAAGCTGCTTTTGTGGGTTCTGAAATCTGACGTGCTGGCCCAGAACCTGCTGGCAGTTTGTCCTGCTTTCTCTAGTATTTTATAAACTTGCTGTAATGTTGATGTTGAAGTGCAGTCATGTTTCTTTCAACAAGCTTTCTCTCAAATCGTGAATGACCGGTCATGTTAGCAGCAAAGCTTGCTTTACTTGCTGTCTCTTCAAGGCAGTGTATATTCTATGTGGTTGTATTACAATAATTTTTGCTATTGGCATAGGAGTTAACATTACATTTTCCTAATGTGGACTCATCAGGGGGTTTTTGTGCCTCTCCATATCGAGCTTTAGCAACACGGTACTGTTCCTCTGTATAGCAATTATATTGCCTGTCCGAAAGCTTGACATACAAGCTGCCTAGCTGACAGAAATAAGCTGGAACTATTAAAATAACCATAAATGAGGCTGACAATAGGAGCTGTCTGCCATTGTCCCAAAAGATTTTTTGAACTGGAAGTAATCAGTTGAGTTCTAAGGCAGCGCCATCACGGATCTTCTAATTGCAAAAATTCCCCCTCACCAACCCCCAACTTCCTGAGAGAAAGTTCTCAATCTTTGTGGACCTTAGGAGATTTATTGTTTGTAGCCCAGACTACCTAGTACCAAATCATAATTTCTGGGCATAATATTTCATGTAGATAATTTTAGGAACATACATAAAAACTATTTTTCTTTTATAAATGGTCTGAACACTGTGTTTTCTGTTCATTTGACTTCTTTTTGTAGAAATATACACCAAGTAAAGTGGCAGGAACTAGAAGTTAAAATGTTACTGCTTCTAATTATTTACAGTTCCCTTTTTGATAATTTTTTATTTGACTTTACCCATTTACATGATAATGGTACCTGATAAATCTGTTTTTTCAATGTTTTAAAATATAGTCTATTTTTGGCGCAGAGCTTTAACTATGCACATCTTTACTTCTAGATCTTTATACAATCTCTAGATGCTTATTTAAGAGAAAGTTGCACTTAACTGATGAACATTCTGTTTTTCTTCAAATCTGTCTACCTACCTGGTTTATAAGCTGCACATAGCAGAGGGCAGTAGTGACTCTTTCTCTCTACTTGAATGCTGTTCAAGTTACTGCTGTTCACTCATAGCAGAGAAGTGATGCATTAACTGTTCTGTGTTTTTAAGTTTTATGTCAAGGTTTGGGTTTAACCACATGCTGAGGCTCTTTGGATGCCATGTTTTCGTCCCCAAAAAATATTTTCAAAGGACAGCTTTGATTATTTCTATGGGCTTGGAAAAGTGAGACAGGTTTCACTGGACACTGATAGTGTCTGATTGTTTCACTGACTGCTCTTGCTGTTGTTCCATCAGTGTCATAGAAATTCCTTAATTTCAAGTACAGTAGTTTTGTAATGAAACCGGGGGAGTTTGAGAGATTGTACTAATATCACATTTACTTAAGCTACTGCTAAAAAACTGGATTTGGCTATATATTTTGCTATATCTAGTCAGTGCAGTGAAGTTGAATTTGAGATATAAAACAGAATTTTATTATGATTGAGGTTTTTCTTTGTTCCATTTGGGCTTTTTTTTTTTTTTTTTTAATTTTAAATCTGCTCTGCTGGTGATGGTTCCTCTAGTTTGTTTAAGGGTGGCTTCTGTGTGCCTTGCAGTGATATTCTTCCCCTTCTATCTCCCAGAATTTCCAATAACTGGTCCCTGGAAAGAAAGAAAGCAGTGGTAGACTCTACGTGTTTAAGGTCTTGCTACTGCTGCAGTTCCATCAACTCACCAATAATGATCCTGATTTTATTTGAAACTTTCCAGGCCTTGATTTGTTACAAAAAGAGTAATTTGTCCTTGAAACAGCAATGTGAGTTGGTTTCCATTTAAGAGTTCTAGCTGAGCATGATTTCTCAGCTGGTAGTATGCAAGACACAACCTGAATTGTGTATAGCTTTCTATGTATAAGAGCTATAAACAAAATTTAATTGCATTTCCCAGGATCTACCCTTATACATGCTGACAAAAGGCTTGTAGTTCCAGTATGGTATTTTCAGCTTAAGTACTTTTTTTGGTAGCTTTTCCTGAGAGAAATTTTTCAGTTCATTCACTGAAGCTGAAATTGTGAAGTTTAGATTTTTTCATTGCTTTTCTTATAAAGAAGAAATTTATTTATGATAAAGAAGAAATGTTATATACATATAAAAGTGAATTAAAACTACTGTAGAGTAACTTACTGAATATTTAAAGAAACAGATGTGTAAAATCTGTACAATATATGTCACAAGCGTTAATTTTAAGAACAAACTAAATAATTGATATTGATTATGTTGTTTGTGTTCTATGCTAGACAATATTATCTTGGGGTACATGAGAAACTTTTAGGTTGGTTGGTTGGTTTTTGGTAGATTTTTTCCCCCATAACATTAAAATGCAATTAACCAAGATGCATGTAAAAGGTAAAGCACCAAATTATTTTAAAAATAAATCAGAATGTGTTAATTTGCATTTCAGCTTAGGCAAACCAGAAGAATTTCTGAGTGGTTGAAAAGGGAAAAATAAACTATTTCAAACTAGACTGAATCATTAGTTTTGCACATTGATATTCCTCAGATGTGTTTGCAGACAAGTCACCCACTCTGAGGTATGGAAAACACAGTATCGATGGTTTGTTGCCAGGTTGCAGACTTTCTGTCTTTGCCTAATTAATGCTTCTGGAGAAGAGGCGAGTGAAAAGGAGTGAACATCTCTTGTTCATGTGTGGTTCAAAGGCAAGCAATAGTTGCTACAACTTTTTACTCTCCTTCAGAGCTGCAAGAAAGGATTATTTATATTCTGAGGCGGTACTGTTTAGTCTGTGTGAATCTTCAGATGCAAGAAGTCTGATGAGTAGCTTGCATTGTCACTGATAAGTTTTAAATTGCTATGGAGGTGAAAAGCAAATCGTATTCTCTGGGTGGCTTTTGCACCTTGTTCCGTAGGTGCATAATCACATAATGCTTCCTGTTCAAAGTGCACACACAATAAAAGTAAGGAACTCTTCCAGCTCAGCTTATTTGTCAAAAATAATACTTTTCTTAGAAGAAGAGATTGTATATACTTTTAAGAAGTTCACACTGCCTACCACAAGTCTTTAATATTTCAGGAGTTAGATTGCTGTGTCTCTCTTCGTATTCTGCTGTCTTTATAGAGTGGATGTGCTGACATTTCACTTTTGCAAGAGGAATCTCATGCCATTCCTTCTTTAGAGGGAGATTGTTTCAGGGACTTACCAGGATGGAGATTTTGGGCTTTTCAGATGATGTTTTATGTACTGAATAGTTTGTTCTCTTTGTGGCAGGACATAAGTAAAATTTTCAATGCTTTAGGATAGTTGGTTTGTGTAAAATTAGGGCTGATGTGATATTGTGCAGTCTTTGTTTTGGTTTTACTAAGTGGTTATTTATTACACTTGAGTGATCAAATACTATTAAATTTTGTTGACATTAGCATTGACTGCTATTTTAGAAGCATGGTAGGCTTAAGGTTTAGTTGTCTCTTACACACTGGTGCTTTGGAGAGGCCTGAGTTAAAGTAGCACAGTGGCCTGGGGGGAAGAATAATTTTTTTTCTTCAGAGTTCAATAGGTTACATGTTTCAAAACCTTCAAATTATCAAACATTTTATGGTATGTAGGATTGTGACTGCTGCTTCAAGGCATTTCCCAATGTCAGATTGCAGTCATGACCAGAAGCTTCAGAAGTTATCAAAGGAAGTTGGGAAGTTAACAGAAACACAGATAGAGTTTTTTTTCTTAATTGCTGTAAAAGTGGAAAGAATCTGAGCTATGACACTGGCCACAATTAGTGTCACAGATGGCTGTAGTACTTCTAAATCGTGCTCTATACTCTGCTGTAGTCTGTTTTATCTTGCATAGGTAGACACCATAACTATTAATGAATGCACTTTTTTTCCAAGTCACCTTCCTTCTTCTTAGCATTTCTGACAGGGATCATAAAGTGGAGGGAAAAAAAAAAAACAAGTGAAAAACCCCTATGTGTAACACACAGGAGCACACAGGGTTGCACTTGCCAACTGTCCTGGTTTGACTGTGCCTCTGGAAGTTACTCAAGGGGAAAACAAGGGTAAAAGAGTGTGGATGTGTTCCTTTTCAAGGCCTCTGGGGTCTGCTGAGAAGCAGACAAGTACTGCATCTTTTCCTAGGCCAGATGCTCTTTCCTGGTTTCTTGTGGGTGCCAGTTTTTGAGCAGGGGAACTGTTTGTTTTCTGTTTTTTTTAATCCCATCTTCTCTGCTATAGCCTCTGTATTTATACAGCTCAGGAAAATGCTAATCACATCATGATAGGTAATAAGTAGGAAAGAAATCTGAGAAAAATAGAGCATATAAGAAGAGATGAATGGGAAGTAATTTGTGTTTATCTGTGTTTGATCTGGGTATTTTTGAAGAACGCTGTCATTAACAAAGTTATTGGTTAGAAGAGATACTATTTCAAATAAAATGGACTGCTCAAAAAATCGAAAGTTGAAAATACCAACTTTATAAAATATCTTTGTTTTTCTGGCCAATTCTAACCATGTAATTGTGGAGATTTTAGTAACAACCTGAAAATGGTCTGTTTTGAATTGGATAACATTAGAAGCTAAAATATAATAGTATTTTATTAAATAAGACTATTTAGGAAGGTAGCCAAACCACTAACAAATGCTTTGTTTTAACAACAACTTCAGCAAAGTTTCACCAAATGTAAAGCAGAAATTTTCTCAGGAAAACTGGCAAGTAAACTTCTGGGAGCTGGGATCCTTTGGACCCTTGTTCACATAGTAAACTTCTGAAACATATATGTTGCCTATCTTGAGGTAGCAGAGATTCACAAAGTAAACTGCAGTATGTGCTGAGCAATTTTATCTCTAGTTTAAAATAGTGTGCAGGCCTTAGTGGTAGTTTACCCTGCAGTGACTTGCTGTTTGTTTAGAATTCAGGACAGTTGCAGTCTGGGTTGGTGTGCTGGCACTCCAGTGCCATTGAGGACAGCGTGTCTCCGTGTTTATAACAGGCTTAATCCACTGGCTTTTGAAACTTAGAGTTGAATTGGTTGTTTGTTGAAGGTCATATTTGATCAAAACTTTTGTTCGTGCAATTTGTAAAATACTTCTTTCCCCCTTGCCCTCAGAATGGCTTTTAAAGCAGCTGAAGAAGCTTTTTGATTTACCCAACTTATTAGAACTTAGATTAATTGAGTTTGTAATCAGATTTCAAGCATCGTGTTCCAGGCCAGGGATTTCTTATTTTACTTCAAATGTCATTCCCGGGGCAAATTCTGCTAAACTGCATTTTCATGCTTTGCTGAGAAATGATTGCAGGTTTTGATTTCCATTATGGAATCATTAATATTGTTAATTAGAGTTCTTATGGATAAGCACACTTAAGGAGGATGATCCCTGGGAATTGGGAGTATTATAGTTTGAGCATTTGTTAATTAGATAAAATTGGCATATGTAAGAGTGTCAGATCTGAGGTGTATTTTATGGGGTTTTTTTTTTTAAGAGTGACTTTGGTTGTAGTGATTTGTCTTGTGGGATTTAAACTGGGGGAAGTTTTGCTTCTTGTTACCAATGGGGTTACTCTTTCGACTTTTTTCCTCAGTTGCTGTATTCATATACCTTCCTATTCCTCCACATTGAATTCTGTCTAAATTATATTCTACAGTAGTCACTTAGGACTTTTGCCTTCCCTTAATGATATTAATAGAAAAGTCCTACTGCATCAAGTGGGAACAATATCTAGTCTAAAATTTCAGAATATGAATATTGTAAAATCAGTTCTGTTGTCCTCTTGCAGATGACTGAGAAACATTTCATCAGAGCTCTTTTGTGCTCCCCTCTGGTGGTTAGTGACTGAATTTAAATTTCTTTTTATCCTGACCACCTGAAAGGTTTCAAGATTGCACAGCCAGTCAAGTGAAAAATGCTTTTTGAATCCTCACTTCACCTTATGTTTTGAATAAAATGTTTGCAAGTCTTTGGGATTACCATACATGTGAAAGATTCGTTAGTAGATTTCTCAGCTTGTCTTGCTACATAAAAAGCAAATGGTTTGTAAAAGTCAAAATTAGCCAACTGCCTTAGCATAGAGGATGGATGGGAAATCTGATGATTAAAAATGTTCTGTGAATGGGGGAAGACTTAGAGCAGAGATGGAGCTTTTACAGCATTGAAGATACAGTAAAGGCCCTTAAGGTGTATTCTTGAAATGTGCCTTGTACCACTTGAAGAGAAAAGGAAAAATTCTTTCTAGGAGCCAAAACATGCTCTTGAAACTGATGATATGATCAATATCTTACTGATGCCTTATGGATCTAGAATTTTGCACGATTAAAACAAATTAATTCTTATTAGATTGTTTTATTATTTCTATTTGATAGAGGAGTCCTGATCAGTTTTTTCTCTGTTACCTTGAGAACCACTGGAACTAGAAACCAGTGAATTTATTAACTCCATAAGTGCTGAGTGCTGGCTTTCAGGCAGCATGCAGTCTTGTGCTGCCCTAAAATGTAAAATAGGCTGCTGTGATCAACATTTGCAAAAGCAGAAAACTGGGACAAGGACCAATGGTACTTAAAGGACTGGTTCTAGACTTGTGATTTGGTAGGAGAATGATTGTTATCATTGTTTACAAAAGTAATCAATCATTTTTTTGAGCTTCTGTTCCTTAGAAGGTGTAGCAGGCTACTGAAGTTTTCAGGCAATTTTAGTCATTATTGTTCAATAGAAATTTAAAATGAAGCTATTATTGTTCTCATAGGCAAAATCAGGAGAGATTTAGTGTTAAACTTTCAGAAGCAGGAGGAATTTCAACTAGAGTAATGACAATAGGATTCTGTTTTGGAATTACTGATGTAAGATCAGATTGTTGAGGGGGCAGAGAAAAAACTGAAGTACTTCTTATAGTTATGTGTGCTTAGTTTTTATTGTACTTTGTGACATAAAAGCTGATACAGAACCAGAAGAAATTCAAGTTTTGATTGTCTGAACCTGCCCCCACCCTAGATGTGTGCTGGATTAGTATATCTGTTCCCTTTTATTGCTGGGTTCAAACATCAGGAAGAAAGCTGAGTCATGTTAATAGACCAGTCATCCCTTCCTTTGCTATATTGCCTGCAGCTTTGAGCAATGAGCAGAGCTAGGTGTGGTGGCCTTTCATCCATAGCTCTCAATATGTGAAGGTTGAAGGGAAATTTCTTTTCTGTACCTTCCTGTTCCCTTTTTCATAGCTTTTATGATGCAGCAATGTTATTTTGAGTCTTCATTTTTGATATTGTCAAAGTAATTAATCCACTTACCTGCAATGCCTGTCTCTAGTAATCATGGAATTGTATAATGGTTTGAGCTGGAAAGAACCTTTAACTTCATCTAGTTCCAGCTCTTTGCCCATGGGCAGAGACACCTTTTAGAGACCAGTTGTTTAAAGACCCATCCAAGCTGGCCTTGAACACTTCCAGGGGTAGGACATCCACAAACATCTGCTTCCCAACTTGCACATTCATACCTGTCTATTGCATCTATTTTAAACCGTGTCCTTTGTACCTTTAAAAAAAAATCACTCAGGAATTAACCTGTTTATTAGTGTTAAACAGTTAGGTAGATGGTTTTGCATAGGTGACTGATCATAAAATTGTTTTCCTGGATGCTTTTTATTTCAGATTGGAATTATGAAGGCCACATAAAGAAAAAAATGTTCGTCCTCAAATTCAGAATCAGTTTAGTGAGAAACATGAGGAAAATGGAAAACCAAAGAAATTCCCTGTTACTTTGAGTAATGCATGCATAGAGTTTATGTGAGTGCTCCTGTAGGAAATTGGGACATTCTAATGAAAGCAGAGCTATCCTCTTGGGGAACCTGTGTTACATGGTGCATCCAGTGGTCAGATCATCAGACAGATTCTAAGCCCTTCTCTACAAAGCCGATGTAAAATATACAGAAGTAACATTATATATGCAGATCTAAATTGAAATTAAAAAGTAACCAAAAGACAAAGTTGCTCATGTGTGCTGTATCATACTGTAAGTTTTTCCACATATTTCTTTTTGAGATACTAATTTTTCGGGTGTGGTACTTTTTTTTTCCCTCTTCATCTCATGTGATGGCTGTGACTTAAGGGAGTGGACATTTGAGAACTAATACACTACAAAAGTAGAACAGGTTTAGTCATCCTTTTTTTTCAGGAGGGCTTTGATAACTAGGGAGGTAGAATTTGTAGATATTAGGTGAGCATATTGCAGGAAGTGAACTTCATTTCCATGAGAGTCTCTTTTTATCTTTCTTTTCAATCAGTCAAAGCTGGTTTTAAATTAATATGCGAGTTCTGGTGCAGCTGCTGTTTAGAAAGTGGGATGTGTAAAATGAAAACAGTTGCTCTTTTCAGCACAAATCACAAATTAAAAAGCAGCATTGCTGGAACCTTTGCTAGAAAGGAGTTAATAAATCCAGTCTTCTCTGTGGTAGGACATGAAGGGCTTACAGAACTTTCCAAGACATACATAGAGTCCATCCAGATTTAAGTGTTTGTATGCTTCATCCAGCATTTAGATTTAGAAGTGAGGCCACAGTAAGTAACAAATTTGATTACTCTCAAGCAAGTCTCCTGGCTGAGGTAGAGTCACACAAAAAGTGTGCCATGAGTTACAAAATAGAATCTGGGTAGCTGAGTGCTCAAGGCTGTGTCCATTATTAAGAGGAAATTTATGCAGAAACTATTCAGGTAACCAGTGCACAAATCCAATGACTACTGGATAGTATTACCTTTTTGTTGTAATACTAAAACTGTCATCAAACAAAATGTAAATACTGAGGCAAAGAGACCGGAAATGTGAAATATCAGTATTAATTAACGCCTAAACTTAGTTGTTGATGATGTTGTTCTGCAAAAAGATAAAAAAAGAAATTATAAAGCCAGTAGTTTGCTTTCAGGAAAACTTTTATAGACGGCATGTAATGCATGCCTGTTTTGAGATTGCAGTGCCCCTCCTTTATACCCCAGTTCGGTAGCCTTTGACGCTATATTGACCAATTTCCACACTGACATCTGGTGGTAGTCCTGAAATGCTATGTTGCTTGAAATGCTATATATGGGAGTTTGCAGGTCGAAGTATCAGTTTCAATCCCCTCCAGCTCTTCTGAAGTGATCTTATGGACATCTTAAAATTTTAACTTGCCATGGTCAGACCAGCTTCTCACAAGGCAAAGAAAGTAATGAATAAATAAGTAATTCCTTAATATTTTGCTCAGTCAGTATAATGTATCCAAAAAAATGTCTGTAGTGTGTGAAGCACACAATACTTGAAGTTAATTCCTTTCCCAAAGAATTCCTGTGAAAACAGAGGCATAGTTTTATTGAGATCCTGTTTGATTGATGGTGTGTATATGTAAGTATATAGAGATATATGTATCTGTGTGAAGTAAATGAGCTCAGTAGAAGTGCCACATCATGCATACTCACATTATGTGGCTTTATCCAAAGTCCAAAACTGGCTCTCATGGTGATAGTTTAACTCATCTTGCCTCCAGTTCTGATTAGTCCTGGTGTGTGAGTGTATAACAAATAGTAAGAGCCAGGACAAAGCGCTTCAAAATTTCCACTGAAATGGTTGCAAGGGCTTACTCTGTTCCTCATCCTGACATGTATCAGGTTGATCTTAAGTTCTCTTAAGAAAATATCTCAAATCAGACACCCTGTAGGAGTGATTGGATCGGGAAAAGGAAAGTGCGAAGTTTTATTCTGCCATGGCTCCATGACTATTTAATATTCATCCCCCATCTTATGGGTTACACCATAGCACATAGCCTTGTGACACATGCATAGTATGGCTGTACATGTAGAGTAAGCTGCTTGTAAAAATAAAGTTGTATTTCTTCCTGCTGTGTAAATTCTTTAGTCATTTCTGCCCTAGACAATCTCCTGTAGGCTCAGCAGACAGCTTTTTGTTAAGTTTGTGAATTACATAATAGATCCTTATTTGGTAATTCATTTTATGTTTGTAAGATTGAGCAGATTTTTGTCCCTATTTTTGCTGCCTTCCATTTCCAGAGTAATGGCAACCATTGGTTAGTCCTAATGTGGCAAAGGTTACCTTTGGTATAACATTTGGTTTTTTTTCTGCGACATGTCTGTGTGAATATAAATCAGCATATAAAGAAAGTTCAGTCAAATAATTCATTTGGGCACAGAGATAAAAATGTTTCACATTTAAGTAGTTATTCATTAATACGAATAATAGTAAAGAGGTCAAGAATTTGGCATCTAAACCAGATTGTTTAATGTGGTATACAATTTACTGTAATGAGTAAAGAGGGTCATTCAAGTCCCAAAAGATTGTGAATTACATATTTTATTTAATCTTCTAGGCAAAACCAGTTTTATGAATAGTGCTAACTGGTCTGATGTATTTCAAAAGATATTGGAAAGGAAATAAAGTAATATATTATTTTAGTAAGTGATGCATAATTGCTGAAAACTCTTACAGTAATTTTATTTTTTGTGGCTTCAGATTAGTCTTAATGTATGTGTGTGTGTGTGTGTATATTGGCACACACTGTGGAATCAGTGTTGGTTGTTTTGAACTTGTGTTCATTTTGATTTATTAATTTACTTAAACTTGTTGCTTACTGTATTTTTACACATTTCTGCATACTTACTGAGCATTTTCTATTTATCTTTCTTCCTATTAAACAGGCATTATTGAGACTCTAGATCACCTGGATCGTGAGACTACTTCGCATTACTGGCTTACTGTTTATGCAACAGACCAAGGCGTTGTGCCTTTATCATCTTTCATTGAAATCTACATAGAAGTTGGGGATGTTAATGATAATGCTCCTCAGACCACAGAACCAGTTTATTACCCAGAGGTCATGGAAAACTCACCTAAAGATGTGTCTGTCATTCAGATTGAGGCATTTGATCCAGATTCGAGCTCAAGTGAAAAACTAACCTACAAGATTACAAGTGGAAATCCACAGGGATTCTTCTCAATAAACCCCAAAACTGGTAAGTACAATACAGTGTTTTATTTTACCTATTAATAAATTAATGTGTTTGCATAATGGCATAAACCAAGTGGAATCAAAATTTTGGTTTAATGTTGAAAACATGTTTTCACAATAGCTGGAGTTAAGCTGGTGTTTTGGGCTGTTTCAGTATTAGTAAGTTATATAAACATGTAGAAAAAGAGATATTAGAGTGGAGCACTTGGTTCCAAGTACTTGACATCCATATCAGGCATGTTTTCTGAAGGTTTACTTCTGAGTAGCTCCTCTCTAGACTGGTCAATGTCCATGCATTTTTATAGTGCAGTAACTATAGAGTAAAACCCCATATTTTAATTTAGTTTCATCCAAATTGTTTTTAGTTGTCTTCATAGGTTTTTTTTTTTGTCAGGCCTGTTTTTAAAATTATTTTTTGGTGGCCACGGGGAGGGTGTCATTTTAGTCTATGCAAAATAAGCCATTTACTCCCTGCAGACTCACTTGTCCCACAGTCAGAAGATACTTTCTTTGTAATTAACTATTGCTGCTGCTAGAAATACATAATCTGGAGGATTATTTTCAGCTGTGATTTTTATGCACTGAAAATAAAGAGTCTGAGTTCACTGATTATTTGGAAAGCTTCAGAAAAAAACACTGAGGTTTTAACAGGGGAGTAGAAGCACAAGAACCAGGTAACCTTTTAGTAACTGAATTGCAGGTACTGAAAGGTGTGTAGGACAGACAGATGGGAAGCAAAATAATCAGTCTTAACTGAAGCTACCTAGTAATTTTGAAAATATTTTAAGTGTTGCCTATCATCCCTTCCTTCTGAATGTGGAGAAAATAATACACATACTGGGTGTTTTCCCCACAATTTATGCCTAGAGAAAAACCTGGAGTTTTTTTTGCAAGGTTGTGCCCAGCTTAGCTTTTCATATGTTGTGTTTAGCTATTATTTCACAGTAAAAATTATGAGAGATGCTTCTGGTACTCTGAGCCAGTTTTTTTTTTAATCACAATTCAGAGAGTTTTAGATTAGAGGTCCTGCAGAGGCGTAGTGAGTGACTTTAATCTGTTACAAACCCAGTGAGTACAAGGGAGCAGTAGAAGCTTTATTAATTTGGCTCTTGCCCATTCATGGAAGCAATTTCAGGGTACTTAAAGGAGCAAAAATGGAGTGAAAAAAATGTTTTGAAGGCTATGGGCTTCATTTTGTTCTGTAGTTATTTCAGCTCAGGGTATGAAAGACTTGTGTGCTTTATCAATTGCAATTGCTGTGTCAGCAAAGCTCTGAGTGCAAACACAGATATGTTATTTGGGTTATTTCTGCCAATAACTTCTTTGTCAGCATGTGCTGCATCTGTAAAAACACTGCCAAGAGGGACATAGGAAATAGCTAAGCAACAGAAGATATTTAGTATAGTTAAAGCCTTCATTTAAACAGTATATTTACAAAATGTTGGTTTTAGAGAAAAGGGAGCCTGAAAAGTAAAGCAAGAGAGATTCAACCAGAGTCTTCTAAAGTGAATGCAGAAAGTGTTTGTGTGCTTTATTTCTATTTGCATTACTCTTTTTTTCTCATTTTACATGATGCAAACGGAAAAAAAATCTGCTTTTTTATCTACTTCCTTGTGCTTTCTGATTTTGAAAAAGTTCTATTGCCTGCCACTTTGATATTTTTTTGTTGTCTCAATATAATACTGAGAAAATAGGAATAAAATTGCCTGTGAGTTGAGTGGAAAAAAAGTGAGTGACTGCAGTATTCAAATTGCAAAGGAACATAAATTCTACCTCCATTCTTTTCATCATTACTCCATAATTGGCCAGTTATTTTTGGTTATTGTTTCCTTAAACATTCCTGCAGGTCATTTTCTCTTTCTCTTTCTTCTGTTCTTTTCCTCTTCTTTCAGCCACCTGTATCATCAAGTGGCATTTTCCGCTGTGTTTTGAAAAAAGACAATACTGTACCTCCCTTGCTGAAGTTTTGACATAAAGAAATATCTTTATGCCTATTTAATGGGTAGAATTAGGGCACTGGGAGGTTGTGACTTGTCTTTGGACAGAGTTTGCAGTTTTCTATGTCAGTAGCTTACTGTGATCGCATTTATGTTACAAAGGGACCTTGAGAGAGAGAGCTCCGCACAATAGATGGTGAAGTGATAAGGAGCACTTCATAGAAAAGGAATAAAGATTTTCTGTCAAGAGAGCTTCTTACCTGCCTCTATCATAGAATGCATACCCTAGAAGCAAGCAGTTCAATCCACAGTCCTCAGTTTGGTGTTAAAGAATAAAAAGCAAAAGAGCAACTGGAAATCATTAAATCATTATATTTCAGAACACAAGCACTGTGAATAAAAGAATCTCCCTCTGATTTACATTCAGCTGAAGAAATTTTTTTTTCCCTCAATATAATTAAAGACCCAGGCTTAGGTATTGACCTATCATGTGCCATTCATGCCACCCTTCTCTGGTGTCTATTACTTTTAAAATTGTAATGCTAGATAGACGTGCTTCTAGCCAGACATCTTAAACATAGTGAAAGGAAAAAGGTGGGCAGAGCAGAGAAGGGAAACTTGTTCCTAGAGTGCACTCAGATAATTCAATGGATATTAAAAAGCTAACTCATATATATATTGTCTTCCCACTTCATGTGCTCTAATGGGACATACTGCCTATCCTGTACATGACCAGTTTGAAACTGTTAGTCTGCAGTGGGCACTAACATAGGGGTTGAGTTTTCACTAAGATTATCAAGTTCTTAAGTTCTCAAGTCTCTCTTCTGTCTATTAGATATTGAATATATTTAATCTGAATAGATCTTACTTGGTGTGAAAGTGTTTTCAATAGAATTGACATGTTAAAAAGTTGAAAAAGCTTTAAAAGACACTGGGTATTGTTCTAGTTATAATACAGTGCATTTTATCTTCCCAGTCACTTAAAAGAGGGCTCAGCTGAAGAGTACATTTGACTAGAATTGGAGAGATCAAGTCTTGTCTTGTTTGCTTATGTGTGTATAAAATCCTTGTTGTGTCCTGTGAAGCTATCACACTGTAAGGTATTTGTCCAAGGAAGAGAAACCTTCCCTAGGGCCCCCAGTTTCCTTTCCAGCCACAGGGGGGATGGGGCTGGAATATTAATAAAATCTTTTTAACTGTATCCTGTTGAAACATTGAAAGTGACAGCATGAGTTTAATATCTGCTGTTGTGCATCCCCAAAGGTGAATTGAGGACTGTAATGGCATTCAGTTCAAGTCAGCTAAAAGCTAGTGTTGGGATTCTTAAAATATGTGGTGACTGTTAAAATACAGCTCAGGTGGTAATGTGTTATTATCTCTTCTCCTGGTCAAGGATCCATTGTTTCCTTTCTCTTTATAAAATTTAATGCTATGGTACTGTGGTCCATGGCTGAAATTCCCACCCATAGTAGTAATACAGATTATAAATAGAAACAACCTACACGTAACATGTATCAAGTGAAACACTGCATTCTGTTCTCCTGATGTAGCTAATGCATTTCTAGAACTTTGTGGGCTCCAGACTGAAATGTCTGTGTCTTAATGCAATAATCCTGAACTTTTAGAAACTCGCTGACATGGATCTTTGTAGTATATACTTCATTATTCACAAAAAGAAGAGATTTGTTTTCATGACGAGAACTATTGACTGACTGATTAGTTTCTCAGAAATGCTACTGTCTTACATAGTATCTGATGCTTCTTACTGCAATCTGTTTCCAAGTACCCCCTTCAATAAATCTTCACTGACACTTAAAAATGTCTTTTATATTTCCAATAATTATAAAATAACTTAAGGAAACACTGCTAAGTTTTTCTTCACATGCTATTTCACTTCTTGGAACAGGATATATAGCAAGGTTAATCAGAGGACATTTTGTAATCTTTTCACCTGTATTTGGTCTTTCACGAAAGCAAATGAAATAAGGTTTTGTTACCTTTGGAGTTTCCATGCAGTGAAAAGAATATGGGCCGTCCAGCTGTCCAGAATAAAAATAGTTATCATAATATTATAAAGAATGAGAACAGAGACTTAATTCCACAACTTTCATGCTCAATCTGAACACAACTGCAGACAAACCAGCAAATTATGATAACTACTTTATATCTGCTGAACTTCTTGCAACATAGCTTGCAATTAAATACAGAAGTAATTGACAAAGTGGAAAAGTTGCAACTCACGTTAATACATTGAGGTGGAAAGAGTTGAAATTGCATGATTTGGTGGCTGTTCTGAACACATGTTCCTGGGACTCTGTGGTTAATCTCAGCACTCAACACTAGAGCTATTTCACTGACGCTCAGAAAAGATTTGCACATTTACCAACACTCATGTACAGCAGAGGATTATATAGCAGTAAACAAGTTCTGAGATTGGTGCCTTGCAGCTTAAAATACATATACAATGCTTTTATAAGCACATGTAATACATATGGTATGTATAATAGTGCTTTAGTACTATTTATGTTTCTTGCAGGTGTGGTTTATTTGCTTGTGAGCTATTTGGGTACTTGTAGAACTGAAAAGTTTCATGGATCACAGATGTAAGCTCCATGTCTGTATTTACAAAATACAATTGATTATTTTAATGCTTGGAGTAAACTACTCTATGTTTCTATTTTACATGAACACGGTCCTATTGAGTAGAAAAAATTATTTTTTTCCTCATCTTTGTGCCTTTCATGTTAAAATATCTTGAGTAGAAAAAATTATTTTTTCCTCATCTTTGTGCCTTTCATGTTAAAATACCTTGCTTTTGTGCTTTTGAGAAGTGTTGGAAGGATGACACTTGATAGCAGGATTGCTTTTTTAGAGAAAGTGGAACAGATAATTAGTATGGTATCTATAGGTAGTAGCTGATGATACCATTGCATACAAGTGTACATTTATGAGTCAATGAATTGTGATTTTACAATTTCTAATCTGTTTGGATTTAGAAATTATATATTTAGAAACTGATCTGTTAGTTCCTCTTCAAAAGAGTTATTGTATTAATTTTACTAAAAGCTTTCAATCAAACCATTTAATTTCTTTCTGTCTGAGGAGGGTAGGACATGAATGAAATAGGAGCTTTTTGTTGCACCTAGTAAGAATTGTAAGGGTGGTTTGCAAACAAGCTCCCCAATTTAAAATGTGTGCTGACAGTTCCCCAGAATGACATTGTCAGCCAAATTCTTTTCCTATCATTGTTTCCCATTTCATATTTTTCTTCTAGCTTTACTTTTTAAATTATGGGATGGCAAACATCATGTGAAATTAGAAGAAAGATATTAACTTTTAAATAACTAACAATAACTCAGCAAGTCATATGTAAAACATGGAAATTGAAGAGCTAGGGAGAACTTCCTAAATTGCTGTAGAACTAGACATTAGACTGAATTCTCTCTTAACAAAAAAAGCTCACCAAATCCCTTAAACTCTGTATCAGTTTCCATATGGATGAAATAGTTTTGCTATGCCATGTTTTTTAAATATGGCTGCTGCTCAGTGTTACAGGCTCTGTATGATTAATATCTCAAAGATTGCTGAGTTAAGGTGCCTGAAAGAAGGTTATATTGCTTTCTAAGTGCAGCATGCACACTAGAAGGGCAAAATCTGCATTTGTTTAGAGAAAGGAGTTCCAGCTCTCTCTAGCATTACTGAGCAAGAGAATTGAATCCTAACCAGGTATCCATACAGCGCCCTTATAATCTTTTTGTATTACCTTGCACATATATTCAGGCTAGAAATAATTTCTGAACTTTTGCCCAATTGGTATGCTTCTTTCCACTTCCCTAGGACTTCTGTTACATTTGTTGTGCCAACCAGATTTGGCCTGGGGAGGGAATCAGGGTTGGGGAGCAATAAAATACTTTCTTGACAAGTCATGCCTTACCTCAGAAATTTAAAGCAATAGTAGCAAATGAGGAAGAGAGGTACCGAATATTGCACCATATAACAATTTTGTTTCAGATTGGCAGAAATGCTGATCACAAAAGTGTAGATTTCTATGCTTTTAATGAAACCTGGTATGAAAGTGATGCATGCCTCTGAAAACTAGACTTGGGTACACAACCTGGACAGGAAAATGCCAAAATAAATTTTGAGTTGTTATTTTTTGCATACTTAGGTTTTGCAGGTAAAGTAGAAATAACTGTGTGACCTAATTACTTGGGAGTGTTGTAAAGCTATGTTAATTTATATATGAAGCAGTTTGGTATTTATTATGAGAATATTATGAATGTACCTTTGAGGAAATTAGTAATCTTATAGTGTAGGAGATAGTCCATTTAGATAAGGATATTAGTAGGGGAATTCAGCAGAAGCTTTGAGTAATTGCCCATTTCAGAACATAACTGTATCCTGTGCATTTTACACAGTAACCTTTAATGGAGTGTGTGTCTGTCTGTCTGTTGGTCTGTCTGATTTGGATATCGAAGTGAAACGGGAAATGGGTACAGCTGCAAACAACTTCCATGGGTTTCCGATAACACTGGAGAATTACTTAGTGAGGAAATGAAGGGTCAGTGACCACAGAGTAGTATTGGCTTCATTTTAACAAAGGAAATCTTTGTTGTTTAACTACTTGTGGGTTTTAATCCCAGTTGACGTAATATTTTGGAACTTGGATAAAACCAGTGTTAGTATATTGCATGCTTATGTGATTTAAAATTAAATAAAGATCAAAATGTTGAATTCTTTCATGTAACTTCTGTAGCTGGTAAGCAATGCCAGGCTCAATTACTGCTCACTTATGTCACACAGCTCGATGTGTATGTAGCAGCTCAAGTGTTTACCTGTGACAGGCAGAGAAAGTAAAGTATTTGATTATATTGTCTCTAGAACAGATTTCCTCCTTTCTGAAAATATAACCAGAATTAGCCCAAATGTTTTTTAAAAGAGTTTAATTCTGCAAAAAGCTACTTTGATTTGTCTTTTTAAAAGCACTTGAAGTGCTAGGTCTTTTTTGTAACTGGGAAAACAAGTTAATATCTGAAATTTCTAATAATATTTTCATATCCACTCACTCTACTTTATTTAGAGAGTATCTGCTATAATTTTACTATAATAGGGGCAGCTATTTTTAAAATTACTTGAAAGCATTTATGTAGAGAGCATTTCTTTTAAATGTTAGGTGGTGGTGTTCAGGCTTTATTTATTTATTTATTTGTTCTCTTACATCTCTTTGGAAAAAGAAAAACTATTAATAAATCCGGACTAAAAATAATGTAGTCAGTGACTAATTAGAGTATACAAAACTACATGGTTTACTCTTAGTTAGATACATTTGTGGAATTTTCTACAATTATATGATCAATAAACACTAATTTTACACTTAATTTGAAATCTAGTTGAAATTGAAGTTGTACCATGTTTGTCGTATTGGATGGCTTAGCTGTTTATGTAAACTATTTTTTTTCCTTATGCTGTACATAAATAACCTTAGGAGAGTTGCTTGTCTTTGCTTCATGCTCAGATCACAAATATGATTAATGAATATTCTGCTCAGCAAATTCCAGGATTCTGTTAAAATAGTTCAGGCAAGTGACTCAAGTAAAGATGTGCACATTGCAGTTATACTTTATAGTAGTAGGATTGAGTAGTTAAATTGCCTGGTTACAGATAAACATGGTGCCTCATTGTATGAAATATTAGCCATACTTCTTGATCCTATATACAAAGCTTACAGTCTGTCTTGGTAACAAGCAGCAAGCTCATAAACACTGAGCTAGACTTGATGATCCCTGTGTGTCCCTTCCAACTCAGCATATTCTGTGATATTACTGTACTTCAGTAAATGCGCCAAATACACCCTTATGGACAGGGTGTTACCCCCTGTTTGATGCACTCCTGACTTGGGTAGGACTGAGAAATCAATTATTGTTTGGCTTTTCATGGAGTACTATTCAAAGGGCAGGAAGTGTTTATCTGGGACAAATGTTTCAACAATGTTTTTTGTGGATGAAATCCGGAGCATATGCACTAGCATTTGAAACAGGAATAAGGAAATATCTAAGTAAAAAGAAAAGGTGATCTGAAGAGCAAACAGAATGTAGTTCTTAATGTGTTTCAGACTTTTCAGTCTGAAGTTTACTTAGGTGTCTGTACACTGTGGGAGTGTCCTGTTGGCTTTTGCTTGAATGGCTATACATGGGAATTGAAGGGGGAAAGGCACCAAAACTGTGAAAGACTGTACTAGTTGAGTGCCATCATGCTATACTTAACAAAAAGGGAACAGTGACTTCATCAGAGTGTGCTGCAGTAGGTTTCCATTTTAATTTTTTTAAAGCTAGGGTATTGTAACTCATTTGTGTAATTACCCTCATCAGGAAGTTTATATATGAAGTAGAAAATAAGTCCTTTAGCCCAAAAGTGCATTTAGACTATCCAGAAAAATGTCCTAGCCACAGGCTGTGCACTCTGCTAGGCAGAATGAATCTTTGTTCTACCTAAAGAACTGCATAGCAAAAAAAGGTAAAATTCAAGAGGCCATAGAGAGCAAGCAAACAACAGCAGAATTAAAGAGGGTATATGGCTGGGAGAATGGAAAGAGGAACCCAGGCTCTCAATTCTTCTTGAAAAGTGGTACTATTTTTGAGATCTTTGTTGAAAGAACAGTAATGATTGCTTTTAAGTGTTGTACTTGAGCAGAAGAGGCATTTGCAGCCATTTAAGGTGCTTTTAAATTATAATCCTAGCTTCTCTTGGGACTGAATATTTACAATCATATTTCAGCATTAGAAACTTACTGGTGACAATTCTGTTGCTGGTTTCGATGAGAGTTATTAAGGTGTGTAGAACAAGGAAGAGTTTAGGAATGAAAAGCAAGTGAAATTGCTAAGGAATTATCTTTAAGGCTGTGTAAACCAAAGTTCAGTTTCTTTATGATATATTTGCTCCAGTATGATAGCTTGTTAGCACTATGTTGTTTCTTTTTTAACTCAGCAGTCTGCCTTCATGGTGATGTAGGACAATGGTGATATGTTAGACTTTGTAGCTTATAATAGCCATCATTAGTCATTACATGGCTCATAAGACAGTTTATTTTTTGCCAGCTGCAAAGCTGGAATCTCTTCTTCAATCCTCAGCTATTAATTTTTATTGACCTGCTTTTAGTAACCTGTTCATTTGGTTTGGTTATGAAGAGAATTTTTAGCTTATATAGAAAACAAGGTTTGACTGTAGTCTTCCCAAAAACTTATCTGAACATCTTCAGAAAGAAAGTGTGAGCCTTTTCTGATGGTCATTGGTTGTATGATGAGTTACGTGTAAAACACAGTTAACTTTTAATCAGTTGAAAGAAGACTGAATAAAAAGTCATCTTTGTGTGTCAAGTGATGAAATAATCATGGATTATTGTTTTATCAGTTATTTTCTTTGTATTTTGGAAAGTGCTGAGGTATCAGAAGAAGTTTAAAATTATCTCACAAGAGATCTTTCAGACAGTGAGACTTACACTCACTGTATTATGAGAGATGTCTGAGACATGATTTGATCACACCTAGTACTTCTGTGAGGAGGAAACTGCTGATTTCTGTGAAATTCTTAGTCTGTCATACAAAAGAAAGATATATTCCTCTGTCTAGAAGGGAAAGCTGGCTTGAATTGGATATAATACACTACTTCTTAAATGACAAAGATTAGTAGGAAAGCTGCCTTGAAGTGAGACAGTATCTCTGTCCTTGAAGAGACATAATTGGTGTTCAATTTACAAAATATTTGCTGTAATTTGCTCAGTGCTTTCGGGTTGTGTTATGCAGTAGCATGATTACCATTACAGCCATGTGTGAATTTAAAATCCATGCTTCCTTCAAATCTTAAACTGATTTACATATTAAGACCTTGTATGCAGATCTGAAGGCATAACAATATGTTACAAAAAAAAAACCTTTTAACATTCACTAGTAATTTGCTGGTTTGGAGGTTGAAATGGGGGAATGAGAGCTAAAATAATAATTGACTAAGTTGCAGTAATCATGACTGAGAGTTTAAGTGATAATTGACTGATGCAATCCAGAGCAACCATTTCTGCTGGTTAGTTGTGGTTTGCATTTGACACAGAGGACAAAAGCCACATTGACCAAATATGTCCTCCCTCATATGTGGTTTATGACCTGTGTCTGTTGAAGTTAGAGATAAAAAAAATTTGTAGCTGCTTCCTTAATTCTTCAATGCCAATACTTTCAAAGATCAGAGACGCTGTATTTATTTTTGTATGCTGCAATGCAAACAGTGTTATACTAATTCAAATCAAGCCTATCAGTTCGAACTCATTGGAGGCAGCATAGTACACTTGGCATCTGCTTTAGTCTTTTGGTTCATTGTGGGGGTTTGCCATGTCTAACAGGCAAACTCACTCCCATCTCCAGAATCTTCATCCTCTCAATCTGAATGTGCAGTTGGGAAGTCTGCAGGTATTTGTGAAAGCACAAATGCATGGGGATGCATGATGTATACACAGCAAAATAAAAACTTTGAGCCTTCCTCCTCCCCTTGCAAGGACCACTTTTTCTGATGCCACTTCTTTCATCACTGAGATCATCCATGTCATAAAGATAGCTAATAAGTAATTCTTAATACAATGCCCACCTAATATTCTATGTTTTTTTAAGGATATTGCCGTTTTGGCATTGAATGAAAATTGTTGATGTGTTAGTCTTCACATCAACAATGTAGTGTGATGTAGCTGGGAACCAATGTGAAATAAATCCCTGCTAATATCTGATATCTGGTGCTAATTTCTACTCCAAATGTAGAGTTTTATTCAGATTTACATAATTGTATGCTGCAGTTGCATTTCTGTATATTTGTTTTGCTGTTATTTAAAATGGAAGGTAAGTTTTATCTGAATGTAGATGTGATTCTCTTCGTTTTTGGGTAGATATCAAATAGACAGCAGGTATCCCGCAGAATGTAAACTCAGATAAGGAATGAAGAGAGAATAGAGTTGTATTTGCTACTCATGCATTTTGTTTTGTTTTGTTTGTTACAGATGTTTACAGTTAGTTTCAGTTGATTCTAGTCACTCTCTAGCTAGTGAGGCAGAGCAGCTATGATTTGTCAAGAGAGTCTCTAAATTGTTAAGCTGCTGTTCTGAAAATGTTTCTGATGAGGCAAGTTTTTAAATATTACTAAATACAAAAATAGCACCAATTCACTAGAGATACCATTTCCTCATTATCTTAGAAATGTTTTTTATGAACTTCCATTTCTCAAGAATGCTTGACCTATCTTGCCATAGTGACATTGATTTCAGGTGAAATAATAGTCCGTGATGTAACTTACTGGAGCTTATTGTTCCTGTTGGTCTTGGGAGAGGGAAGCTGAGAAAAGGAGGCAGAATTGAAATGCAGGAATATGACTACAAAACAATGCTCTGAGTCAGTTTTGCTTTGAAATAGAATGGTTTGTCACAAGTGACCTGTTTCTCACACATGCTGTTATTTCATTCAGTAATAAACACATTCTCCCCACCTCATAACAAAGATTTCAAAACTGAATGTTTTACAGACTTCTTCAGAGGTTAACTGAAATATTTTACTTGCCACTCCTTTGGGGATGTGGCATGTGCAAAAATGTGATCATGAATTTATTTTTGTAGAGGGAGGGGCACAGCAAGGATATATACAAAGTGTTACAGAAAATAGAAGGAGTTCCATCTAAATAAACTTAAGAACAGAGCAGAGTGGTGACTTTTGTTGCAGGGAGCTAACTTACATTGGGTCCAAAGATTGTCCCCAACCCTCTTAACAGGCAGTTATAGTGCATAGGAACACTTGACCTTATTATCACAGTGGTGGTTCAGGAAGGCTCTTCAACAATGGATAAAATCTGTTGGTGCAGCATTAAACATTCTGTAATATAGAAAAACCTGGCAAAAATAGAAAAATGTAGTGATTGCAATAATCAAACCTTTTATAGTCTTAAACTGGAACGAGACACTTTGCTGAAGCTAAATTTGCTCCTAGGAAAGTGTCTATCAGTAAAGAGTTAAATAAAAAGAATGTCATGCATGTGTATGTGATTCTAAATCCAGAAGTGTTACATTTCCTTTGTTGGCATTAGTTTCTGC
Organism: Setophaga petechia; assembly: GCA_024362935.1. NCBI lineage: Eukaryota > Metazoa > Chordata > Aves > Passeriformes > Parulidae > Setophaga > Setophaga petechia. The sequence continues at coordinate 28,495,267 of JANCRA010000001.1, forward strand.
TGAATATACAGGATATATATGGTGAAGACTAAGCCCTTCTGTTATTGGTCTGAAGTGTTTTAACAGAAGTGTGGCATGCTTGGCTGAAAAGACTGGAAGCTTTAACAGATCAAAGCATATATATTTTGTTCTTGCTGGATATTTTTCTGCTTACCTATTTGCGTTATATTGACCAGCTTCATTAGCAGGAATTTTGTCTGGAGCAAGACTTCCTTTAAGAATCATTAGTGTGTAAAGTAGTGGTACATTGTAGAATTCTGTTTTGAGTGCTTAAAGCAAAAGCTTTTGAACGGCCTTTTGATTGTTATTTGGTATTCTCCAAGTATTAATTGCCATCTTTAGGAGTGGCTCCAGTCTTCATGACTCTTTATGAAAAATAAAATGGAAAGGAGCTATTGCAACATTCCATTTTTCTAATCTCATGTAATCCTCTACTTGCTGCTGCTGTGAGAGATGGAGTCATATTGTCAGAGGATGTACACTAACTATTGAATATTCAGGGAAATGCAAGCATCATGAGGTATTTCTGCTAGGTTGCTTTATTTTTCCTGTGTTTTTTTAGGATTTCCCCATTTTCAACTCGGCTGTCCAACAGTAGTTCAACAAAGCCTTTAGTGGCTATGCTGCAGTCTACCCTTTTCTCTTGTAACTGTGGTGAGCCTTGAGATCAAGGCTTCATGGGAGGGCTTGTGCTGGCTTTTTACAGAGGTACTCTGTAGAAAGAGGTTTTAGGAGAACTTGTTTTTCCTGAAGTCACCAGCAAGTCCCTTTGCTGGAAGGAAGCAGATGAGGTGGCGCTGTGCCACTTGTGCCCTTCCAATTAACAGTCCTATTCTGTTTCCCACAGTGCCTGTGAAAAGAAAATGTGTTATCTAGACTTGGGCAGAAAAGTAAAGCTTTTTAGAATATGTGACAATAAATATTTTCAGTTGTCATTGTTCATAGCTCTGTAATATCCATGTGAAAATATTACCTCAAGAAGGTTAATAGACAACTGTCACATCATATTCTCTTTCTTCCCTTACCCCTTCCTAAAGTCACAGTAATAATGCAGCTTTTTTCCTTGTAGTTTGGTATGTTTTTTTTAGGGTTTTGTATGTTTTAATTTTCATTCCCCCTTTCTTTGTAACAAAGGACAGTTATTTCATAATACCAAAAGATATATCCTAACAATAGCAAACATATCTTCTATGTGCTGTAAAAGCATAAAAATGTAAAGCAGGAGAAGATGACATATCATTGTCAAGAATACTAGATAAATAACACATTTGATATGATGGCAAAGAAAATTGCAGGAAAAACAAGGGCAGATTTGACCATAATTGGAACAGCTGTTATTTGAACTGTCTGTTTTTTGCAGGATAGTTGTTTGAACATTTGACAGCTGTAATATCACCTTATATAGGTTTTGTTCACATTATTTAGTGTAGGCTGTCTTTTTTGTTGGTATAAGTAGACTGCAGCTGTTTTTGTCAGAAGCACTGAGTAGCTATGCACCTGTGGTGTACAATCCTGTTTCTCTTGGCCTTTCTCTTTTAAGTGAAATTGAAGTCTTGATTGCTTTTCTTACCAACTCTGTTTTTTATCAGCTGAGAGAAAATTGAAGGCTTTTTTATTGCAGCAGACAAGCTTTGGAAACTTTTTAAGTGGATTTTAATTTTCCTTATATAAGGTCATATTAATAAAAAACTTGCTCTGTAGTTAGAAAATGGAACGTGATGTATGCCACTTGTATTTTGATCTATTTCATTCTGCATTGGGTAATTGCTTTTCTGTTTTCCAGTTTGACAATTAAGGATCAAGGTGGAGATGCTTTCCTCTCACTATCAAAAGCTGAGATAGTTGCATAAAATGTCTTCTGACATTGCATTTTCCTCTGTGTTGCTGCTTCAGAGAATATGGGATGCTTTGCTCAGTAATTGCTTAAGCTGGGCAAATCCAAACCTTGGAGTTTGCTTCATGAAAGCCCAGGTTGGGTCTTGCAAGATTTACTAGCACAGGCTCAGTCCCATGTGAACACAGCAATGGTATTTGTGGGGCCAACTTGTACCTCTGAAAATGTTAATGTCTTTCTTTGCATTGTGCAGTAAAGAAACTGAATTCTCATGTGGCTGCACCTGTTGCACAGTTAACTCCCCCAAAAGCAAATCATTCTGCTATAACTGAGAGTTGAGCAAGTTTACTTTTTGTGAAACTTAATACTTAAAATTCTGAACTAACTGTTAGGGAGAGTGAATTCAAGTTAGATCCTTCTGTATTAAGTTTCACTGTCTTTTTGTTACTTCTTGCTCTTTGATTTCCTTCATTTAAAGAAAAACCCATCATTCCTTCCTAATCTTGCATCTGGAATGTATCAAAGTCTTGTGATAAAATGTAGCATCATGCATCAAAAACTTGTGGTTCTTCTCTGCTATTGTCAACAGCAACTGTTTGACTGCCTGTTATGTGAAATTAAGTGAACAAATTGCTCTATTTTTTCTGTTATTATTGCATCTCTTCAGGTTATCCTTCTTTTGCCTTTATCGCTAATATTACAAATAGGTGTTTCTCCACAAGAGATAGGTAATTAATTCAGATAATGTCCCTCAGCACCCTTTGAAAGAGGCATTTGAAAGCAAGATTTTATGTGGGAGAATTGCATTCATTACTCTGTTAGAAACATAACACACACAGATGTGTTGGAACACTGAACTGTGTTTGTCTTAAGTGTTAAAACAGCTTAGTTTTCAGATTGCAAAGAATATTTTCACAGCTTTTAAGGATGGGAAACCCCTCACCCCTTCCCTTAATGAAAGCATAAATTCTACAAAAATGGAAGTGGCCACCTAGTAAGAAATTGATATTGAGGATACCAGTAACTGCTGATTTAACCTAACCTTTATTCAGATGATTTTCTTGAAGGATCTGATTAATTATTCTCTTACATTTGCAGGGCTAATTACAACCACATCCAGAAAACTAGATCGAGAGCAGCAGGGAGAGCACATACTGGAGGTAAATAATTTATTTAGATTGCCGAAAAACAGTGACTGTAAGTTCATTGCTCTTTTACAGAGATTTAAGTTTGCCATGCAGAATTCAAAAAACTGGATTTCAGAAGTAATTTCCTTCTGTGTTCATTATGTTGTAATGCAGATAACCACCTATCTTATAAAAACTGCGTGTTGAGGCTTTTTTGCTAAAAAAGAGTAAAGGTACAGATTGAACGCATTTTTTTTTTTCTGTATCTCAAAACAAAGATTTACATTCAAATGGTACAAAGGCATGATTGTTAAAAGGAGTGTGATTCCTCTTTTTATCTTCCTGTGTAATTATTGGAATAGCTATTTCAGCCTAACTTTTGCTGAGTATAGGCTTCTGCAAAAGAAGTGCAGAATGTTTTTGTAATACAGAGAATACAAAAGGATAGTATGTGAGTAGCCTTATTTTTCTGCATAACATGTTTACCAGTCTCATCAGTTGCAAGACGTGCATTGTAGAGCCTGAATCCAAGAGCATGAAACTTGTAACATAATGCTTTTATTTAACTACATTTAATTAATTGCCTGGAGTTTATTTAAGAGCTTTTGTCATTCTCTGTCAAACAACCTGAAAGGAAAACACATAGAGAACTTTGTCATCCAGTTTCACAATGTTGTCAAGCAGTGTAATGGCGTGGTACTTCTGTAATGAAGACTTAATATTCACAGTGATCCTTATGTCCTAAGATAGATCTGGAATGTTTATATTGTGCCTCTTGTCCTGGATGACAGATAAAAAACTGCAATAGGAGTTGGCCAAATTAATGTTAAAGACAGAGAAGCACCTCTAGACTTACTCAAAACTTATGAAATCCATAGAAAGGTGTTCCAATAGGAGACAAATGACTGCAGAGACGTGGAGATTAATGTATTTATTCCCTGATAGCACAAACTATCCTTTTGCATAATTGCAGTATATGTGCAGTCTTCCTGGGCCTTTTGTATCCCTTTGGTGCATTGTGAGCTGGATTAATGCAGCTGTTGGACCAGTTTTTTTAATCATTATTTTAATTTCTGTATCAGATTTGAAAAGAATGCTTTGTACCTAAGTAGCAGTGGGGCAGAATTTCTTCTGCAGTGTGTTTCTAGAAGTAATAGTAACAAAATTCATTAAATGGCAAATCTGATACAGTACTAGACATAATATTCCTGTATATTTTAAAGTAATTATATAATTCTCTCTTCAAATTTGCCTCCTCAAATCGGGTTGTCTCAGTTTCCCAAAGCACTTAATGTCCATTATGTCTTATTTCTTGACCACTGCTATGTATATTGGTTGTAAAATTGGTAAATCATGATTTTTACTTCCCTATATATTATACTGTATTTTTAAAATTAGATTTATTCAGTAAATAAAATGAGCTGTGGATTGTTTTCTGATCCTGAGGCAGCACAGCCCATATGGCTTTGATTGCTTACACCTTATCCCTAGAACAGGGTGACCACATGTTGAAAACTGCGTCTGAATTGTGTGAATTCTCAGGCTGCAGCTAAACAACATGTGTGTGTGCTACTTGTTCTGGACCAAAACTTATGCCAGAAGTCACACTCGGGGTGTAAAGTTATGGGCAGTTGTCTGCTTGCAGTCATGCTAATTTAAGCTTAACTTTATAACCTTAAGCTAACATGTACAGAAAGTTTATTTTTAGGATTACAATGTCACGTAACAGTACCTAAATCCTCCTGCTTTTGTCATTCTGTATAAAATAGCAGTTTAAGCTCATTGCTCTTTAGCTTGGAACATTGTTTATTGCCTCTGGTGTAATTTATAATTCTCTGTTCTTTGTTAATTTTGAATCCCAACTGGTTGCTAAAGTTTTAGTTAAAAGTCTGTGAAGTATGTGACAGAAGAGCTCTTAACTACAGAGCAATACTGACAGACAGCCTGGCCTAAAGTAGCAGTTTTCCCATGTTAGTTTTATGTTTACAACTCTGATAATAGGTTGGAAAGAAACCCAGAAATGCACAGAATGGTGGACAGACCCAAGTGCTAAGCTAATTAATTGAGCATTGAAATGTTGACCAGATGGGTTGGTGGTTTTATTCCTTTTTAGTATTAAATTTGATCTTTCATTTAACTTCTGCTTAAGTTACATAATAGTAACTTATATGCCCCATGTTTTTATTCCCAGTTTGTGTTTTTTGAGTTCAAATTCACACTTTCTTATGCAGTTATTTTAGGTTAGCTTCATGTTATTGTCTCATATCTTAGTGTACTCTTGGTTGTCAGTAATGCCTTCAGAACTGGTGCTGCATTCAAATCAAATAAATGTTTCTCAAATTTACCTTTGTTATTTGCTTGGTTCAGGGCAATGCTAATTTTATATTAATTGACATATTATCCCATTCGCCTTGTAATATCCTCATTTGGGATACACTTTGATTTTCTCATTGGGTGTGGTTGGATTTTTTTTCTGAACTGAAAGGTATGTGGTGGTGTTCCATTACAAGTCCTAAAGGGAACAGATATTTAAATATGTGGAAATCACCATCTGTTAGAGATGAGCATGAATATTTGCATTTCATGTTGCATTAAATGTGTCAAAATATTAGGATAATAGCTGAATATACTTCTGAGTACCTTTTGTAAATACTCACTAAATAGCTTTAGGCATGTGCTGTAACTGAAGTTAGGGGATAACTGTACAGTTGTTTAGGCAACTGTAGGAAAACCTCATTTAGGGAGGAGCATTGTCGGAAGGACCAAGTTTGAGGTCTAACTTTACCCTTGTTAATAAAAACAGGTAACAGTAACGGACAACGGTACTCCTGCAAAATCAACAATTGCACGGGTGATTGTGAAGGTCTTAGATGAGAATGACAACAAGCCTCAATTCTTGCAAAAATTCTACAAAATTCGGCTTCCGGAGCGTGGTAAGCCTGAGCGAGAGAGAACTGCCAGGAGAGAGCCAATCTATCGAGTTATTGCTACAGATAAAGATGAAGGCCCCAATGCAGAGATCTCCTACAGCATTGAAGATGGTGATGAACATGGCAAATTCTTTATCGAACCAAAAACTGGAGTGGTTTCATCAAAGAAGTTTTCTGCAGCAAGGGACTACGATATCCTTTCAGTGAGTGAAAATCCTGTATATCATGAATATGTAACGTGTTCTTTTATCTGTTTATTTCTTATTCAGTAGCTGGCAGGTGAGTGACTGCAGTATCTGAAGGAAGAAAGCTTCTACAAATCCAGAAGTATTGTTTTGTTTGCTTGGTTTTTATTGAGGGATGATTTGAGATGTTTTTATTGTGTATTAAGAACTGCCGTTCTTTCCCAGAACTTGGCAGATAATTTATGTGATGAGGGAACATAAGCAGTCAGTTTGACTCACCTTCAGCAAGAAAGCAAAATAAAAGTGAATTTATGGTAACAGTTTGTGCTGCTATCAGGTGCTGCATACTTTTTCTCCATTTGCTGCCCAGATAATGAAGGGCAAGTGGCACTTTGAGAGACACTTAACCTTTTTGGAAATATCTCACACGAGCAAACATGCTTGGAGCTTATTACTGCTTTCTATTTATGTGACATAATGATTTATGTGATCCTGTAGCCTAAAAGATGTGTCTGTTTCGCAGATTAAAGCTGTAGATAATGGTCGCCCACAAAAGTCTTCGACTACGCGACTTCACATAGAATGGATTCCAAAGCCCGTCCCACCCACAGAGCCTATTTATTTTGAGGAATCATTTTTTTCTTTTACGGTGATGGAAAGTGACCCAGTTGCTCACATGATTGGTGTAATAGCTGTTGAACCTCTTGGAACACCACTTTGGTTTGACATAACGGGTAAGGATGCCTTAAGGGCCTTTATTATTAGAAACAAATGCATGGAGTCTGAGATACTGGAGGGCTCATTGCAGCTTGATTTTAATCACTCTTCAAATAAATAATGCAAGGTTTTGACATTCTTTAAGTGCAAATGCGGATTTTATAAGTCAAAATTATTTAATTTTTATCAATGCCGCTCTGTATCAAAGATTAAAATTAAGTTGCAAAATATCAGCTGTGTTGCAGTTTTAAAATTGATTTCTGAATATTGAGTCACTTCAATGAAAACTAATGAAGTCAATCTCATAGACTGTATGATAGGAAAGGAAGTAAGAGGCTAGTTCTGTGCAAAGCAGAGTAGTATGCTCAAAAAGAAATTTTACTGTTCACATGGATTTCTTCTCCTATGGGCTGCTTCTCAGTTTGCTGTCCTTTGATTCAGTACTAAAAGGAAAGCTTGCAATATTCCTAACCCCATCAATCTTCTTCTTGTACATATTCTTTCTACTAAATCATATCTTAACCTCTACTACTGACAGGGGATTTCTAACCAGTAACATTACTACATGTTGATGTCATGGTAACAAAATTAATAGTACTTTTTCGAAGTTCAGACTTAGTCATTAGACTTATGAGCACCAGCAATACCCAGAGTGTTCACTGCATAGGTGATAGTAAAACCAAGTTCTGTTGTGTGCTAAGTGTGTTAGAATCGAGGAGAATGGCGTTGCTTTGTTTCAGGAGAGGTGCCTTGTAATGAACTGCTTCTAGTCTTAAGTCAACTCTTTCTCTCAGTCTGCCAGATTTTTGATAGATCTGTGATTTTTCTACTACATTCACAAGAGAAGGATCTTTTTCATCTTGGTTACTACTGAAAACTTTAGCCATTATTATGATGTTATGCTGTTGGGAAGAGCATATTTTAAATTAATTTATTTATTATTTTAATTTATTTCTCAATAATTTAAGTATTTTAAACATCTGTTTTGCTGATATGTATTTCCTGAGGTATACTGAGAACAGCAACAGTTAAAAATAAAGTTTATGAAACTAACACAAGTAGCAGGAATATACAAATGCCAAATTTCAAAAAATTTTCAAGCTTGTGCAAACAGATACAATTCTTCCCTAAAATCATGCTTCATGCATGAACAATCTGTGATGGTAGTGATAATCATTGCCAATGCATTAAATACTTACAGAATTACAATATAATTTTTTAAATGATTCTTTTAAATGTATTCTTGAAAAAAAAAGTTCCTGTCCAAATAGATTATAATTGATTTAAAGTGTTGGTGTTTAGGCAAACCTAGATCTATATGACTCTCTAGAGGGACTAATAAGTTGAGGATGCTTTCTTGCATTCTCATAGGAGCAAAGTTCTGCATTCGATGTATTTTGGAACTGAGGCTGCTCTTTCATTGCTCTCCCAAACACACTCAGGGATGTGGGAGTAGAAAAGCAGAAAGTATAAAAATAAGTGAGCAGGAAAAATGAGAAGGTATTGTGTACTCCAATTCAAATTAGGGAATCCATAACAAACAAATATCTGTGGACCAAAATGAGTCCATTAAAGGAAAGGTTAAGAAAGTGACATTGTCAGAGAAAGGTGAGCAGTTCATGGAGATGAAAGAGAGTAGATAGAATAGGCCTCAGAGGTTTCTTGGAATCTCAACACAGTACAGCAGTGATTTTTTTCTGGAGCCTTTTATTAGCAAAATTTGTTAATTAAATTGGGGATGTACTTTCCTATTGTTCTTAGCATGCCTCAATTGTTATGCACTGTGAACAGTGTGTACATCTGAATAGAATTTTAATTGATAGTATTATTTTGATCTGCTCCTTCTAAGTATGCAGCACTGTTGGACATTTACATATTTTTATTGTATGCCTAATGCAGAAAATTAATGATCTTTTCCTGCTCTTCTTAGAAAGACATATACAGAAAACTCCATGGGGAAAGAGCATAACTTGTCCGAGCATTGTTAAATAAACCATTTTATTTTGACGGTTTTCTTAGTAAAAGTGTTTTGGAAAATTTGATATATGATCATACTGTGAAATCATGGGCTACTCTTACAGGTGGTCACTTTACCACCCTCTTTTACTGTTTCTAATAGCATGAATGAATTTGATTGACAGCTTTCCTTTGTGTTCTGTGCTTGCTTTCCATGCTTTCTTTCTTTTTGGCTGAGCCAGGAGACAAGCTTGCTAGTGAAGTATTTTACATCTTACAGATGGCTTGTGACCTGAACTGTACAGCAGAAGGTATCTGCTGAGATCACATAATTTATTACCAGATTATGAGATCTGAAATGAAAGCGTACATTTATAAACTATTTATTTTATTAACCCTTCGGAAATCAAAGTGCTCACGGTTGCATTTGTGACAGGTTCGTTTTTGTTTTGTTTTGTCATCATTACATTTATACAGCATCAATTCTGAGCATCCAGTTTTGGCTTTGGCCAAAATTGTTGCTGTTACACTTCCAGTGTACTAGATGCAGAAGTTTGGGTTGAGTTCTGCTTCAGTGGATTACCAGATATCACTGCTACTACAAATATAGGCAAGGTCCTGGTGATTTTCTTGGTAAGGAAGGGAAAAATGCTGGTTAGAGAGCTTGTCCTTGTGTCAGGAAAACTGACTGAACCAATTCATGCTCATTCACTTGACTCTTCCCTTAAAGAGTAGAGAACTTCATTGAGACATCTGAGAAAATGGTTTTGCTTGCCAGCTATAAAAGGAAAAGCTAGATTCACCTTCTAAAACTGACATACTACACAAAGGCCATTAAAAAATTCATCTGTTAAGAAAAAAGCTGCTGCCTTTCATGATGTCCAGTTTCTATCTGTTTGAGTGATTCAGAAACTGCTGCTGGGCCAGTAAGAGGAGTTGGCTTTCCTTTGAACTAGAAAAATTATGTGATGCTGGTCATTACCAAATATCTCAAATCCAGTGAAGCAGAATCCAGCCCATCTTTCTTAAACTGATATGTTTGTCATGCAATGAAACCTTCTAAAGGTGAAACCTTTTTTACATGTGAATGGGGGCTCATTTCAGTATTTACTGTTTTTTTCTTGGACTAAGTTCAAATTTGCGATCTTTGGAACTTCACCCTCTCACTTCTAAGCTTGGCTTTTCATAAAACGCATTTAGTGATTTGCAAAGCTTAGCATGTATAATCTTGTTAAAGGAAAAAAAAGCACTCAGATGATATCTGAATGCTATCTGCTAGCCTTGTAAATATAATTAGAAAAACACATACCCATAATTACGAAAAATTGGTTTGCCATATCTACCACTGGCTTGACCAAAATAAGAATTGATTCTTCCATTTTAGGCAGTTTATTGAGAGGTCTAAAGCAATTGTAGTTAAATGGCAGTATTCATCATCACTAATAGTATTTGGACTTAATGGACATTGCATTCTCAGGGCAGTCTGCTCCAAGTGGCAAGATGATGATCAATTATATGTTTAAACAACTGAGTGTAGCTATTGATCTACACAGTTATTTAACTATATTTCAAAGAGTAATTTGAAAGTTTCACAAGGGAAATTAAGATAATTTGCTTCAGAAGAGGAACTTGACCATATTTAAACATTGGACGTTTGAACATTTAGCACTATTCTATCTCAGTAAGACTGAGATAGTAAATTCCTTAGATGTTCAAAATTAAGATGATAATCCTTTGGAGGTACTGCAGCTTTTTAAGCCTTATCTATAATCACATGTGAATATAATAATATGTATTCTGCTCCAAAAGACAAAAATTTGACTGTATGTCAAATGGGATTTTAATGCGTTTTGATAAAAAGTATATTTTTCACTTATTAGCTGATAATCTGCCCAAAAGAAGCTATTGCATTTGATGCAGTAATTCTCAATTTCCTGCTGTATGGAATCATTAAATTCCATGGTTTTGGGGTTTCTTTTTTGTAAGTAGAGAATCTTGCTAATAAGAATGTCCCTGCTGACTTTCCATGAGCTGGGCAAGTCAGCTTTGTCCAAAACTACTCAGTTTTAAATATCTATTAGCAGCATATCATGTTACCAGGAAAAAAACCTAAAGTATTTAAACTAAATGTATGTATAAATATATGTATGTATATTTCCACCTTCATTAAGCATTGGAAGACAGAACATGATCATACATAAAAACGATGATACAATAATGCATTTTATTAACTTCTCCTTCTCACAATTTCCTGAACAAGGTGGCAACTATGACAGTCGATTTGATGTGGACAAGGGCACAGGAACTATCATTATTGCAAGACCTCTTGATGCAGAACAGAAATCAAATTACAACTTGACAGTAGAAGCAACAGATGGAACCAGATCTATCAGCACTCAGGTAATAAACTTTCTGATGAAGCACTTATAAAAAGAGTATGTAGCTGGAGGGTGGGAAAGCTGTTGGGTTTTCTCCTCACCATTTTTTTAATCCTAGGGAATGAACATGGTTTGTTTAAATTAGGGAGTTTGTTTAAAATAGAAATGAATTCTGATATTCTCAGACCCATGTTGTTTGGTGGCTTAGGTGTAAAGGTAGTGTGTTAATATACTGTAGTCTGAACCAACAGTTTTTAAGTTATATCATGTTCCTGCCGCTAAATAAATGAAAACAGAAACTAAGCCCCTGCATGCATGACTCTCTTACAAGAAAAGGATTAATACTACTCATCTGAATTACTCCTCTTTACAAGCTTCTCCAAAATCACTACATGTAGTGATTACTGTACTTGAAATTTAAAGACAACCATTTTAAAATTTTGTGGTTCCCCTCCCCCTGGAAGATCTGTGGATGACCAGTTGTACAATATCCAAGAAACTAAGCTGCTTTTTCTGCATAGTGTACGTATAGAAAGAAGGTTTAGATTATAACATCTCTTTGTATTCTCCCAAATACTTTATTTTAGTTTTGGTGAAAGTAGAGATTAGCAATCTCCAAAAATGCAGCAACCTCAGACAAACCAATGTTTTAAAATTACCTTTTTACTAAAGCTCTCTCTGATGGTGGCAATTCTTTGCAGTTGGACTAAGTTTGCTTAAAGCTGCAGAAGGGAACTGTCACATTGCTTTTGTGATAGTATTGTCTAATTCATAGTAAAGTAGTTTATGACGTATATCCCACCTGTTTTTCCCATCTAGTGTCTTTCCCCAGCCCAGAACCTGAATATATTTGAAAGTACAGCTTAGCTGAGGTTGGTGTGAATAGAGCCATGATTATAGAGGAGCTTCTCTTTTCTTCCAGATAGAAAGGAAAGGCTTTATTTACCGATTAAAGACTGTTGGCCTTTAATCTGTTGGACAGTGATGTGTCTGTATTACCTACCCCTATCATTGACCTTCCCTTCAGGCACTCAAAGAGCAATAAGTGGGTTGCTGCTGTCTTTTCTGTACACGGAGATCTGTGCTACAAATACAATTTCTTCTTGTTCAGCTTCTGTGCAGTGCATATGTTTTTCTGTTATCTTTTCTAATGTCTTATATGTTGTCTTCTGCTTTTAGCCAGAAGATGCATTTTGTCAATGTTAAGGATTTTAAACAGAATCTTTATTGGGCTCACTGCATGTCTGGAGGCTTGATAGGTCAAATAGAGTAAATTTGATAGTAGAAGGTGACCAAGTTTAGCAATTTCCTTTAAGAAATGCCTTTTCTTAAGAGGTGACAATTGTGAGTGATTTTTCTAGACCATAAATCTTCAAAGACAGCAACATGTTTCCCAGTAGGAGCTTTCTGCAATCATAGCTGTGGTGCCATTGCCTCTGGTGCTGATAACCACCATAAACAGTTCGGATAATCCTGCTGTAAATTTTTTAAATTTGCCTACTTGTAGTAAAATATTGAGCAGGTCCACTTCTAGTGATTACAGAATGCTGGAGAGAAGGCAAGAATTTCTTAGGACAAAAAAATAGAGGAAACACAAATTCAACTACCATTCAAAAAGACAGCAAGAGGCTTTTCCATAGACACTTCCCCCCCACCTACCAAAAATGCATTCAAAGATGCCATCATACAGGGTGTTGGGGTAGCCTGGGGACTAGGCAAGGCTTGATATAGGGCCTTGGTGAATGCAGATAGCCTACCCAGTGCTGCTGCTGGCATAGCTGAATTTATGCACGTGTCCTGAGCTGTCACAGTTGAACCATAATCTGCGTTGCCTTTTAGAAAACCAAGAATGGGAAAGTCAGAAAATTACTTTAACCCTCACCCCTTCCTTTCCTCTGAGTTATGTGATTCATTTAGTTCTTCTTGGGGAATGCACAGTGTACTTTTTGTTCCTTGAATGAATTTGTTATTTTAACGTTTTGTAAAGCTAAGTTATCATTATAAACATTTACCCCACAGCGCTCTTCTCCAGAAGAACTGGAGTAGTAGTCTCACATTTGTAATTTCTGTGATTGCTTTTTCTGTGATTGTTTTTCATAACTTTCTCTTTCTCTCTCAGGCTTGGCAGGATCAGAGACTGTGGTTTCTGTTACAAACAAGCACAAAGGCTTCCTTTGCCTTGTCTTTCTTTTGCCCTACTCGTAGGATAAGCACAAGTTGTACTGTGGCTGTTGGATTCTCACGGTGGTGTATTAGATTGAGGAGTGTGGATTAATTCAAACTCTGCAACTGCTGGGGCATGATCCTGATTTTAATTGATTCTTTTATCTCCCCCATAACTCCTGGCCCACCCAAATGCACTAATCTGTTAAAATAACCCTCAGGACTGTCCCTCAAAAGATGCATTTCAGATCAGGCTTAATTTAGGGGGTTAAAAATGTTGATACAAAATCAAATTTGAAGGTGTGATTTATGGCTGCCAGTGTGTAAACTCCATTACTCACTGCAAAAATACTGATGATTGAAGTTTAAATGCTGATGTGGCATTGGATTCTTCTAAGAGTTGATGAACAGTTAAAATGGAGTGACAGGCAAAGGAAATTTTGAGTGCATACATGAGGAACAACAATATGCCATACAGAGCTTTTAGCTTACAAAGTAATTGCTATAAACACTGGATATAACCAATTTATCAGGTCTTGATTAATAGCAGAGTAAGTAATTTTACATTTAATTTGAAAAAGGAAATGGCATTTGCAAGAAATTGGGGAGGGGCACAAGAAATGAAAACCTTACTGTGTAAAAGCAGTGTATTGAGTCTGACTTTAAACTGGAAGGCATTTGCTGGCCTCGGGCCATTAACATCTGTAGAGCATTTGACTCTTTCAGGACTTCAGTTAAATAGCTTTTTTGAAAAATAAAGCCATAGTAGGCGTGGAGTCTATTAGAATTTTGCATGCATCTAAATGCCAAATGCATGAGGCAAAACAAGGACAAACAAATTCCAGGCCTACAGTAGTGGTGTTTGATGTGATGTTAGAAAATACTAGTGTCAGCCTTAGAAAGATTATGATTAAAAATGAAATAAAAATACAGAAACTAAATAACTAAATCCCACAAGTCAGCCTACCTATGTACTGAAGCAGAAACTGTTATTCACAGGCTCTAAGTAGTGATAAATGAACTATTGAATTGATTTTTGGGGGAAAACCAAAAGAAATAGTCCTGTTTCTAGCTATAGCCACTTGCAGTCATTGCTATGTATATCAATTTTTTTTCATTGAAAGTAGTATTTCAGATGGTTTACAGCTAATTGCAGCATTTTACCTATTGCTTTGCTATTGCAGAATATTTAATGTTACTTTTTTGCAAAATCTATATGGACATGATACTTTGGGAATGAAGTATAGAATAATCCTCATTTACTACCTCTTTGCTTGTAATTTTGCTTGCAATTACATTGCTCTGCAGAGACAGATTAGAACTTCATTCCAGTTAGAGCTGGAATGAAGTTATATCATCTCTGGATAATACAACTTTTTATTTATGAAAATTGTATAAACATGTCAGTGTAACTGTAATGTAATTGTGGGACAGGAGTAGATTTTAAACTCCACACAGAATCAGTAAATGAAAAATTATATTAAAGTAACCTAAAATCTAAACATTATGTTTAAATAGTGCACATTGAGTATGTTTTGTCAATGGCACATATCTCCTCTTAGTAGCAATCAGTACATCCCTACGCAAATTTAGGTTTCACCTGTCAGATTATTAATAGATTTTAAGTCCTTCCTCAAAGTAATCCTGCTTTGTTCTCTTATAACCAGTGTACATTGCTCTCAGTGGGATCTGTGGGCAGAAGGCAGCTGTGCAACACAACCCTTGCATATTTTTGCAAAATAAATGAAGTTTCTTTAGTTCCAGAGCATTTTGTTTCAAAGATCACGTTGTGGTCTGCTGATGTTAAGCTTTTCTATATTGTGCCTCTTTAATGTGCAACTCTTTTTTAAGAGATAATATTAGCATATTTCATTTGAGTTGAATCTTGTCATTTCATTGAGAAATGTTCAAAAGCTAGTTTTATTTTATACTGCATGTTTGTTAGAATAACGCAAGTTCTTCATGTGGTCAGACACACTAAACCTTATTTTTCTATGTGGGTCTTTAAAACTGCACTCACAATTATTTCTGCAAGTGCTTTCCATTTAACTGCAAGGTCTTAACAGTTTACATGAAAATTTGGTCCTCTTACAGTTAAAAGATAATTGCACATCTAGCACCTGTCACTTAGCCTCAGTAAGAATTCCTGAATTGAAAATAGGGTTTTCTTACTAAATTTTTTTAATATTTATTTAATAGTTCACATTGGAAAGAACCCTGGATTCTAATTAAACTCCTTGTCAAAGCAGATCAAACTGCAAAGTTGACCAAGTTTTTCAGTGACTTGTCAGGCTCTAACTGCCTGGGTTGACTTTGCACAACACCGCTCCCTTGGACTTGCTTTTATACTGATGTTTAACCACTCTCCTTAAAAAAAATAGTTCTCTTATGTCTAGGTGTATTTTCTCTTACTGGAGCTTGTGGGTATCACCTCCTGTCCTTTCACTGAGCACCTCTGAGAAGAGTCTGGCTCTCTTTCCTGCATCCCTCCTGTGGAGAGATTGCTTTTCAATCCCCACTGATTTTAATGACCTCTCATTGGATTTGTTTCATTTTGTCAAGGTGTCTCTCCTGTACTGCAGGAGTGGAGGTAGTGAATCTACCTTCCCACCATGAGTGTCAAACAGAAGGGGGTAATTCCTTCCCCCTGCCCTTATTAAAGCCCAGTGTACCAAGTTAGACAAGTTACCAAAAGGGAACCCATCAGGTCACATCATGTTTGTCCACCAGAATTTGGGCAGGGGCATAAGGTAATAACGTCACTTAGAGAGAAAGGAATCCTAGAGTATGTCAATAAAACTCTTGAGTTTAAAAGAAACTTTGGATTTTGCATACATTCAAAATGATTGCACTAATATATGAAGTTCTATATTTGTAGTGTTTGTCAGTGTGGAGAAAAACTGCATCCAGGCAACTAGTGTGACAAGTAATGGAGTACCTGAGCTAACCATTTGTAGTGACTGAGTCACTATGTTTATATATCTTAGCACTATTTTTTTAGTAATTCATATTTAATAATGTGAAGGAGGAGCTAACTCCTCATCTGTTTACCCCAAAATACTTTTTGGAGGATTTCTCCTTATGTGTCATTTTAATTGCTTCACCAGCTAATACCAGATTTGATGCCAAATCCTGATCAACAACTCACTTTTCAGTTAAGCTGGTTCGTTGGATATATGGCTAGTCCTGTAGGTACTGATGCTGGTTTTAGAGTCACTACATTCCTGGCATTTAACTTAGTTGTTTGCATGGGGATTTTTGTGGTGCTCCATTCTAGTAATGCTATTTCTCTTTATTTGTTTTCTGTGCTACAAACAGCACAGGTGGCCATGTCTTCTGCTCCAAAGATTTGCTTAACAGAATTACTCTGTAGTTGCACACCTTCTCACTTCCAATTTTAACCTATGTTTCTGTGTTTCCTCATTTGGGAGTGGAAATAGACATGAACTTAAATAGAGATTTTAATTTAAATTCATTGCATTTGACACCTCATCTTTTCACTTTTTTTTTTTTTTTAATAAGTCTGACCTTAATAGTTTCTTGGTGATAGAAAGTTTATAAAATAATTGGTGATGAGTTCATTTTGAAAGGACATTATCCATTAATGAAATGTTGTAATTGTATATGGCCTTTAAAACTTTCATTTATGCAGAAGTTTTTTTATAGCTTGACTTGTATTGAGTGTTGGGGCTTTATATTTTTTTAAATTGTTTGTTCATCTTCATTTGGTGTACTTTTTAATTTTCCTATGCACAGTTGTTCAGTGAGCAGCTGTTTTTACTCAAATACTTTGTAAGTGTATTAGACCTTTCTGTCTTCTTCCACGAGGCATTATAACATATTTCATTTATACAAAATTTTGCTTTATTGCATCCTGTTTAATCATGACAATGTAAAAAGATCAATTTTTTAATGTAATACTTACTCTTCATTTTCCAAGTTAATTTGTTAGTTAATGTATTTAAAATCTTGTCCTAATATGTATCCTGGGTCACGTACCATTAATATTTCTCCCTGCTGAAAGTCAATATTTAGTCTAACTCTTTGTTTCTTTTCTTTAATCTGTTCCTAATCCGTGACAAAACCAAACTCCTTAGTCTCCATAGCAACATCTTGCAAGGGATTTTATCAGTGTGCCAAATGATTCAGTTTTAGAGTAAGATGGTAGTTTTGCAAGGTTGACATCTCTTCTTCCTGTAGCAAGAATCCTAGCATTTCCTAATTATTTGCCACTATCAGGATTCATCTAATTTAGTTTCCACTGCACACAGTTTGGTACCTTGTCTAAATTACATCTGTAGACTCCCCCAGCTACCAATGGAAAGCAGTAAGTGTCTTCAAAGAGCAATTTAACCCACTTACAGAATTGTTAAGTCCCTATTTTAAAAACCTGTTTATATAGCCCTTAACAAATGTATACAAAGCTCCTAACCTTTGGATGGATAGAAGCATGGCTATACGTGCAGCACATAAAGAACCTGAATTTAGCTGTGTGTTGCTGGAGCTTTGCTGTCTGCTTGCCAACTCCTTTGCATTCCTGTTACTTGTCTGATGTTATCGCTGTTGAAGGAACAGGATGGTGGCTGTCTGTCTTACCCTTTTCATACAAAACTTTGGTGCTGTGTAAAGCAAGTGGGGCTGCAGGGATCTTGTGTGGTTCCAGTGAGCAATATTATACAAAGACACAATTTGAAGCATCAGATTTAATTTAACTGTAACTTCAGAGAAATTGTGCCGGCAACCAGTGAGCTACGCTGAAATTGTGCCACATTTTTAGAGAATAGTAAACAAAACCACCTGCAGTTCTTTGAAATAAGGGACTTTTGTGGCAATTCCACCACTTTTCTATTCTTGCCTAAGCTTGCAGATGTGAGGCACTGATAGAGGACTGGTTATATGTGAGGGCAAGGAGGAGTATTATGCATGCACTGCCTTGAGAAAACATTGCTTAAAATTGTAAATTTGCACCCCAAAGCAGTACTTTTACCCACTCTAGGATCCATATTGTATATTTTAAATTTTTAATTCCAAAATTACAAGGATTTTTTTTTTTGTCTTCCTTTGGACAAATATGATTCCCTTTAAGATGTCTTATGTAAGATGTTTCTGGTTGTATAGATTTCTGGTTTGACTTTGGGGAAGGTGAGGCAGATTGGGCTTTAGTGACATTCTTCTTCCCTACATGTCTTGGATCTCTCCTCCTCTCAGCAAAATAAAATTGTCTTGAGGTGGTATTACTTCATTATCATGGTCTAATTTTTAATAAAATACCTTCTTTCATTTCTTTTTACCAAATATCATCAACGTTTTCCTTTTCCCATGGTATCATTTCAGGTGTACATCAAAGTTATAGACACAAATAATCACAGACCTCAGTTTTCAGCTTCAAAATATGAAGTTGTTATTCCTGAGGATACCTTACCAGAGACAGAAATTCTGCAAGTCAGTGCCACAGACAGAGATGAGAAGAATAAACTGATCTACACTATGCAGGGCAGCACTGATCCCATTAGTCTTAAGAAATTTCGTCTGGACCCTGCAACTGGTTCCCTTTATACTGCAGAAAAACTGGATCATGAGACCATGAATCAGCATATTCTCACAATAATGGTGAGTACGCATGAGATTTCTTCTGTTGTGAGTTACACACAGATACTTTTTAATGTCCTTTAAGTTTGTCCCCATAATTGAAACGTTTATTTGCATGTTTAACTTTTGTGCAGCCTTTGACTTTGTGGCTCATTGCACCATGAATTATTACTAATATCTGGTGAACTACTGAAATTCCAGTGCTAATTCCTGGCGATGTGCTGACTGTTGCAGGTTCGAGATCAAGATGTTCCTGTGAAGCGCAACTACGCCAGAGTGGTCGTCAATGTCAGCGACACGAACGATCACGCCCCATGGTTCACCAGCCCTGCCTATGAAGGACGAGTGTATGAGTCAGCAGCTGTTGGATCAGCAGTACTCCAGGTTACAGCATTAGATAAGGACAAAGGAAAAAATGCAGAAATTGTGTACTCTATTGAATCAGGTATAGTCACTTTCTTACATTTCCGGTCTGTTGAACTCGCTGATCGTTTTTCAACTGTAGACGTGTGAAAACATATCTGGGAAAAAAGGGGGACAGTGCAGGTTTATGTGCCATATTCTGAGAGATGTATTGAAGACACAGCCTCAGAGTATTTAAAAGAAAATTAAAAATATTCATCTATGTTTTTTAGCTGTTTATGTTATTCTCTAGATACATTTGGCATATTTTGGTAGTAGGGGAAGAAAAACCCGTCTTGTAATGCTCAAAAGGAGTAATTTCTTTAGAAATTACAGAATCTGTAATTTCTGTAAGAAAGCATTCCATTCAGGTCTAAAATTGCATTCTATTTTGATATTGTAGGTCTTATTTTCTATGGCATAGGCAAAGCAAGGATTTGATGAACAGAGTAAGAGCTTGAGACAAGTGCTTTTGTGTTTACTATAATGCAGAAGTAATGAGCTCAAAAATAACTTAAATATGCATGTACCAAGCTCCTAATTAGTCCCAGCTTTTAAGGTAAATTTTTTAATAGATGCAGCAAAGAAGGGGTTGCTTTCTATACTTCCCTGTGGCTGATTTTAGTAGTGGGACTGCTATTCTAGCTTATTAAAATATTTGAGAGTTGGTCAGTTTGGCATTAAGACTCCTTCCAGACTGCAGGCCAGAAGAGAACTGCTCCTTATTTTTAACCTCAGTACATCTTTCTGAACTTGCTTACAATAATGCGGTTGAAATTGTGGCAATTTTTAATATTAGAAATCAGGATTGAGTTCACTTACCAGACAGAATTAGATTTTGATTCAGTCCATTAAATCTGAATTAATACAAGTTTGCCTTTATCAAGGTCCTGAGTTTTGTAGGTACCATGACTAGAAAAAAAGTTATTTAAATTTCATTCCTTATGTGAAATACTGTTTTCAAGGTAAAAAATATTTTAAATTAAAAATCCCAGTAACAAGCATAAGAGATTATATATTAAAGAGGACAACAACAGGCAAAAGGTTACTCAGTTTCTGTTGCATGCAAAGTGATATGTGCTTTTTTTTTATTTTACATAAATTGCTGTGTAAAGGATAGGAATTATTTGCTATAAATATTTTCCTTTTTTTCCCCAAAGTGCTGTTTTCATATGAAAGCACTCTTTAACACTTTATTAAAACAAAGCTGTGATTATGATACTCTGACAAGATACTCTGACATGAATGGTTTTAAGTGTCTCATAACTTGCTTAAACTACATGAAATTTTTCTGTCATTTCTAGAAATATGACATTTACTAAGCATTTACTAAGCAAGACACCAACATCCATGAAATTTTTCTCTTTCCTTCCCATTTTGTTAGTCTTGTTTTCTGAATGCCAAACAATGGCAAGAAAAAATGTGTGTGCCTGCAGGCTAGAATGAAGTGACATGCTGTTCTGTTCCTTTCTTCTAGCTTTTTGTAGGAGTAAATAAAATAAACCTTACAGTAAGACCTGTTAGGTTTATTTTATGGCATGGTGATCTACTGGGAGGTTAAAGCATTATAATTGATATTCTAAGCAAATGGAAGGAACATTCCTTAAATGCTTATAATGGCTGCTTAGATATGTCATGGGATGTTCTAAGAATGCCACTGTGTTTAGAGTCTGCTCTAAAAAGCCCGAAAATACCCGACCAAAAAGAACCAACAGTGAAAAAAACTCAAACAAAACACAAAACCTCCTTATTGCCTACTCTTGTGCGGAACTCAGAAGTTTTTAAAGATTTTTTTTCATGCTGAGATAATGGCTTTGGTAATGTCATTTTTTAGGTTAGTAAAATGTTAAACCTTGGCATATTTAATACATAAGCAAGGTCTTGTATGCAGTGTAGATCATCTGTATATTTCAAAATTTGGAGCAAACAAGTGTTTATGTTAAATGGCAGCTGGTTCTTCTCAGCAGGCATTATTTTTCTTCTAACACAGTCACAGGGAATAACTTGTCTGTGTATCAATAGGAAATTAAGAGAGAGGTAACTATTTGTCCAATTTAAAAAGTTTGGTTGTGAATCAGTCATTTAAACAATACTCATATAAACAATTAAGATTCACAAGTGTTTGTTACAGTCCTTCTTTTTTTCTCGTCCAAAACATTCCAGTTGTTTTAGATTATAAAATGTAACTTTTATTCCACTAATGTTAACTTCTGAATATAAGTTACTTTCAGCTACAGTTGATGTTTAAGTTTGCTAAGAAGAAACTTTTGCATTAATTTTCAAGTCCTGGATGGCTTTGCTAACTATATTTTATGCAGTATTCCCACAAGTAAAGTTAGAATTACTGCCAGCTCATGATTACAGAAAACTTTGCAGACAGGCTAACAAGTGTTTATCAAGCAAAACTAAGAAATTTTCATAGTCTCTGCTCTGTCTGCTCATAGTCTCTGTTCCATCTATGTCTTTTTAAGTATAGAGCGAAACATGCAGTCATCCCTTAAATTCTGTATTCCTCTTTTTAATTGCTTTTTCTTTCTTCACAGGGAATATTGGAAATTCCTTCCTTATTGATCCCATTTTGGGTATGATTAAAATTGCAAAGGAATTAGATCGTAGTAGCCAGGAAGAATACAACCTGATGGTAAAAGCTACAGATAAAGGACATCCTCCGATGAGTGAAGTGACCTCTGTGCACATATTTGTTACAGTTTCTGATAATGCCTCACCAAAATTCACAGCCAAAGAATATTCTACAGAAATCAGCGAAAGTGCCAACATTGGCAGTTTTGTTGGAATGGTTACAGCATACAGTCAGTCTTCTGTAGTTTATGAAATAAAAGATGGTAATTCAGATGATGCCTTTGCTATCAACCCCAACTCAGGTGTCATCATTACTCAGAAGATACTTGATTTTGAGACTTTGCCTTTTTATGCTCTTACTGTGCAAGGAACAAACATGGCTGGCTTGTCCAGTAATGCAACAGTTTTGGTACATCTTCGGGATGAGAATGACAATGCGCCAATTTTCATGCACGCTGAATATACAGGACTCATCAGTGAATCAGCTTCAATTAACAGTGTGGTTCTGACTGACAAGAATATCCCATTAGTAATTCGAGCTACAGATGCTGATAAAGAATCTAATGCTTTGCTTGTTTATCAAATTGTTGAACCATCTGTCCGCCAGTATTTTGCCATTGATTCTAGCACTGGTGCCATTCGGACAGTAATGAGTCTGGACTATGAGGAGACAAATATTTTCCACTTTTCAGTGCAAGTACATGATACAGGCATACCACGTCTATATGCGGAATATGCAGCTAATGTTACTATTTATGTGATTGACATCAATGATTGCCCTCCTGTGTTTTCAAGAGAGCTATATGAGACATCCCTTCTGGTTCCAACCTATAAAGGCGTGAAAGTCATCAGTGTAAATGCCACTGATGCAGATTCCGGCATTTTTTCCCAATTAATTTATTCCATTATTGAAGGCAACATTGGAGAAAAATTTTCAATAAACCCTAAGACTGGCGATATAACAGTACAAAACACAACTCAGTTAAGAAGCAGATATGAATTAACAGTGAGAGCATCTGATGGCAGATTTGCGAGCACTGCATCTGTAAAAATTAATGTGAAAGAAAGCAAAGCAAGCCAACTGAAGTTCACACAGAGTTCTTACTCTGCAACGGTGCAGGAGAATTCCACAGAGGCAAAAACAATAGCTGTTGTTACTGCAATAGGGAATCAAATAAATAAGCCTTTGTTTTACCATATTCTAAATCCAGACAGCAGATTTAAAATAAGCCAAACTTCAGGAGTCCTTTCCACAACAGGAATACCATTTGATCGTGAACAGCAAGAATCTTTTGATGTGGTTGTTGAAGTGACAGAGGAAAATAAACCATCAGTTGTTGCACACATTGTAGTTAAAGTCACAGTAGAAGATGTAAATGATAACATTCCATTTTTTGTCAATCTTCCGTATTATGCTGCTGTTAAAGTAGACTCTGAAGCAGGCCATGTTATTCAACGTGTCACAGCTGTAGATAAAGATACAGGCAAAAATGGAGAGGTGCATTACTATCTCAAAGAGCATCATGAACATTTCCAAATTGATCCTACTGGTGAAATCTTCCTGAAAAAGAAGTTTGAACCAGACACACTAAATAAGGAGTATCTGGTCACAGTAGTGGCAAAAGATGGAGGAGACCCTGCATTTTCAGCTGAACTTACAGTCCCAATTACAGTTATGAGTAAAGCTATGCCAGTGTTTGAAAAGCCTTTCTACAGTGCAGAGATACCAGAAAACATTCAGCTTCACAGTCCTGTGGTACATGTACAAGCAAACAGCCCTGAAGGACTCAAGGTGTTTTACAGCATCACAGCTGGAGATCCTTTCAATCAGTTCACTATCAACTTCAACACTGGAGTTATAAATGTTGTTGCCCCTCTTGACTTTGAGTCTCATCCTGCCTATAAACTGAGTGTTCGAGCAACCGACTTCCTAAATGGGGCACATGCTGATGTGTTTGTAGACATAATATTGGAAGACATCAATGATAATCCTCCTGTGTTTACAGAGCAGTCTTACATTGCAACACTTTCTGAAGCATCTGTTGTTGGAACATCTGTTGCACAAGTGAGCGCTACAGATACCGATTCTGGAACCAACAGGGGAATTTCCTATCACTTGGTTGAGGATAATAGTGAAAGTCATGACTACTTTCACATAGATAGCAGCACTGGACTCATTCTTACAGCAAAAACTTTGGACTACGAACAAATTAAGCAACACAAGTTACTAATAAGGGCCATAGATGGTGGCATGCTGCCCTTGAGCAGTGATACTATCGTAACTGTGGATGTAACTGATCTCAATGATAACCCCCCTCTTTTTAGCCAATTGCTTTATGAAGCCAAAATTAGTGAACTGGCTCCTCGAGGACATTTTGTGACATGT
Source organism: Setophaga petechia (assembly GCA_024362935.1). NCBI lineage: Eukaryota > Metazoa > Chordata > Aves > Passeriformes > Parulidae > Setophaga > Setophaga petechia. Next base: position 28,519,514 of record JANCRA010000001.1, read on the forward strand.
GTGCAAGCCTCAGATGCTGATAGTACAGATGTTGGCAAGCTGGAGTACTCCATTCTGACAGGCAATGATCAGAAGAATTTCGTGATTGATAGTAAAACTGGCATTATCACCATCTCAAACCTACGCAGACAAACACTGAAGTCACATTATAATCTTAATGTGTCGGTTTCTGATGGTGTCTTCAGAAGCTCAGCCCAAGTCCATATAAGTGTAATCAGCGCCAACATGCACAGTCCTGTTTTCAGCCAGAATGAGTATGAGGTTGAACTAGCTGAAAATGCTCCACTGCATACTTTGGTTACTGAAGTTAAAGCAACAGATGAAGACTCTGGTACACATGGCCACATCACCTACCACATTGTAAATGACTTTGCCAAAGACAGATTTTATACAAATGAGAGAGGGCAGATATTTACCTCTGAAAAGCTTGACCGTGAAACACAAGCAGAAAAAGTAATTGCCATTAGTTTAATGGCCAAAGATTCAGGAGGGAAAGTTGCTTTCTGTACTGTTAATGTAATACTTACAGATGACAATGATAATGCTCCTCAATTCCGAGCAACAGAGTATGAAGTAAACATTGGAACTGATGTTCCACGGGGTACTTCGGTCATTAAAGTCTGGGCATCTGATGCTGATGAAGGTACAAATGCAGACATCACATATTCTATTGAAGCAGAGTCTGAAAATGTAGAAGAGAATTTAGAAATTGATTCATTGTCTGGTATAATTACTACAAAAGAAAGCTTAATTGGTTTGGAAAATGAGTTTCTTACTTTCCTTGTTAGAGCAATTGATGGAGGATCCCCCCAAAAAGAGTCAGTTGTTCCTGTCTATGCTAGAATACTCCCACCAGAAGTGCCTACGCCAAAATTTTCAGAACCATTTTATTCTTATACTGTCTCTGAGGACATTCCAATAGGAACTGTGATAGATGTTATCAAAGCAGAGCATAATCAGACTTTAGTATATAGTCTGATTAAAGGGAACACTCCTGAAAGCAACAGAGATGACTTTTTTGTGATTGACCGACAGACTGGAGAGTTGAAACTTGAGAAGAATCTTGATCATGAAACAACTAAGTGGTACCAGTTCGCAGTTCAAGCACAGTATGCAAATGAAGATTATAATGTTGTTTCCTCGGTGGAGGTTAGCATTCAAGTAAAAGATACAAATGATAACAAACCCATTTTGGAGTCCAACCCATATGAAGCATTCATTGTAGAAAACACACCAGCTGGAACAAGAGTCATACAGGTTAAAGGAACTGACTTAGATTCAGGACTCAATGGGCAGGTTACTTACAGCTTGGATCCTTCTCAAGAGCTAGACATTATAGAATCTTTTACCATAAACATGGAAACTGGCTGGATTACCACTCTGAAAGAACTTGATCATGAGAAACGAGACAAATACATGATCACAGTGGTTGCATCTGACCGGGGTGAAAAAATCCAACTGTCTTCTAAAGCTGTGGTTGAAGTCACTGTCACAGACGTGAATGACAATCCTCCACGGTTTACTGCAGAGATATATAAGGGAACAGTCAGTGAGGATGACCCTCCTGGTGGGGTAATTGCCATCCTGAGTACAACAGATGCTGATACAGAAGAAACCAATAAACAAGTCTTTTATTACATCACAGGTAAGTCTTTTTGGGTAATGTCAGAATAACTGAGTGGTGCTGGAATGATGGGAGATACAGCTTAATCTTTGAAGAGATTGGAAAGTGTTTGAAACCATAGAGCTGCAAAGAAAGAATGTATGTGTCTTAAAATGAATTTTAAAAACTTCAGTGGAAAAATGAATTTTAGTTGGCTTTGTTTCATGTGTGCTTTGCTTAAGATGCCTTTCTCTGCATATTATTTATATACCAAATTTTATTTAAAAAACTATACTTAGATTAGTGATGCAGTTAAAGAAAAAATGCAAGAAAATTCACAAAATAATAGGCTGTTAATTTCCAGTGGAATATTTTATTGTTTCTATTTAGTGTATGTCATGATATGATGTTTTCTATAATGCTACATGAATTTCTAAATTGTTTTTTATGGATTCTGTTGGCCACAGTTGAATTGATTGTGTGAGCATCTACTGACAATTTCTACTTGGGAAATGAAGCTGTTTCCTCATAAAGCCACAGAAAATGCCTGCTTTTTTCTTTTTTTCTTTCTTTTTTTTTTTTTTTTTTTCTTTTTCTATACCTTAATTTTGATAGAGTAATAGTATTTATTTTTGTATTTCAGGAGGTGATCCTTTGGGACAGTTTGCTATTGAAAATTTACAGAATGAATGGAAGGTCTATGTCAAAAAGCCTCTGGACAGGGAAGAAAAGGATAATTATCTTCTAAATATTACAGCTACTGATGGGACCTTTGCAGCTAAAGCTGTGGTGGAGGTTAAAGTCCTTGATGCTAATGATAATAGCCCTGTTTGTGAAAAGGTAGGCAGAGTCTTGGATCTTCCATTACCAGCTGCTTTCATACATAAAATTTACATTTTCTCTGAAATTACTTCTCAGGAGACTGACAAATAGCTGTTCCTTTTAAACCAATAACAAAAATTGGACTACTAAGATAGATTGCTGTTAAATAAAAGATACTTCACATACAGATTTTTTAAAAATCCAAAGACAATTCATTGACACTCAGTGGGTATTTGAGAGATATAAGAATTGTAGTACATTTCTCCTATGTTAATTTATTTCCAAAAAGAATTATTTTAAGCTGTAGCCATCATCATTTATGTGCTCTATTTTATGAAAGAAGCAAAGTTTTAAAGAAAGCTGAATCTCATTTCTTAGTTGAAATATGTGAGTATTTCCTGTGATAAAAGCGTTGAAAATAGTGGAACATTACTCTGCAATTGCAGTCAACAACGCCAAAAATCTGTAAGCCATAAATGTTTGCTTGTTACAAAGCTGTCTACCATACCAGATTTTTATAGTCTGCAAAAATGGACATGAAAAATAAGAAATGGAAAAAACTCAGGAAGATAGCCCCTGCAAAATGTGTTACTGCCTCTCTTGTATTTTTCATACTTGAACACAGATTTCATATTACTGGGTTGAAATCTTCCCTTGTACTAGGAAGGACAAGTATACAGTGATATAGGATTCTTTTTCTTAGTTGATGTTTATGTTGGTTACTTCTGTGTAAATGGTTGCAGTTATACACAGACTCACAAGACAGTATTTTTAGCTTTTTTTCCTTTTATTTTCCCCTTTGTTAATAATGTTGTTACCAGGCTTAGTGCTTCTAATGTAATGCACATTCCTGACATGGTTGGGCTGTAAGAGTGCTTAGTGCCAATAAATTCTGAATCCTTTTTCTCATTTTTAATTTAATCTAGAAGCTTTTGTGTCATTAAAAGGGCAGCTATCAATTCTTGTAGATTGGGACAGACCCAAAGGAAAAGATGATCCACCAAAAGAGAGAAAAATGAAATTAGCAAAAATTTGTAACTCCTATTTTGGGAACACATTTCATTATTAGTTTATTTATTTCATTATTAGTTACAAGTGTCTCAAGTTCTGAGCAATGCACTAATGTTCAAAAATCCCTATAGCTGCACTATTAAATACCTTTCTGAATAATCGAATAAATGTGAAGTAATTAATTAGAAAACCATAAGTTCTTTTAATTTTAAGTTATTTTATCCTCTGGTTCACATGTTATGTTACAAGACATTCAAACAGAATATTATTTCCTCTATAATTCCTTCTTCCCCTCCCCTTTCCAAGTTTTGCTTATATATTTAGTTTTTCAATGTAACTTTGAAATCTTGCAGACTTTATATGCTGATTCAGTTCCTGAAGATGCCCTTCCTGGCAAGCTGATAATGCAGGTGTCTGCTACAGATGCAGATATTCGTTCCAATGCAGAAATTACTTACACACTGCATGGCACAGGAGCAGAAAAATTCAGACTTGCTCCAGACACAGGTAATAATACTTTATACATTATACAAGACTCCAGTCACCTCATTTTATAAAATGCTTTGCTATTGCATTAAGACATAAATGTCAGTTGTTAAAACTTTCCACTAAGGGTTGGTTTACTGTACATCGGTTTATGTGAGTTTCTACTACACAAATACTAGTAATATATTGAATAAACTCAGGCAAAAGGCAAGTATTTTAATTTATGAGGAACTAAAGCATAAACAGGGTAATTGCCCTGAAGCCAGAAACTTCCATGCTGAAGTGACTGGAATAAAAGTAGGCCATAAATTTTGCTCTTTTTATACTCACTCTAGTAGCAGCAATAATGGTTTGTAACTGTGAAATATCTTCATTCAGATTCTCTTTGCCATCTTTTGTTTTGCAAAATTAAAAGGGATGAGGTTAGATGGGGCAACAAATTTCCTTTCCATAGCAAACACCAGAAGTGTCCCCAGCTTTATTGGAATGAGTTTAACTCAAAAGTATAAATGAGATCAACTTGCTTCACTTTGGTCTTCATGGCATTTGTGTGTTTTGTATTACACTACTGCCAAAATCCTATACCGTGCAGGCTGCAGTAGACAAGCAGTAGGAAGGTAAACAGTGTAGAAAAAATAGAATAAGATGAATACAGAAATGTAATACAAGTAGAAGAGATTAGAAAACTTCAGTGAAAAAATAAGTGAGAAGGACCTTATTTCATGGGTTTGGGAGGTATTTTTGGCTTTAAATGTCACCTGTGTGATGTGCTACTGTGTTATATAAATTGAGAATTGGTAGGGCTAGAATACTCAAAAAGAGTGTTTCATAATACTTTTTTGACCTGTTTATAAGGTGACAATGACTACACATAGTAGTGGCCTCTCATGTTTTCTGTCACTTTAGAAAGTATGTGTTAGAGGTCTACAGGTTTGTCTGTAGTAGCAGTTAAGACCTCATTGTGAATAGCTGCGTTTATTCATGAAATGTTAGAGGAGGAATTGCCAATACCTATGGAAGGAATACAACTAAATAGCTGAGAAAAACCAGATGTGGATTTAACCTTTCATATTTTTAACGCCAGAGTTCTAAAATGCACTTTGCACAAACACACATGGATTTTTGCATTTATACACATTCTCTCTCTGCACTATCAGAGAGTTTAACTTTAGCTAATTTCTGTTTCAAGAGCATTAGGAAAAAATAAAGTGTTTTAGTTCTTAATCTTTTCAAACTGAAAAGGCAGGTCACTTATGTGTTTTGCCCAAAGTGGAGTTTATTAATACAGTACAGCTGTTAATTTAGCCAGTGATGAAATTACTGTAAACAAGAAAATTGTTGTTTAGCTATTCTGATTTTAAGGGAAAACATGTTTAGGAGTACTTAAGCCTTGCAATTTGCATCAACTTAATGTGTTATGCTGTTTGTAGGTGAACTGAAAACATTAATGGCACTTGATCGTGAGCAGCAAGCAGCTTATCATCTTCTAGTGAAAGCCACAGATGGAGGAGGAAGATTCTGCCAAGCTAACATTATGCTAACTCTGGAAGATGTGAATGATAATGCCCCAGAATTTACAAGTGACAGTTACTCCATTACAGTATTTGAGAACACAGAGCCTGGAACCCTTTTGACAAGAGTGCAGGCAACAGATGCAGATGCAGGTATGCATTCTTTGACTGATACTTTTGTCATGTTCTCAGACTTACAGTATTATTTCTTTAGTTTTATCCTGAGAGGTATCAAGTGTTTCAGTAGAGCTGACAGATGTTCAATACCATTCAGGATTAGACTCCTGAAAGATATGTTTTGGTCTACTAAATCATTTAACACCTGACTTTCATGTGTGAGTAGCTTGGAAGACATCCCCATGGTGTCTTTGCAAAAAAGAGGAGAGGGGGGAGAGACAAAATGTAGGGAATTTTAACTGTTATAAGGTATTAATGCTATGATTAATTAGGTTCATCCTTTTACTCCTGATGAAGTAATAGGACTTTCAAGCCATGTCTGTTCATGTAAATGGGCATTCATGGATTTTTGTGCTTCTCAGGCCAGCCATCGATGACTATACCATCAAGAGAACACTGGTCAACTGTAGCTTTTTGTACATACTGTTAAGATTTTTACTGTCTCTTTGCCTTCATTGTTCAGTTACAAATATTAAGTGAACATGAACTAAAAATGACGTCAGAAAGAGTTTGCTCATAGGCTTTCTTGTAAGGAACAAAACAGCATGTGTGATTTCCACATCTTATCAGTTTCTTAATCAAATAGTATTAATGAATAGTTGTCTCAGTTTTTTAAAACTGCTGACCTGCTTTGTGCTATGATAAAGCTTATTTGAAAGGTAGCAGACAGTTGTTTTCATACTTCACCAGTGTTTGAGGCTCAGGTGGACCAAAATAATTGCCTCTAAAATCTATAAGGTTTTTGTTTGTTTTATAAAGAAATGGTGCTAGAAATTATGCTCCTGTTAATTTTGGGGCACAATTCTTAAATAAATTGTTTGGAGTCAAGTTATTTGATGCAACCTAACTCTCCCATATCCTCCTCTGCTATTATAAGCTTGGTAAGCAGATTCTGTTATAATTACATTTATATTAACAATTGTTTCATATTAACTAGTGCTGTAACTGAAGTAGAACCATGGTTCACGTTTTCTGTATGACAGAAAATCAGTGCAGTGAAGTGTTAGCTAAATGTTTTTTTGGAAGTAATTCTGCCCCTCACAAGAGACTTTACCTCTTTCTGAAATGTACTTTTAACATGAATCATAATATTTAGCATGCATGTCTTATTTTCATAGCTATCAGATGGATTATTCTGTTGTTGTGTGTTTTAATGGCTGCTTCATACTTGGAATTTTCTTCCAAAATGCAGGGTTGAACCGTAAAATCCATTATGCACTGGTGAACTCTGCAGAGGGGCAGTTCTCTATTGATGAATTCTCTGGAATCATTCGTTTGGAGAAGCCTTTGGATCGGGAATTACAAGCTGTGTACACGTTAACTTTGAAGGCCACAGATGAAGGCTTACCTAGAAGACTGTCTTCAACAAGTAGTCTTATAGTTTCTGTTTTGGATATTAATGATAACCCACCCGTATTTGAGCATAGGGAGTATAGTGCAAGTGTGTCAGAGGACATTCTGGTTGGAACTGAAGTTCTCCAGATCTATGCTGCAAGCAGAGACATTGAAGCCAACGCTGAAATCACATACTCAATAGTCAGTGGGAACGAACATGGAAAATTCAGCATCGATTCAACAACAGGTAACAGGATGCAACTGTGAATATTACTTGTGGCCAAGCAAGCACCATGCCATACTGACTTCCTCTATAGTTGAGCCAGTTATGTACAATCTGTGTGCTTCATCCCAGCTGAGAAGTTGCTGCTGCTGTCTTTTCACCCATTTTACCAGCAAGCTTGCTAGAGAAGTGCAGTAAAATGTAGAATAGGAACTTTATTCGTTGCTTCTATTTATTGGATTATTACTTGGATTAGGTTCATTTTTAAGGATTTCCTAACAAAATTCACTGCTCTGGGGGCAGGCAGGTGGAAAGACATAGATCTGTAATGAGAAACATAATAGTCTTTCCACAAAAGGTATGTAATCAGAAGGAATGACCAGGCTTGGCAAAAGAAGGATTAGAAATAAAATTGGTTGGGAAGACTAGTCATTGGTCCACAAAAGCAGTAATCCTAGAGAAGTTTGATATGGCATTGAAGAGAGCTTGGAATTGGAATATTATGTTCAACCATATGTCCAGCATGACAGTGGAGATTTTAGGCTTGTATGATAGTCAGATTTAGTCTCAGGGACTGTTTGGGTTATGTTGAGAATTTTTCCTTATTATTGACAATTCTTCGTTAAAAATCAATAAACACCTCAATTTTAGTTTTGTTTGCTTATATAGTTCTTTTTCTGGAGCTAATTTCTTGCAAAGTTGCTTGGGTTTGGGTTTTTTTTATTTTTGGTTTTGTTTTTCATAAGATCTACCCGAAAGTTAATTCGAATTGACTTTTAGTAGTTAGTTAAATAGTTTAGTAGTTAATCGTACTAGTGTAGTGGAAATTACAATTCTGCTTTTTCTAGTGGACGTGCTGGTACTAAGGTACGGAAGATAAACTTCATATATTTGAAAGGAGTAAAAGGTTCCAGAAAAACTCATCCAGCAAATCAATTTGTTTGCTAGGGACTGCACTATCTTAGCTAGTCACATTACAAAACTCACATTACAAAAGGTAAGCCTGGTTATTTTAAACTGTGAATCTTTTGTGGTAATGGCAGGAACTTTACTTGCATGTGTAAAGCATTATCATTTCATGGGGTAGCTCTAGCTTTACAGTGAAAAATCAGGCCCTGAAGAAGCTGAGTATTTGTCAGGTCAAAATAAAAATTTGCAACACATAGCAGTACAGCAGTAGCAGAGTTTGAGGCATTTTTTTTTCTTCTTCCCTAGGAGCCATTTTTATCATTGAGAATTTGGATTACGAAAGTTCTCATGAGTACTACTTGACAGTGGAAGCCAGAGATGGAGGCACACCTTCATTAAGTGATGTTGTAACAGTGAATATTAATGTCACTGATATCAATGACAATTCTCCAGTGTTTAGCCAAGACACTTACACTGCAGTAATCAGTGAAGATGCTATGCTTGAACAATCAGTTATTACAGTACGTATTGGTTTCTCACTTTGAAATACTCTGTCATGATGAACATGCTTTCATTCTTGAAGGAATAAGTATTGATTTGAAGGTTAGCATCAACAAATAGATGTTTGCCACTAGATGAATGTAAAATTTACTTTGAGAAAGTTTCAGAAGTAGGGACTTGAGATGCTGTGGGAAAGTAAATAATATTTTGTGATATGTTTATTTTCTCCTCATGAGACCATGACTTAACTTTCAGAAGAAATTCAGTATATTAAATGATGTTGGTATAGTGTTATGAGATGGCATTTCTCTTGTGAACTATGAAATTTGTTAGACCAAAAGAGCTCATCTTCAGAGTGAGTTTATCTGAGAGATGCTAGAGTCTCTTTCAACCTGCTTTAACTGAGACTGTAATGTCCCTTAGGTTATAGCAGATGATGCTGATGGACCTTCCAACAACCGCATTCACTACTCAATTATAGATGGCAATCAAGGAAATCCCTTCACAATTGACCCTACCAGGGGTGAAATAAAAGTGACTAAGCTTCTAGACAGAGAAAAGGTGAGTTTTTTGTGGTTTTAAGGAAGTTGGGATTAATTTACCTATACATAATTGATGACCACCATTTTCTTACTCTATTTCTAAGTTACTGTTTCATGTTCCAAAATTAATAGTGCTATAGTAAAGTGCAAGCATCTGTTTATATCAGTACTTCTGGGAGGAAGAGAAAGGATTAAATATATGAAGGAAAGCTTTGCTGGGGGTTGTGCTAAAATAATTCTTCCATAAAACAAAATCTGAGTTTGTTACTTTATTCCTCTTCAGTAAATGTTTTTAATTTTTTTATTAATATTTTAGATTTCAGGATATACCTTGACAGTTCAAGCTTCAGATAATGGAAGTCCACCTAAACTTAACACAACTACAGTAAACATTGATGTTTCTGATGTAAATGATAATCCTCCAGTGTTCTCAAAAGGAAACTATAGTGTTATCATCCAGGTAAATACAACTGGTGAAGTAGGTAAATCAGTGTTATTGGACTGCAAATTTGTGACTTGAATTTTTCTGTATTTTTAATTATTTAAGGTCACCAGTGAGACTGCTTATCAAATACGTGTTGAAGGTTTTAAAATTCCTGTTTGCATGTTACATAGAAACTTACGTTGCAAGTTGTAAGAATCACAGAATGGGTGAGGTTGGAAGGGACCACAGTGAGTCTCGTGGTCCAACCTCCCTGCTAAAGCAGGATCATCCTAGAGCACATGATTGAGTCCAGTCCTGGAGACAATTGAGTCCAGAATGTTCTTGAATATTTACAATGAGGGAGACTGCATAATCTCTCTGGGTTCTTTTTCAGATTCCTTGTGTTTGTACGTGTCTATATATTATAAATTCCTTTTATGCATAGAACAATCTTAGAATCCTACAGGGATGTTAAAATACATTATAATTTTCCTATTTCTTTTTAGTCTTAGGAGTTACTGCTTAGAAAAAGATCCTTTAGGTCCTTGTTACTATGAAGCTAGTGCTCTGCACCATGGCATCTGGTTAACCCCTAATTCCCACTGGCCTTCTCTGGGATCAGCAGCAGTTAGAACAAGAGTGGAATTTCATATGGCTGCATACCAATCCTTTGACTAATTTTACACTGTAGGATGGTAGCCGTAGGCCACATTGTCAAGTGTCTGGCATGTACTTGCCTGATTCAGAAAACTGCTAAAGCAAAGACAGCAGAGTCAGCATCTATACTTCTTGTCTCCCTGAATCCAAGAGGAAATAAATGGAAGTCAACAAAGGAATTGCACTGAGACCCTTGTAGACTAGAAATGTCAATGAGCTCAATCCCTTGTGTCCTTCTGCTGTTTCCTGGCCTGGTGCAGCAGATCTGTGAGGATCACACAATGTTACCTGATGCACTGTGCCATCCTCATATACCACTTGTGTTTGAGACAAATGTGCATCATTTGTAAAGGTAGCTTTCCAAAACAGGACAAAGTGAATATATACAATATGCATCCAGTGTGCACATATGATGTCCTGGATCTTGTTTTTAAAAAAACCCAACCAACCAAAAAAAAAAAAACCAACCTCAAAAAAACCCCAAAACAAAACAAAAAAAACAACCCACAAAAAAAAAAAAAACAAAAAAAAAAAAAAACCACCAAATAAAAAACCAAACCCAAACCAACATATTCCAGATCCATGTTTGTGTGCTGCCAAATGAATCTTCTTTTCCCCTATTATAGCTTTTCTTGAAATAAATATTATTTAGTATCTCACTTAAACTTCAGGCTGTGTAGCCAATGCACTATTTCCCTTACTCAATTAAAGAGGAAGATCTCTTGTTTTATAGTTCATTCATATGGGTCTGCCCTAGTTGACCGTAGCAGAGAAAAAGCTGGAGGAGTTGCCCAAGAATGCTGATGTACATTCCCTCATGTATTTGAGATGGATATATTTGGATACAGTAGAAAATGTGCTTAGCTGTTAGGAAAGTCAAATTACTTTGGATGTCCAGCTGTAAATATTTGTATTTTAAAGCAATGGTCTTTGTTTTGCTGAAAGGGAAAAAGCTTCAGCTTTTTGCACTATCTGATAGCTAAATTGACTTACTCTCTCAGAAACAGAGTATTGTTATCAGAAGTTTTTAGATCTGTGAAAAGAATAGCATTTTGTTATTGTTGTACTTCAAAATAATGTTTCTACTTTTCTTGCTTTTCTAGTAAGTATGTATATAGAGAAATCTGGCTGATAAGAGTAGAGCACAAGTATTCTGGGACAGGAGTTACAAGTTTCAGATAAGGTTATATGTGTGTGTGTAACATATATGATAAGCCAACGTATGTGAAGTGTCTGTGAAACCTCAGATGTCCACATGATGCAAACTTGAAGGGATTTTATGATGCAAATTTTAAAACCTGGATTTCATATTTTAACAGGATAGTGCCTGTAGCAGCCACAGCTGTAGACAGAACTTTTAATTAGGGGCACAAGGGGTCAGATGGAGGCGTGTATTTTTCTAGTCCTCCCAACAAAGGCATTAGATTATTCTTAACAGGTGTTTTCTCTAAATTTCAAATCTTTGATGACTTGGTAATTAGGCTACGGTAATACTAATTCAGACCAGAAGTGGAAAATGTAGTGTCAAGGCTGAGCTACCTTTAAAAATACAATACCAAGTTAAAAAACTGCCTTTCTCCTATTACTGTTTTTGAGTCTTAATCTCAGAGGGTGGTAGTTTCCCTGAAGCAGTATTGTCATTCTGATTTCTCTTGTACTGATTAACTGGCTTGACAGTAATTTTTTGGGGTTTCTGTTGCAAGGAAGAAATCAGCATCAGACCGTATCCTCAATTATAACAAAACCAATGTGTATTATATATCTATAGGAAAATAAACCTATTGGATTCAGTGTGCTGCAGCTAGTGGTGACAGACAGGGATTCTTCTCACAACGGCCCTCCTTTTCTCTTCACCATCCTGACTGGAAACGAAGAGAGAACTTTTCAGATCACCCAGCAGGGAGTTCTGACCACAAGTGCTGCACTGAATCGCAAAGTGAGAGATCACTATTTGCTTCATGTCAAGGTAAGATGCTTCTGTCATGTTCCTCTTACTGTTTTGCATTGTAAGTATTTGATTAACTTTTCCCACTCGTGTTCACTCCACCACTTGTCTTTCTGTTGTTAGGAGATCGTGACATGCCAAGTATTCATTTGAGGCATGTCCCATGGGGATATGCCTTCATAGACAAAATCTGTTGGTCTAAATGCAAATCTACACAGAGGCAGTGGGAAGATAGTTAAACTCACAGTTAGAAGTAAGGTGAAGTGAAATGTTAACTGGATGAGTGGTCTTAATAAGCCCTTTGCCTTCTGGTTGGAATGTTGAAAAACCAGCAGGGAACAGGTCCCTTGAGCCATTTTCTGTTGCCTGCAGAATTCCTCTTGCTGCTATCGTTTTGACCCTTGAAGCTGTGTGCTGGACTAAACTCACATGATGAAAGCAGGGATATTGCACAACATAGCAGTAATGGAAAATTTTCCAGTAGTGCCACATTCTTTTTTCAGTGGCAATTGAAGACAGCTTTTTTTGAGTTTGGACCTTTTTTCATAGTATTTTCAGTAGATGTTTTTTCATAGCATTGAAACTTGGAGTGCAGTAGTTTGAGATCTCAGGATCCTACGGTGGAAGCCACAGTATAAAACTGAAAAAATGACCCTGAAGTGCTGTAATAGTCGCTACATGTGCCATTGTTGTGCAAAAGGACCAGACCGTGTCCAAGGTTACATTAAACTAGCTAAGTTCTCTCAAATACTTTTTGTAACCTAGCGTGAGAAAAGTTCAAACCAGTTGTTTTAATCTTATCTAGTCCTTTTAAATTCAGTTATAAATTAAGCAGCTAGGAACAGAGGGCTAAAGATTAATAGGCTAAAAGTAGATGCCCTTAATTCTTAAACTTCATTTCTAGATTCGGGTTTTAAGAAAAATTCTTGCCTTCATTTTCACATGAGTAATTTATTTTAATTTTCACATTATTCTTATGCATACTATTGCAGATACTTTATGAATAAACATTCACTTGCAGTATTTTCAAGTAATACTGTGTATAACAGTGTATGCTGAATTCTCTCCACATTGGGATAGTTGTGACATATTTACAAAAAGTCTATTTTCTTTGGGGAAAGTAGAAAAAATTCACACAGATATTGTAATTTCCTGTTTTAGTCACTGAAATGTTAGTATTCAGGAGCCATCAATATAAGGACAGATATAGTTTCATTTAAGTGTAGTTTAGTTTAGGGTTTAAGAATTGGGTTGAAAATGGGGACAGGTATATTATTCCTCCATTAGCCATTTTTTCCTCAATAGTGATATGCCAATCCCCCCAAGTCACCTTTTTGTTTATGGGTGTTTTTCCTGTATGTGGTATCAGTGTAGTGCAAGAGTCATATGTTTTCCTTTAGATCTTCTCTAACAGTAACTAATTTCTATTTATTTTGCTTTTTAAATGTATTCTTATAAATGCATGTACAGGCAGTAATATTTGTTCTGTATGGACTGTTACACTGACTTTGTCGCATTTCATGATTTAACTGCAGCTTTGGCCCTTCCTGATGTGCCTAGCTTTTAAGAGTGAGATGCCTGTCTAACATCTTCCTCTGGGTGGAATCTTGCAATTCCTTTATTTCTAAGCCACTTTCTGGTGTCGAGTCTGCTTGTAAACAGCCTGTCAGTACTTCAGCTATCTTGTCTTCAGCACAGTAGCTGAGAAGTGCTTTTTTATTAGGAAATGAATATGGGCTATTTCAATGGCATCCAGTAGCTAAACAAGTGTCTTAAAACAAATGTACTCATTTAGTGCAAAGACTTCTCAGAGACTGTAAATCATTAAAGCAGACTTTACTAATGTGCCTCTTTTTGTCAGTATTTTGGACCTGTCTAATCAGTTGATTTCCAACCTTCTCGACTGGATTCTTGAAATATATCACTGTCTTTTAATTGCCATTTGTCATGTTACACTTTGCTAGCTTTTTTCAATAGACATACTGCTATTGTTTGCTATTATCTTACAACCCATGGGCATGAAGGCGTCCAAGACTAAAACTAGCATTTCCCTATCACAAGACTCTAGTTCCAGTGATACACACCGAATTATAGACATGGCTGTTAAAGGAAAATATTCTTCCTCTCTTCCTTTAAAATAATACTATTTAAAGTCTGTAGGAAGGCATTTTCTCAAGTTTGCATTATGTCTAATGTCTGCATTTTGATCTTGCAAATCACAAGTTAATGGCTGTGTATGAACTCTTGATACCCATTTTCAGTTTTTAGCTGACCTTTACTGGTGTGCTTTTCAGTATTGACAGCTTTCGCCTTAGTTGCTTTTTGAATGGATTGCAGAAGTGATGTTTTTAATGTGCAGGCATACTTTCATTTGAAAAAACTCATAATTAAAAAAAGCCAGACTAAAACTACACAAACTTTCTCCATATGCACTCTAGGCACCCACTACCTCCTAAAGACTTTACTTTTGTCATTTTAATAGAAATAAGGATTTTTTTTCCCCCAATGGTCACCTTATATGGGCATGCCAGTTGTATTTGCTTGTGCTCTCTCCAAAGGAAATAGATTATCCATTAACAAATGTCTCACAGCATTAGTGTGCGAAATCTTCAGCTATGAGTCATGCAGTCCTTTGTGCCACACTCTGAAGTCTTCAGTTTAAAACCACAGCACATTTTTAAATATCTGCACTATTGAAAAACCATTTCTCCTGGGGCTCTTCTTTCCTACTTGCTGTCTATTTGTTATAATTTTGCTTGTCTGGGTTTTTTTGAGCCTTTTCTGGTTTCCCTTGGCATTTGTTCTGTAGCTAAACTGCCTGCCTTGTCTTGTTTCCAGGCAGAGATCTAGGCAAAACAAAACTTTGCCAACTTGAGCTAAAGCTCTCGTTATTTATTTGGGTAACTGGAGGACAAGTTTCTAGCCATGCCTGTCTTTTGGAGTTAACAGAAACAGATGAAGACATGTAGTTCTAGGAGACACACATTACCTTTTAAAAATGCCACATTTATGTGCCCATCCACAAATAATCTTGTGCCTGGGGTTACTCCTCTTGCTTAAATTTGTATTAAAAAAACCCAAAAGCAGCCTCTCCACATAGATCTTCAAAGTGTACTCTGTGAAATTATTGCAAAATCATTTAAACAATGCAGAATATCTTCTACTTTCTGAGCTCTGTATATCCCCTCTGTACCTTCACGTCTCCGATTCTTCTTTAACTAATGTCTTCAGTGTCACATTCAGTAACTGAGAGTGAGTCCTGGAAAAAGTAGAGGAGAAATAAGAGGTGAGAAATAGAAAGAAAAAAGTGAAACCCAGGGAATGCTCTTAGCTCACTTTTCCACTCTTCTTTTTTACTGTCCTTGTACACCAACAGTGTATGTCTTTGTCCAAAAGGGGTGGAGAATAGGGTGTTCAAAAAGGCTTTAAAATTGAATTGGGCTGATAACAGTTAAAGACAGTTGATTAACTGTCTGAAGCAAATAGCGCTACAGGTACCCACCTCTTGCTTTCCTCTCTGTGACCAAAAATCATGAAAGGCAATGTAATTAACTTTCTGCATGCATTTTTTTTTCCTTTTGAAGTTCCGTTTGGCACGGTACATTTACTTTGTCTTCCAGATTACCTCCTAATTGTAGTGAAGCATGTTCTACATTTCTAGTGCATGACTCATTTCAAGTTTGTAAAGTGTTTCTGTGCTTGATATTAAAAAGCTTCAAGCACCATCTGCTGTCTGAAATCAGCTACTGTGCATTTCCTCTGTGTTTGCTACCAGTGTTAATAGCTTCCTGGCATTTTCAGGTAATAAGAGCACTGTAGGCTTTTAATCTTGGGAGAAATAAAAGCATGTTTGTGTGTGCTTGCTTATATAAGCTTTTTAAATTTTCAGCATTAACTTTTATGTTAGGAATTGTGTTACAGAATTTATGTATAGCATTTTCCTATCGGACTTTTTGATGGGGTCTTTATGAGTACAAAAATACAGCTCAACTATATACAGGCTAAGTATCTGCAGTAGAATTTGAGATAAAGCAAAATGTAAATCTGTCCTCATCTTTTCCTTTAGGTGTCAGATAATGGAAAACCACCGTTGTCATCTTTGACTTACATTGATATTAGAATTATTGAGGAAAGCATTTATTCTCCAGCAATACTGCCTCTGGAAATCTTTATCACAGCCTTTGGGGAAGAATATTCAGGTGGTGTCATTGGAAAAATTCACGCAACCGATCAAGATGTTTATGATACCTTGACATACAGTCTGGACCCCAAAATGGAATCCCTGTTCTCTGTTTCCAGTACCGGTGGCAAATTAATAGCACACAAAAGGTTAGATGTAGGGCAGTACCTCCTAAATGTCACTGTTACAGATGGAAAATTTACAGCTGCAGCTGATATTACTGTACACATCAGACAAATCACACAAGAGGTATTAAATCACAGTATCGCAATACGCTTTGCAAACCTGTCCCCTGAAGAATTCATTGGTGATTACTGGCGCAATTTCCAGAGAGCATTGAGAAACATCTTGGGCGTGAGGAGAAATGACATCCAGATTGTTAGTTTGCAGCCTTCTGATCCTCCTTCTAATCTGGATGTCCTCCTGAATATTGAAAAGTCTGGTAACTCTCACCACCCAATGAGAATTTTGCTCCACAAGATAAACTCTTCTGTGCCTGACCTAGAGGAGATTTTAGGTGTTCGGATAATTGATGTGTTTCATAAGCTCTGTGCAGGCCTAGATTGTCCTTTGAAATTTTGTGAAGAAAAAGTAACAGTGGATGAGAACGTCATGTCAACGCACAGCACAGCCAGGCTGAGCTTCGTCACTCCCCGTCATCACAGAACAGCAGTTTGTCTTTGTAAAGGTAAGAAACACAGTAAGGGAAATTGTATCCTTGAAAAGATTGTTCTGGTTTTAAAAAGCAGTAGTCCCCATATAGAAATTTATATTACAGAGCAAGATCAGGAATATTCAGTAACTCTCTCTATACTATTTGCCTAATTTTATTTGTAGTAAGGAGTAATTCTTTCTTATCTCATTATCTCATTTCAAGAGTTTACATAGTACAAGTTTATGGGAGTGGGTATTTATTTTCTTTATAGCTACACTTTCATTTTCCATTTTATGAAATAAATAATTTTTTTGTTATTGTTGCCTATCCTATTTTGATGGCCATTTTCAGTCTTGTGTGCAAATGTAAGTTCCTGCAAAGTACCTGAATACTTCCTTGTTTCTGCTTAGAGGAGTAGCCCACACAGTTTCTGAACTTGTTTGGGAATTAGAGGGTAATGTGGGAAATAAATATTCATTAAAATATATGTAAGGATAAAGATTTCTGACAGAAGGTTAATTTATCTTTATCTCTGAGTAAAAAAACATTGCTTTTTAAAATCAGGACTTAACCTTGCTGGGTGAACTTACACATATGAAGTAAATATTTAAAGCCCATTCCTTTTCTGTCTTAAATACAGACATGTTTTTCTCTGCTCTCCCCAACCTACTCTGTCCATGCTTATAGCTACATGTTGAATTTTTGTGGTGAATGATTGTAATGGTAAGCCTTAAACCACAATACCAGTTTCCCAATTTCACCAATTGATTTGAGTAATCAAGATAAGGATGAGCATCTGCCACTCTATATTCTATTTGTCTAGAATAGAATGCCTGTGCCAGTCATGTCTGTGCCACTCATGCCCCATAACTGTCATTCACTTCCTTGTCTGATAGTCAGGAATATCATTTGGGGCACTTTACCCTACTGCACTTAGCAGTCCCTTTTCACAAAGTACCATCATCACCAACAAAAGAGAAATAATGGATTTGGTTTCACAGAAGGGAAATGCCCCGTGGTGAACAGTGTGTGTGAAGGAAACCCATGTCCTGAAGGTACTGAATGTTTAGGAAATCCAAAGGAAGGAAAATACACCTGTGTTTGCCAAGACAGCAAAGCTGGACAATGTCCTGGTAAGGAATTAGCTTTAAAAAACTCAGTAAAACTATATTACTTTCCAAATATAAATTTGATTCCAGTCCTGTGCTAATACTTTTTATGCTTTTCTGTATTCCTAAGCATCAGCTGGCTCTGCTGTGACATTTACTGGGAGCAGCTATGTGAAATATCGTCTCATGGAAAATGAGAACAAAGAGGAAATGAAGCTGACAATGAGACTTAGAACTTACTCTGCTCATGCAGTTGTTATGTATGCTAGAGGAACAGACTACAGTATCTTAGAGGTATATTAAAATCTCCTAGTGTATATCTCGTCCTTTCTTCTTACCATCTTACTATTTTTGTGTCAGATTAAAAGATTGAGTCATAACATCTATGTAGAATGGTTATAACTGAAAATTGCTTTAAAGGTAGGTAGGGTGTGTTACACATCCAGGTGAAGAACTTGTACAGAAATTTTTGCATTTGTAAACAAACAAAGCTTCCTGAATCATATATTTTAAACAACTTAAAATTTATTTGCTTATAATAGTGTAGTCCATACAGGAAAAGTTACTTAAAACACAAAATGAAAGGTTTTTTTTTTTGTAATATTTTGATTATGTAATTATTGTAATATTTTGATTATGATCTGTGATTGCTTTACTAGAGGAACAAAATGTACAAAGTGTACATTTCAATTAAAAGAACCATATAGACTAAATCACAGTTGCTGTGACAGAAAAACAGTGTTATTCAATTGCTTTTTATGAACACCACCATCATCCTGTCTCTCCAGCAAAAATAAACTTTTATAGGCATCAATATTTTAAACTCTTTAAGTGTGCGGACCATTTATTGATGTTGTGGCTTTCTTCTGTAGATCCATCATGGAAGACTGCAATATAAATTTGATTGTGGCAGTGGACCCGGGATTGTCTCTGTTCAGAGCACTCAGATAAACGATGGCCAGTGGCATTCCGTATCTCTTGAGGTAGATGGAAACTATGCACGACTTGTTCTGGACAGGGTGCATACTGCATCTGGTACTGCTCCTGGTACACTTAGGACACTAAACCTGGACAATCACGTGTTTTTTGGTGGTCATATTCGTCAGCAAGGTACAAGACATGGTAGAAGTCCTCAGGTTAGCAATGGTTTCAGAGGCTGTATGGATTCCATTGTACTAAATGGACAAGAGCTGCCCCTAAACAGCAAGCCACGAAATTATGCACACATGGAGGAATCTGTAGATGTCACTCCTGGGTGCTTACTGACTGCCACAGATGGATGTTCAAGCAGCCCCTGTCAGAATGGAGGCATCTGCAACGCACTGTCAAATGGAGGTAAGCTGCTCTTTATTCTTCTGCTTATAGCTTTCAAAACTGCTTTTCAACTTCTCTGCTTTGAAGGACAAAACAACTTCCTGCATAATTCTTGGTTTCCCAGAGTTGTATGAAGTCAGTTGTTGAATAGGTAGGAAGGCTGTGTGTGCCTTCTAGATTCAACTGCTTGGAGGTATGAGGTATGAGACAAAGTCCATCTGCCAAAGTGGGGATTTAATCTTCAGTGCTGACATCTAAGGTCCATCCTCTTAACAGCCTACTTTGGAGTTTTTCTTTAAAGATTCTGAAATCATTGGGACAACTTGTGTTTTGTGAGAAAGATGTTTAAGAAAACTCTTACTGTTAGACTTTGCCTCACTTTTCAATAAAAACATTTCTATTTTTTCCCATCTTTTCTCTCACGTAACAGCTTGGTGGGTAGGGAGGAATTTATCTTAAATCTGTAGGTGGGCAGGGAGGATTTTATCTCAAATCTAGTAAAGCCATGTCCACCTTTCAAAAAGACTGTATTTGATTTCAGGTTACTACTGCAAGTGTGCACCTTTATTTATGGGGACTCACTGTGATGTAAGTGTCAACCCATGTGCTTCCAACCCCTGCCTTTATGGTGGGACTTGCATCCCAGTCAGCGATGATTTTATCTGCCAGTGCCGAGGACAATATACAGGTCAAAGGTACGTTTCTATGGTTCATTGTATCAATGAACCCCTTGGAAAACAGGATATAAATGTAACACTTTTTCTGTTTCTTTTTTAATGTGTTTCCTACTTTGGGCACAGATTTGAGACATACTGGAGCTGGCTGAAGTTAACAGCAGCCCCTGTGTTCAAGCTCTGTATCCCACATTATGAAATCGCTTGCAGTAAGGTAATGTTCAGCTGGTTTTGTTTGTTTTGCCTTTGCAGATGCCAGCTGGGTCCATATTGCAAAGACAATCCTTGCAAAAACAGTGGCAAGTGTATTGACAGTTTGGATGGACCTGTTTGTGAGTGTGAAGCAGGCTTTCGTGGAGAAAGGTAGGTAGCATTCCACATACATTGAATTTTAGTAGTATTAATTAAGAGATTAACAGTTCAAACTGGTTGAAGTCTGGGATGTTGATAAAACAGCAAAATGCATGTTAGTGTGCAGTACCTTATAATAAACAGATCTAAAATTGTTGAGAGCAAGATTACAACAAAGCCTACTTATGTAAATTAAACATCACTGCTGTGCTCTGTTTCTGATAGGTGCCTGACTGATGTTGATGAATGCGTAGAAAACCCATGTCTCAATGGTGCCCTTTGTGAGAATACTTATGGTTCATACCACTGCAACTGTAGTCGTGGATTTGGAGGCAAACACTGCACAGACATTGTTCTCAATAAATATGTTTCGACATCTTGGAACATTAGCTTAGCTGAAGTGATTGGGATTATTGTTTTCGTCGCAGGAATCTTCTTGTTAGTTGTGATTTTTGTTGTTTGCCGCAAAGTGGTTGGTAGGAAGAAGAAGCACCAGCCAGAACCTGAAGACAAGCAATTGGGAGCTACAACAGCTTTCTTGCAAAGACCGTGTTTTGATGCAAAATTGAACAAGAACATCTATTCTGACATCCCACCACAGGTTCCTGTTCGTCCCATTTCATACACTCCGAGCATTCCAAGCGACTCCAGGAACAATCTTGACAGGAATTCTTTTGAAGGGTCTGCTATCCCTGAGCACCCTGAGTTTAGTACTTTTAACCCAGATTCTGTACATGGTCACCGGAAAGCTGTAGCTGTTTGCAGTGTTGCACCAAACTTGCCACCTCCACCTCCCTCCAACTCACCTTCAGACAGTGATTCAATACAGAAACCCAGCTGGGATTTTGACTATGACAGTAAGAGACATTCCTATTTTTGCTTTCCTGTTAAATGGGTATGCTGGTACAATTTCAATATGAGTACAAAGTCTCTGTCTATACCTCTTAGAGTACAAAAGGCATTATGTCTTTCACTGGGTTTTGTCTCTGATCAGCCTTCATGTTCTACTAAGTTTTGTAAAAGTGTGCAGGCCTCAACTTTAAGTACTATTGATTCTTTAATCTAGAATCTATTCATTGTCTCACTTGAAACTTTTTCTTTCAGCTAAAGTAGTAGATCTTGACCCCTGCCTTTCTAAGAAGCCTCTGGATGAAAAGAACTCCCATCCTTACAGTGCAAGAGAAAGCATGTCTGAGGTGCAGTCTCTCAGCTCCTTCCAGTCTGAATCCTGTGATGACAATGGTACGTAAAATGCAATCATTCTGTACCACTGCTGATGTTCATTTGTTCTGTCTTTGCATCTGTATCTCTTAGTAACAATAGGATTTACATATATTGAATATATATTAAATAGTAGCTTATTTAATATATATTTGTATTTGCTTATGTTAATGCCCAAATCCAAATCTGTTAATTTTTAAAAAAATATTTTACCTATCTCTATGCCAATTGTTAATTACTTTACCTTAAAGTTATAATCATTCTGCTTTTAGAATATTACAGTGAAAATGCAGCTCAAGTTGCTCAGAGCCTTGTGTTTAAAACATATTAGAATTTGGTAAACTCTTCTAGGTTATCCTTAGTTGTCATCTTATGCAAGAATACAGTGAATTTAAAAAATGGCCTCTGCACAAATATAACTTTCACTTTGCTGTTCAGCTCTCAGTAAAAAGCTTTCTGGTGTTACAGTTTCATTTGTTTCCTTCTCTTTTTCTTGCTGCAACCTCAGCTCCCATATGGATCAGATCAGTTCTGAGTGAGAGCAGAGTTTAAGGGACTGCTTGTAAGTTTGATTACTTTAGTAATGAAGGAAACTTCACAAAAAGGAGTTTTGTTATAATAGAACAGTATATTTGGCTTTCACCATGATTGAAATGAATTCATAAAAACATTTCATACATTGAAAAAAGCCAATATAAAAATATAAATATTTTGATCACATCTCAAGTCCATCAAAATATAATCAGCAGACATACTTGTGGGTTTGATTATTATTAATTGGATGTCTTTTCCATTATCATGACAGATGCTTTTGTAGTTGATATGAATGCATCTATGTATTCAGAAACATGTCATACTGATTGGACAAAGCCACAGTTTTCTCATAACTTAATTTGCTAAGTTAAGGTGTGCTTTGACTCTTTATTCCACTTTCTGCTTTTGTCTCTGCCTGGTAAAAAAGAACTTGAAATTCCTTTAGGAATGTTCTTAGGAATTAAGAACATTCTGCTTCTTAATGAAGTAGAGTGATTTGTTTTTAACAGCATGAAAAAAAACTATCTGATTTAATGATTGGTGAAAGTAAAATGGTATGCTTGCAGTCCTCATCATTTTATCAGTAGACCTGATGCCAACTTGCAACTTTTTTC
The DNA here is from genome assembly GCA_024362935.1 of Setophaga petechia. Classification (NCBI taxonomy): domain Eukaryota; kingdom Metazoa; phylum Chordata; class Aves; order Passeriformes; family Parulidae; genus Setophaga; species Setophaga petechia. The sequence continues at coordinate 28,542,312 of JANCRA010000001.1, forward strand.
CTGTGGTTTTAAGTGTTGTGTTGTACATGTTGTGCTCCCCTGCTCACTGTCTTATATGTCTAGTATATTCTTTTTCCCATTTCCTGTCATGTATTGATTATTCACTAATACATCATTTTAAGAGAAATAGCTGTAGCATCATAGATACTGTTCCTTCCTTGCATTTTGGTAGATTCAGAATTTAATAGCTTGATATTTAATCCCTGAGCTGTGCAAAACAGTTGCATGTGCTTACTTCATTTTACCTTATAAGAATAAATCCTTCTCCATTCCAAAACTATCTTGAGGGAAAGTGAAGACATAAAAAATATATTCAAGTTTGGTTTTTTTAAATAAGTACATAACAGCCTGAATTTGGTATTCCTACTGTGTATCTCTACTTTATACAAAACTTAAGTAGATAAGTAACAGAAATTTTCAGCTGGTATTTTTCATATTCTATTTTTTAGTTAATTTAGGGAAAATTTCTTTCCCACATCTTTCATGGGTAGGGAGGCAACATAGTTTACATCTTTAAAGGAGAAGTCTAATACAATAATCCTTAATTCACTCGACACAAGCCTTCAGAAAAGTCTAGTTTATTGCTATGTAGATAAAGTATGGTGCAAATGAGTATATCTAGGCAACATTTCAGAAGTTCTAAAACAACTTAAGCAGCCTTGTGCTCATGCAAAATGTACTTCATGAGTAGTTACAAGTACTTTTGTATGTTTAGCAATAATAGAATTGAGCTTCAGATATGTGTTTTGTGTGTTACATGCAACTACTCTCGAGAGTGAGAGTGAATGTGCATGTACACTAATAATGTTGCTCTATAAAACAGTAACAAACTGCAATTTCACAGTGTTGATGGGGGTTTTTATGTGTATCTGTCTGTTGTTTAAAGTGATACTAACTATAGGTTTGTTTTAATTTGCTCCTTTTATACCTTTTACAAGCTTCCGTAGTGACTGTAATACACCTTGTCAATGCTGTTGTTGACTCGGTGGAAAAAGAAGGTATATACATGTTTTCATATTTATTTACTGCTTTGGCAGCATAATGCACGTTTGTTGTCTTACATTGTCTTCTAGTAATGTAGTCCTAGCCAGATGTGAGTTATAGAATATTATTTACTTGGACTTTCTGATACGTTATAGCAAAAAATATATTTATCTTGTAGATCTGTTAATGTTTTCTTGAATATGCTGTAGATGCCTTGTCAACAGGTTTCAAAGTGTGTTTTCTTGGGAAAAAAAGGATTGGCATAAAAAGATCTGGGTGCTTACTCCCTTCTGAAAATATTCATACTAAAGCTGCCAGCAGAATTGAGATAGCATCAAAGGCAAATACATGCCCTACTGTAGATGAAACAGCAGCAGCCTCTGCTTCCTTTTCTTCTCCCACCCACACCTGTTGACACCTTGTCCAGCTGAGCAGAATCAAAATGGTCTGGTATCAGTACTCACTTCCTTGGTCTTCAGATCAATCTGTCTCTTAAGTAGAAAAAAAAATAGTTCTGTCTGCAGCTGAGATATGTAGGCATATACATCCTCCTCAATTTAGGTAGCTTGTTACTACGCAGCCTTACAACAGTGCCTAAAATGTGCATTTGGGTATATGTACATACGCATGTATTTGTGTGTGTGTGTAGTATGTATTTGGAAGTTAGAAGGAGGCAAGGTAGGCATTTTCAATGGTATGTTATTTTATTTCTGCTAACATTTAAGAACTAACCACTCTGGGAAATACAAACTCTTTACAAAATAATAAGGGTAATAAAAGTGCCAGTGAATCTATGCAAATGCTGACTGTTGTTTTAATTGACTAAATACTACTTTAAGTAAGTTCCAGTAAAAGGCAAATGATTCACTCCATGACTATGAGTTTGCAGAGGTTTCTTCTGAAATAGCATCCAGCCTATGCTTCCTATTTCTAAATATAGACTAGGAAACATAATGTTTTTTACTAAGTCCTACTTAAAATGAAGCCAATGTAAGAACATAAAATCGATTAGAGTAGCTGAAGTTTCACTTTGGTTTGTTATCTGAAGTACACCCTTTTTAATTTACACAGGCACACAAAAAGTAGACAAATACAAGGACTTCAATGGAAGAGTATTTCATTAATGAGGGTGTCGTTTCATTAATGTGTACCTATAGACAATAGCCCTCCGTGCAAAAAAAATTGCAATGCACAGTACTTGGGAATGGGAGAATTACAAGACTAAAAGAGGCCAGATCTACGAGTAGAAATATTTAATAACTGACTCAGATTTTCTCTAAGATTTTAATTGGTAGAATCTGAAAATTATAGCTGTAGTTCTCAGGTCAAAGATAAAAATATTGCCTGGTGTTTTAGTATCACCATAAGATAAATACAAACATTGTGTGTGTTGCAATTGTAGAGAGATTAAATATGTCCTACTCCAGCTGCTTCTTAACATTTGAGAATTTCTTCTCTTAATAAGCATTTCCTCTTAATAAGCATCTTAGGTAAGGAGTTCTGTTTTTGAGCACCCTCAGGGAGGGTGTCAGTTCAAGCAGCGGAGATCCTTTCTCAAGCCTGCAGCAAGGTCATGTTCTGGGACAGATGGTCCATACCTTTAGTGTCCCCAAGTGTTTCTGTCCAACAGGCATCCTGGAAGCATGAACTGTAGCTAATCTCATGTAGGACAGTTTTGGGCCTGTATTCTCTGCACTGCTCCTCAGGTTGTAGTGATGCTGAGCGCAAGAGAAAATACAGCTCCAATCTAGCAGATTGTCACATAAAGATGGGCATGTCCAGTTCTAGTTTGTGTTTCTGCCATTTACGTTAAAGGGTCTTTGCCTCAGAAGAAGAGGAAAACCTAGATGTCTCCATTCCTTGGTGAAAGTGCTCTAAATCATAATGCCTATTTGCTTTAGTTTTGCACCCAATTTACCAGGAAAAATAAAGAATGTTGTCTTCTAAGTGGACTAATGATGAGAACCTTCTCCTGGAGTTGAGGCCAGAGATGTTTTAAGAGTCTCAGAGCTCAGACTGACATCTCCACTAGTCTGAACAGTATGTCTGGGCTAGGCAAGCTTAAAAATAAAGGAACTTCTCTCTGAAGAGTCCTCTGTCCCTTCAGTCTTCCAAGAGATGAAAGTATGAATTCTTAGGAGAAGATTCTGCCATTAGGATAGTCATCACTCATCCATAGAGCCTTTAATAGGGAATATAGATTCCTGAATAGAGAAAGGTTTAATATTTGTCAGGGCAGTTCTCTGCTGAGTGTGAGTTGTTGGAATTGCTGTACAAAGGGAGGCAGGTTTCCCAGTGCTTATGTATGGAAACCAGACACTAAAGGAAGAGTTACACTGATACTCAAGAGATACTTCTAAGTGTAAGCACCAATAGGTGGATCCCTGTATGAAAACACAGGGGTAGATACAAGGAAAGAAAAAATCAGATCAAGTCCTACTACCTTGTTTAGCAGAAGTCCTGTGTATACTGATACAAGGATTTCAGTAAACTCCAGACTGCAGATTTTACCACAAGACAGCCATGTCCCAGATGGGCTGTACATGGATTCAGTAGCTGTCCTATAGTCCAAGTCTTAACAAATAAGGAGCCCAGGAGAAAATTTTTAAAAAAACTTTAGTATTGCTAATTAAACTGGACAAAAACAGCGTGAATGTCATAGTGACTAGTCATTGTTTGTCTTCATATTGGTTCTACTATTTGATTCCTAACTACAGATGTTTTCTCCTTTTTCTTCTTATTCTGCCATCTAAAGAATCTTTTGCTGTTCCTGACCTCAGCAATTCAAGAGGTGACTTCTGCATGCAGTTCATTGATGTTCACCAAAATTTCTGTTAATATTTGGTTTTAACACAGACTTACTATCAGTTGCTTGCTGTGCATTTGTCTGCAGTGATTTCTTTTTACTAGATTTGCACTATACTACAACACTGTATTTTTTTATTGGTGTTGAGATGAGAGAAATTATTGGTTTTTAGTTAGTTTAGGTTTACGTCTAGTTTCCAGCAAATACAAACTTATTTAAAGGGAGCTTGCAAGAGAGGATCAAGTGTAGTCATTTTTGCATGATTAAGCTTGATTTTTCTGGTTTGTTCTTGTAGTTGAATGTGGAATGTCTTTACTAATAACATAATATTTTTATCAGAGGTGTTCCTGTAGAGCTAACAGCATTTTGTGAAACTAACTTTATAATGTGCTTGAGCGGCAGAGTCACTTTAAATGGTCTGAAATACTTTACCAAAGAGAAATTGCTTCTTTTATCTAAGAAAGTAATGGGTTCTATATGCTTACTATATTCTTAAGAAAAATAGGCCATTGTTATCACCCTAACTAATTACTCAGCAACAATTAAGTATTTAGCTGCACCAGGTAGGGTGTTGATTATTTGCTATCCACTGTACAACTATGTATTGTGACAGCACAGTCCATAGGTGACTACAGCTCTTCCCATGTTAGGTGTGATGTCTGGGAAAATGTAAAAGTTCAAGTTGTGAATGATGCACTATCTCATGCATGGCATAAAGTGAGGTTGTGTTGAATGTCTTTGTGCAACCAGGGCAAACTGCTGATTAACAAGTGGTGTCCTAATCACAGTGATTGCATTGTCTTAATACATGTGTTGATTTCTCAGTTCAGACTGACTTGAATACAAGACAATAATACCTTTTTTTTCTTTAATTAACTTCTCAGGTTATCACTGGGATACATCAGATTGGATGCCAAGTGTTCAGTTGCCAGGTATCCAAGAGTATCCAAATTACGAAGCGGTGGAGGAGTCAGCTCCCCTCTACACAGATCCAAATGCCATCGATACAGACTATTACCCTGGTGGTTATGACATAGAGAGTGATTTTCCACCTCCACCTGATGATTTCCCTGCACCTGATGAGCTTCCACCATTACCACCTGAATACAGCGACCAGTTTGAGTCAATACAGCCACCCAGAGACATGCCAGCCGTAGGTAGCTTGGGTTCTTCTACAAGGAGCAGGCAGAGATTTAACCTTAATCAGTACCTTCCCCATCACTACCCTGCAGACATGTCAGAACCTCAGCCCAGCCCCGGCGGCGGCGGCAGCTACAGAGAACCGTATGCTCCGTACTCGCTGGGCTTCAATCCAGACTTTGAAGCACCCCCTGTAGACAACATGTCCATGTCTGTGTACGCTTCCACAGCCTCCTGCTCGGATGTGTCGGCATGCTGTGAAATGGAGTCTGAAGTCATGATGAGTGACTATGAGAGTGGAGACGATGCTCACTTTGAAGATGTGAAAATTCCTCCGCTTGATTCCCAGCAACATACAGAAGTCTGACACACTCAACAAAAGTGCCTGGACTCTAACAAACTTTATCAAATCTAGAACAATTTTCAAGAGCTTTTTTATTTTTTCCTTTTTTTTTTCCAACCACAGTGAATGCTTTTGTTTCAGTGAGCTAAACTGGCATGGCAGCATTGGATCATGCAATTCATTTCACTAAATATTCCATTTCCTGACCTACTGTATTTGTAAAGTTCTAAGATTTCCATTGGCTGTGCCATTTCTGAACATCCTTTATGTACTTATATTTTCTATGTTAAAAAAATCACCACTTCTCCATGCTAGCATGATAGATATATATTTATATAGTTCTAATGCAATTAATTTTCTCCTATTTTTTGTAAATTTTATGTACAGTTTTGATTTTAATAGTTTTAACTAGATTTTGTAGATATTTTGTGAATTTGTTTTCCACTGAAACTAGTGGTGTTAGTGTGCCATTAAAAATGAGCACCCTGACTTATTATAATCAGGGCATCACTGTATGTATTCGCCTGAAAACTAAGGTTTGACATTTCATTGTAAAACATTCAACATATTCACACAATTTCAATTGTACATACATTAGGTCTGATATTTTTCTGGGTCAGCTATATGGAAATGTCTTAAATGGGTTGCTGTATTTTAGAACTGTAAACATTTTTTTCCCTTCTTGGAAAGTGTGTTGGGGACCCTCTGCATACCAGTTTAGAACCAAAACCACCATGACACAGTTTTTATAGTGTCTGTATATTTGTGATCCAATGGTCTTGTAAAGGTTTTTACTGAAAATTACCATTAGCCAGTCTTTCTTACTGACAATAAATTATTAATAAAATACTTTAGCTTTGCTCTGTGTATCTCTATTATATAATATACCATTGACAAAGCATTCAGTGCAGCATTTTTTAAGTCTGTATATGTTTTGTACTGTATTAAGTTACTTGCTCCAAGCAACTCCTTTTCTTCTCCTCTGAAATCAGCCTGCAGCTGTGTTAGAGATGCTCACAAGATGGCAGTGTGTGTCTGCTTAATGGTGTTTTTAAAAGTAATCGGGCCAGTCTGAATAAAGATTGATGGGTATCAAACTGCAGCAGCCTTCTCGGTAGTTTGCATTTTTCTTTAAACATATAATAACAGCTACGTAAGTTGCTGAATATTTTTTCTCAAGTCACAAAAATATATACAAAGAAAATCCCCAAGATCTTTAAAGCAATTTCTCCCTCCTTTATCACCTGAATACTTACTTTCATGACTAGTTACCCCTTGATGGTGCACCTGCATGCTGAAATGGCTGTGCCATTGTCTGACTTTGTGCTAAATAGTTGGTGGTTTCCTGCAATTATATTTCAGTTGCAGTTTCTTACATTAAGTTCACACTAGAATTTCACCTTAAAGAAGTAAAGGTGGAGTACAGTTTTCCTGTGTATTGTCCAGCTGCTTTTCTGACTAGAAAAAAACAAAGCCTTTAACAGAGTTCTCTAGCATAAATTTGGCCTGATGGTAAGCTAAAGGAATAATGTAACTGTATTTTGCCTCTTGCTTGAGGGATGCTTTTTAAGTTCAGAACAGATTTCTTGGCACATTAGTGAATTTTTAATATAGCCTGGAATCCTTTCAGCTCCACCTCCATTTTGTTCCTACTGTCATAAAGTTCTGTAGCCTAGGAATATACAATATTAGATTCTCTCCCATCATGAGAGCTAAGCCTCAGCCTTCTACCATCTAGGGGAACAGGGTACTGTATTTGGAGTGCTATTTATATACAAAATGGAACAACTCCCAGCTTGGCAGCTGTATAATGGAAATTGGGTGGATTACAGGACACAGCCAGGCGCTGACATTCCTGTGTTAACTTGCCTATATACAGGTTAAGAAGCCCTTGACTTATGTAAAAAGACTAAAAAAATATTTTTAAACCCACTTTCTGGCTGTGCACTGCAATATTCACCCTGATAACTAAGAGCCTTTTGTATGTTAGACTGTTAGAATTTTCTTAATTAATAGCTTTAGAAGAATCTTACAGAACTGTAAGCAGAGGGTGTCACACACTGTGGTAGTTTGCATCACTCCTTAAGGCTCATCTTGAGTGAGGAAAGTTAAGCTTACTGGAAGTTTTGCTCAAGATTTCTTAATATCTGCTACTTGGTAGGAATGACTTAGGTGACAGCAAGAGCAAGATGCTGCACAAATTTGCATCATTTCTCAGTTGATAAGGATTCCCAGAAAAGATGAAAACCTGCCCTACAAATACATTCTATAAAGCTACTCATTACAGAAGGACTTGAAGACAGATTTTTAAAATTGAGACAAGTGAAGAACAGGAATATCAACACTTAAATATACTTTTATTTGTAGTACTGTGAGCTGAAGACTAACACAGAACATCCCAAATGAAAAGGAACAATGTCACATTATTCTACTATGAAATTCCATGTCAGTGTAAGAGAATGCTTTGTTGACAGTATCAGAATATATATACATATATGTACATATATGTAATTTTTTACCTTTTCCCAAGAATAGTGCTGCTAGGCAACATACAACACCAAGGTTATACTTCACAGCAGAAAACAAGGCTGCATCATAAGGCTCACTTATGGAAATAGCAGGCATTTTCAACTCCACAGCTTTCAAGAGCTTTGCTGTTGGTGTGTAAAGCAAGGACATGTTGGACAAATGCTCCCTTTGTGGGGAGCTCTTACTGCCTAATTCAGGCCCAGTAAGTGCAATCAAACCTATTTTCCCACACAGAGCTACAGCAATACACCAGATGAAGCTGGTGACCTTTTAAACCCAATTAAAACTGATACAGCAGAGCTTTGCTGTTTGACTCAACAGTAGTCCAGCACATTCAAAAACATTGGCCATGTGATTTACTTTACAAGCCAAACATTTTAAAGTCAGGAATTTCAGTGAAGTCACACATTCACTGTACCAGTGTTTAGCTGTCCTCATGTTGTCACAGCAAGAGGTTTATGTTGAGATGTAGTTTCATGTGCTTCAATTTGTGCCCACTCCAAAGGGTACCACTTGAGAAGAGCCTCTCTCTGTCTTTACAGTTTCACATCAGGTATTTATAAAGTTCCCCACTGAGCCTTCTTTTTTCTCCAGATTGATCAGCCTCAGTTCTCTCAGCCTCTCATCTGAAAGCAGCTCCAGTCTCTTAATCATCTTACTAGCCCTTTGCTGAACTGTAGTTGAGGCCCCCATGGAAGTAAATTTTTTCTTTTCTATTTAAAATACTTATGAGCTAGTAGAACTTAAACTTTTATTGAGCAGATTTGAGTCAAGTTTATTGCTGCTTTGTCCAGTCTACATTTTGAGTGAATGAAATGTCACTTAGTCTCGAAGCAGAGAACAAACTGCAATTCTACCTGATTAAGAGTAATTGAGGCAGAAACAACAGACAACCCTATGAAACTTCTTTTATTCAATATTTAACAGACCTGGTCTGAGAACTCCAGGATGCAGACATATACACTTAGTAGAAGGAACATGACCAGAGTACCAGATTTGGGCCCCTTTCCCAAGGATATTTACTCGGATGTTTTTCCACTGTTCCCTGTTCTCCCCATGGCCTCCATGAAACAAGCAGTCCCAAGAAACCACAGGAGAGTTCTTGCACTGCCCGAGGGATGAATCCAGCCCTTGGTGGATCCCACAAATCTGAATCCACTCAAGCCAAAGAAGATATGAAATCTGTCTCTAACTGCAGCTCCATTTTAGAGTAGAGGGGTAAGAAGAAATGCTCTATTTCTACTTTGAATCTACCTGTTAAGCCCTTGAAGGAAGAGAGCTGCAGGAATTATTCTGTGTTGTATGAAGGGGTCATGACTGACACCTGTCTGCAGACAGATCATTGCTGAATATGTTCACAAAGTGCCTCGCATGACTCCTGACTCCTCTTTGTCCCTGGAGAAGCCATGCTGATTGCCTTGAATCACCTCCCTGAGCCTTTAGCACGGCTTCTAGGATGATCTCTTCCATGACTTTCCCAGACACATAGGTGAGGCTGACAGGTTGGTCATTCCCAGGGTCCTTTTTTCTATCCTTTCTAAAGATGAGCACTATTGTTTCCCTTTTTCTAGTCACCTGGGACTTCACCTGGCTGCCATGCCTTTTTAAATGTCATGGAAAGTGCTTTGGCAGCTACATCAGCCAATTCCCTCAGGACTCTGGGATGTACCTTATTTGGTCCTACAGACAATACATTCAGGTTCCTCAGAAGGTCATGAGCTTGATCTTTACTTACAGTTGGAGGGGCTTTGCTCCTCCAGTCTCCATCCTGCTGTCCATCCTCTTGAGAGGTGTGAGAAAACAGGTTTCCATTGAAGACTGAGGCAAAAAAAGCTCTTGAATAACTCAGCCTTTTCTTCATCCTTCTGTGCTGGACTGACTATCAATGGACAAGGCAAGAGCTACAGCTGTCATTTATCTGGACTTCTGTAAAGCCTTTGACAGGGTCCCCCACAAAATCTGTCTACATTGGAGAGAGATGGATTTGATGGGTGGGCTGTTAGGTGGATAAGGAATTGGTTGGATGGTCACAGCCAGAGGGTAGTGGTCAACAGCTCAGAGTCATGAAGGACATTAGAAGTGGTGTCCCTCAGGGGCCCATACTGAGACCAGTGCTACTTAATACTTAAGTAATAATAATGCAATACTTAACATTCAATAACACTTTGTACTTAAATATCTTAATATTTAAATATTAATTATTTAAAAAATATTATTATCTTCATGACATGGATGAAGGGATCAAGTGCACTCTCAGCAAGTTGAATGGTGCTGTTGACACACCTGAGGGATGGGATGCCATCCGGAGGGACCTGGACAAGGACCATAAGTGGGGTCATGGGAATTTCATGAGGTTTAAGAAGATCAAGTGCAAGGTGCTGCACTTGGGTTGGGGCAACCCCCAGTATCAACACAGGCTGGGTGGGGATGAGCAGCACTGCCAAGGACTTGGGGGTGCTGGTGGATGAGAAAATAGATATGAGCCATCCATGTATCCACCTGCGCCCCAGGAAGCTACACAGGTCCTGGGCTGCATCCAAAGCAGCATGGGCAGCAGGGCAAGGGAGGGTATTCTGCCCCTCTACTGTGCTCTGGTGAGACCCTCCCTGTGTCCAGCTCTGGGGTCCAAAACATGTGAAGGACTTCAACCTGTTGGAGCAAGTCCAGAGGAGGCCACCAATTTGATCAGAGGGATGGAGCACCTCTTCTATGAGGAAAGGCTGAGAGAATTTGGATTGTTTAACCTGTAAAAGAGAAGGTTTGGGGTCACCTAATTGCGGCCTTCTGGTACCTGAAGGGGGCCTACGAGGAAGATGGAGAGAGACAATTTACAAGAGCCTGTAGTGACAGAACAAGAGAGAATGGCTTCAAACTGAAAGACAGCAGGCTTAGATGAATTATTAGAAAACAATTTTTTTTTTTTTTTTTTTTTTTTTTTTTTTTTTTACTGTGAGTATAATAGCAGACTGGAAGGGGTTATCCAGAGAAGTTGTGGATGCCCCATGTCTGGATGTGTTCAAAGCCAGACTGGAAGGGCTCTGAGTAATCTGGTCTTGTGAAAAGTGTCCCAGCCCATGGCAAGGGCTTGTAACTGGATGATCTTTTAGTGTCTTCCAACCCAAGCCATTCTATGATTCTATGATTCACAAGCACTGTCTGGATCACTGCTCTGCACACATCATTTGTGAATATCCACACCAAGGTACCTGCAGGCTCCACACAAGGAGTCACACATTTCACTGAAAGCTCTGCACACACTCCACACATGTCAGGCAACCAAGAGATGGGTGCCTCAGTTTCTTTTCATAGCTCTTGCCAATTTTTAGCATTAAATGGCTTTCAAGCCCACACAAGCCTTCATAAAAATATAAATAGGGGAACTCCCCATTAAACCAAGCATGCTGAAGCAGACATAAATTCTGGCAGTATTACTCGTTCTTCCACAGCTGCACAGGGGTTGAATAAAAATCAGAGAAGCATAGTGCAATATCCAGTGAAGTTGCAAAGCAGGAAAATGGGATCTTTGCTTTGACCTTACAAAGATTTAAGAGAAAGATAATTACAATTATTTCCCCTCATGTAAGAAGGAATCTTGCCAATAATCAAAAGCTTATTAATAACCAATGCCTAACATCCATTGCTAAACCTGGTAACACACATCTAAAACTTTACACTCGCACAAGCTAGGCAGCAGAAGCAGTCACCCAGGAGTCAAGGCTATCAGTAGGAACATGACCTTAGAACAAGAGCAAACACTCTCATTTAGCATTATCAAAGCTGTGCCATATGCCTTTCTAGACTTTTTGCTGCAGATGATAATTTCTCAGTTTCTTATATTCTTACATGCTTTGAATTGAAACCTTCAATGTGAGGAAAAAGCACTGAGAAGCCCAATTATGGGAATGAGTAATGCTATCCTTAATTCCCCAGGGTCCCAATTGGAAAACACGCTAAGCAAGATGAACTGCTTTCAGAGCTTGAATTTAACTTTGAAGACATACATAGGCAAAGATTATGCTGTTGCATCAAAAAAAATATTTTGCATTTTCATCTTTTTCTAGGGAACTTGAAGCACCGACAGTAATTTATAGCATAAAAGATTAAGGGCCTCCTGTTTAAGTAATCATCAAGTAATACTTCATGATGGCCATTTAGGTAACAGAAACTTCTGCTTTGACTTTCACCGGGGAAAAAATAACTCAAGTCCCAGAGAAAAAGGCTAAAAATATAATTAGCCTGATAACTGGAGTCTGATTGTATGCATTGAGCTTTTTTTGGTTTAAAGCCAAACATTGTTCAGTACCACTTGCGTAAAATTTCACAGAAGTCACCTCCAAAAACTTAGTCTAGCTGTTCAGAAACACCTAGAAAGTGTAAGAACAAAGTTCACTTTGGCTGAGTTGGAATAGACACTTGAAGTGTTTAAATCCACATCCTTCACTGATTGCCCACCTCGAGAGCTGGAGGAGGCTGAGGAAGCCAGAAAACCATCTAACCTGGGCAACAGAAAAGATAAAGACAAAAGAGGCACCTGATGTCCCAAGGAAACAAAAGCAAGGTTTCTTTACAGAAAAAGAAACCACCAAAACCATGCAAACACACACACAATACCAACAGGAACTTACCAGCTCAGAGTCAGGTATGCATAGAAGCACAATGTGAGGAATTTTGAAAATCAGAGGAAGATAACTACTAAAAGTAGAGAGCAGCTGGGGGAGAGAGAGGTTTTGCTTTAAGTCCAAGAAAGTATATCCTAATAAACGTTTCAAAATCTTTCAGTAGACCATGTCTTAAGTATTTCAGACACTTAAATTCATAGCCTCAAGGCTTCTTCTCATTCAGTGTAGGCTAATTCTTGCTCAGTGTGGAAGCTTTTCCAAGAGCTAGATGTGAAGCTGTGTTCCTCAGGTTACAGTCCTGTCTTACTTGGGAGACAACAAACCTATCTAAGCTGTTCTCAACAGCCTTCCTAAAAGGAAAATATTTCCCTTCTTAAAAGGGTTAGTAGAATCCATATGCATCACTATTGCTGCCAGAATTTTCTATTGGCCACCCCAAAAATCCCACAATCAATATTTTGACACTATGAGGAAGTGAGGCAGACTCAAAATTAAGCCTCCTCAGTCCTACAGGGACAGCAGCTCATTCCTCCTCCATTTCTTCAGCTCTGGTTGAGGTTAATAAGTTCTGTTGCCAAAGCCCTGTAAACAGCCTACAGCCACTTTGCCCCACAGCACAAGCACAGAAGGAGGGCTGGATTTGCATCTCCAGAAGGAAATGGTATTCACACTTATGGTTGAAACAAGTGGAGAAAAGGTTCTTGCATGAAGGAGTAGACATTCAGGTCCAGCTGTATCTGAATTCAGATATTACTGAGACACCTCTCAAACAAGGAAAGTGTACAGTTATGTTGTGTTTTAAAAGTTAGAGGTTATTTCCCTGGAGCAAAGCATGTTCTTTTAAGCACCTCTGAAGTTTAGAGTATTTGTTTGGGACACTTTGTTGGGGGGACATTTGGCTATAATTAATCAATTTTCTTGTGAAAAGGCAGAAATATCTTCCCCCATATTCATATTTGCTTTAACCACTCTGCCAAAAATTTGCTCAACTAAAGGAAAGGTTGTAACAAAAAGGTTTTTTTCTACTTACAGAGTTAAAGAGAAAAAGAGGCTCCAAGCATGAAGGGTATATTGAACAGTTCCATCTGGGGACCAGTGTAAAAAGTTAAAAACTATTTCATTCCTACACTGTGTTTAAGTAGGCTTTGCATCTGAGAATGGCTAGATCTCTTGATATCCATTAACAGACACACAAATAGATTCTCAAAGATGACAAAATTTAAGAAGGAATCTTCTGAACAGAACTTTCCAGGGTAATTCAAAATTAATGGTTTTACTTCTCCATATTTCCCTTGTATTGTTTATTTACCACAAGCTTAACTCTACAGGAGCTTGCCTCAGGATTAGCAGGGTCCCTATGGTCTCCCCTCTTCCCAGCTGTGTGGGTATTTCATGCCCACGCAGAAAAAGTACCACACATTTCAGCAGCTCCTTCATTGCAGAAAACATGCTGTGACCCCCTAAGAGCCAAATCAGTTTTTTGGCTTATGGTTCACAGTACCCAATGACTGCTGACAATGACCAAGAAACAGCATTTAACAAAAGAGTTTAAAAATGAAGCTTTGAAGGAGCATCAAAAGCCAGAACTTGTAACTGCCATGATCAAAACCATCTAAACAACACAGAAGTGAACAAACTTTTTAAAGAGAGCCAAGAGAGGCAGCTAAAAAGGCAATTCTTAGAATGGAGCACAGAGTGTACAAAGATGTCATATTGGCAAGTTTGTACCATTTATTTCAGCAAGAGCTGAAATACAAAAAGGAGAATGGCACAGTACAACAGGAAAGCAAGGAAGGCTATGATCTCAAGGAGGTAGAAATTGTACAAAAATGAGGAAAAGAAGGAGCAAACTCTGGCAAGTAAGATAACCCAGAAGTGTTTGAGGACCAATTTGCAAACATCAAAAATTAAAGTTTATTTTAAAATACATTAAAAGCAGAAAGTTCTGCCAGAGAAACTATAAATATGAAACTAGTGGAAGATCAAGGTGTAACAGGAACTTGTAGAATTCAGGACTAGCAGATATCTTCCCCACAGGGTCTGTGTCCACTGAGGGAAAAGCTGAGTTGTTTCACTGCATTCCCAAATGGCTTAACATGTAACATACACAATGAAAAGGTATTAGTGAACAGAAGTAAACACCATGAAAGTCAATGTGGCACTGGCTCAGCAATTCTAATCACTTAAGGATCAGAGACCCAGGTGTGACAGTGGACACAGGGGTCTTCAGGTGAGGGAAGAGACGAGAATGTTGACTCCATGTTCAGAAGGCTTGATTTATTATTTTATGATACATATATTACATTATAACTATACTAAAAAGCATAGAAGGAAAACTTTCATCTCAGAAGGCCAGTTCAGCTAAGATTAGAAAGGAATGAATAATAAAGTTTTGTGTCTCAGACAGAGTCCAAGCTAACTCAGCTGTGATTGGCCATTAATTATAAACATCCAAGATGGGCCAATCACAGATGCACCTGCTGCATTCCACAGCAGCAAATAACCATTGTTTACATTTTGTTCCTGAAGCCTCTCAGCTTCTCAGGAAGAAAAATCCTAAGAAAGAATTTTTAATGAAAAGATGTCTGCGATACCCAGGTGTGCAGCATATGTCACAGTTGAGACAGGCCCAACACACAAAATATCACCCACCATACGATTTCAGATAGCCTCAACCCATGCAGAGTAACACCATACCATCCAGAAGGCTTCAAGCACCCACTCATGAAGAGCAACATCATCCCACATCAGAAGGCTACAAGCATCTGCCCTTGTCCTTCAGCCCAACCTTTTATACCCTCATGCTCATGCACTGCACCTGTGTGCTCTCTGCTCCCTTTGGTGGTTGGTCAGTGCCCCTGGGCACTCCATGGCTCATTGCTGTCAGTGCTGCTCACAGCTGTGCCCACTGGGGATGAGGCTCAGTCTCAGCCCCAACCCCAATCACCACAAACTGTGCACCCACACCCAGGTCTTCAGAGTCATAGCCAACTACAACCTCTTCAGGCCCACATGACCAAAAACTGGCAAAGACAGGGTACTGAGCAAGATGAACCAAGTAGCAGCTTCTCACAGATGCATACTCTCTTAAGAAAGAATGAAAACACTTGCAGCAGAAGCAGCAGCAAGCAATTGAGAAAATTGAGACTGTTAAACTGAGATTGTTAAACCATCAATGTGGTCCACTGCTCGTAAAATGAGAACTGAATCATATCACATGGCACCATTTTGGGCATTCGTGCATTCTCTGTACAATCTTTTAATGTTTTCTTTGTTTCCAAACATAAGAGATAAAAGAGCACCTGCCAACATGACCATTACCAAAAATATTCATCCAAACAAGATGAATAAGCTTGGTCTTATCTAAGAAAAAAGCAGATCTCCCATGGGCACTGTGACATTAGGAATATAATCAACATCAGGGGACAAAAGCTATTCATTTCTGCTGTCAACCAGACAATTATGGAACAGGGACAGAAATTCAGGTTCAGGTAGAAAAAGCAGATTAGAATTACTGCCTAAACATAACCAGATTAGTATTTCCTGAAAGACAGGTTTACACAGCAGCCAGTTCTAGAAAAAAAACAAACTCCTCCTTTATGTGAAACAAGTTTTTAACCAAGATTTCCCACTAAAAGGAAAACCATTTTAGCGATTTGGAGCTGTCAATAAAGGTGTAGAGGAGCTGTACCAGTGCCTTCTCTCAATTTTTATGAATTATTTCAGTTCTGCTCCTTGACTGCTTTATTAAAGAAATGAAAAAAGATGTTTTCAAGATGGACTTAAATTTCACTTGACCCATGTGTATTTTGGATTGGCTTTTTCCAGTGTTCACTTCAGCAAGATACAGGAGCTTTCATACAGCTGTACTGAAGGAAGTTTTCCATTTGGTGTCTGAACAAGGGAGAAGTTATTTTTACTGTCCTGTTTCTGAAACTGCTCTTCATCTTTTTTACTATATGGCAGTGCTGTCAGCTGTGTCCTACAATAAGTTCCTTCTATGCTTTTTTAAGCAAAGACAACCCAACACTGAAGAGATGTTATTTCCTACAGTAGAAATCACTGCTACTGGAGCACTTTGGCATAGTTTCCTCAATGTGTTAATTTGCACTGTCAAGTTTTAAAAGAAAGTCATGGGCAGCAAAGTATTGGTTGTAATTGAAAACCTCTGTTAGTACTTCAAGGGTCTAATCACACCTTCTACTACCCCTCCTTTGTCTAATTTTAAATACAAAAAATTACATGGGCAAAAAACCAGGTGAAGTTGATATAAAATTACAGCCTGAAGTTAGTAATTCAGTCTCTCAAAAGCATATGAACTATGAGGATGCATAAAATAAAACTGAATTATATCTGCTTCCCCTTTCAGGGAACGTCATGGGTGAAAGGAAGAGTTTTCCTCCTCATCATATTCCTTCTAAGTATTTCTATTTCTACATAGTAGAAATTAATCCAAACTCAGTGAAGTGTCTTTTCATTGGGATTTACAAAAAGCCAAATCTACCTTCTATTCTATACTAGCAATAAATAACTGTTATGTTAGATACACTTATGACTCGATAAGACCTTATCTATCAACATCTTTATATTTCAGCTCCACTTTCATTCAAAGGAATGATGTGACAAATGCAGACCAACACACAACAGCCACACGGGGCAATGGGGCAGCACTGACAGCACAGGTTTGGAAACCACTGGCACTCAAGACAAAAGACCTTCCTACCTTTTCAAATTCCCATTCTTTTGTGATCTATTGCTACTGCTTCCTCCTGAGTATTTCAGAAGCATCTCATACAGCACAGAACACACAGTATGTGGAAAAATATTATTGCACTTGGTTGGCAAGGTGGGATATTTCTCCAACACCATCTTCATTTGATACAGAAGTGCTACAGAATTCACTACTGGACCAGCAAACCCACCAACAAAAGAGCCCAACAGGAATCTCGGAGATTTTTCAAGGGTTCAGTGCTAGGTGTGACACTAATTGTGCATGCTCCTGGAGGGATCAGGCCCCCAAAGCAACCCTTGCTGCTGACCAGTCGCTGCTTCCCAATACATGTCTTTTTGTGACACTAGATAATCATAGAAGGAATTAATTCTGAAGGAGGACAGATTTACACTAAATATCAATTAGAAATTTACTTACTAAATACCAGTAAGAAATTTACAGTGAGAGTGGTGATACATTGGAACAGGTTGCCCAGAGAGGTTGGAGGTGTTCAAGAAGAGGCTGGATGGTGCTCTGTGTAACCTAGTCTAGTGGAAGATTTCCTGCCCATGGAAAGGAGATTAGAACTATATGATCTTTAAGCTCCCTTCCAAACTAAACTATTCTATGACACTTATGCTCACACTTCTCCCCTCTAGAACTCCAGTCCCTCCTTTAGGTATTTCACTTCCCTAATTATACTTCTAGGCTGTTTTCCAGAGCAGATCAGCATGAGGGGAACTGCTGGGGATCTGGCATTGAAATAATCCCTTCCCTTCCCACTCTGACCCCCGCTGCTGCCCCTAACTCAGCTGTGGATCTTGCACACAGCACCAAGCGCCGCCTCCCAGGGCTCACCGCGCTTTCCATCCCGCAGCAGCCGGGGAGCCTGTTCCACCAGCGCTGCCCGTATGGAGACCCCGAGCGCCAAAAACTCTCCTCGCAGTCACAAGGGGCCGCTGTTGGCTGTCACAATCCGAACAAGAGAGCTTGGGAAGCCTCCCATGCTTCAGCACTAAGCAAAATTCTCAGAGCAATGAAACCGAGCGTTGAAAAATGCAGGAACAGCTCCTGAACTAGAAGACATATAGGTTTCTTCCAGGCGAGAAATGTCTTTTTTTTTGCTTTTTTTGGGTACAGGATTTAGATTACTGCTACTGTTATCCGGGAGTGGAACCAGTGTACCATTGCACTGCTTATTAAGAAGCTACAGAATTACAATACTTGAACTGACCTTTAGACAGTGCAGATGGCATGCCAGGCTGAATTAGTGAAACTGGATATTGTCATGGTTGCCCAATATACAAATTAGTGAGGAAAACTATTTCCTGGGGAAATCAAGAACATAAAGACTTTAAAGTAACATGCATGCAAGCTTCAGTCATAGCCAAAATACAGGATATGATGCTGAATGACACTGCACAGGCAAAAGAAATCCAGGGGACTGCTGTATTTCAGATCTTAAGATGGCATCAAACTGTACAGCTGAGAAATCATCACCTAGTCTGACATACCTAGAACAATACTACCCTGATGATTATTTGCATTTACTAAGGCAGCCAGACAGTAAGGGAACCTCAGTCTGAACTTAATTCATCATTATTCTCTGAAGCATCTAAAAAAAGGATGTATTCCTAGCTCAAATTAAAATATAAATGGATTTTAAAATGGCTGAAATTTCTCTTCAGCTTGTGATCAAAACACCAGCCTGGTTTCTTGTGCTTAAAGGATCTGTTCAAAAATGTCTCTGCTATTCTGGTTACACTGTTAATTTCAGAACTTGCCCAAATGAACTACCAGCCTCTCAGGCTGAAGGAGCCTGCACCCAGCCTTTTGGAATACATTTCTGGTTGTGCTCACTGTTGCTTGGATAGAAGAAACACCCAAGATGGTACTCACAATGAACTAGGATTACAGAACATTATTTGGTTTGAACTTCAGTGCATGTTGCTGCTCACATACCAGTAAACTTCTGGTTTCAGCTGCCGAGAGGGGCCCCTCCTCCTATTTTAGAACCAGACATCAGTAAGGGTGAAACAGGTGATCACATTATTCCTCTGAGGTAACAAGGATCTAAACTGAAAATCAAATTAGTAAAGAATTGTCTTATATATAAAATTGCCACACAGTCCTGACTGCTGCACAGACTGACTGGAGGTGGGCATTACAAGGAGCATTAGTCCGTCCAGAATCTGCATTAGTAAACAATATCCAAAAATGTGGCGAATTTTCTTCTCCAGGACAATAATAAAACCAATACAAGGAAATCACGGTGAGACCTGGACAAATATCTGTTCTTTCATCGTGTTTACACATATCTTCTCCACCTCCTTTACAGGAAACTCTACTACAATATAGAGATTTTTATTCCTTGGTCAGTCTGGCCTCTCATACAGGCTCATGCTCCTTCAAGTCAGCCTCCAAAGCTCAGCTTTTGGCAGGATTCCCACTTCCCACACAGCTCCAGCCAGACACACAGCCCTTTTGCAGCTCACCTCTGGTTGGAGGTATTACCCCCAACAAAATTTCTCCTCTCTGACTGCTCCCAAATGAAGGCTGTGCCAACCTTCCCATATCCTCACTTTGATCCTGCCCGGCCCTCAGGGGCAATGCAGGACACTGAGGACAGACACACTTATTAACCCTTCTTATCAACCTGCAGGACTTCATGCAAAGATTCATACGAATAAATTTTCATTAAGGGTCTGAAGAAAATTCACATGACAATCTGGATGGGGGCAAGAAAGGCAAACAAGGATTTCAGGAGCTTGTGGCTTCAATTACAAAGGGAAGAAATAAGAGGCCTTTTACAATTAGGATTGTGCAGAAGCAGATCAAAAACAACTGTAAGATAAAAGTGTAGCCCTTTGCTTCATTAGTCATCTAAACAGACAGAAGCTTATGTCAGAATGAGACAGACTAATTCCCTTCCAAATATATGCACTGCAGCTTGCTTCAAGCCTCTATGCATTCCCTTTAACCATGACCCCACTGCTTGAATTCCCACTCTGGCTAATCTCCAGCTTGAACACATCCTTCTTGCCACTGTGTATTTGCAGTCTTCACAGAACAATAAGCAACATCACATTATCCTAGAAGATTTACCCCCCGGTAAATCCCCTGGTTTGACTCATCTAGCTTGTTAAAGAAATTCTCTTCCTAACTGCAGATAAATTTGGGTCAGCAATAACAACACTTTTAATGTACATATTTGTTTGTTTAGAATTCCTTTTCTTAAAATGTTCACCTTTGTCCTTGCTTACTCACCACCATATCTTCTGGCTCTTACCATCAGGTTGAAAGTTCACAGTTTTCCAGTTCTATCAGCCAGCAAATAAACCTCCACAATCTTAATACCAATTCTCTTGTGACTGATTCAGCTTCTAAAACATACAGTTCATTGGGTTTAACAGCACATTTTCTTTCACACCAGATATGCTGTGCAGTTGCACATGACACTAAATGCAGAACAGTTTTCCTGAAATAGCAAAATAACAGTTGTAAACAACATAGTATTTGTATAGTATGTGCTGTGGAGTTGTTGCTTTATTTAGAAGACAAAAAATACACAAAATCTTTCTGGAGGTCTTTTCTTGTCCATGCATATTTGTGTGTGTGTGCATAAGGGCATTTCTTTGGTCTGTAAATTGCTTGTTTGTCCATATCATTTTTTAAACATGCTGCATTGCTGAGTGAGAGGCACCTCAGGGTTTCATCAGCTCTTTGCTGTAATTGCTGTAATTGCTAATACTCTGCTCCACCATGAAGGATATCTGTTTACTGTATTGTAACAGCATCCTTAAGGGTGCACAGTGAATACATATTTAGAGAGAGAGAAAATTACCTTTAAAAGCAAATACAAAGATGAAGGTGGACAAAAGGCTACAGTAATAAGACAGTCCACTAAAAACACAGTTAAATCAATAGAAAAAGGCAGAAAAATGGGATAAGTTTCTAGAGCATCCACCAACACTTAATAATGTGTGCTTTCAGGGGAAAACTACATCAACTAGGGAAAAACATATTTTTTTTAAGCTTTTCACTATTATGTAACTTCTTTACAGTTAAGTTGTGCCCAAAGGGCTTTGCCTGTAAGAAAGGATACAGAACTATTCTAGGAGACAGTCTTTCAAGGCACATGGATGCTACATTTTCAGGGACACCTTAAAGCCAGTAAAAATTCCCATAATCGACAGAAAAAAAACCCAAAGAAACAAACCTACAAACAAAATAAACCAAAGAAAAAAAACAACCAATCAAACAAGCGAAGAACCAACCAGAAAAACAAAAAAAAACCAAATGACAAACAAAACAAGAAAAACAAATAAACAACATTTCCACACAAAAGAAAATCTCACAAAAAAACTAAAATTAAAAAAAAAAAAAACAAACAAAAAAAAAACAACAACAAAAAAACCCAACAAACAAACAAAAATCCCCAGTAATCCCCAGTTCTGAATTTGTTCAGACAATGTAATGAAGAAGAGCAGACATTTGCAGTGGGCTGTGCTGGAGTACCAGCAATGTGTCCAGGCAGCTCTGCTGCCCTTTCCCTCACCTTCCCCTGGGAAATCCAGCTCCCAGCTCTCCACTACCTTCTGCTTGTACAGCCTCTAGAACCAAACCAAGGAGTCCATGTGAGACAGCAGCTGAACTTACCCACAAAAAACAAGTACTTCAAAGGGCTGAACGAACAGGGTGATTAGAGGGCCAAAAGGTAATTCCCATTTTTCTTTATGAAGAGCAACAAAGTGGTTTTGGCACTCTCTAAACCAGTGAAGCATTGCTATGATTCAATAAACCACTGAGATTTTTTACCTTTCATAAGTATTTGGTGAGAAAAGAAACATTCTCTTCTACACCCCACATCTACCTTGTTTCAAGCACTCATTCCTCCTTCTGACTTGTACCTACTGAGAGGTCTTTGTCACACTATTCTACTGTGGAGGACGAGATCTTTTTCCATTCACACAGCATCTGCAAATCATGGGTTTCTTCATCTCTCTAAGAAAGAGTGTGTCTTCCAGTACATGTCATAATAGGGCTAAGGCTCAGTTTAAGAATTTTTCTCAAGAATTCTGTTGTGCATATTAATCCCAGCTTTAAGGTTCATCTGGTGTACTTTAAATTTCCTTCCTTAGCCCTGGAGAAAAATGCAAAGCTAACAACATCCAGGGTAATAAGGCATGGACAATGCTTTCTTAATGATTAAGTATATATTTATACTAGTGTTTATCTCCCTGATTCAGCTGTTTTCTTGGTTTAAGCAGGAAGCTATTTTCCTTGATTCATCTACTTTTAAAGCTTTTCTTTCTCCAGGACTTAAGAAATCATAAAACAATAGCTGTCCAGAGTGAGATACATAAATGCACCTAGTATTTAAACTGTCTCTCACACAGCACAGGATTTGCTTTTCCAACTCAGCTATCTACTTCTTTGTTTTTCAGTTCCCAAAGCACAAGAGGGGCCCTAGAGGAGATGATTACAAGGTCCATGTTCCCAGTATATTCAAATGCCAATTTAAATCCAAATTCCATTTTAAAATTCCTTCATTCTAGTCAAAATCAGAGCACAACTGGCTTACTAAGGAAGAGCCATAACAAGGCTCTCACAATGGTACCAAGAACATTTTATTGTGAGAGGAAAGCTTACCCAGATTCTTTAACCTGCCTCTCCTGACAGACTTTAAAAAGCAGAAAGGACCTTAAAAAGAGAATTTATCTTGATTTGGTGCTATCTCATGTCTATGAACTCTATACATGAAATGAGAAGATTGAAGCAAAACTTCCAGGCTCTGGCATCTTGATCTAGAACAGACTGTGCCTAGAAGCAGAAGCAAAGCATCTGGAAATACAGGTTCTCTACTTTCACACAAAATCTCATTTATGAATTCATTAAGAATGAAATTTATTTAATTTATTAATTTGTTAATTAATAATAAAACATGCACTCCTCAAGAAATCTTGACAAAACTCAGGTACCCTTTCCTAGAATGGGAACACCAGCCATTGTTTCAGTGTGGGCTGTCACCTCTCACAGGTAGGATAGGGTTGTGGAGTTCAGGGTCTCAGAGCTCCCATGCAATCCTACAGCTGCCCTATGAAGTTCCATAAACACTGTTTTGCTCATTAACAGGGTAGGGCACCAGAGTTTACACTGACCCAGCAGTGCAGGGTTGTCTGTCCCTTGAGCCTGGTTTTATCTGCAGGGGACAGTAACTCCTCCTACCCTGATCTCCAACCAACAGCAGGCCCCACACCGTGCTCTGCATAACCCCGGGGATCCTTTCTGTTTGCTGGTCCACATGTATGCCCAAATCCTATCTACCCACTGTGTTCTTAATGCCTAAATTCAGAATGGAATCTGTAGAAAAGAAACATACACAAAGGAATAACAAGCCTCTCCTCTCCCGGTAGTAGTACGCACTGCCGACAGTATGTGTGCCTCCTTGGCTTTTCAGCAGACTGGGAATAGGTGTAACCATCTTCATGCTTAATTCCACTACACTGAAGTTCACCTTGCACTTCAATGACAACATATTTTCTGGGTTGTGTCCTCCAGCTTTGGTCTGAAATAAGCCAGTGTGGTGCAACTACAGCTCACAATGCATGTTCATTAAAGGCAATGTCACACATGCACCTGATATGGTCGTGCAAATGCAGGCTAACCTGAACAATCACACAGAAAAGAGACATTAAGCAGCTCAATGAAAAATAAAAAGAAAGAAAAGGAAAAAACCCAACTTACTTTCAAGTGTGGAGTTTGATCACACGTTGGAACATGTTTTACAATACTGGAAAAATACACACACGACTTCACTAGACAGTCCTCTAAATTTAGCTTGTCTCTTCTATGCACAGAATAAAATAAGGCACAGATTCTCTCTGGACTCATCAGTAGCATATATGCCTGTAAGGAAAGCCCAACAATTTAATTTTGCCCTGTTTTCTCAAGACTTTTCCATTTCCTGTTTCTGTGCTGCATGGCAGACATGTACCTTACATTCAGGGATTGCCATTGCTGCAAAAAACATATGGGGAAGAACACAGATTGGGAAAATGGCTCTCTCTCTTCCTTAAGGGACACCCATGTTTCAGCCCCACTTCTGTGATGTAGTGATCAATTGCATCAGATTTACTGGTATTTTTTATGCAGACTTCACTAGATTTGAAACAGATTACACTTAAGCTTTCAGATTCAAGAATGTTTAAATAAAAATGTTCTTCTTCTGCCCATATTTCTATTTGACAACAAAAAAAGGCATGACAATGGAACACACCTGAAAACAATTCTATTAATCGCTGAAAGGGGGACAGCAAAATTTGGAATCTTCCTTTGAAGAAAATCACAGTATAGATGACAAAACCCACTGAAATAAGAAAAAAACACTATAAAATCAAATGCATTTCATTTTGTTTTACTGTCAATATACTTGTTGTTTACATGCAACAGGCATCCAACAATGAAGTAAGACAATCCAAAACTGTGCCAAGGATTTAATGAGTCATTTAAATTACAGATCTGTTTCCAATTTTCTTTGGTTTACTCCTCAAAAACTTTAAATATCAAAAGATCTGGCAGTCCATACAGTAAGATAGCTCAGCATTACATAGTGAATTCTCTTAGTGATTCTTGAGGCTTTAGTAGCACTGACAAAAAATTTACTAACAGTGCATATGACAAATGTATCATAAACAAAGCCTGACATTTGTTTTATTTGCAGACCACAGAGCTATATCAAATTAAGGTAAAATAATAAATAATAGAAAAAATCTCAGGCCATGACTTAGTGAACGTTGTTGTTCTTAGAACATACATGGAAAAAAGAGTACCTTTAACCTACTACATAACTTACAAATTATTTCATCAGAAAAAAAAGACCATCATTTTACTAACTATAGATCCTTTCTCTGTACTGGCAGTTACAGGTAGTTACAACAGATTAGAAATTTTTTGTTCATTTTCTTATCTGGGATACTTTGTTACATGCAAACAAAACTCATCATAAAGCACATGCCCATGCCAAGAAACACCACTCAGACCAGGGCCTAAATGTCTGGAGAGAATCAAAGCAAGAGATACAAATATATCCTCTCGTATGAAAGGAGAGACAGTTCTTCATAACTAACAATCCACATGACAGGCAAAATGACAGCTATATTTCTGTATGATAGGGCAACCTGGCAATCTGTTTTCTCATATAAGGAAAAAGCTTCAGCACCTGAAAAATGACAGACAAAAAGAGAAGGGATAGTTAATAGCAGTGAAAGAAGCTCATAGAGATTATATACAAAGATAAATGAATACATCACACAAGACTTTAAAATTGTGATTAAAAAAACAACAAACACAACCTTTTGCAAACTTCTCTCAGAAAACAAAAGAAGAAAAAAAATCCACACAAATTTCCAAACTTGTACTGGAAGGTTTTGTACCATTTTTAATTTTTATTTTACTGTATTCAGCAGACAGCTTTTTTTGCTGTTTTGTATTTTGGGTCATTTCCTCCAGATATATATTTTAAAATGTACTCTAATTGAACAAAACTAGTCAATAATGCTACATAAATTTTGCCAAGAGAAATTGCATTGTGTTCAAATTATCCCACATCATTTGAAAAGTAAAAAACTCAGAAGTTAGCTCTTAGATTACTTCTTCCCCATAAAATCACAAGAGTTCTGCAGTTATAATGAAATAGCTGCAAGTTCAATCATCTCAATTAAAACATTTTAAGCATTATGTCTTGATTGTTTATTAGTCAGATAGTTGTTCACCAAAAATAATTTTAAGTGCATTCAGTTTACAAACAAATTGTTGGGTCACTAGCTATAGAATAGAAAATTTCTCAACTGACTAATTAAAAATATTAATAACTACCACTCACTCATGCTAGCTGTAACCTTGAGTTACACTCACAGATAAAAGAGCAAGTAATTTTCCACCTCTATTGCTTTCTTATTGTGTCAGCTGAATTTCCTACAAAATGCTAATAAAAGGAGTTTTTCTTCTTTGAACATTGCTTTGATCCATTAACCAGATGAAAAGCACTATTTTATTTCATATAAAACACTGAATGGTGAAGATTTATCAAATAAGTCAGATAGAAGATAAGGAAAATAAGTCTTTTTAAGGGGTGATATATTTATATGATGTCACAACTACAGGAGTTCAGAAAAAGCTTCAGGGTTTAATGCCACTGAGGTGTTATTTTGTATTCCCCCCACTTTATAAATTATTAAAAATATACAACTTTGGAAATCTTCTTTCTTATTAATAGCTCCACTTTTTCCTCCTCTCTTGAAGAAATGATAAATATGATTGGCATCACTGGCATTTATCTTTTACAACAGGCTGCAGACCAGTTCCTCACACATAAACAGGGGAATATCACAAGAATCACAGTCAAGATGTTGGTCACCCATTTACAGCAATGAAATTACACATTTGTTCCAAAATAAATCCAAATGATATGTGCACCTACGAAATCATAATGATATAAATATAGCAGAAATCTGCTATGAAATTCTAAATCCTTAAAGCTTCTCTGAAATGGATCACTATATCAATTTCAGTAATAACTCAGATAAATTCAACAAAGTCAATGCCCAGCACCAAAGTGACAGTCTTTATTCTATGTCCCAGATCACATAAAAAGTATACGACAACTTTATATGATGTTTTACTATATTTAGATTTAAAAACAAGCCTAAAAGGAGCATGTCTCTTCATAATGGAGATCAAAGTTATATGAAAAGTTCTAGAGATTTTATCAATGGCAGAAAATTCAAACTTTAGAGACAACATACCTTCAGCAGACCTTGTAGCAAAACACTCCCGAAATAAATCACTGATGTCAACAAAGAAGATGTGGATCTAATCAACATAATTGAAATTGATGGTACTAAAAATTGCTGGCTAATATATAACTTTACCTAGCCTAGCTGACTTTTGAACACAATGTCTGCACTTCCATATGTAGGTTATTGCTTTAGAATTTTTCACAGTTGAAGTCCGAGAAGGTAAAAAATGTAGATAAGGTGAAATTGGCAACACAAAACTGATCAAACACTTGCCCCCCCCCCCCCCCCCCCCCAGTATATCACAGAATGTTTTGGGTTGGCAGGGACTTAAAGATCCTCCAGTTCCAATTCCCCACCATGGGCAGGGACACCTTCCACTAGACCCCATCCAGTCTGGCCTTGAGCACTTCCAAGGATGGGGTATCCACAACTTCCCTGGGCATCCTGTGCCAGTGCCTCACTACCCTCAGAGTGAAGAAAATTACTAAGAAATCCTCCATTAGTAATTTATTTATGTGCATGCTCTGATTTAAGCAATTCCCTAAGCTTTTTCATAACTTTGAGGTTTTCCACCAAGAGTGAAGTAACTGTCCATACCTGTTTTTCAAGAGCTGTTAAAAACCATCATTTTGACCACATCCGACTAATAGGTATTAAATGTCAGGTTGAGTTACAAATATTATAAATTCTGATTTTATATAAAAGTTTAAAAGAACTTAGCCCAGGAACTAGGTGCATATAAATAATTACACTCTTGTGAATAGTTTCTAGCATTTTCATGTCTAGAAGCTAACTGGGCACCTTTTCTTAATAAACTAGTGAGTATAAATACACATTATGGTAACCATCACAATTCTCAAGGAGTAAAGGTGTTTATACTACTTTTGACTCTTTCATTATGCATGCGGTCTTCTCATGCAGTTTTGATTTGCATTTTGTCTCTTTTTCCATTTTGTTTTAGAATGGAAAAGTTTCAGCAGAACAAGAATTTTTATTTTCAAAAATTAATCATGGATTAATGATGTCAGATTTCTAAGTCAATAAATTTAAATGTATCCCCTTAGTGAGTGTGTGTACTACAAGTGGTGATTATTCACTGATTAATACACAGACTTATTTTATTCTGTTTTACTGTCTTCCCATTTTTCTTCATCTTTTCTAAGAGATATGGGAAGTTTCTTGTTGAAAGAGGGGAGTAATTACCAGGGAAGAGCATGCTCTGAGAAAGTAGAAAGCACAAAACAATAAATACCTTTGTCTTACTGTCCCAGGCTGAGGATTCAAGGACGGAGTTGAAATGAAATCCGTAAGTGCAGAAATTAAATGCTGGGGTGGAACTGTCTCAGAACTGAAGAGAAATTCTGTGGCTGAGCTTGAGGATTGTGACTAAGTC
Organism: Setophaga petechia; assembly: GCA_024362935.1. NCBI lineage: Eukaryota > Metazoa > Chordata > Aves > Passeriformes > Parulidae > Setophaga > Setophaga petechia. The sequence continues at coordinate 28,570,637 of JANCRA010000001.1, forward strand.
AGACAAACAAACTGGATTTCTCAACAAGAGGATGGGACCTGTAGAGGGAGATAACACAAATACTAAAAAAAGCTGCAAGATTACTAGGAGTTAGATAAGCACAAGCCCACACAAATATCTTGACATGAGGATGCAAAACCAGCAGATGAAATGAATACAACCTGCCCTGAATAGGACTTGTGAGGAATCACAGACACAGGTCGTGTTACCTGAAACAAGCTGCACCAAGTGACAGTGATGTAGTGCTGATCACTGACTTCAAAAATATTTTACAGCCTCCCATCACCACTTCAGATTTTCCTGAACTGATACAGGAATAGAGACATGTCTTACATGTTCTGCATTATATTAAAAATCTCAATATAGCAGGTACCCTGGTTACAGTTTCAAAAAAAAATAGCAAGTTGTTCCTCTGAAGGCAGAATTGCCCTCTCACGCCTCATTGCCTCTGAAATATATATTCAGGTACAAGAGTAATAGAGATGGCATTTCTATTCCCTGGATGTATTGTACATTTTCCACATAGAGGAAACATTTCTCAGAGCTGTTACTCATCTCTTTGAAGAGCACTGTATTGAAAACACAAAAGTGCTTTTTGATTACTGAGCAATAGTAAATGTGTCCAATCCTTTCTAAAGAACCTCTGATGTGTCACACGTTTTGTCTTTGAGGAAAACATCAAGCTTTAAGATCCCTGAGAAGATTAAGTAACCTTTGTTGAACTCATGGTTTATTTTGTGACTAGGTTTTATATTGACACAACTCTTAACTACCCTAGAAGTTACTAATACTAATAGGGATGAAGTCTAGTGTAGCACACTGACAGGGAATTAAAAGGTTACAGCAGAAGTTGTCAAAATTCCAATTTTTTTATTAGTGAAATGAAAAGAGTAGAAAATAAAAATAAATTAGATAAAGTATGATATAACCTGTTGAAAGCAGTAAGGAAAATTAATATAAAGAGCTGCTAAGCAGTACACAATTGCCAGCTCAGAAAAATTATTTGCTTGGCTTTTCTAGCCTCCATTTCTTCATAAACATTCTCTCCTTCTAAGATTCAAGTTTAGAAACTGCTCACAGTGGCACGTCATCTGGATGATTTAGTGGGACTTTTGTAATTTTCATAGGCAAATGGAGAAGGTAAATCACTGTCATGAACCCTATTATCATCTACAAACTGCATCCAAGTCTGCCCTGGGAATACTGGGGGGGATGTCTCTATATGTGTGAGAGTGCGTGTGTGTGTGTGAGTGTGTGTGTGAGAGCAGGGGAACAAGGGGGTGTGTGCAAACAGAAACAAACAAATTAAAAGCTCCCAAACCTAGAAGTTGTTATTTGTAGACTCAAGCCTGAAAAGATTTCTAGGAACACTGCAGACAAGGCAAACTGTTTAAAAATCTCTTCCTGGATTCACTGATGATACTCTAATTGAAGAAAATGGCTCAGCCCATATTTGCTGAATAAAAAAAAAAATTGTTGCAGATTTTTTTTTTGTGAGATTCTATAGTAACAAACCCATTCAATAGTTAGTACAGCATCTGAGGATTTCGATTCAGATTAAGTCTTTGTGTTTTCCCATCGATTCTAATTGCAAATGATTCCACATTTCTTAAAAGGCCCATTGTGAAGTGCTCCTTAGCGTTACATCATGGAATTGTGTCGTCACTGTTTCAACCAAGTTTTATTCCACTGATTTCAGTTCATTAATAATAGCCTAAAACTAGAATATTGACTATGCACAACAATCCCATGCTTCTCCATTTAAAGTATTTTGACCTCTTCCAATCCCCCAGACTCAGCACCCCACCCTACCCCACCCTTGGCTCATTCTCATCTAGGCTCATGTCAAAGACTACCAATTTCAAGACTACCAATTTCAATTTTTCCCATTCGTTTCAACCATTTCCATTGTAATTTCTCCATGTATCCTCTGAGGCTGTAAGCATTTTTCTGCTTTTCTATACTTGGTAAGAACCTCACTGGCTGGATTTTAATACTTCAGCTTTACTACAGTCAATTTTTTTTGTAGTCCCTTTCCAGTTCAGTGATTTCAATTCAAGACATGTTCCCTCTATTCCCCATATTTAAACAAAAGGAAAGCCAAAGAAAACATTCACTCAGACTGACAAAAGAGTCGTATAAAAGAATACAAGAAGATATTGAAAGATTTTAAAGTCACTGCCAAGGAGGGAAAAAATAAACACACAATGGCAGAATATTCAAAGGTAAATATAAAAATATACAGCAAGAAAGTGAATGTGATTTCTATTTTAAACTATTCTGTATGCTTTGTTAAAGGAATATAATATTTCCCTGACTTTAATAGATTCCTGTGCAGAAAAAAATATACAAATCAAATTTAAATGTTAAGTAGACAGGCTGAATTTGGTCAGCATAGTGAAAACACCAGAGAAATGGGTGGGCTGGAATTGGTGCAGATTTCTGAGTTTGCTTAATAAAAAAGCACTGTAACATCATATAAAAAACAGGCTACAGCCTTGCAAGAAAAAATTACCAGCTAACAATCTGAATGTGCAGGTACATTCTGGCTTTTGGCAGAGCTTTTATTTTATCACAGGAGTATTTAAACCTCTATAGTTAATGCAAGTAAATGCATTACCAGGAACTGTGGATCTGTGCTCAGAGGGCAGGGCAGAAGAGTGACATATTGTCATGACACTATAAAATGCTAGTGCCATGGAAATCCTTATTCTTAACATTTTAAATGCAGACTTCAAGGAAGCAGAAGGCAACCACAAATAATAGGACAGCTCTGTTCCCTCAGTGCACACAGAGTGCCCTCTCTCCAGCAGCCTTGCTTGTTGCTGGACTGCTCACATTGTGGAACAATCTACGTCAATCATCTCTCAAAAGCAGTGGCTGGGGACCAATGTCCTTAAGAATCACAGCACAAAGAAATGGACATGGCAGGCAAATAGACCAGAAGAACAGTCTGAGGGAAGCAACCTCACTCTATGTGTACCAAGGTAGGTCTCTTAGTGTGATCTGCCACTAGATGCACTGATTTAGAAATCTTGGAGCCACTGAAGACTAAGCTGAGTATTAATTCACCTATCTCAGTAACTGTGGTGTGTGACTGAGCTTCAAAAGTACCAGTTCTGATCAGGATCTATAGCCCTGAACCTTACCCATTGTCATCCCCCCAACTTCAAAATCAGCTCCAAATTAATCTTTAAAATCAAAATTATGAGGCAGCATGCTTAAAACTGTCAATTACAGCATTTCACTTTCCTACCCTAAAATACAGATAAGCTGAGATTAGTTATCTTTTCTGCTTTCAAACTTTCAAAGATAATTTTCTAATCATCCTGGAGAATGCTTTAACAATGATATAATATGCCATTCTAAAGTGAGAAGCTACTATTTCTTCCTTTTGAGGTCATTTCATATTGTAGGAGAAGAGAGTATTAATGCAGAGAAGAGTCCTAGGATGTAGTTCCATTTCTAAATGCAATTCCCTGTCCCAGCCATGTGGTGAATAGCATCTCACCTTAAAAACCCCAAAGCCAGAAGCAAAAGCAGACTGTGTTGCCCAAGAATTGTCATAACAGCACTCTCTGAATACAAAAACTCTGCTCTAAGGCAGTGCTGAATGAAGAACTAAAGAGCTGGCACATTTCCCATCAATCTCTTGCATCATCTGCCCAAACCCGATACTCATAGAGACGATGCGATTTACAAAGCTGGTTTATGACTTAAAACATGTAGGTAGGACATGCCAGAGATTGTAACTATGAAAAAAACACTGAAATAAAAGACTTGTCAGCAAGGGAAAGCTGCACATAACAAAATAAAACATGGCAAAATTTCAGCACTCTGAATCACTCCTCTAAAAGACAGAAGGAACAACATCCAGCTTTTTTTTTTTTTTGTAGCGCAGCATCACAACCAATGGTCTGATGATGTAATGAGGAGTAGATACCTCCTGCCACAGGATAAGCAGCAGCAAGCCTGCTGCCACAGCAGCAGCAGTTGTTGGGGAAGTGGAACTGCCCCATAGGTGTATCAGCAAGATCTGTGTACTGAACAACAGCCATCAAGGCAGGGTTATGGGGATAACTAAGTGACTGTGCCAGTGTGCTGGGAGAGCAGCCCAAGAGGCTGGCAAATGTAAAGGTGAAAATGTCTCTGAGCACCACAGTGGAGAGGAGCTGTGGCTTTCCTTTCTTTCCTAGAATGCTCAAGAACCATCAGCATCATAACTGTTCTTCAGCGTTACAGGAGAATTATGAAGGTCTCAAAATAGTAAGGAACAGCACCAGAAAGAATCTGCACCCACTTAATTTAATGCTAAGCATTCAAATGAGCAGCTGCTCCTACTCTCTGCACTATTGCTCACCACAGAAACACACTGCCAGTTGGCTTACCTCATTTTTTTCCACCTCAGTTCTAAGATAGTTTCAGCTTTTCACTACAGAAATACCTATTGTGATTGAGGAGAATAGAGTCTGCATTTATATATTTCATGCAGGTCTTGGGCTTTTCTGAAGGAGAGAAGGGCACCAAAACATAAAGTATGTCAGAAGCTGCTGCTTCTCTGCCACAGGCACCACAACTTACTTACCTCCCTGTTCCAGTACAGCCCTCCAAGGCCTTCCTCCCATATTTGTATTCTAGTCAGCCCCTTCCAAGATATCTTATCTGTTATCAGCCTCCACAGCTATTTCCTCTGATGTAAGAAAACCACACTGTACCATGGTGAAAACTTCTCTGTAAGGAGACAAATGTTCTCTCTTTTGCCCTCCCACTCCATTCTCTGCCAGGCACCCACACCAGCATGTTCTCAGTACTTGCCCCTGTTACTGATCATCTCAGCCCCATCTGCCAGGCAGTCTCCATTCTCTTATTCAGAGAACCAGCTGAATTGTTGATGTCTTCTCATGTTTTCTGTATTTCCATCTATCTTTTCAGGTGGACGGTGCTCCCTCAACCCATCTAATGTCATTGCTGTGTAGTTTTAAGAGCTTCTCCATAGGAAAGCCAATCAGGAGCCAAGGAAAACCTGAGCCCAGGCTGTGCCCAGACCACAGTCTCACAGGACCTAAGAGCAGCAGGCAGTGCCAGATGCTGACAACAGGCTCAACTGCTAGCCCTAGACAGGACAAAAGGAAGACTCAGCCTTGCACTCATCTGGAGAGATCAGGCTGAGTCAACAGGAGACAGGACCAAAACCAAGACTTCAACATCACTTCAAGATCCGCCAGGAAACTTGGCTGGAGACAGAATGAGCAACAGGCACGTCGCAAACAACCCAAGCAAAACCAAATCAGGACTCTTTTATGACAGATCAGACAAGTTCCATATTTCTTCATGTAATAAGATCTCTGCCAATGTTGCTCACTACAGTGAAGTCAACTCAGATTTAAATTATTATAATACGGGGTGGCTGGCCCAAGTGATTTGCTTGTTCTTCTGCCCTGATCTTATCTTATGCTGCTTTCATGCAAAGCATCATTTAATTTCACTCAGTTGTACTTTAAAAATGAATATGTAGAAAAAATGTAGAAAATGTGAGGGCAGAGAGCCCAGCCTCAGAGAATGCAACAAACAATACCAAACTGCCTCTAAGATTGTCTGACTTACTCTGAATGTTGATCAGTGTGAAGGAGCCTGATGTTGTTAGATCTGCTCCTCTGCAGTTTTCACAGCTTGCTTGTTTTGGGTGGCATCTTAGAGTCTCTAACTCTCCAGAATGTGAGTAAACACATGCAAAACCTTAAAGAGCAGCATTTTATAGTATGAGGTGTCTCTGTCAAGGTGAGAGGGAGGAAAGAGAATGTCCCACTCCCTGGTGGGGAATGGGAAGGTGGTTCTTCTTGGAGCCTGACCCACATTCTGATGCCCATCTCCCACTCTGCAGGAAACAAATCCAACACACAGAGCAGCAGCACAAGGCTTCTGAACGTATCATGGCCCTTGCTGGTGCTTGAGTCACCCTTACCTCTCATACAGGGTTTTCTGGTAGTGATGCCTGAGAACATCTTCAGTCCCCTTTTCAAGAAGCATTCCCTTCCCACCACAAAAGCAGCCTTGGTCCAGAGCACGCTCTTTTTACAAGACTAAAATGGGATGGATGGAGTGATATCTCCATTCCCTTGAGGATCTAAAATGCAAATACGTCACTGAACATCCCAGGAATGAGACAAATAATAACAGTTCCTGCATGGACCAGATTCCCTTTCTTTGAAGCAAAATCCTGGGCTGATCCTCACTGTCGCTCTACCTTCTGGTTAAAAATACCTGACCTTGTGAAACTTCACAGCTGTCTCCGGGCAGCCAGCCCCTCCCTGCCCAGTCAAACACCCGTGGAGTCTACTGAGGACCAGGCAGTTCTGCCTGTCTCCACGTGTGCCTGCCCTTGATCTGATATCCCCCTGATACTGGCTCCTCCTATTTTTAATCTTCTCCCACGGCTTGATAACCTACTTGTTATGCACCTACACGGACACACGCACTAACCGGCCGGGGGGATGGAGGGCGGCGGCTGGTGGTGGGTGGATGTGGCTGTCATGGGCGGCTGTGTGCTCACCACCACCCTCTGCCCAGGAGCTGCGGCGCCGCGCGGAGGGGTTCCTCCTCTTGTAGCGCGGGCTGCTGCTCTCCGTCTCCAGTGATGCATGGGCTTTGGATGCTGCTCGGGAAGCAGTGGGAAGGAATGCTGTGTAGTGCCGAAACATCTCCCAGGGACTGCTGTTTATCGTGGCGGCGGGAAAACACGCTGCCGGAATATCGAACATTTAATAAGTCAGTAAGTGATCAAATAAATCAGCACTTCCCGCACCGAACACAAGCGGTCTCATTCACCAGCGGGAGGCTGAGCGGCGGTGCTCCTCGCTCTGCTGCCCGCGGTGGTGTAAGAAAACCGTGGGTGAACGGGAAGCTCGGGGTTTCCCTGGCACTCAGCCGTGCAGGCTGGGACTGCGGCTCCTGCCAGGGAGGGGGTGCCGCTGCTGCCACCGCCCTGCCCGTCCGCGCCCCTCCGCGGCTGCGGGCCGGCCGCTCCCGCGGTGTCCTGTCACACCCGCCGCGTTACGTAACTGCTGGTGACAACAGTGGCTTTGGTTATCCCTCACCTCGGGCTGCCACGGGACACAGCGCCGTCAGCCCGGTGCTGGGCGCAGGCTGCGCCGCATGAGCGCCCCCCGCCCCGCGCAGAGCCGCGCACCGGCAGAGGAGCCCCGCGCTCCCGCTGCGGACCCCGCTTTTGCCCCGCAGTGCAGCTGCCCCGTGAGCGGAGGCTCCGCACGCGACGGCGGTGGGTGCGCGGAGCCGCCCCTGGCCGCCAGCACCGCGCCCAGCCCTGCGCTCCGCGGAGCACAGCGCGCACTGCCACCCGCACTCGCAGCCCGTTGTCCTGAAAGGGAGAGTGATTCTCACGCCCAGTTTGCTCGGAGATTTTCAACAGCTCTATGCCATACGAGCGAGAAGATTCAGTCAGAAGAAAGTGCTTTTTTGCCTTTTTTTTTTTTTTAATTTAATTTATTTAGCAGTGCGCCCACCGCACGAGAGGATGAAGGGGTACCCTATTCAGTCAACTGGGTCCTCCTCACAGCTGGGCAATGGCTCCCTGTTCCCTCCTTTCTTTGAAGCAAATGCTGCTTTTGGGGAACAGGCGATCCAGACTTCACCGAGCTCGTAGGGGTGGCACGGGGCATCCCCGCTACCTTTTTCTCCGTCTTCCCTGTGCAGACCGCCCCCGCTGCCCAGGGTGCGGGGGAGGAAGAAAGGCTGCAGGGGAGGAAGGAGGGGGGGCAGCCGAGGCGGTGCGTGTCCCCCCCGCCGCCCCCTCGCTGCGGCAGCACGTGGTGCTCCCGGGACGCGGGTCCTCAGACGCCCCCCCTGCCCAGCCAGCCAGTCTCCTTCGCGAGGAGCTTTTTATAGCAGCCCCGACTCGCTCCCCGATGGGAGGTTTCTCGCCGCGCTCACGTTACCGTGCGGGTGCGATGTTAAATAAAGGAGGGGGAGGAGGGGAGGGGAGTTCGGCGGGCGCCTAATTAAGAGCCGGCGTTAACCAGGAGGGCTAAAAATAGCGCCGAGCGCCGCAAACCACCCAACCGCAGACAGCAAGCCCCGTCGATCCCTGCCGCGCCTCCGCCGGTGAATGGAGCGGCCGGCGCTGAATGGAGCGGCCGGGAGCATGAATGGGGAGCGCGCCGTGAATGGGGCGGCGCGGCCGCCGCGGGGGGGCGCTGTGGCGCCGCGCGGCAGCAGCTGGAGCCCCGGCCGCGCACGTGCCGGCGCGGGGGCGGCTCGGTGTCACCTGGCGGCAGCGGTGGCGGCGGGCGGGGCGGCGGCGCGGGCGGGCTATAAAAGTGTCCCGCCGCGGCACATGCACACTTCGGGGAAACTTCCTGCCTGGAGTGGCGGCGCCGGCCGCCATGGGAGGTGCGCCCGCTCCCGCCTGCCCTGCTCCGCCCTAGGGCGGGCAGCCCCGCGGCGCAGGGCGGCCGCCACAGCGACCCCCGCCCCGCCCCGCCCCGACCTGACCTGTCCCCGCCGGAGGAAGGGCGGGCGCGCCCGTCCCGCCGGTACCCGGTAGTGCCCTGGGAGGTTCGGCGGCAGGATGAGAGTGAACGAGAGCGAGCTGAACAGCTCCGTCCTCCCGCGGGACCCGCCGGCCGAGGGCGCCCCGCGCCGCCAGCCTTGGGTGACCTCCACTTTGGCCGCCATCCTCATCTTCACCATCGCGGTGGACCTGCTGGGCAACCTCTTGGTCATCCTCTCCGTCTACCGCAATAAGAAGCTGCGAAACGCGGGTAAGGGGCGGCGGGGAGGCCCGGGGGCGCCGCCCGGGCTGGGGCGGGTGGGGGTCCCGTGGCCCCGGGGGGCAGCGCCGCGGCCGCTTCGTCTGCCGGCGAAACTTTCCCCGAGCGCGGAACTCCGGGGCTGGGCTCTTTGTCTCCATCCCCAGCTGGCGGTTACAGGCTGTGACAGATGCCAAGAGCTCCGTCTTTCCTGCCGAGTCGGTAATCGAGCGGGAAAGGGTATTTTTAGCTCCCGCCACTGAATCCTGGTGCTATTTTTAGCTCTCGGCAGTTCCCACCTAGCAAAAGAGGATGGCAAGTAAGTCGTATTTAAGAAAGAAATCTAGACACGGTACCGGGGATGCTGCCTTGGCATACAGTGTGTGTCTGTGCATGCTGGATGCTGTTCTTCTGATTGATTTTCTTTGAGTTACAGAAATGTCTTCAGTAACAAATTCTATGGTTGGAGCTTCAAATCAAGCGAATGCGAAGTTATAAACATTGCAGGATTCAGACAATTCCCTCCCCCCACCTTTGTTCGCCTCCTACTTGCTGTCTAGGTCTTTGGGGAATGGAAAACATCTAACAGAAAACAGCTTTAGGCACTTTTAAAAAAAATCAGTCTCTAATTTTGACAGGATAGAATCTGTGCTGGTCTATTGAGTAAATCCTTCTTAGTTCATGGATTATTGGTCAGACAGGCAGGAACTTCTTCAGATTCATTCTGCTTTATCATGTCAGACCAGCTGCTGCGCACGTGTACCAAATCTGTGCACTCCAAACCCTATGCATCTTTCATTGAAAAAAATACAGGAGCATGGGAAGAGAGCTGTACTGGTAATGAAAGCAGAATTTCACTCCATGACAACTGAGAAGCTGCTTTTATTTTTTTCACAACTCGGCTGTCAAGGTCTCCATTACTACTGCACTAAGTTCATTAGTTAGTGGCTTAAAATTCATCTGAGGGGGAACTTGAGCCTGGGCTTTGAGCTAGCCTAAGAAAGGTATCTAGTACTGGATTCTGACAAACAGTGGCATGCTTGTCTTTCTGAGGTCAATTCAGGTAATTTTAGTGGATTGTCTGCTTCAGTTTCATTCAGCCACAATGGAATGCCGCACACAAGATCAAAATGAAGAGTAACAGATTTATATTTTTTTCCTCTCTACAGTTGCCACTGATGTAAATTCTGAAAGCTCTATTATCTTCATGCTTTCATTGGCAGAAATTTCATTCACTGGGGCTGGCAGGGAAACACGTGCCTGTAATTGAGAGGAGGCTCCAACTCCATAAGTCCGAGTGAGCACTTGACTACTCTTGTTCCCTGGAAGACTTTTAGATGGAGGTAGAAAGGGCTGAGACGGGCTCATTTCTTGGGTTATTCTTGGGGAATGGGTGATATTCTCCACCTCCTTAATTAATAAATCTATGCTTTAGCACTTCTGTGGGTAGTTTGCAATATGGAGAAGTCTGAAATAAACATGGTGTCTTTTTTTTCTGGAGACATAACTGAATGCTGGGGCTCTGTGTGTGCATATCTCTGCTGCAGATATCATGTAATCCCTCCTGAATCTCGACACATGCTCACTCTTACTGCATTTCTTGTTCTTGCCTTTTCTGTCATAGTGACTGTTAAGAGCTGCAATAAACTGGCAACAGCTAGGAGAGTAGAGTATTCTTCTGAACATAAATTGTTTGAGATTGGAACATGAACTAGATACTGCTTGACCCTCTGAAACGAAGGATTAATTAAAACAAGTACATACTTGGTACAATGTGGTGAATAGTTTATAGTCTTGATTTAGGAGAAAAATAGTAGCAAGCTTTTAAAGCTCCTAAGTTTGAGGGTTTTTCTCTTTAAAATATGGGGAGGGGGGTTTAGTAAATGGATTAAAGAAATCTTTGGAAATAACACAAATTTTAAAAAGGTGTTGTAAGTGTTCTTGACTAATCCTCCAAAAACCTGTGCCTGGGAATAACTTTATTTATGTAAGCGCCACCATTTAATTGGGCCTTCAATTAGGACTTACTCAGACAAATAAATTTGTAACAGGAAGTACGTATTTAGAAGACCCTGGCCTAATATTGGTAAGTTTGAAGACTAAAGTCTCCCAAGTCTTGTTTTTCCTAATTCAGATTATTCAGGAAGAGTTTACATTGAAAATAATCTGATTTATCCATACAACTAATTTGTAACTTGGTAATGCCAAAGCCAGTTACAACTTTTTACAGAAATGTAATAAGCAAGAAACTTCTACTTTTGCAACAACTCATATTAATTAAATCTTGCTGGCACATTTATTGAGGAAAAAGGACACAGGATGAAAATTCCACTGGAAAAAGGTCAGGGAGGAACAGAAGATACCTCCTGAAGAAAATGTATCTCACTGAAGATTTTCTTCCCTCTTTGCAAGAGAGGACTAACAGAAATAAAGAGTATTTAACCCTTTCACAAAAAGGTGGATTTGGTGGGGGAAAACATCTTTCATCTCTGTCCTACTCTCTATTATATACATATGTATTGGAAGATACTACAAATTGAACCTGTGGACTTACAATTTAAAAAGTGCATTGGGGAATATTAGGAAGGCCTAGAAAAACCTTCTCAACAAGTGGTATAACCTTCCTGACAGTCAGAAGGTTAGTAAAAGACACTGATCAAAGCAGAGAAGTCAGTAACTCAAAGAAGTTTGTCTCAGCAAGCGAGGAGTGTCTGATACTACAGACTCCTTCATAGGCACAAGCATGGCTTCAATAGATGCTCTTCTAGACACAGAAGCTGATGATGCAACTGGTAGGATCCTCTTTTATTTAATGTACTTGACTTGTAATAAGTTTCATAGTTCTGGTCTGTTATTTCTTTTATGGTGGCTTGTAATCCAAGAGGTGCCTGACACCAATTCAGTCCTGATGGGAACAGCTGCAATTTAAAGCTGACCTACACAAAGACTGAATTTGGTTTATGATATCTGTAATCTTTTAACTTTGAAACAAAGTTCAAGGGAAACATTCAAGGCATAAGGATTTTAATGACCATACCTTGGTAGCGTATTCATGCAGCTTGAACTTTAAACTGATGTGCCTTCTTTAATAGCCAATTTTCAAAAAGAACGAGAACAGATCATTTTAAAAAGAAGTTTTGTGTAAATCCTTGTCTCACTTACCCTTATAAATATTCATAGATCAGAAATAAGGTCATTCAACAGATCCACCCAAGGAAGATGCAATAACTAACCTTAGGGAAGGTGTATTAAAAAACTGTTGGTACTTTTAACGAGTGGAATTTTTATTTGAAACTGTCAACATCAAATCAGAGCATCTCAGAAAACTGAGGAGATCATTTAAGTGATCTATGTAATGCTACAGACAAATTTGTTGATTGCTGGTATCCTTATGCCTTTGTTGTTACCCATACCAAGAAAAACAATGCATCAAGAACAAGGTGAGGGAGTAGTTCTAAGTCTTTGACTATGGAGATTAGTTTTCTGCTAGTGACATTAAAATGTCAACACACACCTGTTCTTTTGGTGACAGGTAGATTTGGCTATTCAGTGATTGCAGGACTGGACCATTCTTAAAGTCAGTGAAGAAAGTTTTCTTGAATGGTATTACACCTCTTGCTCTTCTTTCTCTTCCTTTTGAAACTGTTCTCTTCGCCTGGGCGGTTGCTTTTTTTCTGGGTGTTTCGTGTGCTGAGGTCCAAGGGTTCCCTGGCTGCCCCCTCCAGTGGAGTCCAGCGTGGGAAGGGAGGCCCAGCAGCCTCAGCCTCACTCCTGTGTGCTGTCCTGTCTGCTAACACTTGGCATGGGTTGGGATAGTCCAGGGACTGGTGCCAAGTTGGTAACTAGCACCTACTAAATCAGGGCAAGAAAGCTGTTTGTCACTGATCTCTGTTCTGTGCTAGGTGTAGTTGGGTTTTTGTACATTTTTCTAGTTTTCCATGTCCTTGGCCCAAATGTTTTGTTAGTAAAACTTTGTTACTAGTGAAGAAGGCATAGAGGAAGTTTGACATTGACTTGGTAATGCCAAAGCCAGTTACAACTTTTTACAGAAATGTAATAAGCAAGAAACTTCTACTTTTGCAACAACTCATATTAATTAAATCTTGCCAGGCCCCAGGGCCCTGGGCAGCAAGATGCAGTTAATTTCACTAGGACTGCACACATGCTTAAACTTAGCTACGTGTGGTAACTACTTTTCTGAATGAGATGGCAATGACAAAGGGAAAAAACCCCAATGTTTGCATACTCAATCTGCCTCGCCTACTTTAGATCCCAAGAGTACTGTGAAGACAGCTCTGAGTGCTGAAAAGAATACAATGAACTCAAGGGTAATATTGAGTAAGGGTAATCTCTCTAAAATATCTTCAGATCAGTGAAGTCACTCTTGAAAGAACTAACTAACATGGCTACTTATGATTTTTTTTTCATTCTTTGCTGAATACTACAACCTTTGCAGAATTAGGGTTGGGAATCTATCAGTTAGAATTTAATTTTGGAGGCTTTTCAAACTGGCCCTGGGTTTTGATTCAAGCAGTGTAAGCATCTAGTTGAGGAGTCCTCCTCTCTTAATGCATTTTCTAGAATAAAAATTTTTAAAATAAGGATGGAGCTATCTTTTGATAACCAGATTGGAGATATCATCAGCCTTTTCAGAAAAATGTTGTTCTTGATGATGTTTTGTTTTTTAGTTTTAAAATTATAATATTAAATGCTCTAGTAAAGATTGTTTTATCTAATAAATGAAACTCCTTTTGTGAATTGAGACTAATGAAATCCTTCTTTTTGTCACAGGTGAACCTTGGACTTCATTTTGTGCCCTGAGAGACTATGGGTAGCCCAACAAATCCTTGACACAAGGAAGAGAGCTTAGAAGATCAAGTTATAGCACAAATTCAGGGTTCTGATAAAAACTGAGATGTTGATGGCAATGAACATTATTTCAGAAATTAATAACTTCCAGTATTAAAAATGGTAAGCTGTTTGGGAGAAGAGAAAATGTCTAGGGGAGATGCTGAATTTTGCCAATTGTTGAACAGAAGCGAGCGTAAAAATATAGTTTCAATAAAGTTGTTCCTCAGACTGGTTTTGATTGAATAATTTACTGAATCAAAATTTGCTTCAAAGGCTTGTTTAAATGGTGCTGTGCTGTTAGTGACCCAAAGGTAGAGGTGAGTATTCCAAATAATTAATAATTTATTCTTGCTAGTGTGCGTGTCAAGCTCAGGTATTTATTCTTTTCACAAGATTCTGCATTTTGAAGTTTTTAGAGACATTGCTTTTTCTAGTGTAGTTGCTGCCAGTGGGCAGTGATACTCATATGCTCTACTATTTGCTGTCTCTTTTAGGTTATTTTTGAGGGGTTTTTCCTTTTCTCATAAAGTTTTTTTTATCTTTAGTTTTTTCATTAGCAATATCCACTTTGCTTCTGCTCTTCTCTCTTTCCTATTTCTTTTCACGCTATCCACTTTTCTTCCATAACATGGATACTTCATGTCTTTCCAGCAGTCAGACATCAGCAAGTCTAGGTTAGTGACAGAAAATGCTACCAAGAGAAGTCATCCAGTGCTGGGGTGGCAATGTCCATTCTGTTTCTCTGGTCAGGCTTGCTTTCCTAGGGCAGTAAAAACTTTGTGGTGTCAATTCAATGCTAGGCATCACAGTTTAGTTTTACTATGTCAATAAGAACTTGTCCCCTTTGCTGTTGGCAGTTTTTCTCTTAGTCAAATCTCTGAGCTGTCTTAAATACCACATTTCCACTCTTGAGAAACAATTACAGACCTCTGTTTCAGGAGGACAGGTGTTACTAAGAATTCCTCAGGATAACAGAAAACATATTGCTAACAACGCAAAAAATGTTTGCTTATTGAATGAACAAATGAACACGTATTTAATGTGTGTAGTTAAGTAATGCTTGGGTCTATAATACAGATGCTGCTATTAAACAAATCCAAAGTTCTTTCCAAATCTAGCCCTCCTAAAGTCACAGGTAGACAGGTGGGATGATCAAGGTTTCAAGTAGAACAGCAACTGAAAGTAATCAGCAAAGCTATTTACAACATTTAGATAGTAACTTCTGTAGCTTTGTGGTAGTCACTGACCAGTATGCGTAAAAAGTTTAATGTTCTATAGGTTTTCTTAATGAGGAGACAGACTTCCCTTCCTTGAGGAAACACTTAACACCAGAAGTAAAAATTTTCAGCTCATTCTTTTCATTTTAGAAATCTCCTAATACAGTACCAGGTTGTATAGTTAGATATGCTTTTTGAAGAATAGGTGTTAGACTACTGGTCTTCATAAAAATTCAGGTCTTGATTATATCAGAGAATCTTGTACTTGAGTTGGGAACTTGAATTTGTTTATTTGGGTTTTGGGCAGGATGGTGGGTTGGATTTTTTTGGTGGTGGAAGACTCATCTTTTCCATTGCTAGAATTCCACTAAAGTCCTTCAATGCTTCATTTGGACTCTATCCTTCCTGAGAACCCCTGTTCTCTAAAATGAGAGACAATGGAAGCAGCCAATTTTAGACGCTTGCATGCATGACCAAGCACTGAAATTCTCTACTCAAACACAGACTAAGCACCTGGAAAGGTTTATGGATGTTTTCAAATTAATTATATTTTCAGTTAACACCTTTAAACTGACTGTTCAGCTACCTTTATTGTGAAAGTTGGACTGGATATGTACTTTTTTTCATTTAGGCCTACAGAAACCCCATTCAGCATGATGTGTACATGGTATTCTGCCCATGGTGCTGAAGTGTAAGGTCTGTTTATGTCATATAACCATGGGGTTGTTTGTTTGGGGTTTGGTTTTGGCTGCAGATGCAAAGTTAGCAAAATTGATTTGTATTCAGGGAGAGGTCACCAAGCAGAGGTAGTTTCCCCCTGTGCTGACTGAGGTCAGCTCCATGCTTGATTTTGAAGTCAATGTCACTTCTTTTTTAGTCAACTGTTTCAGCTGCACCAAGTAAAAGCCTATTGAGGTTATGGTGCAGCTGCCAGAACTCAGCCAGACAATTGACCAGCTCTGTGGAGATGAACCAAAGTGATGAATGGGCATAAGCACAGAGATCAGCTCTGAAAATTGATATCCAGTCACACCATGCAGAAGTTCCACCAAGTCTTTGCATTCTGGGAAAAAAATTGAGTATTCTTTTTCCCTAGTAGTGCCTACTACTAGGTTTCATTTTATGTTTGTTTTCCAGAATGACTGATAAACAGTTTTCTACTCCTTAGTTTAACTTGATTTTTGAGGATGTCTTCATCTCCATTTCTGTATTTGGGAGACATTTTTCATTTTCACAGGTGAAAGAGTCTAGTACAGCTAGGGTGTGACATTTTTATTAGGAGTACTTTGAAAATATGGGAGTGCATATTATGAAGAATCAAAGTTTGCATAAATGCAAATTAATAATTTACTTCAGTTGCTTTTTTCTTTTATTTTGGATGAAGAATTCATGGTCTTTATTTAAAGTTAAGGCATATTAATGTAAAATACACAATCCTAATTATAGTAATTATTTACATTAAAGATGTCTCTCAGATTATCTCTGACAGTGTAATGCTGAGGTGTGCCTTCTGTAATTTGAGTATTGCAATGTGCATCAACTAACGTGCAGGTTCATATAATATTAATCTACTTCTTAAAACCTAGGTTCTTCCCCACATTACCATGATTCCATATTACATCTCTGAACCTTCCCTCAATCTGTCAGTGAAGTAGCTCTCACTTAGAACACAGGATTGAATGAGACCTTTTTAGTCATCAAATACAACTTTCAGGTGTTGTGGGTGTTCATAGAAATCCTTTTGGAATCACCTTGCCCCAACTGAAGAAGGGTTCATACATTGGAAGGTGGCTTAGTGAGGTTTTGGATGCTGGATTATCCAAAGTGTTCAAGGCCAGGTTCAATGATGCTTTGAGCAATCTGGTGTAGTGGAATGTGTCCCTGCCCATAGCAGGGGATTGCAACTAAATCATCTTTAAGGTCCCTTTCAACCCAACCCATTCTGTGATTCCCATTGCCTGGGTGTTTTCTGTCAGTCTATATGCTTTTGCCGTTGTTCCAATATTACAAAGCATTGCTGTTCCCATAATGAGAAGAAAAGTATCACCTCCTGGCTGTTGCTTTGCTAGTCAAAAGAAGGTTGATAGGCTAAAAGAAAGTGGTTTCTACAAAATCACCTTTCCCCTTTGCAAGGAAGCACCATCTCCAGAAGTATGCCTGATCTCTGGAAATAAATAACTTCCCTAAAAGTGAAATCCTGGTTTTACTGAAATCAATAGCAAATCTCCTATCAAGGTCCTGTCTTGCTTCACTTTTTGTCTGTAATACTTGCCAATGAGTAAGAAGGCTGATGTACTGCTCATATCCCTAAACCCTAAGTCTGGTAAGTAGAGAAGTCTTCCATAAGTCTGGAGTTGGAATAGGATTTTTGTTGGATCACTGATAGTGTTGTAATAAAGTTGAATACAGGTAAGGGTCATAAGTGCCTGACCTATATAACCTGAGGTGGGTGCATTGTAGGAAGCCACTTACAATTTCATGTACAGTAGGTATGCAAGCTATTAAGTCTGGAAATTGATGCTTCAAGAAGACACTTGGGAATAAATAAAACATGAGAGACCACCAATGATTGCTACTTTGTAGGGTTACAAATGGGAATTATTACTTAGGACAAAGACACTTTTACTTGTACTGGAGTTGTCTGGTCAGATCACACAAGAATATTCTTGATATATTTGTCCTTTTCTACTTTCTAGGAACTCATTGTTCTTTATTACATTCGTTAATCAGAGTAAATTGGGGGTTTGCTGCTGTAGGTGTATAGATGTGTGTTTCTGTTGTGAATTATATCATCATATGTGTATGATGTTCCTTTGGAAATTTCTTAGTCTGGCTGTCTGTGATCACTAATTTTTCAGTTGTTTTTTTTTTTTCCCTTGTCTGAAGAAGTGTACTGTTGAGAATCTCTTCAGTGCTTATAAACCCATCTTATTCTCTGTTCCTGATGAGGTAACACATTCCAGCATCTGTCACTGAGGATTTTTATGGCATTGGCTGTGTCTTGTCTTGGGTATGCACAGAACCACGTTTATATTAAAGCACATGTAAATCCTACTGATTTTTACCATCAACTAAAAGATGCAGAAGTTGCAGAAGTTATTCAAACCAAACGTTGCTTAATTTTGTGTAGTTTGGGTTCAAGAATTTACAGATACTCATACATCTAGAAACATTTCCTCTAATTTGGTATTTCTTTGCAGAATGATCTTTTCATTTAACCTTTTGGTTTTTTTTCCTACTGCAACATCTGCTGGCACATTGTAACTCATAATTTTGTGTATTGTTTGTGGATATACACACTCCAGAAATTAGTCTCTCATACACAGGAGAAAAATATTCAGCATTTCTGAGGGGAGGGAGGGCAGTAATCTTTACTTTTGCAGCACCTAGACACAGGTGGGGGCTTTAATTCTTGCGATAAATTAGAAGAATTTTGGTGGTTTTTAATTCATGGTTATTGAGACAGCTTCCCATGGGAATTTTTGTATTCGTGAGTGTCATGTACACATAGTCTTCATTGGCCAAGCTCATTCTAACTGTTCTGGATGCAAACTTTCAGGACTACAGAGTTAACAAAGTAATCCTCTTAAAGCTCAGTAAAAGAGCTTTTCATTCCTCTGTATGCTGGTAAGTATGGAGAAAACAGCAATTTGTGTCTTAGCATATATTAAATATCTAATGTAGAGCTCAAAATGCAGTCAGATTTTCTTGCTCTTGCAGCAAAGGTTTTTGAACAATTTTTTGGCAAATAATTGGGCATTTTGTTTTCACTTACAAATTTGTGTACATATTGTTGTTTTTTGCAGCTGTTCTGATTCCTTTTTCTCTAGCCCCTTCAGTGCATCCCACTACTGCAGTGCCTGATAATGACTATGAGCATTTTGTTGGTTGGTGGGAAACTGCCTTGATTTTCTTAATTTTTATGGCACAACAATTGTCTCCTCTGTAGGCAATCTCCAAAAATATTTTGTATTTACCTAACATATCCAGTTTTGTTCAATGGCTTCTGCATGTTCCTGTGAATTTGATGTGCTTTGCTCATCATACATTTGCACTTTTTCTTTGGATGATCCATACCCATTGGGTATTGTGCTGAGGATGGCATGAAGATGACCACTCCTGTATTGAAGAACAACTTTTCACTTGCTAAATTGTTTGCTGCTGGACTTTTTGTTTTCCTTTGTTTTTCCTCCCTACATTTTTCCACTGAGTGTGGATGTCAGGTTTTTTTCTGAAAGGCTCTTATTTTAGAGTTGTTGTTGACTCTGGTCTCTCCCTCATGGTCTCCTTTATAGGTTCTGTCGTAACTGATATTTATACTCTCTGTAAAAATAGAGTTCTGAGATGCTGCAGAATTCTTAGGGGCATTAGGAATACTATAATTTTAAATCAAGTGTATTCTTGGTAAGAATTTCTGATGCATAATTTGTGACGATCTAGAGGAGATTATACAGTTGTGCAAAGCTTACACTTGTACCTTGTTAATACCACTTGTAGCTGTTCTTATCTGCAACGTGACCTAAAGATATGGCTGAATCTTACAAACGTGGACATGCAGAAGTATGAATGGAAAAAAATGAGGTGTACAAGAGAAGTTTAAGTAACCTAGTGGTTACTTACTAGTGGGTGTAGAATTTGCAGTCAGCTTGATATTGGGGCTTGCTTTGTACTGGGATGTCCCATCTGTCACAAGAGTGATGCATCCTTTCATTGCAAGCTTTTTTCATATTGTTTTCCTTTTCCCAAGCTATTGCAGTGGCAGGCCTTTGCTGCCAGGATGCTTCCTGGGGTAGAGCTGCCTGAGCATGTCTTTCTAGTGCAGACACAGCTATCACCAGAGCAGTGAATGGATTTCTAAGATCTTCTGCTTATATAGGTATTTATATTAACTTCTGCTTATATAGGTATTTATATTAACCATATTTACTCAGAAAAATTTCTTGATCAAATTCAAATTTCACAGAGATTTCACCTGTTTCTGTCTTTTGTATTGCTGATCATTCATTGTGATGACTGGACAGAATATTTGCTTACTTTACTCAAAACCAAGAAACTTGCTTGTCTTGCAAATAAATCTCCAAATCATAGATTTGCTTGTGTTCTTTTTGGTCTAGATTCTTATACAGGTATTCCAATGAAGTAAATGCAATTTTCAGTTGTAACATTGTGAGGCAGCTACAGTATGTTTCATTTAAGCTAATACCTATTCTGAAGACACATTTACAGCATTATTTTAAGGATTTATTTTGTTGGAACATTTTTACATATTCATTTGATAAGTGCAAATGCAGTGTGTGATCAAATACTTTTTTATAAAAGCACAAAATATTTACTTTTTAGTTCACTGGAAATAAATGACTGTCTAATGATCATGTGTAACGTAAACTTATTTTGTGACTTCTATATTCAGAAACTCTGAGCCTATACTGAGGAAAGAAAAGAGTCATATGAGCTGACAAATTAGGAATGCAGTGTAACTGCAAAAATTGGATTACTATGTCAGCTATAGTAGGGCAATCATTAGTCTGTAATCCTAGACCCAGCCTTCCTCTCACAGGTCTAATTATTGAGTTGGTCATTAAAAGTAAGGTACTACTCTCTGCATGGATACCTGGATGATTGCTTGGGGCTGGGGGCTCTCTGTTTTAGCAGAAACTGCTCTCAGGATTAAAAGCCCCACCCCACACCCAGGGATTACAGCTGCAGTAATTATGGTGCTCCTGGTGAGCAGAAAGGACCCCACTGCAAACTCTCTCATTCTTGCAAGGTGATTCCAGTCCACAGCTAGCAGCCTCAAAATGGTGCTGTTCTTTTGTGTTTTCTTTAATTTCTCTTGCTTCTGGAAAAGAAATGGGACTCTTCAGAATCCAGAATATTTCAGGACGAGTTTTTTTGCTGTTAGTGTCATTTGATAAGTATAGCTGGTAAGTATTGATATCGGTGATAAGTACCCCGACGTATTTGCCCTGAACTTAATAATTCAACTTAGTTTTTAAAAAGCTCCAACTTGGAATTCTTCTTGGCCACAATGCAGAACATCTACTCAAGGATACCTCTGCACCATCTGCAAAATGGATGTGCATGGAGCTAAATGCCGACATAAAAAAACCTTGTTACAAAGAGGCTTTCCAAAAGGGTCTTCGCTTTTGTTCACTACATTTTGCTCCCACCAGGTTTCTGGTGGAATCTGGAGATCATCTTCGATTGCACTGTTAAGGGAATGCATTTGATTCAGTTCCTGTACTTGATCATTATCTGACAGGGATAATGAAACATTTTGTTGCTCATAAGTAAAACAAAACAGCATGTTATCCAACATGCCATAAAGGTCTATATAATTCATACAAGTAAGCATAGTTAATTTTGTCTTTTTTTCTTGCCCTTTTTTCCTCTGGAGTGTTAAGCAGCTTTAGGTTGCTTTTCCAGCTCTTCAACAACAAATGGCAGCAGTCTCTCCAATGCTGGTATTTTTGTTCCTTTGGAGGAGCAGATTTAAAAAAAATCTCATCTTGAAATCCTAATGAAAGGGCATTAGTTGCTCTTTTCCTTAGTGTCTTCCAGAACCATCTTCCCAATCCTCTGTAGACTCCATTGACTCCATATCCATACTAAAAGTTCAGATGTGACCTTGTTGTTCCAATCTCTGTCAATATGTTGAATACTAAATTTCTAAGCACTTGCATACGTGTCACCTCTGTCTTGTTCTCGCTGAGGTTTTTGTTTTTAGGACTGTCCTTTTTGTTCTTCTATCTGCCATAAATATTTTTCTATATTTGTTCCGAGCCAAAACTTATAAATCATTACATTTCATTTGATATTCCCATCAATCTTGCTTTATGCCATGATTTTCAGGCTATCAGTGTAGAAAATATAAATCCATTGGCTTCTATTGCTTTTTGCAGTCCCTGGACAATTTTTTTCTACATATGTTTTCTATATCAAACCCTGTTTTGTTTTAAACTGTGACTGTGTTTAGGAAATAATGACTTTAAAAATTACACAAAATTTATCACTTCGTATATTCTGCATCTACATCAAATGCCTTCAGTTTACAAATCATTGTGAAACATGAGGAATGTTCAGCTATGAAATCTATTCTACATGTACAGATAGGCTTGATAGCATTCCAGTTAATGACTACTACTAGTAAATCTGAAAGAAAGTACAGCAACAATACAACTTCAGTCAAAACAATTTCCAAATATAGAAATTGTTTAGTAAGTTAGAGAAAAAAAGTTGAACAATCTGAAATACAGCATTTAGGATTTACTGATAAGTATTTATTGATTCTTGCTGTTCAACTTTTTGCTTGGATTATGGACACTGGACAATACAGTCTGCTTGGAGTTAAGCTGTTTACTTCAGTACCTATTGCTTTGTTAATTGTCCAGATAGATGGCTTCTTTTAGTGGATTGGCATTGCCTTCAAAATTTCATGTACTGGCACTTTTCAGAAAGGAGGGGCTATGGAGAAGAGAATTAATAGGAATTTTGAAATTAATCCCAATGAAGTGAAGCAAATGGTAGAATAATTTTGAATCTGAAATTTCCATTTTCTAGTTTTGGGAATTCAGGAAAAATAATCACTGCGTGTTTTTCTGTCACTAGTGACTTTTACTGATACAGTTAACTATTGCTTGGATCTATTGATTTCCCTGATAACACAATAAAGCCTTCAAGCAGCAATCGTGCATGCATTGTGCAGACCATTGACACCAAAAAAAGATAACAAATATGTAATGAAAAAATAAGAGTAAGGCCTTTCTAAGTATGGAACTAAATTTTCCAACTACATGATTTTTTTTTCAGAATTCTATTATTAACATGGGAAGCATTTTCCAAGAAAATTAAATACTATCTGGAACTGACATCAGTCTGTTTTATTTGAACCCATACTGTTTATATGTTTGTTGACATTTTTCGAGTCATGTGCAATGCTAAGTAATTTCTTATCAGCTGAGGATGAATTTCCTTCTTATTTTACAACTGTCTGTCTCCGGTTACATCCACTGTTATAATATTGTAAAGTTTCTAAGCCATTTTTGGTCTTCACTGTTTGGGTGATAGTGGCTTGTATGTAGCATTACAGTTCTGCTACTGAATCTACTTGTTCCAATACTTTATGTTCTCATGAACATTTCTCAGCTTCATTCTTTAACAGTCTTTTGTCCCAGTATGACAGCCATAGTTCTTTATCCTAAATAACTGCAGAAGATATCATCTTTCACAGCCATAGAGAAGGCTTGTACCAAACTATAACTGCAGCTTTTCTTCCAACTTGGTTTTTCATAGAATGAACATATGCTTCGTGAATGAACATATAGTTAATGCATTTAATTTCTTTTACTACATCCCCAATTTTATCTGTTCCATCTTTCTGCTTTCTGTCACTTACTTTCTTCAGTGTCTCCTCATATTCTCTCTGAATTTGTATCCTTAAGCTATTGATTGGGTGCCTGTAGTGTCCCTCCTGGTTTTTCTGTCAGGGTTGCACTAACCCACTGTTGATTTTATCCCCAAAAAGAATAAAAAAAATATTTATATTGTGTGTCTAGCATGCACATTTTAGCTGAGTATTTTTTTAAATATCCTTTTTATTTCTTTCAGAACACTTAATTTTTTGCATCACCAATTTGATCATCTGATCCTGAATGTTGCTTAAGTTATGTGTATAGACTCTTCTTATTTCTTAATAATTGTGTTAGGATCTTCAAGACCAATACCATGCCCACAACCTCTTGAGGAATTTCAGGTGCTTCATAATGAGATTTGAGCGATGGATGCATGTACTGACCATGCCTAGCATGGTTAGTTTAGCATATTTAAGTGTATAGCAATAAGGAAGCTTTTCAACTTTAGTGGTACTGTAATAATTTTTGAGAGAAACTATTAAGAACTATCCTTATTCTGGACTGTTGCTTCACTAAGGTCATTTCACCTTGGGCTTTTTGGATCCTTTCACATCTTACATGTGTCAGGTAGGACAGTGTCAGACTGTCTTACCTGAGTGAGGCCTATTATCTCTGTAAAGTGAGTATCCAGAATAATGCAGTATGTTGACTTCAGTCACTTTAAAAAGCTTGAGAGAACCTCTAAATACTGTGAAGGATGCGAAGTTTCTCTTAATCTTAAACCTTATAAGCTATTTATTCTGTAGTACTTTAGAGATGAGCCAGAGATTTGTGAATCTGTGTTTGGGGTAAGTCACTTGTTCTGAATATGGGAAATTGTGATTTTATTGTGACCCATTACTTCAAGACTTGTGGTTTTACATAGAGTGCAGACTGTTGTCCTGTGTGGGGCCAGGAGTTGGACTCAATGACCCTTGTGGGTACCTTCCAACTCAGTATATTCTGTGATTCTGCGATATGTCATTGCACATATAAATTTCTGAACTCCAAGTTTTATCCTCTCCCTACTCTTTTGTTAGTGTTCTATGAGTCTATCAGTATGCAAATCAGTCTTCATCTTCCCATACATTTTTAAACAATTTTTGTACAGCTTGTGAAATTCTGTAAATGTACCTTCTATGATGCATGAATTACTTTGAAACACTTGAATTTTTCTCCAAACATCCTTTATTATGAATTAATTTTGCTTACAAAAGTCAATGAATATGAACACTCAATGAATATGTCCAATACACCTTCAAAAATGAAATTATTAATGTAATTAGATGGGTTTTTTTATAATCATGTACTGACACAACTGAAGTTGCACAGCTGTTTTGGTGAGGTGATAAAATGAAGATAAACATTAGGGGATGTTTGCTTAATTTTTTTCTCTTTGATTATTCCAGAATTTGTCATTTTGAGAGCATCAGTTAGATGGCAAGGCTGGGGGATTTCATGAGGTTGTTATTCAGCTGATCCTTGGTTCAGCTACATCATAGTCTTTTCAGTACAGCTGTAACTAAACATTTGTTACTGGACTGCAGGTACTGGGTACTGTGGCCTCCCTCTAAAACATCTTAATTTCCAGCGTTGTTATATAATACCATTTAAAACTCCTGTGTCCATTTGTCTTTTTGATCTGGTATGTCATGAAGATCATTCACTAGTGATACAATTCCATAGGTCATGGGAATTCTTTTAGCTTTATGTTAGCCCTTTTAGCCATGCTGTTTTCTATCTTCAATGAAAATAGAACTTTTAGAATTTTTCCCTGAAATGACAGTTCAAGTAATGTCTAATATGTCCCAGAATATATTTTCTGTCACTTTTTGCATCAATACCTAAAACTTGCGCTATTCTTCACTGAGCTGGCCCTAAAATCTTCATTTTACCAGGTGGAGTGTTGTCTCTTCCACTACACTTCCAGAGCTTTTCATACTGTTGAAATCAAAAGCTTCACAGAAGATACTGTACTCTGCCATAAGCAGAAGATGGGCTTGAGTTGCATATCTCTCCTTGCTATTTTGCTCCAATCAAAGAAGTTACCATTGTTTTAAAGTGTTTATCCAAAAAAACACTGTCCTGTACTTGCTGGCAAATCTACAGTGCTGCTTATTTACAGGCAGTTCTGTCTGTTTTCTCTTATGACCAGCATGTCTGATGACCACGTTCAGAAGACTGCAGAATATCTGTGAATAGATTTACTGTAAAATTTTACAGGTCTCCTTTAGCTTGTGAATTTTTAAACTTCTAATAAAATTGTTTATGTCCTTGTAAACAAGGTGAAATACCAGTCAATGGTGACTATGCATGTGTGAAAATTCTACTGACAGCCATAAAGTAGTCATAAAATATAGGCTTGGAATAGCTTTAAAATCACTACAAGAAAAGCTAATACTGTTTGCCACTCTAGCTATGGTCTTTGCCTCTTAAATTGCAGACTTCAGAACTTTCTGGAAAGTTTCCATTCTGCTGACACTGATGTTTATATGTTGATGTTAATTTTAAGGGCTAATGAGTGACTTTGACTTAGAAGTATTATCATCAGAGACAATTAACAAGCTTTTTACATTAAAACATTAGTCTGGCTCTAGCAGCCAAGTGTTCTCTCTCATAAAAGCTAAGTTAATCAGAGAAGACTCCTGAAAAATCTTGTCCCTGAAGAAGATAAGTAGCAGAGCTGAGGTCACAGAGTAAACCACAAATCAAGCCACTTGCATGGCTCAAAGATTTGTTAGCACAGCTCTAAACTGTAAACAGAAATTTTCTAAGAAGCATTTCAGTGGTCCCTCTGTTTATAGTGCAGTGATTAAAAAAATTGAAACTCCCATGACCAGTTTAAGGGGAAAGCACAAATATGGAGTCTTATTTTCATTTCCACATGCCTTACCTACCAATTTGCGAAAGTATCTTTTAAACCAAAGGAAAAGGATGAAAGAGGCTTTTGTTTATGGCAAGAGAAATTAAATTGCATAGCAGTAGGAATAATATTACCCATTTCATGCTTTTATCTATACTGCTCATCATGGACTGAGCTTCTATGTAGTAAATATTGCAAAACCACCAAAAAAAGACCTCTCTTAAAAGGGTTACAATTAAGGCATTATGAACTCAGTTTGTGCAATTGTTTATTATTTGAAGTCTGATCAAAGCAGTATTCCAGAATCCTCTGCTAATCATTCATTCCAGATGTGTGTCAGAGCTATAAATTGTATTACAATTGGACAAGACAAGTGGCAGCCTGAAAGACTGTTTGGTCTTTATGTACTGTGTATATCATACACTAAGGGAAATATATCCCTATTATGTGATATTTTTTGTATTGCTCAGAGCAGCACCCCTTACAATAATAATTTCATTTATAATTAACATCTGCATAGCTCTGGCTGCACATTTTCTGCCCTCTCTGTGAGAATACACCTAATGATATATTTATCTTCAAACCTAATTTCAGATGGACTGAGTATCTCAAACTGCTCTGTTGAATTCGGTGTCATATTTCATCTATTGTATGAAATTCCAGAGCCATCTGCTTCCTTGAATTTGGCTGTGTGGATTTTTTACCCTGAACTGAGATTCGCAGTGGATCTTAATAGCTGTGGTATTGCCCACATTTTGTTGTGTGAAAGTAGGGTATCTGTGCCATTACAGCATTGTTTCACTGGGGCAGTTTTCTCCTTAATCTGCTTTAAATCAAAAACCACATCCTTAATTCCTGTTAGTTCCCTCAGCTTTAGGTACTGGAAGGCTGTTCTAAGGTCTTCTTCAGACTGAGCAGCTCCAACTCTGTCTGCCTGCCTAGGAGAGATGCTCCAATCCTCTGATCAGCGTTGTGGCCTTCCTTTGGACCTGCTCCAGCAGGTCCACGTTGTTCTTACGTTGAGGACCCCACAGCTGGATGGAGCATTCCAGATGGGGTCCCACCAGAGCAGAGGGACAGAATGCCCTCCCTGTCCCTGCTGCCCATACTGCTTGGATGCACAAGCCCAGGACACATTTGGCTTTCTGGTTTTCATCGCTGGGTCGTGTTGAGCTTTGTGTCAACAACACCCCCAAGTAATGCTCCCAAGTCAAAGGTCTTGACACAGCAAGACAGCAGTTCATAAAAACTGAGAGGTGGAAAACAACTACCACCTTCTTTACCCTGACTTTGGAGTAGAGAAAACAGCAGGAAAGTTGGACTCACAGGAGCATTGTTGGGATAAAACTTTCCAGCTGAAGAGTGTACAGTGTAAGTCCCTCCTGTACTGTTATGGGCAAGCATAGAGTTTGTGAACATCTGTAAATATTGGAGGTTTTCTCTTTCTCTCCTTGAGATAAAAGATGTTTTGTGTTTTGGGAGCTACTGAATGGGAAATAGTTCATTCTGTCCTCTTCAGAAAACCTGCATAGGTAGGCAAGGCTTTACAGTTTGCTGTAAGGATTTTTTAGAAATTCGGTTCCTGCTGTCTTTCAAATATAGTCACCTCACATTGTTTCTTTTTTTCTTTCTTTCACATGACCGTTTTTGTACAAGTGAAGAGGACAGAAGGTGGTCAATGATGGGTTGTTGTGGTTTAGTTATTTTCCAGATAGGACACTTTTTCAGGGCAGTTCCATTTAAACACATAAACATGTTAAGGATATTGAGTGCCCCAGTGAAACAATGCTTATCCCTGAAGCTAACATATGTTGAAATGCTTTTGCAGTGCTTAGCTATGCATGTCACTACTGAAGTGTCTGGAACTGAAAACCATTATGAAGATTTTTTTGTTTTGTTTTTCTTTTTTTTCTTTCTTGTCTAAACTGAATTTAAGATTAAAATGTAAACAAACAGAATGCTGACACTAAATTTGCAACAAGTCCCAGGAATACTTCAGTTATTTCAGATAGTTCTGTCTTCATCTTATTGCAACACCTCCACAAAAGCAGATCATGATTGATGAATTAAACATCTAGGGGGAAAAATAGCTTCAGTGCCAGTTATACTTGAGAAGAAGAGGCAAAAAGTATTTTGTTTTCTATCCAGATACTCAAGGCACTTTCTGCTCAAATACCTCAACTCTTCTTGAGATAAACAAAGTATTCAAGATGAAGTTCCTAAGACATGTTTTCTAGCAATAGTGACTGAAAGATTTCTTATGTCACTGTATCTACATGCCTCCTATGCCCATGCTCCAGTCACTCAGATACATGGATTTATCTAAAATCGAAATTTATTCCAACACACTGCATTCCCCTTTGGCTTATCCTTAGCTGCTTGAATTGTCACAAAAATCATATTAATAAAGGCAGTTGCTTTCCATCAAAATAAAGTTTGTGATGCTGTTTTATGAGTCCTGATAATCCAAAGATGTGCACATCAGTTGCAGTCCAAAATTCAGAAGGAAATTTCAGCTAAATTTTTTAGGCCATATATGTTTTTGGTTTTTTAAAGTTAATTCCCAGGTAGTTCTACATTTTACCCCATCTTTCAATATTTTTCAAATGAAAGATGTTATGAATGCTATGAAACAGCCAGGGGCTTTTCTGGTTTCTAAAGGCAAATGGATGGTTTGAAAGTGGCAAATTTGACCATTTCCAGCAAGAAAATAAATGTTGACTATTTTGTGTCAGTGATTCCTTCCCCTAATCACGTCTTTTAAGCTTAATGACACTTTTTGCAAGTTTTCCTTTTCTCTCCCAAAATTTCAAAGAGCGTGACTGTCATAAGGGAACATCATTTCTCTTTAGAAACAAGATGAGGTTGCTACCTCAGAGACTGTCAAGCCAAATCTGCCTGATGTATATGCTTTGTGAATAATATCATTAGCAACTGCATGAAGCAGAAAGTCTCTTTAGACTCCATCTGCATTGTAGTTATCCAGCATGGAAAAACATCTCACAGCAGTATTTTCAACATTTTAGAAATAATATAGCCAGAGTGATTGCTGTCTGATTTTTCCTGGCAGATAGTAGTGACTAAAAAATTATCTGTGACGTTACAATGGCTTTTGAATACTGAATGCAATGTATAAACATGACCTGAAAAAGAAAATATAAAACATTTTGGTACTTACAATATATATATATTTACACTTTTGTTTGTAATTGGAAATTTTGCTTTGTTCCACTATGTGTCTCTTCAACCATTTAGTCTTTGGGGAATTTAGAAAGCAGCATTAATAACTCCCAAAATACTGGATGTGCCAAATTCTATAGGGATGAGAGAAAACAGCTGTAGGAAAATGTCAAGGAATCAGTCTGCCTCTTATCCTACCGAACACAGGATCAGCTCTACTAACATGACCCCAAAAAAGGATCTCCTCAGCCAATTCATTACGGGATTTCAGAATCTTTCTGCTTAATTCTGTGCTGTAAGGTTATGGAGTAAAAAGTGAGTTTACATCTATGCATACAGGAACTCCTTTCTCATTCTTTTCAGAGCTGTTTCTCTTCCTGCTTTTAATGACAGGTGGAATTGATGAAGAGAACTCAAAAGTATCACCATCAATTTGTGGGGAGCCTATCTTTGTCACATGTCTGTGAGACATGCAAAGACTAAAAATACATCATCATTTTCCAAAAACATAATAGAAGAAATATTCAATTGCCCTTTATCCTTCACCCAGAACTTTATTTGAGAAGATTCTCAAAAGTTTTTGACCAGTTAGAAATCTACTTTGGGTCCTGTCTTATTGAGATGTATGGCAAAAAATGTCTACATATGTTGAAATGTTTAAAGTTTTTGAAGTCAAAATTTTTAATTTTAAATTATATTAGGTTTTGGTTTTGCTTCAAGATAGCTTATAACCTTGTGAAAAAGAAAAAAAAACTTTTAATATTTTTTAATCAAAAAATAAGGGGTTTTTTCTGTAGCTTGAAAGTAGCAAGGTATGGTTTAACAATGAACTTTCCATACTTGTGTGTTGAAAACAGTATTTATCTTGCTGAAGTTTAGTTTGTTTTTTTTTTTCCCCCGGAAAGTTTGTTTCCAGCACCCTACTGATGTTAATGATCCATTACTCTTTCAGAATTCTCAGAGCCTAATTATGAAACCTTGGTAAGTTTGATATGTTGCCAAGTTCACTTTCAGCTTCTGTTTCCTTTTTCCTGGTTTGGTCTTACAGAATTTATTTATTTTTTGTAAACATGTACAAAAAAGCTCAGTCTGATGAAATTTGTGTAATGGTAAGAGCACCCCACCTAGGACGATACACAAGTCACTGTCTAGAATAGTGTGCTTTTTGCAGGCAACATCTAAACAAATGACATAAAAAAGGGGAAAAAAATCTCTTTGATTCCTTTTCATTCTGCTGAAGATAGAAAGGGTAAATGGTTCAATTCTGTTGCAATTTCTGAGAGATTTAGTCCGTTTTGTGCATAAAATAAACAAATTAATATCTCTAGAAGCAAAACTTTCTTTTCTGCCTAACAAGTACTACATATATTT
This sequence comes from Setophaga petechia, assembly GCA_024362935.1. Classification (NCBI taxonomy): domain Eukaryota; kingdom Metazoa; phylum Chordata; class Aves; order Passeriformes; family Parulidae; genus Setophaga; species Setophaga petechia. The sequence continues at coordinate 28,601,274 of JANCRA010000001.1, forward strand.
TTACTCATTATAGGCTTGTAAAAAGTCTTCCAACCTTTTCACATGTCTTGCCACCTTTCTTACATAAAGTCCTCATTTTATCAGCCATGATTTTAATGACAATTATTCTGGAAGAAAAACTGCGTAACAATTCCTCGGTAGTATCTCTAATATTATTTAATCTTTTTTCATCTTCTGAAATCTAATTTCAGGTATTCTCTTCGAAAAAGTTTTCCATCAAATTATGAAATAATAACTCTCTATATCGAATTGAATCTGAATTTATTTCAAAGGTAATATTAAGATGATGAAGTAAATGTTGGTTGACCCTTCATATTTGGAAAAGAAGAGTGAATGGCAATATTAGAACAATCATGAATTATGCAGCAAGTCATGATACTACTGCAAAACTTCAGATACTTGAATTTGAATAACACATCAATAAGTAGTTGAGAAACTGGACCTCTGCAGTTCAACCCCTAAGTCAAACTGTTCTTTTTGATCCATTTTTTGGGGGGTATTTTCCTGAAGTCTTAACCTTAATCATCTTCTGTTTTACAGTCAATGGACAGCTCAGCCCATTATCATTGCACCATTCAGCCTGTCAGAATTCATTAGCATGCAATCTACAGAGAACTCCCTCTGCAACCAACTGTTTGTTAATTCATCTACAGAAAACTCTGAGGAATTTTGTTGAAGAGCCATTTTAGGCAAAATATTTGACTTATCCTTCCTTTGGCACTATTTAGCCAAAGGTTCAACAAACGTCAGATTTTTACAGCTCGCCCACACTTGGTAAGATTTTTTCTTCTTGAGATTTTGAAAGTAAAGTGCTTTGTTAGCAATGATTCTGGCAGTGGGCAGATGCTAAAATAAAAATCATGCAATATTATTGCATCAAGCTGCTTAGAACTCTTTTTTTTTTTTTTTTTTTTCTGTAGGGAATTCATCTTCAATTAAATACACTAAAAATAATAAGTTGCAGTATCTTTCAATTTGGAAGTTCCATTATTACTTGATGTACCTAAAGCATATCTTTCTGAGATTGCTACAGGGCATTGAAACTTTCTTCTTTTGGAATGCAATTTATTAATTTTTGTTGTAACCAAACATACTTTTGTAAGAATGTTTCCATGAGGATGGCGAGCATCTTCTTTAACTGAAATAAGCTACTTGATTTCCTTCTTATATTGGAGTGCAAAATACTTTAAATAATAATGGACTTCAGTATTGTATTTAAGTTTTTAAATAAAATTCCTATAAAATTTTTTCATCTTTTCTTTTTGCCTTTATAGGAGTGTAAAAATAAAACAGTCTGTCATATGCAGGAGTTCTTTCTCCTTAGAAAATGAGTATTTTCTAAGGCAAAAATGTCTAGGCAATTTCCTGAACAGGAGGTACACTGTATTGTGTCAAAGAACTAGACACCAAAATTTCTACAGATTTAAGTACCAACCAAATTTGCTGTAAAGTAGCAATCAAAATACCTCAGTTAGGAGTAGAGTAACAGAGGCATCTATAAAATCAATAGAAATCCCTCAAGGAAGCTGGTCAGCTGGGACAGAATTCCCCATCAAGTTTTTTCACAAAGTCCCACTAGAGAAGGTTGATAATAATGAACACTATTGTGATTTTCTGAGAGATGTCATTTTCCTCATTAATCAAACATCTGGTTGCTATTTGCTTCATTCCCTAGTAGCACTTTCTGGGTTTCAGTTTGGTTACTGGGATAACTACTCATTCTTAAAAACATCCAGTGTGTCTGAATCACTGAGAGGAAGAGAGGGGCCTAATAATTATAAGAGAGAAGGAACAACGTGAGCGGTTTCATTGAAAGGTATGAAGTTTCATTTTCCTCAATAAATACACAAGCAGTGTGGAACATCATTATGGAGACACTAGAAGCCAAAACAATGAATGTATGTCTTTGCAAGTTGGAACAGAGATACAGAGGGATTAAGGAAAGAAAGACACAATTTCTTACTTCTCTTTACCTCTTTTTTTTTTTTAAACTTGATTAGAAAATAAATTAATTTAAGCTGTCATGCTTTTCTTTTGCCTATGGAATCTGGGTGTGCAGAAGTTAGCTTGGTCTCCTTTACACTTAGCAAATCTTTTGGAAAAAAACCAATAAACCAATGCAGAAATACACAAAGGAAAAGAAATCCCCATACCCAACACCAAAAAACCAAACTCCAAGGGAAACAATGCTCAAAATCTACCATTTCAACCAACCAATTTGGAAAAGTTACAGAAATTTAGTTATCTGAGTTAAATTTTGTCCAAAGGGATAACTTTCACTAAAATAATGGCTGGAGAAAACAGACAGAATTCCAAATGTAGACTCCTCTAATGAGAGCTGAGAAAAAACAGCAAAATCCAGATAAGTCCCATACGCACACAAAGACTTTTATTTTAATATAATTGTACAATAGATTGTAGACTCTGTAGGAACGCACATTAAGTGCAGAAAATTAGAAACATTCAATTGTTTAGTCTGATTTAATAATATTTACCACTTGCTGGGTACATTCAGAGAATGGACTCTCAGGCCTGAGAAAATCTGGTCAGTGTACTGACACTGGAAATAGCAATTAATGGTCCTGTCTGTTCCCCAAAGCAGCCCCACACAGGAAAAGGCCACATGTCAAACATCTGCTCTCAGCCCCCTGACCACGTGCCTGCTGTTCTCTGCTGGCTCTGTAGGACTCACCTGGGATGGGTACAGATAGCAATCAGCTTGAATTGCTCTTCTCCATTTCTCGAATTTAGAATTTTTGGCTGCTCTAGAAAGTGCCAGGATCAATTTATGGCTTCACTGTATTAAATATATAAAGCTTAGAGGCAAGTTCAGATGGGGCAGATCAGGCTCTGACTGCAAGGTACAGATCCTGGCTATTACCAGAATCTCTTACTTTGTAGTGAAGATTTTATTGATATATATGAAGTTTTAGAGCTTTTCCAAAGGTTAAAGATTCACATTATCAATACAAGTTCCAATCTACATCTGCTCTGATTGTTTTTATCTCAGTACTATGATGTGAGTTTAAATAATCTGGAATTTCTGAAGATTCATCTTTTCCCCACTCTCTTATTTTTAAAAGGAATTTAAAGCCCATTGACATCAACAATAAAACTTTAGTAAAAATTTCAGTACAAGTTGGATGTGATATTAATTATTCATTAGAAAATAATTTCAAAATAATGGATTAGGTTAGACTTTAACATGTTCATATTAAAAAAAAGGTAGATTAAAAAAAATAGTTTTTAAAATAAAAAAATACATTCAACTCGTTGTCATTTCCACTACCAGACACTAGAGGGGAAAAATGTTCCATGTTTTTAGACCATTAAGATGCAAACTAAGCTGTAATGTATTCCATTTTATGCATCACTTCTCAGGATAAGAATGCAGAGTATAATACATTTGTTATAGATTTTCTATTTGTAGCAGGAAATGATTAATTATACTGTATTCATATTGTTATTGATTCACTGAATTAGCACTCAAACATGGGGTTCATAACAGCATTTGTTACTAAATAGTAAACTGGCATCAAGATATGATACAGTCTGATTATTTAATCCTTACAGAGTATGAAAATCCATTAAAATACAATGTATTTTAATTAAAATGTAACAACTTTGTCCAGTTGATGGTAGCTGGTTTCTTTAGTTTCTAAGTATGGATAAGTCCTTGTGAACATGTTCATTCACAGAAACTGCATTTTTTCTTTTCTATGGAATATATCCACATTTTCACAAGCGCAAAGAATTCTTCCGTGCTTGTAATTGTGTTTCTTAAAACAAGTCTGACAATTTTTGTTTTCTTGAATTCTACACTCTCTACATTCTGCTTTACCACAAAAATAAATTAAAAAATTGGAATACTTAGGGCTTTGCAAAATCCGAATAGTTTGAATATTGATATCAAAATATATTTCACTATCCATTTAACCAGAAATAAACATATCTTTAGAAAATTCAGTGGTGTTTTCTCCTAGACAGGCACAGAAAACAGAAATGTTAAATAGTGATGGGTAACAGGTAGAACAACAGATGTGAGCAAGTGTGCTCCACAAACTAAGCCAAAAAATTATCTAACCCAGGTGTTGGAATATCTTTAGTACTATAGGGCATGTAGCATTATAGGGCAGGATTAGAACCAGGGGGTTGCTACCTGCTTCCTTTCTCTGTGTTTCTGTTACAACCTCTTAATACAACCTGCTGTTTGTACTGCTGACAATTGTGATTGTGTTTCTCAAAGAAGCCCAAAGAAACTAGATTTCTGCTTGCCCCTGGACCTGAGGTCTGTGCATCCAAGTCCCTGTGGTCCATTTTAGATCCTCAGACTAGGTTATCCTGTGAAGACAGGATCTCTTGCCTTCTTTCCTTTGCTGACTCTCAACAGGCTAGTTTTGGCAGAAGGTGTAGGGACACTCCAGGTAGGGCAGAGATGTGTGTTGTTCTGTTTTCATCTTGATAGATGCAAGAAACAGAGTAAAAGGGAGGAAAGATAAATAGGAGTGTCAGCCAGGAGAATTACTCAATATAATTGGTTACCCCTTGTCTGAGTGCTACAGTACAGTGAGAAATGATGCTGTGCTAGTTCTACTAGGTGACAAAAGATGAATTGACAAGTAAAGAATAATATGAACTCCTATTTGATACTCATTTGATAGGTGAGAGGACAAGGCTGCAAGTACACTTGGGGGCCACAAAGGTAGAAAAAGGTGATCATAACAAACGAAAGAATGACACCTCCAAAATTATTTGACTGGTTTGTTGTTTATCAGGAGTCCCCAAATTTTTCATGAGGTTATATTCTAAAGTGTAAGTATATCTGAACATGAAGGAAAAGACCTCTAAAACCACATTGGTTGGTTTAGTCATCTGGAACTAGTCAATTTTATAGAGAGACAGCCAAATGCAGAGTTTGGATGGGATTCCATACAGCTAAACTGAATAACTGAGAAGATTTAATACTTTAATTTATTCTTCTACAAATGTAAATTTATTGAGATTTTTCTGGAAATTATCTCAGCAATGCTTCAAAATTCCTATGCCTCTCTCAAATTAAGGGCTTTATTTTTAATCAAAATGTGCAATTAATTAGATAAACCAAAGCAATAATGGAATGATAGATTCCATTATAGATGTGTTAGATGTGATAGACATGTGATAGATTTGATAGACAGGTAAATGATAAAGGGAGCACTTCATATGTTTTGGACAGTTTTCATTCACAATTTATAGCAAATGTGGCTACTTAGAGAAGCTGAAACAATTTCCAGACAATGCTTTTTAAAAATGAGTAGTTGGATTATCTGAAAACATATCCATTGCTGATGCAGTTATTAAATGTCATCTTCAGTTTAAAGAAGATTAAATTACTCCTGCTAATATCAATGAGGCTGATGTATGTTCAACGAGGGGAAAATATATCCCTAATGAATGAGAGTTGTCACTGAGATTTCTGATTACGTTAACTAGTAGTTATGTCTGCTATTCTGTCACATTGCATTCTAACATTATTAGTCAACAACTTTGTCTATACTATGAGTTTTCAAGAAAATGCACCTAAAAAGTCAATTTTGTACCAGAGTCAGACTTCTGCCATAAACTGACTTAATATAAACTTAAACTCCTTTGATACTCTTAGAGGCCTTTATCACAGCTGCCTCCATTCGATTTTGCTTTCTTCATGTAGATGGAAAAATATTTTTTCCTCTATTCTCTCTTGTACTGTCATTTTAGTTCTAGGCCAACAACCCCGGGTAGTGCCTAGTATCACAACTGGGACATTTTAGTACTAGCTGCTGATAGAGTAAATTAGTAATCAGCTGGTAATATTTGTAAAGCCACCTCAAGCTGCTAGATGGCCAATTCCAGTTTCAATTGGTACCAAATGTAAATTTAAACATTAAATGCAGCTTTGAAAACCTGAACTAAAGTTATTTTAAAAGGCTATGATTAAATCTGCTGCAGCTTCTTATTCATGTTGTCTCTATTGTCAAATCATTACTAAACCCACTCTTCAAATGGTTGTGTTGGCTGTGTAACCAGCCTACACAACCAGTTCTGTATGAACAAGATTAAAGCCTACATTATGCATATTCCTAGCACAGCTGGATGGTCCTTGCTGGGGTCCATGTTGCAGGTTAGGGCCATTTCAGATGCAGCTAAATTGACTGCAGACTCTTTTCTAGCCAGTTCCCCACAGAGTAGTAAGAATCAGTCACCTCTGTGTCTTGACTAGCAAATAGATTGGAAAGTACTTCTTTTATATATGTACAGCCATCCTTCCACTGCAACTCACAGTGCAGTAAACATGTTGGCTTACTCCTTAGAATAGACCAGTCAAATATTACAGACAGCTTTCATAATATTCTAGTTTAAAGAATGACAGTAAAGATCTACTACTACCATGCACTGGGTTGCTAGTTTGTGCACTTCTTTGGTTAGTTTTGGAATATTACAAAAGAGTTTTATCTAGTATTTTTTTTTTAAGCAGTTTGTACTTAAGTTAAATTTTTGTTTTGAAAGGGAAGACTGGTGACTATGTGATCAGCTGATTACTTATCCAGTAATCATTTCTCTAATAAAAATCAAAATGTCTAGTTACTTACTTCTGCATATTCCCATGTCATCTCTCCTAACTGAGATATTTTCACAGAATCATGGGACACTAGGTTGGAAAGGAACTTAAGGGGCATTAATCTTTATTGGCAAGGACATAGTAAAACCACAGTCTAGGCAAAATGTCTCAGCACCATGTGCAGCTGAATCTTAAAAATGTCCAGCGCTGGGGTATCCCACACTTACCTTGGGAGATTATTCCTGTCCAGATTGTTCTCAGTGTGAAAATTCTTGTGTTCACTTGGAAGTTTCCCAGGAGTTACTCGTAGCCATCACCCCTCATATTTCCCATGTGACTACTTGTAAAAAGGGAGTTATCTTAGCCTTTAAATACAGGAACATGGTGATAAGGTCTTTCCAAGCCTTCTTCTGGGAAGGCTGAACAAAACCAGTCCTCTCAGGCTTTCCTCGCAGCCTTGCAGTCATTTGATCGCCTTTGTGGCCCTTCTGTGAACTCTCTCCAGCCTCTACACTTATTTTTTGTATAGTGGGGACCAAAACTGAACAGAGCATTCCAGGGGTGGCCCGACAAGCACCGAGCAGAGTGGCACAATGATTTCTCTCTGCCTGCTGGTGATGCCTCCTTGGTGGTGCCCAGCATCCTTTCTCTGCTGCAGCAGCAAACTGTTCACTTGTGTTGGGCTTGTTGTCCACCAGACTTCAAAGGAACAAAAGCAAAGCAACCATTGTAATCATCAATCCAATGCTGATTAGCTTTTGAAGATGGGCTGCATTTAGACTACAGATGCAAGCATTAGGGGAGAGCTGCACTGCATTCAAGTCATTAACTTAATATTTAACTAAGATAGTTTTTGTGGGCTAATTCATGGTCGCACATATGAAATGCTAAATTTACAGATTATTGGCTCAGAAATGATTCTTGGAAACCCATCTGTTTTTCCAAAAAAAATTTTTAAAGATATCATCAGAACTTAATACTTGACTTTTCTTTGAGTATTGAATTTTGAGAGCAGATTGGTTTTTAATATCATTTGAAATGAGTGGAGGTTGACAGGCATGTAAACACCATGTGTAGTTTATTTCATGAAAAACGTACCTAGTATAGGGTTCTCTCAATATGTTTTAATCCACACTTGAAAGCTATCTAAAATATTTTAAAAACATATTTCAAATGCAATTGTTAACTTTGTGAAGCAACAGGAATCTTCACTATGCCAACATTATTCACTGGATTAATGGCATCCTTTAATTAAACAAGCATATTCCTAGTGATGGCTCTGGCTGGCTCTTTGCAGAGTTTTTCACAAGTAATATGATCATAGCTTTTAAAAAGTCAGTGGGCAGAATTATGGTGTCCAATATGAAAATTCAGATTGATTTGATAATTTTGTCTCAGAAAAACTTAGAAGTAACTGTGGATCTTGAGAAGTTACTCTCCTTAGATATGACTGATTCCAGAGCCATCCTTTGCATACAGATATGATCTGGACCTGGGCCAAAGCTTTTATCTGTACATTTTCTAGCTTAATGGAATCTTAAGTAAATTTCCTCCAAGTCTGATCCCTGTCTCTATCAAATATTTGGGTATATTGGCTCATAGACATGCTTTCAGGACTGAAGAACTTACCATTTCGTTCTATGCAGATCTTACACTCGGTGATTCTGATTTATCTGGCTACAAGAGCTGCCTGTTATTTTCAGTGTTTAGCTCTGTTCATGTTCACAGTCATCTACCCAGAAAAATATTGACAATTAGCAATAATAGCTGAGAAAATAAAAGTTTTTTTCTAAATTATAATTGTTTTCATTCAAATGTACAGAGTAAGATCTGAACCAAAATAAAATGTTGCTAACAAACAAAATTCCAGCTGATGACAATTACAATATCCCCTGAAATACTATAGTATTTTTAATATGTATGCGAAATAACTAAAAAAATTTTTTTCACAGACCTGTAGCTCAAAAACTGGCCAGAAATTTCATATATGCTGAACTGCTGTGTCCCCCAATAGAATGAGATTTGTCAATAAGAGAAATAAATAGACCTCAAAAAGCTCAATGTCTCATAAAATTTATATCTGTTCAGGTTATGAAACAGAAATTTGTTCCTGTGGTAAACATTGCAACTTCTGAATTTATTACAGCAGATAGTATACATCATTATGAATTGAGAATTACACATGCTTCATTTTTTAGTCCTTTTTTTGTTTGTGCATATTGTTCAAATGATCTGAAAGCCAGAAATGTGGATATCTTGCATCATGATGGATGAGATGATTTAAAGAATATTCTCACCCAGTATTCACATACAAAGAGCAGTACAGATGAGAAACAGACCATAGAACCAATAGATTATTTATATTCTGTCAGCTTTCTGAAAATGCTGCTGCTATGTGATGTTAAAATGGATTTTTTTATTAAATAAAAGTTAAAAACTAACCTTGTTAAGGATATGACCATCATTTTTAGTAAGAGTTTCTATCTTTACCAAGGCATTACGCTGAAATTATTGGGTAGATATCAATATAATAAAATTTGGTTTACTTAACATCTCATAGAATAGTAATGATTGATTTTAGGCCTTGATAAGGACACATTGTCAAATGTATAAGACTTTAAAATTGAGAAATCACTAAATGGATTTATTCTCAGTGCCTGCAACTGTGTATGGTTTCTTCAAAGTTGCTGTGATTATGTTGATTAACGTAAGTAAACATATTTGGACCTGGAAGTTTTCCTCCAATACAATCAGAAGAAAATACAGAAAAATTGCACATAGGGATCATCGCCCTTCGTCTTCCGTCTACCAGAAGGTGAACACATATGCAGTGGCAGTACTTTTCCTACAATGATCATTGCAGTTACAATTTCTCTCAAGCACAGAACCCTTTTTAGAGATGGAAAGATGAATGCATATTAGCACAAACACTGGCCCTTTCCCTTTTTATGTTCTTTTATAGCTGGCCTTTGCCAAAGGAATACAGGGCTATAACTGGAAGATTCATTCAGGCTACTACATCTTATGTGTAGCCTGCATTCATTCTTAAACACAGCACAACTAAGATCAAATAAGACAATTCTATTCCCAGAACAGTTAACTTTGCAGGAGAAAATGTCAGACTTGATAGATTTGTTAACTTCAGTGGCTGCACCAACATTTAATGACAGGAAAAGTATTTGCCAGTTAGAATAAAAAATTACCTGAAAGATTGAAAGTCGGTTTAATGGTAAAGTTTTGATAAAGGACATAAGTATTTTTCTTCATTCTTTTAAATATTTAATGATTCTGATAGTTTTTAATAGAAATTCTAGTACAACCTCCATAAGACATTGCTATGTGTTAATAATGTCAAGATCACCAGGATAGGGTATTTTTATTATAATTTCTGAAGACTTCCAGTAGCTAGATAAGAAACACATTCAAATCCACTTTAATTTACACTTGCCATTGGCAAAGGCGCGAATTTTTTTTTAAATTCATGACATAAAAACTTCAGGACAAAAAGCTGTCCATCATTTAGTGATGGACACTATGATATCCTTTCATGTATCTACAAGACTAAGGAATATGAAACATTTTTCTTCAGAGGCTGTCTTTCCCCATATGCCATCCAACATCAATATATCTTTATGAGAAAAAAAGCAAAAGGATGTGTCCTAAAGTGATTAAATTATCTTCAAATGCCTCATTCTTTTATTTTTTGGAGCATCCATGCACTGAAAGCAGAGCTTGTCATACCGAGCTATCATGTCCTCCGCTATTTGTGCCTCAAACTGCAGGTTGAAGGAGGGGAGAAAAAAATCAAAGAACAGAGAAGGAAGCAGAATAATAAAAATAATAATAGTCAGTATAATTTTGGAAGTGATCCATCAATTTGCTGTCTATAGAAATGACATATCTTCAATATCTTCTGCTGGCTCGGGTCAGGCTGGAGATGACCACACTGCAGCCGTCTTAAGATTACTGGAAGCCCAGAATTAGCTAGAGCCCTGTCCTAATGAAGGCAGCCATTCTTTTGAAAATAGAAATTTTGCTTTTCTGAGCTTTTAGCAAAATCTATAACACACAAAGTGGTCTGTACTAGGTGCTAGGGTTTTTTAAATTAAACTCTTGATCCATCCTCATAACCGTGAGATTTTTAAAAAATGATCTCTTTGCTCAGAAAATGAAGACTCTACAGCAAACGCTGATCCTATAGTATAGTAAAGCAAAGCATCACCCACCAGCCTAAAAGACACTTAAGAACTTAATTAATGATATTTTTCTCTGAAACATCTTGCAGACTGAGGGACATCTCCATAATTAATTTCTCTGGTATGTTGTATGAGAGTTTTAAACACAGAATTTCAGTTTATTTCTATACGCAGAGTTCAGTCCAGATAGTCTAATATTTCTGCTTTCTGTAAAAAACATTATTTTCTTTTCTTTAATCTTTGTCAGGAAAACCAAAGCATTGAGGTATCTGGTTTTTTACCCTTTAATTTACTTGAAAGGATTATTCAGACCCTTATATGAATGAATCTATTGGGGTATTTTATTCATTCTTAAAAACACTTGAGTGTAAATAAATTAATTCAGTCTTCAGCATAGTTAACTTTAACAAGGAAATAGGTTATACCTGATTTTTGAATTTTGGAAACTGAATCATAATGAATTCGTAAATAGAAATATCTTTATATACTATGTGAAAATAGAGATTCTATGTGAAAATAAAAACCCAATCTCCTAAGCCTGCATTACACTTTTTTTATAATTATCCTACTTTTTCTGGATATGATTTTTAAAAAAAAAATTTATTGCTTCTTGGAATTTTCTTCCAGAAAATCATTGCTTTAATATCACTACACTCCAGGGTTTTTTGGGGGAGAGAGTGAAATGACTAAAATAATAAAATGCAGTTATAGCTGCTCCTGGAAGTTTCCATCTGTGCTTCTTGAAGCGCTTGATTGTGTCCAATAATAATAAGTGTAAATAATATACAATACACGATGTATTTATGTTTGGTTTGATAATTCTGCTGGATTTCTGTCATTGGCTCTTTTGGGGATTTGGGTTTCTTCTCATTTATTTTAAGTTCAATAATCTCAGTGAGCAAGGTTCTGTAGGGAGCACTAAAAGGTGTCTATATAATAATGTGTTCTCAGTGAATCATTTTCTGTATGAACAATGTGCTTATAAATGATAAAATACTAATGCAGTCATTTAATACTATAAACCCTAGTCCCAATACTCTATATTTGTGCAATTAACTGAAATAGATATGAGGTTGATTTGTAATTTGAAGCCCTGTATACCATGATTTTTGAAACAAATCTTTAATGGACTGTAATCAAATTTACATCAACATCTAAATTTTTATTATGAGCTAGGGGCAACAGTGATTTCAAATAATCTTCCCTATTTACAGAAACACAAATCCATGGCAGTCGCTACTTTTTTCCACCATATAGCTAAGATTTTTTCTAGCCTTGTATAGCCTATATTTGTTCTTTTTGAGGACTTCAGCTTGCTAGATGTTTGCTGGAAATACAGCACAGCAGAGAAGAGGCAATCTAGAAGGTTCCTGGAGAGTGTAGAACAGCCTGACATAGCTGGTAAGTGACCCAGACAGTGGATGTGCCCCACCAGTGGTGCTGGATATGAGCCAGCTGAGCAGCAGCTGGCCATGTGCCCAGGTGGCCCTGGCCATGGTGTCCTGGCCTGTGTCAGCAGCAGTGTGGCCAGCAGGACTAGGAAAGGGATTGTCCCCCTGTACTCAGCACTGGCGAGGCTGCTCCTTGAATCCTGTGTCCAGTTTTGGGCCACACACTGCAAAAAACACATGGAGGGGCTGGAGCCAGTCCAGAGAAGGGCAACAGAGCTGAAGGGCTGAGGTACAAGCCTTACAGGAAAGGCTGAAGGAACTGGGATTGTTTAGTCTGGAGAAAAGGAGGCTCAGAGACAACTTTACTGCTCCCTACAAGCACTCAAAAGGAGGTTGTGGTGTAGTGGGGATTGATTTCTTCTGCCAAGTCTTGAGTGAAAGGATGAGAGCAACTGGTGTTATGCTGTGCAGTGGAGGTTCACATTACATGTTAGAAAAAAAAAAGCCAAAACAGCAAGCCACTGATGGAGGTGTTGGGCATTGGAATGAGTTGCCCAGGGAGGTAGCGGGTTCACCATCTCTGGAAATATTCAAGAGACATCTGGATGTGGCACTTGGGGATACAGTTTAGGGGTTATTATGGTGGTGTTGGGTTGATGATTGGACTAGTTGAATTTGAAGGTTTCTTCCAGCCTAAATAGGCTAAAATGCGCAGGATATTAATTACTCCCAATTTTTTTTTTTTTTTTTTTTTTATTTTTTGCTATTATTAAAGGACATTGAAAGTATACTTGAAGGTATACTTCTGCAGTTTATGGTAAAAATCACAATTGTAATACTAACAAATTGCATGAACATTTGTTCAACAACCATTTTACTGTTGAGATATGGTAGAATCCAAGCATGAGAAGATGCATTTCACAGTGAACTTGTTTTGCTCTCATGCTTCACCTGTGGAGAGACTTTCCAACATGCAGTTGCCTGGGGCAGAAGGGAAGTGGAGCAAGTCTCTCCCCATCATGCTATCAAAGGTGTATCCATTTCTCTGCCCATCTCCCAAGGCTGTCAAGGTCCTTCTGAAGGGCTGCACAGCACTCTGCGTTGTCAGCTGCTCCTCCCAGCTTTGTGTTCACTCAGCTTGTGAGGAGGCATCTGCCTCTTCATCCAAATCACTGATGGATATGCTAAACGATATCTTGGTTTGTTCCTTTGATACTATTCCCGCTTTTTACATCTTCTCACTTTTATACCACTATTGAAAAACTCGCATAACTACTTGCTTATGTGAATGAAGTTGGATGTATTTGTTCCTTTGTTTGACTTAGTAGTTTGGCATAGATTTTTAACTCCTTGCAGACTTGCAAGAGACATTTTCAGGGACTGTCCTTAGAATGAAAAGTTTAACTACTGTTCTTCTCTCCCTTAAGTCTGAATAAGGGTATTTTTTACCTTTCCCCTCACTCTGCTTGCCACATGTTGTTAGTAAAGGCATATGTGGGTGAGGTTTATCTCCCAGAATAAAGGGGGAATTACTGTCCTCAGAAGCAGCTGAGCAGGGTCAATAAAAGCAAGCACCAGCCAACAGGAAGGCATTGAGAGTAGAGCTTGCAGCTACAGCAGGAATTGGGATGGCTGAGAAGAACAGAAAACTCATCAGGCCTAAGAAATGAGGACCACAGGAGACCATCAAAGTATGGAACTGACAGAAAACAGTTCTGGAAGAAAGGAGATGCCTTAGAAATACGGGGAGAAACTGGTTTGGTTTTATTTTTCTCTCTCTTACATGGTTTTCTTCACTGAGCTTGCTATAGGAAGGTTGATTGATCTGATTTAAAGCTTTGACCAGATCAACATTCTTCCAGAACAAACTTACAGAAAGCAAGCTTGTTAACAAAACATATTTAAAAATACTGTTATTATTAAGTCCTAATCCAGATACTGGAATTTATGAACAAAAATCCACTTGGACTTTCCTAAAATGTGAAATCAAGTTTATCAGGAAGTGACTATAATGCCAAGAAATTGTACTATTGCCTATCAATGGTTTCAGCTGACACACACAATGTCAATAAAAGATTTAGAAGGAGATTTTTTTACCTGTTACCAAAATAATTAACTTCTGATTCATGAACTGACCAGTTTTACACAACACAAATGAAAGCTGTTATTCAGATCTTTAGGGAAAGCCTTTCTGCTATTAGTTTAAAAAATACATTAATGTGCAAAAGCAGACATTTTTGTGTTCATTCATGGAAAAGGCTGAAGTGGTTCTCTGAGGAGCTCAAGTTGTCTTTTAAAAATTTTGAAGACATATTTTCTCCTACAAAGCTGAATACCAATCTTTCTGAAACTAAAGTAAGAAAATCTAGGCAGTTTTAGATGAGGTGTGAAGGACACTTTCCCCCTCCCCCACCTTTATTTAGCATTGTCACCCATAGAACATTTTACAAAGACATTGTTTTAAAAATGAGATGGTTATTCCATAATAGAACAAAGTAAAGAAATGTGAAGCTACTGTTCAGTGCTATTTGAAGCTAAAGTTTCCTTACCACCCATTCTTCTTGACAATAAACTTTGAGTCAGGTTTTGTAACACAATATAAGTACATGGCATCTTTGACATACACTAATTTTACAGAACTTCCACTCTTTTGGCGTCCTTTCAGCATAGATATATTTTTATTAATATTCATTGAGATAGTTATGCCACATTTCTTTGGTTTCTTATTTTTAGTTTCATAAGTAGTAGTGATGACTTCTGGTTTGCTAAATTTTGTTAAATAATGAATTATGTTGGCACACAGAAAGCTTGTGCCTAAAAAAAGATGAAAAACTGAGCAGTAAGGTTCAGAGGGAGAACTGGAAATGTTTTTACTGAATATTTAAAAGGATACTATCTTTAGCTGTCTATATATAGCCTTTCAGCTTGCTTAAAAGCTTTTTTTTTTCTGTAAGATTCTTGCTAACATTTAAACAAAGATAGGAAGTCGTATGAGAGAAAAAATTAGGCATTATAAAAGGAAAGGAGCTCCACAGCTAAAATATTATATACATAACATTATGAGATTAAGTTTATAATGGTGGTATAATTTTCCAGATTTGTTTTATTTTCACACAATGAAAGGGTTCACATTTTTACACTGGAGGTGTTGAACTTAATTTTACAAATTGTGTTTGGTTTCTCAAAGTGCTCAGTTAGGGTATTTCTGAGTCATAACAAAAATCAATGGGTACAAATAATTCAGATGAGATATCATAGCACAGCTTTTAAATGCACCCACACTGAAATTACTGTAATACAAAATCCAATACTTTTGACAGCAAGTGTAGGTTTCTGCAGTTTTGTATTATTGTGCTGGACAGTCTTGTGCAACATGTTAAGTAACAACACTGAATGTTAAGTTCTGAAGACATATGTAGGTACTGCAAGTCAACACCATTTCTATATTTTTTTCATATTAGCTTGTGTCATAGGCTCTTAGTTTTTTGACTGCATTCACTGATAAACAAGCAGTTTGGTCTTAAGCAATTTAAAAAAATGCTTCCTTAGAAATTCTACACCACTCTTCATGAAAGTAAAACCCAGAGAAAAGGCAAATTACTAAAACAAGATGGAGGGGAATAACAATGCAATAATGCAACGACCCACTTATTTGCTCACTTACACTGCTTCAACTTGTCAGGAGAGTTAGCTGAATCATTATTTTAGCCTTTTTTTTTCCTTTCTGAAGTCTGCTTCTAAGGATTCAATGGTTTGGCAAATTCATCTGTATGCTGAATTAGATGTCTCTCTGTAAGGGAGCTCTCAATAAAGAACTTCATTTAATACTGTTAAGATAAAAGGCACAAATCCAAACCCCATTTTATTTCTAATAAGCATTAAATGTAAAAGTCTTGTATTTTCTAATTAAATAATCAAGAGGATATTGAAAAAATTTTGACTTCTATATCAGTAGTTACTAAAGAGAACAAAAATCCTTCAAGTTGACCTCACTTATGTAAGGCACAGTGTGGAAATACCTGCAATCTTCTATGATTTCAAAGGGTAATCACACCTCACTCTTTGTCTAACAAGTTTTCTCTAAAATTATTACTGCTTGAAAATTTTATTCTGTTCTGTATGAAAACTCCCATTATATGGAAAAAAAAAAAAAAAACAAAAAAAAAACAACAGCAAAGAAACAGGCAATAAATGAGGTCTCCTTATTATGACTTCCAGAGATCTGGTCAACCCAGAGCCATATTCTGTGAAAGTTTCATCACTCAGACCAATAGCAAAAAATAGATAATTCGGTTGCAATTTAAGTGGAGATATGTTAATTATATACAAGTATAATTGTGCATCCTGTTGCAGAATAACTGGGTGATGTACATGAGCATCACTACTTCTCAAATAATTGTATACTGTAAAGGTATTGGCATGAATTTAGGATAGCTTAGTCTTTTTGTCTACAGTGAAGTCACAGTGTCTAATTTAGGCCATCTAGAAGAAATACTGAAAAAAAAAATCATATCTTTGTCTGAAGAATTACAGGAAAAAATATTTAAGACTATTTTTAAAGTTCTGTAAAATCTATAGTCAGGTTGTTCCTGTTGTTTTGTCTATTCTGACAGTTGCTTTTGTAAAGAAGAAACTAAATTTTACAAAGATAAGAATGCCGGGGAGCCTAGGAAGAAATGAAAATAATTTATAGTCCTTCAAAGGTCACAAGTGTTAAGCTTTATCTTAAATTCTTTATAGGCTGTTGCTACTAGCAATGAGGATGACAGTAGAAAACTTAGAATTCTTTTCCTTCATAACTATTCTAGTTCTATGAGAGACTAGAAGTTAGACATTTAGATAAAAGAAAAAAAAACACACTCAAGAGGACTTATGTGCAGATAAAGTGTATGTTTCCTGCAACTTTTTTGGTACTAATTAAAATACAGATTTTACTTAAGATAGTGCAACATCTTCATTCTTTCTCCTCTAATACAAGATTGCAATTGTACATTTCGTCAGCAATGTATTTTAAAGTATACATCTAGTATAAGCAAACAAACATTGCTTTCAAGTCAATTGTACTGTGCAGGAGCTAAAAAATTATGATTCATGAATCAGGGCAATAATAAATAAACTACCTTCTTCCTTAATTTCTTATAGATTTCTTATATTAATATTTAGTATTTATTCTTCCTAATTCTTCCTTAATAAATTAATTTCTTATAAATCTACCATATATCTAAATCCATTTTTTTGGATAATACAAGGGGCAAAAATATACCCCTCTAAGCTTTTGACTGATTTAAATTTCCAGGGCTATCATTTCATTGCTGACTGCAACAATCCAGAGTATCTGCTCTAAGAAAGTTGTCTGCTTTGTTTTGTCATATTTTGAATTTGCCTGAAACTCAGTGTATCCAGTTTAAGATCTAATTTGCATTTCTTGCCTCATTTTTACCCCATTGTGGATGGTGCAGAACCCTGCAGCTGGTGTGGGTTCCCAACAAATTACAAAAGAATGTGTTAAGTAAAGGTTTCTCCTGGCAGTTTGTGGACATATACAAATAAGAGAAAAACTAGTATAATATAGGTGTCTAGTGTGGGGTTGGAAGAGTGTCTTTTGGTCCAATAGCTGGAGCAAATTTCACAAGGTTTTAAAACCTTTTTACAGAAGAGAAGAACTGCACATCTTGGGGTCCTTACTCTCTTTTTATCCAGAGTTGTTTTCCCATACCCTGTTTCCTTGATTTGTCTGTCCATCATAAAGAGGAAAAGACAAACAGTGGAGATGATGGAAATTAAGATCCTTCACCTTGCTGCCATGCATATGGAAGTTACACTTATTTGCCTTTTTTCAGTTTCCAGTGGTAATATATTTCTGATGGTATAGAACATCAAGACTTCTTGCTACTATCAGTTACTTTCATAAAAAAACCCACTAATGTTGCAATTAAAATAGCACTTATTCAGGTGAATTCCCTATTATATTTGATGCCATTTCACTTGCTCCACTCTGCTGTGGGACCATTCAAACTGACTTTTGCTGCAGCAAGAAGAGAAAATGAAGAACTGAAAGGAAGGGAAGAATTGACGTCACCTGGGTCTGTGATACACTCTAAAAATCATCAAACTGATAATCATCTGTGTTTTCTTTTCTAAGAAACTTGGAACAACAAAAAGAAAAGGAAAAGAGGGGGAAATGTTGAAGAAGGCTTCTGTCAGAAACAAAAATTTTGGGTTGTAAATCAGTGAGGAGAGAAAAAACATGGTGATGGAACAAATATGAAAAGGAGGAAAAGGAAGAATAGAGAAATAGAGAATGGATAGAGGAGGGGAGAGTAACCACACATGTGTAACTCTACAGAAGTGACTTTTTCTATAATGCTATTTTCGACTTTCTTGGCAGGTGTCTTACCACTGCTGATTTTAAGAGAAAGAACTGGGGAGACTATTTTATAAACTCATTTCACTAGCTTTGCTGTCTGCTGTCTACATTAGCTGAATGATCAGCTATACAGTTATTAGTCATAACTAGAAAGAAAAAGATTATTTTATCCTCTTGAGAATTTTTAAACTTCTTTTTCATTCCTTGAAAAATTCTAGACAAATTCAACCACAAAATCCTGTTACATAAAAGTGTGACTTTCAAAAAGATTCAGGAAAGTGATTTTGTGTTTGCAATGTTTTATGCAGTATAGAAGCCTTTCCTGTCAGGCTGTCCTGTCAGTTATGTGGTTGCAACTTCACTCCCCTGTTTTCACCAACTTGTTTTCTCAAAATACATATTAGAATTTGGAAGGGAATAGACTGCATCTTCCCATTATCTAGTCCTGACAGATCTGTGAGATTTTGTAAAGACACAAAACACAGTTATATTTCATAAGCATCCATCTCTGCCTGTTCCTATGTTCAAACTATATATTAGTTTTATTTATCTGAGCTCTGATATTTCTGTGAACACTGTAAGTTTTGTCTTTCCATATATTTCCAGTCTCTAGAGCAAATAGAGTTGAAGGGGGCAGAAGTAGTCTCACATTGACTCCACTGTGATGCGGTTCAGTTGCGTGATCCTCTGACATCAGCAGTATTGTTATTCTAATCAGTTTCATACAGCTTGCTGAACCTCAGTGTTCTGTGACATCTAGGCAATACCTTGTTGAAGAACAGGCTGTCCACAGGATTTTTTTCCTCCCAAATGAATCATAGAAATTAGAGATAGAAAAGATCAAGTCAGAAGTGGTGATATAATTCCCTTCTGTAAAAGTGGATAAGTTATTCAGGCAAATCTATTTGATCTCTGAAATATGGCCATCATGATAGAAGAAGCTGATGTTCAAGGGGGACAGATGTTCAGACCTTGAAAACACGCCCACCCAGTGAACTGTAGAGAGAACAGGCCAGGCAGATATCAGAGCCAAAACCAGGGTCACAGAACTTGAGACATTCACCTGCATGTCTGCCTGCCCTGGTTTCTAAATTTCATCTGTAAGACAGCAGGACTTGTTGATTCACATCAGTGTCATTACAAGCCTTCTTGATATTTATGTTAGGTCTTGGCTGGGTGAAAAGGGTCCCTTTGATCTTTTATTTCTATGTTTTAAAATTATGAAACTCTATGACAGTGCCAGCTTAATACAATCTTGTTACCAAGGTAAATAAATAGCTGTGATAAAATTTTCGCAATTTCTGTAAAAGAATAGAAGTCTTGTTCAATTTGCTGCTCCTTCTAAAGACAAATATCTTGGATATGAACCCATTATCTAGAATCTCAAAGCAAATTATTTCATGCCTCTGCATAATGTGACAGAAAGATGACCATATCCTGAGGTGCGCTGTAGCTCTGAGAGCTATCTAAAGTGCTTTTTAAAATAGAATTTCTTAAAAGCTGTTAAAAAAGACCCAGACCCTTAACACTTTTAGATTAAGTTCAGTTTCACAAGAGATCTTCATTCAATGCCAACTCCATTTTAGTCCTGTGTTAGGTACCTAAATAGGCAATGGTTGTCTAGGCCTTTTCTTTAGTGCTGCTTTCCTCAGGTGCTTTATATTTCATGTCAGGTAAATTCATCCAGTAGATAGTGCTGCCCTTCTTGGTACACCCAGAAATACCTCAGTTTTATCAGTTCTGAGGTATTCAATATCCCATGCACCTCCTAAACCTGCCACAATTTTTAAATTAAGTATGCCTCTCATGTGAGAGGTCCAATATAAGAGATATTTTCAAAGTAGTCCTGGCCTGTCATACAAAACTGCCAGAGGCAAGGAACTTCCACAAGTCTGTAGCACTCATCCAGCATATGGATTCAATTCCCTTCTGTGCCTGAGAGTAAACTCACATCACTTTCCTCTCATGACTGAACCACCAAAAATAGCAACAACAAATATTTTTAGACTGAGAAGGAGAGCAGGAGCTTTCTCACTCGCATGTGTACCATGGGACTTCAGACAAGATGGTAGGTGATAAAACCACAAAAAACTCTATGTTGTTTGGCATATCTGTAAAAACAGTCATCTCATCTGCATACTCTTTGGCTACAGTCAACTTGGACCTGATACACAGCCATTCCTTTGGTCTGAATACTACATAATTTGTCACTGCCATTTTCTGCCAATTACACTTTCATGCATCTGATTTTCTTGGCCAGAAGATGGCATAGGCATTTCAAATTTAATTGTTGCTGCAGCCTCGCTGGAAGGTTCTGTGTGATAATTAATCTAAATACAGTATAGCATTTTCTTTTCTGAATGCATCAGTAATCTTTCATTTATGCTATGCTGATTATGTAAATTTTTCTTCAACTTTCAGCACAGTGAAACAAAACATTACAATATGGATTATTCTGATAGCTCTTTAGCAAATTTACTCTTCAATATTTCTCTAATATACTGTTGTGTAGTTCTCCAGCTGTCCAGACCTGTAAGACACAGAACCCTGGGGTTCTATAAACTGGAGTTAAATGTTGAGGTTACTTAGGTCATTTCAGTATCTGAACTTACCTGACACTAAGTATGTCTACTTTAGTAAGAATATAAATTAGTTTAAACCTCAAATATTTAATACTCTCCCCAGTGCTAACAAGATACCTGCCCATCATCATTACTTCTATAGGCAGTGGCAATGTCTTTAATTATCCTGTTGGTTTCATTAGCATCCCAACGAGATGATCAGTCTGAAATTTCCTTCTGTGAGGTGACAGAAGTGCACATTGGAATGAGGTTTGATGAAAATGACCAAGTAATACAAGGTCTTTTCTCAGCTTGAAAGGAAAGAGAGAGGTTTTTTTACATATGCTTAAGGCTACAAGGTTGACTATGGGCTTTAAATCTTTCACATTTCCCTGCATCACCACCTGCAGCATCAGGGTTAACTTGCGAATGAGAAGAAAAACCCACAGGCCCATCACGCTATTCAAATTTAATGTGCACGTGGACTTCTTGATTCAGGACAGGTTTATAAATAGTGCCTTTAGTTTAAAAATAGGCTTTTCAGATCTAGGGGAGTTGATATTATGATCTGTAAAGTGAATGAAGCTCCCAAGAGTAACTAGAGCTTATGTAATATTTATTCCTACATTTTTGCTCAGCTGTTTTGTGCCATTTTGATGCTGAGCTGCAAGGACTGTTGGTTTCTTAGACATTTCAAATCTTTCTTCAGTGAAGCTAGGACTGCGCACTTGCTTGTCTAGGTAACCTTACTTGACTTTGGGATTTTTCCTAAGAAACCATGGTCATTGTCCCTACTCACAACTATTTTAATTTACCAATTTATGCTGTGCATGATCTCTGTGAAAAACCAAACTGTGCTGCTAGGTGCAACAAATTTCCAATATTAATTTAATGCTAGAAAGATTATGAACTGATCTTTTTCTTGAAACATTCTGACTGGTTGTTCTCACAGGTAGAGGAAACACTGAGTAGACCTAAGATCTGTTTCTGGATACATGTACAAGAAAATGTTATTATATTTGTATTAGGTACTCACAAAAGCAGCCTTCTTTTGTAGCTGTTTATGATGTTTTTTAAGTGAAATATTGGT
Source organism: Setophaga petechia (assembly GCA_024362935.1). NCBI lineage: Eukaryota > Metazoa > Chordata > Aves > Passeriformes > Parulidae > Setophaga > Setophaga petechia. The sequence goes on from JANCRA010000001.1 coordinate 28,623,456, forward strand.
GCTAATGGAATAACATTCGGGGCAAAAATGTTCATAGAATATGAAACAAATCTAACTTTAATATTTGTCATTGGGACACAATTTGTGCATGGAAATACCCCTAAATAAGCACAGGTCTGACAAAATACCTCTCTAAGGAAGAAGTTCATCTCTCTGATGCTGTACTTAGTTATGAGATATCACATTTAAAGTTTCTGATGCTGCAGGCGTTCACTGGTGAGCATCTATCATAGTCTTGGTTTCAGCTAGGAGCACAAGCTCTCAAATTAACATCCTGAGCAAAGGCTAGAATAATCAGAAAAATTTCATAATGCCAAAAAAATCTGTAAGCTATCCTAGAGGAAAATTGGTAGAAGTATTAGAATTATCAGAAAACAGTGCTTAAAAATGTAAATAAATTTTTTTGTGCCATTAGATGTGTAAAAAATATGTACATAACAAACTTGTATTATATTTGTATTATATGATACTTGTATGATATTTAAATACTATTTAATTCCTACAAAACACGATCCAAATTTATAGGAAAGCATCCCCTTAATTAAAGTTAGTTATGAAACAATTGGAAATGACTGGCAATAGCTTACAAGTGGTGAAAAGACAGTAAATAAGAATGACATGAATCTGGTCATTAGAAACTAAGTTTGATCTTCTAAAAATTAACAGTGTTCAACCAATTACACTATCTTCTTTCCTTAAAGATATACTTAACAAGTAAACATCAGAGGTCTGAGACAGTGACTACTGAAAAAAAATCCTTTTATGTGACTTCAATGACTGCTGCACTTACTGTTTAGTCTTACCTAAAAGATAAAGCAACTCCAGTTGGCATAAAGACTAAAACCCTCACCTAAAATTCGTCCAACCTGATAAAGCAATACGGGAAATGTGATGGTATGTGTTTCAAAATGCAACTACAGGATGAAAACATGAGGGCTTGTGGAAAGCATTTGTTGTAAGAAGCCAAAGCATTATTTATCCAGGAAAAGCTTTAAAGAAGGTGAATAGAATAGTGACTTGGCAACCAGTATTAAAAGATATAGAAATAACTTGTGAAAAAAGAAAATGTAGCCATACCGATTGCGCCAGCAATATGAGATCTTTTCTAAAACTCAGTCAGATTTTCTGAGTACCAAATATTCTATCTGGAATCCCCCTAATGCTTTAAAATACTGTTGTTTCTTCCATACATAAGATATTTCCCTTTTTTACAGCAGGTTATTTTCCCCAGACGAAATATTTTAGAAGACTACTTCACAGCCCTAACACTTGAGGAAAGAGCTCTGTAGACCACATCACCCTTAGTTCTCCTAAAACTGCCAGAAGTCATTTCTGACCTGCTGGCAAAGTGTTCAGCCCTCCATTCTAATTCTAGGGCAGGCATTCAGCACCACCCAATCTATGTAACTTAATCTTTTTCCATTAATATCCTGTACATATTTAAGTTGCTAGAATTTCTGGAAGCTTTCTAATTATGATTCAGGTCATACTTAGCACTAAATCTAGGGATTAACAACCCACAGAGTAATTTGTATATGTTCTGCTAATACAAGTTTGATACTGATACAATGACATCATGTAGTTCTTGAGGCTCTTGTATTGAGGCTCTTATATTCATTTTGATATTTTGACAATCCCATAAGCTTTTTTTCTTATAATCTGTCAGGGTCACAATTTTTGCACTCAGTTAATGTTGTATTGCACTCTTGGGAAAGTCAAATTGCCTAGGAAAACACTTGTTTGTTTTCTGTTGCTTTAATCCAGCTCTATATTCAGCAGGTAGATCTGATGTTGCTATGTGTTTGCTGAGCAGAAAGGCTTCTTTTTCAGTAAGAGTGGTGAAAATATTTAGTGGAACATTGCTTTAGACAGCATCGAAAAACATAACCTGCTCAAGCTGGTTACCAGTAGATTATCTTTCTTCCCACATACATCCACTGCACAACATTTGCTTAAATTTATTAAAGCTTATTTGGCTTATGTCAAAGTCAAGAAATTCAACCTCTGCCTTCTCACTTCAGCCCACTGGTGTTAATGCATAATAATATATTCTTTAGGTACACAAATCACATTTTTTCACAGTTACGTGATCTTACTCTCTAAAGAGAATGAACATTTTTTCTTCATTCAAGATTTCAATTTTGTGACCTTTTTGAAGGGTTCAGTACAGAGCTTCAGGCTTCATTTATAGCATTCTATTCAAACCTAACTCCGAAGATAAAAATTAGCCCTTTCGTATATACATTTATAGGATGCTCACCTCTAAAATACCAATTGTGCTACAAACATAAGAGCTTAATTTCACAATATGGTATTATTGTGAATTTTATAAATTACCAATATTTTCCAGTGATTGTGGTACCTAAAGCTAGGATCATGTTTTTAAATTGTTTATGATATAACATATGAAAGCTCAACTTCATTTCAGATCCAACTTCAGGGTCTGAAATATTGAACCACAAAATATTCAACAATCATACTAATGCCAATTTTTTTAGTTAAATTTTCTGTCATAGCATAAAAATTTCCATGCTCGTAACAAAAATTTATCTGTACTCAAGTTTTACAATAACCCTTCCTGAAAGGCAAATTAAAAGTCCTGTCTGCAAACAGGTACCTGCTTTCCAAGCAGTTTCCACCCCCAATACTTTACTCATTCAGCTGACACGCTAACCATGAGCTGGCAGCTTGTGGCTTGATTTACAAACTCATGGTTTCTTTTTTCTTTTCTTTAAGATAGACTACTAGGTTATCCTCCTATCCTCATGCTGGCCTCCAATTTTCACATGAAACAGCTTGTGTTTCTAAGATTTTTAGTTTGTCATTCTACAGCAGCCAGCTGAAAAAAACCTGGAACAACCATGGTGCATGAGTTTATGGAAGCCTGAAATTTGGCTGATTCAGAGACAGAGTGCCTACTCTCCCTAAACTCATTTTTTTCCAAAGCTAAAACCATTCAGAGAAATGTATACCATCTGTCACCTTTCAATACAGCACTTTTTAAAGGGAAAAAAACCCTTTTAAATTTGTCCTTATCATTTGTCTAAAGTGGGTAAATAATGGCAATGTTAACAATAATAATGGGGAGCAGTAGCAGAAGTTTTAGTGGATGGCAGAGAAAACCGTTTAGGATGGGCAGTCTCCAGCTAAGCAGGAAATTAATAAGAAAATATAAATAGAATTCTTTAAAATATTACATTTTAATAAGTATCTGGGGTTTATATGTTACCATTTCGTCAATCCTGCAATATTCTGGACAGGGGGGAAAATACCTGGCAGCAGCAGCTTTTCATTTACTTTCCACTTCTTGATTCATCAGATAAACAAAGAGCTCTCAGTTCCGTACAGTCTCTTGTTCTTGTATCAGTTGCCACTACGTCAAAGATAAATTCTGAAAGCAGTGCTTTTTTTCCTGTGTCATCTTCTGCTTAAAGAAGCTCTGATGTTTGTGCTGAAATGATCTGGAATTCTGCCAAAGGCTTCAGGATAAGCATATTTCAGTCTGGCAGTGAATCCCCAGTCAAAGACGAAACAGCTACAGACACCATCACAAGAAAGTTATTTATAAATCCAGATACTAAATCAAGAAAAACTAGTGCAGCAGTCTTTTAATGGAGGCCATTTGTTCCAGGTGCCATTAGTATAAATATCAAATGTGATACTTTGTGCATGTATCAAAATTCAAACACAACAGCACAGGCAGCATCCAGAGAAAGAGAATTTCTGTTTTTCTCTGACTGTATTTGCAGATTGAACATTTCTAACTGGACATTTAAAGCCTGAGATTGGTAAGAGACTATGCATTTGAAGATATTTGAAATAATATATTTTAAAAGTAGTTTTGAGAATTTTAGCAGCTAAAACACCCTATTGGTCCATAGATACTTTTGCCTTTCCTACTAACCTGCTATTATCTGTTTATATTTTATATGTTCAGAATAAACGCATAGAACAATTCACCAAGCCCATCTTGGATTAGCACTGAAATTGTACATCATCTGAAATTAATAATATATTTTATTACAGGTTGCAATAGAAGCCCGTA